>JAZHRO010000024.1:214180000-215430000 GCA_037157565.1 Thalassia testudinum
GGAGGGGGGAATGAGAAGGAAAAAGAAGAGGAAAGGAAAGAGGGAGGAAGGGAATGGAGAGTGGAATAGTAATGTGAAGAAGGTGAATTGAAACGGGAAGGGAAATGGATGGGGGAATGCATGGGAAGGAAGGGAAATGAAATGAAGGGGAATGTAAAGAAAAGGGAGGGAAAGGAGTTTGGATGGGTAAAGTGGAATGTAGATAAGAGGGAGGGGAAGGGGAAAGGGAAATGGAGGGGGGGATAGAGAAGTAAGAAGAAGAGGAAGGGAAAGGGGAGGGGAAATGGAGTGGGGATGAGAAGGAAAAGGAAGAGGAAAGGAAATGGGGGAAGGGAATGGGAAGGAAAAAGAAGAGGAAATGTAAGAGGAAGGTGTTTTTTTTTCTATGTTTATTTTATTTTCATTTATTTCATACAGGATTTTTGAAATATCACAATATATAGGGGAAATGCTATTGATTTTTATTTTTCAATATCTGATTATTTATTTTGATTTTACGCAGGTTATATTCAAGAAGAAGGCTAATAGGAGTCGTAGGGATGTTGCCACCTCCCAGCAGCCTGAGGCCCCCCACTAATAGCCTTAGCCTCAGACTCACCACCGACAGCACTCTACTCAGGCCCCCCGTGAGGAGTCCCAGGAAACTCGCTAGTAGTTTCTAAGGCCTGGAGATGTGTTTTGATATCTCCAAAGTTAGGGGAGGGGAGGTAGGGGGATGGGGAAGAGTCTGATGCCTCCTCCGACGGTTTCCCAATAGAGGATTCTGACTACGAGGAAGATGCATTCGCTGATGAGGATGAGGAGGATAGTATTTTAGTTAATGAAGAGGACGTTGGGTTGGATGATCAGCCAGAGTAGTCAGCTGACCCAGATCCTTCTCAGCTAGGGTGTTCTGCACCACCCTCTCACAGTACTGGTATGAAATTAAAGTTTGGTAAATGTTACGATTTATATAATTCTTTGTCATTTTATTTTATTTTATAATTTTTTCTTTTAGGTGAACGTAGTGGAAGAGGTCCTAGCGAAATAGGGACTTAGAGAGAATTTTGCATTGGGTCTGCATTATAGTTAGGATTACACCAGCGGGGGAAGCAGTGGATTATCATCCATTCATTAGTAGACTGGGTATGCTGACAAAGGTGATCATCCCACTCTCGTGCTTCTATTGGTGGAAGGTACCAAATGAGCTGAAGAGGCAGCTCATTGGAGAGTTAGAGGTAATTAGTAAAAATTAATAACTTATTTACATTATTTCATATAACTTTAAATTATGTAACAATTTATGTTCTGCTAATGCAGGCAATTTTCGATTGCGGCGACGATCTGAACATCCCCATATATATCCTCATGCACGCGGCCAAGATTCACAAAGACTGGAGATTGGAGTTGAAGAATAAGGTAAAAGATAAATTTTAACTGTATTTGTTTATTTCTTTTACCATAATTCTAATATTATTTCTAACATTACAAATATATTTTTTAATATTATAATAACATGAATCATGATGACCAATTGCATAATGGGCCTCTTATGATACAGCCACACACTTGGAAGGAAGTGTGCAAGCATTGGCATGATCCAGCGATATAGGCAAAAGTATTATATATATTATCATTTAACTAATTTTTAAGTTAATAAATTATATCTTTATTTTAGGAGCAGACCAAGAAGAATAAGGAAAAGAGGGGTAAAGCTCCATTGAAGACCCATGTCTTGGGTAGGAGCATAGGCGGGATGAAATCGCTATACATAAGTATTTTTAATTATTATTATTTTTAAACCTTACAATTATTTTAATTCATTTCAATTAACTCTTTCAAAATATTGCAGTCCGCAATGCATGAAGGTGCCCAGTTTGATCTAGTGAGAATATGAGGCCACTCATAGCAAGTTGAGTGGTGAGAGAAATAGAGAGTGGCTTCATGACACATACTAGTAGAGACATGTAAGTTAAATTACCCAATACTTTTATTTCATTTCGTAACTTAATGTAATTTAATCTCTTTCAAGATAATATGGTCAACTTAATGCATCATCTTGAAGATGCCAACTGTGGTACAGTTTAGCAACCATTTTCAGAAGAGGAGGTGTTCCAAACTGTCATGCCACTTGAGCATGGTGGGCATATCCGTAGTGCAGTGAGGAGCAAGACCATCTCTAGCTGGTATGGGAGAAGGGGGCATCATCCTCCTCAGCTGAGGTACAGGAGATGAGGAAAGAGATTATGGCATTACGTCACCTCCACCAGGAGGAGCAGTGGATTGATGAGCTGACCACGCAGGTAAGGGAAACTGCGACGTAGTATAAGGAGTCAAATCAGACCTTAAAGGAGCTCCTGAAGGTACTTCAGGAGGGAGGTATCGATCATCCATCCTTTCATCATTATAGAGATGATCGTGACAAGGATGATTTAGGTGGTGGTGTTGGAGGCGTTGGTACCGCAGCTTAATTGTTGTATTTTTATTTGCTATTTTGTTTGTACATGTACTTTGTAAACATTATTATATATATGAAAATTTGATTCTAATTTCTAGTGTTTTAAATGAATGCAAATGTTTTAAGTTTTGTGATTATATTTTTATTGGATTTTTAGTTCTATACAGGTCTCCTACATAGTTAAAACCTTTAGTAAAAAAAAATTACTACTATTTTCAGCCATTTTACAACGATAGAGAATAGTCTGCGATTGAAATTGTAGCACATTATCGACTATTTAGAAATGGACGAAAATATTAATATTCTCAACCGTTCTAAACAAACGGTCGATAAGATCACTATTGTCGACTGCTGTAAAACAGTCAAGAATAGTGATATTCTCGACTATTTGTTTATAATGGGCAAGAATAACACATTACTTGACCGTCTAAATAACAGTCGACATAGATTTTTATGTCGACGGTTCATTTATAATGGTCGAGAAAAATGTTTCTCGACCATTGAAAAAAGACGAGAGAAACAACTACACATTAGATGAGGGTCCTCTTTTTTCCAGACAGTAACATTCTATAATGGTCGAGAAAACAAAATAGCAACAGTACATTCCTTGACCTATGTTCTCGACCATTATTTTCACAATGCCGACTGTTTTGAATGGTCGACAATAGTGAATATTCTTATAGTGATTTATGCATTTATGTTATCAATAAAGATCACATTCTTTCATTTGTCATCTATGCTTTTCTTTACTTTATTGGTGTAGTTTTGCTTATGTTGTTTTTGTTGCTTTCATATATGAAATTCGCAAAAATATTAGAAAAACAAAAAACACCAAAAAATTTTAGTGTTCTTCAAATTCACACCATTTATTTCTCATTTAGATTCGCAAATCACCAATCGAAAAATCATCCCACAAATTTCCATGATCCAAAAATCACCAAATTTTGTTTATAGCTTAGGAGTCAAGTAGTGATTCATGTTGCAAATTTTGGGGCCTAATTTTCTATTCAAAATTTTAGAAAATTCACAAACTGACTTGGGGTCTAGTGGTAAATAGAACATTGAAATTTTAGTATTTCCATATTTTTAACAATTTTTATACGACTTTTATTTGCATAAAATCACTTGCAAATGTTTCCTTACTGAATTGGGAATCTTAGATAAATTAGGCATAATTTTTGAAGGTCATTAGTGTCAGATTAGTTGTATTTCTTGCATGAGGGGTCGAAATAGTCATTCTACCCTATCATGAAAAAAAATTCAAAAAAATAAAAAAAAATTCCAAACATGATGGTTTTTGATGACATCAAAATCCTTGATTCAAACCATTTGGATTATTCGATATTTGTTATCGGCATATCTAACATGGTACAGTACATTATCCTAATTGTACTAACACATTTAACCTTATTAGTGTGTCCACATGATCTGACACTCAGATCTAAATCATTGATCAAGTGTTTCGACTTAGGTTGACTTGCTCAGGACACAAAACCCCAATGTATTTCACATGTGGTCATAGAGTCTTAACCTGACTCAATGTAAGAAGAGAGAAAGTTAGACTTTTGAGAAAGGTTCTTATCTTCTTTCTCGTCCCAACGATACAAGGAGTTATCAAGAGTAATATTATTCAAAGAGGAATGATGGCAATCTAATTGGATTAGACCTCATGATAATATTTCTTCATGTATGAAGGATTCACGAGTATTTTGAATGCTTGAGGGGGCATAGTGCCAAAATTTCAAGAATCCTATAGCTTCATTATTAGTGTGATCAAACAAATAATGATTTTGATGGATTACTACTTGATGGATAGAGCAATTATAATTGAAAGAGTTAATCATACTTGATTTGGTGATTCATTGCACCTAATATTATTAGGTAGAAAATTCAAGTGTTAGATTGCAATTAATATGCAAAATTGAAGATTTGATCGTTACTCTTCTATGGAGATCTAAGGGTTTCCATCAAACTAGAATTAAGGATGAAAACCCTATAAATATCTCCCAAATGCAAATCCTAATCTTGACAACTTCATAATCTTCTACCATCCTCGAGAGCCACAACCACTAGAGCAAACTAGGGAAAGGTTCCCATAGTAGATGAACGACCAATAGCCCTATTGGACATCCAACTCAATAGTAGCTGGTCATCCAATTTATGAATTGTGAATCTAACTATTGAAGGGATCGCGCGTCAAGGTGCAACCCTTCACAAGCTAGTCAACCTACACCTCTTTTAGGTCATCCAATTAGTAATGCAACAAGTTTTTGCACTCCTTTCGAAGGAGTCCTTGACATGCACTTAAGGTTTTAAGGTAAGGGGTCACCTTGGATTCCCGAAGGATTCACAGAGCACATTTGGGATTGATTCTTCATAAGACAAAGGGCCTCATCTACCCATCGAAGAGAATGAGATAGGGTCTATTGAGACTTATTTAAAGAGGCACCGCATGTGGGGTGCTTAATTCCCTAAATCTACGCGATTTTAAACTGGAATTGTTGTAGCGCGGAAATAAAGTGATCAATCAAAAATATCTCTGAACTACTTGGAGTCTAGGTTGAACATGAGGAAGCAATCGCTTACTTTCAAAACCTTTCACTTTTAATTTTTGTCTTTTTCCATATATGATTTTATTTCACTTTTGGAATATAGTAGCAAGCAATATAATAGAAATAGGTATTAAGCCATTAATAATGAAAGAAAAGAGAGATTATATAAAAATGCTTCTATCGATAATGGAGAAGGGCCATACAAAGCTATGAATAAAAATAGATGAAAAATAATAACATAAGAAAGTAGAGAATGGAGGGAGCGATGTGGAGCCACTCGAGGGATGCTGGAGAAGCTTCAGATCCAGGGTGTCCAGAAGAAGATGAAGAAGATCCGAGAGCAGCAGTTATACCAAGGTGGCATGGAGGAAGAGATAGAAAACACCATGAGAGGCTATCTAGGTGAAGGTAGAGCGTAGTAGCATGGAGTGGAAGGCTATGAAAGTGGAGTAATGGTGGTGGGCGTGCACTAATGGGATTAGGGCTATTATGTGGTGGAAAGGTAGACTAAACTAAGCTAGGAAATTATCTAAGACTCATTGATTACTAAGTGGAGGCTAGGTGTTTTCATAGGAGTGGTGAAGAAATGAGGGCCCTTGGATTAGGATCAACGGTTGAGGCATTTCGACCACTTCAAAATTAATACTATCCCTTAAATGGGCATCATTATAATTATACAAGAGGAGGGGTAAATTATATAATTCAAATATTCACTAGAAATAATGGAAACCATAAAATTCAATCCATAAATAAAATCAAGATTTATAGTGGAAACAAAAGCTGGGAAAAACCTCTACTTAGTTGATCCTCAACCAGGATTTTCTTCTTGCTCTCCAAGCAATAAATCCACTGACTTCATTACTTCAACTGAGGGTAGTGAGCCTCTATCACAAGCACCCAAATTACAAGTAGAAAGAATAACAAAATTGATACAAGTCCTATTGAGCAAATGTAAAAGTTTTTAATCAAATATAATAGGACTAGAAATATTCTTTTTCAATTCTCTTTGAAGATATCTTGATGTAAGGGAAACATAATTTAATGTAATTGATATACAAGTAGAACTTTGATAAATATTTTCTTACAACTTCCTTTTGATAGAAATATAAATTTTATACTTACGAAGTGTATTGAAAATGTTTAGAATCAATAATATGTTCAAAGATGTAATCACAAGATTCTAATATCAATGATTTTGAATGATCAAATTTTCTTCTAAAGATAACAATGTATGTATATGAAGCAAGAACAAAAGATAAAAAATAATACTCGAACTTCCTTCTCAAATTTATGAAGGCATAGAGGAAGTAGAGAAGAAGATCCTCTTCAAGGATCACCAATACTGTCGCACTTTTTGTTGAAGCACTAAGTTGGCATGTAGTATGCTTCAATCAAAGCACAAAATGGCATTTAGTATGCCTCTTTGAAGACACAAAAATGGCATGGAGGTTTGAAGAAATTTCTCAAGATTGTATTCGCAAGTAGAGAGTATGTGCTTTTGATAATGAATGTTGTTGTAAGAATGAATGAACCCATGTAGGGTATATATAGAATAAATATAGAAAGTTATGATCTCATGAAAGGGTGTGAATTCAAGAGATGCCAAGTTAATAGCCATTTGCGCATGTTAGAATTCGAGTATAACCATTTGGAGTTAGTTTAGTTGATTAGTTGATTGATTAATACACTCAGATTTGTCTTTAGAAAAATTACAAACAACTGACCAGCGAAATTAATTGATTAACTAATAGATTAATTCTGCAACCGACAGAATCATGAAAGGAGTAGTTATTTGGGCAGTTTTTCTTTTGTAGAAAGGTGTAACTACACATGTAACTTCCTATATGAAGGGATGCAACATTTAAAATGGATAACTATCCTTCTACAAAGTGTAACCACCCGTTCTAGAAGAATAATTATTATTTTAAGATATATTTAAAATGCATTTTACACATGTTTTTAGTCATTTCAATATTCTAGAAGTTATAACTACCATTATTGAAGATTGATTGAGTATTATAACATATTTTATAGTTTGTTACACGCATGAGATTTATTTTAAGTATTTTAAAATTTATTTATTTATTTTATGCACATGTACTACATTAGAAATATTACAATTAGGCACTTGAATTAATTTATGCATGTAAATAAATGTGTTTGGCTCCTAGCAAATATCTAATAAGCAATACAACATCAAATTGAATGTAGAAGAAGCTAGGAATCATTAAAATGAAGCTTCTAATATCTCCTTTTGCTGGAATTAGCATCTTTAGATAACAATGAAGCTTTCTTTCATCATAATTGTGATCTTTAACTTTATATTTGCAATAATTTTATGTTATGATATGATAATACATAAAACATCAAAATAAATGTAATTAGAACCTAAGTAGTAATAATATCTCCCTTTTTGATATTTTTGTCAAAATATAAAGTTGTGTTGAATATGTTAACGTGATTACATTTATTAGTTCATTTGTGTTCATTTGCTCCCCATATCGAACATAATTTGATATCTTGTTAATCATTTAACTCTTTTAATATCTATCTAATGCTAACATAAAATATGAAACACACATAAGTAGTAAGCACACATAAAAGAAGTTTAGTACATACAATAGAAGAAGAGTTTAAAAGAAATACACAACCAAGCAAATAAAATAAGTTCATTACAATGCATCATGAAACTAAACTAGGAAAGAACTAACTAAACTACCAACAAAACCAAGTAGAGAGACAACAAAATAGCAATAAAAGATAAACTACGGGAGATGGTTCTTGATCTCCTTGATGTCCATGTGAAGTGAAGAGATGTGCTCTTGAAGGTTTTCAAGGACCTTCGCCATTTGCCTTCCATCATCTTCTTACCGTCACATGTGGAGTCCAAGCCCAAACATGTAGATGGGGTTGCAATCTACTTCCACATAATCCTAATCTACATTGTATGGATGGCTGCCTTGCACATTTGCATCCATAAGAGCATAGGAAACAAATTAGGTACACTATGAGAAGAGAAAGGACCACTCTCACTAGCAGGTTCATCTTCATGCTTTTCCTTTCTTGTTATTCTCTTCAAAGTAGTGGTATCAAAGTACTCAACATACGTATCCAGAGGATGACAAGAAAGTGGAAAGTTCAAGTAGACAAGAATATGAATTAAGAGTGTGCTAAATGGCAGAGAGAACATATGGATTGAGGACATGTAGTTGAAGATGATCACGGGCCAATTCATTTTGTATTTGTTGAGGATACAATAGAACAAGTATGTGGTGTGTTTGAGACAATGATTATATCTAGAAATCTTTCCAAAAATATTCTGATCAATCACCCTAGTAAGGAGTTTCGTAATAAAGGTGTGTTTGGATGTTGCTAAGTCTTTGCTTCTAGATTCGATATCATCGGATTCAAGAAGAAATCGGCGAACACTATGAAAAGGAATTTCTTGGGAAATGGATTCAATAGTGTGGCCATCAAGGTGCGAGCAATAAATAGTAGAAATCAAAGGTGGGATGATTTCTAGATCAAAGTGAGGGAGAGAGGAAGTAATATGTTTGAGATCTACCTTAGTTAAGTTTGCATAAAACATCCTAACAAGAGTGGGGTAAATGGCATTAACACTTTTGGCAAAGTGGTCGCTAAAGTAATAGGCCAAGTTTTGGTAGGTAATAAGTTTTTAAAGATCATACTCCTCAATGTCCCTAAAATGTTCAAAAACAAGTGGTCTAAGGGCTTTCATTTTAGCTTTGTGGATGATCTCATAAAAGGTATCCTTCACTGATGTGGAGATAAACAATTTATCCAAGGAAGTCTTAGGATTCGTTTGAGATGTAGGTGTGGGATTAAGAATGATAGGTAGTGGTGGCATTTGGGAAGATGGATCATTGGTTTTGTTCATTTTGATGGATAGATAGCTTTTCTCTTAAGAGGCATGTTGAATCCAAAGCTAATGTGCAAAAGCAATGTTACGACCTGGTTCCTGGATCCCTACAGGACCCGAGATCAGCTCGCCTCGACTAATCCCAAGACCCAGTCGTCCAACAAGAAATAACCAAAAAGTAGGAAAGTAAACCACATTCACATATGCAATATAACTAAGCAGTAAAAAATGTACAAGCAGTAAAGGAAAGTAAAGCTGTTGTTCCATTACATACCACCACAACAACAGAACAATGGAAACGAAAGTAAACAGTAGAGACAACAGTTGCTAAAAATTTTGGTACGTACTACAACAGTAAGGGGGGTACAACAAGAAAGTGCAGAAAACTACGGCTAGGCTCAACTGGCCCAAGCACCCTCCGCAATCGGAAGCGCGGGCTGCTCAACTCCTGGTCCTGAACAGTGTTATGAAAAAGACAGAGTCAACAAACGCTGAATAGAGTGGTATCTATACTATTTAAAGTAGTAAAAGCAACATGTTTAATTCTCTTTTCCATTTATTGTGTTTCATGTGTATTTCCTTTTCACCCATTTTTCTCAAACATCCAGATATTCTTGATCTAGTATGTTTCTCATGGGAACGATCTTGGTTGCAGTCTTCTCTGAAGAGTAGAAGGTACACGTGGTGCTCTCTTTGCCAGGAGAATTCCCCGTGGTAGTCCTACACCCAGCCAACCACCCTAAGGACACTGTCAAGACGTAGCGGTGACTACAGCATGTGTGATAAACACACAGGTAGCTACCCCGCACTGACATGCGGTTGGTCGTTTCCGCTAGCGGGTGTGCCCAAAGTACGGCACGGAACAGTATAGGGTCTTGCCATCTCAGAACAGGGGTCTCGCCCCTTAGAACCAAACAGGGGTCTCGCCCCTCCACAGTCTGCGCACACTCATTTGACTACCCCGATTTGCCCAGAGGACCTAACAAGTTGGTGTAGGGTAGCTAGATGAACCCTGGGCCCCATGGGGTGGCTAGCTCTCTCCCTACACTAGTAGCTCGCCTCAATATCACGTACATGAGGGCCAACAAGAGTCGGTGAAGAGTGGCCAATCCTAACCCCGGGTCTCAACCCAAGGGCAGCTAGCTTCGCTCTACACGGAAAGGGGATAGTTGCTCTCCTTGGTACCATGTACTCAAGGGCCAGCACACTTCTCGTCTACATTCTAGGTTTCCATGTACCTACAGGAGCTCTACTCCTAATTCCCTGTAGGGTTCATGCTCATGTTCACCTCATTTATTCCGATCCAGATTCCACCATTCATGATTCAGTTCTTATTTATATACAGACAGCTCATGTTTCCATAATTAGATACATGCAACAGGTGATTTCATAGATACTTGTTCATAAGTTACAGGCAGCTCATAATTATATTGCTAACATTTTAGCTAAAACATGCATGCAAATACATCATACAGCACAACGATTCATTCATTCCTCTATCCTAGGGTTGATGCCACATCCTAGGGTTCCATGCGATTATTTCCACAAGCACATTCTTATCAAATATTATTAACATAATTTAAACCACTCTACCAGACAATTCGGGAGTAATGGGGGCTCGAACCGCAGACCTAGGCATCTCCACAAGCCCCAAATATGCAGTAGGCTGAAACCCTACACCAGGGAATACATCACAAAAGGAGGGTTCAGAATAGTGTATAATGGTTTCTAGTACGTAGCGAAACTCGCAAGGAAACTACAGATACTTTGCGTAAATCGGATCTCGATCGGACCCGAAATAGGTCAAAAATGTGTCTACTGACCAAACTTTGACGTCTGGGAATAAGTCCAGACATCTTAAAAGATACAAGAACCTTAACTCAAGTCCCTGTGGTGTCCTCAGATGTCCATGCCTCCTCTGTGACCGTCTGACGGCAGTTCTAGATGTCGGACCACTCCTCCGGTCATTGGGAAGTGATGAGTCCATTTTAATGGACTATTATGACACCTAAGTAATTCAATTCTAACATTGTATGTTGGTTAATAATCACATTTGTTCATTAAATGATTGCATGTGTCATTATTTAAGTTTACATTTCTTCTATTGCTAATTGTGTAATCATATTTCATGCAGGGACTCGCAACAGCGCACTCACCTTCTCCAATTAATCTACTTTAATAATCGGGAAGAAAAGGGAGGAGGGTCAAATGTGGAAAAGAATAGGGGGTGGAAAGATATTTTCCCCCCCACAAATATCTCCACCTACGACCAACGGAACCCAACAGGCGTCGGCTAAAATTAGGAAGGGATTTGAAAATCCCTGGATTAGTGCGGAAGAGAGGAGTTAAGAGGAGGCGGAGAATAGGAGAGGAGGGGCATCTTCTTCCTCCCCCTTGAGGGGATATCCACTGTTTGCACTGCAAACATTGAAGGCTTGCACTGTGCACCCACCACCAGCCACAGCCTCTACTGCAAGCGTTACACTAGCCTGCACCAAGGACAACCAAGCGCCGGCAGGCGCTGCGTCTGCCCTTGCGTGCCACCTTCCATCACCCTTCCATTGCAAGCCACGCCATCAGTGCCTCCACCGCAAGCGCCCATCCACCAGCCTGCACCAAGCACAGCCAAGCGCCCTCTGCAGGCGCTGGGTCTTTCACTGCTGGCACCGCGCCCCGTAGGTGCTTCACGCCAAGTGCCCACCACAGTGTGCGCCCCCTCTCCAACGCCATCACCACCACAGTGCACCACCCCCTCTCCAGTGCCCTTCACTGTAGGCGCTGCACCGCTCACCGCAGGCACGCCACCAGCGCTCCTGCCTACAGTGCACCTTCGCCACCCGCGCTCCCGCCTGCAGCATGCCCTCGCCACCAACGCTCCCACCGTAGGCACTGCAGGTGCTCACCGCCTGTGCACGCCCTCTGTAGATCGCCCTTGCGCCTTCTGCCTCGCAGGTGCTCCCATTCCAAGTGCCCGTAGGGGCCCAAGCCAGCAGCCGCCTGTAGGTGCAGCACCTCCCTGCAGAACGCCTTGCGTGCGCGCACACCGAGTGCGCAGCCGCGCGGGCTACAGCAGCGACTTCCTCCTCCAATAGGCCGGCAGCCATCCTCCTCCGTCCGGCCACCGCCGGCCACCTCCGGCCGTCACATCACCGCCGTTGCATGGCCCTCATCGAGGCGCACCTCCTCGTCGACTCTCGCGGCCAACCGTGCATGGCTCCACACGTGAGGAGGAGAGAGGAGAAATCCTCTGTTTTTGTCTCCATTAATAATTACATTCAATGCCATTGCCAATTTTATATTAATATTTTATTCAGGCCACATTGCATTGATGCACTCAGACTTTCCTGAAATTATTTTACTTGTGTTATGTGCATGATTCTACCTTGAATTTCAAATCAGAATTGCATGAAAGTTGAATTTACATGATAAGCCATTACACATGCATTATACACATATTTTTGGAGCTTAATTTCTGATGTAAAAATTACATAAATACCCCTGAACCTTTAAGGAAATTGCAAGCTTCATTTAAAATAGCATATTCCTCACATTAAAGTTGCAGAAGAGTCTGCGAACTGTATATTCTTTGACTCATGAATTTATTGGTCTATTCCTCCCTGTGGATATGACATCCTTTATTGTGGTTTAAATTCATATCTATGTTAATTTCTAATTGAGAGATTTCCACCACATTAATTACAATGACATTCTTCTATTGCTATCATAAGTAAGCGAAAATCTCTCCATCAAAATGGCATTGTTGTCGGGGAGGCAACAGACGCAATAGATTCACATTATTAATTTGAATATTCTAAGTTTCACAATCATCTGATCATTTTTTTTATTATTATGCGAGAAATCTGACACGGAGAGAGGTGCAACAGAGCGACGACATTGAACCTGAACGACGTGCACGGCAGAGACGATCTTTTTGGTGGACCTTGATGCCACCTGGAGGCCAGTAACTAGAACACGTGGGCCTTGATCCCACGCACATAGGCTTACAGAGAAGCATATTTCTAATTTAGTCAGTAGATCTTAGTTAGATTTAGTTTAGATAGACATTAGAATTTAATTTCTATCTTTTGGACCTTTGTCGGGTATTTTTGGGAACATGTTCCCAGTGCCTCTTTATTTCTTATCGCTTTTGTATGCGGGAGCGTATTTTCAAGAGTGTGTTCCCATTTATTTAGATTATAGGATTATTTACATTGTTTGAACTGTATTTCAGTTAGTTAGTAGATTAGGTCTATTTGTTTATTATTTTTACTAAAATAATAATAATAATAATATCGAACTGCCTGCTAGAAGCTGCATATCTATAGGACGACCATCTAGGACTGAATGAGTAGCATCTAGTTTATTTTTACTGCATTGCATACATTGCATGAAGAAACCTAGAGTAAGGTATGTCTTCTCTTAAGTATCAGTTACTTGCCAAGCATATGCATTGAACCTAAATCTAAGACCACTAAAGTGCTTGAATCAAATTAATTCAGTGGTCACTTTAAAAAATTGAGACTACTAAGAGGTTGGACTTTAAAATCTGTGACTGAAAATTATGTACAAAAGGATCCTGTTTGTGAAATTTTAAAAATCAAAACATGATCGTATGTTTGCACACTTGAGACACTATGCACCTCACACATAAGGTCACTAGATAAATTTCTACCTCTCCTCTTTTGCACCACAAGGGAAGTTAGTCGAAAATCAACAAGCCTATCCACCAAGTTACTTCGGTTCCTCGTGTGTGGGCTCGATTTGAGACTTCCATCCCTTGCGAGTAGGTTATAAGCACCAGCGAAGGTTGGCCTAGGAAGCGTAATTTTTTGCAAAACTTGTTTGGCCATCAACTGAACATATAATTCTAAGACCTACAATCTATTAGAAACCAAATCCCATTGAATTTACATTTGCTTTGACAGTAGAACTCTCTAGGAAGTTTCTGCTTGTATTCTAAATCCTTCTAAATCCTAAGAGAGTTAAAATTATTTTGCTTAAAGAAATGGATCACCCTTACTCCTATCAGTTAGATTATCAGAGTCAATACTTCCCATCTTTTAATCAGGATCCCATGCCCCGAGCGTATCCATCCTTTGATGGGTACATTGATAATTCATGGGATCATTCTTATTCTTATCCTGGGAGTACTGGCTTGATAACTCCCACTTTTGAGCAGAGCCTAGGAGCAGGATTTTTCAACCCTGAAATCCCTACTTCCATGCAAACACCCAACCCTCACACCCTTCATGATTTTCCGTATCAAGGTTGGACCGATACACCTAGGCAACCAGAGCCTGAAATTGACTATCCTCCCCAACCTGATAATAGTAACCTCTCCTCTTTTATGATGGAAATGCAAAAATAGCAAAAGGAAATGATGGAATCAATGGGAAAGATGTTGAGGAATAGTCAACAGTTAAATGAAGAAATAAGACAACTTAGCTACACGCTTCCCAATAATCCTGATCCCTACCCATACGATCATGATCATGAAAATAATTCTGAGAAACCCAATGACAATAGGGATCTAATTTTATGTAGCTATCACTTAGACTCTCCCAATGAGACATGGCCACTAGAGAAGAATGATCATAGTGATTATCCACCTGAACTATATTGGAGTCATAAGCAAGGGAAGATGGTAACTCTTGAGGACCTTGACCCCAATGACAGTATTCTCCTTACCCCTACCAACCCTGGTCAAGGTTGTATTATTCCTATCACTTCCCCTATTGACTATTTGGTGGAATCTCATTCTACCCTTAGGGAATCAACATCTACCAGTCAGTATCCTGAGGATTTAAATGCACCCAATGAAGGTGACCTTAACGGAATGGAGGATGAATTAGATCAATTTTGGTCTCACGGATATGAAGAGTCTAATTCAGAAAACAAGGATGCCCCAATAGAGGAACCTGGATTGAAAATTTGGAGTGAATCACAAGGTAATTATTTATTATTTGAGGATTTACCTCCAGAGGATAGAAATAATATGGTAAAATCCAGATTTCTCCCTTCTTTTGAGAGTCATCATCCATCAAAATAGGAGTTTCTATTAGAGGAGGAAAAACAAAATAGTGAGAGTCTATAGGAGACTCTCTGGGACAAAACAAGTCAATTGAGAATTTATACCCTGAGAAGAATAACAAATTCAGTGATATAGGCTTGCCCCAAAACATTAAGACTGATCCTCCTTTAGGAATAATTGAGGATACTGATCCAACTCCTAATGAATCACATATACACCCCGACAAAAATTTGAGTGAACCAAACGAATCTGGGGATGAGCTTAATGATAAGGATTCTGACATTTGGACCCGGCCATCAAAGAGTTGTAATTTGGAGCCTACCCTTGATTCAAATATGACTCCGATCATTAATGTTAGGTAGGGTAAACTGAAGTTGTCTACAACTGTTAGGGAGTATACACAATCTGAATCATTGTTGGAATTAGAACTAACACCGACTAAGCCCTCATTGGACTTAGCCATTACCTTCCAACACTACAAACAACCCTTATACTCCCTAACTGATCCTTGGCTCAGATCTCTGCTCATGTACATTCTTTCTAGAGAACATATTAGGCCAGTACATCCTTGGGTAGAATGGCGAGTGTGGATTGATGCTTGTACTTTTACTCTCGCCATTCAAGGGTTTGAACTATTAATATTTATATCTTTTAAAACCCATCCTGCTTTGGAGTATCCTTGTTATCCTCCACTTATTCCATTTCAGGAGGTCCCTTTTCATATTCCTTTTATTATTCCTAGACCTCCCAAGGTAGCCAACGAGATTCTTTGCTTTCATATCTTCTGGCGAGCATTTTGTATTACGTTGCATCATCAGCTCGCCAACATCTGTGGCTACTTATTTTCTTGGCTCGCACTGTTACACATATTTTTAGGGCCTAACCTTTTCTGTCTCGAACCAAACTTATAGGTTCCTTCTAAGTCTGGCTACTAACAGAAAATGCAGCACTTGTTGGGAGGCAACCCAGCGGTCAAAATAACATGTTGTCAGTTGATTTCTTTCCTTTCTCCTCCTGTTTTAATTTTACAATGGGGACATTGTAGGGTTTAGGCATCGGGGGGTGCATTTGCATTTTAGGAGGTATTCATGCATTTAGGTTAGCATAAAAAAAAATCCTCTTTTCTTGAGCTGAATGGGTTAGTCCCTAGCAGAATACCTTTGTCATTGGAGGTTTTTCTTCTTGAATTATTTCTTAAGTTTAGAATCCAGTACATTTATTTCACATGCACATGGACTGGGTAATGGATCCTTGAGGAAAACTAATAAACATTTGTAGTCTACTAAACCCTTGGACAGTTCATAGGGAGTCAGGCATACTATCTTCTAGTAGATCCACCTCATATTGGTGAGATGAAAGTAGAGAGATTACTAGTGCGCTAAGTCTAGTGCAAGGACTCTTAAGTTTTCGACAATTAGATGATGATACTTCAGAGTTAGGCATAGTTTTCACTCTTTGTTCCTGTGTGTGTACTTTGTGTGAATTTCTGAGAGTCACCAAATAAGGCAGATACACAAAGATTGAGTTTTAATAAAGCTATGACTATGGTGGATGGTTATGACTGTCCTTCATAGAGTCCTCGGTTGAAGGAGGGTAATAGTGTCAAAGGTCAGAAATATGCCTGTCCTATCCATTCCTTCCCAATGCCGAGAATAGACACTTCCACCAAATAAGCCACACAACATCCTCTTGACCATCACCATCCCTAATAATGCCTCATAAATAAAAGTCTGTGTCATATTATGTTGATTTATAAAAAAGAGAAAAAAGAGAAAAGAAGAAGAAAAAGAAGAAATAGGTATATTACAAAAAAAAAAAGAGAGTCCAAGTTTATAATGTAACATTGTTTCTGAGGCAACAAAACACCTATCGCGTTCCACCAAATATGACCCATACCTACCTTTTAGTATTTCTGATTGCCTGAACACTGGTTGAGGACTCTAACTTAGTTGTAGAGTTATTAGGACTTTAATTGAAGTGTGGATGCCATGTGAAGTGTTTAGCCTCTCTCTGAGTTGACTTGTCTAATAGTCTATTAATCTAGAGTCTGTAGTACTAGACTACATGTAGCACCAGAGGAGTGTGTGCCACTAAATACAAATCCATTCTACTCGATATCTCCTACCTAAGCCAAAAGTCGGGGTCAAATTACATATTATCTTCTGCTTTATCCCCGAGGGAAGTAGTTGCCTATCCTAATAGAAATATTTACCAAGGGTGAAGTACGAACTCCCAATGCGAATTGGCTCTTTCACTTGTATTTTTTACCTAGGCTATCATCACTACACATTTTCCTGGATCTCTAAAGTTTTGAAATAAGGAAAGAAGAAATCTTCTGATTACTTCTATTATTTTTCATTTTTGCTAAGGACTAGCAAATCTTAGGCATAGGGGTATTTGATGAGTTCATTTTAATGGACTATTATTACGCCTAAGTAATTCAATTCTAACATTGTATGTTGGTTAATAATCACATTTGTTCATTAAATGATTGCATGTGTCATTATTTAAGTTTACATTTCTTCTATTGCTAATTGTGTAATCATATTTCATGCAGGGACCCGCAACAACGCACTCATCTTCTCCAATTAATCTACTCTAATAATCGGGAAGAAAAGGGAGGAGGATCAAATGTGGAAAAGAATAGGGGGTGGAAAGATATTTTCCCCCCCACAAATATCTCCACCTACGACCAACGGAACCCAACAGGCATCAGCTAAAATTAGGAAGGGATTTGAAAATCCCTGGATTAACGTGGAAGAGAGGAGTTAAGAGGAGGCGGAGCACAGGAGAGGAGGGGCATCTTCTTCCTCCCCCTTGAGGGGATATCCACTGCGTGAATTGCGAACATTGAAGGCTTGCACTGTGCACCCACCGCCAGCCACAACCTCTACTACAAGTGTTACACTAGCTTGCACCAAGCACAGCCAAGCGCCCGCAGGCGCTGCATCTGCCCTTGCACGCCACCTTCCATCACCCTTCCACTGCAAGACATGCCATCAGCGCCTCCACCGCAAGCACCCATCCACCAGCCTGCACCAAGCACAACCAAGCGCCCTCTGCAGGCACCGCATCTTTCACTGCTGGCACCGTGCCCCGTAGGTGCTTCATGCCAAGCGCCCACCGCAGCGCGCCCCCCCTCTCCAGCGCCCTTCACCGTAGGTGCTGCACCGCTCACCGCAGGCATGCCAACAACGCTCTCGCCTACAGCATGCCTTCGCCACCCGCACTCCCGCCTGTAGCGCGCCCTCGCCACTAGCGCTCCCATCATAGGTGTTGTAGGTGCTCACCGCCTGTGCGTGCCCTCTGCAGACCGCCCTTGCTCCTTCTACCCC
Organism: Thalassia testudinum; assembly: GCA_037157565.1. Taxonomy (NCBI): domain Eukaryota; kingdom Viridiplantae; phylum Streptophyta; class Magnoliopsida; order Alismatales; family Hydrocharitaceae; genus Thalassia; species Thalassia testudinum. The sequence goes on from JAZHRO010000024.1 coordinate 214,198,236, forward strand.
GCAGGTGCTCCCACACCAAGTGCCCGCAGGGGCCCAAGCCAGCAGCCGCCTGCAGGCACAGCGCCTCCTTGCAGAACGCCTTGCACGCGGGCATGCCTAGTGCATAACCGCGCGGGCTGCAGTAGCAGCTTCCTCCTCCAACAGGTCGGCGGCCATCCTCCTTCGTTCAGCTGCCACCGGCCACCTCTGGCCATCGCATCACCGCTGTTGCATAGCCCTCATTGAGGCGCACCACCTCGTTGACTCTCGCGGCCAACCGTGCACGGCTGCACACGCTAGGAGGAGAGAGGAGAAATCCTCTGTTTTTGTCTCCAATAATAATTACATTCAATGCCATTGCCAATTTTATATTAATATTTTATTCAGGCCACATTGCATTGATGCACTCATAATTTTTTGAAATTATTTTACTTGTGTTATGTGCATGATTCTACCTTGAATTTAAAATCAGAATTGCATGAAAGTTGAGTTTACATGAAAGGACATTACACATGCATCATACACATTTTTGGAGCTTAATTCCTGACATGAAAACTGCATAAATACCCTTGAACCTTTAAGGAAATTGCAAGCTACATTTAAAATAGCATATTCCTCGCATTAAAGTTGCAGAAGAGTCTGCGAACTATGTATTACTTGACTCGTGAATTTATTGGTCTATTCCTCCCTGTGGATACGACATCCTTTATTGTGGTTTAAATTCATATCTATGTTAATTTCTGATTGAGAGATTTCCACCACATTAATTACAACGACATACTCTTTTATTGCTATCATAAGTAAGCGAAAATCTCTCCGTCAGGAAGCACCTCCGGAAGTTTGGTGATCTGATCAGACGTCTGAAAGTGCGTGGGAGAGCGTTATGCGCTCCTTCCCAAGGCTGCTCCTGCATATGATAGTCGCAGCCACCAAATCAGGCCTGACAACCATTTCTACGGTGAGGCCTGCATGGCCGTAACCGTGAAAAGAACGTACCTTTGTGATAGAAGAGCTTTCAGACATCTGGTCTTAACTCCAGACGTCCAGATGCTCCGCCAGCCATTTGGACTCCGCTCCAAACGTCTGATACTGGAAATTTTCCACTACCAGAACCCGCTCCCATCTCCTTCCGCCGCGCACCTCCTCTCACCACCGCAGCTCCAGCCGCTGCAGATGGTCGAGGACACCTCTCCAGGATCTCTCCTCCTCCCGCATGTGCCCACAGTGGCCGTGCGAGCTCCGTTGAGCTCCCACCAGAGCTCTCCAACCTTGGCCTCCTCCTCCTCCTCCCGCACTCTCCTCCTTCTCGCCTTCTCGCTCTCCCTCGCTCACCTCCTCTCGCTGCTCTGAAGGTGGGGATGGTGGTGTGTGGAGTGGAGAGGAGAAGAGGAGAGGGGTTTAAATAGGTGGAGTGGGGGCTTAGGGTTCAGGGAAAAGAAGGAAAAAGGAGAGAGATGAAGAAGGTCCTACGTACCGTGCATGCACAGGGAGCAGTACGCGTACAAAAATTTCATTTTCAGACATCCGAGAAAGGGTCCAGACGTCTAGACAGATGTCTGACTGAGACTTCAGACGTCTTAAAAGGCTAAAAGTGGGACGGGTCTTTACATTATAACAAACTTAATGGAAGTTTCATCCCTGAAACTTGAACTAGCTAGGGTGCGGAAAAAGGAACATAAAATGCATAACAAACTTAAAGAGGATCGAAGTAGGTTCGAAAAGATGTACCCTCAAAAAGCTCCGGGTACCGCTCTCGCATCGCCGCCTCAGGCTCCCAGGTAGCCTCCTCGTACCACTGTCTTCTCCATAGGACCTTCACCAGTGGTACCTACTTTTGTCTCAGACTCCGAATAGCTCTGTCTAGTATCTACACTGGTCTCTCGGGGTAGGTCAGGTCGTCACCCACCTCGACACTCTCGTGGATCAAAACGTGACTGGGATCGGCGACGTACTTCCTGAGGTTGGACACGTGGAACACGTCGTGCACTCCAGAAAGTTAGGGAGGAAGGGCAAGTCGGTAAGCAACGGGTCCTACTCGCTCCAGAACCTCAAAGGGCCCCACAAACCTCGACACAAGCTTCCCTTTCACCCCAAAATGCTGCAGGCCCTTCATGTGCGAACACGGAGGAAGACGTGATCCCCAACCTCGAACTGCACCTCTCTACATCTCCGGTCAGCATAACTCTTCTGCGTGCTTCTGACAGTGCGGAGTCATCTGTGAATCTACTCCATCACCTCCTAACTCTACCATATCAGCCTGAGGCCAACCTCCTACTTGGTCCCCACCTCGACCCAACTCAAGGGTACAATACACCTCCGTCCGTACAGAGCCTCGTAAGGTGCCATGCTGATGCTCGAGTGATAACTGTTATTTTATGAAAACTCTGCCAGGGGTAAATGCTCCTCCCAGGAGCCTCTCTAGTCCAGTACACGAGAGCGTAAAGGGTCCTCAAGTGTCTATATGGTGCGCTATGACTGTCCGTTCGTCTGGGGGTGGTACGCGATGTTGAACCTCAACCATGTCCCCAAAGCCAGCTGAAACTTAGCCCAAAACTGGGAAGTAAAATGGGTATCCTGTTGGATACAATCTCACGCGAAACTCCATGCAGGCGTACCACATCACGAATGTACCTCTCTGCCAACTGTGCTAGTCCTAAGGTGACTCGGATCGATAGGAAACGCGTCGTCTTCGTCAACCTGTCTACTATCACCCAGACTGCGTCCTGTCCTCGCTAGGTAACAGGTAGGCCCACCACCAAGTCCATGGTGATGCTCTCCCACTTCCACTCTGGCACAAGAAGTGGCTGCAACGGCGTCGCAGGCCTCTGGTGCTCGACTTTCACTTGCTGGCACACTAAACACTGCTGTATAAACTCACCAACATCCCGCTTCATCCCTCTCCACCAAAAGTCACTCCTCAGATCATGATACATCTTTGTGTTCCCGTGATGTATGGTGAACCTGGACTCGTGTGCCTCAGCCAGGAGCTCTCTCAACAATTGCTCGTCCCTGGGAACGCACAAGCGTCCCCCCATGTGTAGCGCCATGTCTGTAAAGGAACAGTCTCCTGGGTCTCCTGACAGCACTCTATCCCACAGTGCCTGTAAGTATGGGTCTGTTATCTATCCTACGATGATGCAGTCTATCAGCTTTGGTTGCGTCTGCTGCTTCTCTGTCATTGCCCCAAAATACCCCTGTGACTCCCAGGATAGCCAACTGCCCAACTCTTCCATATATCTCCAACTCTGCGCCTGTAGACTGGCCAAGTGGGCAGGCGCCTTCCGGCTCAAGGTGTCAGCCACCACATTGGCCTTCCCTGGATGGTAGGAGATGCTGTAGTCGTAGTCCTTCAGGAGCTCTAACCAATGTCTCTGTCTCATGTTAAGTTCATTCTGGTCAAACAAGTACCTAAGGCTCTTATGATCTATGAAAATCTCAAAAGTCTCACCGTAAAGGTAGTGCCTCCATGTCTTCAGCGTGAAGACAACAACTGCCAGCTCTAAGTCATGGGTAGGGTAGCTATGCTCATGGGGCTTCAGTTGCGGTGAAGCGTAAGCGACAACATGGCCCCGCTACATGAGCACACCCACTAATCCCTGCAACAAAGCGTCTGTGTACACCACAAAACAACCACTGCTATCCGGGATGGTAAGCATAGGAGCTGAAGTCAGTCTCTCCTTCAACTCTTGAAAACATGCCTCACACGCATCTATCCAAGCAAAAGGTACATCCTTCCGAGTCAATTGGGTCATAGGACGCGCAATCTACGAGAATCCTCTGATAAACCATCGATAGTAACCTGCCAGTCCCAAAAAGCTACGTATCTCTATCACTGTATGTGGCCTCTCCCACCTGAGTACGGCCTCAGCTTTGGCTGGATCCACAATCAAACCACCCCCTGAGATCACGTGGCCTAAGAAGGTCACCTGCCTCAACCGAAACTCCCAGTTGCTGTACTTGGCATACAGCCTGCATCACCTCAAAGTGTCTAGAATCATCCGTAGATGCTGTCCATGCTGCACCTGATCCCGCGAGTAAACGAGTACGTCATTGATGAATACCACCAGAAACTGGTCTAAGTACGGCCTGAAAACCCGGTTCATCAAATCCATAAAAGTAGTGGGGGTGTTGGTCAACCCAAACGGCATGACCAAGAACTAGTAGTGCCCGTACTGGGTATGGAAAGCTGTCTTAGAGACATCGGTCTCCCTAATCCTCAACTGGTGGTAGCCTGACCTTAGATCTATCTTGGAGAACACTGTGGCATCTCGCAACTGGTCAAAAAGGTCGTCAATCCTCGGTACCGAATACTTGTTCTTGATGGTGACCCTATTCAACTGTCGGTAGTCAACACAAAGTCGCAGCGTACCATCCTTCTTCTTCACAAACAATACAAGGGCTCCCCACGGGGATGCATTGAGCTTCACAAAGCCCTTCTCTAACAGGTCCTGTAGGTGTGACTTGAGCTCTTGCAGCTCAAGTGGTGCCATTCGGTACGGTGCAGTAGAAATGGGGCTGGTCCCCAATACCAGTGAGATCTCAAACTCGATCTCACACTCGGGCAATAGTCTTGGCAGCTCCTCTAGAAACATGTCGGGGTACTCACAAACCACCAGAATACTCTGAAAGTCAGCCACGGGACTAGGGTCTGCCACTACAGAGGCTAAAAAGCCCTCACACCCCTGTCTCAAGAGCTTCGCTGCCCGAAGTGCAGAGATGCATCTAAAACCTCCATCCGCCGGATGTTGTAAATGAGGCTTGATCGTGTTTTAACAGTTAGTTACATCGTAGTTGATAGCGATGGCGTGAAGAGATAACCAGGTTTTATTGTTATGTCGCTGTAGTATAGCCAGTTATTGCCATCATTTCAAATATATAATTTTTTACTCGAAAAATAAAAGAGTTCCCGAGGTCGAACTCAGGGAGCAAGTTGTATTCTAGGGGTACAAAGTTTCTTTTACAAAAATATAGATAGATAGAGAGAGAGATGAAAATTTGTTGGCTTCTTCTTTCTCGTCTGTCTTCTTCTTTCTTTTCTCTTCTCTTTGGCTTTTGGTTCCTTTATCTCCTTGTGGTCTTCTTCTTCTTTCTGTCTTCTTTATTTGCAGCAGTGGGTGATGTTCTTCTTCGTCAGTTCTTGTTTCTGCTCGTCTCTTTCTTGTTCTGCTCCCTTGCGGTCCTGTTCTTCTTCTTCTTCTTTCTCTCTTCTTTTCCTTTCTTCAGACTTTCTTCTTCTCGTGCTCTTCTTCTTTCAGTTCTTGTCTTGGCCTCTCTGCGTTCTCCTCTGCCTCGCCTTCCTTCTCCTTCTTTTCCTTCAAGACGTCGTCTGATTTTCCAATCAGACGACTTAAACCGCAGCTGCTACAGTGCCGCTCGGTGATCCTCCTTCCTTCAGCTTTCGTCTTCTTCCACGGTTCTTCACCTGTGCCTGCACACTTACACAGCTTGATCAGAGAGGGGAAAAACCTATCTCTACCCTCCCCCGCGTCTCTCTCTCACAGAATCCGCTCATGGGATAGCTCTCCCAGAGCTGCCGGGTAGCCGGGTATGGGTCGCTCCCGGGTCCAGGCCCACCGGCGTGCGTGGTGGGCGAGGAGTGCAGGTCAGTCTAAGTCGGGTCGGGCCAGGTCCGCGGGGCGTGAGCGCGGACGAGACCGGGTAACCGGGTGGGTGAAGGGGACCTCACCCCGTGTGCTGAGGCAATAAGCCTCCAGCACTTTTTCGCTTTATACCTCTGCGTTCCTTCAGAGCCTTCCGAGGTGGGACTAAATGTCCCACCCCAATTTCGCGCCTGTGCGGAGGAAGCAGCCGGTAATCGCAGCGTTACGCGAGACCTTCGCGTGAGGGCTTCGACTCGACTGCAGTCTGGTGCTTCGCGAAGGCGCCTTGCGCTGTCTGGGAGCGTAACCTGGGCGTGACTCACCTGGGGCAGCAGGTGAAGAAGCTGCTTTGCTTCAACAATGGCGGCGACGAGCGCAGGTACCTGCCCACAGAAAAACGGCCTCTCGGCCCAATCAGAAACGCGGAGGACCTTCGCCGTGGCACGGCGAAGGTGGTCGGGGGGGTGTGCAGGCGGCGGGGCGGAGCCTAAGGGCTGCCCTAGGTCAGACTGTGGGTCGGGAGATGGGTTTGTTCGGTGGAGTTGCAGGGGGTGATTTGGGGGAAGTGGAGGGGCGGAAATGGATCAGGGTGAGGAGGCGGAGATTATGTGCAGGTCGGCGAGCTGTGTGGGATGCTGGAGTGATGGGAGCGGCTCGCCGGAGGATGGCCGGAGGCGGAGAAGGTGAGGGTGATTGGTCGGAATCGAGGGCGACAGTAGATGTTTAAAGTGAGGAAAAGGAAGAGGGGAGGAAGAGGAGGAGTTCTACCTACTTAGCAGGACGAGGAGGGGCCGAAGCGGGCGACAGTCGTATCGACTGTCGCCGGAGAAGAAGATGCCCGGGGGAAGGGGCGGCGGCGAGCAGAGGGCCGGAGAGGCGCCAGCTGGGTGCGGCGTGGCGCGGGAAGAGCGAGGGAGAGCAACCCTGCAGCTGGTAGTGCGGCAGAGCGACGAGGAGGAAGAGGGGAGGCCTCCGGAGCTGGAGGGCTTCCTGTCGGAGTGGGAAGAGAGGAAGTGGGGGTCTTTCTCCGTCAGGACCGAGCTCCTCAGAACGGCGGAGCGATGGGGGTATTTATAGAGGCGGAATCAGAGAGGAGGGCGGAGGGAGACGACGTCTCTCCCTTACCGGAGGACGCCGGAGATGGAAACCCATACCGTCCGTGCGTTCGCACGGCCGGTATGGTGGGTTGCAGCGACCAGGGGGGTGTTCCTGCGACGGCTGACGACGCAGGGCACCCCCGGTTGACTTGCCAGCCCCTCCCCCTCACCCTGCGCGGCGCCATGCTCCGCGCAAGGTCGCCGGAGCATGGTGCTGGCAGGTTTTGGCAGGAGGGACCTGAATGCAAAGAACGAAGGAGAGTTAGGGGCAGAAATGTGAGGGTTCAAAAGTTGAGGGCCAAAAAGTAAATATATGAGGACCAAAGTGCAAAGTTGGTCAAGAAGGTTTCTTCTTAGGCTCAAGTTTTTATACATGACTAATTAGGACCTAAGGAATTTGATGGTGAAATTTATTTCTAGATTAAACCTTGTTTGACCGGTCAATTTATGCAAAAACCCAAATTAAGTTATTAATTGGGCATGGTTCTCAATGTAGGTCAAAATGGGATCTGAAGGCCAAATTGAAGGTTCTAAACCCTAGAGATTATTTTTCTATGAATTTTAGAGGGTTTATTCTATTTTTACTTTGCCTCGAACCTCGTGAATTGAAGTGGGTTTGTTTTAAGGTTACAGATTATCATTTAGTTCCTTGGAATTGCTGTAGCCCTTGTCAGATCATCCCACTTTCCTTCTTATTCGGTTTGCTTGACCTGTGTTTGGACCCTGAATTACCCTGTATGCAGATTATACTGGTAAAATTGCATTTTTACCCCTTATGACTTGTTTTCTCCTTAAACTCAGAATTCTCTGAGTTAAGCCTTTCCTTGAGTTATGTAGGAGCTTTTATCCTTTGTATTGGGTCAAAATGAGCTAGTTATGGCTCATGATGAGGTTCTCATCAGTAGTATAGGTGATCAAGCGTTGTCAACAAATAAAAATTTATTACTCGAAAACCTAAGTATCCGAGGTCGAACATAGGGAGCAATTGGAATTTATTACTAATCTCAAGAATGTAATTGAACACTTAGAGTTACTCAAAACATAATTCAAAATATATATGCATGAGTTTAAAAGTTAATTGTGGTAAAAAAATAGAGGAATTGGATGTCTGATCATGGGATCAGACGTCTTAAAAAGATGTTTCCTCCTATCTTGTTCTTGTTCTTCTTCTTCTGACTTCTAATTTTCTTCCTTTCTTCTTTGTGCTTCTTCTTCCTTATTTCTTCTTTGCAGTTCTCTTTCTCCTTCTTTTTGTCTTGTCTTCCTCCTTTCTTTATTTCTTCTTCCTCCTTCAGTTCCTCTTCTATTTGGCTTCGCCCCTTCCTTCTGCCTGGCCTTTCCTTCTCTTTTTCCTCTACGAAGCTTCCTTCCTTCTTCTTCTCCTTCGCTTGCAGCGGCTAAGTCCTTGCTTCCTTCTTCAGTTTCTTCCCTGCACAAACCAAAGAGAGAAAAACCTACCCCTCTACCCACACGCCCGTCTCTCTCTCTCTGTATATCACTCTTCAGTATGCTCTCCCAAAGCCAAGTAATCGGGTCGAGTCGCATGCCCGGGTCCAAGCGCACAGGCTTGGGTGTGGTGCACGAGGAGTGCTCAGGAGGGTATCGGGTCGGGTCGCCAGATCCACGTGATGAGCTCACGGACGAGGCACGTGTATAGGTGAGGGACCTCACCCCATGTGTTCTCGGAGGCAACCAACCGATAGCACACAATCAACTTAAAGTACTCAAAGAGTTTACTGCTTACCAAGGTGGGACTATTGTTCCACCACGTTTTCTCACGAGCCCGCAGCTGACCGTTCTCCAATTGCAGCACTGCAGGCCTCGCAGCGCCACTTGCTGGAACAACTGGATGCACATGACCTCCCAGAGTTTGCTGGACCTGGAATCCTGGAGCACTGCATCCTGGAACGAGTGTGCAACCTCCTCGAGTCACCTCTAATGGCAACTGGAGCTCGAACCCTATCTGACACAAAAAGGGCCTTGTGGCTCAATCAGACCACAGGAGCACCTTCGCCGTGTCACGGCGAAGGTGAGGCAGTAGGTGGCAGGCCGAAGGGTGGCCTAGGCATGCGTGCCTGGGTCGCTCTGTGGCCGGACAGATGGGTTTGGTCGGGGGGCAATTGTGGTGGTGTAGAGGGTCTATGGATGAGTGGGGGATGTTCAGTGGCATGTGGCGGAGGTTATGCGGTGGTTGGTGAGACGTGTTGGGCTGTAGAGTGATGGGAGCATCTCGCTGGAGGGTGGCCGGAGATGAGGAAGATTGCAGTGGACAGCGGTGGTCGAGGAGCGTTTGGTGAAATAAGATAAGGGAAATGAAAGAGGGGATAGAGATGAACAGCTCTAACCTAACTAGGTGGACGAAGGGGGCGAGAGGGCGGCTGGCAGTACCTGCTGTCGCCGGAGAAGAAGGCATCCAGTGGAGGAAGACAGCGGCGACGATGGAGCTAGGGAAGCACGCGCGGGTGCTGCGTGATGTGGAGGATGAGGATAGTTCTGCCACTGGTATTGTGGTAGAGAGACGAGGAAGAGGAGGGGGGCTCTCCGGAGCTCGCTGGACCCCTTGGCAGGAGGAGAAGAAGAGGAAATTGAGGTGGAATTCTAGCCAAGTCGAGCTGAGGAGGTGCGGCTAGAGTTGGGGGTCAATTTATAGGCCCTGGCAGGGACTCCTATGCTTGGAAGACAAGCTTCCAAGCATGGGAATCCTCGCCGGAGATGGAAGTCTGTTAGGTACCCAAATCTCTTATGCGTTCGTATGAGAGATTGGGTGCAAATCTTAGATCAGGACCACGCTCAGATGGAAGGGAATTCCTCAGAGAATCTCCTTTCCAAATCTATGAGATCTCTGAGGAATCAGGGAGTATTCCCCCTCCATTCCTCGCCGGAGTAGGATTTCTCCCCATTAATGGTGGAGGGACCTGCTTGTAAGAGTGGCAAGGAAGTTTGGGGGGTTTATGCAATGACTTTCAAAAGATAGGGACAAAAACATAATTGGGTGTACTAATTTGCAAAGTAGGTCAAGATGACCTCCCCTTAGGTCCAAATTTTGGTGAAAACCTAATTTGGGCATAAGGAATACAATGGTGAAGTTGGATTTTAGGTTTGACCACGTTTGACTAGACATTTTGCATAAAAACCCAAATTAGGTCAATTGATGAGCTAAGACCCTAATCTAGGTCAAACTAGGTTCCAAAGGATAAATTGAGTGTTATAAACCCTAGGGGATATTTTTCCATGAATTTTAGAGGGTTTACTTGATTTTTATCCTGACCGAAACCTTGTTGAATTAAGCAGGTCTGTTTTAGGGTTACAAGATGTCATTTAATTCCTGGTTTGCACATAAACCCATTTCTGATTGAACCAACCAACTTTTTATCTTATTCAGACCATTTGACCTATGTTTTGCCTCTAAGAAATCCTATTTATGTACTGCAATGGTAAAATTGCAGTTTTAACCTTTATTTCATGTTTTCTTCTCAGAACACTTATTCCTTCAATTAAGCCCTCTTCTAAGTTATGCAGGAGCTTTTATTCTCTTTATTAGGTCAAAATGAGCTAGTTATGGCTCATGATGAGTTTCTCATTTGCTGTCCATGAAACTCAAAGGAAGGAAACTTCGGTATGGAGAAGGCGATCTTCCTCCCGAAACAGTTCACCAAGTCATGGTAGGCGGACAACTAGTCCATCCCTAGAGTCACACCAAAATCCTCCATCGGTATCACAATCAGGTCTGTAGGGAGGCTATGTCCCCCTATACTGACCTCGTAGTCTGTGTAGACCTCCTCAACTACAAACAACTGGCTACCTGAGCCTCTAATCACAAACGAATCCTCTAATAGTACACTGTCCTACCCCAAACTGATGGCAAAACTCGCAGTAGCAAAAGAGTGTGTGGCGTCGGAATCAAAAAGTACGTACACTAATCTTCCAGAAATAATAACCATACCTACCACCACTGAACTGGAAGCCCTGACGTCTCTGTGTGTCAGGGCGTTGATACGTCCCTCAGTCCTCGGTGCAGACGAAGCAGCTACACTCTGGGTCGGGTGAGTAGCTGCTGGTTGGTACCCTCCTTGTGATTGCTGCCCTCCCCCACGCGCCTGGGGACCACAACCACTAGCTCGACCTCCAACGCTCGGTGTGGGGAGCATCTGTTGTGCTTCGACCCTAGATGGGTAGTCCCTTCTGATGTGGCCCGGCTAGCCACACTGGTAGTAGAGGGGAACACGACCTCCTCGCTCAGTAGGTCCCTACTGGCGGTTGGGCGAGGGTCCAGTGCTGGCAGTTGGCCCCTGTCTGGGGCCCCCAAAGGCAACTAACTATATGCCTCCTGTCTAGGGCCCTGCAAAATGAGACAGCTCTCCTGCGGGTGCTGCATGCCTCCTCTCTTGATGGCCCTGAGTACTCTGGCTGGTAGGGCCTCTTCCGTCTGCTGTCGGTGTCTCGTGCGGTCGGGTTGGTCTCCTCGTTGGTCATGGCTGCCTTAACCACTTGTGAGAAGGTGGGCAGCTTCATGGGTTTAACATACCCTCGAATAGTAGGTTGGAGCCCCTTAATAAACCTCCATAGGTGCTCCTCCTCCATAACCACGGCTGTCGAGGCAAAACGTGATAGCTCCAGGAAGCGCGTGCAATACGCACTGACAGTCATTGTCCCCTGGCGAAGAGTGTGGAACTCCTGCCTCCTCTGGTCCTGCTAGGTCTGCGGAAAGTACTGCTCGCGGAAGAGGGTCACGAACTGGTCCGACGTTGGCTCCCCTCTCCTGGCCTCTGAATGCCCTCCACCACCTGTGTGCCGTGCTCTCCAGTTGGTACGTGGCAAAGGCCACGTGGCACTCTGCGGGAGGGCGAAGGTGTCGAACACCTTCTTTGTCTTCTCCAACTAGTCCTCTGCCTCAGTCGGGTCCTCATCCCCCTTGAAGGAGGGGGGCTTCAGCTTCCGGAATTGTCCGAAAAGCTCGTGGTGCAGCTGCAGTGGGGGAATGGGCACGCCTCTAGGCAAGGAGGGCTCGTGCTCGGAAGTGTCATAGTGCGGTGGGGGCAGTGGAGGACCACCCCCTCCCCCTCCTACTCATCCAATGTTGTGGCGGTCTCTCTGTCCCACCGAGGACTCCCCCTTAACGTTCTCAGGGAGAGGTGCCCGTGGTGGAGCTCCTCTCACACAATATCCCTGATAAGCTGGGTGAGATCTTGGGCCTGAACACCCAAGAGAAGAGGTGGGTCAACTGGCACCTCAGGCCCAGCATGTCCGCCCCTCCAACCTCATCCACGACCGCAACCATGGCTTGCCTCAAGAACTCCCCAACGAGGAATCTCCTGCAAGGAGACGCGAAAGATAGACAAAAGGGTCAACGATACCGAATTTCTTTAAAAAAAGGACTCGGAACAGATATCAAGACGATACGTTGTGGAGGCTACCCTAGTTACATGCACGTGAATAGTTATTCTCAAGCCAATTGGTTCATTTCTTGGGATGACCATGCTTTGATACCATCTTGTTATGACCCGATTCTCGGATCCCTACAGGACCTGAGATTGGCTCGCCTCGACTAATCCCAAGACACAGTCATCCAACAAGAAATAACCAAAAAGTAGGAAAGTAAACCACATTCACATATGCAATATAACTAAGCAGTAAAAAATGTACAAGCAGTCAAGGAAAGTAAAGCTGTTGTTCCATTACATACAACCACAACAACAGAACAATGGAAATGAAAGTAAACAGTAGAGACAATAGTTGCTAAAAAGTCTGGTGCTTACTACAACAGTAATGGGGGTACAACAAGAAAGTGCAAAAAACTATGGCTGGGCTCGATTGGGCCCAGCACCCTCCACAGCCGGAAGCTCGAGCTGCTCAACTCTTGGTCCTGAATAGTGTTATGAAAAAGACATAGTCAGCGAACGTTGAGTAGAGTGGTATTTATACTGTCTAAAGAAGTAAAAGCAATAGGTTTAATTCTCTTTTCCATTTATTGTGTTTCATGTGTATTTCCTTTTCACCCATTTTTCTCAAACATCCAGATATTCTTGATCTAGCATGTTCCTTGTGGGAACGATCTTTGTTGCAGTCTTTTCCGAAGAGTAGCAGGTACACGTGGTGCTCTCCTGGCCAGGAGAGTCCCCCGTGGTAGTCCTACACCCAGTCAACCACCCCTAGGTCACTGTCAAGATGTAGCAGTGACTACGGCACGCGTGATAAACGCATGCGTAGCTACCCTGCACTGGCACGCGGTCAGTCATTTCCGCTAGCGGGTGCACCCAAAGTACAGCACGGAACAACATAGGGCCTTTCCCTCTCAGAACAGGGGTCTCGCACCTCAGAACCAAACAGGGGTTTTGCCCCTCCACAGTCCACACACCCTCGTCTGACTACCTCAGTTTGCCCAGAGGGCTTAACAAGTCGGTGTAGGGTGGCTAGCTAAACCTCAGGCCCCATGGGGTCGCTAGCTCTCTCCCTACACTAGTAGCTCGCCTCAGTACCGCGTACACGAGGGCCAACAGGAGTGGGTGTAGAGTAGCCAATCCTATCCCTAGGTCTCAACCCAAGGGCAGCTAGCTCCGCTCTACACGAAAAGGGGATAGTCGCTCTCCTTGGTACCACATACTCAAGGGCCAACACACTTCCCGTCTACATTCCAGGTTTCCATCTACCCACAGGAGCTCTACTCCTAGTTCCCCATAGGATTCATGCTCGTGCTCACCTCATTTATTCTGATCTAGATTCCACCATTCACGATTCAGTTCTTATTTATAGACAGGCAGCTCGTGTTTCCATAATTTGATACATGTAATAGCTGATTTCACAGATACTTATCCATAACTTACAGGCAGCTCATAATTATATTGCTAACATTTTAGCTAAAACATGCATGCAAATACATCATACAGCATAATGATTTATTCATTCCTCTATCCTAGGGTTCATGCCACATCCTAGGGTTCCATGCGATTATTTCCACAAGCACATTCTTATCAAATATTATTAATAGAATTTAAATCACTCTACCAGACAATTCGGGAGTAATGGGGGCTCAAACCACAGACCCAGGTGTCTCCGCGAGCCCCAAACACGCAGCAGGCTAAAACCCTATACCAGGGAATTCGTCACAAAAGGAGGGTTCAAAACAGTGTATAAAGGTTTCTTGTACGTAGAGAAACTCACAGGGAAACTATAGATACTTTGTTTGCGTAAATCGGATCTCGATCGGACCACAAACGGGTCAAAAATGTGTCTACTGACCAAAATCAGACATGTGGGAATAAGTCCAGATGTCTTAAAAGATACAAGAACCTTACCTCAATTCCCTGCAGTGTCCTCAGACATCTAGGCCTCCTCTGCGACCATTTGAAGGCAGTTTTAGACGTCGGACCACTCCTCCGATCGTCTGGAAGCACCTCCGGATGTCTAGTGATCTGATCAGACGTCCGAAAGTGCTTAGGAGAGCATTCCGCGCTCCTTCACAAGGTTGCTCCTATGTACGGCAGTCATAGCCACCAAATCAGGCCCGACAACCATTTCTGCGGTGAGGTCTGCATGGCCGTAACCACGAAAAGAACGTACCTTCGTGATAGAAGAGCTTTTAGATGTCTGGTCTTAACTCCAGACGTCCAGATGCTCTGCCAACCGTCTGATATTGGAAACTTTCCAGTACTAGAGCCCGCTCCCAACTCCTTCCGCCGCACACCTCCTCGTGCCGCCGCAGCTCCAGCCACTGTAGATGGCCGAGGACACCTCTCTGGGATCTCTCCTCCTCCCACACTCTCCTCCTCACCCTCTCGCTCTCTCTCTCTCACCTCCTCTCACGGCTCTGAAGGTGGCGATGGTGGTGTGTGGAGTGGAGAGGAGAGGAGGAGAGGGGTTTAAATTGGTGGAGTGGGGGCTCAGGGTTCGAGGAAAAGGAGGAAAAAGGAGAGAGAGGAAGAAGGCCCTATGCACTGCGTGCAGGGCACAGTATGCGTACAAAAATTTCATTTTCAAACGTCCGGGAAAAGGTCCAGACATCTGGACAGATGTCTGACTGAGACTCCAGACGTCTTAAAAGGCTAAAAGTGGGATGGATCTTTACAAGCAATATCTCATCCAATAGAATATCATGTATCATAGCATGAAAAGAACAACAAAAAGAAATGCAACAATTAATTTTTCTAATCGATTATCTCATCGGTTGAACAAGAAATAAACAAAAAGGGAAGGAGTTGAGAAAATATTCCAAGGGGGGGAGAGAAAGATTGATGAAGGGTACCGTAGGAGGTGGGACCTTCGGCTATGGAGAAGAGAGAAATCACGGAGAAGAGAAAGAACCGAGAGTGGTTGAGAGAGGGAAGCTGTTTGAAAAGGGGGAAAACAAAAAAAAAGAGAGGGAACAAATCCAAAAAGTAGGAGAGAGAAAAAATGAGGGTGAATGTGAGCCACTCATTTGAAATTCAAACGTGGGCCACCTCTGACAGATGTAAACCACTTAAAAAGGAAATCGTCAGTCCTTTAAAAAAAGAAGAAATCATTCCACTTATGTGGAGACAAACAGAAGGAGAAATTAATCATTAGCCTAACCAATTAATTTCAATGGGCAATACAAAATAGAACATAAAAATAATATCTTTGCTGAAACAAACAACTAATATAAAGATGCAAATAGAACATATTGTTGCTAAAAACATTTTCAAATGTTCTTTAAACATAATTAGACAACATAGAAAGAAAAAAAATAAAACATAATAGAGAACTATTTCTTGTTTAAGTCTTCAATTGCATTCTTTATCTCTTCAATGTTCTACTCCAGAGTTAAGAACCTATCATCCATAAAAGCCTTGAACTTCATGAAATTATCTTGAAAACTTGTAATAACCTTTGCCATTTACTCACAGTCATCTTCCATCCTTCACATAAGATTTGCAATCCCATTCGAGCAAGCAGGATTAGTGTTATCATCCTCCCTGAAATCCCAATCATAGTTATACAGATTTTGAGGATCATTGTTTGGAATGGTGTAGGATGAAAGAATAGATAACATCACATTGTGTGAATCGTGTGAGGAATTGGGAGAATTTTCTTTAGTAGGAATTGGAGGACCGTCATAAATAGGTGGAATATTTTGATGAAAATTGTCCAAGGAGTGAGCAATGAGATAAATAGACTTGTCAACATGATGACATGCTAATGGAACATGATGAAAAATAAATAGATGGGATAACAATGTACCAAATGGTAGAAAACCATTATGGGAATCAATCATATGGTTAAAGATCATCAAGGGTCAGTCCAATTTAATACTATGGATAATATAAAAGACAATGTAAGCGGTTCTCTTGGAATAAATACTTAAATTGGAATTATTGCCAAAGAAGTTCCAATTAATAATGAAAGTAAGAAATTGTGCAACAAGAGAAAGATTCTTGGTTGGAAGCACTTGATTGGAAACATCACAAGGAGTAACCAAAAGAGAATGACAGACATCCTTAAATGAGATACCATTTTCAACACCGTCCCATGTTTGACCTTTCATGCTAGTTTTTCAAATATAGGCAATAGATTGGACGTTAATCAACATTTGACAATTAGGAACAATAGATTTAACAGCAAGAATTTTATCCTTTGAGGTTTTATGTAAGAGTTTGATATTGGCATAAAAGATTTTAACCAAAGAAGGATAAATTCCACATAATGAATTTCCAGAGAAATTAGGAGCAAAGAAATGAAGCATCTTTTGAAAACTAAACGGATACTTGATGTTGTGATGATTAACATTCTTAAAATCATCAAATAGAATAGGGCATTGAGGAAGAATCTGAGAGTAATAAATAGAAGACCATGATTTATTCTAGATGAAATGTGATTAACATCAGAAGAGATCTTATGAATTGAGTATTAGGACTCATGATGTCAAATTTTTGAAAAACAAGTAAAGAGTAACACGTAATCAGAAAACAATAATCATTTGATCACAAAGAAACAAAGATTTTTCAAGAATAGAAACTACCTGTAGGTTGCAACAAGATGTGAGTACACTATGTGGTGTTCACGGCCAAGAGAAAAGTGAGTGAAATGAGAATCTCTCTTAGAAGGAGTTGGTAACCATCGAAAGAAAAGGTGTTGGGCAGTTGAAAAAATTTCTGAATCAGAAATTAATTGATTAAGTAATCAATTAATTTAGGTAATCGAAAAATATCTTAATGATTTATCAAATCAAGATAAAGAGTCTTTAGAACATTAATCAAGATAGAGTATATTATCAAAAATAATAATATTTTTTAATACAATCCAACAATCAAACAATCAAACAATCAATCAATGCATTCAAACATTATTTAAAGTGCACATACCTAACTTTCTTCTAATTGTAGAGAATCTTTCGAAGGGTAAAGATTTAGTTAATATATCAGCCAATTGATCATTTGTAGAGATAAATTCTAAATTAATGTTACCTTTTAGTAGATTATCTCTTAAGAAATGATGTCTAAAATCAATATGTTTGGTTCTACCATGATGAACATGATTCTTTAATAAATTAATTGCATTAGTGTTATCACAAAATATTTTCATATTTGAAAAAGTTAATCCTACATCATTTAATGTTTGTTTCATGCATAACATTTGTGAACCTACTACAGCAATGGAAATACATTCAGTTTCTATGGTAGATAAGGCAACACAGCTTTGTTTCTTTGAAAACTAAGAAACATGAGATTTGCCTAGAAGTGACATGTTCCACTTGTACTTTTACGGTCAATTCTACTTCCTGCATAGTCAGCATCACTGAATGCATAAATGTCATGTGAAAGACTTTAGGATAAAATAAACCAAAGTTATATGTATCTTTTAAATATCTAAAAATTACCTTTATAGCATTTAAATGTGATTCTTTAGGTTTTGATTGATATCTAACTCATAAACATGTAGAAAACATTATGTTAGGACGACTTGCTTTTAAATAGACTAAGGTTCTAATCATACCTCGATAAAGAGTTTGATCGACATCTTTACTAGTTTCATCTATATCCAGACTGGTATGTGTAGCCATTGGAGTACTCAAGCCTTTAGAATTCTCCATTCCAAACTTCTTTAATCTGTCCAAGATGAATTTTGATTGATTTATAAAGATGCCATTTTGGAGTTGATAAATTTGAAGTCCTAGAAAGAACTTCAATTCTCTAATAAGACTCATTTCGAATTTAGGCTGCATAATCTTTGCAAAATCTTGACATAATAGATCATTAGTAACACCAAAAATGATATCATCTACATATATTTGAACAATTAGTATTTCTGAATTTTCCTTTTTAATAAAGAGTGTAGTGTCAACTTTTCCCATTTCAAAATTTGATTTAATTAAATAATCTCTTAATCTTTCATACCATGCTCTTAGAGCTTGTTTTAAACCATATAATGCCTTTTTAAGTTTAAATACATATTTAGGATGATTTTTGTCTATAAACCCTGGTGGTTGTTTTACATATACATCCTCTTTTATAAATCTATTTAGAAAAGTTGATTTAACATCCATTTGATGAAGTTTAATGTCAAAGTGTGATGCAAAAGCTAGAAGCATACAAATTATTTCTAGTCTTGCAACTGGTGTATAGGTTTCATCATAATCAATACCTTCTTCTTGGTTGTAACCTTATGCAACTAGTCTTGCCCTATTTCTAGTTATTATTCAATTTTCATCTGTTTTAGTTTTGAATACTCGTTTGGTTCTAATTAATGATGAATTTTCAGGTTGTGGAACTAATTCCCATACTTCATTCTTTCAAATTGATTTAATTCCTCTTCCATAAGAAATATCCATGATTCATCTTTAAGAGCTTCTTCAACATTTTTAGGTTCCACTTGAGATACAAATGCGTTAAAAGCAAAATTATGCAAATGATTTCGAGTTTTAACTATATCTTTTATTTATCCAATTACAAGATCTTTTGGATGATTTTTATCAATTTTTCATGCATTAGGAAGATTATTATGTTATTTTCTTTTACATTTGATATATCAAGAAAGTGATTGTGATCTTTTTCATTGTCACTTAGATTTTCTTGATTAAGAGTTAGTGGATTTTCATTAAATTTTACATGAAGAGTTTCTTTCATAGTTAATGTATTCTTATTAATTACACAATATGCTTTACTTCTAGTTGTATATCCAATGAATATATATTCTTCTCTTTTAGGGTCAAACGTACCTAAATTTTCTTTAGTGTTAATGGTCTAATTAGCACCCTATTTAGTACATAACATGCATTATTTGTTGCTTCTACCCAAAAATATCTAGGCAATCTACATTCTATAAGTATAGTTCTAGCATATTCTTGTAAAGTTCTATTTTTACGTTCAACTACTTCATTTTGTTGGGGCACTCTTGGAAAAGAAAATTCATGTTTAATTCCATGTTCTTCACAATAATTAGTAGATTGTTGGTTTTCAAATTCTCCTCCATGATCTGATCTTATTCATGTTATTAAATAACCTTTTTCATTTTCTATCCCTTCAAAAAATATTTTAAAATATTCAAAGACTTGATCTTTGTGTTCTAAGAAATAAACCCAAGAAAACCTAAAATAGTCGTCAAATTAATACTAAGCAATACTTACAATCATTTAAACTATCAACTTTAGTTGGATCGAATAAATATAAATGAATTAATTGTAGAGGTCTATTAGTTGAAATTTTATTCTTATTTTTAAATGAACTTCTGTTAATTTTGCTTAATGTACAATCATCACATAAAGAATGTGTTTAATACCTCTTGTTTGGTAATCCTTTAACAAGATTAAACTTAGCTAATTTATTCATATATTTATAATGAAGATGTCCTAATCTTCTATTCCATAAAGAAATTTCATCATTAGATACAATTAGACAATCAAAAGTATTATTTTTATCTATTACAACAACATAAACGTCTTTGTATCTTTTTCCTTCTAATAATACTTCTTTAGTGATTTCATCAATAATTTTAACAATTTTGGAATTAAATACAACTTCAAATCTTTTATCACATACTTGACTTACATGTAATAAGTTATGCTTATGACCTTTAACTAGTACAACATTATTAAAAGTTGATTTACCTTTTCCAATGGTTCCAAGATCAACAATTTTATATTTATGATTGTTTCCAAATGTAACCATACCTACATCCTTGTGCTCCAGATGAGTGAATAAACCTTGATTTCTAGTCATATGTTTTAAACATCTGCTGTCCATGACCCATTTGTCTTTTGAATCCTACAAAAATTTGAGTAGGCCTTTTCTTTGACACTTTTAATCTATCTTTTGATTTATGATAAATCCATTCCTTGTAATCAACATCTTTTCTTCCTACAAAACAAGAATCCAAAATATTTTTTGGTACCCATATTTTCTTGGGTCCAGCATTGTTAGTTTCCTTCCATTCCTTTTGTGGAATGAAAGAAATTCCTTTCTTTCCATTTTGACTAAGAAAATGATCATTACTAGATGAATCTGAGAAATTAGAAAAGCCAAGACCATTTTTATCATTTTTAGGTCTTTGCAAAGCAAGTTATTCATCAAGATTTTCTTTTCCTTTTGTAAACTTGCTATGATCATTTACAAGTTGCTCAGATTTATTTTTCAATATGACAATATCATTTTCTAGAATCGAAATCTTATTTTTCAATGAATGAATCTCACATTTGTGAATAGAATTTTCATCACTAAGATTTTCATTTTTAGCAATGCATCCTTTACTTTTAGATTTGAGCACTTTATAAGAATCATAAAGACCAAAAAATGCTTCAAGTAATTCTTCAAAAGAAAAATCATATACCTAATTTTCCAATTCCATCAGCCAAAATATGATGCTTCTTCATTTGTTGAAGTGTCATCTTTATTTTCACTTGAGCTTGATTCAGAATCATCCCAAGTTGCTTGCAAAGCTTTTTTTTTTCTTGAATTTTTGTGGAAACTTTTTTGAGAATGTCTCTTCTTTTTGAAGCTTTCTTTCTTGAGAAGAGGGCAATCCTTTTTCATATGTCTGGCCTTTTTACAATTATATCAAGTAATGGTATCTTCTTTCTTTTCTTCCTTTCTCTTCCTGAAATTCTTTTTGGCTCTCAAGAATTTCCTGAACTTCATAGATAACAAAGCAATATCTTCATCATCATCATCTGATGAATCTTCACTTTCATCATCTACTTGAAAGGATAATTGCCTTCCAATGAGTTGCTCCATATTTAAATTTTCTACTTCATTTGCCTCTTCAATAGCTGGCACTTCAGATTAAAAAATATTTGTAAGTGAACGTAAGATTTTACCTTATAATTCACCTTTTTCAAAGTTTTTGCCCAATGCTTTAAGATTGTTGACAATATCGGTGAAGTAAGAATACCTAGACTTGATTGTTTCTCCTTCCTACATCTTAAATTTCTCAAATTCATTAGTAAGCAAAATAATCTTTGAATTCTTCACCTTGCTTGTTCCTTCATGAGTAAGTTGGAGAGTCCACCAAATTTCACAAACAGTAGTGCACTGAGAAACCCTGTTAAATTCTTCAGGATTGAGAGAGCAATAAAGTGCATTCATAGCCTTAGAATTTAGCACTAATTGTTTCTTCTGGTCATCAGTATGTTGTTTAGTTTCTAGCTTTGCAGGTTTGTTGAAAGGATTTTCAATCATATTGCATACAACATAGTCGCCATATTGCAGAAATATTTCAATGAATTGCCTCCAATATGCATAATTTTCTCCATCAAATAGTGATGGCTTTGAATTAGAAAAATCATTGTTGCTAGAAGTAGCGATAATCTCTCTAGTTGCCATGGATCTTTGTCACTTGAAAGTTACTTTAGAAAATTGTGAAGCATAGGCTTTGATACCAAATGATAATTATACAAAAGGGGGGTGAATTGTATGATTCAAATATTCAATAGAAATAATGGAAACCACAAAATTCAATCCATAAATAACACCAAGATTTATCGATGAAACCCAAATCGAGAAAAACCACTACCTAGTTGATCCCCAACCAGTATTTTCCTCTTTCTCTAACAGTAATAAATCCACTAAACTTTACTACTTCAACAGAGGGTAGTGAGCCTCTATCACAATCCCCTTCCTATACAACCCACAAGAAGGTAATTTGTTCTTCACTCACTAGAAGAACGGGATGCCAACAACCTTAGCACCCAAATTACAAGTAGAAAGAATAACAAAATTAATACAAGTCCTATTAAGCAAATGTAAAAGTTTTTAATCAAATGTAATAGGACTAGAAATATTCTTTTTCAATTCCTTTTGAATATATCTTGATGTAAGGGAAATAGAATTTTTTGTAATTGATATGCAAGTAGAACTTTCATAAATATTTTCTTACAACTTTCTTTTGATAGAAATATAAATTTTATACTTACGATGTGTGTTGAAAATGTTTAGAATCAATAATATGTTCAAAGATGTAATCATTAGATTCTAATATCAATGATTTTGAATGATCAATTTTTCTTCTAAAGATAACAAGGTATATATATGACGCAAGAACAAAAAGTAAAAAATAATACTCCCTTGAACTTCCTTCTAAACAGTATGAAGTAGGCATGGAGGAAGTAGAGAAGAAGATCCTCTTCAAGGATCACCAATATTGGCATATGCAAGGAAGTAGAAGCTTGAAGACTTTTTGTCGAAGCACTAAGTTGGCGTGGAGTATGCTTCAACCAAAGCACAAAATGGCATGTAGTATGCTTCTTTTATGACATAAAAATGGTGTGGAGGCTTGGAACAATTTCTGAAGATTGTATTTGCAAGTAGAGAGTTTGTGCTTTTGATAATGAATGTTATTGTAAGAATGAATGAACCCATGTAGGGTATATATAGAATAAATATTTATGATCTCATGAAAGGGTATAAATCCAAGAGTTGCCAAGTTAATAGCCATTTGCACATGTTAGAATTCGAGTATAATCATTTGGAGTCATTTTAGTTGATTAGTTGATTGATTAATACATTCAGATTTGTCTTTAGAAAATTGCAAACAACTAAACAGCGAAATTAATTGATTAACTAATTGATTAATTCTACAGCCAGCAGAATCATGAAAGTAGTTATTTAGGTAGTTTTTATTTTGTAAAAAGGTGTAACTACATATGTAACTTCCTATATGAGGGGATAGAAGGTTTAAAATGGATAACTATGCTTTTAGAAAGTATAACCACCCATTCTAGAAGAATAATTATTATTTTAATATATATTTTAAATGCATTTTACACATGTTTTAGTAATTTCAATATTCTAGAAGAGATTTACTATTATAATATATTTTAGAGTATGTTACATGCATGGGATTTATTTTAAGTATTTTAGAATTTATTTATTTATTTTATGTGCATGTAATACATTAGAAATATTACAATTAAACACTTGAATTAATTTGTGCATGTGAATAAATGTTTTTGGCTCTTAATAAAATATCTAATGAGCAATACAATATCAAATTGAATGTAGAAGAAGTTAGGAATCATCAAAATGAATCTTCTAACATCTCATTTTGCTGCAATCAACATCTTTAGATAACAGTGAAGCTCCTTTCATCATAATGTGATCTTCAACTTTATGATATGATATGGTAATACATAAAACATCAAAATAAATGTAATAGAACTTAAGTACTAACAATCTCCCCCTTTTTGATGTTGTTGTCAAAATATAAAATTGTGTTGAATATGTTAACTTGGTTACATTTATTAGTTCATTTGCTTCCCCTATCAAACATAATTTGATATCTTGTTAATCATGTAACCCTTTTAATATTTACCTAATGCTAACATCTACTTGCATACTTCTCCGACTTTTTGACATAAAATATGAAATAGATAAGTCATGCCAAGAAACACACATAAGTTGTAAGGACACATAAAAAGAGTTTAGTACATACAATAGAAGAAGAGTTTAAAAGAAATACACAACCAAGCAAATAAAATAAGTTCATTACAATGCATCATGAAATTAAACTAGGAAAGAACTAACTAAACTGCCAACCAAACCAAGTAGAGAGACAACAAACTAGCAGTAAAAGATAAACTAAGGAGATGATTTTTGTTATCTTTGATGTCCATGTGAAGTGAAGAGATGTGCTCTTGAAGGTTTTCAATGACCTTTGCCATTTGCCTTCCAACATCTTCTTAATGTCGCATGTGGAGTCCAAGCCCGGACATGTAGATGAGGTTGCAATCTACTTCCACATAATCTGAAATGATCCGTTGCCTTTTTAGTCGGATAAGACGTCTGGAATTTCAGTCAGACGTCTGTCCAGACGTCTGGACATAGGCCCGGACATCTGAAAGTGGGAATTTTCGTACATTCCTTTGCGCTCTGCGAGAGAGCGACGCACAGTGCTTCTCTCTCTCCTCCACACCCCTCACCCCTAAACCCTAATCCCTTCCTATTTAAGCACCCCCTTCCCCTCACCTACGCCACTCTCCACCAACCACCACTACCTCCAAGCATCCTCCTTGTGCAGCTGCGGTGAGGGAGAACGAGAGGGAGAGAGAGGAAGGAAGAGTGTGAGAGAGGAGGACTAAGGTCGGTGGACCTTCGGGAGCTCGGTGGAGCTTGTGTGGCTGGTAGTGGGCACGCGCACGAGGAGGAGGGGCTCTGGGCGGCAGCCTCCCGGCCCTCTACAGCTACTGAAGTTGTTGTGGTCCATTGCAGACGGCGCTGCGAGGAGAGCAGCGTCGTGGAAGAGATTCTGGTACTGGAAAAGTTCCAGTATCAAATGTCTGGAGCATCGACCAGACGTCTAGAGAGGCACCAGGACATCCGGAATTGAAGCCAGACGTCTGAAAGCATAATATCGCATGAGGTACGTGTTTCCTACGCTACTTTCCGCCATGCAGATTGTAGCACAGGAAATGTTGGATTGAGAATGGGTCTGCAACTTTCGTACACAAGTGAAGGGCATTGGAAAGGCACGCGGTGTGCTTTTCCAAGCACTTTTAGACGTCTGATCACGTCGCTTGATGTCCAAAGGCACTTCCAGATGACCGGAGGCTTTGTCCAATGTCTGGAGCTGCCCTCAGATAGTTGCGAAGAGATCCGAACGTCTGAGGATACCGCAGGAGACACAAGGTAAGATTTGATGTCTTTTAAGACATCTAGGTCTGATTTTGGATAGTAACCATGTTTTTGGCCCATTTAGGGCCCAAACGGAATCGGATTTCCACAAATGAAGTACTATTATTTTCCACTCAAGTTTCTCTATGTGTTCATGTTGAGGACCTGCTGTTTCGAGCTCGTCTAATGTAAATTAGTCGCTGGTACTGGTTACCAACCGGTGGCGTGTTCGGGGCTCGCGGAGATGATGAGATTTGCGGTGCAGGCCCCCATTCCTCCCATGATACCCGGTAGAGTGATTTAATTCATTTGATAAGATGTGAATAAAGAATATGCTAGCTTAGATTAAATTGATTAAAACTCTAGGATGTGGAATGGACCCTAGGGTAGAAATGTATGAGCCTGATGCTGAGCTACTCTGTTTACTTGAGATGTATGTTAAAATACGAGCTGCCTGTATGTGAATGAGAAATTTAACTATGAAACCACAAGTTGCATGTATATGATTGAGAATTGAATTGTGAAAACACAAGCTGCCTATATATGGATGAGGAATGAGTTATGAAACATGAGATCTGAATATGAATAAATGAGATGAATATGAGCATGAACCTTATGGGGAATTAGGAGTAGATCTTCTGTGTATGAAAGGAATCTGGAATGTCGATGGGAAGTGAGCTGGCCCTTGTGTACACGGTACCAAGGAGAGCAACTGTCCCTTTTAGTGTAGAGTAGAGCTAGTTGCCCTTGGGTTGAGACTCGGGGTTAGGATTGGCCACTCTACACCGACTCCTGTTGGCCCTCATGTACGTGGTATCGAGGCGTGCTACTAGTGTAGGGAGGGTGCTAGCCACCCCACGGGCCCTGGGGTTAAGCTAGCCACCCTACACCGACTTTGTTAGGCCCGCTGGGGAAATCCGAGTAGTCGGACGAGGGTACGCGGACTGTGGATGGGCGAGACCCCTATTTGGTTTTGAGGGGCGAGAACCCTGTTTTGAGAGGGCAAGGCCCTATACTATTCCGTGTTGTACCTTAGGCGTACCCTCTAGCCGAAACGACTGACCGCGTGCCAGTGTGGGGTAGCTACCCATGCACTTATCATGCATGCCGTACTCATCGCTACGTCGCGACAGTGACCTCGGGGCGGTTGACTGGGTGTAGGACTTCTGCAGGGTACTCTCCCAACCAGGAGAGCACCATGTGTACCTTCTACTCCACGAAAAAGACTGCAATCAAGATCGTTTCCACGAGGAACAAGCAAGATCAAGAAATACTTGGATACTTTGTGAAATAGATGAACCAGAAATACATAGATGAGATAAATAGAAACGAGAATAAAACCTGCTTGTTTATTTTTACTTGCACATAAATAATGTAAACAGCACTCTACTCAGCGTTCGCTGACTTTGTCTTTTCGTAACCTTGTTCAGGATCAGGAGTTGAGTAGCCCGAGTTTCCGACTGTAGAGGGTGCTGGGCCCGGCTGAGCCCAACCGTAGTCATTTCTTTCCAACTCTTTCATTTTTTCGCTGTTGTAGTGAGTAATGGACATCTATTTTACTGTTCCTGTTACTTTCTATTTCCTTTCCACTATTGTTGTGGTGTCATGTACTATTTTGAGACAGTTGCTCTACTTTCCTTTACTATTTCATTTTTCCTTCTGCTTAGTTATATTGCATGTGTGAATGTGATTTATTTCCTACTTTTGGTTATTTCACGTTGGGCAACTAGGTCTTGGGATTAGTCGAGGTGAGCCGATCTCGTGTTCGGTAAGGATCCGGGAACCAAGTCGTAACAAGATGGTATCAGAGCAAGGTCATCCCGAGAAATGAACCAGTTGGACCGAGAATAACCACTCACGTGCATATAACTAGAATATCCATCACAACGTATCACTTTGATATTCGTTTCCAAGTCTTTTTCTCGATGTAATCCAGTATTGTTGACAACTCATATTCTATCTCTTGCATCTCCTTGCAGGAGATGCCTCGTTGAGGAGTTTCCGAGGTAGGCCGTGGTCGTGGCCGTGGACGAGGTCGGAGGGGCGAACGTGCCGGACCTGAGGCACTAGTTGACCCACCTCTCCTCCCAGGCATTTAGGCCCAAGGTCTCGCCCAACTGATCAGAGACATCGTGCGAGAGGAGCTCTAGTAGACTCCTTGGGCACCTCTTTCTGAGGACGTGGAGGGGGAGTCCTCATTAGGACAGAGAGACCATTGCAGCACTAGAGAGCAGGAGGGGGAGGGGGTGGTCCTCCACCACCCCTACCACACTCTAACACTCCTGAGCACGAGCCCTCCTTGCCTAGAGGAGTTCCTGTTCCCCCACTGCAGCTACACCACAAGCTTTTTGGACAGTTTCGGAAGCTGAAGCTCCCCTCCTTCAAGGGGGTTGAGAGCCCTTCTAAGGCAGAGGATTGGCTGGAGTAGATAGAGAAGGTGTTCGACACCCTTCACCCTCCTGTAGAGTGTCGCGTGTCCTTTACCACGTACCAGCTAGAGAGTGTAGCACACAGGTGGTGGAGGGCAGTCAAAGGCCAGGAAGGGAGAGAGCCGATGTGGAACCAGTTCGTGGCTCTCTTCTGAGAGCAGTACTTTCCGCAGACCTGGCAAGACCAAAGGAGGCGAGAGTTCTAAACACTCCACCAGGGGACGATGATGGTTAGCGCGTATCATACGCATTTCCTGGAGCTATCAGGTTTTCCCCCGACAGCTATGTCTATTGAGGAGGAGTGCCTGTGGAGGTTTACGGAGGGGCTCCGACCTACGATTCAGGGGTATGTCAAACCCCTGAAGCTGCCCACTTTCTCTCATGTGGTCGAGGCGGCCATGACATACGAGGAGACCAACCTGGCTGTGCGAGACACTGACGACAGACAGAAGAGGCCCTACCAGCGAGAGTACTCTCAGGGCCATCGGGAGAGGAGGACACGGCACCTGCAGGAGAGCCGTCTCGTTCTGTAGGGCAACCAGTGGCCTTTGGGGGCCCCAGACAGGGGCCAGTTGCTAGCACCGGACCCCCGCCCAACTGCTAGCAGGGACCTACTGAGGGAGGAGGTCGGGTACCCCTCTACTACCAGTGTGGCCATTCGGGCCACATCAGAAGGGACTACCCATCTAGGGTCGGAAAACAGCAGATGCTCCCCACACCAAGCACTGGAGGCCAAGCTGGCGGTCATGGTCACCAAGCCCGTGGGGGAGGATAGAAGTCACGAGGAGGGTACCGGCCAGCTGCTGCTCACCCGACCCAGAGTGTAGCTGCTTCGTCTACACCGAGAGCTGAGGGGCATATAAATGCCCTAACACACAGAGATGCCAGGACTTCGGGTTCGATGGAGGCAGGTATGGTTACTGTTTCTGGCAGATTAGTGTACGTACTTTTTAATTCTGGCGCCACCCACTCTTTCGTCGCTATGAGTTTTTCCGTTAGTTTGAGGCAGGGCAGTGTACTGTTAGAGGATCCATTTGTGATCAGAAGCCCAGGTGGCCAGTTGTTCGTAGCCGAGGAGGTCTACACGGACTGTGAGGTTGGTATAGGGGGACATAGCCTCCTCGTTGACCTGATTGTGATCCAGATGGAGGACTTTGGCGTGATCCTAGGGATGGACTGGTTGTCCTCCTATCATGTCCTGGTGGACTATTTCGAGAGGAAGATCGTCTTCTCCATATCGGAGTTGCGTCCCTTTGAGTTTCACGGTCAGCTAGTGGACAGAGGTTTCAGATGCATCTCCGCGCTTCGGGCAACGAGGCTTTTGAACCAGCGGTGTGAGGGCTTCTTGGCCTATGTAGTGACAGAGCCTAGCCCCGTGGCTGACTTTCAGAGTATCCTGGTGGTTTTCGAGTACCCCGACATTTTCCCAGAGGAGCTGCCAAGACAACCTCTTGAGCGTGAGATCGAGTTTGAGATATGTCTAGTACCAGGGACCAGCCCCATTTCTACTGCACCGTACCGGATGGTACCGCTTGAGCTGCGAGAGCTCAAGTCATAGCTACAGGACCTGTTGGAGAAGGGTTTTGTGAGGCCCAGTGCATCCCCGTGGGGAGCCCCTGTGCTATTTGTGAAGAAGAAAGACAGTACCCTATGACTTTACGTCAACTACCAACAGCTGAAAAGGGTCACTGTCAAGAACAAGTATCCGTTGCCAAGGATTGATGACCTCTTCGACCAGTTGCGAGACACCACAGTGTTCTCCAAGATAAATCTGAGGTCGGGTTACCACTAGTTGAGGATTAGGGAGACCGACGTCTCCAAGATAGCTTTCCGTACATGGTACGGGCACTACGAGTTCTTGGTCATGCCGTTTGGGCTAACCAATTCCTCCGCTGCCTTTATGGATTTGATGAACCGTGTTTTCAAGCCGTACATAGACTAGTTTGTGGTGGTGTTCATTGATGATGTACTTATTTACTCGCGGGATGAGGCACAGCATGGATAGCATTTACGCATGATCCTAGATAGCATGAGGCGATGCAGGATGTATGCCAAGTACAGCAAGTGCGAGTTTTGCTTGAGATAGGTGACTTTCTTGGGCCACATGATTTCGGTAGATGGATTGGTGATTGCGCAGCAATCATAGGTCTTAATTGACCTAAATTAGGCTAGGACTTAGCATAAGTTGGGGTAATTCATGCATGCATAAGCATTATATGCATCTTTACTGCTTTCCTTTAGCTATGCATAAAATAATGTTATAATGTGCTGATTAAGTGCATTATGTCAATTACAGGTAATAAGCTGGATCTGAAGCTGGATCAGGAATAATCAGTGTTGCAGCAGGACTGCAGCAAAAGACTTAGATTAGATATAGTGAATAATGATGTACGGGAGTTAAGGTATGCTACTCTATTAAGTAGGAATAAAGCAGTAAAATATGAAGAGCTTAGGTCCATCCTAACCCTAGGAAAGCCTAGAGACTTCCCCAAGCCTTAGCCACCCTTAGATTTGGTCACCGCACCCTAGGAAACCTTAAAACCCTAATTCCAACCTTCATCTGGATGTCCAGATGAATTATAGGACGTCCAGAACCCTTAGCCAACTCCCGCACACCTTAAACCCACTTCTGCAGAGTTATTAGACATCCAGACACTTGGTGAGACGTCCAATTTCTGCAGAATACCCAAGATAGAACCTTGAATTCTTCTTGACTTTGATTGGACGTCTAGACAACAAGTCTGGACTTCTGATTTTTGAGTATAAGACGTCTGATTCCATTTTTGGACATGTGGAACTGTTCTCCAGTTCCTGTTTTGAGATTCAAGCTTTGATCTTGGATCTCTAGCTCCCTAAACCCAATTCCAACCCCATAGGAACCTAAATTAAGGTACCTTAACCCTAGTACATCACCTCTATACCTCCCTAAGGACCTAATTAGGTCCTCACCAAATCCAATTGACTTAGATCATAGTCAATTACCATTACCTAACTCAATTGGACTCATAGGGTCCAATTGAGCTTAGATCTCAACTCACACAAGTCCAATTGGACTTAGTGAGAGTCCCATTGACCTAAGCCCAACCTAATTGAGTTATTTCACTCTCAATTAGGCTCACACTCATTCAATTAAACTTGGGTTAATTTTAATTGCAATTCCCCCTTAGCAATTAGTTTTTGCAACCCTAATTTGAGGCCTACACCTACCCAAACCCCTTATGACCTAACCTAGACCACTTAGCCACCTAGGGCACGACCACACACTCACACACACACACCCATTCACGCACACACACCCACCAAGAGTTCTCTAGAACTCTCTTGAAGTGGCACCACTCTTTGTTGCCAAATTTAGCAACCAAGAGTCATTCAATTCTTAGATCCACTTTTTATGGATCTAAGAACTACTCTCTCTCTCACTTGGCCGGCCACTAATGGGAATCTCTCTAGAGAGTTCCACACTTCTCTAGAGAGACTCCCTTAGGTCTATAAAAAAACCTAAGGGGTGGCCATTTGCACCCATCCCATTCTTGGAACTCATCCACTTAGGTTAACTACATCTCCACCTTCACTCCACCTCCACGAGGAGCACCACCATGAAGGCCACCATCTCCACACCAGGATGATGGATCATCTCTCCACCCTCTCTCCAAGGGCCGACCTAAGCACCATTGGCCGCCCCTCCTTCTCCTCTCAACCATTCAAAGGCCATCGGAGCCCACCTCCGAATGCCCTTCTTTTCTGCTAGATTAGTAACTTAGCTCTTCGTAGTTTTACTACTTTCATTTACTCCTTAGTAGTGTAGCTCTTTACTCTCCCCCAATGATGCATGCAAAATCCCCCCATAAATTCCTGTATGTGATCGTTTTCCATTAGCTAGATTGATGTTTTTAAGCTTTCCTCTAGTTCCTTGTTGCAAACACTCTTGAATGAATGGAAGAAATATTTCTATATATATATATGTCTATGTATTGAGAATCACCATGAGCTTGTTGCAATATATTTGGTGTGGGTAAAGTTGCCTGCTTTTCATTATCATCTATTGCAACTAAGCATGTCGTGTTTAAATATGTAATAACCATAAACCGCCATGCGATTGTAAACAAGTAGAGCGAAAAGATCGATTTTAGATTTGAACGAACACCTCCCAGAGATGAACGACCGGGACTTAGAGTCTCGTTATCTTTTTAGAAATATTTTTCTTTGATCGTATTGCGCACTATACTACGATGCTTTTCCTATCAAAACGCACTCTACGATTCGCAACCACATGGCACCGTTGCTGGGGAGGCAACGTCATTTTTTTTTATTTCGATATTTTAAACTATCACTGACAAATCTTCCTCTACTTTTTTTTGGATGTGTAGGACAATATAGGAAAAACGGAATCTGCGCACACATCGAGCGTGGAAAAAGAAATTAGGTGCACATCCCTTCTTAGGCAAGGTTTTCTTTTGAACCTTGGATTAGATTTTCTAACAGCAATTTCTTTTGAAAAAAAGAAAAAAAAATATTCATTTTCTTGAAAAAGAACAAAAATTCAAAAAAAAATCTAGATTAGGTTTCTTTTTGAATCCTAGATTAGTTTGAAAAAGCAAAAAATATATATATATATTTTTGAAAATCCTTTGAAAAAAAAATCCTTTTTGAAAAAAGAAAACATTTTTGGTGGAAAGTTTGCATTTCATAACTCAAACACTCTTTAAAAGCTTCACCACCATTCTCTGAATTTCGACCAAGGTTCAAAATATGTTTTAAAAATTTGATTACAAAAAAATTAGTGAACAAAAAATTCTAAAATTTGAGCTAGACTTTCATTTTCAAACCATCTTTCAAACAACACCGTTCTTTTGAAAAAATTCTAAGTATAAAATTCTTAAAAATTCATGAAGTGCAAGGGGGTCAGACTAACCCAGATTTGAGATTTTTCAAATTTCAAAAAATAATTTCAAGCAATCCGCGAACTTATTTTGACTAAAAATGGTGGGGTTTGGAATCTGATCTCATTGTCTTTATTTTCCATATTTTTTCGGAATTTTTGAATGTCATTGGATACTGTTTCAATGCAAAAAACTGACCAGGGGTCAAAATTCCAGATCTGACCACCTGACAGTAAAAAATCTCTAAAAATTTGGTTGAAACAGTAAAAATTATAAAAAAATATTCTCTAAAAATGTAATTGAAAAAGAAATCTACTCGCCAAATTTTAAGTTAATTAGATTCCGATTTTTGTTTGAGAACTGATTGTAATTTTTTTGGTTTGCTGAAGAAGAAAAAAAATAAAAGAACAAAACCCTAGAATTGCATGAACCCTAGGTTACACCTTTAGGGTTATAATTTAGAGACCACATTTGGGCTAACGTAGACTTAGTCAAGTCTAGTACTTAGCCAGTGAGTTGGTCACCTTGTGGGCCACTCACCAAAAGAAAACCCCAACTGAAGAAACTGGCTAAAAATCAAGTCTAAAACACGAAATAAACCTGAATTTGTTGTCGTACTACTGGGTGCTTTCAACCTCTTGGTTAGGTTAGCCAAGAGGTGGGAATAGCTTTTAGTCGGTTGCATGACAAATTTTCTTCAAGAATTAGAACTTAAAGCAAAAAATTTGGTCATCTGATTCATCAGGACCATTTGATTGACGAGGCCTTGAACTTGTCTAGCTTTGCTACACTAACCTAGGGGTTAGGTGGTGTATGCAAGGAAGGAGGTCACTTAGACCTCAATTGGTTGGACCTTGGGAGCCACTCCCAAGGAGGCGAGTCACCTCGCCAGGACCATCTTCTCCCCCCACTTCTACTCTTGTAGCCACAGTGGCTAATCCTGGACCTGGACCTAGACCGGGTTAGGATATTGATAATCTAGACCCGATGACTCATCTGGAAGCTCGGGTAGTTGAATCTGAGGAGCGGCACCGGTAGAGCATGGACTGCATTTTGACGGCTCTTCACAGAATGCAGCGTCCACCATGAGGAGAACAACTGCAGGATTTCTACGATCCAACCGCACCAATCGTTGCACCTTTAGTCAGAATTCCCACAGGCAGAGATGCGTTTGAGCTCAAGCCTAACATGATCGGTTTGATCAGCACTCACTTTTATGGAAAATCAAGCGAAGATTCATTCTAGCACTTAGAGGACCTGAGTGGACTCGCAGAAATGATTCGACCCAAGAATATTGATCTTGGGATTGTTTTGATGAAGCTTTTCCCATTTTCTCTGAGGGACAAAGCTTCATACTGGTTCAAGGCCATTGGGAAGCCAATTGGAACCTGGCTGGAATTACGACGTGAATTCCTGCAAAAGTTCTTCCCAATCGGTCGAACAAATGCGATGAGGCAGGCAATCATGACTTTTTCCCAAGGAGCTGGGGAGAAGTTGCACGAAGCTTGGGACCGATTTCACGACCTTATCCGGAAATGCCCGCACCATGGTATACCTAGATGGCACCTAGCTTAGATCTTTTACCATGAGTTGGATGACACACATCGGTATCTGGCCAATGCATCTAGTGGCGGGAATTTCCTCGTGAAAGATGAGAACAACGCATTTGAGTTGTTCGAATCTTTGGCGGAGAACTCGATGAATGCCGCATCCATGAACAAGTTCCAGCGGCCCATTCAGTAGTGGGTTGGTGTCCATGAGGCTCACACCGAGTCTATTCGAGCCGACATGGATATCATCGTCAAGCAGCTGGATAGAATAAACCTAATTGAGAAAAAGATTGACTAGATTAGTTAGGGTCAATCTTACATGAACTCTGCCACTTCAAGACCCCCCTATGCACCCCGAGCCCCTCCTGCTCAAGTTAATCTACTCACTTCGGATGCATCTTCTCCTTATTTACGAGATCCGGCATATCAGGATCCCATAAACAATCTAGATCTGGCACCATATGATCAGGGTTACACACCACCCATAGATTATAATACGTATCCCCTTGACGGATATACATCTCAGACATCTTTGGCCTATGAGGACTTCAGTGCTATCCAAGGATATGGGAGTAATAACCCATATTCATAGATGTATAACCCTGGTTGGCGCCAGCATCCGAACTTCTCCTGGTTTGGTAATTTATAGAGACCACATCAAGATCCACACTACCAGACTAGGCAATATGGGAATGGGCAAAACACATACCCTAGGCAGCAGCCATTCCCGCATCAACAGCAACCCCGTTCTTTATACCAGCCACTGCACTAAGCTGCCAGTCACCCTCCAAAGCGAGCTGACCTTTTGGAGGCACTGAAAGAGGAGCTACAAGAATCGATGAAGAAATCTACACAGGATAGCTTGCAGATTATGAAGGCGATGGTTGATCAGATACAGACTATATAGAACACGCAAAACCAGCTGTTGCAGGAGCATAGGACTCGGGGAGCCTTGCCCTCCCAACCCATCCTGAACCCTCGATATGTGTAGAACCAAGGCGCCCCACCTAGGTTTCAGGCACCACAAGGACAAGCTCATGCCATATTACAAGCGCCTCCTGCACCACCCAGTTATGCTCAAGGCCAGCTGCCTTTGCAGAACCCCGCATACTCTGCCCCTTCCGCTCCCCCACCACCTCATGGACAGCAAGCCGATGCTCATGCTATCTCTTTGAGGAGTGGAAGGAAGACATTCGACCCACCACATAGGCAGGCGGGTCTTGATTTTTCCCACCCTTCGCTGCAAGTGGGTTCGACTCCTTCTTCATCTCGGGAGCCACCTACGGTAGATAAGGGTAAGAGGCCACTCAACCCTGAGATTCCCGTCCCTTTTCCTGAGTCTCTGACCCGAAATGTAGTACGGAAAAAGGACATGCGGAATTTTGAGGATCTGAAATCAATGTTCAAGGAAGTGCATATTCAGGTCCCCCTCCTCGAGGAAATTGATCACATTCCCACTGTCGCTAGGTTCTCTAAGGACTATTGTACCTCGAAGCGATAGCCCAGAATTGGACAACATATGGTACTGTCAAAAGAGGCTAGTGCCGTGATTCTAGCCGACTTGCCACCAAAAAAGAATGACCTTGGTACCCCATTTATATCCTGCTTCTTGCAGGATTCTCCATTTGATCGGGCCCTTCTAGATCTGGGTTCATCCATCAACCTAAGTCCCACTGCCGTATTTGATCAATTTCGATTTGGGGAGTTAAAGCCTACCTCGGTCAAGATTCAGTTGGCTGATAGATCAGTCAAAACACCGAGGGGGGTGGTTGAGAACGTGATCATGAAAGTCCGTGGATTCTGCTTTCTCATAGACTTTTTTGTTCTCAATATGGAAGTTCCTCTTGATCTTCGAGATGCACCAATTATTTTGGGTCGCCCATTTCTAGCGACAGCCCAAGTGAACATTGATTGTGCATCTGAGTGTATGGAGATAGCCCTAGACTTCGACTTGACATATTTAGGGCAGCAAAGAATTTTGACTATGATCACATAGAGGATGGTGAAAACGAAGATTCGGCACACTGATAACATTGGGCTCCTTTGTGATGACCCAATGTCTCATTCGTCTGCATTATCAAGGTTCTTGGACCTCGATCCACATGAGACTGAAACCACTACACTACACATATCTCCCCGAGGATCTGATTGTTTAGGGTGTGCTTTTGACCACAACTCCCCTGAATCCAGCTATCCTGATCCACACATTGCTGAATCGCCCTTGTTGTTGCAGGAAGATGTGACCATAGCTACGAGTTTCCTGTTAATGCAGTCACAATCAATTGTTTCATAGGAAGCGAATCAACAGGAATTCATGTGCATACGGATCAACAGATTCCCACCCTCAAGTTTACTCTTCCCACTCCCATTTCTAACTTTGACCCACCCATGATCGAATTGAAGCCCTTATCGACTCACTTAAGTATGTGTTCTTGGGAGAAAGTGAGACATACCCAGTCACTATTAATGCCCACCTAACCCAAGAATAGGAGCATCAATTGATTTCTACGCTACAAGACCATAGGGCTGCTATAGGGTGGAGTATTGCTGATCTCCGCGATATTCGCCCCTCGTATTGCACTCATCACATTTACACAGATGAGGGGGTGAAACCTTCGAGACAACCTCAAAGACGGCTTAACCAGAATATGCTAGAGGTTGTTAAAAAGGAGATCATCAAATGGCTGGATGCAGGTATTATATACCCAATCTCAGACAACCAATGGGTGAGTCAGATCCAGATAGTGCCCAAGAAAGCAAGACTCACCGTTGTGAAAAACGATAAGGGCGAATCCATCCCAACCCGCACTGCGACATCTTGGCGGGTCTGCATCGACTATAGGAGACTGAACATGGCTACCCAGAAGGATCACTTTCGTTTACCTTTCATTAATCAGATCTTGAAACGGTTAGACAGACGTGGTTTCTTTTGCTTCCTGAATGGATACTCCGAGTATAATCAAGTAGCGATTAGCCTAGAAGATCAAGACAAGACCACATTCACATGCCCCTTTGGAACATTCACTTTCAAGCAGATGCCCTTTGGCCTCTGCAATGCACCAGCAACATTTCAGCATTGTATGATGGCCATCTTCTCTGACATGATTGGGGAGTATGTGGAGGTATTCATGGATGACTTCTCTATTTTCGGAGATGATTTTGCATCTTGTCTTGATAACCTCACCAAGATCTTGAAATGGTGTATTGAGGTAAACCTAGTACTATCCTGGGAAAAAATCCATTTCATGGTGAGGGATGGCATAATACTAGGGCACAGGATCTCTAAGAATGGACTCAAGGTCGATCGACCTAAATATGAGATTATTTCCCACATACTGCCACCTAGCTCAGTCAAGCAGATCAGATCATTCTTGGGTCACGTCGGCTTCTATCGGAGATTTATACGCGATTTCTCAAAAATTGCACGGCTTTTGACGAATTTCCTTGTTGCCGATGCCCCATTTGAATTTGACACCTTGTGTCTCAGCACCTTCGAGACTTTACGAAGCGCTATCTTTGATTCCTCGATTCTCCGACCACCCGACTAGTCGCTTGATTTAGAGATGATGTGTGATGCTTCTGATTTTGCCGTCGGTGCTATTTTAGGCCAACGTCGGGAGAAACAACCCTTCTTCATATACTATGCTAGCAAGACGTTGAATGAGGCTTAATGTAATTACACTGTCACTGAAAAAGAACTGCTAGCAGTAGTATTCGGGTTGGAGAAATTCATATCATATTTATTAGGGTCCAAAGTCATCATTTTCACTGACCACTCCGCCCTCCGACATTTGTTGGCAAAGAAGGATGCCAAACCACGGTTCATTAGGTGGATCCTTCTATTGTAGGAATTTGATATTGAAATCTGCGACAAAGTCAGAAAGCAGAATGTTGTGGTGGATC
This sequence comes from Thalassia testudinum, assembly GCA_037157565.1. Taxonomy (NCBI): domain Eukaryota; kingdom Viridiplantae; phylum Streptophyta; class Magnoliopsida; order Alismatales; family Hydrocharitaceae; genus Thalassia; species Thalassia testudinum. The sequence continues at coordinate 214,235,727 of JAZHRO010000024.1, forward strand.
ACCTATCCAGACTGGACCCAGGCCACATTCCTTATTCCCTACCTATCCACAAGCAATTTCTGGATGAATCTCTTTTGGCAATTCATTCTGTTGAGTTCCCTTGGTACGTGGATATTGCGAACTACCTTGCTGCAGACAAGATTCCCACGAACCTATCCAAGGACCAGAAACACAAATTCACTGTAGAAGCCAAATTCTACCTCTGGGATGACCCACTGCTCTTCCACATTGGAGCGGATCAGATTATTCGAAGATGCATCCCAGATTTTGAGATCCCTAGTGTGTTATCTTTTTGAGACAATGATGCTTGTGGTGGTCATTTCTCGGGATGGAAAACCGCTGCAAAAATTTTGCAGTCAGGATTTTTCTGGCCAACTATTTTAGAGATACACACGAATACGCCCAACACTGCAAACGATGCCAGTCGGTCGATTCTATGACCAGGAGAGACATGATGCCACTCAAGCCCATCATGGTGGTAGAAGTGTTCGACGTCTAGGGCATCAATTTTATGGGCCCTTTTTCGAACTCACATGACTTCAAGTACATATTATTAGCCCTCGACTATGTCTCAAAGTGGATCGAGGCCATCCCAGTGAGACGGGCTGATCATAAGACCATCATTTCTTTCATACGGTAGTACATCTTCACGAAATTCAAAATACCCTGTGCTCTGATTAGCGACGGGGGAAGCCACTTCATCCATGCCCACTTTAGGTCATTATTAAAGAATACGGGGTACATCACCGTATAGCCACCCCGTATCACTCCCAGACCAGTGGGCAGACTGAAGTGTCTAACCGTCAGATCAAGCTAATTCTCCAGAAGATGGTTAGACCAGATAGGAAGGACTGGTCTGATAAATTAGTTGATGTACTCTCAGCATATCAGACCGCATACAAGGCCCCACTCGGAATGTCACCATATCGTATGGTATGCCGCAAGGCCTGTCACCTTCCTGTAGAGCTGGAACACCGTGCCTTTCGGGCGGTGCGAAAATGTAACCTTGACCTCGATGCAGGAGGGCAAGAACGGAAACCCCAGCTCAGCGAATTAGAAGAGATCCGGCGGGAGGCCAATGAGAATGCATTGATATACAAGGACAAGACTAAGGCCTTTCATGACCACCACATCTGGAGGAAAGCATTCACGCCCAACCAGCAAGTTTGGTTGTTCGATTCATGACTAAAACTTTTCGCAGGGAAGATCAAGTCCAAGTGGACTGGCCCGTATGTTGTGATTCAGCCATATCCTAATGGGGCAGTCCAGATCAGGGACCCAAAATCTGGGCATATATCTATGGTAAATGGCCAACGCCTCAAGCCATTTTTGGCCCAGGAACCTCCTCCACATGATGAGATTGTTCATCTTATTGAGGATGTGTGATTGAATTCTCGCCCAGCTGGAGGCGTTAAACTCAGCACATATAGATAGCATATCCCACATTCCACCATCATCTATACATAACCATTTTTATATATAGCATATTTTTCTTTTGGCATATTTTCTTTCCGCATATTGCATACTGACAGGTTGGTCAGTGCTGAATGTATACTTTCAGGAGCAATTACAGGTGATTTCTACCCATTCTCTCCCTGCTGTATTTATTTTGTTTTATATTCATGCATGAGGACATGCAAGAACTTAGGCATGGGGGGGTAGATACAACAAAACTGAGAATTTTTATGCCAACACTTAGGAAAACCTCGGAGCTGCATGTCAAACGTACTTTAGGAGCCTAAATAAAAGAACAACCGACTCCACCTCCAATGCTCGCATTGGAGCTAGAAATCGTCTGCAACAGCCATTTCCGACTCACCCGCTCACCTCTTGTTCTAAATTTTGGGTCCAGCTAAAGGTAACTTGAAAGGGAAAATTTAATGAAGTACAAATATATGAGGTTACTTGTTTATAGCATATATACATATTGCATCCATGAATAAGATTATCTTATTAAGAGAATGCATTAGGGATTTTATCCTCTAGTTGATTCCTATAATCTAGAATCCAGTACAACTTTTCACACACATGTAGAATTTGCAATGGATTCATGGTGAAGACTGACAAACTTCTTTAGTCTGTCGAGAAGAAGCAGTGCTTCTTTTCCTGAAACCCTGGACAGTGTTTTGGGAGTCAGGTAGATTTTCCTCCAAAAATCCACTAAATAGTGTGAGATGAGAGTAGAGTGTATTGGTGCTCTAAGATTAGTGCAAGGAATTTGGAGTCCTAGATAATTAGGTGATGATACTCTGAGAGTAGACATAGTTTTCGCTCTCGGTTCCTACATATACATTTTGTGTGAAATTTTGATAGCCACCAAATAAGGCAAATACGCAGAGAGCGAGTTTTCATAAAACTAGATCTAAGGTGGATGGTTACAACCATTCTTTACGGAATCCTCGGCTAAAGGAGTGTATTGATGTCAAGGTGAGAAATACACCGTCCTATCCATCTCTCCCGATGCCGTGAGTAGGCACTTCCACCAAATAAGCCACCCAATGTCACTTGAGTGCCACCAATCCTTAATAATTCCTCCTCAATAAAGTTCATGGATGTGTGTTAGTTGTGTATATGTTGGAAAAAAAATGATGAAAATAAAAAAATTGAAAAAGAGAAAAAATTAGAAAAAGAAGAAAAAGCAAAGAAAAAAAGAGTGAATATTTAGTATTTATTTCAGTTGCATTGAGGCAATACTACCAAATAAATTTGAGATCCACCAAACATGACCTTAACCTATTTTTCTTGTGTTTTTGATCACCCGAATACTGGTTGAGGAATTCCGACTTAGTGTTAGGGTTATGGAAACTCAATTAAAGTATTAGTGCCAAGTGAGACCACCAAATACAGATCATATGTGTGAATCTGGTGAAGAAAAGAAAAAAGAAAAAAAGAGTAAGAGAGAATGAATACAAAGGAATCAAGAGGGAGCATAGTTTTTCTCGTCTTTCTCCCAGTTGAGTTACTTAGTAATCTGGGAATCTAGATTCTGTAGTACTAATTTCTATGTAGCACCAGTCGAGAGTGAGCCACCAAATATATAATCTTATCCCTCAAAGATTCTCTACCCAAGCTTAAAGCCAGGGTGGAATTCATAGAATATTTTGAAAACCCCGAGGGAAGAAGTCCGCCTATCTCGCTAGAATTTTTACTAGGGGTCAAGTACAGGCTTTAAAGGTGTATCAGTTTTTCACTCGAATCCATTGTAAAAGCTACATAGCTGCACTTTCATGATTGTCTGGATTTCTAGACCATAGGATAAAAACAAAAAGGACAAAAATCTCTATACATACACTTGATAAAATAATCAATCCCTTAGGAACCCTTCTGTAAATAATTTAGTCTTACATTTGCTATGGACTAGCACGATTTAAGCATGGGGGTATGATTGCGCAGTAATCATAGGTCTTAATTGACTTAAATTAGGCTAGGACTTAGCATAAGTTAGGGTAATTCATGCATGCATAAGCATTATCTGCATTTTTACTGCTTTCCTTTAGCTATGGATAAAATAATGTTATAATGTGCTGATTAAGTGCATTATGTCAATTATAGGTAATAAGCTGGATCTGAAGCTGGATCAAGAATAATCAATGTTGCAGCAGGACTGCAGCAGAAGACTTAGATTAGATATAGTGAATAATGATGTAAGCGAGTTAAGGTATGCTACTGTATTAAGTAGGAATAAAGCAGTAAAATATGAAGAGCTTAGGTCCATCCTAACCTTAGGATAGCCTAGAGACTTCCCCAAGCCTTAGCCAACCTTAGATTTGGTCACCGCACCCTAGGAAACCTTAAAACCCTAATTCCAACCTTTATCTGGACGTCTAGATGAATTATAGGACATCCAGAACCCTTAGCCAACTCCCGCACACCTTAAACCCACTTCTGCAGAGTTGTTGGATGTCCAGACACTTGGTGAGACGTCCAATTTCTGTAGAATACCCAAGATAGAACCTTGAATTCTTCTTGACTCTGATTGGACGTCCAGACAACAAGTCTGGACTTCTGATTTTTGAGTATAAGGCGTCTGATTCCATTTTTGGACATGTGGAACTGTTCTCCAGTTCCTGTTTTGAGATTCAAGCTTTGATCTTGGATCTCTAGCTCCCTAAACCCAATTCCAACCCCATAGGAACCTAAATTAAGGTACCCTAACCCTAGTACATCACCTCTATACCTCTCTAAGGACCTAATTAGGTCCTCACCAAACCCAATTGACTTAGATCATATTCAATTACCATTACCTAAGTCAATTGCACTCATAGGGTCCAATTGACCTCAGATCTCAACCCACACAAGCCTAATTGGACTTAGTGAGAGTCCAATTGACCTAAGCCCAACCTAATTGAGTTATTTCACTCTCAGTTAGGTTCACACTCATTCAATTAAACTTGGGTTAGGTTTAATGGCAATTCCCCCTTATCAATTAGGGTTTGCAACCCTAATTTGAGGCCTACACCAACCCAAACCCCTTATGACCTAACCTAGACCACTTAGCCACCTAGGGCACAACCACACACTCACACACACACACCCATTCACACACACACACCCACCTAGAGTTCTCTAGAACTCTCTTGAAGTGGTGCCGCTCTTGGTTGCCAAATTTAGCAACCAAGAGTCATTCAATTCTTAGATCCACTTTTTATGGATCTAAGAACTACTCTCTCTCTCACTTGGCCGGCCACTCATGGGACTCTCTCTAGAGAGTTCCACACTTCTCTAGAAAGACTCCCTTAGATCTAGGTCTATAAAAAGACCTAAGGGGTGGCCATTTGCACTCATCTCATTCTTAGCACTCATCCACTTAGGTTAGCTACAGCTCCACCTCCACTCCACCTCCACGAGGAGCACCACCATGAAGGCCACCATCTCCATGCTAGGATGCTGGATCATCTCTCAAATCTCTCTCCAAGGGCCAGCCTAAGCACCATTGGTCGCCCCTCCTCCTCTTAACCATTCAAAGGCCATCGGAGCCCACCTCTGAATGCCCTTCTTTTCTGCTAGATTAGTAACTTAGCTCTTCGTAGTTTTACTACTTTCATTTACTGTTTAGTAGTGTAGCTCTTTACTCTCCCCCAATGATGCATGCAAAATCCCCCCATAGATTCCCGTATGAGATCATTTTCCGTTAGCTAGATTGATGTTTTCAAGCATTCCTCTAGTTTCATGTTGCAAACACTCTCTTGAATGAATGAAACAAATTTTTCTATATATATATGTCTATGTGTTGAGAATCACCATGAGCTTGTTGCAATATATTTGGTGTGAGTAAAGTTGCCTGTTTTTCATTATCATCTATTGCAACTAAGCATGCCGTGTTTAAATACGTAATAACCATAAATAGCCATGCAACTATAAACAAGTAGAGCAAAAAGATCAATTTCAGATTTGAACGAACGCCTCCCAGAGACGAACGATCGGGACTCAAAGTCTCGTTATCTTTTTAGAAATATTTTTGTTTGATCGTATTGCGCACTATACTACGACTCTTTTCCTATTAAAACATGCTCTACGATTCGCAAACAATTGGCTATGGATCCAGCCACGGTAGAGGCCATACTCAGGTGGGAGAGGCCATGCATAGTGACAGAGATACGCTTTTTGGGACTGGCAGGTTATTACCCGTGGTTTATCAGCAGATTCTCTCAGATCGCACGTCCTATGACCTAGCTGACCCGGAAGGACATGCCCTTTGCCTGGACAGATGGGTGTGAGGAATGTTTTTAGGAGTTGAAGGAGTGACTGACTTCAGTTCCTATACTTACCATCCCAGACAGTAGTGGTGGTTTTGTGGTTTACACTGATGCTTTGTTGCAAAGGTTAGGGGGTGTGCTCATGCAGCGGGGTCACATTGTCACTTACGCTTCGCGGCAACTGAAGCCCTATGAGCATAGCTACCCTACCCATGACTTAGTGCTGGCAACAGTTGTCTTCGCATTGAAGACATGGAAGCACTACCTTTACGGTGAGACTTTCAAGATCTTCACAGATCATAAGAGCCTCAGGTACTTGTTTGACCAAAAGGAGATCAACATGAGATAGAGACATTGGTTAGAGCTCCTGAAGGACTACGACTATAGCATCTCCTACCACCCAGGGAAGGCCAATGTGGTGGCCGACGCCTTGTGCTGAAAGGCCCCCACCCACTTGGCCAGCTTACAGGCACAGAGTTTGAGACTCATGGAGGAGGTGGGTAGTTGCGACCCCAGGAGTCACGGGGGTACTGTGGGACAGTGACAGTGACGCAGCAGACACGACCAGAGCTAATAGATAGCATCATCACAGGGTATATGGTCGATTCGTACTTATAGACGCTGCGAGACAGGGTGTTGACAGGGGACCCAGGAGAGTTTTCCTTCTCAGACAAGATACTGTGCATGAGGGGATGCTTATGCGTTCCTAGGGATGATGAGTTGTTGAGAAAGCTTCTGACTGAGGCACATGGGTCCAGGTTTACCATACATCTCGGGAACACAAAGATGTACCATGATTTGCGACGCAACTTCTGGTGGAGAGGGATGAAGTGGGATGTTGGTGAGTTTGTTCAACAGTGTTTGGTATGCCAGGAGGTGAAGGCCGAGCACCAGAGCCTGCAGGGCCATTGCAGCAACTTCCTGTGCCAGAGTTGAAGTGGGAAAGCATCGCCATGGACTTGGTGGTGGGTCTACCAGTTACCCAATGGGGACATTACGCAGTTTGGGTGATCGTAGACCGATTGACGAAGATGGCACAATTTTTGTCGATCGGAGTCACCTTTGGGCCAGCACAGCTAGCAGAGCGATACATCAGAGATGTGGTGTGCCTGCATAGAGTTCCTTGTGAGATCATATCCGACAGAGGTACTCGTCTTACTTCTCAGTTCTAGGCAGAGTTCCAGCAAGCCTTGGGGACGCATCTGAGGTTCAGTACAACCTACCATCCCCAGATCAAAGGGCAGTCAGAGCGCACGATACAGACAGTTGATGACCTCCTGCGCGCCTGTGTACTAGATTAGAGAGTCTCCTGGGAGGAGCATTTACCCCTGGCAGAGTTTGCATACAATAACAACTATCATTCGAGTATCGGCATGGCACCTTACGAGGCCTTGTACGAGTAGAGGTGTACTGCACCCTTGAGTTGGGTCGAGGTGGGGGACGACCTGACCTATCCCGAGAGGCTGGTACAGATACTAGACAGAGCCGTCTGGAGTCTAAGACGGAAACAGGTACCACTGGTGAAGGTTCTATGGAGAAGCCAGCGGTACGAAGAGGTGACTTGGGAGCCTGAGGCGGCAATGCGAGAGCGGTACCTGGAGCTTTTTGAAGGTATGTCTCTTTCGACCTACTTCGAGCCTCTTTAAGTTTGTTATGCATTTTTACGTTCCTTTTTTCGCACCCTAGCTAGCTCAAGTTCCGAGGATGAAACTTCCTTTAAGTTTGTTATGATGAAATGACCCATTGCCTTTTTAGTCGGATAAGACGTCTGGAGTTTCAGTCAGACGTCTGGACATAGGCCCGAACATCTGAAAGTGGGAATTTTCATACGTTCCTTTGCGCTCTGCACACGGGTGACACGTAGCGCTTCTCTCTCACCTCCACACCCCTCACCCCTAAACCCTAATCCCCTCCTATTTAAGCACCCCCTTCCCCTCACCCACGCCACTCTCCATCAACCACCACCACCTCCAGTTGTCCTCCCTATGCAGCCGTGGCGAGAGAGAACGAGAGAGACGAGAGAGAGGATGAGCGAGGGAGAATGAGAGGGAGAGAGAGGAAGGTAGAGCGTGAGAGAGGATGACTAAGGTCGGTGGACCTTCAGAAGCTCGGTGGAGCTCGTACGACTGGCAGTGAGCACACACACGAGGAGGAGGGGCTCGGGGAGGTGGTCTCCCAAACCTCTACAGCTGCTGAAGCTACTGTGGTGAGTTGCTGACAGCGCTGCGAGGAGAGCAGCGTAGCAGAGGAGATTCTGGTACTAGAAAAGTTCCAATATTAGACGTCTGGAGCATCCACTAGACGTCTGGAGAGGCACCAGGATGTTCAGAGCTGAAATCGGATGTTTGAAAGCATAATATCGCGCGAGGTACATGTTTCCTGCACTACTTTCCACCATGTAGGTCGTAGCACAGGAAATGTTGGGTTGAGAATGGGTCTGCGGCTTTCGTACGCAGGTGAAGGGCGTTGGAAAGGCACGCGGTGTGCTTTTCCAAGCACTTTTGGATGTATGATCACTTCACCAGAATTCGAAGGTACTTCCAGACGACCGGAGGCTTTATCCGACGTCTGAAGCTGCCCTTAGATGATCACGGAGGGATCTAGACTTCTGAGGATACCACAGGAGACACAAGGTAAGATCTGACATCTTTTAAGACGTCTGGGACTCTGATTTTGGACAGTAACCCTATTTTTGGCTCGTTTAGGATCTAAATGGAATCGGATTTTCGCAAACGAAGTACCGTTGTTTTCCACTCGAGTTTCTCTACATGTTCATGTTGAGTACCTACTATTTTGAGATCATTTGATGTAAATTAGTTGTTGGTATATGTTACCATCTGGTGGCGTGTTTGGGGCCTGCGGAGATGACGAGATCTGGTGTGCAGACCCCCATTCCTCCCGTGATACCCGGTAGAGTGGTTTAATTCATTTGTTAACATGTGAATAAAGAATATGCCTGCTTAGATTAAATTGATTGAAACTCTAGGATGTGGAATGAACCCTAAGGTAGAAATGTATGCACCTGATTCTGAGCTACTCTGTTTACTTGAGATATATGTTAAAATACGAGCTACCTGTATGTGAATGAGAAATTGAACTATGAAACCACAAGTTGCATGTATATGATTGAGAATTGAATTGTGAAAACATGAGCTACCTGTATATAGATGAGGAATGAGTTATGAAACATGAAATCTGAATATGAATAAATGAGATGAATATGATCATGAACCCTACGGGGAATTAGGAATAGAACTGCTATGTATGAAAGGAATCCGGAATGTAAACAGGAAGTGAGCTGGCCCTTATATACACAGTACCAAGGAGAGCAACTGTACATTTTAGTGTAGAGCAGAGCTAGCTGCCCTTGGGTTGAGACCCGGGGTTAGGATTGGGCACTCTACACCAACTCCTATTAGCCCTCACGTACGTGGTATCGAGGCGTGCTACTTATGTAGGGAGGGAGCTAGCCACCCTATGGGGCCCAAGGTTAAGCTAGCCACCCTACACCGACTTTGTTAGGCCCACTGGGCAAACTGGGGTAGTCGGACGAGGGTATGCAGACTGTGGAGGGGTAAGACCCCTGTTTGGTTCTGAGGGGCAAGACCCCTGTTCTGAGAGGGCAAGGCCCTATACTATTCCGTGCTGTACCTTAGGCATACCCGCTAGCGGAAACAACTGACTGCATGCTAGTGTGGGGTAGCTACCCATGCGCTTATCACGCATGTCGTAGTCACTACTGTCACAAAAGTGACCTCGGGGTGGTTGACTGGGTCTAGGACTACCGTAGGGGACTCTCCCATCCAGGAGAGCACCACGTGTACCTTCTACTCCACAGAAAAGGCTGCAATCAAGATCATTTCCACGAGGAACAAGCAAGATCAAGAAATACTTGGATACTTTGTGAAATAGATGAATCAGAATTACATAGATGAGATAAATAGAAATGAGAATAAAACCTGCTTATTTGTTTTTACTTGACTTGCACATAAATAATGTAAACACCACTCTACTCAGCATTTGAAGACTCTGTCTTTTCATAACCCTGTTTAAGACTAGGAGTTGAGTAGCCTGAGTTTCCTACTGCAAAGAGTGTTGGGCCCAGCCGAGCCCAATCGTAGTCATTTCTTTCCAGAACTTTCATTTTTCTGCTGTTGTAGTGATTAATGGACATCTATTTTACTATTCCTGTTACTTTCTATTTCCTTTCCGCTGTTGTTGTTGTGGTGGCAGGTACTATTTTGAGATAGTTGCTCTACTTTACTTTACTGTTTCATTTTTCCTTCTGCTTAGTTATATTGCATGTGTGAATGTGGTTTATTTCCTACTTTTGGTTATTTCTCGTTGGATGACTAGGTCTTGGGATTAGTCGAGGCGAGTCAGTCTCAGGTCTGGTAAGGATCCGGGAACCAGGTCGTAACATAATTCCAATCTACATTATATGCATGGCCGCCTTGCACATTTGCATCCAGAAGAGCATAGGAAACAAATTAGGTACACTACGAGAAGAGGAAGGACCACTCTCACTAGTAGGTTCATCTTCATGCTTTTCTTTGCTTTCCATTCTCTTCAATGTAGTGGTATCAAAGTACTCAACATGCATATCCACGGGATGACAAGAAGGTGGAAAGTTCAAGTAGACAAGAATATGAGTTAAGAGTGTGCTAACTGGTAGAGAGGACATATGGATTGGGGCTAAGTGGTTGAAGATGATCATGGGCCAATTCATTTTGTATTTGTTGAGGATACAATAGAACAAGTATGCGGTGTGTTTGGGAAAATGATTGTATCCAGAAATCTTTCCAAAAATATTCCAATCAATCACCCTAGTAAGGAGTTTTGCAACAAAGGTGAGTTTGGATGTGGCAAAATCTTTGCTTCTAGATTCGAGATCATCAAATTCAAGAAGAAATCGACGAACACTATAAAGAGGAATTTCTTAGGAAATAGATTCGATAGTGTGGCCATCAAGGTCTGAGCAAATAATAGAAATCCAAGATGGAGTGATTACTAGATCAAAGTGAGGGAGAGGGGAAGTAATATGTTCAAGAGCTACCGTGGTTAAGTTTGCATAAAACATTAACAAGAGTGGGGTAGATGGTTTTAACACTCTTGGCAAAGTGGTTGCTAAATTAATAGGCCAAGTTTTGGTAGGTAAAAAGTTCTTGAAGATCATGCTCCACAATATCCCTAAAATGTTCAATGACAAGTAGTCTAAGGGCTTTCATTTTAGCTTTGTGAATATTCACATAAAGGGTATCCTTAGCCGAGGTGGAGATGTACAATTTATCTGAGGAAGTCTTAGGATTCATTTGAGGTGTAGTTGTGGGATTAAGAACAATAGGTGGTGGTGGCATTTGTGAAGATGGATCATAGGTTTTGGTTCGTTTTGGTGGATGAGTAGCTTTGCTTTTGAGAGGCATATTGAATCAAAAGCTAATGTACAAAAGCAATATGTCATCCAATAGAATATCATGTATCATCGCACAAAAAGAATAACAAAAAGAAACACAACAATCAATTTTTCTAATCGATTATCTAGTCGGTTGAACAAGAAATAAACAAAAAGAGAACAAGAGTTGAGAAAATGTACCAAGGGAGAGAGAGAAATAGATTGATGAAGGTTATTATAGGAGGTGGTGTTGGTGCTAGAGCACCACGATCATTTGTTTTGATGATAACAAAACACGTGTCATTTAACATTTGCACTTGAAGTCTTAGATTTCAGGCAAATTACAAATGGAGACGTGATTAGACGGAGATCGAGCTCGCATCCAGGATGGATTGGAGGAGCTTGATGGAGAACAGAGGAGATTCACGAGGAGCGATAGATTAAAGATGGAAGGACAAGAAGAATAGGATAGAATTCTGTTTATTTCTTTCATGTACTTTTGTCTTTATTTCCTTGCTCCTTTTGTTCCTTAGAACATCATGTTAAAGAGCCTCAAAGTACCCTAATAGTAGTCCTAGGAACACCTGCACAACCCTAGGATACTTATGTTTTTTATAGAAAACTTAGAAAACCAATCTAGAGTTCAAACAGCCTTTTCAGACGTCTAATCTCAACAACAGACGTCTGATAATGTGTTTTAAGACGTCTGACTGTTGATTCAGACGTCTAATAACATTTAGGCTGGACTTAGTTAGCTTTGTCTGATGAAATCAGACGTCCAGACCTTAGACCAGACGTCTAATGTTTTTGCCAGATGTCTAATTAGTGGACCGTTGGCTGGCTTAACAAACGCTGAAGGATATGACCGTTAGAGCCTTATCAGACATCATTGAGCCTTATCAGACGTCCTTAAGCCTTTCCAGACGTCTGATAAATGACCGTTTTGCCTCGACTGACCCAAAAATCTCTTCTCAGAGATTTTATGGCCGTTGCACTCTCTTGGAAATCCATTCCCTTAGAAAAGTAGGTTTCCAGACGTCCAGACATAGTGACAGACGTCCTACATGTCGTCTGATGGAATTGCACTAGAACCCTGTTTAGATCTGATTCAAGTCAGGAAGAAGCCCGCCTAAAATCAGAAGTCTGACTTTTTTCCCAGACGTCTTAAACTGATCTTCTAGATGTCTGATGCCAGGATCAGATGTTTGATAACTCTGTCAGTGCAATCATTATTCCTAATTTCGGCTTGATTCTCTTGGGCTTTGCTCCCAACGGCTATGGGAGCTTTCCTAAGCCTTCCAAAGCCTTCCTAAGGCCTCTATAAATAGAGGGGAGCCTTTGCCACTCAACACACACCAAGATACACCCAAGCACCATACTTTCTCTCTTTTGTGTCCTAGAAAAGCTCTTGCTCTCTAAGCTCAAGTTCTTCATCTTGAGAGCATCAAGCCTTTGCGCACCCACTCTCCCCCCGTAGTTCACGAGAGCAACGTTGCGCCATCATGTAGTTCACACATCCGCGTCGTCGACGCACTCCTTGCAAAGGGAAGCATCTTAATTCCTATAGAAACTTAGGCTAAAAATTACTTTGTTAGATCTATAGGATTGTTGTTATTTATCTTTGTTCTTTGGTTGGGTATTCGCTTTGCGAATTCCCGTCTCCTTCGTGGGACAAAATCCTTCTCGTGAAGAGAAGGGGTTTGAGGTACGCTACCCTCGTATAAAGTAGCGTGGTTGTAATTGAGGTTGAATCACCCTTTTTTAAGTGATTCGTTTAGTGGATTTGATCAACTTAGCTGATCGGAAAATCCTAACTTGAGAGGGTTAGGTGGTGGTTTTCACCCAGTTTGGGTTTTCACCTAAAAATAATTGTGTACATTGTGTGATTGAATTTTTTTTATTACAATATTCTATAATTTCACTATTCACCCCCCTCTAGTGCAATTTCAGGTGGGACCTTTGGCTGTGGAGAAGAGAGAAATCATGGATAAGAGAAAGAAGAGAGAACGGTTGAGAGAGGGAAACTATTTGAAAAGAGGGAAAACAAAATAAATGAGAGGGAACAAATCCAAAAAGTAACAGAGAGAAAAAGTGAGAGTGAATGTGAGCCACTCGTTTCTAATGTTTGAAATTCAAATGTGGGCCAACTCTGATGATGGCAACAGATTCGCATGTGTAAAGGTTGGATTTTGGAAAATCCATCGTCGTAGTTTGATTCGCGAGAAAATTTGTCTATCAGATAAAATTTATATCTGAAAACTCGAAAAGTGAGTCCCGGGTCGGACACAGGGAGGCGAACGTTTGGTTTGAAAAATACACATTTCGCTTTTTATTTGTTTTTGTCATTTTTATCTTTTCTAATTTTTTTTGTATTTTTAGCAAGTAAGAGATCAGGTGACGAATTCTAGCTAATCTACTTGCAAATAAAAAGAGAGGGACAGAGATAGAGAGAGAAACAATCATGTACTTTTATAATCAAATGTTTATTACAACTAGGAAAATGGGAAACTATACTATGAAAGTAATAAAGATAGAGATAGGTGAGAGAAATCCCCCTTGACGGTCGCTTGGAGGATGTCTCGTTTTGACGCCACCTGGAGGAAGGTGGTGAGGAGCAGGACAAATGAGGACGGAGCTAGAGGATGGAGGGCGGGGTAGGACGACGTCGCGGCAAGGATCTTCTTCTGAAGGGAGGTGAGAAGACGACCGCGGGATGCTCCATGAATGGGGATGAGAGGAGGGGAAACATATTTGATTTCTACTATAGAGGAACATCTTGAGCTTGGGACAAGCTCTCTCTAGGGCCTTGGAGGTGGTGAAAGGAAGAAAGGAAGAGATGAAGAAGAATGGGAGGGGTAGGGGTCCTTTTATAGTGGAGGAAAGAACCAAATTCGTATATAGGACATTTAGTGATAGTCATAAATGTCACTGAAGATCTCGCACCAATCCTCACCCCCGCTAGCATGCACATCACATGCCTCTGCTGCCGCACTGCTGGTGTACACTCCACGTGCCCTTGTTGCACGCACTACGTGCCTCACGCCCGCACGTGCTACTACTACTGCCACTACCATTGCCTTGCGCTCTGCATTGCTAAGCCTACGTGCATGCATGCCTCCATGTGCGCGTGCATACTCACACTGCTGTGTGCATGCGTTGGCGCTTGCATGCACATGGGTGGCCTAGGTTGCGCCACTTGGCACGACCTGGGTCATCCATCTTCTTTCTTTTGTAGAGGCTGCTACATAGGTCGAATTGAGTCAATTTTTGTGTCGTTGAGCTGCGATCATTGACCTGAATCCATCTGTGTGGCCAGATTTATCATTTAAAGCTCTAGATTGCATCACCTAATCCTTTGGCCGTTGATCTTCCTCAGACTTTATATAGTGCTACGGTACTTCGATCATGTTGATTTCGGAGCCGTTGGACTCTGATCGTTGTCTTGATCAGATCCGTATGGTCTTATCATCGATTCGAGGATCCAAAATAAATCTCCTTCTCTCCTTACCGTAAAAAGGACACAATTAACCTAAAATATACACAACTACTCTAAATGCAGAATGATGCATGCTATGCAATATTTATAATATGGAATGCAAATCTAAGGCTAGGAACATGCATAAATAGGCATTTTAACCTAAATAGATATGTCTACATCATACCCCCGTGCCTATCTTTTTCTAGTCCCTAGCAAAATTAAACTACATGCTATGTATAAAAATAGAATTAGGACTTGATCGCTTAGGCCTAAGTCATTTATTAACAATAGAAAATTTGAACTAAGGTCCTAAACTACGAAACTCAACAGTACCCGGGTGTCTACCAGAATGTAGACTGCCCAAGTCCTCGCCTTATTTGAAAAGGGAAGATGCATATTTTTTTTATTTTTCTTCTTTTCTAATTTTTTTGTACTTTTGGACTTTGAGAGTTTCGAGATAACTTTTTACGGTTACCCGACTCGCCACGACTCGAAATGGACTCTAAGTGCTAAGCATCTTGTAAAAGGGTGATAGACTCACTAGGTGGTAGTTAAAATGGCTTTTAGGTTTCTACGACCCTAGGTGACATTAAAGATTTCTGCCTAGAGGTTTATCTTTCTGATCGGTACCTTTCTCCCTTTTTTTTATATTTTATACGGTCAATACAAGGGCGAACCCAGTGTATATCCCCCCGATTTATTCTACTTTCCCTCTTCTTTCCTAAGCGTTTTGGGAATTATTTGTGCATTTTTGTGAGCTAGGCTCTGAACAACCGGCTAATGAACTGTTATTCACGACAACTTGCCAGGGATACTCATGCGATGAAGTGTGGTTTTATTTTTTTATTTTCTCCTTTTTCTATTTTTTTTCTTTTTTTCTTTTTCCTAGGTAGGTGGCTTCCCTGATCTAAGATTTACCTAAAGGCAGTATGAAGAGAATAGTCGTGTGGCTAGGCTCTGGATAACCGGCCGATGAGCTATTACCACCGACAACTTGCTAGCCATACCACCCTAGACAGTTCATTAGCTACCCAATTTCCGTAAAAACCACCCAAAAGTGAGTCAGTGCAAATAGTGTGTAGATGCTTAGACTTAAAATCCCCTCAAATCAGAGGGCAGGTTGATAAGTCACGTACTTATCATTCCAATTTTTTCACCAAATTAAAGTAAAATTACTTGGTGAGGACTAGAGACTAAGTTCACATTTGAGTGGACACTCGAGCTAATTAAGCTTGAAGACCTAAAGAGTCTAACTGTTCAGGTCCTATCATATCGTTTCCTAAAGTTAGTAGCTTCTAAATGCCTAAGTTCTCTTCTCCTTTTTTTTTTTGAATTTTCATTTTTTTTAACTAAAAGAAATTCTACGGAGTTAACAAAATGATTTCAGAAATTAATTATCCACCCCCCATGCCGAAATGATGTAATGTCCTCATTGTAAAAATAAAGACATGAAAAGGGTGGAGTAAATAGAATATCACCTGAATTTCATGACAATCTGGTCAGCTCCGCAGAGAACATGGAATATACACATGTGCTAAATTTATTGCCTTCAGCTAGGCATATAATGCAAACAAAGAAGAAATTAGAAATTCACAAGTGCAAGTCAAAATCAAAATAAAAATATTGATCACAGGAGGTGTCCACAAATGTGGACCAAATTATGGTGCAGACTCATGCCCCAGGGTCAAGTGGTTCTTAGGTTTTGGGTGAAAATCACCCAAAATTGAAGATTGTTGAGCTTGCGAGGCCGAGCCTACGATTTTGTAGTATACAACCCAAGACCAAAGTGTCAGACAATGGGTAGAGATGGTTCAATAGGTTTGGATGTCCTTTTAGATTTCAACTCAAAAAGGTAATCAATGATTCTGAGCTTGGGTTGCATCTCAAAGATATCATAAGGGTCCTGGTAAAAAGTTGTTGGTTTTAGGTCAATAGGAACCCTTAGATCCAAAATTATGTTTCCCTCTAAGTTAACCTTCCAAATTTTCATTACCAAATTCCTATCCTCTAAAATCAATATTTCTGAGACCTCCAAATCGTTGTACACCCCATCTAAAGTACCCAAGTTAAACATTTGTGGCTGAATCAGGATTGACTTGGGTATAATAATTTCCAAATCAAAATCAATCCCTTTGGGGTGTGGTTGAGGAATGGGGCTACTGATTAAATCTTCTAGTAAATGAGGATTCGAATCCTCCAAGTTAGCCCCAACCAAATCCAAATCTTCAATAATTGGACTATCAAATGGTTCATCATACTCCTCAAGTTCGTTTGCCTCACTAAAATCATTTTCCTTAACTTCAAGTGAGACTTCACTAAGAGATTCCTCACCCTCAGAATCAAAGAATTCATGATCCTCATTTATATATGTCTCAAAATCATATGTCATTTTATGGTCCATGGAGACATATTTTTCGTCATTCCCTAGCTCTGGGATCTCAAGTGAGAAACTCAATTCATCCTCAATGGGTTGCTCTAGCCCAACCTGGTCATCCTCGGTCTCAGCATATGTATCCCCCTCGACAGGCGCCTGAGCAGGTTCAGACATTGGCTCTCCTGAAGGGGGTTCATCTTGAGAATCATCCCAAGATTAGATTAGGGCAACCACAAATTTCATCCTCAACCTCGACAATTTCCCAAGTAGAAACTCACCCAGGCCCCTGTCCCTAACATTTTGGAGCAAATCCAATAGAGAACTATTAAATTCATCAATCATTTTGATCATAGGCTCCAATGCTTCAGTGCATGGTATTGGTTGAGCTTCTAAAGATTGGATGGTGTTCCTCAAGTTAGCCAACACCTTGTCTTTGATTTGGTTCACCTGAATCGAATGGTTCGGTTCAGGTTTGGGTGGGTTTGGGTTAAATCTAGGGGTGTCAAGATATCGAGGTTCTCAGGTCCTTCCTTGATAGTAGGTCATTTCAGGTTGTTCAAACAATGGTGGCAACCTATATTAATTGGAATACTAGGGAGGGTAAGTGTTGTAATCAACATATCCTTCTTAATTGTAGATCGTGTTGGTTTGGTCATCAAAGGGTGGAGATCTATAATCATTGTAGCTCTAGGAAGGATAGTAATCATAGTCTTGTTGTCCAGGGTTAGGCCCTAGACACTGAGGTCCGTTATTGTATCCCCAATCAAAGTTATCCTGGCTAGTGGATGGGTAATTATAAGTCGAGTCGGGATAGTAATCATCTTGGGTATAAGTGGTGGTAGGATGGGAAATGAGTGTAGGATGTAGAAGGATACATGGTAGAATAGGAAGGAAATCAGAAGAGAGAAAGGAGCCCAGCAATACAAGCAATCAACCCTGTCCTTAGGTAGGTTAGCCTAAAGGCCTACAGACTCCCAGGACCTGTCTTGAGATTATAACCGATTTGGTCTACTTTTATTTGGTCAATCCAACCAGTTAGGAGGGGTTGGGGAGAAGGTTCTTCCTTTGGCTTGTGCCTTCGGTTCTTAGTGTACCCCCCAGTCGCAGTCGTTTGATGCTACTCCCTTAGGTAGACATCAGATGGACCAATAGAAGCAGATTAATCGAAAAAAATCTCAATCTGAGCCCCGAAGAACAAATCAATCCTTAAGGCCAGCATCTACTCAATTTTAACTTGGCTTGGGATGATTGTGCTCTTGGAATGTGATGGGCCCTTTAGATGGGTTGTGCCCTTAATGATCAATTCAAATGTGTGTGCGTGCACAACCAGGGTTTGCAAACAAGGTTATTTGATGATAAGTCTTTTAGGGTTTAACCTTGTTTAGTAGCCTTTAGGGTTTAATCTTAGGTGTATTCAATCAAGTTCAAGAGAACACTCCAAGTTTTGAAAGCACTGGTGATGATATATTCTTTTAGAAATCGAAAATTAATGAGTGCCAGCCCTAAAGATTAACCCTAAGTGGCAAGCTACTGATGAATGACTCTTATCTTTAGTGGTGTATCCCAAACAACTCAATCATTTGGCCTGTTGCACCACTTAGTTAATGTACACGGATGTTTAACCTATTCAGATTTCTACTCACTTATGTGTATTGAGTTGAAGTGTACCAGGTCCGCAGGTCAGATCCCATTTAAGTGGTAGAATCAAAGTGGAATGGTGCGCCTTAAGTCGAAAGTTATGGGTGTTTAATGTGTGTCACTTTCAGTAAATCCCATAAGAGAAGAGTATTTTTTTTATATATGCGAGGATTAGATGGGTGGAGATGGCAAACAAACAACCAGATCTATCCTAGGTTTTATAAAAAAACACCTAAGTTGATTTGGGTTTGAGTTTTTAGTGTGGTGAAATGAAATCTAGGGTGGGGGTGGTGGGGGGAAACTTATAAATGTCTCTACCTACACATTACACCAATCTACTGCCTTCGACTCCTCAATCGGGTTCCTACAAGACAATAAATCGAAGAAGAAAGATAGGTTAGAAAAATATGTAAGTAGTGTGGGAAAATGCGAAAAAACCAAAGAGCATTGCCTCCTCGGCAATGGTGCCAAAATGATGGCGGTGGATTCGCATGCGTAATGGTTGGATTTTGGAAAACCCATCGTCGTAGTTCGATTCATGAGAAAATTTATTGATCAGATAAAATTTATAACCGAAAAATTCGAAAAGTGAGTCCCGAGTCGAACACGGAGAGGCGAGCGTTTGGTTTGAAAAATACGCATTTCGCTTTTTATTTGTTTTTGTCATTTTTATCTTTTCTATTTTTTTTGTATTTTTAGCAAGCAAGAGATCAAGTCAATGAATTCTAGCTAATCTACTTGCAAAATAAAAAGAGAGATAGAGACAGAGAGAGAAACAATCATGATTTTTATAATCAAATGTTTATTATAACTAGGAAAATGGGAAAACTATACTACGAAAGAAATAAAGATAGAGGTAGGTGAGAGAAATCCCCCTCAATGGTCGCTTGGAGGATGACTTGCTCTAACATCACCTAGAGGAAGGTGGTGAGGAGCAGGACAAATGAGGATGGAGCCATAGTATGAAGGGCAGGGCAGGATGGTGTCGTGGCAAGGATCTTCTTCCCGAAGGGAGGTGAGAGGACAGCCGCGGGATGCTCCACGAATGGGGATGAGGGGAGGGGAAAAGTATTTGACTTCTACTATAGAGGAGCATCTCGAGCTTGGGACAAGCTATCTCTAGAGCCTTGGAGGTGGTGAGAGGAGGAAAGTAAGAGATGAAGAAGAATGGGAGGGGTAGGGGTCCTTTTATAGTGGAAGAAAGAATCAAATTCGTATACAGGACATTTAATGACGGTCATAAATGTCACTGAAGATCCCTCGCCAACCCTCGCCCCCGCTGGTGCGCACATCATGTGCCTCTGCTTCTGCACCACTAGCACGCGCTCCACACGCCCTTGTCGCGTGCGCACGCACGCTACGCACCTATGGGCCTCACACCCGCACTTGCTGCTGTTGTTGCCGCTGCGCTGCTGCGCTTGCGTGCATGCATGCCTCCATGCACGCTCGTGCACCCGCGCTGCTGTGCTCATGCGATGGCATGTGCGTGCGCATGGGCAACCTAGGTTGCGCCATGTGGCATGACCTGGGCTGTCCATCTTCTTTCCTTTGTAGGGCAGCTGCAAAGGTCAGATTGAGTTGATTTTCATGTCGTTGAGCTGCGATCGTCAACCCGAATCCATCCGTGCGGTTGGATTTATCATTTGAAGCTCTAGATTGTGTCACCTAGTCTCTTGGCCGTTGATCTTCCTCGGACTGCATATAGTGCTATGGGACTTCGATTAAGGCAATTTTGGATGCATTGGACTTCGATCGTCATCCTAATCAGATCTGTATGATCGATCATCAATTTGAGGCTCTAAAATAAATCTCCTTCTCTCCTGACCACAAAAAGGACGCAATTAATCTAATATATACACAATTACTCTAAATGCAGGATGATGCATGCTATGCAATATTTATAATATGGAATGCAAATGTAAGCCTAGGAACATGCGTAAATAGGCATTTTAACCTAAATGGATGTGTCTACATCATCTGACAACTGTCAAAAGCAAACTACTTAAAAAGAAAACTGCTAGTCCTTTAAATGAAAAGAAATCGTTACACTTATGTGGATGTAAACAAGAGTAATTAATCGATAGCCTAATCGATTAATTTCAACAAGCAATACAAAATAGAACATAGAAATAATATCTTTGCTGAAAGAAACAACTAATATAAAGATGCAAATAAAACATTCTGTTGCTAAAAGCATATACAAATGTTTTTCAAACATAATAGGACAACATAGAAAGAAAAAAATAAAAACATAATAGAGAACTATTTCTTCTTCAAGTCTTCAATTGCATTCCTTATCTCTTCAATGTTCAACTCTAGAGTTAAGAACCTATCATCCACAAGTGGTCTAAGGGCTTTCATTTTAGCTTTGTGAGTGGTCTCATAAAAGTTATCCTTAGCTGACTTGGAGATAAACAATTTATCCGAGGACGTCTTAGGATTCGCTTGAGGTGTAGGCGTGAGATTAGGAACAATAGGTGATGGTGGCGTTTAGGAAGATGGATCATATGTTTTGGTTCATTTTAGTGGATGGGTAGCTTTGCTCTTAAGGGGCTTGTTGAATCAAAAGCTAATGTGCAAAATCAATATGTCATCCAATAGAATATCATCTATCATCACACAAAAGGAACAACAAAAAGAAACACAACAATCAATAGGCCTTAGGATGGGTGATGGGTGGTAGGGATTAACTAGGCTTAGGTTTAGTAAAATTAAGAAGGCCTTAGACAAGCTTAAAACAAGGTTTTTAGTAGAGAATTTTGTCTAAAAGGTGGATGGTAGAGAGGCGCCAAGTGTCCTTGTCTTCTTTTTTCTTCCTTGTCTTTTTATTTCCTTGCTCCTTTGTCTAAGTCTTCTTTATTTCTTTATTATTTAGGCTTCTACAAAGGTTCTTCTCCCAAATTGATCCTCTAGCTTCTTCAATTTATTCCCATCCTCCTAAATCCTTCAATATTCATAAAAACATTAATTAGACACTAAAATCTATATAAACCCTAATAATGCATGTATGCATGTATTATGCTATTTTACATCCTAAATGCAAGTTTTAACTTAGAAACTAACCCAAAAGGAAGCATATTAGGTTTATAAAATAGATTGTTATCACAATCGCATGCCTGTGTCCCTTAGCAAACCAAATATTTACAAATTAATTAAATGTCTCCAACTCATGTTTCGTAGATTGACTTAGACACATATTATCAACCAAATTTTAGAGAATCAGTTAACACCTTTATCCTTGTTAGTCCACAGCATCAAGGATGGACATCTAGACTTGGGTAGGCTGACTCTTTTTGTTTCTTTTAGCTTTAGACCTTTAGCCTTATGTTTGATTTCTTAGGCTCCATTGCCTGCTCAGGTTTTGGTAGCTATGAAATTAAAGCAATCATGTAGAGTGCAGTAGATCTTACCTACAAGCATCCAAGTTTGCAAAAATCCAGGTCTCAAGGTATTGAAATTCATTCCTAATCAACCCATATTTCACTTGGTTTTGCCTTACATAGATTATGGTAGCTTTCTCCACACCTATTTCTATCCTGAGGTCAACACTTTAAGTGTATATCTCGTCGACTGGACTCTAGGTCACTTTTCCTAATTTTTCTTCTCAAAATCTTTTTTTTCTTTTTCTTCTTTTCTATTTTTTTCTTTTTGTTCTATTTTCTATTTTTTTAAAGGAAAGAGCACCTAATGTAGTGAGGTGTTTTATTTATTTATGAATTTTTGGCACCTATTTGTAATGAGGTGCTTGCTGATTTATTCCCTACTTCTCATTTTTTCTTTTTTTTTCTCTAAATCATTTTTCTAGGTGAGTGGCTCATCCTTTCTCCTTTTAAGAACTGCCCCATGGAAATCATTGGGTTAAAAAGGAATTAAACTCGATTCTAGTGATGCCTGTGTTTTCATGGTTTCATATGGCTGTAACTCAATTCTAATGTGTGTGAAAGTTAAAAGCTTAGGTTACTTAGCTCTCAAATCGGAGAGCGAACTACAGAGCCCTATACTTTCTCCATGACTGTAGGTTTCAACTAGCCAGATTCATCTAGACTTATAGTAAACCCAAATCTAGTGAAACGTCCTTGACTAATTAAGCTAACTATAGCCTAAAAAACTTTTTAGTCTAAAGTTCCAAAGTAATCTCTTGGTTTAGTTAATTGTAAGCACCTAGTCTTTTTTGCTTAACTTAGTTGGAGACATGCAATTAATGCTATTTATAATTCTTTTTTCGTTTAATGTATATAATAAGATAGGAATATCTAACACATAAAAATAAGTCATGTAATGTTCACCCCTCCATGCCTATTTATTATAATGTCCTCATTGAAATCCATAGAAAGGTAAATCAAAACATAATAAGCAAGAGGAGATATCACCTGATTGAGCTTGTGATTTCGGGTCAGCTTAAAAAAATAAATGATAAGGATACCTATTGAGAAAATTGGGTTGCCTCCTAGCCAACACTAAGTTTTATGTCATTAGTTAGACACAGTAGACACTAAATCAATGTTGTGCATGACCTACTATAATATGATGTTTGGGGTCTTGAGTGATAGGTATACATTATTTTATGAGAAAATTCCACTTAGGCATGTTCCTAAGCAAATTAATTGCATTTGGCATTGTAAATAATGCATAATAGTTATCATCTTGCATTTAGAATAATCTATGTAATTTGTATAGTAATTTATCTCTTTTGATGGCTAAGGCACTAGGCAACGCACACACGAGCCTCAAACGAAGAATCTAACTATACAGATGTGATCCGGGTAATGATTAGAGACCAACGCCTCCAAAATTGCCCCAATCGAACATTTGTAGCACCATCCACAAGCAATAGAAGACAGACAGCTTAGGTGATGCCACATGGCACCACCAAGATCCATCTCACCCACCCATACATGCTAAGGGCACGCCCATCAAGCAACTGCAGCCATTAGATCACCATCCAACAGCTGAGGATCAGCCTCATCGCCTCTCAACCACACTTCTCATCGCTAAAGAAGAGATCTAGTGTCCATCCTCGACTATCAAATGAAAATCTGATGATCTGAAGGATGCACGTCGTCCGCCCTCCGCTTCAGGAATGGTGAATCATGATCGTTGGATCCCTATCCAATGGTTACGATCATGTGTCGTCGGGCATAACACAATGGAACACACATAACTCTCACAAACGTGAGACACAAGTTCGACCCAAGATTCGCAGTGCGAGTGCGAATTAATTCATCTACTCAATGAAGATCGAGCGGCGAAGAACACGCCACGTTAGCACAACTCATGAGGACTGCACGATGGGCACAGGTGCGATCGCAATTAACAGTGTTGATGAGGTCACACGACGTTAATAGATCTCCTTGCATGCGATGATCAGCAGAGAAAACACCACATGTCGCTACGGATGTGTACAAGTGCAGTCAGCACGATTTGTGTGCACAATTCTCAACCTCACGATCAGGATCCAACGGCGGATGTTCCACCTTACTCCACCAATGCAATGACAGCGATGTGTGCATGTGCTGCATGTGATGTGCAAGCGTTACATGCAGTGGTCGAGTGATGTGCATGTGGTGGTCGAGCTTGTGCAAGCCTACCATCCCCTCCCTTGTCCACCATCCCCTCCTACTCCCTCCTACCTCCCCCAGAGCTTAGAATCTCTTTTTAAGCTTTAATTCTAGTGTTACCAAGCCTCAAGAGTCTCCACTAAATTAAAAAAATAATTTTTGCAATCCTACTTCTCACCCCCATTTGTTGAGCTCCTATCATCCGTCTACTCATCCTCGTTCAACGAAGTGGATCAAGCCGAAGTCACCCTATCTCCCGTCTTCTTCTTCTAGCATTGTTATCCTTCCGCCTCCATCCTCCATTTGGGCACCATTCATCCCCCAAGCAACGTTGAGGGGGATTCTCTCTCTCTCTTTTTATCACTTTCTAGTGTATATTTATTTTTCACATTATTTGTCTTGTAATAAACATTGTTTAGCTTTTAATATACATATTTGCCATCTCTCTCTCTCTTTCTCTCTCTAATTATTTTGTTTATCTAGATTAGTGTCAACCTGATATTGTGCTTATACCAAAAACCCATAAAAATTACAAAAGATGAAAAGTACTAAAAACAAAAAAGCTCTAACATGATTTTCCAACATTCACCTCCTGATGTTCAATTTGGGACTCACCATCTCAGTTAAATTTATTTGATAAGAAAAATTTTACGAATACGACAACGTAGGTTTCTTCAAAACCCTAATCTATTTTCTTCTCTGAATTTTCGCTCATCACTGAGTATTGATCCTAGTAGGTTAGATTGATTTTTCCAAAAAGATAATCATTACTATTTGCAAGCTGGTGATGTAAGGTGAGTCGAGATGCTGCTAACAAATCATAGAATGATGGGTTATTGTGATGACCTTAAATGAAAGGGTGGCAAGGTTTTCACAAATATAAGACCAATGGGGTATTTAGGTGCATGATAGAGCTTAAAGAAAGGGTCGTGGAGACTTTTGCCTTTTGGAACCTCATAAGAATTCAACAATTCTTGGATTTCAAGGTGGGTATACCGAGGGTTCTTTAATTCATTAGATAGTTTATTAAAAGGCACCCAACAGTTCCTTAATCTCAAGGATGTCTCTTTCGAAGGTGGATATTTCAATTTGATTATTTATGGGAGGTATTAGATCAGAATCATCTTCAAATGGTTTGTTATCCTCATCGAATCCTTGCCTCATGTTTTGATTTTGAGGATTGGCTGAAATCGGGTTATCTAAAGTGTGAATTGCCAACACTTCCTCAATTGTTCCTACAACCTCAATGGAACCACAATTTAATTTATTCATTTGGGAAGCCCTAAATATATTAAATTGGCATCTTTTCATTCCACAAGTGATTTGCATATTCCCTGTCTCGCAATCTATCAAAGCCTTGGTTGTGGCCAAGAAAGGTCTTCCTAGTGTTATTGGGGTGAGGTTCAAGATGTTCAGGGCTTCCTTATCTAGGACTAAAAAGTTCACATGGTACTCAAAATCCCAGACCTCTACAATCACAATCTGAAAGAATCCCCTTGGAGTCTTGGTTGACCTATCAACAAGCTGAAGGGTAACATCAATGTGTTCCAAGGGACCTAAATCCAACTCTTCATATAATTTAGTGGAGATTAAGTTGATGGAGGTCCCTAGGTCTAGCAAAGCTCGATCCAAGATGAAACCATCTATCTAACATAAAATTAAAGGGGTCCCCGGATCTTTCCTTTTAAGAGGGAGCTTAATTATTTAAGATGATGGCACTAGCTTATTCAGAAATCACAATCCTTGGGCTGGTGCCTGGGGGTGCACTTTTCCTTAAGGACTTTGGCATAAGCTGGGATGTTCTCAATTGCATCTAGGAGTTGAATATTCATATAAACTTGCTTAAAGATATCAAGCCACTTCTCAGATTGATTGCTTGTCTTATTCCTAGGTCTGCTTAAGGCTTTAGGAAAAGGCACATTAGTTAAATCAGGAATAATCGGGTCTTGAGCCTTATTTCCATTGTTGCCTAGGTCTTCTTGGCCCCACGTGTCAGAGTCAGGCTCCTCAAGATCTTGGTGGGATATAGATGTGAAAGCTCGAGGATCTTGGGTTTTCTTCCCACTCCTTATGGTAATAGCAATGGCCGGTGGCATTAGGGTTTGGGAATAGGGGTGGGTTGGATAGAATAGGTTGAGCCTGGTTTGCGTTGCGGTTAGCAAATTCTGGCGGGAATTAGGGAACGAGTTTAATTATATGTGCCTATTGCTCCCTTGTGTAGTTTTGGTTAACCTTAGTAAAATTTTTACGGTTAGGGATGGTTGAGAAGGCAAGATTCCATGCTACCTAAACTTGATTATCTAATCCAGGCATCCTGTTAATTTAGTCCTCAGTTGATTCATCTCTTCTTTGTGCCTTAAATTCATTTCCCACATTTCCTTGAGCACCAAAGTAAGATTGGTAGGTGATGCAAGAAATACGTGATTTGTAAAAGTAGATTTTTAAGTCGTATGCGTAATTCTCGATCGACTTTTGAATTTATAAAATCTAGATAGTGGAGTATCTAGGGCCATCCAAGGGGGGAAAATTTTTAGTTAATAATTAGTCCTCTCTCTCACTCTCTTAAATCTCCCTTTTTTGTTCTTTTATGTTTTTGCAATTTTTAGGGTTTTGAAGAAGTAATTGGGACACCAAGAAATGCAATAGGAACTACGCCTATGTGACAAAATGCAATCCTTCTTTCTAAGCTCACTAATGTAAACATGTTTACACTACTTAAGATGTCTATTTATGCATGATCTTAAGCATAGGATTGCATTATATACTATAAATATTACATAACATGCATCATCTTGCATTTAGATTAGTTTGAATAAAATGGAGGTTAATTATCTCCTTTTATGTTCAGGGACAAGCAAACTTTTTATTGGGGCCTCTGATTGAAGATCCAGCCATACAGATGTGATCAGGGTGACGATTGGAGTTTAATGACTCCAAGATCGCCCTAATTAAACATCTGTAGCATCAGATAGAAATCGGGGAACTCTAGAAGATCAAGGGCCAAGATGGTGTGAATCCTCACATCAAATGACAAATCTAATCACACGGATGGATTCGGATCAACGATCATAGCCTAACGGCGCAAAAATCGACTCAATCTGACAACTGTGGCACCATCTACATCATCCATAAGATGGACGGCCAAGATGGCACCACGTGGCACCATCTCGGTCGCCCAATCATCCGCACACACTCGTTGAAAGAATCCGCATCAATGTTTCCCCACCGTTGGATCAAAGATCCAATGGCTGGGACGCATCCACGCTTAAGTTAAGCACTGATGTAAACACATTTACACTACTTAAAATGTCTATTTATGCATGTTCTTAAGCATAGGATTGCATTTCATGATATAAATATTGCATAACATGCATCATCTTGCATTTAGAGTAGTTTGAATAAAATGGAGGTTAATTATCTCCTTTTATGTGCTTGGATAGGGAAAATATTTTGTCGGGACCTCGGATCAAAGATCCAACTGTATGGATGTGATCAGGGCGACAATTGGAGTTCAACGACTCCAAGATCACCCTAATCAGGCATCCGTAGCATCAGATAGTGACCAGGGAACCCTAGAAGATCAAGGGTGAGGATGGTGAAAATCAGCACTTTAGATGACAAATCCGACCGCACGGATGAATTCGAATCGACGATCGCAGCCCAACGACACAAAAATCGAGTCAATCCGACATCCGTGGCACCATCTACAACTTCTAGAAGATGGACGGCCAAGATAACGCCACGTGGCGCCATCTCAGCCGCCCAAATGGCCACTTCATCTTGTGAAGGCCCCGCGCCCGATTGCTCTCCGCCATTGGATCTTAATCCAACGGCTATGGGCACTCGCATTTAAAAGCGTCCGCTCGACCATCTGCGCCCCATAGTGCAGTGGTCGAGCATGCTATCGCTAGCGCGGGGCACGGGTTTGAGCTGTGGAGAGGGGCTGGAGGGCACGGCAATTGGGTGCGGGTGGAGCGCCAGATGGAGATCGGACGGCCACGCACGCCCGATAGCGTCGACGCGCAATTGGATGCGCAATCGGACGCGCAATCAGACGCGCGGGCGGGCGCGCAACGCAGCGGGCACGGACGCATCTTAAGCCGTCCAATCTTGCGATCGGACGGCTGAAAAGCGGCGAACGTGCGCAAGCCGTTGAGCGCGCGAGCAGGCGAGGAGGCACGTGCGAGCCAGCCACGACGCCCACGTTGAGGGCTTTAGTGACGGATTTATCCGTCACTAAAGACCCCTTTCTTATTATTTTGAAGTTGTAATGTCCATTTTGCCCCCACTCCTTGCAACTATAAAAGGAGACCCCCTCCATACGAAATTCTCATCCCTTCTTTCTCCTCTCTACCCCTCCAAAGCTCAAGAAAAGCTTGTCCCACACCAAGGATGCTTCTCGCGAGATAAAGTCCAATTTTCGTTCCCCTTCGGAAGTGGATCCTGCGATGACGACGGCGTGCTGCTTCGTTCCCGTTCTTTTGCTTCGTCCTCCTTCGTCCTGCTTCGTTCTCCTTCGTCCAGGCGTCGTCCCGTCCGGCTCATCCTCCAAGCAACCGTCGAGGAGGATTTCTCTCTCCCTATTCTTTTTACTGCTTTCTAGTATAGATTTACTGCTTTCTAGATTAATCTACTCGTCCTCCAAGCGACCGTCGAGGAGGACATTTCTCCCTCCATTCTTTTAATGCTTTCTAGAGTAAATTTATCACTTTCTAGTGTAATTGTTTTATCCCTTCTAATTGTAATGAACAGTCTCTTCTATGAGAAATTCTTTGTTTATTCTACATCTCATTTGGATTTCCATGTATAATACTCTCTCTCTCTCTTACCCTCTCTCTTTTATTAATTGTAAATAATTAGATAGTTTAAATTGAATTACTTCATGACAAATAAAAAGAAACGCGAAGTTTTTAAATCAAACGTCCGCCTCCCTGTGTTCGACCCGGAATTTTCATTTTGGTATAAATTTTATTTGTTGAACACGAATTCTTCGCTTTTGAACTACAACGACAGGTTTTCCAAAACCAAACACGTAAGCGTAGCGATTCACAACAAAATCGTTCAACATTTTGGCGCCGTTGCCGGGGAGGCGACGCTCTTTGATTTCGCTTCGCGTTTTGTAACCTACAAATCATTTACCTCACTTTTCTCCTTTCTTATTGTAATTGCAAGTACTCTTTTGAGACGAGCAAAAGCGGTAGATTGGAGTAAAGTGCTGTGGAAGGTTTTGTAAGTTATCCCCTATTCTTTCCCCTCCATAGATTTCATTCGCCACATTGAATCCAAATTCCAATTAACCTAGGTGTTTGCATAAATCCTAGGAATAGTTTGGTTGTTTGGATTTCCACTCACATTCATTCCACCCTCATTCATAAAAAAAATAACAAAAAGATAATCTTGTGGGGTAATTTTCAACAAACACACAACACACACCCACATTCAAGGCACTTGATCAACTTGATTTGTTTTCTACTCAACCGGGTTCTGATCCGTGGAACTGGTACACACAAAGCAATATATAACAGAGTAGAAATTATTCTAGGTTAACCATTTTTGAGTGCCTAACTTAGTGGTGCATTTGTGGCCAATTGTTTGAGTTGATTGGGCCGCACCACTTCAAATAAAATAAACTCATCAAGTAGCTGCCAATTAGGTTCAACTCTTAGGGATTTACTAGGCACTCCACATTCTTTTTAAGCTTTAAAGGAAAACATCTTCACCCATGCTTGTAAAACTTGGTGTGCCAATGAAACTTGTTTGAAAATACCTAAAGTTAAACCCTAAAAGCAACTAAGCAAGATTTGAACCTTAAAATTCACCACATAAAAAATAATCTTGTTTGAAAATCACTGGTTGTGCACGCACACACAAATCAATCAATCATTAAGGGCACAACCCATTTAAAGGGCCCATCACATTCCAAAGCACATTCAAACCTAGCCCTAAATAAAACAGAGTAGACGTTGGCCTTAAGGATTGGACTCGCTCTTCAGAACCCAGAACGAGATTATTTTCAATTAGTCTGTTTCTACTATTCAATCTGATGTCTAGCTTGGGGAGCAGAGTCAAACGATCGTGGCTGGGGGGTACACTAGGAACTGGAGGCGCAAGCCGAAGGAAGAACCTTCTCCCCAGTCCCTCCTTCTAACTGGTTGGATTGAACAAACAGAAGTATATCAAATCGTTCCTTTATCTCAAGATGGGTTTTGAGAGTCTGTAGGTCTGTAGGCTAACCCATTTAAGGACAGGTTTGATTATTTGTATTGCAGGGTGCCTTTCTTCCTCCCGAGTCTCATGAATCCTTCCACATATTTCACACATTCCCGCTCTTTCCCTCCTGTTGTGAATTATCCTCAACATGACGATTATCCCAACTCGTATTGTAATCAACCATCAGTTAGTTGGGATAATTCAGATTAGGGATACAATTCCGGACCCCCGTGTTTAGGGTCTAACCCTGAACACTTTGATTCTGATTTCTATCCTTCTCAGAGCTACATCGATTATAGATTGTCTTCCTTTCATGCACAACCTAATACGATCTACAATCAAGAAGGATACACCGATCCTTACCCATCCTCTAATTTCACTGCCTTTAGGTCATCACCATCTTTTCAACAATCTGAAATGACCTATTATCAGGAAGGGTATAATGAATCTCAATTCGTTAATTCCTCTTCATTGATGTCAAACCCGTCCAACCCTGAACCAACTCATTTGGTTCAAGTTAATCAGGTTTAAGATAAGGTTCTGGCTAACTTGAGGAATATCATTCAATCTTTATAAGTTCATCCAATACCTTGCATTGAGAGATTGGAGCCCCTGATTGAAATGATTGATGATTTAAACAAGTCTTTGTTGAATTGGCTCCAAGATGTTGAGGATAAGAACCCGGGTGAGTTTCTACTTGGGAAATTAGCGAAATTGAGGATGAGATTCGTGGTTGCTTTGATTCAATCTTGGAATAATTCCCAGGATGAACCCTCTTCAGGAAAGCTAATGACAGAACCCGCTCAGGCCCCTGTTGGGGGGGACACGTGTTACGAGGCTGACCAGATTGAATTAAAATAACCAATGAAGGATGATTTGATTTCTTCACCTGAGATCCCTAAGCTGGGTTACGAGGAAACGTATGTCTCCTTGGAACAGAAAGCGACAAATGATTTTGGGACATACATTGATACGGATCCTGATGGTGAAGATTCAAGTTGCGAAGTCTCACGCGAGTTTTCTGAACACGATTTCTGTGAGACGATTGGGCCTGAGGAATCTGATAAATCATTTGATAGCCCAATAACTGAGGACACTGATCTTATTAGGGCACACATTACGGATCCAGAATCACATTTTCTTGAGGAATCAATTCAATGCCCTGATTATCAGTTACACCCTGTTGAGCTTATTGATGATTCTAATTTTGAGATAATTAGACCCAAGTCAATTTTGATTCTGCCACATCATTTAGACTTGGAGATTTCAGACGGGGTGATGAATATACAAGAGGTCCTGGAATTTGATATGCTAAATGAGGAGGATAGGAGCTGGGAAGTTTTGATTTGGGAAGTAATTCTGGAGGAAATGGAAGATTGAGTCGAAGGGTTCCTTTTAAGCTGAAACCATCAAATCAGAACCCTTACGACATTTTTTTCAAGGATGTTCAACTCAAGCACACATTCAACGATTATCCTTTTGAGCTTCAATTATCTGTAACCTGACTTTTTGGTCTTGGGTTGCATCCTCATAAATCGCAGGCCCGACTCCACTTACATTCTGATTTTAGGTTTTGGGTAATTTTTATCCAAAACCTAAGATATTCTCGATTATGGGGTGTGGGTCTGCACCATAATCTGGTCCACATTTGTGGACCTCTGCTGACAGGTCAGAGAATTCTTCTATTTTTTCTAATTCTGACCTGCACTTGTGAATTCTTCATTTCTTTTCTTTGTATAGTATGCCTAGCTGAAGGCACTAAACTCAGCACATATACAGTTCTTTTTAATTTTTCATCTCGGAGCGGACCTGACATTCACGCAATTCAGGTGATTTCTTCACTTTTCCACTCTGTTTTATGTCTTTTTAACACAATGAGGACATTGCATTAGATAGGCATGGGGGGTGGATATTTATCTCTGAATTCATTCGTCACCTCCATAGAATTGTTTTATTTTGATTTAAAAAAAAATCGAAATTAGGAAAGAGAATTTGGGTTTAAGAAAATTTTCAATCTTAGGAAAAACTACATTAAGATCTGAACACAAAGACCCTTCAGGTCTTTGAACTTAATCAGCCCATGTATCCACTAAAATGTGGATTTATTTTTCGAGTTCTCGCCAACTTGAATTTTATTTTAATTAGAGTAAATAAAGTTTGTGTGATAAGTACACAACTTATCAACTCGTCCTCTGATTTGAGGGAATTTTGAGTCTTAAGCATCTACACACTTTCTTTGCACTGACTCGTTGTTCGGCGATTTTAACGGAAATTGGGTAGCTAATGAACCTTTTAGGGTGATATGGCTGGCAAGTTATCGTGAGTAACAGCCCATAGGTAGGTTGTCCAGAGCCCAGTCACTGGACCTTTCTCTTTTTCCTACCCTTAGGTAAATCTTAGACCAGGGAAGCCACCTATTTAAAAAAAAAAAAAATCAAAAAGAAAAGGATAAAAGAACAAAAAGAAATAAGCCACACTTCGCCACACTAGTATGGCTAGCAAGTTGTCGGTGGTAACAGCTCATCGACCGGTTGTCCAGAACCCAGCTCAGTAAATGCACTAAAAAAATTCCCAAAACACTTAGGAAGAAGCGGAGAAGTAGAATAAACCGGGGAGATATACATTGGATTCACCCTTGTGTTGACCCCGTAAAAAATAAAAGTAGGGAGAAAGCTACCGGTTGTAAAGATACACATTTAGGCAGAAGTCTTTTTGAGGT
This sequence comes from Thalassia testudinum, assembly GCA_037157565.1. Taxonomy (NCBI): domain Eukaryota; kingdom Viridiplantae; phylum Streptophyta; class Magnoliopsida; order Alismatales; family Hydrocharitaceae; genus Thalassia; species Thalassia testudinum. The sequence goes on from JAZHRO010000024.1 coordinate 214,268,792, forward strand.
CACCTAGAGACGTAGAAATTCGAAGTCCATTCTAACTGCCGGTCAAGGAGTCTATCACAATCACAATAAGATGCTTAAAGCTTAGGGTTCTCATCAAATTTTGGGTGAGTTGAATGGCCGTAGAAAGCCACTCTTAAACCCGAAAATTTGAAAATCAAAAAAATTAGAAAAGAGAAAAAGAGAAAAAGAAATTTTTCTTTTAATAAGGCGAGGGCTTGAGGTGATTTGCATTTTGGCTGATACCCGAGCACTGTTGTGTCTTTGAAAGTTCAGTTCCTAAGTAGACAATTTCTTAATGATTGAAAAATAACTCAAGTCCAAATAATCCAACCTAATTCTTTTATAAATAGCATATAGTTTTTGCTAGGGACTAGCAAAAGATAGGCATGGGGGTATGATGTAAACACATTTACACTACTTAAAATGTCTATTTATGCATGTTCTTAAGCATAGGATTGCATTTCATGATATAAATATTGCATAACATGCATCATCTTGCATTTAGAGTAGTGTGAATAAAATAGAGGTTAATTGTCTCCTTTTATCTGCTTGGACAGGGCAAACATTTTGTCGGGACCTCGGATCAAAGATCCAACCATATGGATGTGATCAAGGCGACAATTGGAGTTCAACGACTCCAAGATCGTCCTAATCAGTCATCCGTAGCATCAGATAGTGACCGAGGAACCCTAGAAGATCAAGGGCCAGGATGGTGAAAATCCGCACTTCAGATGACAAATCCGACCACACAGATGAATTCGGATCGACTATCGTAGCCCAACGACACAAAAATCGAGTCAATCCGACATCCGTGGCACCATCTACAACTTCTAGAAGATGGACAGCCAAGATAGTGCCACGTGACGCCATCTCAGCCGCCCAAATGGCTGCTTCATCTTGTGAAGGCCCCGCGCCCGATCGCTCTCCGCCATTGGATCTTAATCCAACGGCTGTGGGCGCTCGCATTTAAAAGCGTCTGCTCGACCATCCGCGCCCCATAGCGAAGTGGTCGAGGGCGCTATCGCGAGCGCGGGGCACGGGTTCAAGCCGTCGAGAGGGGCTGGAAGGCACGGCGATTGGGCGTGGGTGGAGCGTTAGATGGAGATCGGACGGCCGCGCGCGCCCGATAGCATCGACGCGCGATTGGACAGGTAATCGGACGCGCAATCAGACGCGGGGGTGGGCGCATAATGCAGCGGGTGCGGACGCATCTTAAGCCGTTCGATCTCGCGATCAGACGGCTGAAAGGCGGCGAACGTGCGCAAGCCGTTGAGTGCGCGAGCAGGCGAGGAGGCGCACGCGAGCCGACCACGACGCCCATGTTGAGGGCTTTAGTGAAGTTTTAATGTCCATTTTGCCCCCACTCCTTGCAACTATAAAAGGAGACCCACTCCATACGAAATTCTCATCCCTTCTTTCTCCTCCCTACCCCTCCAAAGCTCAAGAGAAGCTTGTCCCACACCCGGGATGCTTCTCGCGAGATAAAGTCCAATTTTCATTCCCCTTCGAAAGTGGATCCCGCGACGACGACGACGTGCTGCTTCGTTCTCGTTCTTTTGCTTCGTCCTCCTTCGTCCTGCTTCATTCTCCTTCGTCCAGGCGTCGTCCCGTCCAGCTCGTCCTCCAAGCAACTGTCGAGGAGGATTTCTCTCTCCCTATTCTTTTACTGCTTTCTAGTATAGATTTACTGCTTTCTAGATTAATCTACTCATCCTCCAAGCGACCGTCGAGGAGGATATTTCTCCCTCCATTCTTTTAATGCTTTATAGAGTAAATTTATCGCTTTCTAGCGTAATTATTTTATGCCTTCTAATTGTAATGAACAGTCTCTTCTATGAGAAATTCTTTGTTTATTCTACATCTCATTTTGATTTCCATGTATAATACTCTCTCTCTCTCTTACCCTCTCTCTTTTATTAATTGTAAATAATTAGATAGTTTAAATTGAATTACTTCGTGACAAATAAAAAGAAACGCGAAGTTTTTAAATCAAACGTTCGCCTCCCTGTGTTCGACCAGGAATTTTCATTTCGGTATAAATTTTATTTGTTGAACACGAATTCTTCGCTTTCGAACTACAACGACAGGTTTTCCAAAACCAAACACGTAAGCGTAGCGATTCGCAAAAAAACCATTCAACAAGCACCCACCCATCCACACGCGTAGCGTAGTGGGCGAGAGCACTTAACTGAGGCGCAAGCACAAGCTCGAAATGCAGGTGGTGGGTGAGAAGGCGTAGGTGAGTGGGTATGAGGAGCGTCAGATTACAATCGAGCGGCTATGAGCGCTCAATTGTGCCCATGTGCTATCGCATGCCCGCGCGTGATGCGCCATCAGACATGGGCGTTGCACGTAGAGGAGGCGCTGCAACGCGCGAGTTAAGTCGTCCGATCTCTAGGATTGGCAGAACGTGGAGCGTGCATTACGCGTAGGAGGCGAGCGGGCATGCGAGCGCCGCCCCACTATGCCCACGATGGGCTTTAGTGACGGTTTTATCCATCACTAAAGACCCCTGATTTAATGTTTTTCAAATTAAAATGACCAAATTGCCCTCACTCCTTGCAACTATAAAAGGAGACCCCCTCAACACGAAATTCTCATCCCTTCCTTCTCTTCTCTACCTCTCTAAAGCTCAAGAGAAGCTTGTCCCACACCCAAGATGCTCCTTGCAAGATAAAGTCAAATTTTTGCTCTCATTTCGGAAGCAGATCCCACGACGACGGCAACGTGCTACCCCATTCTCATTCCTCCTACCTCGACCTCCTTCTTCCCACTCCGTCCTTCATCCAGGCAGCGTCTCGTTTGGCTTGTCCACAAGCAATCGTCGAGGAGGATAGCTTCTCTCTCCCATTCTTCTTTACAGTTTTCTAGAGTAGAATTTTCCTCCTTTCTAGTGTAGCTGATTTCCCGCTTTCTAGTGTAATTCTTCTTTGGTTTTATTGTATAAACATTTTAAATTATTAAATGCATGTTTTTTCTCACTCTCTCTCTTTCTCTCTCTCTCTCTCGTTTATTCTAATTGTTATTATGGCTTTATTGTAATTACATCGCTTCACTTTTCAACAAAAATTCTAAAAAAATTATAATTGCGAATATAGATCGACGTAGCCTCCTTGAGTTCGACTCGGGATTTCTATTCTGGTACAAATTTTATTTTTTGAACACGAGTTCTTCACTTTCATACTACGATGACAGGTTTTCAAAATCAAATACGTTAGCGTAGTAGCTCGTAGCTTCAACAGTTTGGTGCCATTATCGGGGAGGCAACGATTTCCGATCTTTTTGCATTTCACACACTTTATTATTTTCTAACTTGCTTTCTCTTGTGTCTATTGTTTTCCAGAGACCTCCATCAGGGAATCATCAAGCGGTAGACTAGAGTAAAGTGCAGTTGAAGACAACTGTAAGTGCTCCCCATTCTTCCCCCCTCTATAGATTTCATTTTCCACATTAAATCCAAATTCCAATTAACCTAGGTGTTTGCATAAATCCTAGGAATAGTTTGGTTGTTTAGATTCTCACTCACATTCATTCCACCCTCATTTATAAAAAAATAACAAAAAGATAATCTTGTGGGGCAATTTTCAACAAACACAACGTACACCCACATTCAAGGTACTTAACCTAATTGATTTGTTTCTACTCAACCGGGTTCTGATCTATGGAATTGGTACATACAAAGCAACACATAAAAGAGTAGAAATCATTCTAGGTTAACCATCTTTGTGTGCGTAACTTAGTGGTGTATTTGTGGCCAGTTGTTTGAGTTGTTTAGGCCGCACCACTCTACTTAAAATCAACTCATCAAGTAGCTCCTCCTTAGGGTTTTCAATCTAGGTCTATTCCAGGCACTCCACTTTCTTTCTGGTTTTAAAGGAAAGCAATCTTCACCCGTGTTTGACAACCTAGTTTGCCTCGAAACTTGATTTCAATCAACCTAATTTGAAACCCTAAAAGCTACTTAAGCAATATTTGAACATTAAAATCCACACATCACAAATAATCTTGCTTGAAAACCCTGGTTGTGCACGCACTTACACAATTCTCAATCAATCATTAAGGGCACAACCCATTTTAAGTGCCCATCACATTCCATAAGTGCCACAATCCCAGGCCTTAATAAAATTGAGTAGATGTTGGCCTTAAGGTCTAATTCGCTCTTCAGAGCTTAGTCTGAGATTATCTTTGATTAACCTACTTGTACTGATTAATCTGATGTCTAGCTAGGGGAGTAGCGTCAAACGACCATGGTTGGGGGGTACACTAGGAACCGGAGGCGAAAGCCGAAGAAAGAACCTTCTCCCCAGTCCCTCCTTCTAACTGGTTGGATTGAGTAGACACAAGTAGAGTAAATCATTTACAATCTTAAGGAGGGTTTTGGGAGTTAGTAGATCCTTAGTCTACCCCATTTAAGGACAGCCTTGTTTTGTTGTGCTGTAGGGTCCCTATCCCCAGTCCTTCTGACCTTCTTCTAGTTTATGCTGGGAAGATGGTCATTGAATCCCCGATTGGAAGGACCACTATAGTATTCTAGGAGGCGTAAATTGGATTTTGGTCAAATTGATCCCATGGCCGACCAACAGCCTCCTCTACTTGGAAATCCACAGGAAGAATTTCGAAGGCAGCTGGAACAAATGTAGAGAATGCAGGAATGGTTCTAGAGAATGTAGGACGCTCAGCCCTTGAAGGATTTTTATAATCCTTCAAATTACGGGGAACGTCCCGGTGTCCAGATTCTAGCCGGTGACGTAAGAATCAAGCCCCAGGTGTTAAGCCTAATCAAACATTATCATGAGCTTGGCTCTGAGGATCCTTTTCAGCACTTGGAGGACTTGACCACTTTGGTCCAGACCACCAAGGCACGAAACGTAAACGAGGAGCAAATGATCATGAGGCTCTTCCCCTACTCTCTTAGGGATAAGGCCGCGTATTGGTACAGGACAATAGGAAGACCAATTGCAACTTGGAATGAGTTGACATCGGCCTTTTTGAAGAAATTCTTCCCAGTCGGACGTACCAATGCCTTGAGACAGGCAATCACTACCTTTACCCAGTAGCCGGGGGAGCAGTTTGATGTGGCCTGGGAGCGATTCTAGGACCTATTGCGGAGGTGTCCACACCACGAGGTGCCGAAATGGCAACTCGTGCAAATCTTCTATCATGGGTTGACTGAGCAACTCAGAAATCATGTGGATGCTTCTTGCGGAGGCAATTTCTTCAATAAAGATGCAGACAGTGCACATGATTTATTTGAGGAAATGAGCGAGAATTCAATCAATCATGCCTCCATGGATACATTGAACCGATCCCAGCAGCCTAGATCAAATGTCATTGAAGTCCATGACTCTCAATCATTTGATATGAAATTGATTTGTAACAAACTTGATAAGGTGGACTTTGTTGCTAAGAGAATGGAAGAGTCGATGGCTGGAAATTCTATGAACAACTCTCGATCCACTCAATCCCAAAATTCAGGATTCCATTCTTCATGAGCTCCTTCTGGATGGGAGTTCGTGAATCAACTTGATGCAGCTCAACCTGTGAGTCAGCATTTTTTGGAACCCCACGGGTTCCAAACTGGGGCCTTTGATCCTAGTTTTTCTGATCCTTCCCTTTCTTTTTCTCCATCCTCACCCTATGAGGATGTCTATACTGTACAAGAGAATGTTAGATCCAACCTTTACTCTAATGTTTATAATCTGGGTTGGAGAAACCACCCTAACTTCTCTTGAAAAATCCCAGGGCAACAGACCCAATTTCGACCCGGCAACTATGCTCCGCAACGACCAATGGGTCAAGGTCATGTATATACTTAGTTACCTCCAAATCAGGTCAATCAGCCAGCTTGGAATGCCCGTTAACCTGTAGGGTAGGCTGATTTGAATCGACAAATGGTAATGATGCAAGGATCCATGCTCTAGCTCATGCAGCAAATGAAAACCTTGCTAGACAACTTGCAATCCAGGTTCATTACTAACTCTTGTCAACCCAGATTTCTACCATCCCAACCCGTACCCAACCTGTGAAATATTCTGAATCCGGGCAACCAAGCCCATGGGTACGGAAATCAGAGGGACCCACACGCACATGCTCAGGTGGTTAAGCAGGGTTCCTTCTCTTCTTCTTATTCTGCAAATCAACAATTTCTGGCTAATCAAGCGCCTCCAATCTTTCCTAACCCTCCCCAAGATCCAAACTCTTATGCATCTGCAAATTCTGTCACCTTGAGGAGTGGTAAGCAGACTCAGGAACCACAACCACACTGTTCTAATCTACTGAATCCTGAAGAACTTGAGGAGAGAGGAGAATTCTGGAGGAGAAAACAAGGCTCAGAAACCTGATTCCAATGATCTAACTCATGTTCCTTCTCCTGAAGCCTTGATCAAATCAAAGAAGAAGAAGTCTGTTGATAGCAATGAGCATCTGAATCTATTTAAGAATGTTGAGATCAATATCCTGCTCTTCGATGCTATCAAGCACATGCCGGCTTACGCGAGATTTTTAAAGAATTTATGTACACAAAAACGTAAGTCGAGGGAATCTGTTCCGAGGAAGGTGGTACTCTCCAAGTAGGCTAGTTCTGTTATCCTGTTCCACCTCCCTCAGAAAAAGAGAGATCCAGGTGATCCGTTGATTTCTTGTGTCATCAGAGATTACACATTTGATAGGGCACTTTTGGATCTGGGTGCATCCATCAACCTAATTCCAACTTCTCTTTACGAGAAGTTTGGATTAGGTGAACTTCGGCCAACTTCAGTAAGGCTACAGTTAACAGACTGCTAGGTCACAAATTCGTGAGGCATTATTGAAGATGTTATAGTTAAGGTCAAGGATTTCTATTTTCCTGTAGATTTCCTTGTCCTTGACATGGATGTACCTGAAAATCTGAGGAACACACCCATCATTCTGGGGCATCCGTTCCTGGCTACCGCTAAGGCCAACATTAATTGTGAAAGCGGTAGCATGGAAATCGCCTTTAGGGATCAACAAATGAAATTGGATATTTTTAAGGCGATTAATAAATTTAAGGATTGTGGATTTATTGAGGAACTTGAGGAGGATAATGAAAACATTGAAACTTGTTTGATGGTTTCTTCAATTGAAAGTTCTTCCTGTGATTACAAATTGGACCCGCAACCCTCTGTGGCACACTTGTCATCTTCTGAAGAGGTTATTGATTTTATTCACTCACAACCTCTTTCTCTTGTTGAGTCTTCAGCATCTTCCTTACCATCAATCATCAACCCACCCCATCTTGAACTGAAACCATTGCTGAGAATTTGAAATATCAATTTTTAGGACCTCAGAAGATGCTCCCTGTAATTATCAATTTTAAATTAACAAAGGAGCAAGAGATTAAATTGATCAAGGTCCTGAAGGAACATAAGGAGGCAATTTGGTTGGACCATTCATGACCTCATAGGGATTGAGCCATCTTACTACAATCATAGAATATTCTTGGAAGATGGATCCCGCCCTTCTCGCCAGATGCAGAGGAGATTAAATCCAAATATGCGAGAAGTGGTCAAAAAGGAAATCATCAAGTGGCTCGATGCAGGAATTATTTATCCAATCTCTGATAGTCCCTGGATAAGTCTTGTGTAGATTGTTCCGAAGAAAGTCGGGATTACCATTGTGACTAACGAGAGAGGAGAATCTGTCACAACTCGTTCAGCTTCCTCTTGGAGGGTTTGTATTGATTACAGGAAGCTGAACACAGCCACTAAAAAGGATCATTTTCCCCTGCCTTTCATCGATCAAATCTTGGAAAGACTAGTCGAGCAGAAGTACTTCTGTCTTCTTGATGGCTACTCGGGATGCAACCAAGTTCCTATCCATCCCGAGGATCAGGAAAAAACTACTTTCACCTATCCCTACGGAACCTTTGCTTTCCGTAGGATGCCTTTCAGTTTATGCAATACACCTGCGACTTTTCAAAGGTGTATGCTAGCCATATTTTCTGACATGGTGGGAGAGTTTATGGAAGTCTTCATGGATGATTTCTCTATTTTCGAAGAATCATTTGACTCTTGTTTGGCTAATCTTGAAATGATTCTTAAGCAATGTATCAAAACACGATTGGTCCTTAGCTGGGAAAAGAGTCATTTCATGACCCAGGAAGGCATCATCTTGGGTCATGTAATCTCTAAACGAGGAATCGAAGCGGATAAAGCTAAGGTTGATGCTATCGCTAAACTTCCTCCTCCCACATTTGTTAAACAAATCTGATCATTTTTTGGTCATGTGGGACTCTATAGAAGATTCATCGAGGATTTCTCGAAGGTTGCTTGTCCCTTGAGCAATCTTCTTGCCAAAGAAATGCCGTTTGTTTTCGACAAATCATGCCGAAAGGCATTTGATTTCCTGAAAATGGTAGTCACCTATGCTCCAATATTACAACCACCAATTTGTACAGCCCCTTTTGAGATCATGATCGACGCTTCTGATTATGCGGTCGAGGCTGTCTTGGGTCAGAAAGTTGATAGAAAGCCCTCTGTCATCTACTACGCTAGTAAAACTCTGGATGAAGCTCAGAGGAATTACACTGTTACTGAAAAAGAATTACTAGCTGTAGTGTTCGCTTTGGAAAAATTCAGGGCTTATCTCTTAGGGTCTCATGTTATCATCTATACCGACCACTCGGCCTTGAGACATCTCTTGGCCAAAAAGGATGCCAAACCCTGGCTTATTCGTTGGATTCTTCTGCTTCAAGAATTTGATCTTGAAAACAAGGATAAAATCGGAGTGCAAAATGTGGTGGCGGATCATTTGTCGACACTCCTAGGTGATTCTTCTCGTCCGAACATTCCGATTGCTAACACTTTTCCGGACGAAGCTATTCTTACAATTTCAGGTGTCCATACCCCATGGTTTGCTGACATTGTTAACTATTTGGCCATTTGTCAAATCCCCCAGGATTGGACCAAGCAACAACGGGATAGACTCAAATCTGAGGCAAAATACTACTTCTGAGAGGACCCTGAACTGTACCGCATCAGCTCTAATCAGATTATTTGCCGATGTGTACTAGAGAATGAATTCAACAGTATACTAGAGTTATGCCATGCATCTGGATGTGGTGGACATTTCTCCGGGAAAAAGATGGCTGCAAAAATCTTGCAATCTGGCTTCTATTGGCCGTCTTTATTTAAGGATGCCCAGGATTTCTCAAGGTCATGTTCTCGATGTCAGGCACTCAGGAGCATAACTAAGAGAGATATGATGCCCCTAAACCCAATTCTTCCTGTCAAAATTTTTGATGTTTGGGGCATCGATTTCATGGGACCTTTTCTTCCTTCATTTGGACATCAGTACATTTTTGTTGTTGTTGATTATGTGTCCAAATGGATTGAGGCGATCCCACCTGACAAGGTGGTCATCGATTTTGTCAAGAAAAATATCTTCAGCAGGTTCGGGATTCCGAGGGCCATCATCACTGATGGTGGCACTCATTTTACTAATGTCCAATTCCAGAATATGTTGGCCAAATACGGTGTTAATCATCGAATTTCCACACCTTACCATCCCTAGACGAATGGACAAGCCGAGATCTCCAATCGGGAGATCAAGAACATTTTGCAGAAAATGGTTAGGCCTGATCGCAAGGACTGGACTCGAAAGCTTGAGGATGTTCTTTGGGCCTACCGCACGACGTATAAAATACCCATCGGCATGTCTCCATTCCGTTTGGTGTATGGAAAGGCGTGCCATCTACCAGTAGAGATTGAACACAGGGCATTCTGGGAGATCAAACAATGCAATTTAGATCTGAATCTAGCTAGGAAGACCAAAAAATTCCAACTATCTGAGTTGGAAGAGCTTACAAATGATGCATACGAGAATGCCAGGATCTACAAGGCTCGAACAAAGCTCTACATGATCAATTGATTTCCTGTAAGAGCTTTGAGCAGAACCAGAAGTTTTGGTTATTCAATTCTAAACTTAAGCTCCTTTCTGACAAACTTAGATCTAAATGGAATGGCCCATTCATAATTGACCAGATTTTTCCAAATGGAGCCGTTCAGATTTCTAACCCAAAGACGGGTAACACATTTAAAGTCAACGGTCAACGTCTGAAGCCTGTTATTGACCGTACTCTTCCAGAACCCATCTCAAACACAGTTGCTCTAGCCATTCTATGACTTCTTTGGTTGGACTTCGCCTAGTTGACGGCATTAAGCTTAGCAGTTGTACATATGACACAAAGCTGACATGAGCTTCATATTCAGGTGACATCTTTCATACTCTACCCTTTCTTTCATCTCTTTCTCAATGTGGACATTGCATCAGCTAGGCATGGGGGGTGGATTCATTTTTTAATTATTTGGTCAGCTTTGTGAAATTCATGTAAATTGTTTTTCTCTTCTTATTTGTACATTAAAAAAAAATAAAAAAAAATGAATTAGGAAGGAATAGTTGAACATTAAGACTTTTCAATCTTAGGAAATATTACATTAGGATCTGAACACAAAAATCCTTCAAGTCTTTGGACTTAATCGGCCCATGTATCCACTAAAATGTGGATTTGTTTTTTGAGTCCTCGCCAACCATAATTCTATTGTAATTTGAGTAAATAAGTTTGGGTGATAAGTGCACGACTTATCAACCCGCCCTCTGATTTGACGAAACTTTAAGTTTTAAGCATCTACACACTTTCTTTGCACTGACTCGTTGTTAAGCGATTTTAACGGAAATTGGGTAGCTAATGAACCTTCTAGGATGATATGGTTGGCAAGTTATCGTGGGTAACAACCCATAGGTAGGTTGTCCAGAGCCCAGGCACTGGACCATTATCTTTTTGCTGGCTTTAGGTAAATTTTAGACCAGGGAAGCCACCTACTTAAAAAAAAAAAGAGAAAAAAAAGGAGAAAAGAAAAAAAGAAATAAGCCACACTTCACCACACGAGTATGGCTGGCAAGTTGTCGGTGGTAACAGTTCATCGACCGGTTGTCCAGAACCCAGCTCAATAAATGCACTGAAAATTCCCAAAACACTTAGGAAGAAGTGGAGAAGTAGAATAAACTGAGGAGATATACACTGGATTCACCCATGTGTTGACCTCGTAAAAATAAAAGTAGGGAGAAAGCTACCGGTTGTAAAGATACACCTTTAGGCAGAATTCTCTTTTTAAGGTCACCTAGGGGCATAAAAACCCGAAGTCCATTTTAACTGTCGATCAACGAGTCTATCGCATTCATAATAAGATGCTTAGAACTTAGGGTTCTCATCAAAGCTTGGGTGAGTTGAATGGCTGTAGAAAGCCACTCTTAAACCCTAAAACTCGAAAATCCAAAAAAAATTAGAAAAGAAGAAAAAGAGAAAAAGAAATTTTTCTTTGAATAAGGCGAGGGCTTGAGGCGGTCTGCATTTTGGCAAATACTCGGGCACTGTTATGTCTTTGAAAGTTCAGATCCTAAGTAAAATTTTCTTAATGATTGAAAATAACTCATGCCCAAATAATCCAACCTGATTCTTTTATAAATAGCATGTAGTTTTTGCTAGAGACTAGCAAAAGATAGGCATGGGGGTATGATGTAAACATGTTTACACTACTTAAGATGTCTATTTATGCATGTTCTTAAGCATAGGATTGCATTACATACTATAAATATTGCATAACATGCATCATCTTGCATTTAGATTAGTTTGAATAAAATAGAGGTTAATTGTCTCCTTTTATGTTCAGGGATAGGGCAAACTTTTTATCGAGGCCTCGGATCGAAGATCCAACCATACAAATGTGATCAAGGCGACGATTGGAGTTTAACAACTCCAAGATCGCCCTAATTAGACATTTGTAGCATCAAATAGAGACCAAAGAACCCTAGAAGATTAAGGGCTAAAATGGGGTGAATCCGCACTTCAAACGACAAATCCAACCGCACGGATGGATTCGAATCGACAATCGCAACCTAACGACACGAAAATCGACTCAATCCGACAACCGTGGCACCATCTACATCATCCAAAAGATGGACAGCCAAGATGGCACCACGTGACACCATCTTGACCGCTTAATCATCCGTACGCACCCCCTGAAGGCATCCGCATCAACGTTTCCCCACCGTTGGATCAGAGATCCAACTGCTGGGATGCATCCGCGCTTAAGTTAAGTGCCCACCCATCCGCGCGTGTAGCGCAGTGGGCGAGAGCGCTTAACTGAGGCGCAGGCATAAGCTCGAAATGCAGGAGGTAGGCGAGCAAGCGCAGGCGAGCTGGCGCGAGGAGCGTCAGATTGCGATCGAGCGGTTGTGAGCGCTCAATAGCGCCCACGTGCTATCGCATGCCCGCACGTGACGTGCCATCAGACATGGGCATTGCACGTAGAGGAGACGCTGCGAGGCACGAGTTTAGCCATCCGATCCCACAATCGGACGGCTAGGATTGGCAGAACGTGGAGCACGCGTTACGCGCGGGAGGTGAGCGGGCCCCACTACGCCCACGATGGGGCTTTAGCAACGATTTTATCCGTCACTAAAGACCCCTGATTTAATGTTTTTCAAATTAAAATGACCAAATTGCCCTCACTCCTTGTAACTATAAAAGGAGACCCCCTCTACACGAAATTCTCATCCCTTCCTTCTCTTTTCTACCTCTCCAAAGCTCAAGAGAAGCTTGTCCCACACCCGGGATGCTCCTCGCGAGATAAAGTCAAATTTTCACTCTCATTTTGGAAGCAGATCTTGCGACGACGACGACGTGCTACCCCATTCTCGTTCCTTCTGCCTCAACCTCCTTCTTCCCACTCTGTCCTCCTTCATCCAGGCAGCATCTCGTCCGGCTCATCCTCCAAGCGATTGTCGAGGAGGATAACTTCTCTCTCCCATTCTTCTTTATAGCTTTCTAGAGTAGAATTCTCCTGCTTTCTAGTGTAGCTGATTTCCCGCTTTCTAGTGTAATTCTTCTTTGGTTTTATTGTATAAACATTTTGAATTATTGAATGCATGTTTTCTCTCTCTCTCTCTTTCTCTCTCTCTCTCATTTATTCTAGTTGTTATTATGGCTTCATTGTAATTACATCGCTTCACTTTTCAACAAAATTTCTAAAAAAAATATAATTACGAATATAGATCGATGTAGCCTCCCTGAGTTTGACCCAGGATTTCTATTCCGGTACAAATTTTATTTGTTGAACACGAGTTCTTCGCTTTCATACTATGATGACAGGTTTTCAAAATCAAATACGTTAGCGTAGTAGCTTGTAGCTTCAACACTCACCCTAGGCAAGTGTTCCTAGGGTAAATAGAAAGATGGAGTGAAGTGCACTAAGAAATTGAAGAAAACACTTCAAATAAACAAGGAATTGAAAAGCAATATGGTTTTTGTATTGCTTAAATAAAATGGAGTCACACGTAGAAGAATGCTTTTTACAAAGACTAGCTAATACAAAAGAGATAAAACAAAGATAAAGAAGATAGAAAAATCCTCCAAAATGAAGCCTGGAATAATCTTCACTCCAAACACGACTACTCCTATGTTTGAAGAAGCTTCTTCCTTGCTGCTTTCCTTGATGGTGCTCCTCCTCTTCTCCTTCAAAGGTGGATGTCTACCACCCTTAGCCTCCTCCTTTCCTGGCTGTCCTCCTAGGTGGTTGCTCCCTAGCTTAGACTAAGGAAGAAGGGAGGAAGAAGGTGGCACTAGGAAGAGAAGGTAGTCTTCCTAATCACCCTCCTACTCTTCTCCTTCCTTAGACATGTAGAGTGTATCTTTAGGTGGAGATAATGTGTATCCAAGGATGGGTTTAGGTGGTGGTTGCATAGGGTATATATAGAATAGGAAGGGAGGGTTGGCTCCACCTTATGGTAACCTAGGGTTAGGTGGCATGTGGGGTTGTTGTAGGGCTAGGATGATGGTGGTTAATTGATGGAGGGTGGAGGATTGTTGGTGCCATAGGAAAGGGTGTATGGAGGTAGAGTTAAGGGAAGTTGGTGCCAACTCTAATGTGGTTAGGGGCTAGGATTTTTGGTGCCAAAATATGAATGTTGGAGGTGAATTTTGGGGGCAGATGTAAAGTGGAGATGGGACCTTAAATTGACTCCTAAATGAAGGGTTGTGGGGCTTTATTTTTCGTGTCAAACTAATGGTGGTTATTGGTGGTTATGTGGGTGGAGAGATGACATAGTTGGTGCCAACCACCAAATGGTGTGAAGGGATTGGTGGTTACCTTATTTTGGTGCCAAAACAAGGAGGGAGTTGGTAATGTTTTGGTGGAGCTAAGGAGGAGGTGGACGGCCATGATAGTGGAGGTGAGGTGGAGCTTAGCTAAGCTAGCTTAGCTAGTAGAGTAGTAGTGTAGGAGTTGGTCTAAGTCTACATGTAGCTATTCTGTAGTTGTGGTGGACCTTCAGTGAGCTCATCCATTAGCTTAGCTAACTAGTTCTTTGCTCGTAGCTAGGATGAGTAGGATGAACTGAGTTAAACTGGTTGCAACTATTGTGGAGCTAAGGGGAGCTAGGTCTGATCTTCTTGAAGGCTCTCTAGTTAGCTTAGGTTTAGTAGACAAGCTTAACTAGGTTAAACTAGGATGAGTCTTCATGAGCTGGTGTTGAGCTTTTGTAAGCTGGCTGTGGACTCTTTAGTTGACTTAGCTTAGCTAGTTGAGGACTAGTAGCTGAGCTAAGTTGAGTGGAGCTACCATGAGCTGAGTAGAGTAAGAATGAGCTAGAATCTAGCTGAGGTGAGTTGGATTAAGTTGGGATCCAATTGGAATGACCTCCATCTTCATCTTTTGCTTTTCACATTGCCAGGGTTTAGATGATTGGTACTATATTCTCATCCTTGACAATGACATGAATGTATTAAAACACAAAAATGAGGACAAAATAATGCAATGCATGTCTAAACCCTAAAATGCCTAAATGCAACCTAATACCATAATGTAATGTGGAAAACCTAGGAACTAGATGTGATTTTAGGCATAAGAGGGATGATAAACTGGTGTTTATCACACCCCCATGCTTACCTTTTTTCTAATCCCTTAGCAAAATTATTTTTCAAAATGGTATTAAGGAAATACTAATTTTTTTATTTTTGAGGAAAACACTTATACGGGATTTTGGTTGATTAAAAAGTAATGAAGGTATGGGATTTGTTCAAGATAAAACATCAAGATTTATCCCTAGATCAAAAGGTTAGCATAAAATATGATATGTATATCTTCCCAAAAATTTGACAAATTTACCCCATTAGATTCCAATTATCCTGCAAACTATTTTCACAGAAAAAACCTCCTTGACCTAAGAAATTATTCTAGGATTTGCATGACAATGAAAAGTCAAGTGTTGTGAATGGCCAACTCTTTTTTCTTTTGATAAAATTATATTTTGATGTTTTTGTTATTGTCTCACTCATGCTTAGCCTTAGATTAACCTTAACAGAATTGTGTTGGAATCCTTGTCCCTGTTACCGATCCTCGAGGAGGCTCTTGCTCCGATATTATAAAAGCACCATCCAACACACCTCTGGGAGCCCTACAGCCTGACACCTCATGGCACCGTGTAAGGAACTCCCAACTATTTTAGGCTCTCGCTTCGATACTTTGGGATAGTACCATTCGAGACACCTCAACAGCAAGGTGTGCTTATTTGCTCCGTATATAGATACGGAATATAGATTTGTAGCAAGCACTAATGGGGTAACATGTTGGCATCACTTCCTCAAAGGAGGGTTTCCTCCTCCATGGTAGGGACTCATGCAATCAATACTGCTTTAGGTTTCACCTTAAGTTAAACGTGGGAAATTATTTATTTATGTGTTTTTGGGCCTCTTTTTTTGTTTTTTGTTGGCTAGTGTGTGTGAAATGTTTGACACTTGAGTTTCCAAAGAAATTCAAATTTCTGGATTGATAGCAAAGTCAAGTACTATTCAAACCGCTAAATAAAATTAAGGATGATTAGTTTCTTCAAGGGTTAAGGAGGAATTCTTTAGGAGATGTACTAATCGAATCTAAGATTTTAGACCTGAAAGGTCTAACCAAAAGATCCTTCAATTCATCCTTAAGTTTGTTACAGATTAAATCCAATGTGTACCTTTATTAAAATAAAGTCACAACCTTAATCCCGTGTTTTGAAAAATTCCTCAAAAAGCATTTTGTAAATTTTCTTATTTTTATGAAAAATGCATGCAAAAGGAAGAAAATTTTCTATTTTTGGGTTTTGAAAATCCTAATAAAACTGACAAAATTTAAAACATACCCCCATGCTAAAGATATGCAATGTCTGCATGCATAACGAAGGGAAAAGATATCACCTGAGTGAAGAAAGGTCGAAATCAAGATGGTCAAAACCTGAGGAAAGAAAGGAAAAAGGAAAGTAGGAAAACTATGGGTTACCTCCCACCCAGGGTTGTCTTTTATAGCTTTTCAGCTAGGCATAGTGTGTAGTAGGGTCAGAAGAATGTCATGGAGGTAATTAGAAATGTGGATGCCCTTCGCAATTAAATCTTCCTCTTGGTCCCCAAAATGATGAGAATTAAGAAAGAGGGGACAAGCGTGATCAATGGAAACATAACTTGAGCCTAGACAAGTTTTAAGCTCTGGATGCAGTCCAGGCTCTGTGGGATCAGGTGGAAGGTCCAAGGAATATTAGAAGTTAGAGTGGTCGAGGATGAAGGTTCGAGATGAGGTTGGGATGGGGGGGTGGGGTGGAATCAAATTCGAGGGGTATGGTAAGCTAGGAAGAGGAGTGGGTTTAAGGCAAGTTCCCAATTGTGAAGAAATCATTATGTCTTCAACCACTTTATCCATTTTAGACTCAGAATCTTCGACAAAATCATGTTCTAAAGTGGTCAAAGTACAACAAGATTCAACAAGCATTGTTTCCTTCACCAATTCATTGATTTCCAAATTTAAGTCCTCAAAAAATTCTTGATCATGGAATCTCCTAGAAGCTTAAAAAATGTCTAAGGTGATAGTGTGGCCATCACAAGTAATGCCCATTTTCCTTGAATGATAATCAATATTGGCTTTTGTGGTGGCTAGAAAAGGTTTTCCAAGGATAATAAGGGCATTTTTGAGTGTTTCAAGTACCTTAATGTCAAGGACCAGAAAATCTATAAGGAATAAATAGTTTTGGACTTTGACAATTACATCCTCGACAATCCCCTAAGGTTTAATCGTAGATCGGTCTCCCAATTTTAGAGTAACCTCAATGGGTTTTAATTCATCGAATTTGAAATCTTAAAATAGCATAGTGGGGATGAGATTGATAGAGTCACCTAAATCAAGAAGGGTGCGATCAAAAGTAGTGTCATTGATGACAACAAAAATTAAAGTCATGCTCGGGTCCTTTTTCTTTAGAGGCAACCTGCTCTGCACAACTAAGCTTATTGTCTCGGAGAGGACCACCCATCCTAGGTTCTTAGCCTGCCTCTTTGGAGTACAAACATCCTTCAAAAATTTGGCAAAGGTAGGAATATACTTGATTGCATCTAGGAGGGGAATATTGATCTCTACTTGTCCAAATAATTCCATGCACTACAATAGTATGCAGGTTTCACGATGGTTATAAACCGTTGCCAATAGCCTCAAAATCGTCGCCACACACCATCGTGGTATGTCGCGTCGCTGTTTTAATTTGGCAACGATTACAATCTCCTATCATCACCTTTTCAGCGCACGCAAATGAACACAGAAGTTCGTTTTGTGGACGATTTTATAACCGTGGCGAACATAAATTATGAACGGTTATAAATTCAACCGTCATCATTGTTCTTGGCGGAACCCGAATTACGTGCCAAAAAATCACGTTCTTTTAGGGATGGTTTTTGGTTAAAATCATGCTTTATTCATATTAGCGACAGTTTGAAAAATTGTGAGCAATTGTGAATAATAGTCATCGAAAGAGATGGGATACCTCTCACCAAAATTGTGTGGACTTATGGCAACATTGTAAAACAATCTCCAAATGTAATTTATAATGGTTTACATTATAACCATCACTAATAATACTTTAATTTTGTTTAAAAAATATAATTAATTTTAGATTTACATATAACAAATAAGAGATGCTCGAAAACAACCTAAATTGTTCAAAATATTAAATCGAAAGGAATTATACGATGGAACTAATTTATATATATATATGAGGTTCAAATATTACAACAATAATAAAAACAAGAAGAATATAAATACATATATACTATGCTGGGGCACCTACACCACCAGCTCCAGAACCACCATCATCACCGTCGCCACTGCTCAGAATGTGGAACAATGAATGAGCAGGTCCACCACCCCCCCTCCTCGGAGATAGGACAATACCTCCTCCCACTGCTTGTTATGCCACTAACAACTCCTCCTAGCTCTCCATCCTACGAGTGGTGACCTACAGTTGGTCAGTGACCTCCTCCAACCTTTTCTTCCGCTCCACATCTCGATGCTGTAAGGTCTAAACCACGGTGCGTAGACTATTGTCATGGGCAGATGAGGAGGATCCTTTCCATACTAGGAGGAGATCGTCGCACTCCTCCCACTGCTATGGATGAAGCCATCGTGCTCTGGGGGCATCATGGTCCTGAAGGCCTCCTTTAGTGTTAAAGGGGCCCGTAGAACAGTTTCGAAGTTCTCATCCATGACCTTAGGAGGATAGATCAAATCCATCATACGACCCAGTAAATATATATTATATATATTTGCAATTAATTTTTATATAATTGAAATTAATGTAACTGGCTTTTAATTACTTACATGTGTCTCCTAGTATGTTGGATGTATTCATTCACATGGGTCGTCGAGTGTTTCTTTACTATGAGGCTGCTTATAGACACCCACTTAATCTAATTGAGTGCCCCTGTGTACCTCCACCTGAAAATGAACTAATATTTTCATCTTCTTTTAATTTAACTAAATTTTTTAATTTTATTTGAAATACTGAATTAATAAACTTACATATATGTCCACTAATAAGTTAATACTCATTCAACCCAAGTAGTCAGTCTAGGAAGGAGCTCGGGCCCTGTTGGCCTTGTTCTTCCTGATTTACTGCTGTAAGAAATATAAATTTTATTACTAAAAGATTATGGAATTATTTGTTATAAACTGAAATTAAAAATAAAATTTGAAACTCTTTATTTACCTCTATCGTTGGATCCCTCCAATGCTTGCAACACTTCCTCCAAATGGGAGGCACAATTATAGGAGACACGTTTCTCGTTGCCTCCTCATATGAGTTATTGTTAAAAAATTGAAATAATTTTACTAATTTTTATTAGAAATTTTTTATTATATATAAATAATTAAATAAATTTAGAATATGAAAGAATTTCATACTGTACTCTTCATCTCCTCTCTCGATCCACGATGTATCATGCCTGAATGCTACAGGATAGCCTTGGGCACATTGGAATTATCGCCCTAATCAAAAGTGCCCTGTATTCAATAATATATAAATCGATTATAATTGTTATAAATGTGAATGAATGAATTTCACATTTATACTTGCAACTCCCGAATATTGGATGCCTTCGACTACTTGGAGACCCTCCTCTAGTCTAGGTAGGAAGGTAGCACGGTTGCCTTAACAATCGTGGCTAACCAGCTCGTAAAGCTGGGGTAGTTCTTCACTTCCCCACCTGCAGTAATGGTCACCATAATCTCGGTGCCCTCAAGTAGCCTGTTGAGGTCCGCATTTTGTGTCGGGCCTCGCATGTTTTTCCTAGTTGAAAACATGAAACAAAATATTTTAAAAGATTAAACAAGAGAAATTAAATATAGTAAACTTTTAAATAAAATTATTTTAAAATATTACCAGCACTGGTGCCTACCTGAGTAGTAGGCTCTTGTGATATGCCAGCATGAGTATCTGGCTACCCAAATGGTTGTTATACCTCCTCGTACACAACACTCTACTGCCCTAGGAACTCTTTAGGATGGGCTTATGTTGAGGATTCAACTTAACATCATGGGTATATGGGCCTGGTGATCGGGAACGAACGAGTGGCAACTGACCTCTACGAAAAAGGTAACTATACTAGGCTACAATATGTGGAGTTAGGTACTACAAATAGTGGGAGGGAATCTGGGCATAATGGGTATCGGGAGGAGGTTGGGAAATAGGAGGCTAACACTATGCCTCCTCCCTAACCTCATGGGTAGCTGGCAGTCTACCCCTAGTAGCTAACTTTTTCCATGGCCTCATCTACACAAATAAAAATAGAATGGAGTAAACATATATTGGAAAAAGTATATGATAAAAGGAAAAAAATATAAACAATTGCTTTTAAAAGTGTAACTAAATGATGTCGAGTTCATTAGAAAATAAATATTCTTATACCTTAAACATCAGTATCTATTGCATCGAGACTTATTTCTGCTTCCACTAGAAGTTCTTGATATGCTTCAGATGTAACAAAAATGTCATTATCTTTTTTTTCATGTAAGAAATCATGAGGCATAATTTTTACTGGCATGATCCACGCATTCCTACTATTATCAAGCATATAAAAAACCTGTGATACTTGGCAGGTTACCATGAATGGTTCAACTGTTTGAAGAATTTGGCGGTTCTTATTTAAACTGATGAAACCATGATTATTATCTTTTTTGAAACTAATCCCTTCCTTGAAAACATCAAACCAATCACACTTAAATAAAATAACCCTGCGGTCGTATCTGAAACTTATCTCCATAATTTTAATGATTTATCCGTAGTAGCCATCACAACCCATTCCAATATCGCAACTGACAAGAACTCTAGCCTGTTGTGATGCCTTCACATCATTGATTGACTTTATTCTGAACCTGAATAAGTTAATTATGCACCCAAAATGATATTGTCCATAACTCAACAGAGTCTCGCATATTACTTCAAAGTCATCCACCCAACATGGGTCCTTGTTTTCTTTCATCTGATACACATGCTGCTTAAACCAATCAAGGAACTGTAGCTCTTAAATGACATGAGGTGAAGACTATTTAAATTTATTAAGGAAAGGATGGACATCGAGAATTTGTTACAAGATATACAAGTGAGCTAATTGTCGATCCATTAAATTGATCATTCTGTATTTTGTGTGAAGGATAGACCTTTGATCGCGATCTATTTGTGTTGCATAAAAACAATGATTTAATTATGTCATTGTTGTAGTAGTATAGCTGTAATGCAAACAGATGTTGTGTCATTTTATTTATTTACATAATTTTTACTGGTTTATTCTATATCATTTACTGGGAAACAGTTATTAATATACATCACTCTTTATTTCAAAAAATGCTCTTTTATTCCAAAAATGTCAATTATATATACAAATGAATCAATGAATCAAAGAATGAATGAATGAGTTAATTATGTACACAATGAATCAATTAATTACTTACTAAAATGCCTTAAACATATTTGCAACTACTCAGGCATCAAAAACTAAATCAAACAACTCTATATTAATTATATATACTATACTAGATAATACCTAAGTATAGGTACAAAAATACTTATTAATATATATTATACTAAATATATTAATAACTTTAGTAACATATATTATATATTCAGTGACATATATAAGTTTTACTATAGCCTTAGTACAAGTATGTACAAACTATAAGGCAAAAGAATTATATTTACTAACATATATATATACCTACAGTGACAAATAAAAATATCACTAAAGCATTAGAAAAACTTATATATACACTTAAGGCTTATACTACTCTACTATCCTATTTTACTCTACTTATATATATACATATGTACTATACATATGTACATATATATATATTATTTACATATATACGTATATACACACAATACTTATATACATAACATACTCAACTCAACACACACAACACTAACACTCACATAAATTACTAACATTCAACACACACTTAGGTACAAATATCATGACACTTAGCCAAATTTTGGCTCAAACCCTCACTCAACTTAGCAACCTTAACACTCATAAAAATTTTGGTTTTTAATGGGGGGATCGGGGTTTTTGTGGGATACACAGCACCCATATGGGTGGGATCAGACCACCACTAATCCCAGTCCTAGTTTATATTTAGTGTATTTCAGTACATTATTTTCGGCCCAGACCCAACTCAGCTGAACCAAGCCTAGACAAATCGGGCTCCCAGCCTACTAATGCTCGAATATATGCTCAATGTATAGTATAGTATGCTCAGGTATTAAAGGGTAAGGGGTAATTTGAGCACCATGAGCTACTGACTGAAGAGGCTACGGACGGAGATAAATTTGTGCGGCTGCACAAGCTTCTCATCCAACGATGTGGGACAAAAGAAAGCGCTGAATTGAGCGTTGTGTTGCATTCGTTGAGGCCAAGTTTGAGCCTCGAATTTAGAGCCCAAATTGAATCCATTTTCTAATTAAATTACATGTTTGGAAAGCCCTTATATAGGGTTACTTAATTATGTAATTAATTTAGAATAATAACTTATTTAATTATATATAAAAATTAGTTAAAGTTAGTGATTTTTATAAGTTAAATTAGAGCTTAATTACTTAATTAATATAGAAATTAATAAATTAATCATTCAATTGACTTATATATTAGTTAATTTACATAATAAGGTATTTATTACACATTTTAAATTTATTTTAGAACATCTATTTTAATTTATATACATTTATATATCCGTTTTAATTAGATATATACATATTTAAGGTATAAATACTATAATACAGTATAAATATATTACAAATAGGTTAAAAATACTTGAAATAATTGTATATAAGTATACAATATAAAGTACCTCTGTAATATCTTAATTTACTAATTTATTTTTGTTACGAACGGGCGCTCCAGACGTCTTTTAAGACATCTGGGAGGCGGCCCAGACGTCATACCAGATGTCGGGAATCACTTACAGATGTCGGACCAGACGTCTGGGATCATTTCCAGATGTCTGAAAATCGGTTATTTTGGCACGCTGCTGTTCGTCTGCGTGCCTGAGCACGCAAACCTGCATTTTCTCTCTCTCTCCCTCTTTTTCCCTCTCTCCTGCGGTCACAGACGCCTCTGCCGCGTTCTCTCTCTCCTCCATGCGCGGCCTTAAAAGGGCCACGCCTCTCCCTCACTCCCATCACCTCCGCCTCCTTCCTCTTCTCCTTCAGCCAGTGCGCGAGAGCAAGCGCGAGAGCGAGAGCGAGGGTGCAGCGGCAGCGACAGCCGCGGTGAGCGTGGGAGGAGGTGCTGCGCGTGGGAGAGGCGCTCGGCCGTGAGGGCGAGCTCACCGGGGCTGCTAGGGCCGGCCGGTGGGGGGCGCAGCGGGCGCGGAGCGACGCGGGAGGACTGCTGTGGCTCGAGCAGCAGGCGGAGCACTCGCAGCGCGGTCGGGCGTCGCGAGCGAGGGCGAGAGGCACCCTGGTTATGGAAAATTTTCCAGAATCAGACATCTGTGCTTCTAGCTGGACGACGGGAACGACGTCTGGAAGACTTTCCAGACGTCTGAAAGGTGAGTTTTTCCCTCTTCTTCCTTCCCTTCGATTGACCGTACTAAGAGAGAGGGGAAATGGGTACTCGCAAGGTTGGAGATTCGTATCCAACGCGAATCAGGCGTCTGGCTGCAGTGCCAGATGGCGGGAATGACTTCCAGACATCCTGGGTGACCATCGGACGTCTGGGAACTAGGCCAGATGCCCCTGCAGGCTTCTGGACGTTTGAGAGCCCACACAGAGTGAGGTAATTCCCTGATCCACTTTTTAAGATGTTTGGAAGAAGTTCCAGACGTCTGATTTTGCACTGTTTCGTCGTTTTCGACCTGTTTCGGGCCCGTTCGGGCTCCGTTTTCCACGTTTCGAGTTGCGTTCTTTTCGGAATTACATCCTCTACCTGTCTACAGTAGCTGTATATTATTTTGAGAAGTTCCTTGTGTTTGATCCTTGTGATAGGACCCCATTCCGTTGCAGTCCTAGGGGTTGCGGAGGCACGCGGGATTCCCAACCACGCCCCCAGTTCGCCTGTTGTAACCGATAGAGTGCTTTAAGTATAATCTGTTAAATTATGAAACCATAAATAGAACCTAGGACATTGCATGAATCCTAGGAATGAGAAATAGATTGAATGGTAGATTCCTAGGGTGTTGCATGAATCCTAGGGCTGAAAAACTAAATTGTATGATAGATCCTAGGATATGGCATGAATCCTAGGACGGGAAAACTAGTGGAATGTATTGAATACCGTAGTGGTTTCTTTCCTTACTGCTGTATTTCCTTACTGTTAGTTATATTCATGCTGAATGTGGTTTATTTTACTGCTCTTTTGGTTACTTCCTCATTGGACGACTAGGTCTTGGGATTAGTCGAGTCGGTCCGGTTCTCGTGTCTCGAGGGACTTGGGAATCGGGTCGTTACAAGATGGTATCAGAGCAAGGTCGTCCCGAGAAGTGAATCAACTGACTGGAAAATAACCAATTCACATGTCTATAACTAGAGTAGCCACCACAACATATCTTTTGACATGAGCTCTTAGACGTTTTCGTTAGGTATCGTTCCGTAGTGACGTGTTCCATTTTGTTTCACATCTCCTTACAGGAGATGCCTCGTCACGAGACTGGTGAGGCTGGTCGCGGTCGCGGGCGCGGCCGAGGACGAGGTCGGCGAGGTGGGCGTGCCGTTGCCGACACCCCAGTGGACCAGCCACTACTCCCGGGCGTCCAGGCCTAGGACCTCGCCCGGCTGATACGAGACATTGTACGAGAGGAGCTCCACCCACCTCCCCGAGCGCCTCACCCTGGGGCTGCGGAGGGGGAGTCCTCTGTGGGACCACTCGACGGACGCGACGCTGGACACGGGGGAGGGGATGGGCCGCCGCAGCCCCCACCTTCCTCCGATACTTCTGTGCACGAGGCACCGTTGCCTGGGGGTGGACCAGCATCCCCACTGCAGCGCCACTCCGAGCTCTTCGGGCAGTTCCAAAGCTGAAGCCCCCCTCCTTCAAGGGGGATGAGGACCCGACCGAGGCAGAGGACTGGCTTGAGCAGCTGGAGAAGATCTTCGACACCCTTCGCCCCCCGGTGGAGTGCCGCGTGGCCTTTGCCACGTACCAGCTGGAGAGTGCGGCACACAGGTGGTGGAGGGCGGTCTGGGGACAGGAGAGGGACGAGCCGACCTGGGACCGGTTCGTCGCCCTCTTCTGCGAGCAGTACTTTCCCCAGACGTGGCAAGACCAGAGGAGGCGGGAGTTCCACACTCTCCGCCAAGGGACGATGACCGTGAACGCGTACCGCACGCGTTTCCTGGAGCTGTCCTGCTTTGCAGCGACAGCGGTAGCTACTGAGGAGGAGCGCCTTTGGAGGTTCACCGAGGGACTCCGGCCTGCGATTCGGGGGTATGTCAAACCCCTAAAGCTGCCTACGTTTTTGAGGGTGGTGGAGGCAGCTATGACTTACGAGGAGACCAACCCATCCGCGCGAGACACTGACGGCGGGCGGAAGAGGCCCTTTCGGCCAGACTTTTCACAGGGCCGGCGAGAGAAGAGACACGTGGCGTCCGCAAGAGAGCCGTCATGTTTTACAGGGCCATCAGTGGCCTTTGGGGGCCCTCGACAGGGGCAGTCGCCAGCACCAGACCCCCGCCCAGCCGACAGCAGGGACCCACTGAGGGTGGGAGTCGGGTTCCCCTCTGTTACCAGTGTGGCCAGCCGGGCCACATCAGGAGGGACTGCCCGTCTAGGGCAGGAGGTCAGTAGATACTTCCCGCGTAGAGCACTAGAGGATGTGCAGGAGGTCGCTGTTCCCAGGCGCGAGGAGGAGGACAGCAGCCGCAAGGAGGGTACCGGCCAGCACCTACCCATCCGACGCAGAGTGTGGCTGCTTCGTCCGCACCTATGAACGCCCCAACACACAGGGACGCCAGAGCTTTGGGATCTGTGGTAGCAGGTATGGTTTCAGTTTCTGGCAGACTCGTTTACACGCTTTTCGATTTCGGCCCTACGCACTCGTTTGTCGCAGCCAGTTTCGCAGTTAGTTTGGACCAGGATTATACAGCATTAGAAAATCCGTTCGTAATCACAGGTCCGAGTGGTCAGCTGTTTGTAGCTGAGGAGGTGTACACGGATTGCAAGGTCAGTGTCGGGGGACATAGCCTGCCAGCTGACCTGATTATGATATAGATGGAGGACTTTGGAGTGATTCTGGGGATGGATTGGCTATCCGCTTACCACACCTTGGTGGACTGTTTTGAGAGGAAGATTGTCTTCTCCATGCCGGAGTTGCCTTCTTTCGAGTTTCACGGACAGCCAGTGGACGGAGGTTTCAGGTGCATTTCGGCACTTCGGGCGGCGAGACTTTTGAGCCAGGGGTGTGAGGGCTACCTAGCTTGTGTGGTGGCAGAGCCCAGCCTTGTGGCAGACTTCCAGAGTATCCCGGTGGTCAGAGAGTACCCTGACGTGTTTCCAGATGAGTTACCAGGACTACCGCCCAAGCGTGAGATCGAGTTTGAGATCTCACTAGTACCAGGGTCAGCCCCATCTCCACCGCGCCATACAGGATGGCACCGCTTGAGCTACGAGAGCTCAAGTCTTAGCTGCAGGACCTTTTGGAGAAAGGTTTCGTGAGGCCCAGTGCGTCTCCCTGGGGAGCCCCGGTACTATTTGTGAAGAAGAAGGATGGGACCTTACGCCTTTGTGTGGATTACCGACAGCTGAATAGGGTCACCATCAAGAACAGATATCCGCTGCCGAGGATCGACGACTTGTTTGACCAATTGCGGGGTGCCACAGTGTTTTCCAAGATCGACTTGAGGTCTGGATACCACCAGTTGAGGATCAGGGAGACCGACGTCACCAAGATAGCTTTCCACACCCGGTACGGACACTACGAGTTTTTGGTCATGACGTTTGGGCTGACCAATGCCCCCGCTACTTTCATGGATCTGATGAACCGGGTGTTTAGACCGTACTTGGACCAGTTCGTGGTGGTTTTCATAGATGATGTACTCGTCTATTCTAGAGATCGGACGCAGCACGGACAGCATTTGCGGATGGTTCTGGACACTCTGAGACGACACAGGCTGTATGCCAAGTACAGCAAGTGCGAGTTCTGGTTGAGGGAGGTGACCTTCATAGGTCATGTGATCTCTGGAGATGGCTTGGCGGTGGACCCAGCCAAGGTCGAGGCAGTACTCAAGTGGGAGAGACCGTGTTCAGTCACTGAGATTCGCAGTTTTCTGGGACTGGCAGGCTAATACAGACGATTCATCAGAGGATTTTCACAGATTACGCGTCCTATGACACAGTTGACCCGGAAGGACGTGCCCTTCGCTTGGACAGATGCCTGTGAGGTGTGTTTTCTGGAGCTGAAGGAGAGGTTGACCTCAGCTCCCGTGCTCACCATCCCTGATAGTAGTGGCGGGTTCGTTGTGTACACAGACGCCTCCTTGCAGGGGTTAGGAGGTGTGCTCATGTAGAGGGGTCACATTGTCGCTTACGCTTCGTGGCAACTGAAGCCCCATGAGCACACCTACCCTACCCACGACCTAGAGTTGGCAGCTGTTGTCTTCACGCTGAAGACCTGGAGGCACTACTTGTACTGTGAGACCTTCGAGATTTTCACAGATCACAAGAGCCTCAGATACCTTTTTGATCAGAAGGAGCTCAACATGAGACAGAGACGTTGGTTGGAGCTCCTGAAGGACTACGACTGCAGCATCTCCTATCACCCGGGAAAGGCCAATGTGGTGGCTGACGCCTTGAGCCGTAAGGCGCCCACACACTTGGCCAGTTTACAGTTACAGAGTTGGAGCCTTTTGGAGGAGGTGGGCAGTTGGCGACCTCTGGAGTTACGGGGGCACTGTGGGGCAGTGACGGTGACACGACAGACCAGGCCAGAGCTGATAGACCGCATCATCACAGGACAGATGGCCGATCCGTACTTGCAGTCCTTGCGTGACAGAGTACTATCTGGAGACCCGGGGAACTTCTCTTTCACAGACGAGGTGCTATGCCTAAGGGGACGGTTGTGCGTTCCCAGAGACGAGGAGCTGTTGAGAGAGCTCCTAACTGAGGCACACGGTTCCAGATTCACCATACGTCCCGGAAACACGAAGATGTACCACGACTTGAGATGCGAGTTTTGGTGGAGGGGGATGAAGCGGGATGTGGGTGAATTCGTGCAGCAGTGCTTAGTGTGCCAGCAGGTGAAAGCCGAGCATCAGAGGCCTGCAGGGCCGCTACAGCCGCTTCCAGTGCCAGAGTGGAAGTGGGAGAGCATCACCATGGACTTGGTGGTGGGCTTACCTGTTACCCAGCGGGGACACGACGTAGTCTGGGTAATAGTGGATAGACTGACGAAGACGGTGCGATTCTTGCCGATCCGAGTTACTTTGGGACCAGCACAGTTGGCAGAGAGGTATATCCGGGATGTGGTACGGCTACACGGAGTTCCGAGGGAGATCGTATCCGACCGGGATACCCGCTTTACGTCCCAGTTTTGGGCTGAGTTTCAGCAGGCCTTGGGGACGCGATTGAGGTTTAGTACAGCTTACCACCCCCAAACGGACGGACAATCTGAGCGCATGATACAGACACTTGAGGACCTTTTGCGTGCCTGTGTACTGGACTGGAGGGGCTCTTGGGAGGAGCACCTGCCCCTGGCGAAGTTTGCATACAACAGCAGTTATCACTCGAGCATCGGCATGGCTCCCTATGAGGCTCTGTACGGACGGAAGTGTACGGCACCCTTGAGTTGGGTTGAGGTCGGGACTAAGTGGGAGGTTGGCCCCTGGTTGATCCGGCAGAGTCAGGAGGTAGTCGAGCAGATCCACAGGCGACTCCTCACTGTCAGGAGCAGACATAAGAGCTACGCGGATCGGAGACGCAGAGAGGTGCAGTTTGTGGTTGGGGACCACGTCTTTCTTCGTGTTTCGCCCATGAAGGGCCTGCAGCAGTTTGGGGTGAGAGGGAAGCTCGCGCCGAGGTTTGTGGGGCCCTTTGAGGTCCTGGAGCGGGTTGGACCAGTTGCTTACAGGCTTGCCCTCCCCCCGCAGCTTTCTGGTGTGCACGGCGTGTTCCACGTGTCCAACCTCAAGAAGTACGTAGCCGATCCCAGTCACATACTGAGTCACGAGAGTGTCGAGGTGAGCGACGACCTGACCTACCCCGAGCGGCCAGTGCAGATTCTAGACCGTGCTGTCCGCAGTTTGAGACAAAAGCAAGTACCCCTAGTAAAGGTTTTGTGGAGGAGCCAACGGTACGAGGAGGCTACCTGCGAGCCTGAGGTGGCAATGCGGGAGCGGTACCCAGAACTCTTCGCGGGTACGTCTTTTCGGACCGGCTTCGATCCTCTTTGAGTTTGTTATGGTTTTTATGACGTTTTCCCACACCCTAGTTAGCGCAAGTTTCGGGGATGAAACTTCCTTTGAGTTTGTTATATTGTTACGAACGGGCGCTCCAGACGTCTTTTAAGACGTCTGGGAGGTGGCCCAGACATCGTACCAGACGTCTGGAATCACTTACAGACGTCGGACCAGACGTCCGGGATCATTTCCAGACGTCTAGAAATGGGTTATTTTGTCACGCTACTGTTCGTCTGCGCGCCTGAGCGCGCAGACTGCGTTTTCTCTCTCTCTCTCCCTCTTTTTCCCTCTCTCCTGCGGCCGCAGACACCTCTGCCGCGTTCTCTCTCTCCTCCTCGCGCGGCCTTAAAAGGGCCACACCTCTCCCTCACTCCCGTCACCTCCGCCTCCTTCCTCTTCTCCTTTAGCCAGTGTGCGAGAGCGAGCGCGAGGGTGCAGCGACAGCTGCGGTGAGCGTAGGAGGAAGTGCTGTGCGTGGGAGAGGCGCTCGGCCGTGAGGGCGAGCTCGCCGGGGCTGCTAGGGCCGGCTGGCGAGGGGCGCAGCGGGCACGGAGCGACGCGGGAGGACTGCTGCGGCTCGAGCAGCAGGCGGAGCACTCGCAGCACGGCCGGGCGTCGTGAGCGAGGGCGAGAGGCGCCCTGGTTCTGGAAAATTTTCCAGAATTAGATGTCTGTGCTTCTAGCCAGACAACGGGAACGAAGTTTGGAAGACTTTCCAGACGTCTGAAAGGTGAGTTTTTCCCTCTTCTTCCTTCCCTTCGATTGACCGTACTAAGAGAGAGGGGAAATGGGTACGCGCAGGGTCGGAGATTCGTATCCAACGCGAATCAGACGTCTGGCTGCAGTGCCAGACGGCGAGAACGACTTCCAGACGTCCTGGGTGACCATCGGACGTCTGGGAACTAGGCCAGACGCCCCCGCAAGCTTCTGGATGTCTGAGAGCTCACGCAGAGTAAGGTAATTCCCTGATCCACTTTTTAAGACGTCTGGAAGAAGTTCCAGACATCTGATTTTGCACTATTTCGTCGTTTTCGACCGGTTTCGGGCCCGTTCGGGCTCCATTTTCCGAGTTTCGAGTTGCGCTCTTTTCGGAATTACATCCTCTACCTGTCTACAGTAGCTGTATACTGTTTTGAGAAGTTCCTTGTGTTTGATCCTTGTGATAGGACCCCGTTCCATTGCAGTCCCGGGGGTTGCGGAGGCACGTGGGATTCTCGACCACGCCCCCAATTCGCCTGTTGTAACCGGTAGAGTGGCTTTAAGTATAATCTGTTAAATTATGAAACCATAAATAGAACCTAGGACATTGCATGAATCCTAGGAATGAGAAATAGATTGAATGGTAGATTCCTAGGGTGTTGCATGAATCCTAGGGCTGAAAAACTAGATTGTATGATAGATCCTAGGATATGGCATGAATCCTAGGACGGGAAAACTAGTGGAATGTATTGAATACCGTAGTGGTTTCTTTCCTTACTGCTGTATTTCCTTACTGTTAGTTATATTCATGCTGAATGTGGTTTATTTTACTGCTCTTTTGGTTACTTCCTCATTGGACGACTAGGTCTTGGGATTAGTCGAGTCGGTCCGGTTCTCGTGTCTCGTGGGGACTTGGGAATCGGGTCGTTACAATTTTATTTTAACTTAATAATTTATGTATTTAACTTAATAACCTAATTACCTACAATAAATAGATAAATAAATCAATATATAGGTGTAATACAGTATATAATAAATAATTAAATAAGTATGTATAGTTTCAGATACTATTATACAAATTTACATATTTTTTTATAATTATCTTAGTTTATGTACATATAATCTATGATAAATTAAGAGATAATTATATAATTAAATTATATATACAATAACTCAACACAAATACTCATTTAAATATATGTAATACATTTATAAGTTATTTATGTACATTATATACATATATTACAATATTTACATATAACTTAGTGTTTAATTATATTTACAAGTATAAATACTATATACATGGTATTTTTGTGCTTTTTTGGATATTTTCATATTTTTATGTTATTTATATATTTAATAGAGATAGGAGAAGAGAGAGAAGAGGTGAAATGAAGGAAGAACAATTTCTTTTTGTGATTTTTAGATTGAGTTCTTTTATTGAATTTTAAAGTAGACTGAATCGTCGGCTGGTATGTTCTACTAGCCTAGGGGTTCGGAATACTTTGAAATTTCTCACACACTTAAAAAAAATATATGATCTTACTCAAGATAGGTTTATTTTATTTATTTACAACTTTTTTTAGATTTTTTCTTATAATTTTCCAATCTCATCCAAATGAGGCTTAAATGGAATGAACGAAAGAGCTAAAGCCTTCAAAATGATTTCTACTTGTTAGAACTGATATATGAGCATTCAAAAACATTCAAACAACATTATTAAACATGAGTGATAAAACAAACATGATTTTCAACCTTAAATTTCATTAAAAGTCACTTTTTGGATAGTTATTCATTTTCATGTAGCTGACAGCAAGTTTAAACATGGAATTCAACTAATTTCCATCAAATTCAAAGCCTAAACTTGTACATGAATGTTTGTTTTATGTTGTTCTAATAGTATTCACATGCCAACTCATCAAACACTCAATTCCCAACACAAATCCATTCAACAAGGAGGGTTGTTGTTGCAATACTGCTAAAGCTAGACAGTAGATCAAAATCAAACCTTCTCAGGTGTGATTTGGAGTAAATCAAGACCAAGTCATATCTGAAAAAGGAAAAGTCCAACTGCTACACAACCCAGACAAACATTTCATCCTTACTTCACTGAAATCAAGAATCAAAATCCCTAGAAAAGCTCTTCAAATAAGTAGAACTGGAGCAGCTGTTGTTGTTAGAAATGCTAATCAGACCTCATTTGCAATCTTAAACCTCATTCAAATCACTTCATTAAACTCTCAAAATCTTGAAAACAAACTTCAAGTCTTGATCAGAGCCTTCCAACATTGATTTAAGGTCTAAAGCTCAGAGCTCTTCTCAAACCTGGGTGACTAAGTAAGCATCCCAGATCTGGATTCAAATAACTAAACACCAATCACAGGCCTCACAATCCTCCATCAAAGATCATGGAATCTATCAAGATCAAATCCTCACTCCCAGAAACTCTAAAAAATCTAATTAATCACTCTATTGTGCTATAGACAACATGAAAAGAGTATATCAAAATAGGCATTCATATGCTTAAAATTTTAATCTAAATCATCAAAAATCTTCTCTGAAAGTTTCTGAACTCAACATAAATTAAATCAGAAAGCAAAATGCCTAAGAAACCCTAATTGGATTTTGCTCTTCCACTATAGATAGTGTGAAGATCAAAATCCAAATCAAGCTTTCTTACAACTTTAGAATCAACTTCAAACCTTCCTCAAAACTCTGCAAATCCAATTCAAATCCTCATTGGAAAATTAAAACATATTTGAATCAAATTGAATTGTTGCCCAAGTGAGCTTTTGATATGGATCCTCCATGATGACTTGGTCATCTAGAATCCCTGCATACCCTTAATTGGTAGTCAAGGTCCCTAAGTGAAGATTAAGATCTGATCAAGTCATTGCAAGGGCCTTAAAATAATGCATCAAAAACCTAGACTACTGCTACCTTAGATAACACCCAAAAATAGTGAATTAAGTTAAAATTGGGCTTGAAAAACAGACTCGATTAAAATCCATTTCAATGAGTTCAAATTCATTACCATAGGCTCAATTTAACTCTAAAACCATCAATTCACTCAATTAAACACAATTTAAATCGAATTGAATAATTGATCTACAAATCAGGCATGGCAATCAAATCCATGTAATTGAGTGGATCATTGCAATTGAAGCAGAAATAGGGGGTCTTGTGGACAGATG
Source organism: Thalassia testudinum (assembly GCA_037157565.1). Classification (NCBI taxonomy): domain Eukaryota; kingdom Viridiplantae; phylum Streptophyta; class Magnoliopsida; order Alismatales; family Hydrocharitaceae; genus Thalassia; species Thalassia testudinum. The sequence goes on from JAZHRO010000024.1 coordinate 214,301,935, forward strand.
GATTGAATGGGAGACCTCCCCAATGGATTTTAGGTGCAATTTCAGATCTAATAGCCTAAACTTTCATATCTGACCTTGGCCTTTATGGAGGGGTGATATGTGATTTAAACTGAGGGAAAATCAGAAGGCAATCATAAGATGGTAAGGAAGAAGAGTGAACATGTGAGTGATAGTGAATTCATCTCCTCTGATCGGAATTGATCAAAAGAGGCAGGGGATCATTACACTAATTTACTCCTATCTTACTACACAATCATTGAATCAACTAGCTAATTCTACTCCTATCTAATCTAGAACGTGATAAATCTACCTAGAAAATAGTAAATCCTACTCTAATAGGAAGAACAGGACCTGTCATAGGATTTGTAGCTGGTGACTGCAACGAGGAAGGAGGAAGGAGTCTCCAACAATTTGAAAGCCCTCTAGTGGAGCTCGAGATTGCCCTAGGGGTTATGTTATCCTTTGCGGTGAGGAGAGTCAAAAGAAGTGGTATTCCACCATAGCAGCAATGGACTGGGGCAAGGTGGGAAGAAGAAATTAGAGAAGAGTGAATGATCGGCTCAAGAAGTGTAGTAGGGGGCAGATCCCTTGCGCGCGAGCTCAGGGGTGAGTTTTAGTAGCCGTGCAAGTGGATCAAATCACCATAGAGCGAGTTTAAGCGATTAGGGTACCAAAGGTGGGATGAGTAGAGAGGGTGTGCAGGAAGTTTTACACCAAACTTCCACTGCTGGATCAGATCTGAGAGAGGTGAAGGTGCTTCGATTGAAGGTGCGTAGAGATTGGATCAAGATCTATCGTCTGATCAATGGAATACGAAATCAAAAGTAGCTACTTCTCGTGTTCTTCATGAGGAACAGTGCATTCACGGCTGCAGGTGAGTTGGAACAATTGTGGAAGAGCCATCATAATGAAGGGGTAGAAAAATATCAGAAGAAGTCCATAAGTCGTAGGAATGTTAACCAAGAGGCCCTTGAAGTCTAACAAGAAGGTCCCTACAGCTATCAAATGAGTCCCTAAAAGGTTTTATATGCATGAAATGTAAGGGAATGAAGGACCTATATCTAAACAATTAAATGCAAGGTCCTAGTGATGTCCAAATGCCATGAGATTCTTATTGGAGCTTAATTGAACATATTAAAACATAATTTCACCCTTAATTTATACTTTTGAACTCAAACTTGTGTTCAATTAGCAATTGCATCATCAATTTGTATTAATGAATAGAATATCTCAATTATTGACTTAATTATGCATTTTTAACCCAAATTTGATGTTTTAGGTTATTTTCATTAATTCCCACACTTAGCCTATTCATAGTGTTAATAAGATAGTGTTTAACCTAGTTTCTAGCTTAACTTGGGCATTTTAGGTATGATGAGCTATACCTCATCAACCTTCCCCTCGTGTCAAAAATTGTCAAAGAATCATCATTTATTTAATTGTATCCCCCATCAAAATTTCTCTCCAATCGATTAAATCTGTTGTCGACATTGTCCATGTACATAGCACAGAAGTTTATTCATTCTTCTAAAAGGTAACCCTCGATGATTGATGCCTCTGACTTAGCTTTATTTAAAATGTATTGTTTTAGCTTCCTCAAATATCGCTCAATTGGATACATCCATTTATACTGTATAGGTCCACCAACTCTTGCTTCATTTGCAATAGCGTTAGATGCACCATGATGTTGAAGAACTTCAGGGGAAAGCTTTATTCCATTTTGCAGTGTGTAATTACAATTTGATCATTCCAATTGTCTGGACTTTCACAGTTTAAAGTCTTCAAGCAAACGACTTTAAAAAATTGTCTCATCTTCGTGAATGAATTGACCACTGGATCTGGCAACACTCCATGAATAGCTAACGAAAATAAAATCTGCATGTAAACATGTGAATCGTGACTTTTCAATCCACTAGTCTTCTTATGAACTTCATTCACATAGCGCGAGAGCTGTGAAGAAAACCTGTCTGGGACCCAAATTCCTTTCAAAAAAGAGAATATCTTATCCTTTTGTCCTTATTGTAAACTGTACATTACTGGTGGCATTTCTTCTCCTTCGGTGACATCTAACTCAAAAAGGATACCCACTTTCTTCATGTCATTTCTTGATCTTAACGTGTCTTTGGGATTATCTGTTAAATTCAACATGTCTAAGATGTTGTCCATGACATTTTTCTCAATATGCATGGTATCAAGATTGTGACGTATTGTAAGATCTTTACAATACGGAAGCTCAATGAAGAAGATGCTTTTCTTCTTAAAACTAAAGTCCTTCAATGCTGTAAGATCTTTCTTGAAGGGGCGACCAAGTCGTACGTTGGCAAGCTCTTGTAATTTTGCCATTACTTTAGACCTTGACAGTAGAATGGAATTTTTCCGCAACTTATTTCTCGGATTCCTACTAGAATACCGACAAGTTGTACCATCAAATCTATCCTTAAACTGTGCACCCCACCATCTGTGTTCAATGGGAAGAAATCTGTGGTGCCTTAAATATGCAAATTTATTACTTTCAGGCAGACTCAAATGATGTGTATCTTCCACACATACAGGGCAGCCAAACTTTCCTTTCATACTTCATTAAGAAAGATTCGCATATGCCGGGAAGTCATTAATGATCCAGAGCAAAGCCTCGTATATCTGAAAGAATTCTTTCTTCTGTGCATCATATGTCTGAACATCGTCATGCATAGTTGTTTCAATTCATCTACTAATGGTTGTAAGTTGACGTTAATTGTATTTCTTGGTTGCTTAGGACTTGGGACTAAGAGGGTCAACATCATAAATGAGGATCGCATGCAGAGCTAGGGAGGTAAGTTGTAGGTAACCATTACGATTGGCCATATAAAGTACGACAGGTGCATGATCTTAAATAATTTTAAATTCGTCGCTTGCAAGTCCCAATCTGACATTACGTGAATCCTCTGCAAAAGATAAATGTCAACTATCAATGTTTTTCCACTCCTCTAAATTTGTTGGATTGAGAATAAGGCCGCCTCCTGACTTGTTTTCTGATGCCACCACATCCACGTTGTAGTCCTACTAGAGAAAATTAGTTCTTACAACCTTGGAATTAATGGAAAGTAACGAATAACCTTTCTAACTTGTTTCCTCTCTCCTTTATATCTTTCCTTACCACATTTCGGGCAGGAAGTCAAGCTAGAGTACTTGTTTCTATATAACATGCAGTCATTGGGACATGTGTGAATCTTCTCATAATTCATTCCAAGTACTAGGATTTGCTTCTTGGCTTCATACCATGACTTTGACACACCGGTGGGATTATTTAACAACTCCCATATAAACTAAAGCACCTCTAACATCATTTTCGTTGTAGCTCTATTCATAACTTTCATTTGAAATAATTTCAACAGGAAGGACAGCCTTGACATGGAACTTATTCCAGGCGTGATAGGCTCCTCAGCTACCTTCATCACATCATAAAACTCATTACAGCTATTGAGTGCTTCCTCATCATTTGCAATATCAGGATTAGCCTCTCTCATCTCATGTAGCATCTCATCAATTTGATTATCATTGTCTTCCTCATCATTAGGCTCATCCACTTGCACTGTATTCTGTGTGTCATCTTGTGCTAGTTCCTCTTCATTTGTAGTCCACTTCGTATAATGCTGCCTCAACCATTATAGATTACATGCTCTAGAACTATTTTTCTATCCTGGACAAATCCATTGAAGCACTTCCCACATGAATAGAATATTTTCTTCAAAAATTCTCCATGTCTGTATTGTTTCCTATCTTCATGGAAGGCCCAATCCAGGAATGAGATCACTCCACTCTTATGCTTAGTGTAATCCAAATTCCTCAAGCCAATTCAAGACTTGTCCATGATAATCTAAATGTTTTATTCTAAATAACCTGAAAGTTAGGAGCGAATATAAGGAAAGTATTCATATTTTAAAGAAGATTTTCACTTGATAGCCCTTTCCCGAAGATTTGATCACAATGTTACTTGTTACATGCTACTAGTGTGTAGAGAAATTTTGACAGCATCTACCCGCACTTCTCTAGTATACTCCCCAAAACTAACATTAACTACATTCCTAATAGCTCCTAGCACTACAACATACTCTACCTTTGTCGTCGATTGGAAATTGACGACAAAGCCCATATAATCGATGCCATTAAGTGACACTATTATTAGCATCGCTATTTCGATTTCCCGTCAGTTAGAGAGCACATCCAACGTCAAAATATTGTTCGACCACCGGACGGATTGGATATTTCGACGTCATTTTAAAACTGACGACAATTGTATTTTCCGTCAGTTATAAAATAACCAACGACATGTATGCCACTTTTTCCTGCCTTTTCGCCTCCCTTTCTTAAGTTTCATCGTCACTTATATAAGCGATGACAAAAATAGTTTTGCCATCCCTTGTCCTTATAAGCGACGACATATAAGGATCTAGAGAAGCCCTCCTCCTATTTTTTGTCATCGCTTATATGAATAAGCAACGGTATAGATGAGATAGTTAAAAAGTTTTTGCCGTCACTTCTCATTATAAGTGACAGCAAATATGTAACGATAAAAATATTTTTGCCGTCACTTTTCCTAACAAGCAACGACATAAAAGAGGTGTGGTTCTCTCAAACCTTATATGCTGTCGCTTATTACGAGAAGTGACGACAAAAGTATTTTTACCATCGCACCTACCGTCGCTTATTCAAATAAGCGACAACAAATGTATGGTTTTTTTTTTTTGAAAAATTTTCAAAATGATGGGAAGTACATACTAAACCTACTTAAAAGACTTACTTTTCTACAAAAGTAACTAATGAAAATGAAAATAAGTTTTTATTTAATAAATATAAAGTCTAGCACATAAAAAGTTTGAAAATGAAATATTTAAATAAAAAGGGTAAAATGAAAAACATAACAAAAGAAAATGGATAAAAATCAAAAGGCTACTGCCTCGATGCCACCAGTTCTACCTGCACCGCCCATGTCATTGTCGTCACGTTTGTAGATGCTGGGATCTGATGAAGACGAATGCTCTGATTGTCCCTTCTCGAGAAGAATGGATAGAAGGATCCGAAGCTTCTCATCCATGGCATTCATCTTTTTATGCCTCTCTGCCTATCTCTTCTGCCTCTCCTCCTCTCATCTCTGTAGTGTGTCGATCTTTTGATAGACCTGATCGATGACACTAGATGAGATAGCACCTTTCCTCCCATACCAGCTGGACAATGTGTGTGCCCTCCCCACACTATGAATGAAACCACCATAGTCTGGTGGCACCACTCTCCTAAATGCCTCCTCTGGATCTAGAGGATGTTGGATGTTGTCGGAGGTCTCATCAGTAGGGGGATGTACTAAGTGTACCATTTGCTCCTAAATGTATGAAAAAATATTATTATAATATATATATACAAAGTTATAAATTTTTTAAATTTAGAAAACTTACGTGTCATTCCTGGTATGATCATGAATCCACTTACGAGCACCCTCAACTGCAGTCTTACTGTGGGTGACCTCGTAGATATCCATCCTACACATTTCCATCCCATCATATGTAGCGGAATGAAAATATAAAATGATACAATTATATTAAGATAACTTAAAAATTAAGTAATATTCAACTGCAAAGTAGTTCAAATACTTATGTAACAGCTCCTAACCGTCTCGACACTCTTTCGAACCAAACAATGGGTTTGTGGTGGAGCTTTGGCCCTATTGGTCTTATTTTTTCTTGCTTGTTCCTGTAGATATACATAATAATATTTTTTATGAATTTAAGATATATAAAATTAATAGAATCATTTTTAATCATTTACTAAACTCCGTCTTGGGATCCATCCAATGCTCACATGCCTTCTTCCAATCTTGAGGCATGACATCAGGAGGATAATTCTTCATTGTCTCCTCGGGTGAACTACAGTTTGAGAAAAACTAAATACAAAATATAAATTGTTAGAAATAATATATGAAATTATGTATATAATAAAAATGTAAATGTTTAAAAATTATTAAATTTCTCTTTGTTTCCATCCTCAAATCTTTGTGGATTTTGGTGACGTGCTTAAGGATATATCAGGAGGCATTGGGGTCATCACCTCAATTGTAATTTGACTACATTTATTTTTTAAAAAAAATATGTCAATCATAGTTGATAATAATTTTAAGATAAAATTATAAAAGAAATCACTTTGATAAATGAAATTACCTCCAACTGTCGGAGGAGTTGCCTCTTCAGCTCTGCGAGCACCTTCCTCCAGTTGAAGTAGCAAATGGGCACAATGTACTCAACCATTGTGCCCACTCGACTGATGAAGCTTGGGTAATTCTCTACCTCCCCTGTGTTTCTAAAACTGATTGTTATTCTCAAGCCCTCGGGGACACACCGGAGGTCTAAATTCTTTGTCTTCCCTCATCCTTTTCTTAGTTTACTTATATAAACATTAATCATATTCATTATATATTTTTGATGTTATAATATACTTTAAAATATATAAGTAATTTACTTCTTAAAGGTATAGGAGTTCTTACCAAAACTTGTGCCCATCGCTAAAGGGTTAACATGAATTGGGGACGTACTCCCCACCATCTCATCCTCTTCCTCCTCCTCATCTGATGCTCCATAATCTAGATCATCCTCTACTCACTCTGGCAAGGTATGAGTAATCTCCTTTCTCTTTCCCTTCCCCCTGCATGTAGTAAATGTGTCATTTCCCTAGGTCGTACGAAATGTGACTGAGGGGAGCTTGGTGCCAAGGGTGGCTGAGCCTGCTATCGGGGGGCTGGTTGAGCCTGAGGAGACAAATCAGGCTGGGTGGATGGCTGTCTTAGGGGTGATGATAACGTCATCATCAGCCATATCTAGCTTTATTTAGTCATAATCAAGGAATAAATGCTCCTACATAACCGCCGATAGCCTTAATTCATTGCATAATCATTCTGAGAGAAAGATAAGAAAATAGGGGTAAAATTGTAGTTTTAGCAGCATATCTCAATTGCAGTACAATCATGAGTTTTCTCAAGGGTTAATTAAGGGTCAAATGGCCTTAAGAGTCTAACAAGTGGGTTAGTACAGACAGAAAAGGATTTTTGCGTGTTTTGAGAATTAAATGACATTTAAAATCCTAAAAACAGACCTGCTTTATTAACTGAGGCTCTGGTCAGGATAAAATCCACTCAAACCCTCTAAAATTCATATAAAAATATTCTCTAGGATTTGGTATGCTTGATTTGACCATTGGAACCCAATTTGACCCAAAATAGAGCTATATACCGACTTTTGCCCTAATTTAGGTTTTTACATAAATTACCCAATCAAACTAAGTCAAAACCAAAATCCAACTTCACCATTGAATTTATTAGGTCCAAATTAGGCTTGTACCAAAATTTGATACTAATCTGAGATTGTCATGACCTAGTTTGCAATTTGGTCCTGTCTGATTCTTTATCTCACACACATGCCCATAACTTTTGAATTTCTTACAAATAGCCCCCCAATTTTTTCATCTTCTTCACAAATAGGTCCTTGCCGCCATGAAATTCTATTCCTACAACTCTAGTGACCTTGGATTGAAGAGAACTTCTCTGATCAATCAATCCCTTCCAAAATAGGAAAGGAGATTCCTTGAGGAGTCTTCTTTCTAATGAATCCGATCTTGAGCCCCAAAACCTTCCCAATCTCTCATGCAAATGCATGAGAGATTTGGGTATCTTTAGGTTTCCAACTCTGGAGAACACTCAAATCGACCTCTAGAGCCCTATAAAAGAACCCCTGACTCATGACCGTTTTCCTCAGCTAGTTTTATGGCCACAAACCTCTTCAAAACTCCACCTCTGGCCGTCCTCCGACTTAGCTCCGGCGGACCTCTTCCCCATTGTCCTATGGCTAGCCAATGACCAAATTGGCTGGGCCACGACCTTCCTCACTTTCATCCGCGCCTGGTGTGCCAAAGCTAGGGCTATCTTCCCCATTCTTCGCCGTCGTCCATCTTAGGAGGTTTCATCTTCCACAGCGCCGGCAATCACAGCAGCATCGTATTGCTCGCCCCCTTTTGTCCCTAAACTAGGTTCTTTAGCTTCCTCTACTTCCCTACTTTTTCCCTCTCTCTATCTCTCAATTCGAGCACCAAACACACGCAACCACCTCTGTCTTCTCCGTCTCTGGCAATCCCTCCAGCGAGGTGCCTCCGTCGCTACACACCTCCATCTGACTTGCCGACCACCTCATTACCTTTGCATCATCCTCCCGCACAAAAGCCCTCTCATTATCTCTCTTTTGCTCGCCCTAACCATCCACCGAACTACCCATCCACCCACCCCACTCACCTTCACGCCATAAAACCACCACTAGTACATTCATCGTCACCTCACGACTCTCCTGAGCTGGTTTAATGTGGCCATAAGGTTGTTTGTTTGATTTCAGGTACTCAGGACCCCCGCGCAATTGTTGAAGCTTCTTCGCGAAGCTCTAGGCCTTTTTCGTGCAGGATTCACTCAGGCATCTGCTCCAGGCACAGCGGAATCCCTCCAGGAACACAACCTAGGGACCAATTTGGCCCTTTGACCAGAATTTGATGAAGCAGCTGCTGCAGCCAGCGCGAAGAGGAAAGGTGGGACTTTAGTCCCACCTCAAAAGCGCACAAAGCAGTGCAGCGGAATAAATTGATTTTCTACCTTAGGCTCATCGCCCCAACTAACACACAGGGGGTGAGGTTCCCACACCCTCACACGCACCTCACCCATGACACTGTTCCACACAGGCCTGGTCCAATTACTCGCCTAACCTGTGCATACCTTGCTCACCACCTACTGCCGGTGAGCTTGGTCTCGGGTGCGCTCTACCCGAATATCCGATTACCTGGTACTATGGCCTTAGGAAGGCAAGGAAGCGGAAAACCTACAGGGAGAAAGGAAAGAGGGCATAGGGTCAGGGGGTTTTTCTCTTTGAAGAAGTTTCCCTATGACACTTAGCCACTGGAGGGATTGTCTCCCTCTATGCATGTTAAGACCCGTGTTGTTTGAGCCTTTTAAGACGTCTGGACTTTAGGTCAGACGTCTAGTAAGACGTCTGGACTGTGGGTCAGACATCTGGACGCATTCCCAGACATCTGAAAATCGAAAATCTTGGGTACTAACATCTGCACGCAAGCTACACGCAAATAGTACCCCTTGTTTTTCCTACTTCTCTCTCTTTCGTTCCCAGTAAAACCATAACACCAACCTTATATAACCCCCTCGTCCTCTCTTGTTTCCCCCACTTCTCAGCCACCAGCCCCCTTCCCCTCTTCTTCTCCATTCCAGCGAGAGCGCAAGGAGCAACGTGAGAAGGAGAGGAGGAGTAGCGTGAGAAGGAGAGGAGGTGAACTCGCGAGCTCATGTGGGAGCTCACCGGTGAGCGCACGATCGGAGCAACACACGAGCGAGGCAGAGGAGTGCGTCGGGGAGCTCCTCCCCAGCACTGTTGCAGCCAGAGTAGTAGGCAAGAGGGCACAGCGCAGCCATGCGCAGCACGAGAGGGCGGAAGCAAGTTATGGTCCTGGGTTGTCCCTAGAATCAGATGTCTGTAGCGACGCCCAGATGATGGAGCTGACGTCTGGAGGGGGTTCCAGACGTCTGAGGAGGAAGTCTCGAGAAGGTACGTCCCTTTGCGGATACGACCATGCAGGCCACTCCGTCGATACCCCTTTTACAAGCCCGATTTAAGAAGATCGGATATCTGCAAGCAAGATTTGCTTCGAGAAGGCATGGGACATGCCCTCCCATGCATTTCAGACATCTGGCCAATAGACTAGACGATGGGAAGTACTTCCAGATGTCCAGAGAGGTGGTCGGACGTCTGGAACTGGGTCCAGACGATCGAGAGGAGTTCCTGGACATCTGAGGATTGGCGTAGGGCTTGAGGTACGACACTGGACACTTTTAAGATGTCTGGAAGTTCCAAACATCTGATTTGAGTTAGAAACGCTGTTTTTGACCTGTTTAGGGTCCGTTTGAGGTATGTTTACCGCAAATAAGATACCGATGTTTTCCGTATGATTTCCTTTATTTGTTAGAAGACTTTCTATACTGTTTTGAATATTCCCTTGTGATTGATGCTTGTGATAGAACCTCGTTCCGTTGTAGGTTCGGGGCTTGCTAAGGCACGTGAGCCTACCGTTCAAGCCCCCACTACTCCTGGGTTTGCTGATAGAGTGGCTTCCCCTTAATTTAATTAAAACCTAAATGCATGTGTGGGGTGAATGATTAGAACCTAGGATATGGCATGAATCCTAGGACGAGAAACACCTGAAATGTCTGTAATGGATGATTCAATTACAGTCTTGAATGAGCAGATAGAATGATAACAATTTCCTATAAATAAATAACAGCTGCCTGTGAAATGTAAAGTACTTGTCTAGCAAACTATTGCATGTAAATTCCTGTTGTATACGTTAAATGACATAATACGAGCTGCATGTATATAAATTTAGAATGGTAATGTGAATGATGGAAATACGAGCTACCTGTGTATAACTGGTGTATGGAAATGTAAACAATAGAAATACGAGCTGCATATGTATATCCTGAGAATGGAAATAGAAATGATGAAACCTGGTATGGCATGGCCTGAGGAATATGAGCATGAACCCTACGAGGAATTAGGAGTAGAGCTCCTGAAAATAAATGGAATGGATCTGGAAATGTGAGTGGGGAAGTGAGCTGGCCCTTGAGTACAGAGTACCAAGGAGAGTGACTGTCCTCTTATTTAGTGCAAAGTGGAGCTAGCCGCCCTTGGGTTGGGACCTGGGGTTAGGATTGGCCACTCTGTACCGACTTCTTGGCCCTCACGTACACAGTGCAGGGGAGAGCTACTAGTGTAGGGAGAGAGTTAGCCACCCCATGGGACCCGAGGTTCAGCTAGCCACACTACACCTACTTGTTAGGCCCACTGGGCAAACTAGGGTAGTTAGGCAAGGATGCGCAAACTGTGGAGGAGTGAAACCCCTGTTTGGTTCTTAGGGGCTAGACCCCTGTTACTAAGAGGGCTAGGCCCTATACTAGTTCCGTGCTGTGCTTTGGGCACACCTGCTAATGGAAACAACTGACCGTGTGCCAGTGCGGGGTAGCTACCCATGCACTTATCGCATGTGCTGTAGTCACCGTTACGTCTGTCCGTGACCTTAGGGTGGTTGACTGGGCATAGGATCATCACGGGGGACTCTCCTGGCCAGGAGAGCACCACGTTCGCCTTCTACTCCTCTGAAAAGACTACAATCAAGATCGTTCCCACGAGGAACATTCAAGATCAACAAAGAGACCTGATAAATAAACCAAGTGATGACAGAAAGAATAATTAGTTAAAGAAAGAAAGAAATTGAAAAACAACAGCTACCTGTCCACTTTTACTGTTTTATTTAGTTGGTGGCCACTCTACTCAGCGTTCGCTAATGTTGTGTACTCATAACCCCTTTCCAGGTCCGGGTGTTGAGCAGCCAGAGCCCACGGCTGCAGAGGGTGCTGGGCCTAGTAGAGCCCAGTAGCTGTGGTTTCCTTTGCTATACTCTTTTGTAGTAGTGAGTACACTCTTGCACCTTTACGTTTGTACTCTTATACTCTGTACTTTATATTCTTGTACCTGGTTACCTTTCTACTATTGTGGTGGTGTGTACTGTAGTAGTTTTTACTTCCTTACTGCTATACTTTTGTTACTGTTAGTTGCTTAGCATAGTGAATGTGGTTTACTTTCCTACTTTTTGGTTACTTTCTCATTGGATGACTAGGTCATGGGATCAATCGAGTCGGTCCGATCTCGTGTCCTGTAGGGATTCGGGGACCAGTTTGTAACAAGATGGTATTAAAGAAAGGTCATCCCGAGAAGTGAACCAACTAGCTTGAGAATAACCAATTCACATGCTTGTAACTAGAGGAACCACCACAACGTACCTTTTGACATCTGTTCCGAGGCTCTTTTGCTGATTGTCCGTTGGAATTGACGTCTTCTTGTTTTGTTGTTCGCATCTCCTTGCAGGAGATGCCTCAACGTGGAGTCATTGAGGAGGGCAGTGGACATGGCTATGGACGAGGTCAGAGGGGCGGACGTGCTAAGCCTGACGTCTCAGTGGACTAGCCACTTCTTCTAAGTGTTCAGGCCCAGGATCTCGCCCAGCTGATACGGGAGATTGTGCGAGAGGAGCTCCACCTGCCTCCACGGGTGCCTCTCCTTGGGGACGTGGAGGGGGAGTCCTCTGTGGGACTGCAAGACAGACACAACGCTAGATGTGGGGGTGGGGGTGGTCCTCCACCGCCCCCACCGTCCTCTGACACTTCCGAGCATGAGCCCTCCCTGCCTGGTGGCGTGCCCGTTTCCCCACTTCAGCGACATTATGAGCTTTTTGGACAATTCTGGAAGCTGAAGCCCCCCTCCTTCAAGGGGGATGAGGACCCGACTGAGGCAGAGGACTGGCTCGAGCAGATCGAGAAGGTGTTTGACACCCTTCGCCTCCCTGCAGAGTGCCGCATGGCCTTTGCCACGTACCAGCTGGAGAGTGCGGCACACAAGTGGTGGGGACAGTCAGAGGTCAAGAGAAGGCAGAGCCGACATGGGATCAGTTTGTCACCTCTTCTACGAACAATACTTCCAGCAGATGTGGAAGGATCAGAGGAGGCGAGAGTTCCACACACACTGCCAGGGAACGATGACTGTGAGCGTGTATCGTATGCATTTTCTGGAGCTGTCTCGTTTCACCACGACAGTTGTGGCTACTGAGGAGTGCCTGTGGAGGTTCACCGCGGGGCTCTAGCCTACTATTCGGGGGTATGTCAAAACCCTGAAGCTACCTACATTCTCGAGAGTGGTTGTTGACTCGTCGATCTTTCGCTTTAAAGTCATTTGCAGTTTAATGTGGTGGAAAAATCGACTAATCAATATTTAAGAAAAAATAACCACTCACAGAGGAGCAGGTCGAATCCATAGGGAGGCAATGACGTATTAAAATTCACACCAGTTAAAAATGTTTGTTCGAATTTAGTTTGGACAAGAATCAAGCCAAAATTGCCTTCAGATTAAGGTTTAAGCAAGAAATAATGCTGAAATAGTAATTCTGAGAAACTAGAGGATATTTTCCGCAAAGCAAAATCAATAAAATATGATTAAAAAGTGACAATGGCAGAAAATGTAATTTCTAATTGACGGTTTACTGTAGCAAAATAGGGGAATTTTTCCCCTTTATCTTGCGCGACGAGGAGCGGATGGCCGGGCGCGGGAAGGTTGGAGGAGGTCCCTTGGACCAATGGCTTCGAATCGGTGGTGGCGGCGAGTCGCGTGGTGGCCGGAGGTGGCCAGATGAGCTCCGGTGGAGGTGCTGCAACCGGTGAGCGTACGCGGCCTGTTGGCGTGAGAACTACCACGCGCTGCTGCTAGCGGCTCTGCAGGCGCGGGCGGAGGAGGCTGCAGGCACGGGAGTGGGTGCGCACGCTGCAGGCGCGGGCGGAGGCGTGAGCGGTTGTGCAGGTCTGCAGGTGCGGGGGTGGCTGTTGCTGTTGGCGGGCGCGGGGGCGAAGGCGTCGCAGTTGTGCGGGTCTGCAGGTGCGGGGGTGGCTGCTGCTAGCAGGCGCGGGGGCGAAGGGCTCTGTAGGCGCGGGTGAATGGTGCTTGTCTGCAGGCGCGGGGAAGGGCGGTTGGAGTTCTGCAGCTGTGCGCAGGTGGCTGCTGCTGGTGGCGAACGTGCAGGCGAAGGTGTGCGCTGGTCTGCAGGCGCGGGAGGATGGCGTGGACTGTAGGCGCGTGGAGAGCGGGTCTGCAGGTGAGGAGGGTGTGGGCCGTTGTAGGTGAGCGGGTAGCTTCAAACGTCTGGGAAATTTCCCGGACGTCTTAAGTTACTAAAAGGGTGGTTGACGGTTGTTGCGGCGGTGGTGGTTGGTGACGACGGTGAGGGAGATGCACGCTAAGGTGCTCACGGTAATGCAAGCGAGCTCCGGATGGCATTGTGGCCTATCACACCACACGCCCACGGTGGTGGAGACTCGCCGCCACAGTACAGGGCGGCAGTATGGAGTGGAAGAGATAAGGTCTCTCTGCACAGTGGTGGGTCGGTGGTGGAGGCCTCCCAAGCTCGGCTGCCTCCCTCCTCCTTTTGTAGTGGCCTGCACACATTTGCAATCATCCCCCCGACCAGATCCACCACATCCGCTCTCCCTTGAATGGATTTTTCACTGCGGCCGTTCGGCGTTGGAGCGGCAGCCATCCGTTCCTGCAAGAAGAAGAATAAAGAAAATAATATTAAAATATTAGGGCCATTTATATATAGACCCTCAACTTTTATGTTAATAAAAATAATGTACCTAATTAGTTATCTAGTTAGATAAATGTCATTCTAAGCTAATTCTAAATGCACTTAAAATATGAATGCAATGCCCACAACTATGGGCTAATCAAATACCTCCATGCCTAGTTTTTGCTGGTCCCTAGCAAAATTAAGCGAAATCTAGTACTCCAAGTAGACTAGTCAGCTCACTTAGTCTTCCTTCAGAAGCATATTAAGTTTAGGCTCTAGACCCAAGGTTCCTAAGTAGTTGCTAAGTTACAGACTAGGTCGGCTAAAGACGAGTTGCAAGCACAAGTTTCCCTGATTTCTGACTCTACCCTAAAGTTTATTGATCCCTGAGATTAAAGCATCTGTGCCTGTGCATTGGTCTGAGTTATTTGAGTTAAAGGATTTTATATATATATATATACTTTTTTTTTTTTTTTATTCTTCTAAGTCTAACCTCAGATCAGCTATCAACACGGTCTGTGTCGGATTCATTGTCCCCATTACCATACCTCGAAGTGTGCCTGGCTTTCGATGCTTCGAGATAGCACCGCCCATAACGACCCCAAGAACTCCTGGCAATCGACACTTCAACATAGTATCGCCCATGGATTTCTTAAGCGAATTCAGGCCTATGGCAATCGGCACTTCGAGATAGGGCCGCCCATGGTACCTGAACCGCACAATGCGGTTACATGCCCCCAGTAGGATGGATATCCTAAGAGACAAGTGCTAAGGAGGTAATATGTTATCATCGCATCCTCAAGGTGAGTATATACTCCACCTCTCCTACGGCGGGAACTCTTCCAATCAAAATGTGTTTTCAAGCCTCTCTTAAGTCAAAACTAAGAGAACCAAATCTCTTTTCAGAAAAATAGAAATTAAGTTGATTACCAGACCAAGTGTGTGAAATTTGGATGCTTAGGTTACAAGGACCTGTAAACCAAAAGGTAGAATAAGACTCCAGGTACTACCCCACCTTTTAACTCAAACCCTAGCTTCCCTTCCTCAACCTCTTGAGGAATGGTCCGTAACTTAACTCCTACTTAAGTTTTTAAGTCCACAAAGGACCCTAAAGGTCTAATGCTAGCAACTCATTTAGCTTCTAAAGTTTGACCCTAGAATTAATTTAGTCTACGCTAAAGTTCTGATTTGCTTAAGAATGCAGGACTTAGCCAGTTAAGCTCAAAACTTTTTTTTTTCATTTTTTTTCATTTTCTCTCTTTTTCTCTTTTTTTTTTATATGCTATAAACAAAATGCCGCAGGTCCTCTCCCCCATGCCTGGTTCAAACAATGTCCTCATTGAAAACAAAAATAGCTAAAGGAAGATATTACCTGAGGCGGAGAATGGTAGGAGCTAAGGCTCCTCAAGAGTGACTTCGTCAACTAGATGGCCATCTAAAGTTATGTACGGTTTTAACCGTTGACCGTTGACGATAAAGGGAGTTGCTGAAGAGGAAGGATTTTTTATCTCCACAGCTCCATGCGGAAATACTTTGGTGATTATGTAAGGCCCATCCCAACGAGATTTTAACTTCCCAGGAAAAAGCTTAAGTCTGGAATTGAAAAGCCAAACTTGTTGGTTGGGCTCAAAGGTCTTTCGAAGAATAAACTTATCATGCAAGACCTTAGTTCTTTCTTTATAAGCTTGAGAGGTGTCATAAGCATCATTCCTCAACTCCTCAAGCTCACTTAATTCTAGAAATCGTGCCTTACCTGCCTTCTCTAAATCCATGTTAACACTTCGAATAGCCCAAAGTGCTTTATGTTCCAATTCAACAGGTAAATGACATGCTTTTCCATACACAATCCGAAAGGGAGAAGTACCCAAAGGGGTCTTATAGGCCGTTAGATAAGCCCACAAAGATCATCAAGCTTTTGGGACCAATCTTTCCTATCATGTCTAACGGTCTTTTCCAAAATATTTTTTATCTCCCTATTTGATACTTCAACCTGGCCACTTGTCTGAGGGTGGTAAGGGGTAGAAACCTTGTGAGTCACTCCCAAACTCTTAATTAACCGATTGAAGTGGTGGTTTCAGAAATGAGGTCCCCCATCACTTATAATAGTCTTGGGGCAGCCGAAACGGGATATGATATTGGCCTTCACAAATTTCAAAACCACAGAGTGGTCATTTGTGCGCGTAGGAATGGCCTCTATCCATTTAGAGACATAATCAACTACCACCAAGATATATTCAAAACCATGGGACGACGGGAAGGGGCCCATAAAGTCAATTCCCCACACATCAAAAATTTCAACAGATTGAATAGGATGTTGAGGCATTTCATTTTTCTTCCCAATCGTTCCAGTCCGTTGACATCTAATACAGGCCTTAACAAAATTATGAGAATCCTTAAATAAGGAAGGCCACCAAAAATCGGACTGAAGAACCTTAAAAGCAGTTTTCTTAGCACCAAAGTATCCTCCACAATGAAGTTCATGGCAAAAACTCAGCACACTTTGTTGTTCCTCCTTAGGCACACAACGTCTCAATACTTGGTCTTGTCCAATTCTAAATAATTCTGGCTCTTCCCAATGAAAATATCTTGCTTGAGAAATGAATCATTTTCTTTTCTACTCATCCCAAGAGCCAGGAGTTTGTCCAGTGACCAAGTAATTTACAATGTCTGCATACCAAGGTAATGTTGATGTTACCGCCATCAGAGTTTCATCGGGAAATGTCTCGCGAATGTCTTCAGAAATAAAGTCATTAAGAGGAAGGCAGGACAGGTGGTCAGCCACAACATTTTCTACTCCTTTCTTTTCACGTATTTCCAAGTCAAATTCTTGAATGAGTAAGATCCACCTAATCAGACGTGGCTTAGAATCTTTCTTAGCAATGAGATGTTTCACTGCTGCATGATCAGTAAAAATAACCACCTTAGACCCAAGTAAATAAGACCTAAACTTCTCCAGAGCAAAAACTACAGCAAGTAATTCTTTTTCAGTGACGATGTAGTTTTGCTGCAGTTCAGTTAAAGTCTTGTTTGCATAATGCAGCACATGAGGTCTTCCCTCAACCCTTTGTCCAAGGACTGCCCCCACTGCATAATCCGAAGCATCACACATAAGCTCAAATGAGAGTGTCCAATCAGGAGATTGGAGAACAGGCGCGGAGATCAAGGCCTCCTTTAGAGTTTGAAAGGCCTCGGCACACTTTGAATCAAAACTGAAGGAAGATTCCTTCGCCAATAAGTCACAAAGTGGCCTAGAAATCTTACTAAAATTTTTAATAAAGAGCCTGTAAAAGCCAGCATGGCCCAGAAAGGATCTAATCTGTTTGACATTTGTAGGCAATGGAAGTTTGAAAATATAATCAATTTTGGCTTTATCTACTTCCAAGCCTTGCTCGGATACAACATGCCCAAGTACAATTCCTTTTTGTACCATGAAGTGACTTTTCTCCCAGCTGAGGAATAAACCAATCTCCTTACATCGTTTCAACACATTCTCCAGGTGCAGGAGACACTGGTCGAAAGACGAGCCATTCCATAAATACTTCGACACACTCGTCAATCATGTCCGAAAAGATAGACATCATACACCGCTGGAAAGTTGCAGGGGCATTACATAATCCAAACGGCATACGCCTGAATGCAAAAGTACCATAAGGACTCGTGAATGTCGTCTTTTCCTGGTCATCAGGAAAGACTGCCACCTGATTGTACCCAGAATATCCATCGAGAAAGCAATAATACTTATTCCCTGCCAATTTTTCGAGAATTCGATCAATAAAAGGCAAAGGAAAGTGATCCTTCTGGGTAGCGGTGTTCAGCTTGCGGTAATCAATATAGACCCTCCATCCAGTTGAGGGTCTAGTGACAACTTGTTCAGCTTGGTTGTTGAGTTCAACAGTAAAGCCTGCCTTCTTTGGCACCACATGAATGGGACTGACCCATTTACTATCAGCAATGGGATATATGATCCTAGCATCCAACCACTTTAGGATTTCCTTTTTCACAACCTCCCTCATATTAGGGTTCAGACGTCTTTGCATGTCCCTAAAAGGCTTGATGGAATCATCAGTATAAATGTGGTGCATGCAGAGTGTAGAGTCTATACCCTTAATGTCAGCAATGCTCCAAGCAATAGCTTCCTTGTGCCTAGACAGGCATTCAATCAAGGCTCCCTCCTGTGCCTCAGACAGCACAGCCGAAATGATAACGGGGAGCGTATCATTGGCACCTAGGAAAACATACTTGAGAGTGTCAGGGAGGGGTTTCAACTCAAGGTTGGGGGCTTGTATGGTTGAGGGTTTCATAATAGATGTCCCCATCTCAGGTAGCAAATCTACCTTCGGCGGAAATGATGGGGGAAGAGACTCAGCAGAAACTCCTAGCAATTCCTCTAGTTCTAATATATCCCCTTCACATTCCTCCAAGAGATGGGAATGCTCATTTAGCATGACATGCTGAAGGGGGTCATCACATAACATTGCAGGAGTTGCCTCTTCAATCAGATCATCTATCACCTCAACTTGAGAACAATCCTCAAGTCCAGCTTGTTTGTAAGCATCAAACACATTAAGTCAGATTTTCCTGTTCCCAAAGCCCATTTTCAATGCCCCAGTATTGCAATTAATTGAAGCATGGGAAGTTGCAAGGAAGGGGCGGCCCAAAATGATGGAGGGTTTGGTTGGCTTGTTGGTAGGGTCAATGTCCAAAACTAAGAAGTCAACGGGAAAGAAGAAATCCTCCACTCTTACGAGGACATCTTCCAAAATTCCCCGTGGTGTCTTAAGTGATCGATCAAAAACTTGAAGGATTACAGGGCTAGGCTTCAGATTGCCTCCCCCAAGTTGTTCATACACGTAGCTCGGAAGGATGTTCACCCCCGTACCCAGATCAAGTAGAGCCTCATCAATTTGTAAGTCACCAATAACTACAGAGATGTATGGGGCTCCTGGGTCCTTAAGTTTCGGGGGTGTGCCATGTTGAACAATTGAGCTAACAGAATCAGGCAGGACAACTTTAGATTGGACCCGTTTTCTAGATTGCCGCTTTTTCGTGCACAAGTCCTTTAAGAAGCGGGCATAAGACGGAATCTGCCTGATAGCTTCAAGCAAAGGCAGGTTAATTTGCACTTGCTTGAAAGTTTCCATAATCTCATCCGTCTTATCTTTGGCTCCAGATGAGCCAGTAGAAGTCTGCCCAGAGGTGGATAAGTGCTCTGGAAAAGGCACTCTCGATCTCTGGGTGGAAGGGTTGTCATGTCGAGTAAGGGGTGGAACAGGGGCAACTTCTTCCCGTGAGGTGATTTCAAGCGGAGAAGATTTGGGCAAATCTTCTTCGGTGGGGGTGAAAGTTGGGGTGGATGGTTTTTTAGGGGGTGAGACTATAGGAGCATCGGGTTTGGAAATTTCTTTCCCACTCCTCAGAATAGTCACCGCCTGAGCATGCTCCCTAAAGGCAATCCCTTTTCCTTTAGGATTTTCCTCAGCAGCACTGGGAAACTTCCCAGTCTCCCTTTGTCTAACGGCCTCAACAAGGTGTCCAATTTGTGATTTCATCTCATGTATAGCCTTGTCATGAGATTGGATGATGGCACTTTGACTTTCTTGCATAGTTTTCAACATCGCCTTCAATTCATCCATCTCAGAGGTTTTAGGTTGGGCAAAGGTCTGAGGTTGGTTCATTTGATGGTTTTGAAAGGATTGTGGTTTGTAATTCCCTGAATTTGAGACATTTCCTTGTCTCCATGAAAAGTTTGGGTGGTTCCTCCATCCCTCATTATAAGTGTTGGAGAAAGGATCATTACAAGGTCTTGGACGGAACCCTTGAGCGGCATTCAAATCCGCTTGTACAAGCTCAGGGAATTGGGAGGCCAAGTGTCAATCCACAGTGGCATGTGTATTGCCTTGACAAATTACGCATTTGGAAGCTTGGGATGTGGAGGTGTTAGGTACGAATGAACTCGGGTTCGACATAAGCCTTTCCATGTTTTGATTTAATAATTAAATTTGATAGGCTAAATTCTGGGTGTCCCTTGCTTCATTCGCCTCCAACTTTCTTTGCATGAGAGTGGGCTTTCTATCCATGTAGGCAGAATTCATGTGAATAGAATTCTCACTCAAAGTATCAAATAAGTTTCAAGCTTCATCCTCAGTCTTAGATAGAAAGGTTCCTGCACAGGCACCATCCACAATTTGCCTATGCGAATCATTAAGTCTGGTGTAGAACCTTTCAACCAGTTGCCATTTAGGCACCTGGTGATGTGGGCAAAGTCTCAGCAGATCGTTAAAGCGCTCCCACGCATCATGGAATGCTTCCCCATCCTTTTGAACAAAACTCATAATTTCCCTCCTAAAGTGATTTGTTTTGCTCATGGGGAAGTACTTCCTCAAAAACTCCTTCTTCAGGGCATCCCAAGTATTTATATTATCAAGGGTGTGATACCAATACTTGGCTTTGTCCTTTAGGGAGAAGGGAAAGAGGGTCCGCATTTGAGCGTCATCAGTAACGCCCTACAGCTTCACCATGGAACAGACCTCGGTGAATTTCTCGATATGCCTGTAAGGGTCTTCCCTAGTAGTACCATAAAAGGAGGGTAGCAAGGATATGGTACTACTTTTGATCTCATATGGATTGTCCCCTCCAGGTCTACGTAGTGCAGGGCCAGCTTGATTGGTTGGGATGAAATATTCCTTAAGGCTCCTTTGACCGGCCATTTCTACCCTTGGAAGGTCTCTTCTTAGGGTTCTTTCAGGTTCAGAATCAAAAACAAGTTGTCTCCTAAGAGAACGCCTACCAAGCATGCACTACAAACACAATTCAAAAGGACTTATTTGGTCTTTACAGATTTAGGCTTTTGACTTTAGTTCAAATTGTAGGTGACAAAACAAGTTGCCCAATCAATTACGCACCTATTGTCAACCTACGGCTCGCCTAAGAAGACCTAGTTGGAGCTTAGGTGTTCTTCCCTAAATCTCAAATGGTCAAGTAAATCCAAAGACGGAAGATCGAGGGATGCAAGTAGGCCTAAGCCTTCCTTTGAAGTTGTGCTTTCGCGGTACTTCTCAACTACCCCCAAAAATCCGTGACAGGGTATCCCCCTCTTTGGACTTGCAAAACCTTTGATCTCAAGTTCCGAACACTTCAAAATCCAACGAAAGGAGGGCTCTTGTCCTAGTATTTCCAAACCTAAGGAGTGTCTAGAAGAGTGCTGTGGTGCAAATGAAATAAGTGTGCATACACCGTAAAAGATTTTGAACTTTGAATCGCACGCCAAGTTTGAAAATCAAATCCTTGGTTTTTAAAATGTCCTTCCTTTAATTAGTCCTTTTTCTAAAAAAAAAAAAAAGTGACCACTTGTTAGATTTATTCAGTACAGATTAGGTGGTCTTCGCATTAAATCCCAAATGCAATGCGTGATCAAAAATAGGATGCAAAGTAAGAGAATGCGTACCTTGCCTCCAGCGATCTACGATGCAAGAATGCATGCAATGCAGAGAAGTAAATCTAGAGGCTGCTCATACAGACCTAAATGGTTCGTCCTAGGGCAGGCAGCTTCTAGCAGGCAGCTCATTTTTTTTTTTTTTTTTAGAACTACTTATGCACAAGCAAATAAAAGTAATAAAAAACCTAAATCTAAAGAAAAGGGAACAGACTCCCAAAAATTACCCAACACGGGCCCAAAACAAAATCGGGGAACAGACCCCTCAAAATATGCCCCAGAACAAGGGTTTCAAACTAACTGCAATGAAAAATTAAGTCTACAGTCTTAATTCTATTCTAATTAAACTAGCAACTAAATACAATGGTGTCTGTCGCATCCTCGTCCTTCTCCTCCGTTTAAAAATTGCTCGTCCACTTCTCGTCTTGCGATGTCAAGGGTCGCCTCTCACACTGGCTGATTCTTGCACAAATTTTCTCGCACAGAAAAGAAAATAATAAATGGTCAAATCTCTGTCCAATTGACAAATAATAAAAATAAAATCAAGCGAAAATATTGTGTCTGTTGCCTCCCCGGCAACGACGCCATTTGACTCGTCGATCTTTCGCTTTAAAGTCGTTTGCAGTTTAATGTGGTGGAAAAATCGACTAATCAATATTTAAGAACAAATAACCACTCGCAGAGGAGCGAGTCGAATCCACAGGGAGGCAATGACGTATTAAAATTCGCACCAGTTAAAAATGTTTGTTCGAAGTTAGTTTGGACAAGAATCAAGCCAAAATTGCCTTCAGATTAAGGTTTAAGCAAGAAACAATGCTGAAATAGCAATTCTGAGAAACTAGAGGATATTTTCTGCAATGCAGAATCAATAAAATATGATTAAAAAGTGACAATGGCAGAAAATGTAATTTCTAATTGACAATTTACTGTAGCAAAATAGGGGAATTTTTCCCCTTTGTCTTGCACGACGAGGAGCGGATGGCCAGGCGCGAGAAGCTTGGAGGAGGTCCCTTGGACCAAGGGCTTCGAATCGGTGGTGGTGGCGAGTCGCGCGGCGGCCAGAGGTGGCCGGACGAGCTCCGGTGGAGGTGCTGCAGCCGGTGAGCATGCGCGGCCTGTTGGCATGAGAACTGCCGCGCACTGCTGCTGGCGGCTCTGCAGGCGCGGGTGGAGGCATGCGCGGTTGTGCGGGTCTGCAGGTGCGGGGGTAGCTGCTGCTGCTGGCAGGCGCGGGGGCAAAGGCGTGCGCAGTTGTGCGGGTCTGTAGGTGCGGAGGTGCCTGCTGCTGCTGGCGGGAGTGGGGGCGAAGGGCTCTGCAGGCGCAGGTGAATGGCGCTTGTCTGCAGGCGCGGGGAAGGGCGGTTGGAGTTCTGCAGCTGTGCGTGGGTGGCTGCTGCTGGTGGCGGGCGTGCGGGCGAAGGTGTGCGCTAGTCTGCAAGCGCGGGAGGATGGCGTGGACTGCAGGCGCGTGGAGAGCGGGTCTACAGGTGAGGAGGGTGTGGGCCGTTGGAGGTGAGCGGGTAGCTTCAGACGTCCGGGAAATTTCCCAGACTTCTTAAGTTACTGAAAGGGTGGTTGACGGTTGTTGCGGTGGTGGTGGTTGGTGACGACGGCGAGGGAGATGCACGCTAAGGTGCTCATGGTAATGCAAATGAGCTCCGGATGGAGGTGTGGCCTGTCACACCACACGCCCACGGTGGTGGAGACTCGCCGCCACAGTAGAGGCCGGCAGTATGGAGTGGAAGAGAGAAGGTCTCTCTGCACAGTGGTGGGTCGGTGGTGGAGGCCTCCCGAGCTCGGCTGCCTCACTCCTCCTTTTGTAGTGGCTTGCACACATTTGAAATCATCCCCGCGACCAGATCCACCACATCCGCTCTCCCTTGAATGGGTTCTTCACTGTGGCCGTTTGGCGTTGGAGCGGCAGCCATCCGTTCCTGCAAGAAGAAGAATAAAGAAAATAATGTTAAAATATTAGGGCCATTTATATACAGACCCTCAACTTTTATGTTAATAAAAAGTGTACCTAATTGGTTATCTAATTAGATAAATGTCATTCTAAGCTAATTCTAAATGCACTTAAAGTATGAATGCAATGCATGGGTTATGTAATTAAATTAAAACTATGAATTAATCTATTTACATCCTAATTTATACTAAATAAATGTTAGAATTAACCTAATGTGTAGGCACTTAAATACTTAAATAGCCCACAACTATGGGCTAATCAATTGTTAAGACCCAAGTCATTAAGCCTTTTTAAGACATTCGTACTTTAGGTCAAACATCTGGTAAGACATCTGGACTGAGGGTCAGACATCTGGACCCATTCCCAGACGTCTGAAAATCAAAATTTTCGTATACGTCCTCACGTCAGCTCAAATGCTGTGTGCAGACAGTACGTGACCTCATTTTCTTCTCCTTCTCTCTCCTCTCGTCAACGTAAACCCTAAACCAGCACCTTATTTAAACCCCCTCCTCTCCCTCGTTCACCCCACTTCCAGCCACCCATCTCCTTCCTCCAGCGAGAGCAGCGAGTGACGAGTGTGAGCGGTGTGGGAGGAGAGGAGCAGTGACGGGAAGAGAGGAGAGAGAGCACGCGAGCTCGTGTGGGAGCTCGCTGTAGAGCTCACGGCCGGTCGGAGCATGCACGAGGTGGAGAGGTGCGTCGGGGAGGTCCTCCCTGACACTGCTGCAACCGGAGCAGCAGGCGAGCGGGCGCGGCACGAGAAGGCGAATGTAGGTTCTGATTCTGGGTTTTTCCCAGAATTAGACGTCTGGAACGACATCCAAACGACGTAAACGACATCTGGAGGAGGTTCCAGATGACTAAGAGGTAAGCTTCCCGACATACACCTTCTTTGCGGATACGGCCATGCAGGTCGTTCCGCCGAGGCACTGTTTCGTGCCATATTGAGGAGATTTTCATTGACACGTGCAAGATTCACTTCGGGAAGGTGCAGGACATGCCCTCCTATGTAGTTCAGATGTCTAGGTGGGGCACCAGATGACGGGAAGTGTTTCCAAACGTCCGGAGAGGTGGTCGAACGTCTGGAACTGGGTCCAGATGGTCCAGCGGAGTTTCTGGACGTCTGAGGAGTGGCGCAGGAGTTGAGGTATGGTTCTGGACTCTTTTAAGATGTCTGGAAGGTGTTCCGGACATCTGATGTGAATCAGAATTATTGTTTTGACCCGTTTAGGGTCCGTTTGAGGCCTGATTTCCACAATTAAGATATCGTTGTTTCCCGTATAAATTCCTCTACTTGTTGGAATACTTTTTATCCTATTCTGAGTAGTCTCTTGTGAATGATCCTTGTGATATGACCTCGTTCCATTGCAGGTTTGGGGTTTGCTAAGGCACGTGGACCTACCGATCAAGCCCCCACTACTCCTGGGTTTACTGGTAGAGTGGCTTCCCCTAGTTTAATTACAAACCTGAATGCATATGTGGAATGAATGATTAGATCCTAGGATATGGCATGAATCCTAGGACTAGAAACACTGGAATATTTGTATTGAATGTATGGATTGCAGCCTTGGATGAGTAGATAGAATGATAACAATTGCCTGTAAATGAATAACAGCTGCCTGTGAAATGTAAAGTACTTGTACTAGCAAACTGTTGCATGTAAATTCCTGTTGTTTACGTTAAATGTCATCATATGAGCTGCATGTATATGAACTGGAAATGGAAGGGTGAATGTTGGAAACATGAGCTACCTGTGAATAAACTTGGAATGTGAATAATAAAGTTACATGTTACATGTGTAGAACCTGAGAAATGGAAATAGAAATGATGAAACCCAGTATGGAATGAGTTGAGGAATATGAGCATGAACCCTATGGAGAATTATGAGTAGAGCTTCTAGAAATAAATGGAATGGAACTTGGAATGTGAGTGGGGAAGTGAGCTGGCCCTTGAGTACGGAGTACCAAGGAGAGCAACTGTCCCCCTGTTTAGTGCAAAGTGGAGCTAGCCGCCCTTGGGTTAGGACCTGGGGTTAGGATTGGCCACTCTGTACCGACTTCTTAGCCCTCGCATACATAGTGCCGAGGAGAGCTACTAGTGTAGGGAGAGAGCTAGCCACCCCACGGGGCCCGAGGTTCAGCTAGCCACCGTACACCAACTTATTGGCCCACTAGGCAAACTAGGGTAGTCAGGCGAGGGTGCGTGGACTGTGGAGGGGCGAGACCCCTGTTTGGTTCTTAGGGGCTAGACCCCTGTTACTGAGAGGGCTAGGCCCTATACTGGTTCCATGCTGTGCTTTGGGCGCACCCGCTAACGGAAATGACTGACCGCGCATACTATAGTCATCGTTACGTCTGTCAGTGACCTTGGGGTGGTTGACTGAGTGTAGGACCAGCACGGGGGACTCTCCCGGCCAGGAGAGCACCACGTGCTACTTCTACTCTTCAGAAAAGACTACAATCAAGATCGTTCCCACGAGGAACATTCAAGATCAACAAAGAGACCTGATAAATAAACCAAGTGATGACAGAAAGAATAATTAGTTAAAGAAAGAAAGAATTGAAAAACAACAGCTACCTATCCACCTTTACTGTTTTAGTTAGTTGGTTGCCACTCTACTCAGTGTTCGCTGACGTTTTGTACTCATATCCTTTTTCCGGTCCAGGTGTTAAGCAGCCAGAGCCTACAGCTACAGAGGGTACTGGGCCCAGTAGAGCCCAGTAGTTGTAGCTTTCTGTTGTACTCCGTTTCTTGTTGTAGTGAGTAGTTTATTACACTTCTGTACTCTTTCATTGTGAACTTTATATTCCTGTACTCATTTACTTTCCTACTGTTGTGGTGGTGTGTACTGTAGTAGTTTATTTCTTTACTACTGTACTTTTGTTACTGTTAGTTGCTTGCATGGTGAATGTGGTTTATTTTACTACTTTTTGGTTACTTTCACGTTGGATGACTGGGTCTTGGGATCAGTCGAGTCGGTCGGGTCCATATCCTATAGGGATTCGGGAATCGGGTCGTAACAGTGGTGGAGGCAGCTGTGACATATGAGGAGACCAACCCGGCCGCACGTTACACTAACAGCGAACGAAAGAGGCCCTACCAGCCAAACTACTCATAGGGCCAACGAGAGAGGAGGCACGCAGCGCCCGCAGGAGAGCCGTCACGCTTTGCGAGGCTGTCAGTGGCCTTTGGGGGCCCCCGACAGGGGCCAACTACCTGCACTGGACCCCCGCCCAGCCATCAGCAGGGACCTACCGAGGGTGGGAGTCGAGTTCCCCTTTGCTACCAGTGTGGACAGCCGGGCCACATCAAGAGGGACTGCCCGTCTAGAACTAGAGGTCAGCAGATGCTCCCCGCACCGAGCGTTGGAGGACGAGCTGGAGGCCATAGTTCCCAGACTCGTGGGGGAGGACAGCAGTCAAGGGGAGGGTACCGGCTAGTGGTTACCCATCCGACGCAGAGTTTGGCTGCTTCTTTCGCACCGAGAGCTGAGGGGCGTATCAATGCCCTGACACACAGAGATGCCAGAGCATCAGGTTCAGTGGTGGCAGGTATGATTACAGTTTCTAGCAGACTAGTTTACACACTTTTTGATTCTAGTGCCACGCACTCGTTTGTTGCTGCTAATTTTGCTATCAGTTTGGGACAGGACTGTGTGTTGTTAGAGGATTCTTTTGTGATCAGAGGTCCAGGTGGTCAGCAGTTTGTAGCTGAGGAGGTTTACACTAGCTGTAAGGTCAGTGTCGGGGGACACACCTCCCCGCTGATCTGATTATGATACCGATGGAGGACTTTGGCATGATTCTGGGGATAGACTAGCTATCCACTTACCATGCTTTGGTGGACTGTTTTGAGAGGAAGATCATCTTCTCCATACCGGAGATGCCTTCTTTTGAGTTTCACGGACAGCTGGTGGATGGAGGCTTCAAGTGCGTTTCTACACTTCGAGCAGTGAGACTTTTGGGCCAGGGGTGTGAGGGCTTTCTGGCTTGTGTATTGGCAGACTTTCAGAGCATCCCAGTGGTCAGAGAGTACCCCGACGTGTTTCCAGAGGAGCTGCTAGGACTACCACCTGAGCGTGAGATCGAGTTTGAGATCTCACTGGTACTGGGGACTAGCCCCATTTCTACAGCACCTTACAGGATGGAACCACTTGAGCTACGAGAGCTCAAGTCCCAGTTGCAGGACCTTCTGGAGAAGGGCTTTGTGAGGCCCAGTGCATCTTCGTGGGGAGCCTCGGTATTATTTGTGAAGAAGAAGGATGGTACCCTACGCCTTTGTGTGGATTACAGATAGCTGAATAGGGTCACCGTCAAGAACAGGTATCCGCTTCCAAGGATTGATGACTTGTTTGACCACTTGCGAGGAGCCACGATTTTCTCCAAGATAGACTTGAGGTCTGGCTACCACTAGTTGAGGATCAAGGAGTCTGACGTCTCCAAGACAGCTTTCCGCATCCGGTACAGACACTATGAGTTTTTGGTCATGATGTTTGGGCTGACCAACGCCCCGCTGCTTTCATAGATTTGATGAACCGAGTGTTCAAACTGTATCTGGATCAGTTTGTGGTGGTATTTATCGATGATGTGCTCATTTACTTGCGGGATCAGGTGCAACACGGACAGCACTTGCGAATGGTTTTGGACACATTGAGACGACGTAGGCTGTATGCCAAATACAGCAAGTGAGAGTTTTGGTTGAGGCAGGTGACCTTCTTAGGTCATGTGATTTCAGGGGATGGCTTGGCTGCGAACCCAGCCAAGGTAGAGGCAGTGCTCAGGTGGGAGAGACCACGTACAGTGACAGAGATCCTTAGTTTCTTGGGACTGGCAGGCAACTGCCGATGGTTTATCAGGGGTTTCTCGCAGATTGAATGTCCTATGACACAGTTGACCCAGAAGGACGTGCCTTTTTCTTGGACAAATGCTTGTGAGGCGTGTTTTCAGGAGTTGAAGGAGAGGCTAACTTCAGCTCCTATGCTTACCATTCCAGACAGCAGTGGCGGGTTCGTTGTGTACACGGACGCCTCTTTGCAGGGGTTAAGGGGTGTGCTCATGCAGTGGGGTCACGTTGTCACTTACGCTTCGCGGCAACTAAAGCCCCATGAGCATAGCTACCCTACCCACGACTTAGAGTTGGCAGTTGTCGTCTTCATGCTAAAGACATGGAGGCACTACCTGTACAGTGAGACCTTTGAGATATTCACGGACCATAAGAACCTCAGGTATTTGTTTAATCAGAAGGAGATTAACATGAGATAGAGACATTAGTTAGAGCTTCTGAAGGACTATGACTGCAGCATCTCCTATCATCTCGGGAAGACCATCGTGGTGGCTGATGCCTTGAGCCGGAAGGTGCCCACCCACTTGGCCAGTTTACAGAAACAGAGTTGGAGACTCATGGAGGAGTTGGGCAGTTGGCGACCCCTAGAGTTACTGGGGCACTGTGGGGCAGTGACTGTGACACAGCAGATGAGACTAGAGCTGATAGACCGCATCATCACAGGACAGATGACAGACCCGTACCTGCAGTCGTTGCTTGACAGAGTACTGTCAGGGGACCCTGGAGACTTCTCTTTACTGACGACGTACTGCGTATGAGGGGACGTTTGTGCGTTCCCAAGGACGAGGAGTTTTTGAGAGAGCTCTTGACTGAGGCACACGGTTCCAAGTTCACCATACATCCTGGGAACACAAAGATGTATCATGATCTGAGACGTGACTTTTGGTGAAAGGGGATGAAGTGGTATGTAGGTAAGTTCGTGTAACAGTGTTTGGTGTGCCAGTAGGTGAAGGCTGAGCATCGAGGCCTGCAGGGCCGTTGTAGCCACTTTTAGTGCCAGAGTGGAAGTGGGAGAGAATCACCATGGACTTGGTGATGGGCTTGCCCGTTACCCAGCGAGGACACGATGCAATCTGGGTGATTGTAGATAGATTGATGAAGATAGCATGTTTCTTGCCGATCCGAGTCACCTTGGGACCAGCACAGTTGGCAGAGAGATATATCCGTGACGTGGTATGTATGCATGGAGTTCCGCATGAGATTGTATCCGACCGGGATACCCATTTTACGTCCCAGTTTTGGGCTGAGTTTCAGCAGACTTTGGGGACACGGTTGAGGTTCAGCAAGGCATGCCACCCCCAGACGGACGAACAGTCAGAGCGCATGATACAGATGCTTGAGGACCATTTGCATGCCTATGTACTAGACTAGAGGGGCTCTTGGGAGGAGCACTTGTCCCTGGCAGAGTTTGCATATAATAATAGCTATCACTCGAGCATCAGCATGGCACCCTACAAGGCTCTGTACAGACGGATGTGTACTGCACCCTTGAGTTGGGTTGAGGTGGGGACTGATGTAAACACATTTACACTACTTAAGATATCTATTTATGCATGTTCTTAAGCATAGGATTGCATTACATGCTATAAATATTGCATAACATGCATCATCTTGCCTTTAGAGTAGTTTGAATAAAATGGAGGTTAATTGTCTCCTTTTATGTGCTTGGATAGGGCAAACATTTTATCAGGGCCTCGAATCGAAGATCCAACCGTATGGATGTGATCAGGGCGACGATTGGAGTTCAACGACTGCAAGATCGCCCTAATCAGGCATCCGTAGCAGTAGATAGTGACCGGGGAACCCTAGAAGATCAAGGGCCAAAATAGTGTAAATCCACACTTCAAATGACAAATCCGACCGCACGGATGAATACGGATCAAGGATCGCAGCCTAACGACGCAAAAATCAAGTCAATCCGACACCCGTGGCACCATCTACAACATCCAGAAGTTGGACGGCCAAGATGGCACCACGTGGTGCCATCTCGGTCGCCCAAACGGCCGCATGTAATCTCTGAAGTCTCTGTATTCACCCTCTCTCCGCTGTTGGATCTTGATCCAACGGCTATGGATGCGGCTCGTTGAAATCGTTTGCACGACCCTTTGGGCGAGGCAGCGCAGCGGTCCAGCGCCTTATCGCGAGGCGCTGGCGTGCATTTGAGCCTCACCACACGAATTCTGAAGCGAGCGGGTACACCATTATCGACCGTCAGATCGCAATCCAACGGCCGCGTGCGCCTGATAGCGTTCACGCGCTATTGCAAGCACGGCGTCACGCGTCATCGTACGCACTAAGCGGGCGCGCAGCAGTGGGCGAAGGCGCATCTTAAGCCGTCTGATCTCGCAATTAGACGACTGTGGATGAATGAACGTGGGCGGGCGTTGAGAGTGGGCAGCTGAGGAGGAGCGCGTGGGGAGCGCCCACTACACCCACGTTGGGGCTTTAGCGACGGTTTTATCCATCACTAAAGACCCCTTATTTAATGTTTTAAAGATGTAATGACTAATTTGCCCCCACTCCTTGCAACTACCAAAGGAGACCCCCTCTACAAGAAATTCTCATCCCTTCCTTCTCTTCTCTACCTCTCCAAATCTCAAGAGAAGCTTGTCCCAGACCCGGGATGCTTCTCGCAAGATAAAGTCCAAATTTTCGTCCCCCTTCGAAAGTGGATCCCGCGACAACGACGTCGTGCTGCTCTATTCCCATTCTTCTACTTCATCCTCTTTCGTCCTGCTCCGTCCTCCTTCGTCCAGGCGTCGTCCCGTCCGGTTTGTCCTCCAAGCAATCGTCGAGGAGGATATCTCTCTCCCTATTCTTTTTATTGCTTTCTAATATAGATTTACTGCTTTCTAGTGTAGTTCTGCTCATCCTCCAAGCAATCGTCGAGGAGGACATTTCTCCCTCCATTCTTTTAATGCTTTCTAGAGTAAATTTATCGCTTTCTAGTGCAATTGTTTTATGCTTTCTAGTTGTAATAGTGAAATGAACAATCTCCTTAATGATAAACTCCCTGTTTATTCTACATCTCATTTTGATTTCTTTGTGTAATATTCTCTCTCTCTCTTACTCTCTCTCTCTCTTCTATTTATTGTAAATAATTAGATAGCTTTAAATTGAATTACTTTGTGACAAATAAAAACAAACGCGTAGTTTTTAAATCAAACGTCTGCCTCCCTGTGTTCGACTCGGAATTTCAATTTCGGTATAAATTTTATTTGTTGAACACGAGTTCTTCGCTTTCAAACTACAACTACAGGTTTTCCAAAATCGAACACGTTAGCGTAGCAATTTGAGCATTCAACATTTTGGCGCCGTTGCCGGGGAGGCGACGCTCTTTGATTTTTCTTTGCGTTTTCCAACTTACAAATCATTTTCCTCACTTCTCTCCTTTCTTATTGTAATTGTAGGTACTCTTTCGAGATAGGCAAAAGCGGTAGATCGGAGAAAAGTGATGTGGAAGGTTCTGTGAGTTATCCCCCACCTCCCACCCATTAGATTTTATTTCATCACATAATAACAGAAACATCAATCAACCTAGGTGTTCTTATAAACTCTAAGGTTAGATTGTTTGTTGTTTGACACCCACACCCGCCCCAACCCCCACATTAGAAAAAGAAAATTAAAAAAAAAAAAATCTCACAGAGGTACACAACCTCATCTGATTTTCAAACTCAACCGGTAAACCGATTTTTGGAGCCAGTACACACATCTAAACACATAATTTAGTAGAAATCAGATTAGGTAATCACTTGTGTGCCTAATTAAGTGGTGCAACAGGTCAATTGTTTGAGTTGTTTGGGCTGCACCACTCCAATTAAAATCAACTCATCAAGTAGCTGCCACTTAGGTTTAACTCTTAGGGATTTACCAGGCACTCCACATTCTTTTTAAGCTTCAAAGGAAAACATCTTCACCTGTACTTTCAAAACCTGGTGTGCCAACAAAACTTGTTTGAAAACACCTAAAGTTGAATCCTAAAAGCTACTAAGCAAGATTTGAACTCTAAAATTCACCACATCAAAAAATAATCTTGCTTGAAAACCATTGGTTGTGCACACACACACAAATCAATTGATCATTAAGGGCACAACCCACTTAAAGGGCCCATCACATTCCAAAGCACATTCAAAGCTAGCCCTAAATAAAACAGAGTAGACATTGGCCTTAAGGATTGGACTCGCTCTTCAGAACCCAGAACGAGATTATTTTCGATTAGTCTGTTTCTACTGTTCAATTTGATGTCTAGCTAGGTGTTCTCAACGATTTTGTGCGGATTTAAAGCATATTACGTTGTAGTATAACCAACAAAACGTTTAAACAAATATAAAGAATTTTATTACTCGAACAACTAGAGTATCCGAGGTCGAACACGGGGAGCAATCTCAGTACTTTGTAAAACCAAAGAATACAACTGTTAAATGCAAATATAATTGATTCAAAGAGAGAATTTTAAAAAGGATTTGTGAAGAAAAAGTAGAATTGGACGTCTGATTCTCTCTTTCTCTCTTCTTCTCCTTTCTGCTTCTGTATCTTCCTTCTTCTCCTGCCTTGCCTTTCTTCTTTCTTCTTCTTTTTCTTCTGATCTCTTTGCAGTCTTCACTTGGCCTCTTCTTTGTTCTTCTCTCTCTTTTGCCTTTTCTTCCTTCTTCTTCCTCTTCTTCTCGGCGAAGACTTCTCCTTTCACTGCTACACAGCCTCTTCTTTCTTCTCTTCCTGTTCTTCAGCTGCTAAGTGTTCGCTGCCTCGGTCACTTCTTCCTTCCTGCACACGCCACACAGTAGCAAAAACCTACCCCCGTCCCTCTACCCAAGTGTCTCTCTTTTTCTCAAGCAGTTCACTCAAGCACGCTCTCCCAGAGCCACACGGGTAGTCGGGTCGGATTCGCACCCGGGACAGGCGCACCGGCAAGTGGTGATGCGCGAGGACTGTGAAGGTTTAGGTCAGGTCGGATCCGCCAGATCCGCAACATCAAGACGCGGACAAGGCGTGTGGGGGCAGTGAGGGACCTCACCCCTGTGCTTACGAAGGCAGTAAGAAGAAAACACAAAAATAATTTATATGATACCTGAGTTTTGCAATCCCACGATGTGGGACTATCTGGTCGGTCTTGCCTTCACGCACGCCCGCAGAGCTTTCGTCACTCGATTGCCCAAGCTGATGGCTCCTCTGTGCGACTGGCTGGCCT
Organism: Thalassia testudinum; assembly: GCA_037157565.1. NCBI lineage: Eukaryota > Viridiplantae > Streptophyta > Magnoliopsida > Alismatales > Hydrocharitaceae > Thalassia > Thalassia testudinum. Next base: position 214,335,595 of record JAZHRO010000024.1, read on the forward strand.
CGTTCGCTTCGCGACCTTCGCGAGAGTCTGCTGCACCTGCAGCCTGGGAAGCCTGATGCCTGAAGCTACTCCAAGCTCCCTGCTGCTTCGGCTGTTAATGGCGGCCGGAGCGTACACCTGACATCCAACAGAACGGCCTATTGGCCCAATCAGAATAGCTGGAAACCTTCGCTGTAGCACAGCGAAGGCGGTGGGCGATGCTGCAGGTTGCAGGTCGGCCTAGGCGTGCATGCCTAGGATAACCTGTGGCCGGAGATGGTGGGTTGGTTGGGGGGTGCTTGTGGAGGTCTGGAGTGGCAGTGATGGGGTGGAATGGGTTCCTGGTGGTGAGGCGAAGCTCACGAGGGGGTTGGCGAGCCGTGTGGAGGGGCGGAGTGGTGTGGGCAGCTCGCCGGAGGGTGGTCGGAGGCGAGAACGATGGAGGTGGTTAGGTACTTTCGAGGGGTAATCAAGTAAAATAGTAGGGGGAAAAGAGAAAGGAGAGGATGGAGAATGTATCTGGGGTTGTCTGGAAGGAAGGGAGGCGGTGGAGAGGACGGCTCGTAACTGCCGTCGTCGGGGAAGAAAGACCCTGAGGGAGGAAGCGACGACGAAGATGAGGTCAGGAGCACGTGCGCGGGGTACAGCGCGACGCGGGAGGAAGAGGCGGAGAGGACTCTGCTGCTGGTATGGCATCAGAGCGACGAGAAGGAGGGGAGGAGGTCGTCGGAGCTTGCGGGTCATTTGGTCGGAGATGGGAGAGAGGGAATTTGGAGGGGATCTCCGTCAAAATCAAGCTTAGGTCCTGCGGTAGGGTCTGGGGGGTGTTTTATAGGTGCTGGCCGCTCCTATCAGCGCGTGGAGAGTGCGCAATTAGGTCTGCCGGCTCGCCGGAGTTGGAAGGAAGGTGGATACCCAAATCTCTCGTGCGTTCGCATGAGAGATTGGGTTCACACCAGCGATTGTAATTGGCTTTAGAAGGAAGGGAATTCCTCAGAGAATCCGCCTTCCATTTCAGGGAGGGAATCTCTGAGGGATTAGAGAGCAATCCCTCTCTGAACCTCGCCGGAGCTCAGTTCTGCCCTAACAATGGCGGCAGGACTGGATTGCAAAGGGGGCGAAGAACTTGGGGGGCTCTTTGCAAGGATATTCAAAAGATAGGGACCTATTTGTGATTTGGGTGTACTAAATTGCAAAGTAGGTCAAGATAACCTCCCCTTAGGTCCAAATTTTGGTATAAACCTAATTTGGACCTAAGGAATCCAATGGCGAAGTTGGATTTCAGGTTTGACCTCGTTTGACTGGACATTTTACGTAAAAACCCAAATTTGGTTAATTGAGGAGCTAGGACCCTAATCTAAGTCAGACTAGGTTCCAAAGGCCAAATTAAGTGTTCTAAACCCTAGAGGATGTTTTTCCATGATTTTTAGAGGGTTTATCCTGACCGGAACCTTGTTAATTTAAGCGGGTCTACTTTAGGGTTACTAAGTGTCATTTAATTCTTAGATTGCACATAAACCCATTTCTGATTGACTCAACCCTCTTTTTATCTTATTTGGACCATTTGACCTATGTTTTGCTTCTGAGAAATCCCGTTTATGTACTGCAATGGTAAATTGCGATTTTAACCTTTATTTCATGTTTCTTCTCAGAGCACTTGTTCCTTCAGTTAAGCCTTCTTCTAGGTTATGTAGGAGCTTTTATCTTCTTTATTGGGTCAAAATGAGCTAGTTATGGCTCATGATGAGGCTCTCATCACTAGGGAAGCAGAATCAAACGATCGCAGCTAGGGGGTACACTAGGAACCGGAGGCGCAAGCCGAAGGAAGAACCTTCTCCCCAGTCCCCCCTTCTAACTGGTTGGATTGAACAGACAGAAGTAGATCAAATCATTTCTTTATCTCAAGATGGGTTTTGGGAGTCTGTAGGTCTGTAGGTTAACCCAATTAAGGACAGATTTGATTGTTTGTATTGCAGGGTGCCTTTCTTCCTCCCATTTCTCATGAATTCTTCCACATATTACATGCATTCCCGCTCTTTCCCTCCTGTTTTGAATTATCCTCAACATGACGATTATCTCGACTCGTACTATAACCAACCATCAGTTAGTTGGGATAACTCGGATTGGGGATACAATTCCGGATCTCCGTGTTTAGGGTCTAACCCTGAACACTGTGATTTTGATTTCTATCCTTCTCAGAGTCACATCGATTATAGATCGTCACCCTATTATGCACAACCTAATACGATCTATAATCAAGAAGGATACACTGATCCTTACCCATCCTCTGATTACACTGCCTATAGGTCATCACCACCTTTTGAACAATCTGAAATGACCTATTTTCAGGAAGGGTATCACAAATCTCAATTCGTTAATTCCCTTGCATTGACCCCAAACCCGCCCAACCCTGAACTAATTCATTTGGTTTAAAGTAACTAGGTTCAAGATAAGGTTCTGGCTAACTTAAGGAATATCATACAATCTTTAGAAGTTCAGCCAATACCTTGCATTGAGAGATTGGAGCCCCTGATTGAAATGATTGATGATTTGAACAAGTCGTTGTTGGATTGGCTCCAGGATGTTAAGGATAAGAACCCGGGTGAGTTTCTACTTGGGAAATTAGCAAAATTGAGGATGAGATTCATGGTCGCTTTGATTCAATCATGGGATGATTCCCAGGATGAACCCTCTTAAGGAAAGCCAATGACAGAACTCGCTCAGGCACCTGTTGGGGGGGACACGTGTTTTGAGGCTGACCAGATTGAATTAAAGCAACTAATTAAGGAAGATCTGATTTCTTCACCTGAGATCCTTGAGCTGGGGTACAAGGAAACGTACGTCTCCTTGGAACAGAAAGTGACAGATGATTTTGAGACATTCATTGATATGGATCCTAATTTCTTTGATGGTGAAGATTCAAGTTGCAAAGTCTCATGCGAGTTTTCTGAACACGATTTTTGTGAGACGATTGGGCCTCAGGAATCTGATAGATCATTTGATAGACCAATAACTAAGGAAACTGATCTTATTAGGGCACACATTACGGATCCATAATCGCATTTTCTGGAGTATTTAATTCAATGCCTTGATTATCAGTTACACCCCATTGAGCTTATCGATAGTTTTGTTTCTGAGATAATTAGACCCAAGTCAATTCTGATTCTGCCACATCATTTAGACTTGGAGATTTCAGACGGGGTGATTAACATGAAAGAGGTCTCGGAATTTAACATTCGGAATGAGGAGGATAAGAGCTGGGAAGTTCTGATTTAGGAAGTTAACTTTGGAGGAAGTACAAGTCTGTGTCGAAGGGTGCCCATTAAGCTGAAACCATCAAATCAAAACCCTTACGACATTTGTTTTGAGGATGTCAAACCCAAGCACACATTCAACGATTATCCTTTTAAGCTTTAATTCTCTGTAACCCGACTTTTTGGTCTTGGGTTGCATCCTCATAAATCGCAGGCCCGACCCCGCTTGCATTCTTATTTTACGTTTTGGGTAGTTTTTATCCAGAACCTAAGATATTCTCGATTATGGGGTATGGGTTTGCACCACAATCTGGTCCACATCTATGGACCTCTGCTAACAGGTCGGAGGATTCTTCTGTTTATTCTGATTCTGACCTGCACTTGTGAATTCTTCATTTCTTTTCTTTGTATAGCGTGCCTAGCTGAAGGCACTAAACTCAGCACATATATAGTTCTTTTTAGTTTTCATCTCAGAGCGGACCTGACATTCATGCAATTCAGGTTCTTTCTACGCTTTTCCACTCTGTTGTATGTCATTTTAATACAATGAGGACATTGCATTAGATAGGCATGGGGGGGTGGATATTCATCTCTGAATTCATTTGTTAGCTCCATAGATTTATTTTATTTTCTTTTATTTAAAAAAAAAAAATGGAATTAGGAAAGAGAACTTGGGTTTAAGAAAATTTTCAATCTTAGGAAATACTACATTATGATTTGAACACAATGACCCTTCAGGTCTTTAGACTTAATCAGCCTGTGTATCTACTAAAATGTGGATTTATTTTTCGAGTCCTCGCCAACCTAAATTCTGTCGTAATTAGAGTAAATAAGTTTGGGTGATAAGTACACGACTTATCAACCCGCCCTCTAATTTGAGGGAATTTTGAGTTTTTAGCATCTACACACTTTCTTTGCACTGACTCGTTGTTCGGTGATTTTAACGAAAATTGGGTAGCTAATGAACCTTCTAGGGTGATATGGCTAGCAAGTTATCGTGGGTAATAGCCCATAGGTAGGTTGTCCAGAGCCCAGTCACTGGACCTTTCTCTTTTTGCTGCCCTTAGGTAAATCTTAGACCAGGGAAGCCACCTACTTAAAAAAAAAAAGAAAAAAAATCAAAAAGAAAAGGAGAAAAGAAAAAAAAAAAAGAAATAAGCCACACTTCACCACATGAGTATGGCTGGCAAGTTGTCGGTGGTAACAGCTCATCGACCGGTTGTCCAGAACCCAGCTCAGTAAATGCACTAAAAATTTGCAAAACACTTGGGAAGAAGCGGAGAAGTAGAATAAATCAGGGAGATATACACTAGATTCACCCTTGTGTTGATCTCGCAAATAAAAAATAAAAAATAAAAAATAAAAATAAAAGTAGGGAGAAAGCTATCGGTTGTAAAGATACACCTTTAAGCAGAATTCTTTTTAAGTCACCTAGAGGCATAGAAATTCGAAGTCCATTTTAATTGCTGGTCAACGAGTCTATCACAATCACAATAAGATGCTTAAAAGTTAGGGTTCTCATCAAATCTTGGGTGAGTTGAATGACCGTAGAAAGCCACTCTTAAACCCTAAAATTTGAAAAAATTAGAAAAGAGTAAAAAGAGAAAAAGAAATTTTTCTTTCAATAAGGCGAGGGCATGAGGCGGTCTGCATTTTGGCAGATACTCGAGCACTGTTGTGTCTTTGAAAGTTCAGATCCTAAGTAGATAATTTCTTAATGATTGAAAATAACTCAGGCCTAAATAATCAAACCCAATTCTTTTACAAATAGCATATAGTTTTTGCTAGGGACTAGCAAAAGATAGGCATGGGGGTATGATGTAAACATATTTGCACTACTTAAGATGTCTATTTATGCATGTTCTTAAGCATAGGATTGCATTACATGCTATAAATATTGCATAACATGCATCATCTTGCATTTAGAGTAGTTTGAATAAAATGGAGGTTAATCATCTCCTTTCAAGTGCTTGGACAGGGCAAACATTTTATCAGGGCCTCGGATCGAAGATCCAACCGTATGGATGTGATCAGAGTGACGATTGGAGTTCAACGACTCCAAGATCGCCCTAATCAGGCATCCGTAGCATCAGATAGTGACCAGGGAACCCTAGAAGATCAAGGGCCAAGATGGTGTAAATCCACAGTTCAAATGACCAATCCGACCGCACGGATGAATTCGGATCGACGATCGCAGCCTAACGACGCAAAAATCGAGTCAATCCGACACCCGTGGAACCATCTACAACATCCAGAAGTTGGACAGCCAAGATGGCGTCATGTGGTGCCATCTCGGCCGCCCAAACGGTCGCATGTAACCTATGAAGTCTCCGCATCTGCCCTCTCTCCACCGTTGGATCTCGATCCAACAGCTGTGGATGCGGCTCGTTGAAATCATTTGCACGACCTTTTGGGCGAGGCAGTGCAGCGGTCCAATGCCTTATCGTGAGGCACTGGCGCACGTTCGAGCCTCGCCACGCGAATTTTGAAGTGAGCAGATGCGCCATTATCAACCGTCAGATCGCAATCCAATGGCCGCGCGTGCCTGATAGCGTTCACGGACTATTGCACGCACGGCGTCACGCGGCATCGTACGCACTGGGCGGACGTGCAGCAGCGGGCGAAGGCGCATCTAAGTCGTCCGATCTCGCGATCGGACGGCTGTGGATGAATGAACATGGGCGGGCATTGAGAATGGGCAGCTGAGGAGGCGCACATGGGGAGCACCCACTACACCCACATTGGGGCTTTAGCGACGGTTTTATCCGTCACTAAAGATCCCCTATTTAATGTTTTAAAGATGTAATGACTAATTTGCCCCCACTCCTTGCAACTATAAAAGGAGACCCCCTCTACATGAAATTCTCATCCCATCCTTCTCTTCTCTACCTCTCCAAAGCTCAAGAGAAGCTTGTCCCACACCCGGGATGCTTCTCGCGAGATAAAGTCCAAATTTTCGTCCCCCTTCGAAAGTGGATCCCTCGATGACGACGGCGTGCTGCTCCATTCCCATTCTTCTACTTCGTCCTCCTTCGTCCTGCTCCATCCTCCTTCGTCCAGGCATCGTCTCGTCCGGCTCGTCCTCCAAGCGACCGTCGAGGAGGATATCTCTCTCCCTATTCTTTTTACTGTTTTCTAATATAGATTTACTGCTTTCTAGTGTAGTCCTGCTCATCCTCCAAGCAATCGTCGAGGAGGACATTTCTCCCTCCATTCTTTTAATGCTTTCTAGAGTAAATTTATCACTTTCTAGTGCAATTGTTTTATGCTTTCTAGTTGTAATAGTTAAATGAACAATCTCCTTAATGATAAATTTCCTGTTTATTCTACATCTCATTTTGATTTCTGTGTGTAATATTCTCTCTTTCTCGTACTCTCTCTCTCTCTTCTATTTATTGTAAATAATTAGATAGTTTTAAATTGAATTATTTTGTGACAAATAAAAATAAACGTGTTGTTTTTAAATCAAACATCCGCCTCCCTGTGTTCGACCCGGAATTTCAATTTCGGTATAAATTTTACTTGTTGAACACGAGTTCTTCACTTTCAAACTACAACGACAGGTTTTCCAAAACTGAACATGTTAGCGTAGCAATTCGAGCATTCAACAGGGACCAAGTGGGAGGTTGGCCCCAGGCTGATCCGACAGAGTCAAGAGGTGATTGAGCGGATTCACAGATGACTTCGCACTATCAGGAGCAGACAGAAGAGCTATGCCGATCGGAAGCACAGAGAGGTGCAGTTCGAGGTTGGGGACCACGTCTTTCTATGTGTTTTGCCCATGAAGGGCCTGTAGCATTTTGGGGGGAAAGGGAAGCTCACGTCGAGATTTGTGGGGCCCTTTGAGGTCCTGGAGCGGGTACGACCCATTGCTTACAGGCTTGCCTTTCCTCCCCAGCTTTCTGGTGTGCACGACGCATTCCACGTGTCCAGCCTCAGGAAGTACGTCACCAATCCCAGTCACGTTCTGAGCCACGAGAGTGTCGAGGTGGGTGACGACCTGACCTACCCCGAGCAACCAGTGCAGATACTAGACAGAGCCGTTCGAAGTTTGAGACGGAAGCAGGTACCCCTAGTGAAGGTCTTGTGGAGGAGCCAGAGGTACGAGGAGGCTACCTGGGAGCCTGACGCGGCGATGCGAGAGCGGTACCCGAAGCTTTTTGAGGGTACATCTTTTCAGACCGGCTTCGGTCCTCTTTAAGTGTGTTATACGTATGTTGTTCTTTTACTGCACCCTTGCTAACTCAAGTTTCGGGGACAAAACTTCCTTTAAGTTTGTTATGATGTTAAGACCCGTGCTATTTGAGCCTTTTAAGACGTCTGGACTATGGGTCAGATGTCTAAACGCATTCCCAGATGTTTGAAAATCGAAAATCTTGGGTACGAACTCGCATCTGCGTGCGTACTATGCACAAATAGTGCCCCTCATTTTTCCTCCTTCTCTCTCTTCTATTCCCAGCAAAACCCTAACACCAACCATATATAACCCCCTCCTCCTCTCTCGTTTCCCCCACTTCTAAACCACCAGCCCCCTTCCCCTCTTCTTCTCCATTCCAGCGAGAGCGTGAGGAGTGGTGTGAGAAGGAGAGGAGCGGCGTGAGAAGGAGAGGAGGTGAACTTGCGAGCTCGTGTGGGAGCTCACCGATGAGCATACAGCCGAAGCGGCGCGTGCGCGAGGCGGAGGAGTGCGTCGGGGAGGTCCTCCCCGACAATGCTACAGCCGAAGTTGTAGGCGAGAGGGCACAGCGCGACCACGAGCGACGCGAGAGGGCGGAAGCAGGTTCTGGTTCTGAAATTTTCCCAGAATCAGACGTCTGGAGTGACGTCCAGACGATGGAGCCGACGTATGGAGGAGGTTCCAGACGTCTGAGGAGGAAGTCTCGCGAAGGTACGTCCCTTTGTGGATACGGCCATGTAGGCCGCTCCACCGATACCCCTTTTGCATGCCCGATTTGAGAAGATCGGATATCTACGTGCAGGATTCACTTCGGGAAGGAGCGGGACACGCCCTCCCATGCATTTTAGATGTCTGGGCGACATACCAAATGACGGGAAGCACTTCCAGACGTCCAGAGAGGTGGTCGGATGTCTGGAACTGGGACTAGATGGTTCGAAGGAGTTCCTGGACGTCTGAGGATTGGCGCAGGGCTTGAGGTATGACACTACACACTTTTAAGACGTCTGGAAGTTGTTCTAGACGTCTGATTTGAGTCAGAAACGCTATTTTTGACCCATTTAGGGTCTATTTGAAGTCCGTTTTCCGCAAATAAGATACCAATGTTTTTCGTATGATTTCCTCTATTTGTTAGAAGACTTTCTATACTATTCTGAATATTCCCTTGTGATTGATCCTTGTGATAGGACCTCGTTCCATTGCAAGTTCGGAGCTTGCTGAGGCACGTGAGCCTGCCGTTCAAGCCCCCACTACTCCTGGGCTTACTGGTAGAGTGACTTCCCGTTAATTTAACTAAAACCTAAATGCATGTGTGGGGTGAATGATTAGACCTAGGATATGGCTTGAATCCTAGGACGAGAAACACTTGAAATGTCTGTAATGGATGATTCAATTACAGTCTTGAATGAGCAGATAGAATGATAACATTGCCTGTAAATAAATAACAGCTGCCTGCGAAATGTAAAGTACTTGTACTAGTAAACTGTTGCATGTAAATTCCTGTTGTATACGTTAAATGACATAATACGAGCTGGTATGTATATAAATTTAGAATGGTAATGTGAATGATGGAAATACGAGCTACCTGTGTATAACCGGTGTATGGAAATGTAAACAATAGAAATACAAGCTACATATGTATATCCTGAGAATGGAAATAGAAATGATGAAACCTGGTATGGCATGGCCTGAGGAATATGAGCATGAAACCTACGAGGAATTAGGAGTAGAGCTCCTGAAAATAAATGGAATTGATATGAAAATGTGAGTAGGGAAGTGAGCTACCCCTTGAGTACGGAGTACCAAGGAGAGCGACAGTCCCCCTGTTTAGTGCAGAGCGGAGCTAGCTGCCCTTGGGTTGGGACCCGGGGTTAGGATTGGCCACTCTATATCGACTTCTTGGCCCTCGTGTACACAGTACCGGGGAGAGCTACTAGTGTAGGGAGAGAGCTAGCCACCCCATGGGACCTGGGGTTTAGCTAGCCACCCTACACTGACTTGTTAGGCCCACTAGGCAAACCAGGGTAGTCAAGCGAGGGTACGCGGACTGTGGAGGGGCGAGACCTTTGTTTGGTTCTTAGGGGCTAGAACCCTGTCACTGAGAGGGCTAGGCCCTATAATGGTTCAGTGTTGTGCTTTCGGTGCACCCGCTAACGGAAACGACTGACCGCGTGCCAGTGCGGGGTAGCTACCCGTGCGCTTATCACGCGTGCCGTAGTCACCGTTACATTTGTCCATGACCTTGGGGTGGTTGACTGGGTGTAGGATCACCACGGGGGCTCTCCCAGCCAGGAGAGCACCACGTGCGCCATCTACTCCTCGGAAAAGACTGCAATCAAGATCGTTCCCACAAGGAACATTCGAGATCAAGAAAGAGACCTGATAAATAAACCAAGTGATGAAAAAGAATAATTAGTTAAAGAAAGTAATTGAAAAACAACAGCTACCTATCCACTTTTACTGTTTTAGTTAGTTGGTTGCCACTCTACTCAACGTTCGCTGACATTGTGTACTCATAACTCCTTTTCAGGTCCAGGTGTTGAGCAGCCAGAGCCCACGGCTGCAGAGGGTGTTGGGCCTAGTAGAGCCCAGTAGCTATGGTTTCCTTTGTTGTACTCTTTTGTAGTAGTGAGTAGACTCTTGCACCTTTACGTTTGTACTCTTACATTCCGTACTTTATATTCTTGTACCTGGTTACCTTTCTATTGTTGTGGTGGTGTGTACTGTAGTAGTTTTTACTTCCTTACTGTTGTACTTTTGTTACTGTTAGTTGCTTAGCGTAGTGAATGTGGTTTACTTTCCTGCTTTTTGGTTACTTTCTCGTTGAACGACTAGGTATTGGGATCAGTCGAGTCGGTCCGATCTCGTGTCCTATAGGGATTCGGGAACCGGATCGTAACAATGCGTGAAGAAGGAAAGCCAAGAGGAGAAGGAAGAAGGCCTTGATAGGAGAGAAAGGAAGGAGAATTGAAGGGAAGAGCTAAGGCCTACAGAGGACAGTAGAAAGAAGAAGAGAAGAATAGAGAAAGGAAAGGACGCTAAAGAAGAAGCACAATGCTCTCTTGGCACTGTAGCAGGGCTTACTAAGGACGTTTGACTTGGGTAAAGGCAGTTGATACTGTTGATATATTTGAGTACCTAAGTTTGAACGGTTGATGACACTGTTGCATTATTTGAACTCAATGCATATATGCTTAAATTAAATAATTGGTGATCTAAATCATCATTGTTTTTTCTTTGAGATTCTTTTTGCCTTGCACAACTATTGTTAAACTCATGCTTTACATTGATTATCATTTCTGAGTAATTATTATTCATTTCTTGGTATTATTTGGCTTGAATCTTGTTCTCATTTATATTATTTATTGAGATTAGTGATTGAATTCCTAATTGCACCCAGCGAACGACCTCGGACTTTCATTCGAGTTATAAATTTTATCTGTTGTTTGAGCTATTTTTGAAGATTTATTACTACAACGAATGCATCTTTCTAAACCTTGATCTAGCCCTACAAACATTTTGGTGCTATTGCCAAGGAGCAACGCACAATTCACCGCTATTCTCCCTGCTATATTTTTATATTTGAGCACTAACTTGCCCTGTTTGCTTTACTGTAATTTTGCGAGGTACTTCATGAGGAGATCTTCCAAGCAAAATAGCTACTCCAGGGTAGGTAACCTCTCTATTATTCCCTAATCAACCTCTTAATCTTGGGAAGACAAAAAAGAAAACAAACAATTAGGAATCGCCTGCCTTATTTTTATAGTAATCATCATTTAAAAAGGCAAGTTTCCTGATTTGCGAAATTTTTTTCAAATCTGATTGAAGCTTGAAGATGACTCTATTAGCGATTCCCTACCTTATTTGCCTTCACCTATTAGGGACTACGCGTAATTTATAAATCACTTTGGGCTAACATATTTCTTGCTTAAAGCCCAAGGTGAATAAGTTAAGATCAAATTGGATGCAAAATAAAGACAATTAGGGTTTCAATTTTAGGGTTTTGGAGTGCTAGTTCACACTTGCCTGCATAAAAGGAAACAAACCCAACTGCATTTGTGTGCTACCCAAGCCCTTGGTTGAAAAGATCTAATCAACAAAAACCCTAAAATCAGTCCCTAAATTCACTTGAACCCTAAAATCCTTGGACCTAATAACCTGAGAGTCAATCAGGGTGATTTCTAGGTCTTGACCTAGATTTCATTCTGCCATCTTTAGGGTAGGTCAGGTGAAGTTGGTCTACATTGTAGGCCAACCAACCTCCAAACTAGGTCACAAGTTGAATTAACTTCTAATCAAGTGAAACTCAAGGGATAAATTGGGACATAAAATTGGTAGACTTAAGATCTCAAGTTCGTACATTCCAGTCTACCTGGACCCTCAGTGATAAGGAAGGACGGGTGGGGGAAACCCTGTAACCCATGGGGATGCTCTACCGTGTAGGGGTCTTTGCGAGGCTCTTCCTTCCTGGCTGCCCAGGTAATTCTCGAGTGTGCGAATTTCTGATTCAGAGGTATCATCCGCCTCAAAATTGCCTTAGTCATCCAAAAATCTTTGGGTGCCTTGATTGCGTCCAATTCATATCTAGTCCCTCATCTTTTCATTAGAACACACACACAGGAGGGTCCTTAGGTTATTAACCTAAGAGGCCTTAGTAGATCTTCTTGAGAGTCTCTTTTTAGATAGAATCACTTCATTCTGAACCTGAATTTGATTCTAAATCTTGATTTCACCACCTGATTTGAAGATGCAGCCTGGCAATTTAGGAAAACCATTTAAGAAACCTAAATCTTGAATATCCATGAGAGATAGAATGATTGAGGATGCCCTTAGATTTTATAAGATTGATGACAAAACCTCAAATCCAATTGACAACATCTAGGTTAATGTGCCAGAAACAACAACCTTCATCATAAACTGTGCCTAATTAATATTGACACAAGTAACAAATGGATCAACCCAGGATATTCTCATGACAGGATACATTGAGTTAGAGAAATTGCATAACTTTGAATATCTCTAATGCATGATAAATCCTATACTTTGGGAAAGACACCAAAATGATCTTGAAAAACGAGAAGAGATGATAAAATTGTTAAAACAGATTATAGATCAAAAATACCCGTACAGTCCCCAAGCATTTAGCGAAACATCTTTGAACGATACTGAGGATCAATTTGATTTCCCAAATCCTAGATTTGAGAATCAAAGTTGTTGTAGATCCCCAACCCAAATGAATTATGATCCAACTTATGTACAGACTGATATGCCCGATCTGGAGTTGGGTTGGGACAATCTAATTGCAGGTGCTCCCGATTTCAAGCTAGCCTTAGACATACGAAACCTGGTTCGCCTAGCTTTGAATTCCTAAACACCTGTAATGATGAACTTAGAATAGAACTCCTCAATGTAAATCCCGAGCCTTATCTTGTTAAGGTAATTGTCGAGGATGATTTTGACATCCCAATAGAGCCCAGCCTAGATTCTAGTAATCCAACCCACACCCTTTACCTAGAATCTGGATTTGAGCCTTAGTGGGATAATTACAATGCCCCGTGTGATATGAATCAGAGTTTGAATTTGAACTGCAATTATGGGCTCGTATTTGATGAGTACACCTCTTCAGACTCCTCAGAGCTATAGATTGATTTTTCGGGAGTCACACTGATCTACGATATAGAAACCAAGGAGCTAGAAGAGTTGGGATTTGATTGGGTCTTCCCTACAAGCCAAGAACTCGAGCCCAAACCTAATAGGGACACCTTTTTGAGCTCAGAATCTGAAACTAGGTTAGATCCAAGTCAGGTTGTTGATTGTCCACATCTTGATTTAATCTGCAGAAGAACCTCTAATCCAGAATTAGATTTAGAACATGATTCTCGCAAGTTCTCTGATGATTTTGAATCTTACTCAAATATCAGAGAACTGTTGTTTCCTTATGACTACGAGCCAATCTATGACCTCAACATCCACGATCAATTCTTCGACTCTGACTCTGAGGTCCCTGATCTTGAGATCATTGATTCAAAATCTGGTTCCATTGAGTTGGAATCATTTCATTTTGATCCTCAAGAATCAGAAACAGTAATTGCTGAGAGTGTCTACAACCCAGAGTTCAAATCTTTTCTTGACTCAGATTTCCTTGATCCTATAAACACTATTCAGGAATTTACCTTTATTTTCATGGCTATTATGAGGACTCTCTAGATGAACCCACCTTTGAATCCTTCCTAGAGGAGCCCTGATGAGAGCCTCATCAAGAGACCTAACTAGCTCATTATGACCTAAGAAAGAGAATAAGAGCTACATAACCCAGAGAAGGGCTTAATTCAAGGAATAAGTGTTCTGAGAAGAAAACATGAAATAAAGGTTAAAACTGTAATTTTGCCATTGTAGTACATAAACAGGATTTCTCAGAGGTGAAACATAAGTTAAATGGTCTGAATAAGGTAAAAAGTGGGTTGGTTCAATCAGAAATGGATTATTATGCAATCCAAGAATTAAATGACATTCTATAATCCTAAAATAGACCCGCTTAATTCAACAGGGTTCTGGTTAGGATAAAAATCAATTAAACCATCTAAAATTCATGTAAAAATATCCCCAAAGGTTTAGAACCTTCAAATTGGCCTTTGGAACCTATTTTGACCTAGATTGGGGTCCTAGCTCATTAATTGACCTAATTTGGGTTTTTATGCAAAATATCTAGTAAAACATGGTCAAACCTAAAATCCAACTTCACCATTGGATTCCTTAGATCTAAATTAGGTTTGTACCAAAATTTGGACTTAAGGGGAGGTCATCTTGACCTACTTTGCAAAATAGTACATCAATTACATTTTGGCCCCTATCTTTTGAAAACCACTGCACAGACCCCCCTAACTTCCTCTCCACTCTTACAAATAGGTCCTTCCATCATTAATGGGGAGAAATCCTACTCTGGCAAGGAATGGAGGGGGAGTACTCTCTGATTCCTCAGAGATCTCCCAGATTTGGAAAGGAGATTCTCTGAGGAATTCCTTCCATCTGAGAGTGGTCCAAATCTCTGATTCGCACCTAATCTCTCATGCGAACGCACAAGAGATTTGGGTCTCTAACAATTTCCATCTTCAGTGAGGCCTCTTGTTCTTGGAAGCTTGTCTTCCAAGCATAAGAGTCCCTGCCAGCGACTATAAAAGCACCACCACCTCCGACCGCATCTCTTCAGCTCGACTTGGCCAGAGATCCACCCCAACTTCATCTTCTTCTCCTCCGGTTAAGTATCCCAGTGAGATTTGGCGAGCCTCCCTCCTCTTTCTCGTCGCTCTGTCACCATACCAGTGGCATAGCTGCCCTCACCAGCGCCCTCCGCATCGTGCAACACCCGTGCGAGAGCCTTCAGGCCCTTCGTCATCGCCGCTCTCCCTCCAGTAGACGTCTTCTTCTCCGACGGCAGCAGGAACAGCCAGCCGCCAACTCTCCCCCTTCGTCCACTAAGTTAGGTTAGAATCACTTGTCTCTATCCCTTCTTAAATTCCCTTCTCTCTATTTTCCCTTTTGACCCCTCCCAGCCACTGATCACCACCATCTTCTCCATCTCCAGCCACCCACCGACGAGGTGCCTCCACCGCTCCACACCGCCACACGCCTCTCCAAACACCTCACCACCTCTGCCACAGTCCACTGATCACCTTCCACACATCCACTGACCGCCAGCATCGCCCTAAACACCCACCGACCTAACCCATAAGCACGGTCACAGGGTAACCTAGGCACGCATGCCTAGGCCACCCCGCAGCTTGCCACCTACCGTCCCACCTTCGCCTTGATACGGCAAAGCTTTCCATGTGTTTTAATGGGGTCTCAAGGCCGTATTTGTGTGACAGATCTGAGCACCTATCGCCATTGAAGCACGTAGCAAGAAGATCGCAAGCTTCGCTTCAGGCTGCGTGCTCCAGGCGTCAGGGTCCAAGTGAAGCGGGATGAGTGTGCGACTTCATACAGCCAAGCAATTGTTTGGCGAGCAACCCATCAGCAGCAATCAAAGAAGGGCTCCTGCGGACACGCATGCAGAAGCGGGTGGGACATTAGTCCGACCTCGTAAACACAAGAGAGTGGTGAGTGCCATAAATTTATTTTGTGCTCTTTTCTCGTTGCCTCAAATACACAGGGGTGAGGTCCCTCGCCCCCTCATGCCTCGTCCGTGATATTCCCTCGCGGACTTGGCACCCGACCCGTTTACCTAACCTAGCACTCCTCGCGCACCACACCCACGCCAGCACATCTGGACCTGGGCACGCACCCGACCCGATTTCCCGGCTCTGGGAGAGCGTACCGAAGAGAGAAATAGAGAGAGAGACACAGGGAGGGTAGGGGTAGGTTTTGCTCTTCAGTGTGTGCAGGGAAGAAGAAGGAAGAGGAAGGCGCAGCTGAAGCTAAGGCACAATAAAGCGAGGCTAAGTAGGGAAGGAAAGACTTAGCTGTAAAAGGAAGAAGGAAGGAAGGACAAAGAGAAGAGAACGTCAAAGGAGAGCTAAGGCTAAAGGAAACAAAGGCAAGGTGAAGCTGACACTTAGCCACAAATAAGAGAAGAAGGAAAGACAAGGCAAAAGGAGAGGCAAGCCAAAGAAGGACAAAGACCACAGAGGAAGGAGTAGAAAGGCACTATGCAAGAGAAGAAGAAGGAAGAAGATATGCAAGGCTAGAGCAAAGAGAGGAGCTGCAAGGAAGAGACAAGGAAGAAGAAGCAAACGGCCAAAGTCAAAGAAGAATAGAAGAAAAAGAGCTAAGGAAAGAGGAAAATCAGAGAAAGAAAGAAAGAAGAGAAAGCAGAAAGGAGAAGGAAATAAGAGAGAGTTAAAAGAGATATCTTTTTAAGACATCTGATCATGGAATCGGACGTCCAATTTCTCTATTTTTGTTACAATTGACTCTTAAATTCTTGCATTTTTATTCTGAATTAAATTTTGAGTAATTCTAAGTGTTCAATTACATTATTGAGATTAGTGAATAAATTCCATTTGCTCCCTGTGTTTGACCTCGGATACTTAGGTTTTCAAGTAATAAATTCTTATTTGTTATCAACACTTTGTCACCTATACTACAACGTGACTAACTTAAAAAGCCTGACAATGCATTGCAACATTTTGGCACCGTTGCCGGGGAGCAACGTGCAATTTATCATTAATCTCTGCATTCTTTTTTGATAATATTGAACACTATCTTGCCCTACTTTGCTTTGCTGTGATCTTGCAAGGTATTTCACGAGAAGATCCCTCCCGCAAGTCAACTACTCCAGGGCAGGTAATCTCTTTTCTTCCTTAAACCATCCCCTAATTCTTGAAAGACAAAAGGAAGCAATTAATTTAGGAATCAATTGCCTTCTTTCTATAGTAATCACCATCATTAAGGCAAACATTTCATGATTTTGTGAAAATTTTTCCAATGTTCTTGAAGTTGGAGCGATTTTTTTTATATCCTGTCCCACAAATTCCTGTGCCTAATAGAAATCACACTTAATCTCCACTGACAACACATTTCTTGTTTTTAAGTCCAAAGAGAACCTTTTCCAAGAAGAAAAGAGGATTGAAAATAGAACCAAATTAGGGTTTCTATAGTAGGGTCTTGGAGTGCTAGTTCACACATGCCTATATAAAAGGAAATGAACCCTCCCGCATCAGTGTGCTACCCAAGCCCTCGAATGAAGAGATCTAAATAAGACAAATCCTGAAAATTGAGCTCTAACAGCACTTGAATCTTAAAAAAAAGAAATCTTGGACCTAATAAACTGGGAGTCAAATCAGGATGATCTCTAGGTCCCAAGCCTAGAATCATTCTACCATATTTAGGACAGGTCAGGTGAATTGACCCCTTGGGTCAGCCAACCTCCAAATTAGGTCACAACATCAAAACATCTAAAGTTCAAGTGAAAACCCTAAAGCACCTTTGAAATAAAAGTGGTAGACTTAAGAGGTCAAGTCTCCATTCTGGTCTACTAGGAATCTCAGTGACAAGAGAGGTCGGGTGGGGGAAACCCTGTAACCCATGGGGATGCTCTACCATGTAGGGGTCTTTACGGGACTCTCACTTTCTAGCTGCCCAAGTAATTCTCAGGTGGACAACCTTTTGATCCAGGGGTATCATCCGCCCTGAACCTCCATAGTCATCCAACATTTTTGGGTGCTTCGATTGGGTCAAAAACATCTCTAGTCCCTCATCTTTTCTCTTTAGAGCACACACATACATTTTTAGTGGGACTCTTTATTCAAATTTAATCGCTTCATAACTTGATTCTACATCTTGATTCAAACTCTGATTCTACATCTTGATTCCACCACCTGATCCAAATATGCAGCCAAATCACTTAGGACTACCATTCAAGAAACCTAAATATCAAAGATCCATGAGAGATTGGATGATTGAGGATGCCCTGAAATTCTATGAAAAAGAAGACAAAACCTCAACACCAGTAGAAAACATTCAGGTTGATGTCCCAACAACCACAACCTTCATCATAACCTGTGCCCAAGTGCTATTGGAAGAAGCCACAAAAGGATCAACACGAGACATGATCATCATAGGATACATTGAGATAGAAAAATTGCACAATCTTGAATACCTTCAATGCATGTCCTCTACTTTGGGAGCAACACCAAGATGATCTTGAAAAATGGGAAGAGATAATGAGATTATTAAAACAAATTATCGACCAGAAATACCCGTATATGCCATAAACAGAGGATGAACCATCTTGGGACAACATCGAGGATCAATCTGATCTCAGGTTTGAGGCACAAAATGATTGTGGATTCCCAACCCAGATGGAGTACAATGTGCTTGATATTGAAGAAGGTTGGGTAGTTCCAACTGCAGGAGAACACAATGTTGAGCCAACTCTAGACCATGAATCATTAGGCTTAGAATCCCAAAACTCCTGCAATAATGAGAGTAGAACTGAACCTCTCGAGGGTGTAAATTCTGTCCCTTATTCTGATAAGGTGACCCTCAAAGGTTATTTGGACCTAGATTCTAGTGATTTAACCCACATCCTAAGCCTAGAATCTAGATCTGAAACCTATTGGGAAGATTTCGAGGTCCCAATAAGGAAGATCAATTTTTCAATGAAGAATATGATTTTGGGCCTCTATTTGATGAATATCCCTCGCCAACATCCTCAGAGAAACCAATCGATTTTTCAAAAGTCATGCCAATTTACGATACAGAAAAAAAGGAGTTGGACGAGTGGGGTTTCAATTGGGTCTGTCCTACTAACTTGGAACCTAAGCCTCTACCAGATAAGGACACCTTTTTAAGCTTAGAACTGACATCTAGGTTAGACACCAGTCAGGCTGCTGAAACTACAGCATATGATTTATTCTATGGTGGAACGCATGATCTTGAATCTCATTTAGATTTTGATTTCCGCAAACTCTCTGACGATTTCGAATATGACCATAACATCGGAGAAAATTTGCTTCCTGATTATAACAAGCCAATCTACGACCTCAGCTTACATGACTCATTCTCTAACTCCAATTCTGAGGTCTCGATTTTCGAGATCACTAATTTCAGTTCAGGTTCCAGTAACATGGAATCATTCCTTTTCGATCCTCAGGAATCAGAACCAGCAAATGCCGAGAGTGATTGCGACCCAGAATATGAATCTTTTCTCGACGCCGATTTCCAGTATCGCATAGACACTCTCCAGGCATTCGCTTTTGATTTTGAAAGTTACTATGACGACTCTCTACATGAGACCACTTGTCATTCCTTTCTAGAAGAGCCCTCATACACAATTCTCATTGGAGCCACTTCTTCCACACATACAGAACTGATCAAAACCTATTCTCTACCCTGACCCGCAACCGGACTCAATTTCTATTCTGATTCACCTCTCACTGAGCCGTTTGCAGATGATTCAACTCCACATCTATATCAGACATCGGATATTGATCAGACTGGAAAACATGATCCACCATTCTCTGATCACCCCTGTAGGGTTTCCACACCATGCACTGATTAATTTTCGGAACCCTACCCTGGCCAGGCTGATTCGACTCATCCTAAACCCAAGTTTTCACTTCCATATCCATCCGAGCCACATTGCATATGGTGGGTTCCACATCTATTGATCTACATCTATCAACCCACCAGACTAATTTGGGCTGCATCATCAGCCTGTTGATCTTAACAAGCACCTAGTTGGACTAACCAGGCTCTTAATCAAGGTGCTTGTTTTACAAAATTCCACTGAGTTGACCACTCCCTCTCCACCCCATTTTTCGCTCGGCTGAAGGCGTTGAATTTAGCGCTTAACAGGAGGCAACCCATCATTCCAAAAATAGAGACCCGTCTGATTATCTATCTGTACTCCACGTCCATTGCACCTTGGGTTCAGCCTTAGACAGTTGAACCCACCTCTGGTACACGTACCAAAGCTTGAAATCGTCCACACCAGTCACTTCTGACCCATTTACCCTGTTCTAAGTCCCTAACCTCAACACTATTTCGCACCCTCTGCTTACAACGAGAACATTGCAAAACTTAAGCATGGGGGGGTGGTAAAGTGCATACATACAGAACCAAGAAAAAGTCAGAAGGATTCTCACAAAAAAAATTAAAAATTGAAAAATTATGAAAAAGAACAAAAACTGAAGGAAATTTTGTAAGCCACATAATCATGAGGAGAAAAAGAGCAAAATGACAAAAAGGAGCACAAAATGAAAAAGAAAAAGAGATAGTCATTAGTAAGAGATTAAGGAATTAACCGAAGTTCTAGACCACATCAAGAAAAGAGTAAAATGAAAGAAAAGTGCTAAGGAGACAGAAAAAGAGATTAGCAGGTATGCTGATCTTAGGCCTTCTAGGCTAGACTCTTAGGCTTAAAAATTCATGTACCTGCTAAGATCTGGATAATCCTCAAGAGGTTGGGGAAAATGCGAAGCTTAAGTATTAGGTCTAAGGCTTAAGAAGTATTCAGCCTTGTTAACTGACCTTCGATTTGTGGGATTCGGTAACCTAAGCACCCCAATACACACACAGTCTGGTTCAGTGGGCATAACTATCAAAATCACACAAAAGCGTTTTAATGCTTTGAAAAAGTTGCCTAGATTAGGAGCGGCCGATCAACACAAGTTGATTTGGACGAGTTCCCGGCATGGAGAGGTGGGAAATTCCCCTCGAAGATGCGTAACAACATATCGTCTCCTCGGTGCTTGTCTCTTAGGATATTTAAATATCCTACCAGGGGCATAAAAGCACTCTGCTGGTTCAGATACCATGGGTGGCATTATCATGAAATGTCGATTGCCAGGGTCTGGATTCGGCCACGGAACGCCATGGGCAAGATTATCTCGAAATCTCGAAAGCCATGGTTCTGGGGGTTGTCATGGGTGGTGCTATCACAAAACATCGATTGTCAGGGACCCTTAAGGATTGACGATGGGGATGAGGAATCCGATACGGACCATGTTGAGAAGCCAATCCAAAGCTAGAAATAAAAAGAAAAGAGAGAGAAAGCTCTCCAAACAAATAAATCTTTTGTCTCTCTCTTACAAAAATGCACTGCAAACTGAACCTAGGCTAAAAATGTCTCAAGCACGGGTGCTTTAACCGCAGAGTCCAACAAACCCTAGGATAGTTTCTGCGGGCCTTAAAAACCTTCGCAAAGGACTGAGACTAAAGCGAGTTAGGTCCAGATTTTGGTTGATACCTGAGTACCTCTAGGCCTATTGTCGGCATTTTGACCAATCACAAAAGAAAAAGAAAAGCACTTATCATAACTAGTGATAGAAATTCAAGGTCTATAATAGAAGTTAAGACCTTAAAATTTTGATAAGGGACTAGCAAAAGCTAGGCATGGGGGTATGATGAGAGCCTCATCATAAGCCTTAACTAGCTCATTTTGACCTAAGAAAGAGAATAAGAGCTCCTACATAACCTAAAGAAGGGCTTAATTCAAGGAATAAGTGTTCTGAGAAGAAAATATGAAATAAAGGTTAAAACTGTAATTTTACCATTGCAGTACATAAATGAGGTTTCTCAGAGGCGAAACATAGGTCAAATGGTTTGAATAAGACAAAAAGTGGGTTGGTTCAATCAGAAATGGGTTATTATGCAATCCTAGAATTAAATGACATTCTGTTACCCTAAAACAGACCCACTTAATTCAACAAGGTTATGGTCAGATTAAAAATCAAGTAAACCCTCTAAAATTCATGGAAAAATATCCCCAAAGGTTAGAACCTTCAATTTGGCCTTTGGAACCTGTTTTGACATAGATTGGGGTCCTAGCTCATTAATTGACCTAATTTGGGTTTTTGTGCAAAATGTCCAGTCAAACATGGTCAAACCTAAAATCCAACTTCACCATTGGATTCCTTAGGTCCAAATTAGGTTTTTACCAAAATTTGGACCTAAGGGGAGGTCATCTTGACCTACTTTGCAAAAATAGTACACCCAATTACATTTTGGCCCCTATCATTTGAAAACCATTGCACAGGCCCCCTAACTTCCTCGCCACTCTTACAAACAGGTCCCTACGCCATTAATGGGGAGAAATCCTACTCTGATGAGGAATGGAGGGGGAGTACTCTCTGATTCCTCAGAGATCTCCTCCCAGATTTGGAAGGGAGATTCTCTGAGGAATTCCCTTCCATTTGAGCATGGTCCTAATCTTTAATTCGCACCCAATCTCTCCTACAAACGCACGAGTGATTTGGGTCTCCAAAAATTTCCATCTCCGACGAGGTCTCTTGTGCTTAGAAGCTTGTCTTCCAAGCATAAGAGTCCCTGCCAGCGACTATAAAAGCACCACCACCTCCGGCCGCATCTCTTCAGCTCGACTTGGCCAAAGATCCACCCCAACTTCATCTTCTTCTCCTCTGGTCAAGTAGTCCAGCGAGCTCCCATGAGCCTCCCTCCTATTTCTCATCGCTCTGCCACCATACCAGTGGCAGAGCCTCCCTCACCAACTTCCTCTGCATCACGCAACACCCGCGCGAGCGCCTCCAGCCCCTTCATCGTCGTCGCTCTCCCTCCACTAGACGTCTTCTTCTCCGGCGGCAGCAAGAACAGCCAGCCGCCAACTCTCCCCCTTTGTCCACTTAGTTAGGTTAGAATCACTCGTCTCTATCCCCTCTTAAATTCCCCTCTCTCTATTTTCCCTTTCAACCCCTTGCAGCCACTGATCACCGCCATCTTCTCCATCTCCGGCCACCCACTGGAGAGGTGCCTCCACCGCTCCACACCTCCACATGCCTCGCCAAACAGCTCCTCAACTCCGCCACTGTCCACTGATCACCTTCAGCACATCCACTAACCGCCAGCACCGCCCTAAACACCCACCGACCTAACCCATAAGCACGGCCACAGGGTGACCTAGGCACGCATGCCTAGGCCACCCCGCGGCCTGCCACCTGCCGTCCCACCTTCGCCTTGATACGACAAAGCTTCCCATGTGTTTTAATGGGGTCGCAAGGCCATAATTGTGTGTGACAGATCTAAGCACCTGTCGCCATTGAAGCACGCAGCAAGAAGGTCACAAGCTTCGCTTTAGGCTGCGTGCTCCAGGCGTCAGGGTCCCAGGTGAAGTGGGATGAGTGCGCAACTTCATATAGCCAAGCAATTGGTTTGGCGAGCGATCTATCAGCAGCAATCAAAGAAGGGCTCCTGCGGACACACACGTAGAAGCGGGTGGGACATTAGTCCCACCTCGTAAACGCAAGAGAGCGGTGAGTGCCATAAATTGATTTTGTGCTCTTTTCTCGTTGCCTCAAATACACAGGGGTGAGGTCCCTCGCCTCCTCATGCCTCGTCCATGATATTCCCCTGCGGACCTGGCACCCGACCCGTTTACCTAACCTAGCACTCCTCGCATACCACACCTACATCGGTGTGCTTGGACCCAGGCGTGCTCCCGACCCGATTGCCTGGCTTTGGGAGAGCATACCGAAGAGAAAAATAGAGAGAGAGACACGGGGAGGGTAGGGGTAGGTTTTGCTCTTCAATGTGTGTAGGGAAGAAGAAGGAAGAGGAAGGCGCAGCTGAGGCTAAGGCACGGTGAAGCAAGGCTAACCAGGGAAGGAAAGACTTAGCTGCAAAAGGAAGAAGAAGGAAGGCCAAAGAGAAGAGAACGTCAGAGGAGAGCTAAGGCTGAAGGAAACAAGGGCAAGGTGAAGCTGACACTTAGCCGCAAATAAGAGAAGTAAGAAAAGAAGGAAAGACAAGGTAGAAGGAGAGGCAAGCCAAAGAAGGATGAAGATCGCAGAGGAAGAAGAAGGAGAAAGGCACTGTGCAAGAGAAGAAGAAGGAAGAAGAAATGCAAGGCTAGAGCAAAGAGAGGAGCTGCAAAGAAGAGACAAGGAAGAAGAAGCAGACGGCCAAAGTCAAAGAAGAATAGAAGAAAAAGAGCTAAGGAAATAGGAAAATCAAAGAAAGAAAGAAACAAGAAGAGAAAGCAGAAAGGAGAAAGAAATAAGAGAGTTAGAAGAGAGATATCTTTTTAAGACGTCTGATCATGGAATCGGACGTCCAATTTCTCTATTTTTGTTACAATTGACTCTTAAATTCTTGCATTTATATTCTGAATTAAATTTTGAGTAACTCTAAGTGTTCAATTACATTATTGAGATTAGTGAATAAATTCCATTTGCTCCATGTGTTCGACCTCGAATAGTTACGTTTTCGAGTAATAAATTCTTATTTGTTATCAGCGCTTGGTCACCTATACTACAATGCGACTGACTTAAAAAGCCCGACAAAGCGTTGCAACGAGCCCTCACACACAATTCTTATTGAAGCCACTGCTGCTTCTACACATGCAGAACCTTCCCAAACCCATTTTCAACCTCGACCCGCAACCAGACTCAATTTCTACTCTGATTCTCCTCGCAATGAACCGATTGCACATGATTCTCCTCCACATTCCACTCAGGTTTCAGACATCGATCAAACTACAAATCACGCCCCATCCTTCTCTAATCACTTTCGAAGGGCTCCTACATCCTACACTAGTTCATTTTCATTTGAGGATCTCTACTCTGACCAGGTTGACTTGACATAGCCAAACCTTAATTTTTCACTTCCACATCATTTTGAGCCACAAAGCATATGGTGGGTTTCGCATCTACTGATTCATATCTATAAACCCACAAGATTGATTGGATTTGGGCTGCATCATCAGCCTGTTGACCTGAACAAGAACCTGGTTGGACCAACCAGGCTATTGATCAAGGTGCTTGTTCTACAAAACTCATCTAATTTGACCACTCCTTCTCCATACCATTTTCTACTCGGCTGAAGGCATTAAATTTAGTGCTTAACGAGAGGCAACCCGTCAATCCAAAAATTTGAGATCCTTCTGATTATCCTTTTGTACTTCACATCTATTGCACTCTGAGTTCAGTTTTAGAACAGTCAATCCTATCTCTGGTACTCGTATCAAAGCTTGAAATCATTCGCAACAGTCATCCACCCGATAATCTTGTTCTAAATCCTGAACCCAAAACGGTTTCATACCCTCCATTTACAATGAGGGCATTGCAAAACTTAGGCATGGGGGGTGGTAAAGTGCAAATACATAAAAATTCAAAGTTCGGAAGGGTTCTCATAAAAAAAACATACATATTCCAAAAATCCAAAAAAAAAAATAAAAAATAAAAAATAAAAAATTGAAAAAGAACAAAAAAATGGAGAAGGGAGGAAATTTTGAAAGATCAAATTGCATATCATTCTTGAGGAGGAAAAAGGGAGGTGATTTAAATGTCAAAAAGGAGCAACAAGTTGAAACAAAAAAAAAGAGTTAGTCATTAGTAAAAGATTATGGAATCTATTTAAAGTCTAGACCAAATCAGAAGAAGAAAATAAAAGTCAAAAAGTGCTAAGGGACAAAAGAGATTAGTATGAACGCTAATATTAGGCCTCTTGGGCTTGTTTTAGGCTTAAAAATTCAAGTATTCGTTAAGATCTAGACAGTCCTCAAGAGATTGAGGAAAATGCAAAGCTTAAGTATTAGGTCTAAGGCTTAGGGATTATTCGACCTCATTAATTGACCTCTGGTTTGCAGGACTCGGTAACCTAAGCACCCTAATCCACACACAGTCTGGTTCAGTGCGCTTAAATATCAAAATCACGCAAAAGTGTTAATTCTGTTCTAAAAAAGCTACCTATATTAGGAGCAGCTAATCAATACAAGTCTATTTGGATGAGTTCCCAGCGTAGAGAGGCGGGAAATTTCCCTCGAAGATACGCAATAACATACCATCTCCTTGGTACTTCTCTCCTAGGATATCTAAATATCTTACTGGAGGCATGTAAGCACCTTATGCTAGTTTAGGTGCCACGGGCGAGATTATCCCGAAATGTCGATTGCCAAGACTAAATTTAACTACAAAACTCCATGGGAGGCACTATCTTGAAGTGTTGAAAGTTAGGGTTCTGGGGGTTGCCATGGGCGATGCTATCTCGAAGCGTCGAAAGCCAGGGACCCTGCGAGAATTGATGGTGGGAACGAGGAATCCGATACAGACCATGTTGTAAAGCCAATTTGAAGCTAGAAATAAAGAAAAGAGTGAAAACTCTCCAAAAATACAAAAGAATCTTCTGTCTCTCTCTTACAAAAACACACTCAAACTGCACCGGGACTAAACATGTTTTAAGCATGGGTGCTTTAATCGCGGAGTTCAACGAACCTTAGGTTAGTTCCTGTGGGCCTAAGAAAATTCGCGGTAGACAATTGCTAAAGCTGGTCAGGTCCAAATCTTGGTTGGTACTTGAGTACCTCTAAGCCTACTATTAGCATTCTGACCTAATCTACAAGAAAAAGCACACATCAGAGATTTGAACACAAGGTTTAGAATTTGAGTTAATTCCTTGAGATTTTGCTAAGGGACTAGAGAAAGTTAGGCATAGGAGTATGATGATAATGTCATCATCAGCCATATCTATCTTTATTTAGTTATAATCAAGGAATAAATGCTCCTACATAACTGCCAGAGAGCCCTAATTCATTGCATAATCATTCTGAGAGAAATATAAGAAAATAAGGGTAAAACTATAGTTTTAGCAGCATATCTCAATTGCAGTACAATCACGGGTTTTCTCAGGGGTTAATTAAGGGTCAAATGGTCTTAAGAGTCTAACAAGTGGGTTAATTCAGATAGAAAAGGGTTTTTGCTTGTTTTGAGAATTAAATAACATCTGAAGCCCTAAAAGTAGACCCGCTTAACTAACTGAGGTTCTAGTTAGAATAAAGTTCACCTAAACCCTCTAAAATTCATAGAAAAATATTCTCTAGGGTTTGGTATGCTTGATTTGACCCATGGAACCCAGTTTGATCCAAAATAGAGCCATAGACAAACTTTTGCCGTAATTTGGGTTTTTGCATAAATTATCTAGTCAAACTAAGTCAAAACCAAAATTCAACTACGATTGAATTCCTTAGGTCAAAATTAGGTTTGTACCAATATTTAGGCTTAATCTGAGATTGTCTTGACCTAGGTTGCAATTTGGTTTTGTCTGATTTTTTTATCTCACGCACATGCCCCTAACTTTTGAATTTCTTACAAATAGCCCCCCATTTTCATCTTCTTGACAAATAGGTCCTTGCTGCCATGAAATCTGATTCCTACAACTTTGGCAACCTTTGATTGAAGAGAACTCCTCTGATCAATCAATCCCTTCCAAAATTGAGGGGTCCTCTTTCTAATGAATCCAGTCTTGAGCCCCAAAACCTTCCCAATCTCTCATGCAAATGCATGAGAGATTTGGGTATCCTTAGGTTTCCAACTCTGGAGAACTTTCCTAGCTTGGGGAGCTTGCTTCCCAAGCTCAAATCGACCTTTAGAGCCCTATAAAAGAACCCCTGACTCACAGCCATTTTCCTTAGCTAGTTTTAGGGCCACGAACCTCTTTGAAACTCCACCTCCGGCCCTCCTCCAACTTAGCTCTAATGGACCTCTTCCCCTTCGTCCTATGGCCAGCCAACGGCTAAATTGGCCAGGCCACGACCTTCCTCACTTTCGTTCGTTCCTGGTGTGCCAAAGCCAAGGCTATCTTCTCTGTTCTTCGTCTTCATCCATTTAAGGAAGTTTCATCTTCCACGGCACCGGCAATCACACCGGCGTCGTATCTCTCTCCCCCTTTCATCCCTAAACTAGTTTTTATCTTCCTCTACTTCCCTACTTCTTTTTCCATCTCCCTATCTTTCAATTCGACCACCAAACACACACGACCACCTCCGTCTTCTCCGTCTCCGGCAATCGCTCCGGCGAGGTGCCTCCATCGCTACACCCCTCCATCCGACTCACCGACCACCTCATAACCTTTGCCTCATCCTCCCGCACAAAAGCCCACTCATTATCTCTCCATTTGCTCACCCTAACCATCCACCGAACTACCCATCCTTCGCATGCCGACTCCGTCACCGTCCACCCACCCCACTCAACTTCACGCCATAAAACCACCACCAGTACATTCGCTATCACCTCATGACTCTCATGAGCTGGTTTAATGTGGCCATAAGGTTGTTTGTTTGATTTCAGGTAGTCAGGACCCCTGCACCATTGTTGAAGCTTCTTGGCGAAGCTCCAGGCCTTGTTCATGTAGGATTCACCCAGGTACCTGCTCCAGGCGCAGCGGAATCCCTCCAGGAACACAAACCAGGGACCAATTTGGCCCTTTGACCAGGCCTTTGATCAAAATTTGATGAATCAACTGCTTCAACCAGCGCGAAGAGGAAAGGTGGGACTTTAGTCCCACCTCAGAAGCGCACAAAGCAGCGCTGCAGAATAAATTGATTTTCTGCCTTAGGCTTATTACCTCAACTAACACACAGGGGGTGAGGTCTTGTTACGAATGCGTGCCCCAGACGTCTTTTAAGACGTCTGGGAGATGGCCCTGACGTCTGGGATCACATCCAGACGTCTGACCAGACGTCTGGGATCATTTCCAGATGTCTGGAAATCAGTTATTTTCGACACGCGCGGGTCGTCTGCGCGCCTGAGCGTGCAGACCCGCATATTCGTTATTCCCTCTGCGGCTGCAGACGCCCTGCCGCGATTCTCTCTCCTCCTCGCGCGGCCTTAAAAGGCCACGCGCTCCCCCCCATTGCCTCCACCCCTTTCCTCTTCTCCTTCCAGTGCGCGAGAGCGAGCGTGAGAGCGGGGTGACGGCCGCAGTGAGCGCGGAGGGGGTGCTGCGTGCGAGAGCGACTCTCAGCCGTGAGGGCGAGCTCGCCGGGGCTGCCAGGGCTGGTCGGTGGGAAGCGCAGCAGGCGCAGAACGATGCGGGAGGCCTGCTGCGGCTCGAGCAGCAGGTGCACGAGGTGCGACGAGGCGCGGCATCGCGAGCGGAGGGCGAGTCGCGCCCTGGTTCTGGAAAAATTTCCAGAATCAGACGTCTGTGCTGATAGCCAGACGGCGGGGTCGACGTCTGGAAGACTTTCCAGACGTCTGAAAGGTGAGTTTTCCATCTTCTTCTTCCTTCCTGTCGACTGACCGTACTGAGGGAGAGAGATGGGTGTGCGCAGGCTGGGTGATTCGCCATCCAACGCGAATCAGACATCTGGCTGTAGTACCAGACGGCGGGAGTGACCTCCAGACGTCCGGGGTGACCATCGGACGTCTGGGAACTAGGCCAGACATCCCTGCAGACTTCTGGATGTCTGGGAAACCACGCAGAACAAGGTAATCCTCTGATCCACTTTTTAAGACGTCTAGAAGAAGTTCCAGACGTCTGATTTTACACAGTTTCGTCGTTTTCGACCCGTTTAGGGCCCGTTCGGGTTTCGTTTTCCGCGATTCGAGTTGCGTTCTTTTCGGAATTAATTCCTCTACCTATCTACAGTAGCTATACACTATTTTGAGACACTCCTTGTGTTTGATCCTTGTGATAGGACCCCGTTCTGTTACAGTCTCGGGGGTCGCGGAGGCACGCGGGATTCCCGATCACGCCCCCATTACTCCCGTTGTACCTGGTAGAGTGGCTTTAAGTTATTAATAAAATCTGTTAAATTATGGAACCATAAATAGAACCTAGGACATTGCATGAATCCTAGGACTGAGAAATAGATGGAATGATAGCTCCTAGGTGTTGCATGAATCCTAGGGCTGGAAAACTAGATTATATGATAGATCCTAGGATATGGCATGAATCCTAGGATGGGAAAACTAGTGGAATGTATAATACTGCAGTATTGGAAAAGGGAAAGAGATATAAAGCTGCCTGTAATTTCAATTAACAGCTACCTGTTGTGGATAAATAACGTGGTTGAGAACATGGATTGTAAGAATGTGAAACTGGAAAGTGAAACCTGGATGTTTGAGTAAAAAGGATGGAACCCTACGGGGGAAATTAGGAGTGGAACTCCTGGAAGGAGAAAGGAATGGAACTGAGATGTAGTTGTGTACTGTCTCTTGGGTACGTAGTACCAAGGGAAGTACCTATACCTGTTTAGTGCAGAGTGGGGCCAGCTACCCCAGGGACCCGGGGTTAGGACCGGCCGCTCTGTACCGACTTGCTGGCCCTCGTGTACGTAGTACCGAGGAGAGCTACTAGTGTTAGGAGGGCACTAGCTACCCCACGGGCCCCGAGGTTCTGCTAGCCCCCTACACTGACTTGTTTAGGCCCACTGGGGCAAACCAGGGTAGTCAGGCGAGGGTGAGCGGACTGTGGAGGGGCAAGGCCCCGGTTTGGTTACTGTGGAGGGGTTGGACCCCTGTTACTGAGAGGGCTCTACCCTGGACTGGTTCCGTGCTGTGCTTTGGGCGCACCCGTTAACGGAAACGACTGACTGCGTGCCAGTACGGGTTAGCTACCTGTGTGTTTATCGCGCGTGCCGTAGTCACCGTTACATCTGTCAGTGACCTTGTGGTGGTTGACTGAGGGTAGGATCACCACGGGGGACTCTCCCGGCCAGGAGAGCACCACATGCTACTTCTACTTTTTGGAAAAGACTGCAATCAAGATCGTTCCCACGAGGAACATTCGAGATCAAGAAAAAGATCTGAGGAATAAATGAAATAGTGAGACAATTGAAAGATGTGAATAAAGAAAGTAATCGAACATAACAGCTACTGTACACTCTACTGTTGTCTTTAGTTTAGTTGCCACTCTACTCAGCGTTCTGCTGACGTGTTACACTCGTTACCTTTTTCAGGACTAGGTGTTGAGCAGCCAAGGTCAGTGGCTGCAGAGGTCGCTGGGCCGAGTAGGGTTCAGTAGAGTTACCACTGTCTCTTGTACCTCTTTTTGTTACGTTGTAGTGAGTAGTTCTTGTTTCTGCTGTACTTTCTTTACCTGCAGTTCAAATTATATTATGAATGTTGTTCTACGGTTGTGGTGGTACATACTGTGGTAGTTTCTTTCCTTACTGTTGTACTTTCTTACTGTTAGTTATATTCATGCTAAATGTGGTTTATTTTACTGCTCTTTTGGTTACTTCCTCGTTGGACGACTAGGTCTTGGGATTAGTTGAGTCGGTCCGGTTCTCGTGTCTCGTAGGGACTCGGGAACCGGGTCGTTACAAGATGGTATCAGAGCATGGTCGTCCCGAGAAGTGAATCAACTGACTGTAGAATAACCAATTCACATGTTTATAACTAGAGTAGCCACCACAACATATCTCTTGACATGAGCTCTTAGACGTTTTCGTTAGGTAATGTTCCGTACTGACGTATTTCGTTGTTTCGCGTCTCCTTGTAGGAGATGCCTCGTCGTGGAACTAGGAGGGTGGGCCGCGGGCGCAGCCGAGGTCGGGGCCCGAGGGACAGATGTGTCGGGCATGGAGTACATACTACCCCTCCTCTTCTCCTGAGCATACCGTCTCCGGACCTCGTCCAACTAATTCGAGAGGTGGTTCGTGAAGAATTTCAGCTTCCATCCACATCGCCACCCCCTCCTCCCCCTTCCGAGTGTACGACAGGGGAGTAGGTGGTGGAACGAGATTTCTGCCGTCACACTAGGCGTGTTAGGAGAACTCAAAGGAGACACGTGGTGTCCGCAGGAGAGCCGTCATGTTTTGCAGGGCCATCAGTGGCCTTTGGGGGCCCTCGACAGGGGCCAGTCGCCGGCACCGGACCCCCGCCTAGCCGACAGCAGGGACCCACTGAGGGCGAGAGTCGAGTTCCCCTCTGCTACCAGTGTGGCCAGCCGGGCCACATCAGGAAGGACTGCCCATCTAGGGCAGGAGGTCAGCAGATACTCCCCGCACAGAGCACTGGAGGGCACGCAGGAGGCCGCGGTTCCCAGGCGCGAGGAGGAGGACAGCAGTCGCGAGGAGGGTACCGGCCAGCACCTACCCGTCCGACGCAGAGTGTGGCTGCTTCGTCCGCACCTAGAGCTGAGGGGCGTATCAACGCCCTAACACACAGGGACGCCAGAGCTTCGGGATTGGTGGTAGCAGGTATGGTTTCAGTTTCTGGCAGACTCGTTTACACGCTTTTCGATTCCGGCGCTACGCACTCGTTTGTCACAGCCAGTTTCGCAGTTAGTTTGGACCAGGATTATACACTGTTAGAAAATCCATTCGTAATCAGAGGTCCGAGTGGTCAGCTGTTTGTAGCTGAGGAGGTGTACACGGATTGCGAGGTCAATGTCGGGGGACATAGCCTGCCAGCTGACCTGATTATGATACAGATGGAGGACTTTGGAGTGATTCTGGGGATGGATTGGTTGTCCGCTTACCACGCCTTGGTGGACTGTTCTGAGAGGAAGATCGTCTTCTCCATTCCGGAGTTGCCTTCTTTCGAGTTTCACGGACAGCCAGTGGACGGAGGTTTCAGGTGCATTTCGGCACTTCGGGCGGCGAGACATTTGAGCCAGGGGTGTGAGGGCTTCCTAGCTTGTGTGGTGGCAGAGCCCAGCCCTGTGGCAGACTTCCAGAGCATCCCGGTGGTCAGAGAGTACCCTGACGTGTTTCCAGACGAGTTACCAGGACTACCGCCCGAGCGTGAGATCGAGTTTGAGATCTCAGTAGTACCAGGGACCAGGCCCATCTCCACCGCGCCATACAGGATGGCATCGCTTGAGGTGCGAGAGCTCAAGTTTCAGTTGCAGGACCTTTTGGAGAAGGGTTTCATGAGGCCCAGTGCGTCTCCCTGGAGAGCCCCGGTACTGTTTGTGGAGAAGAAGGATGGGACCCTACGTCTTTGTGTGGACTACCGACAGCTGAATAGGGTCACCATCAAGAACAGGTATCCGCTGCCGAGGATCGACGATTTGTTCGACCAGTTGCGGGGTGCCACGGTGTTTTCCAAGATAGACTTGAGGTCTGGATACCACCAGTTGAGGATCAGGGAGACCGACGTCTCCAAGACAGCTTTCCGCACCCGGTACGGACACTACGAGTTTTTGGTCATGCCGTTTGGGCTGACCAATGCCCCCGCTGCTTTCATGGACTTGATGAACCAGGTGTTTAGACCGTACTTGGACCAGTTCGTGGTGGTTTTCATAGATGATGTACTCATCTATTCTAGAGATCGGACGCAGCACGGACAGCACTTGCGGATGGTTCTGGACACTCTGAGACGACGTAGGTTGTACGCCAAATACAGCAAGTGCGAGTTCTGGTTGAGGGAGGTGACCTTCTTGGGTCATGTGATCTCTGGAGACGGCTTGGCGGTGGACCCAGCCAAGGTCGAGGCAGTGCTCAGGTGGGAGAGACCGCATTCAGTCACTGAGATTCGCAATTTCCTGGGACTAGCAGGCTACTACAGACGATTCATCAGAGGATTTTCGCAGATTGCGCGTCCTATGACACAATTGACCCGGAAGGACGTGCCTTTCGCTTGGACAGATGCCTGTGAGGCGTGTTTTCTGGAGCTGAAGGAGAGGTTGACCTCGGCTCCCGTGCTCACCATCCTTGACAGTAGTGGCGGGTTCGTTGTGTACACGGACGCCTCCTTGCAGGGGTTAGGAGGTGTGCTCATGCAGAGGGGTCACGTTGTCGCTTACGCTTCGCGGCAACTGAAGCCCCATGAGCATACCTACCCTACCCACGACCTAGAGTTGGCAGCTGTTGTCTTCGCGCTGAAGACCTGGAGGCACTACTTGTACGGTGAGACCTTCAAGATTTTCACAGATCACAAGAGACTCAGATACCTTTTTGATCAGAAGGAGCTCAACATGAGACAGAGACGTTGGTTGGAGCTCCTGAAGGACTACGACTGCAGCATCTCCTACCACCCGGGAAAGGCTAATGTGGTGGCTGACACCTTGAGCCGTAAGGTGCCCTCACGCTTGGCCAGTCTACAGTTACAGAGTTGGATCCTTTTGGAGGAGGTGGGCAGTTGGCGACCTCTAGAGTTACGAGGGTACTGTGGGGCAGTGACGGTGACACGGCAGACTAGGCTAGAGCTGATAGATCGCATCATCGTAGGACAGATGGCCGATCCGTACTTGCAGTCTTTGCGCGACAGAGTACTGTCAGGAGACCCAGGGGATTTCTCTTTCACAGACCAGGTGCTACGCTTGAGGGGACGGTTGTGCATTCCCAGAGATGAGGAGCTGTTGAGAGAGCTCCTGACTGAGGCACACGGTTCCAGATTCACCATACATCCCGGAAACACGAAAATGTACCACGACTTGAGACGCGAGTTTTGGTGGAGACGGATGAAGCGGGATGTGGGTGAGTTCGTGCAGCAGTGCTTAGTGTGCCAGCAGGTGAAAGCCGAGCATCTGAGGCCTGCAGGGCCGCTCCAGCCGCTTCCAGTGCCAGAGTGGAAGTGGGAGAGCATCACCATGGACTTGGTGGTGGGCTTACTTGTTACCCAGCGAGGACACGACGTAGTCTGGGTAATAGTGGATAGACTGACGAAGACGGCGCGATTCTTGCCGGTCCGAGTCACTTTGGGACCAGCACAATTGGCAGAGAGGTATATCCGTGATGTGGTACGACTACACGAATGATGTAAACACAATTACACTACTTAAAAGGTCTATTTTTGCATGTTCTGAAGCATAAGATTGCATTTCATGATATAAATATTGCATAACATGCATCATTTTGCATTTAGAGTAGTTTGAATAAAATGGAGGTTAATTGTCGCCTTTTATGTGCTTGGACAGGGCAAACATTTTATAGGGGCCTCGGATCAAAGATCCAACCGTATGGATGTGATCAGGGCGACGATTGGAGTTCAACGACTCCAAGATCGCCCTAATCAGGCATCCGTAGCATCAGATAGAGACCGGGGAACCCTAGAAGATCAAGGGCCAGGATGGTGTAAATCCACACTTCAGATGACAAATCCGACCGCACGGATGAATTCGGATCGACGATCGCAGCCCAACGACACAAAAATCGAGTCAATCCGACATCCGTGGCACCATCTACAACTTCTAGAAGATGGGCGGCCAAGATGGCGCCACGTGGCGCCATCTCAGCCGCCCAAACGACCGCATGCATCTTGTGAAGACCGCGCACCCGTCTCCTCTCTGCCGTTGGATCTCGATCCAACGGCTGCGGTCGCTCGCGCTTAAAAGCGTCCGCGCGACCATTTCGTCCGCGTAGCGCAACGGCGACGCAGCTGCGGGCGAAGCGGAGGTCGCGGGTTCGAGCCGCGGTGAGGGGGTGGAAGGCGCGGGCGAGCAGGCGCGGACGAGCGTCAGATGAAGATCCAATGGCTGCACGCGCTCAATCAGGACGACGTGCGATTGGACGCTGGGCGTAACGCGCAATCGCACGCGGGCGGGCGCGCTACGCAGCGGGCGCGGACGCGATCTAAGCCGTCCGATCTCGCGATCGGACGGCTGAGACTACGTGGACGTGCGTAGGCATTACGCGCGCGGGCAGCCGAGCGGGCGCGCGTGGGCGCGGCGGCGACGGCCTCGTCGGGGCTTTAGCGACGGTTTTATCCGTCACTAAAGACCCCTTATTTATTATTTTGAAGATGTAATGTCCATTTTGCCCCCACTCCTTGCAACTATAAAAGGAGACCCCCTCCATACGAAATTTTCATCCCTTCCTTCTCCTCTCTACCTCTCCAAAGCTCAAAAGAAGCTTGTCCCACACCCGGGATGCTTCTCGCGAGATAAAGTCCAAATTTTCGTCCCCCTTCGGAAGTGGATCCCGCGATGACGACGGCGTGCTGCTTCGTTCCCGTTCTTCTACTTCGTCCTCCTTCATCCCGCTTCGTTCTCCTTCGTCCAGGCGTCGTCCCGTCCGACTGGTCCTCCAAGCGACCGTCGAGGAGGATTCTCTCTCCCTACTCTTTTTACTGCTTTCTAATATAGATTTACTACTTTCTAGAGTAATCGCTTTATGCTTTCTAGTTGTAACGAATGATCTCTTTTATGATAAATTCCTTGTCTATTCTACATCTCATTTTGATTTCCATGTGTAGTATTCTCTCTCTCTCTCTTACTCTCTCTCTCTCTTCTATTTTGTTGTAGATACTTAGATAGTTTAAATTGAATTTCTTCGTGGCAAAATAAAAACGAAACGCGAAGTTTTTAAATCAAACGTCCGCCTCCCTGTGTTCGACCCGGAATTTTAATTTCGGTATAAATTTTATTTGTTGAACACGAATCCTTCGCTTTCGAACTACAACGACAGGTTTTCCAAAATCGAACACGTTAGCGTAGCTTCGTAATCGTTCAACATTTTGGCGCCGTTGCCGGGGAGGCAACGATCTTTGATTTCTCTTCGCGTTTTGTAACTTACAAATCGTTTACCTCACTTTTCTCCTTTCTTATTGTAATTGCAGGTACTCTTTCGAGACAGGCAAAAGCGGTAGATCGGAGTAAAGTGCTGTGGAAGGTTTTGTAAGTTACCCCCCACCTCCCACCCATTAGATTTCATTTCATCACATAATAATTCAAACATCAATCAACCTAGGTGTTCTTATAAACTCTAAGGTCAGATTGTTTGTTGTTTGACATCCACTCCAACCCCCACATTAAAAAAAAAAAAAAAAAATCTCACAGAGGTACACAACCTCATCTGATTTTCAAACTCAACCGGTAATCCAATCTTAGGAGCCGGTACACACATCCAAACACATAATTGAGTAGAAATCAGATTAGGTAACCATTTGTGTGCCTAATTAAGTGGTGCAACAGGCCAATTGTTTGAGTTGATTGGGCCGCACCACTTCAAATAAAATCAACTCATCAAGTAGCTGCCAATTAGGTTCAACTCTTAGGGATTTACCAGGCACTCCACATTCTTTTTAAACTTTAAAGGAAAACATCTTCACCTGTGCTTGTAAAACTTGGTGTGCCAACGAAACTTGATTGAAAACGCCTAAAGTTGAATCCTAAAAGCTACTAAGCAAGATTTGAATCTTAAAATTCACCACATCAAAAACAATCTTGCTTGAAAACCACTGGTTGTGCACTCACACACAAATCAATCGATCATTAAGGGCACAACCCATTTAAAGGGCCCATCACATTCCAAAGCACATTCAAACCTAGCCCTAAATAAAACAAAGTAGACGTTGGCCTTAAGGATTGGACTCGCTCTTCAGAACCCAGAACGAGATTATTTTCGATTAGTCTGTTTCTACTGTTCAATCCGATGTCTAGCTAGGGGAGTAGAGTCAAACGATCACGGCTGGGGGGTACACTAGGAACCGGAGGCGCAAGCCGAAGGAAGAACCTTCTCCCCAGTCCCTCCTAACTGGTTGGATTGAACAGACGGAAGTAGATCAAATCGTTCCTTTATCTCAAGACGGGTTTTGAGAGTCTATAGGTCTTTAAGCTAACATATTTAAGGACAGGTTTGATTGTTTGTATTGCAGGGCACCTTTCTTCCTCCCGTGTATCATGAATCCTTCCACATATTTCACGCATTCCTGCTCTTTCCCTCCTGTTGTAAATTATCCTCAACATGACGATTATCCCAACTCGTATTGTAATCGACCATCAGTTAGTTGGGATAATTCGGATTGGGGATACAATTCCGGACCCCCGTGTTTAGGGTCTAACCCTGAACACTTTGATTCTCAATTCTATCCTTCTCAGAGTTGCATCGATTATAGATCGTCCTCCTTTCATGAACAACCTAATGCGATCTACAATCAAGAAGGATACACTGATCCTTACCCATCCTCTGATTTCACTGCCTTTAGGTCATCACCATCTTTTGAACAATCTGAAATGACTTATTATCAGGATGGGTATAACGAATCTCAATTCGTTAATTCCTCTACATTGATGTCAAACCTGCCCAACCCTGAACCAACTCATTTGGTTCAGGTTAATCAGGTTCAAGATAAGGTTCTGGCTAACTTGAGGAATATCATTCAATCTTTAGAAGTTCAGCCAATACCTTGCATTGAGAGATTGGAGCCCCTGATTGAAATGATTGATGATTTAAATAAGTCTTTGTTGGATTGGCTCCAGGATGTTAAGGATAAGAACCCGGGTGAGTTTCTACTTGGGAAATTAGCGAAATTGAGGATGAGATTCGTGGTTGCTTTGATTCAATCTTGGAATAATTCCCAGGATGAACTCTCTTCAGGAAAGCCAATGCAGAACCCGCTCAGGCACCTGTTGGGGGGGACACGTGTTACGAAGCTGACCAGATTGAATTAAAACAACCAATTAAGGATGATTTGATTTCTTCACCTGAAATCCCTGAGCCGGGTTACGAGGAAACGTATGTCTCCTTGGAACGCAAAGTGA
Organism: Thalassia testudinum; assembly: GCA_037157565.1. Lineage (NCBI taxonomy): Eukaryota > Viridiplantae > Streptophyta > Magnoliopsida > Alismatales > Hydrocharitaceae > Thalassia > Thalassia testudinum. The sequence continues at coordinate 214,373,608 of JAZHRO010000024.1, forward strand.
CAAATGATTTTGGGACGTACATTGATACGGATCCTGATGGTGAAGATTCAAGTTGCGAAGTCTCACACGAGTTTTCAGATCACGATTTTTGTGAGACGATTGGGCCTGAGGAATCTGATAGATCATTTGATAGCCCAATAACTGAGGAAACTGATCTTATTAGGGCACACGATACGGATCCAGAATCACATTTTCTGGAGGAATCAATTCAATGCCCTGATTATCAGTTACACCCTGTTGAGCTTATTGATGATTCTAATTCTGAGATAATTAGACCTAAGTCAATTTTGATTCTGCCACATCATTTAGACTTGGAGATTCCAGACGGGGTGATGAATATACAAGAGGTCCTGGAATTTGATATGCTGAATGAGGAGGATAGGAGCGGGGAAGTTCTGATTTGGGAAGTTAATTTTGGAGGAAATGGAAGATTGAGTCGAAGGGTTCCTTTTAAGCTGAAACCATCAAATCAGAACCCTTACGACATTTGTTTCGAGGATGTTCAACTCAAGCACATATTCAACGATTATCCTTTTGAGCTTCAATTTTCTGTAACCTGACTTTTTGGTCTTGGGTTGCATCCTCAGAAATCGTAGGCCCGATCCCGCTTACATTCTGATTTTAGGTTTTGGGTAATTTTTATCCAGAACCTAAGATATTCTCGATTATGGGGCGTGGGTCTGCACCACAATCTGGTCCACATCTGTGGACCTCTGCTGACAGGTCGGAGGATTCTTCTGTTCATTCTAATTCTGACCTGCACATGTGAATTCTTCATTTCTTTTCTTTGTATAGTGTGCCTAGCTGAAGGCACTAAACTCAGCACTTATACAGTTCTTTTTTGTTTTCATCTTGGAGCGGACCTGATATTCACGCAATTCAGGTGTTTTCTACACTTTTCCACTCTGTTTTATGTCTTTTTAATACAATGAGGACATTGCATTAGATAGGCATGGGGGGGTGGATATTCATCTCTGAATTCATTCGTCAGCTCCGTAGATTTGTTTATTTTCTTTTATAAAAAAAAATAAAAATAAAAATAAAAATAAATAAAAATTTCAGAATTAGGAAAGAGAATTTGGGTTTAAGAAAATTTTCAATCTTAGGAAATACTACATTAGGATCTGAACACAAAGACCCCTCAGGTCTTTGGACTTAATTAGCCTGTGTATCCACTAAAATGTGGATTTGTCTTTGAGTCCTCGCCATCTTAATTCTATTATAATTGGAATAAATAAGTTTGGGTGATAAGCACATGACTTATTAACCCGCCCTCTGATTTGAGGGAATTTTGAGTTTTAAGCATCTACACACTTTCTTTGCACTGACTCGTTATTCGGCGATTCTAATGGAAATTGGGTAGCTAATGAACCTTCTATGGTGATATGGCTGGCAAGTTATCATGGGTAACAGCCCATAGGTAGGTTGTCCAGAGCCCAGTCACTAGGCCTTTCTCTTTTTGCTGCCTTTAGGTAAATCTTAGACCAGGGAAGCCACCAACTTAAAAAAAAAAAAAAAAAATCAAAAAGGAGAAAAGAACAAAAAGAAATAAGCCACACTTCGCCGCACGAGTATGGCTGGCAAGTTGTCGGTGGTAACAGCTCATCGACCCGTTGTCCAGAACCCAGCTCAGAAAATGCACTAAAAATTCCCAAAACACTTAGGAAGGAGCGGAGAAGTAGAATAAACTGGGGAGATATACACTGGATTCACCCTTGTGTTGACCCCGCTAAAAAATAAAAGTAGGGAGAAAGCTACCGGTTGTAAAGATACACCTTTAGGCAGAATTCTTTTTGAGGTCACCTAGAGGCGTAGAAATCCGAAGTCCGTTCTAATTGCCGGTCAACGAGTCTATCACAATCACAATAAGATGCTTAAAACTTAGGGTTCTCATCAAATCTTGGGTGAGTTGAATGGTCGTAGAAAGCCACTCTTGAACCCTAAAATTTGAAAATCCAAAAAAAACATTAGAAAAGAGTAAAAAGAGAAAAAGGAATTTTTCTTTGAATAAGGTGAGGGCTTGAGGCGGTCTGCATTTTGGCTGATACCCGGGCACTGTTGTGTCTTTGAAAGTTCAGTTCCTAAGTAGACAATTTCTTAATGATTGAAAGTGACTCAGGTCCAAATAATCCAACCTAATTCTTTTATAAATAGCATATAGTTTTTGCTAGGGACTAGCAAAAGATAGGCATGGGGGTATGATGTAAACACAATTACACTACTTAAAAGGTCTATTTTTGCATGTTCTTAAGCATAGGATTGCATTTCATGATATAAATATTGCATAACATGCATCATTTTGCATTTAGAGTAGTTTGAATAAAATGGAGGTTAATTGTCTCCTTTTATGTGCTTGGACAGGGCAAACATTTTATAGGGGCCTCGGATCAAAGATCCAACCGTATGGATGTGATCAGGGCGACAATTGGAGTTCAACGACTCCAAGATCGCCCTAATCAGGCATCCGTAGCATCAGATAGAGACTGGGGAACCCTAGAAGATCAAGGGCCAGGATGGTGTAAATCCACACTTCAGATGACAAATCTGACCGCACGGATGAATTCGGATCGACGATCGCAGCCCAACGACACAAAAATCGAGTCAATCCGACATCCGTGGCAACATCTACAACTTCTAGAAGATGGGCGGCCAAGATGGCGCCACGTGGCGCCATCTCAGCCGCCCAAGCGGCCGCATGCATCTTGTGAAGACCACGCACCCGTCTCCTCTCCGCCGTTGGATCTCGATCCAACGGCTGCAGTCGCTCGCGCTTAAAAGCGTCCGCGCGACCATTTCGTCCGCGTAGCGCAGCGGCGACGCAGCTGCGGGCGAAGCGGAGGTCGCGGGTTCGAGCCACGGTGAGGGGGTGGAAGGCGCGGGCGAGCGGGCGCAGACGAGCGTCAGATGAAGATCCAACGGCTGCGCGCGCTCAATCAGGACGACGCGCGATTGGACGCCGGGCGTAACGCGCAATCGCACGCGGGCGGGCGCGCTACGCAGCGGGCGCGGACGCGATCTAAGCCGTCCGATCTCGCGATCGGACGGCTGAGACTACGTGGACGTGCGTAGGCATTATGCGTGCGGGCAGCCGAGCGGGCGCGCGTGGGCGCGGCGGCGACGGCCTCGTCGGGGCTTTAGCGACGGTTTTATCCGTCACTAAAGACCCCTTATTTATTATTTTGAAGATGTAATGTCCATTTTGCCCCCACTCCTTGCAACTATAAAAGGAGACCCCCTCCATACGAAATTTTCATCCCTTCCTTCTCCTCTCTACCTCTCCAAAGCTCAAAAGAAGCTTGTCCCACACCCGGGATGCTTCTCGCGAGATAAAGTCCAAATTTTCGTCCCCCTTCGGAAGTGGATCCCGCGACGATGACGGCGTGCTGCTTCGTTCCCGTTCTTCTACTTCGTCCTCCTTCGTCCCGCTTCGTTCTCCATCGTCCAGGCGTCGTCCCGTCTGACTCGTCCTCCAAGCGACCGTCGAGGAGGATTCTCTCTCCCTACTCTTTTTACTGCTTTCTAATATAGATTTACTGCTTTCTAGAGTAATCGCTTTATGCTTTCTAGTTGTAACGAATGATCTCTTTTATGATAAATTCCTTGTCTATTCTACATCTCATTTTGATTTCCATGTGTAGTATTCTCTCTCTCTCTCTTACTCTCTCTCTCTCTTCTATTTTGTTGTAGATACTTAGATAGTTTAAATTGAATTTCTTCGTGGCAAAATAAAAACGAAACGCGAAGTTTTTAAATCAAACGTCCGCCTCCCTGTGTTCGACCCGGAATTTTAATTTCAGTATAAATTTTATTTGTTGAACACGAATCCTTCGCTTTCGAACTACAACGACAGGTTTTCCAAAACCGAACACGTTAGCGTAGCTTCGTAATCGTTCAACAACGGAGTTCCGCGAGAGATCGTATCCGACCGGGATACCCGGTTTACATCCCAGTTTTGGGCTGAGTTTCAGCCGGCCTTGGGGACGCGATTGAGGTTTAGTACAGCTTACCACCCCCAGACGGACGGACAGTCTGAGCGCACGATATAGACACTTGAGGACCTTTTGTGTGCCTGTGTACTGGACTGGAGGGGCTCTTGGGAGGAGTACCTGCCCCTGGCAGGATTTGCATACAACAACAGTTATCACTCGAGCATCGGCTTGGCTCCCTACGAGGCTCTGTACGGACGAAGGTGTACGGCACCCTTGAGTTGGGTTGAGGTGGGGACCAAGTGGGAGGTTGGCCCCAGGTTGATCCGGCAGAGTCAGGAGGTAGTTGAGCAGATCCACAGACGACTCCGCACTGTCAAGAGCAGACAGAAGAGCTACGCGGATCGGAGACGCAGAGAGGTGCAGTTTGAGGTTGGGGACCACGTCTTCCTTCGTGTTTCGCCCATGAAGGGCCTACAGCAGTTTGGGGTGAGAGGGAAGCTCGCGTCGAGGTTCGTGGGGCCCTTTGAGGTCCTGGAGCGGGTTGGACCCATTGCTTACCGGCTTGCCCTCCCCCCGCAGCTTTCTGGTGTCCACGACGTGTTCCACGTGTCCAACCTCAGGAAGTACGTAGCCGATTCCAGTCACGTACTGAGTCACAAGAGCGTCGAGGTGGGCGACGACCTAACCTACCTCGAGCGGCCAGTGCAGATCCTAGACCGAGCCGTCCGCAGCTTGAGACGAAAGCAAGTACCCCTGGTAAAGGTTTTGTGGAGGAGCCAGCGGTACGAGGAGGCTACCTGGGAGCCTGAGGCGGCAATGCGGGAGCGGTACCCGGGGCTTTTCGCGGGTACGTCTTTTCTGACCGGCTTCGATCCTCTTTGAGTTTGTTATGGTTAATTGGACATCTTTTCCCACACCGTAGTTGGCGCAAGTTTCGGGGACGAAACTTCCTTTGAGTTTGTTATATTGTTACGAACGCATGCCCCAAACGTCTTTTAAGACGTCTGGGAGGTGGCCCAGACGTCGAACCAGACGTCTGGGATCACATCCAGACGTCTGACCAGATGTCTGGGATCGTTTCCAGACGTCTGGAAATCAGTTATTTTCGACACGCGTGGGTCGTCTGCGCGCTTGAGCGCGCAGACCCGCATATTCGTTATTCATTCTGCGGCTGCAGACGCCCTGCCGCGATTCTCTCTCCTCCTCACGCGGCCTTAAAAGGCCACGCGCTCCCTCCCGTCGCCTCCACCCCTTTCCTCTTCTCCTTCCAGTGCACGAGAGCGAGCGCAGGGTTGCTGCGGCGGTGACGACCGCAGTGAGCGCGGAGGGGGTGCTGCGTGCGAGAGCGGCGCTCAGCCGTGAGGGCGAGCTCGCCGGGCCTGCCAGGGCCGGTTGGTGGGAAGCACAGCGGGCGCGGAACGACGCGGGAGGCCTGCTGCGGCTCGAGCAGCAGGCGCACAAGGTGCGACGAGGCGCGGCGTCCCGAGCGGAGGGCGAGTCGCGCCCTGGTTCTGGAAAAATTTCCAGAATCAGACATCTGTGCTGATAGCCAGACGGTGGGGTCGACGTCTGGAAGACTTTCCAGACGTCTGAAAGGTGAGTTTTCTATCTTCTTCTTCCTTCCTGTCGACTGACCGCACTGAGGGAGAGAGATGGGTGGCGCAGGCTCGGTGATTCGCCATCCAACGCGAATCAGACGTCTGGCTGTAGTACCAGACGGCGGGAGCGACCTCCAGACGTCCGGGGTGACCATCGGACGTCTAGGAACTAGGCCAGACGTCCCTGCAGACTTCTGGACGTCTGGGAAACCACGCAGAATAAGGTAATCCTCTGATCCACTTTTTAAGACGTCTGGAAGAATTTCCAGACGTCTGATTTTACACAGTTTCGTCGTTTTCGACCCGTTTAGGGCCCGTTCGGGTTTCGTTTTCCGCGATTCGAGTTGCGTTCTTTTCGGAATTAATTCCTCTACCCGTCTACAGTAGCTATACACTATTTTAAGACACTCCTTGTGTTTTATCCTTGTGATAGGACCCCATTCTGTTGCAGTCTCGGGGGTCGCGGAGGCACGCGGGATTCCCGATCACGCCCCCATTACTCCCGTTGTACCTAGTAGAGTGGTTTTAAGTTATTAATAAAATCTGTTAAATTATGGAACCATAAATAGAACCTAGGACATTGCATGAATCCTAGGACTGAGAAATAGATGGAATGATAGCTCCTAGGTGTTGCATGAATCCTAGGGTTGGAAAACTAGATTGTATGATAGATCCTAGGATATGGCATGAATCCTAGGATGGGAAAACTAGTGGAATGTATAATACTGCAGTCTTGGAAAATGGAAAGAGATATAAAGCTGCCTGTAATTTCAATTAACAGCTACCTGTTGTGGATAAATAACGTGGTTGAGAACATGGATTGTAAGAATGTGAAACTGGAAAGTGAAACCTGGATGTTTGAGTAAAAAGCATGGAACCCTACGGGGGAAATTAGGAGTGGAACTCCTGGAAGGAGAAAGGAATCGAACTGAGATGTAGTTGTGTACTGTCTCTTGGGTACGTAGTACCAAGGGAAGTACCTATACCTGTTTAGTGCAGAGTGGGGCCAGCTACCCCAGGGACCCGGGGTTAGGACCGGCCGCTCTGTAACGACTTGCTGGCCCTCGTGTACGTAGTACCGAGGAGAGCTACTAGTGTTAGGAGGGCACTAGCTACCCCACGGGCCCCGAGGTTCTGCTAGCCCCCTACACTGACTTGTTTAGGCCCACTGGGGCAAACCAGGGTAGTCAGGCGAGGGTGAGCGGACTGTGGAGGGGCAAGGCCCCGGTTTGGTTACTGTGGAGGGGTTGGACCCCTGTTACTGAGAGGGCTCTGCCCTGGACTGGTTCCGTGCTGTGCTTTGGGCGCACCCGTTAACGGAAACGACTGACCGCGTACCAGTACGGGTTAGCTACCTGTGTGTTTATCGCGCGTGCCGTAGTCACCGTTACGTCTGTCAGTGACCTTGGGGTGGTTGACTGAGGGTAGGATCACCACGGGGGACTCTCCCGGCCAGGAGAGCACCACGTGCAACTTCTACTTTTTGGAAAAGTCTGCAATCAAGATCGTTCCCACGAGGAACATTCGAGATCAAGAAAAAGATCTGAGGAATAAATGAAATAGTGAGACAATTGAAAGATGTGAATAAAGAAAGTAATCGAACATAACAGCTACTGTACACTCTACTGTTGTCTTTAGTTTAGTTGCCACTCTACTCAGCGTTCTGCTGACGTGTTACACTCGTTACCTTTTTCAGGACCAGGTGTTGAGCAGCCAGGGTCAGCGGCTGCAGAGGAAGCTGGGCCGAGTAGGGTCCAGTAGAGTTACCACTGTCTCTTGTACCTCTTTTTGTTACGTTGTAGTGAGTAGTTCTTGTTTCCGCTGTACTTTCTTTACCTGCAGTTCAAATTATATTATGAATGTTGTTCTACGGTTGTGGTGGTACATACTGTGGTAGTTTCTTTCCTTACTGCTGTACTTTCTTACTGTTAGTAATATTCATGCTGAATGTGGTTTATTTTACTGCTCTTTTGGTTACTTCCTCGTTGGACGACTAGGTCTTGGGATTAGTTGAGTCGGTCCGGTTCTCGTGTCTCGTAGGGACTCGGGAACCGGGTCGTTACAGGTCTCTACACCCTCACACACACCTCGCCTGTGACATTGTTCCACATGTGCCTAGTTCGATTACCCGCCTATCCCAAGCACACCTCGCTCACCACCCACTGCCTGTGAACCTAGTCCCGGGTGCACTCTACCCGAATATCCGATTACCCGGTACTGTGGGCTTGGGAAGGTGAGGAAGAGGAAAACCCAGAGAGAGAAAGGAAAGAGAGAGTGGGGTCAGGGGGTTTTGCTCTCTGAAGAAGTTTCCCTGTGACACTTAGCTGCTGGAGGGATTGCCTTCCTTTGTGCGTGAAGAAGGAAAGCTAAGAGGAGAAGGAAGACAACCTTGACAAAAGAGAAAGGAAGGAGAATTGAAGGGAAGAGCTAAGGCCTGAGGAGGACAGTAGAAAGAAGAAGAGACGAAGAACAGAGAAAGAAAAGGAGGCTAAAGTAGAAGCACAGTGCCCTCTTGGCACTGTAGCAAGGCTGACTTAAGACGTCTAACTTAGGTAAAGGCAATTGATACTGTTGACAAATTTGAGTACCTAAGTTTGAACGGTTGATGGCACTGTTGCATTATTTGAACTCAATGCATATATGCGTAAATTGAATAATTGGTGATCTAAATCATCATTGTTTTTACTTTGAGATTCTTTTTTCCCTACACAACTATTGTTAAACTCATGCTTTACATTGATTATCATTTCTGAGTAATTATTATTCATTTCTTGGTATTATTTGGCTTGAATCTTGTGTTCATTTACAATATTTATTGAGATTACAGATTGAATTCCTATTTGCTCCTAGCAAACGACCTCGGACTTTCATTCAAGTTATAATTTTTTTTTTTTCAAGCGATTTCAACCTATACTACGATGCAGCTTTTACAACATCGATCTCGCTAGTTAATAAGGGGTCCCTTCCTTGTGGGTTTTTTCTTGAACTTCATCAGGAACAAGGAAAAAAATGCAATAATTAATATAGTTGAAAATCATTAATATATAAATCATTAATGAAAAAAGTTTGGTAAACATTACAAAAATATTTAAAAATTTCGGTAGAGTTTTCCCTTAAATTTGGAGGTTTTTCTATTAACTTGCATATTAAAATGAAAGTGGGCACACCCCACTTTAAAAAAAATTGCAACTCAAAGCACAAGGACTTGTATATTTACAACTTAAAGCAAATGCAAGTTATTCAAAGATGATTCTAAATCTAAATTCTAAGTTAACAATTTAACCATTGTTTGGCAAACCTAAGGCAATTTCTATCTGGTTTCAGCAAATCTAAGTTCTAAGTTAACAATTTAACTCATTGTTCAGCAAACCTAAGTTATTAAAAAATGATTCTACAAGCGATTGATTGGGAAGTGTTGCGATTCTTCTTTTATTATACGATTTGTTTTCATTTGGTTGATCATGGCCTCATAGAGTTTTAGATCTAGAGGATCACAGTTTAGTTCCTCCTCTTTGCCTATTGTTCCTCAACTACCTCATACCGTTCGACATGGTATCCCTTATAAACTTCTACCAATTTTTTTGTTCTTTCCTTTGCTAAAGGCCTATGATTTATTACTTGGGTCTTTTGATAGTTCTACCATTCCTCCTCCAAAATATGTTCGTCAAAGAGAGGGTGCCTCTACTACTTATGTAGTTAGTGATGATTTTATGATCTTTTATAAATGAGACCAGTTAGTTTTAAGTTGACTACTTCCTCCTCCTCCTTAGGTTAGTCTCCCTTTCTACCTTCTTCTTCTCCACCTTCACTTTCTTCTCCACCTTCATCTTAGGTTGGGTTCCTAAATGGATAGGCTAGAGTAGTGGTTTCCTAAAGTGGGTGTGTCTAGGATTGTGAGAGTGAGGTGATTAAGTACATGGTTAAGTGATGTGGCAATGTCATTTAAAAAATTTTGCTAATGTTTTCCCTTAAAATATGAAGTTTTTCTATAAACATGCATAGCACATAAGTGGGTACACCCCATATCTATTCAAATTAACAAAATATAAAGCAAACAAGTGGGTACATTCCACATCCTTCCAAATAAAACAACTAAACATGCAACACAAATGGGTACACCCCACATATATTCAATGAATAAAAAATAATATGTGGGCACACCCCACATCTAGCAAAAACCTATAATTTTATCCAATTAAATTGAAGACAATTAAATTATACCTCTAAGTACAACAACCTCCGAGAATTCTTGTCACTTGTAATTTGAAAAACAAAAGTAATTAAATAAAACATTATAAATGGCAGTGTATAGAAAATAAATAAATAAAAAGTGTAGTGAGTTAGAGTAACATATTTTGAATATGTGTGCGTGATTAGGTTTAAGTTTTGGTATTTCTAGTGTATATAAATTATCAGTAGAAGTTTAGGTTTCTTCAATTTGAATATGAATTTGATTTAAATAGAAATGAAATTAACAAAGCAAAGAAATTGTTACTAACCTTAGATGTCCACATTTACTGCATTTGAATTATATGACCTTCTTCCGTTAATTCTTGGTATGCATCAGACTGTGCATCAAAATGATTGTGCGATACTATTTTTATTGGTATAACCCATCCCCTTTGGCAATTATCGAGGATATAGAAAATTTGTGCTTCTTGACATGATAATGTGAATGGTTCATCAGACTAAAGAATTTGACAGTTATGATTTACACTTAAGAAATTATGTTTCTTGTCAATTTTGAAACCAGTGCCCTCTTTAAAAACATTAAACTTATGACATTTAAATAGAACTCTACGATCATATTTGAAGTTGATCTCCACAATTTCTTCGATTTCACCATAGTATCCATCTGGACCAGTGGAAAGATCTAAATCAACAATAACTCTGGTCTGTTGTGTAACCTTTCTATCATCAATTTCTTTTATTTAGAATCTGAACCCATTTATTATATACCCGAAGTGGTAATGTGCATAATGTAATGGTATATCAGCAATTACAACAAAATCTGGTATCCATCGTCAGTCCTTATCCTCTTTTAGTTTAACTCGATCTTTAAACAAATCTAAGAAGCCAAATTCGGATGTCCTTGAATGAGGTAATCATTCGAATTCCTCGTAGAATGGATCAATTTTAGGAATTTGTTTTAAAATATATAGATGTGTCAAATGTCTATTTTTTTCTGAAATTGCTTGTACTCTGTATGAAGAATCGGCCTTCCTCTAATATTAAAAATTGATAAACATTCTTCATCATTTTCATTGTATTCCCCCTCATAGTTTCTTTGAAGTTTATTAAAGCGGTTGTCTATTTCATTCATGTACATGGAGGTAAAATTTATACTCCTCTATGAGATAACCTTCTACAATTGAACCTTTCGGCTTTACCTTGTTCAAAACATAATCTTTAAGCTTTTTTAAAAATCTCTCCATAGGATACATCCATCTAAATGTATAGGTTCACTGATTCTTGCTTCATTTGCACGATGCAACGTGAGATAAACCATTACATTGACGAAGGTTGGGGGAAGAATCTATTCCATCTTACAGAGAGTAATAATTATTTGTTTATCCTAGTGATCCAATGTATTATTTTGTAGCATCTTCGAATAAACAGCTTTGAAAAATCTTCTCATCTCTGTGAATGAATCAACAACTGGGACAGGTAGTATCCCTCGTATTGCCAGTGGAAACAATACTTGCATATAAATGTGGGAGTCATGACTTTTCAAGCTAGATATCATTTTCTACACTTCATTCACATAATGAGAAAGCTGCGACGAAAATCCATTTGGTACTCGAATTTCCTCTAAGAAGGAGAACAGTCTACTCTTTTGGTCCTGATTTAAGCTGTAAATAGCAGGTGAGAAGTGATTGCACAGCAAAAATACACCAATAAATATGCCATCTTGTGTTATTTCCTAGCACTACCATTGCATCTTATGTAGCAATAGTGGCATTTGTACATAGACACATGCATGCTTTTCTTTTAAAAGAGGGGAGGAGAGTGAATAATTGGTCATCTAATTAACATCTTCATCAAGGGCTGCATTACAAATTCACCATTTTCATTTTTTATTTTGACTTTGAATTCTTCTCCCTCGCACGGCTGTAGGGATGGGGCATGTGCCTCTACATGCCACTCCTCTGCCAGCAGCATGGCTGTGGCATGCCTTCTTTAAAAGGCCTTGCCCTCTCCCTTGCGCTAGGGGGGGCAAGAACACACACCACCCTCAGACACCTTCCTCCACTGTCAGGCCAACCTCCTCCCCTCTCCCACCCCATATGCAGTATCTCTTCTCATTGAAGAGACACACTGCGGGCAGGAGAAAGCTTACAGTGGTCCCACAACCACCTCTATGAGTTCCACCACCGCCCAACTCCTTCGAGAGAAGGTGGGCATGGTGGTTTCACCATTTGACTTCATCGCTAAAAGCCCTCACCGCCATTGCCAGAGCTTCAAGCTCAGAAGCTCCAGCAGTAGCAACGTCCGCCTGAAGCAGCGCTGGCCACCGCGCGCATGCCAGCAGACCTCCGTGAGCCCTTCCCACGCTCGCAGGAGCCTTCCAGTGTGCCCGCACAAGTGAAACCGGCCGCTACCGGTCGACAGACTGCGCACGCACTATAGCGCGCTGTCTACGCGACAATGTAGCCACCGGCTCGCTTCTCACTTAGCCGGTGCTAGCACGCTCTCTCTCTCTTCGCCCGCTACCCGCTCCAGCCAGTCGCCCGTGTCTGTACCCGCACCCGCACTTGCTCGCGTTCACTCCCACCCGCAGCGTTGTTGGCTGCGCTGCACTCTCTCGCCCATGCCCGCACTCGTCTGCGCCTGCGCACCCGTGCGCAGCCCTTGTGCGCCTACGTGCACCCTGTCCGCCAGACGTCGCCCGCTCCCGCCAGACGACTTAACTCTGCCCTCTCTCTCACACTCACCCGCCAGCGAACACACCCATACTCATACACAGACACACTCGTACACTCACACACTCACTTGTACACACCCACACATACATATATATATATATATCCAGTCACTTACATATACATACATATACATATATACATATATATATATAAATATATATATACATATTCATACCTATACAAACTATATATACATATATATACATACATACATATACATATATACATATATACATACATATATACATATATATTGAAAGCGTAAAGCGGCAACCGGGTTTGTTATAACGTTGTAGTAAAGCCGGTTATTACCAACATTTCAAATATAAATTTTTTTTACTCGGAAAAATAAAAGAGTTCTCGAGGTCGAACTCAGGGAGCAAGTTGTATTCTAGAGATATACATGTTTCTTTTACAAAAATAAAGAGAGAGAATTTGTTGTTCTCTTTGTTCTGCAGAGGGGGGTGCTCTTCTTTCTCTCTTTCTTTAGATCTCCTTCTTTCTCTCTGTTCAGGTGATATTCTTCTCTTGCAATGGTGGTGCTCTTCTTCTTCTTCCTGCTGTTCTTCCGTTGGTGATGTTCTTCTTTCTTCAGAGCTCCTTGTTCTTCTTCTTCTTTGGTTTTCTGCCTTGACCTCTCTTCTTCTTCTTTTGCGTTGGCCGTTGCTCTTCCTTCTTCTTCAGCCTGTCTTCTTTCCTGCTCTGGCTGCTGACCTTCCGTCGTCTGCCCCGGTGCTGAGACGACTTAACGATGCCTTTGCTACAGTGCAGCAGCTCCTTCTTCTTCAGCGGGTCTGCTTCTTCTTCTTTGGCCTGCACACTTCAGAGTTTTTTCGTCAAGAGGCAAAACCTACTCTACCCCCCTCCCCCGCGTATCTCTCTCTCTCTGAAATCACTCTTCGGAAGCTCTCCCAGAGCGCTACCGGGTAATCGGGTTCGGGTCAGGCCCGGGTCCAGGCCCACCGGCGTGCGTGGTGGGCGAGGAGTGCAGGTCAGTCTAATCGGGTCGGGCCAGGTCCGCGGAGCGTGGTCACGGACGAGGCCGGGTCGGGTCGGGTGAGAGGGACCTCACCCCGTGGTCAGGAGGCAGACAGCATAAGGCACTTTTTGCCTTTATGCGTCCGCGCGCCTCCGAGAGGTTCCGAGGTGGGACTAAATGTCCCACCCCAATTGGGCGCGCGTCGCGGATGGAGCAGTGGGCGATCGTGGCTTCCCGTGCGGCCTTCGCCCCGTCTGTGAACCAGGGACGTTTCGCGGAGAGTCCCTGCGCAACCTGGGAGTCAACCCTGGGCGAAGGCGTGCCTGCACCTGCAGGTGAAGCAGCTCTGCCTGCGCAGTAATGGCGACGGCGGGCGAGTCACCTGGTCACAGAAGAACGGCCTCTCGGCCAAATCAGACAGGCGGGAGACCTTCGCCGCGGCACGGCGAAGGTGGTCAGGGGGTCTGCAGGGGGCGAGATGGAGCTAACAGGTCGTCCTAGGTCAAACTGTGAGCGAGGAAGTGGGTGTGTTCGGTGGATCTGCAGAGGGTGTTTGGTGGGAAGTGGAGGGGCGGAAGAGGATCAGGGTGAGGAGGCGGAGGTTCTGCGGTGGTCGGCGAGCCGTGTGGGTCGCTGAGGTGATGGGAGCGGCTCGCCGGAGGGTGGTCGGAGGCGAAGAGGGTGAGGGTGAACAGGAGCGGTCGAGGGTTTAATTGACTAAATTGAAAGCGGGGGAAGAAAGAGGAGAAGAAGGGGAGTAGGTCTAACTTACTTGCAGGGACGAAGGGGGAGGAACAGGGCGACAGTCGTATCGACTGTCGCCGGAGAAGACGATGCTCAGGGAGAGGGGCGGCGGCGAGCAGAGGGCTGGAGATGCGCCAGCTGGGTGCGGCGTGGCGCGGGAAGAACAGGGGAGGAAGTCTCTGCTGCTGGTATTGCGGCAGAGCGAAGAGGTGGAGGGGGAGGAAGTCGCCGGAGCTGGTGAGCGTCTGCCGGAGGAAGAAGAGAAGAAAGCTGGGGGTTTTCTCCGTCAGATCCAGGCTGCCCTCGTCGGTGGAGCGGCGGGGGGTATTTATAGGGATGAAGCAGGGAGGAAGGCGGAGGGAGACGACGTGTCTCCCTCGCCGGAGAATGGTCGGAACATGAACCCATACCGTCCGTGCGTTCGCACGGCCGGTATGGTGGCCTACAATGACCAGGGGGGTGCTCCTGCGACGGCTGACGACGCAGGGCACCCCCGGTTTACTTGCCAGGTCCCTCACCTCACCCTGCGCGGCGCCATGCTCCGCGCAAGGTCGCCGGAGCATGGTGCTGGCAGGGTTTTGCAGGAGGGACCTGATTGCAAAGAACGAAGGAGAGTTAGGGGCCAAAATGCGAGGGTTCAAAAGTTGAGGGCCAAAGAGTAAATATATGAGGACCAAAGTGTGAAGTCGGTCAAGGAGGTTTCTTCTTAGGCTCAAGTTTTTATACATGACTAATTAGGACCTAAGGAATCTGATGGTGAATTTTATTTTCATATTAAACCTTGTTTGACCGGTCAATTTGCGCAAAAACCCAAATTAAGTTATTAATTGGGCATGGTTCTCAATGTAGGTCAAAATGGGTTCTAAAGGCCAAATTGAAGGTTCTAAACCCTAGAGATTATTTTTCTATGAATTTTAGAGGGTTTATTCTATTTTTACTTTGCCTCGAACCTTGTGAATTGAAGTGGGTTGTTTTAGGGTTACAGATTATCATTTGGTTCCTTGGAAGTGCTGTAGCCCTTGCTAGATCATCTCATCCCACTTTTATTCTTATTAAGCTGTTTTGACCTATGTTTGGTCCCTGAATTACCCTGTATGCAGTTTATACTGGTAAAATTGCACTTTTACCCCTTATGACTGGTTTTCTTCTCAAACTCAGAATTCTCTGAGTTAAGCTTTTCCTTGAGATATGTAGGAGCTTTTATCCTTTGTATTGGGTCAAAATGAGCTAGTTATGGCTCATGATGAGGTTCTCATCATACCCCCATGCCTAGCTTTTGCTAGTCCCTTAGCAAAAACTTAAGGTTTCAACCCTTGTTCTAGACCATGAAGTTTTCAATAGTTTTAGATAAGTGCCTTCATAGATTAGGTTAGAATGCTGATCATAGGCCTAAAAGGTACTCCAGTACCAGTCAAGATCCAAATCTGTCTAGCCTTAGCCTCAGTCTTTTAGCAAAGGTTTTTAAGGCCCACAAGAACTAACCTAAGGTTTATTGGACTTCGTGGTTAAAGCACCCGTGCTTGAAATGATTTTAGCCCTGGCTCAGTTCGCAGTGCGTTTTGTAAGAGAGAGATAGAAAGTTTTTCTGTTTGGAGAGTTTTCTCTCTCTTTTTCTTTTTAGTTCTAGCCTAGGATTGGCTTTTCAACACGGTCTGTATCAGATTCCTTGCTCCCATCATCAATCCTCAAGGGTTCCTGGCGATCAATGCTTCGAGATAGCACCGCCCATGGCAACCCCCGGAACCCTGGCTATTGAGATTTCGAGATAATCCCATCCATGGTATTCCGTGGCCGAATCCAGACCCTGGCAATTGACATTTCGAGATAATGCCATCCATGGAATCTGAACCAGCAGAGTGCTTACATGCCCCCCGTAGGATATGTAAATATCCTAAGAGACAAGCACCGAGGAGATGATATTTTGTTACGCATCTTCGAGGGGATTTCCCGCCTCTCCGCGCTGGGAACTCGTCCAAATCAACTTGTGTTGATCGGCCGCTCCTATTCTAGATGTTCTTTTCAGATTTTTGCGACGCTTCTGCGTGATTCTGATTTTTACGCTTACTGAACCAGGCTGTGTGTGAGATTAGGGTGCTTAGGTTACTGAGTCCCGTAAACCAAAAATTAGTTAACGAGGCCGAATACTCCCTAAGCCTTAGACCTAATACTTCAGCTTTTCATTTTCCTCAACCTCTTGAGGAGTGTCCAGATCTTAATGGGTACTAAGAGTCTATTCGAGAATGCCTAAGGTTTGCATTCTTACTAATCTCATTGTGCACTTTTCAGTTATTTTCTCGAATGAGGTCTAGAACTTAGGTTAATTCCTTAGTTCCTTACTAATGACTATCACTTTTTCTCATAATTTTGTGCTCCTTTTTCATTTTGTTTCTTTTCTCCTTCACAAAATTTTCCTTCTCCTCTTTTCCTCTTATTCTTTTTCGAAAAATTTTTTAATTTTTATGGCATTTTTGGCATATGTGAATTTTTTGTTTGAAACCTTTTCTTACAAGTTTTTGCACTTTCCTACCCCCCCATGCCTAAGATTTGCAATGTCCTCATTGTAACCTAGGGGGTCTTAGTTCATTCCTTAAGACAGAAATTTGGGTGAGTGGATGGGTCGGGTTGAATTTTTGCGGACGATTTCAAATTTCAGATGCGAACATCTGAGTTGGGGTCGGCTGTCTACAAGGGTGAACTTCAAGTGCTGAAAGGTGTCAGAACAAGTTTCAGGTTTTCAAAGAGAATGACGGGCTGCCTCCCGTTAAGCGCTGAGTTTTACGCCATCAGCTGGGCGCAATAAGCTCAAGGGGAAAGGAGGGTATAAGATGCCTCAGCCAAATCAGTAGAAGTTACATCAATGAACGGCTTGAGTCTCTGACCGTTCACGATGAAAGGTTCAGAATCGTGGCTGAGTGGACTGATTTCGATTGCTCCATTTCCAAAAACCTGTCGGACCAAATATGGTCCGACCCACTTAGATCTTAGTTTTCCTGGGAAGAGTTTGAGTCGGGCATCAAAGAGTAGGACCTTTTGACCAGGATGAAAGATCTTTCTCGAGATGTGTTTGTCATGGAAGGCTTTAACCCGCTCCTTGTAGATTTGCGAGTTCTCGTACGCGTCTATGCGTAATTCATCGATCTCGCTGATTTGGAGTTTTCTGTGGGTCCCAGCCTTGGAAAGATCTAGATTACAGTTCCGTACTGCCCAATAGGCTTTATGCTCCAGTTCGACGGGAAGGTGGCATGCCTTTCCGTACACCAATCTAAAGGGAGACATGCCCAATTGGGTCTTGTGGGCGGTCCTATAGGCCCACAATGCTTCCGGAAGTCGGGACGACCAGTCCTTCCTGTCAGGTCGAACAGTGACTTGCAGGATTTTCTTGATCTCCCGATTAGACAGCTCAGCTAGACCATTAGTTTGGGGGTGGTAAGGAGTAGAGATTCGGTGAGACACCCCGTATTTGGTCATCAGTGACCTAAACTGAGCGTTTGTGAAATGGGTCCCCCCATCAGAGATTATTGCACGAGGAATCCCGAACCTTGAGAAAATGTGTTGATGAATGAATTTGAGAACGATTTTGTGATCACAGGTTCGGGTCGGTATGGCTTCGATCCATTTGGACACGTAGTCCACAGCCAACAGAATGTATTCGAAACCATCCGAAATAGGAAAGGGGCCCATAAAATCAATCCCCCAAACATCAAAGATTTCGCATACTAGAATCGGTTGCATAGGCATCATGTCACGACGGCTCATGTTGCCCAAAGTCTGGCAACGACTGCATGCCTTGCAATGACTGTGTGCGTCTTTGAACAGTGTGGGCCAGTAAAAGCCGCACTGGAGGACTTTTGATGCGGTTTTATGCCCGGCAAAATGGCCACCGCATGCCTGGTCATGGCAGAAAGAGAGGATATTGTTGACTTCCCCTTCCGGGACACATCTCCGGATGATCTGATCGGCACCTATGCGGAAGAGGTACGGGTCTTCCCAAATGTAATACTTGGCATCGGAGCGTAATTTGTCTTTCTTGGCCTTCGGCCAATCGGACGGGGTCTGATGAGATGCCAAGTAATTTACAATATTAGCAAACCATGGAAGGCTAGTACCAATAGTCAGCAGGTGCTCATCGGGAAAATGCTCAGTGATGGGTCCGGAAGGGTCTATCATTTCAGAAGGAAGACGGGACAAGTGATCAGCTACCACGTTTTGTTTTCCCGCTTTATCGCAAATCTCGAGGTCAAATTCTTGCAACAGCAAGATCCATCGGATCAATCGAGGTTTCGCGTCCTTCTTTGCAAGGAGATGCCTCACAGCCGTGTGATCCGAGTATATGATGACATGGGAACCCAGAAGGTATGATCTGAACTTCTCTAGGGCAAATACTACAGCTAGCAGCTCTTTCTCAGTAACTGTATAGTTACGCTGAGCCTCATCGAGTGTTTTGCTGGCGTAGTAAATGACCACAGGTTTCTTGTCATTTTTCTGCCCCAAAACCGCTCCTACAGCGAAGTCGGATGCATCACACATGATCTCAAAGGGTTGAGACCAATCAGGGGACTGTAGGATCGGGGCTTGGGTGACTCGGTCACGTAGGATTTCAAATGCTTGAGTGCATTCCTTGGAGATTTCGAAGGGAACATCCTTGGAGAGAAGAGTGGTCAGGGGGCGTGCGATTTTTGAAAAATCAGGGATAAATCGTCGATAAAAACCGACATGCCCTAAAAAGGATCGGATGTCCCTGATCGAGCTAGGCATAGGAAGGTGAGAAATCAGATTAACCTTAGCTCGATCCACTTGGATACCTTTCTCCGAAATTGAGTGTCCCAGGACAATTCCCTCAGGCACCATGAAATGGCTCTTTTCCCAGGAAAGAACCAAATTCACGTCGATGCACCGCCTGAGTATCTGGACCAAGTGTTGGAGGCAATCGTCGAATGATGCTCCGAAAACTGAAAAGTCATCCATGAAGACTTCCAGATAATCACCTACCATATCTGAGAATATGGCAAGCATGCATCGCTGAAAAGTAGCGGGTGCATTGCAAAGACCGAAAGGCATCCTTCGGAAAGCGTATGTTCCGAAGGGGCAGGTGAACGTGGTCTTTTCTTGGTCCTCAGGATGGATTGCCACCTGGTTGTAACCGGAGTACCCGTCAAGGAAGCAGAAGAACCTATTTCCCGCTAATTTTTCGAGAATTTGATCAATGAAGGGTAGTGGGAAATGATCCTTCTTCGTGGAGGAATTGAGTCGACGGTAATCTATACAGACTCTCCACGAGTTGGCTAATCGGGTAGGAATGATTTCTCCGGTCTCAGTCGTTATAGTGGTGAGTCCTGCCTTTTTAGGCACGACCTGAATTGGGCTCACCCAACGACTATCGGAGATCGGGTAGATGATCCCAGCATCTAACCACTTGATGATCTCCTTTTTCACGACCTCCTGCAGATTGGGGTTTAAGCGTCTCTGCATTTCACGAGAAGGTCGTGTGCCCTCTTCTGAATAGATGTGATGAGTACAATAAGAGGGACTTATTCCAGTCAAATCATAGAGAGTCCATCCGATGGCTCTGCGATGTTGCTGGAGGACAACAATCAGACGGGATTCCTGTTCAGGACTGAGGTTGGAATTGATGATCACAGGAAGGGTCTGATTAGAACCCAAAAAGATGTATTTCAAATGAGCAGGAAGGGGTTTCAGTTCGAGGATGGGGTTTTCAGCAGCAGCGGGTGGTTCAGTATAGATGTGAGGTTCAAGGGTGGGAGTTACTGGGTTGTTCACATCTGGATTTGACTCCTCTGTTTGCGGGTCAAGATCCTTCTGTGGTTGATGAGGCATACTCAAGTCATTCTGGAGGTGTGATTCATCAACCAAAGTCTTGATGTCACAAATTTGCTCGATGACGCCGCAATTAATTCCTTGTTGGGCCTTAAATATATCAATTTTCAGTGTTTGATCTCCAAACTTAAGCTCTATTTGGCCCTCCTCACAGCTGATGTTGGCTCTAGCAGTAGCCAAGAAAGGTCTCCCTAGAATGATTGGTGTATCCCTAGGGTTCTCAGGTGCATCCATGTCTAAGACTATAAAGTCCACTGGAAAATAGAAATCCCGCACTCTCACGATAACATCCTCGAGAATCCCTTTTGGTGACTTTATAGATCGATCTGCTAATTGTAATGTCACCTCGGTTGGTTTCAGCTCAGATTCTTCCAGATGGTCAAGTAAGGATGTGGGTATCAGATTTATAGATGCACCTAAGTCTAACAATGCTCTATCAAATTGGGTACCACCTATCTTACAGGAGATCAGGGGAGTTCCAGGATCTTTTGCCTTGGGTGGGAGTCTACTAAGGATTACAGAGCTGGCTTGCTCTGACAGAACAATTGGGCTCCCTCCCTTGGTTCGCGGCTTACGCTGGGGTGTACATATATTCTTTAGAAATCGTGCGTAAGCTGGTACGTGGCGGATTGCATCCATCAAGGGGATGTTTATGTGGACCTGCTCAAAGAGCTTGACCAGGTCCTCCTCAGGGGCCACGGGTTTGGTGGTCTTCTTTCCCTTGGTCAGGGCCTCGGGAAACGGGATCTTGGTTGGTTCCTCTAGGATAGGTCCAGGTTGTGGGTCTGGAACAGCGGTACCTTGGATAACTATCCTAGGGTCATGGTTATCAGGCTGGGATTGGTTTGGATAATGCGGGTCCTGAGTTGTCTTACCACTACGTGTTGTTACAGAATTTAATCCGGCCTGATTTTGGTTTGGATTTGGTAGGAGGGGTGGCTGCTGCTGAAATCCCGTACGAGAAGTAGAGGCTTCCATCTCGTCTGGAGATGGAGCAGTGGGGGCCTGATAAATCCATTGAGCGTGGCCTAAATTTGGATTCATAACGCGCTTCTGGGTTGGCACGTTATTTGGGTTAGGAAGAGGTTGGGAAGGGAGTGTGCCTGGCTGGCGAGAATTTGCCAACTGGGCCAGCTGAGTTTTAACTTCAGTAAGCTCGTCCTTGTGCTGTTTTTGAATGGCCGCATTCGATTTTTGAATGTCAGCCAGAGTCTGAAGGATTAAGGACATTTGATCTTGATTTGGCCCTGATGGATAAGTAGGGTTGGGCCGAGGCTGAGGCGGCTGGTAGTGATGAGAGGGCTGTGGGCGGGACTGAAAAGGTGGTCTTTGGGTTTGGGAATTTCCCGCCCACTGAAAATTGGGATGGTTTCGCCATCCAGGGTTGTAAGTGTTGGAGAATGGGTCGTTCTGGATGGCGTTGAGGTCCTCGCAGGTCTGAGGAACCTCCTGAGAATCAGGGAAAGGAGGAATGGAGTTCCCCTGGCTGGTGAAGAAAGGATCGGATGATCTTCCAGTCCAAGAATCAGATGGGGATGGATATGGATCCATCCCAGGGGAGGATCGGTGTAGGATGTTTTGCACAGTCTCCTGTGTGGAAGGAGGTTGTGCAAAGGAGTTACGCGCAGAGGTGGCTCGCTGCAAGTGCTGAGTCAGCTCATCCACCTTCTTTTCAATGATTGAGACCTTGTCCAATCGACTGGCCATTAATTCCAGGTCGACTGATGCGGACAGGCCCTGCGTCTCATGTGCTCCCTTAAGATTCGTCGCTGCGCGGGTATTCGTCCTGTCGAATAATCCCATGGAGTCATTGTTGATGGAGTTCTCGCACATGTTTTCGAGAATCTCCCATACGGTGTCTTCATGTTGACCCATGATGTTTCCTCCGCAGGTTGCATTGACGAAAAGGCGGATGTCCTCACGGAGTCCCTGGTAAAAAGATTGGACTTGTTCCCATTTAGGAACTCCGTGATGGGGGCACTTCCTCATGAGATCCTGAAAACGATCCCATGCCTCATGGAGAGGTTCTCCTGATTGTTGAGTGAAGTGTGTAATCTGATGGCGCAAGGCGTTGGTTCGACCAACGGGAAAGAACTTTTTCAAAAACTCGGATTGAAGTTCTTCCCAAGTGTTGATCGGCCGGGTCTGAGTTTGATACCAATGGGCGGCCTTGTCCATAAGAGAAAAGGAGAACATCTTCATGAGAAGAATATCCCGATTTTGCGCATCTGATCCAAAAGTGTGGGCCAGATGCTTAAGCTGTTTGATGTGCTGGAAGGGATCTTCAGAATTAAGCCCATGGAATTTAGGTATAGCATGAATCATGTTGGGCTTTAGTTCGGAATCAGGTCCTCCAATCGGGATTCTGACTCGAGGCTCAATGGCCACCGCAGCAGGATTGTAGTGGTCCCGCATCATAGGACGCTGCGGTGGGTGCACGAAGTTTTGGAAGAGGTCATTGAGTCGCTGGAGCTGGTGTTCCAGATTATTTTCTTCCTCAACTGGCTGAGCCATGATGGGGGAAGAAGAAGAACTTGGTTCTGAATCAGACGAGAGAATAATGTGAGGGTGTTGCTGCACAAATACGGGCGTCGAGGCTTGGCCTTGACGAGAGCGAATTTCTAATGGGGGTCTTAAGGGTGGTCTTAGAGACCTCCTTCCGTACATGCACAGTTGGGAGAGGTAAGTTTAGAAGGTGCTGGACCCAATCAAGACACCCAAAAATGTGTTGGGTGACTATAGAGGTGCGGGGTAGATGGACCCCTTGATCAGAAAGATCGTCCACCTGAGAATTACCTGGGCAGCCAGAGAGGGAGAGTCCCGCGAAGACCCCTACACGGTAGAGCGTCCCCACGGGTTACAGGGTTTCCCCCACCCGACCTCTCTTGTCACTGCGGTTCCAGGTAGACCAGAATGGGGATCTTGACCTCTTAAGTCTACCAATTTTAAGATCAGGGTGCTTAAGGTTTCACTTGAACTTTAGTCTTTTTAAGTGCAAAGAGTGACCTAATTTAAGGTTGGTTAACCCAAAGGGGTCAACTTTACCTCTTGTTTTCTTTGAGAGCTTTTTGGGTCCTGTCTTTTAGGGTTCAAGTGTTTAGAGAGAGCCAATTGTTTAGGATTTTTCTTGTTAATTATTTTCAATCAATGGCTTGGGCACACCTCTTTTGGATTTCCTCAATTCTTGATTAAGGGGTGTGTCTCTACTGAAATCCTAATGTTTGACCTTATGTTGGCTCTACTTGGTCCATTTAACTCTTTGTTGGGCAATTAGGGCTCAAGCAAGAATGTGTTAGCCCTTAAATACCCTTAATAGTGTGCAGGAGTGATGAGTTGAAAACATGCAACTTTTTATGGTTACTAAGTATGGAAGACAGGTTAGCCCTATATTGCTTTGTTCTTTTCTTTTCTTTCTCTTTAGAGTGTAGGGGTTAATAGTGAGAGAAAAGATTTACCTGTCTTCGGAGTGGTTGTCGTGTGGTTGCTTGTCTTCTTGAGTTCCTGTAGCTGCACAAAAGAGAGGAGATTATCAGAAATAAAAAGATACAGGAATGTTTACCTCTAGAATAGCCGTTGCTCCCCGGCAACGGCGCCAAAAATGAAAGCGTAAAGCGGCAACCGGGTTTGTTATAACGTTGTAGTAAAGCCGGTTATTACCAACATTTCAAATATAAATTTTTTTTACTCGGAAAAATAAAAGAGTTCCCGAGGTCGAACTCAGGGAGCAAGTTGTATTCTAGAGATATACATGTTTCTTTTACAAAAATAAAGAGAGAGAATTTGTTGTTCTCTTTGTTCTGCAGAGGGGGGTGCTCTTCTTTCTCTCTTTCTTTAGATCTCCTTCTTTCTCTCTGTTCAGGTGATATTCTTCTCTTGCAATGGTGGTGCTCTTCTTCTTCTTCCTGCTGTTCTTCCGTTGGTGATGTTCTTCTTTCTTCAGAGCTCCTTGTTCTTCTTCTTCTTTGGTTTTCTGCCTTGACCTCTCTTCTTCTTCTTTCGCGTTGGCCGTTGCTCTTCCTTCTTCTTCAGCCTGTCTTCTTTCCTGCTCTGGCTGCTGACCTTCCGTCGTCTGCCCCGGTGCTGAGACGACTTAACGATGCCTTTGCTACAGTGCAGCAGCTCCTTCTTCTTCAGCGGGTCTGCTTCTTCTTCTTTGGCCTGCACACTTCAGAGTTTTTTCGTCAAGAGGCAAAACCTACTCTACCCCCCTCCCCCGCGTATCTCTCTCTCTCTGAAATCACTCTTCGGAAGCTCTCCCAGAGCGCTACCGGGTAATCGGGTTCGGGTCAGGCCCGGGTCCAGGCCCACCGGCGTGCGTGGTGGGCGAGGAGTGCAGGTCAGTCTAATCGGGTCGGGCCAGGTCCGCGGAGCGTGGTCACGGACGAGGCCGGGTCGGGTCGGGTGAGAGGGACCTCACCCCGTGGTCAGGAGGCAGACAGCATAAGGCACTTTTTGCCTTTATGCGTCCGCGCGCCTCCGAGAGGTTCCGAGGTGGGACTAAATGTCCCACCCCAATTGGGCGCGCGTCGCGGATGGAGCAGTGGGCGATCGTGGCTTCCCGTGCGGCCTTCGCCCCGTCTGTGAACCAGGGACGTTTCGCGGAGAGTCCCTGCGCAACCTGGGAGTCAACCCTGGGCGAAGGCGTGCCTGCACCTGCAGGTGAAGCAGCTCTGCCTGCGCAGTAATGGCGACGGCGGGCGAGTCACCTGGTCACAGAAGAACGGCCTCTCGGCCAAATCAGACAGGCGGGAGACCTTCGCCGCGGCACGGCGAAGGTGGTCAGGGGGTCTGCAGGGGGCGAGATGGAGCTAACAGGTCGTCCTAGGTCAAACTGTGAGCGAGGAAGTGGGTGTGTTCGGTGGATCTGCAGAGGGTGTTTGGTGGGAAGTGGAGGGGCGGAAGAGGATCAGGGTGAGGAGGCGGAGGTTCTGCGGTGGTCGGCGAGCCGTGTGGGTCGCTGAGGTGATGGGAGCGGCTCGCCGGAGGGTGGTCGGAGGCGAAGAGGGTGAGGGTGAACAGGAGCGGTCGAGGGTTTAATTGACTAAATTGAAAGCGGGGGAAGAAAGAGGAGAAGAAGGGGAGTAGGTCTAACTTACTTGCAGGGACGAAGGGGGAGGAACAGGGCGACAGTCGTATCGACTGTCGCCGGAGAAGACGATGCTCAGGGAGAGGGGCGGCGGCGAGCAGAGGGCTGGAGATGCGCCAGCTGGGTGCGGCGTGGCGCGGGAAGAACAGGGGAGGAAGTCTCTGCTGCTGGTATTGCGGCAGAGCGAAGAGGTGGAGGGGGAGGAAGTCGCCGGAGCTGGTGAGCGTCTGCCGGAGGAAGAAGAGAAGAAAGCTGGGGGTTTTCTCCGTCAGATCCAGGCTGCCCTCGTCGGTGGAGCGGCGGGGGGTATTTATAGGGATGAAGCAGGGAGGAAGGCGGAGGGAGACGACGTGTCTCCCTCGCCGGAGAATGGTCGGAACATGAACCCATACCGTCCGTGCGTTCGCACGGCCGGTATGGTGGCCTACAATGACCAGGGGGGTGCTCCTGCGACGGCTGACGACGCAGGGCACCCCCGGTTTACTTGCCAGGTCCCTCACCTCACCCTGCGCGGCGCCATGCTCCGCGCAAGGTCGCCGGAGCATGGTGCTGGCAGGGTTTTGCAGGAGGGACCTGATTGCAAAGAACGAAGGAGAGTTAGGGGCCAAAATGCGAGGGTTCAAAAGTTGAGGGCCAAAGAGTAAATATATGAGGACCAAAGTGTGAAGTCGGTCAAGGAGGTTTCTTCTTAGGCTCAAGTTTTTATACATGACTAATTAGGACCTAAGGAATCTGATGGTGAATTTTATTTTCATATTAAACCTTGTTTGACCGGTCAATTTGCGCAAAAACCCAAATTAAGTTATTAATTGGGCATGGTTCTCAATGTAGGTCAAAATGGGTTCTAAAGGCCAAATTGAAGGTTCTAAACCCTAGAGATTATTTTTCTATGAATTTTAGAGGGTTTATTCTATTTTTACTTTGCCTCGAACCTTGTGAATTGAAGTGGGTTGTTTTAGGGTTACAGATTATCATTTGGTTCCTTGGAAGTGCTGTAGCCCTTGCTAGATCATCTCATCCCACTTTTATTCTTATTAAGCTGTTTTGACCTATGTTTGGTCCCTGAATTACCCTGTATGCAGTTTATACTGGTAAAATTGCACTTTTACCCCTTATGACTGGTTTTCTTCTCAAACTCAGAATTCTCTGAGTTAAGCTTTTCCTTGAGATATGTAGGAGCTTTTATCCTTTGTATTGGGTCAAAATGAGCTAGTTATGGCTCATGATGAGGTTCTCATCATATATCTCTATATATATATACATATATATATACACATATACATATACATATATTACTACATATATATATATCTATATAGTCATAAATATATATATATATATAAATATATTTTCATAAACATATATATATATACACAATTACATATATAGCAATATAGTTATAACCCTATCTATATATATACATATATATATATAAATATATATATTTACATACACATCACCTACCCGTATCCATACGCCCGTGCACTAGTCACCCAACCACGCATCATATCGCGGGAATATCTGCACCAGTTGCTGATATTCCCTGGTACCCATGCAAAGCAAGCGCCTCCGCACACAGTCCCACACACCTGTCCCACACTCTACGAGGCACTCCATCTTGTTGGCTGTATCTTACTAGACGTGGACCAACTTGACACTGTGCTACACTCCATTTCCGCTTCCACCTCCACCCCTATATATATAATATATACATATCTATATATATAGAGATTGTATTTATTACATTAAGCTAAGTATTCCTTTCTCTACAAGCAACCTACCTTATTTTTATTTCTCTTTTGTTTCCTGCTATTAAAAAGATAAAAAAAAGAGTAAAAGAGAAAAGATAATCCTTGTTTTATAGGTACTCGATCTTGCAAATAGCAGGACCAGTTTTTTTTGGAAACCCTAAGTTGGCTCAAAGCCAAGAACTTGATTTTGATGGTGCGCCTCAAGGACAATATTATCAACAAAAAAAATCTTAAATAGGAAAAAAACCAAAAACATAATAAACGCACATAAGAGATACGTTTTAGAAAAGGTGTAGAAACTTCTTCACCTTTAATTCCTTCCTCCCTGAGATCGACCCTGGGCCTAAAAGTGACTAAGATAAAATTAAGTAGGCCAGGTTAAAAGAAAAAAAAATTTGTGAAAGATGGTTAGACTCTATTTAGGTTAACCCACTATACTAACTTCAACGATAATTTCACCATATTAACACAACCTATTCGAGTTCTACCACTCTTTTTTCTAGCGCCGTTGCCGGGGAGGTGCACATTGAAGTAACTTTCTACTCCATTCCCTTAATTTTCTCTTCTCACACACTTCTCTTCACGGGTGTTTTGTTTGCTCGTGTGTAGGTAAACCGGTTGCAAGGAAGAGGCAGGCATAGGAAGTCGGAGACGTGGGCAGATCCAAGGTGGGAACAAGAGCATGAAGTCGCCAGTGCCACACTAGAGCTTCGCCCACGTTGTTGAATAAGTAGGTTCTCTCTCTTAGCAACTTTGGTTAACTCGTTACCTAAATAAAAAAAAAACCTAAAAACACTTCTTGGGGCAAGTGGATTAAAAATCACTTGCTTGATTGTTTGCTATCACCCCCACCGCCCTTGGATTACCCACCAAACTTCGCATAGTGAAGATCCAAGAATCTTGATTCTTGAATCTTTCATCGTGTGAACTGTTCTTTGAGGCAAGATTAAATAAATTGATTTCCATCCCTCCTTGCCTCATTTATCCACAATTCGGGATCACATTTTTGGTGGGGAGACTTGGAATTGAGTTGATTCCAACCCCACCATGACCTTTCACGTGCCTTAGATTTGATCTCGAATATTTCAACCCCAACACGTTAATTTTCTCTACATTATCTAGTGGTTGAGCCTTGTGTGTGGAATGTCATTTTTGGTGATTGGGAGCACTTGAATTGAAGTGCTTTGGCTCCCTTTCACACTAATTTAAAATTGACTCGTGCATCCACACATAGAAATTTCCACCTAGGGAAGCCCATTGCATTTTTAGCATGCATTAACCAACTCACATTGAAGAAGGGTTTGTTGGGCAAAGAAGAACTTGTGTTTTCTCAAAACTCGGAGATTGGTTGAATTGGTAACTCAGCGAAATCTTAAAATCCATACTACTTAAGGCTGAAATTCTAACAACCATTCACCATCTAAAACTTCAATTCGGGGAGATTTCCCCGTTGCATGCTTGGTTTACAGACTTTTTAAAATCAACACACTTGGGCATTACCCGTATACAACGCCCTTCACATTCCTGAAGCACTTGATCCTAAGCCTCTAATTAAAACTGGTAGCAACTTGACTCTTATTAAGGATTGGAGGTCTAACTCCTACGTGTAGCACCTACGTGCTGGTGCGGGTCCCCGCGTGCTATCGGGTGTCTAAGACTGGGGCAAACAACCTTTCAATCTGGCCCGGTGGTTCTGCGATGCTCGCATTTGGTTCCGTAGGTTGTGATAGTAGGTAACTTAGATCTTTAGGTCTAAGGGCACATTGTAGAGGTTAGGACTTTGATTGCCTTGATTTGTAATCAAGTGTACCTTTGCGGCATCATTTCTCTCATCCCCTTTTCCCTTCTTATCTCCCCAATTCTTCCTACAGTAGTGCATGTTTGGGAGGAGGTCACAAAACCTTGAATTGTTTGAATTGTCTGATAATTCTAGAAGGATAGAAACCGAATCGTCATCCTCCTCCACAAACATGGCTGCATGCCCACCCCCAAATCCCAAGGGAGGAAACCGCCCCCCTCAAATCCCACCAGGTGGTGGAGCCATGGACCCCATAACCCGCCTCCAAGCCCAAATGGAAATGTATAAAGAGTATATTGAAGCTATTAGGGAAACCTTGGAGGAAATGCAAAACCCTCTTGAACAGGAGGAGCCTAGGTCTCTTAGCTCTTATCAAAATCCCGCTGCTATAAAGACCATAGGACAAATTCGGGTCCCCATGGGTGAGGACGATTTTGAACTGAAACCAAATGAAATTGGCCTAATTAACTTTCACTTCCATGGTCTTGCAAGTGAAGATCCTTTTCTCCATTTGGAAGACCTAACCCGATTGGCTGAAACAGTTAAACCAAGAAACATCGAGTTATCAATAGTCCTCATGAAAATGTTCCCATTTTTGTTGTGGGATAAAGCGTCGCAATGGTTACGCACCCTTGGGAGAACCAACCATTCTTGGGAAGAGATGCGAACAGCATTTCTCAAGAAATTCTTCCCAATCGGGCGAACCAACGTACTTCGCCGTGCTATAACTTCCTTTACGCAACAAAACTGTGAGCAGTTTCATGAGGCTTGGGAGAGGTATAATGACCTCCTTTGGAAGTGTCCACACCACGGTCTGCCTAAGTGGCATATAGGCCAGATTTTCTACTATGGGCTAAAGGAGACTTTCAAGTAGATTGCTGATGCTTCCTACGGAGGGAATTTCATGAATAAAGACGAGAATGGAGCATTTGAATTATTTGAAAACATGAGTGAAAATGCAATGAACAATGCCTCCATTGTCACCTTTAATCAGACTAGCCTGCCTCGTAATGTTCACGAAGTTGACACGGGACCCTCCCATTCATCCACAGGTCTTAGCCTTATTGCTCAAAAATTGGATGAAGTCTCCATCGTGCACAAGAAGCTGGATGAGCTTCTGGCCAATCCCGCCCGTTCTATGGCAAACACCCACACCACACCACTTCATCACAATCCTAATCCTTCCAACGCCAGGCTTATCCCCAAAAACCCTGTGAGATCTTCCTTACCGAGCGTCGCGTCGAGTGATTTGGTAAGTCATGTGGATCTGGCTTCTGCAAGCCAGTATTTTGACACAGAGGACCAAGCCTCTGTGTGCTAGGATGCATACATACATGCGGACTCGTCTTCTGGCTTAGAAGACACTTGCGCCCTGGGGAACAACCCATTCTCTGCCATTTATAACCCAGGGTGGCGAAATCATCCGAACTTCGCATGGTCCCGCAACCAGCAGCACCGAAACCCAGTGGGTGGGCCAATGCAATCGTCCGCACCCATCATCCCAAAGGCCCAGTCTAATCCTGGGACGAATCCGCCATCGGGTCCTTGCATACCACAAACAGAACACGCATCAAGTCCTCTTGATAAACTGATGCGAATGATGACGGAAATGTCTAAGCATCATGAAGAGAACGTGACCTCTCTTTAGCACCAATTGGCGCAGCAGAACGCTGAGATCGGTCAACTATGCATGGCGACTCGATCTCAAGGTACTCTTCCTGCCCAACATGTTCCCAACCTGCAAAATTTCGTACCCCGTGGTCCTTAACCACAGGTACGACCTTCTCAGGGGCAGGTTCATCAGATTCTGTAAGCACCAAGCATTCCTCCGGGATTCCAGGCTAGTCCCGCTGCAGCACCTCACCCTTATGTCCCTCTTGCAAACCCTCCTCCGTCTTATGATCCCACTGGACCCGCAACGTCCAATGCGATTACTACGAGGAGCGGCAAGCAAACCGTCGATCTGCCTCGACTTGATCCTGGCCCATCTTTTTCATCACCCTCTCATTTGGGATGCACGTCGCATTCGTGAGAGGACGATACACCCAAACTAGTGCCAGAATCGGTCCCATTCCCTGAGGCTCTACTGAGGGAGCCAAAAGGCAAGAAAAAGGATACACAGGCCTTTGATAACCTGCGTAATTTATTTAGGGATGTTGAAATCAAGGTGCCCCTGTTAGAGGCTATCGACCATATACCCACTATCGCCTGATTTTTTAAAGACTACACTACACCCAGGCGACAGTCAAAGAAAACAAAAAATCCAGTGGTTCTCTTGCCTCATGCGAGTTGTGCTATACTGTCAAATCTACCACCGAAGCAGAAAGATCCGGGTACACCGCTTATTTCTTATAGCATCCAAGGCTGCAATTTTAACCGTGCTCTGCTTGACCTAGGATCTTCCATCAATCTTATACCAACCATCATGCTCGAGAAATTTGCCTTAGGAAATCTAAAACCCACCCCTATCACGTTACAGTTGGCAGATCGTTCTGTCAAAATACCAAAGGGTGTGGTGGAAGACGTGGTGGTTAGGGTCAACAGTCTCTATTTTCCTGTTGACTTTCTTGTTTTGGATATGGAAGTTCCTAGCTCACTTTCTGATTGTTCGATCATCCTTGGTCGACCTTTCTTGGCCACAACCCACACCCATATCGACTGCGAGTTAGGCCGCATTGAAATTGTTGTTGGCTCTGAGAAACTCAAGCTAAACATCTTCAAGGCAACCAAGAACTTTGATTGCGATTACATCAAGGATGACACGTCTGACGAGGACATGGCCGTCAGCACGTGCATCAGACTAATAGGGACCTATTTCGACTGCTGTTGATTGCCTTTGAACACAGACCATTGCCTGACCGACACACATTGTGACGTTCCCCCATCCCTCCCTTTTCCCGTACCTTCTCCTGACCAGACTTCCGACGAGGTTTTCTTTGCTTCCCATACCTCATGGTCTGAGTCATATTTGGGCTACTCACCGCCGGTCCACACTCTTGAAGACCGGATTGCCCTTTCTTTCCCGCCAAATCAGGTGAAATTGCAACTCCACACTAGGACATTGAGCCCAAATACTGCTCACTGGGGCTATCCCTTTTTGGATCCATCAATCCAAGATGCCCCTCTTCTTGGCCAATCTGAGGGCCAACTTCTTCCTCCTGCCTTGTTTTCTTCTGATTCGCTTGGGACACTCTCGTCCCAAGAAATGCCAGATCTTTCACCATCCTCTCCCGAGCTGAAAGAGCTGCCTAATATGCTTAAGTATGTTTTCTTGGGACCAAATGAAACGCTCCCCGTAATCATTAGTTCAAAATTAACTAGGGAGCAAGAGTGCAAACTAACAAAGGTCCTTATGGAACACAAGGCAGCCATTGGATGGTCCTTATCAGACTTAACTGGCATTAGCCCCTCTTACTGCACTCACCATATATATACGAAGGAGGAGGCTCAACCTTCCCGCGAGATGCAGCGACGTCTCAACCCTAACATGTTGGAGGTCGTTAAAAAAGAAATTATTAAGTGGTTGGATGCAGGTATAATCTACCCGATCAGCGATAGCCCCTGGGTGAGCCCGATTCATGTCGTGCCCAAAAAGGTGGGGCTCACCATCCGTGTCAATGACAGGGGCAAATCCATCCCTACACACACTCCTACATCTTGGAGAGTGTGTGTAGACTATAGGAAACTGAATGCTGCAACTAAGAAAGATCACTTTCCGCTACCTTTTATTGACCAAATCCTGGAGCGGTTAGCGGGAAATAAAATTTTCTGTTTCCTGGATGGATTCTCTAGATATAACCAGGTAGCAATTGACCCTGGGGACCAAGAGAAAACCACCTTTACCTACCCCTTTGGCACCTTCGCATTTAGAAGGATGCCTTTCGGACTTTGTAACGCGCTACCAACTTTCCAGAGATGTATGCTGGCAATATTCCATGACATAGTGGGTGACTTTCTTGAGGTCTTCATGGATGACTTTTCGGTCTTTGGACCCTCTTTTGATAACTGTCTTGCCAACCTGACCCGTATCCTTCGGAGATGTATTGATGTCAATCTCTTGGTTTCCTAGGAAAAAGTCATTTTATGGTACACGAGGGAATTGTTCTCGGGCATATCATCTCTGATAGGGGTATTGAGGTTGACAGAGCTAAGCTTGATGTAATTGCTGATTTACCTGTGCCTGTCTCTGTCAAACAAATCCTCTCCTTCATGGGACACGTCGGTTTCTATAGGAGATTCATCAAAGACTTCTCCAAGATTTCTAGACCTTTAACTCATCTCCTATCGACCGATGTACCCTTTGATATGGGCCCCAACTGCATACGAGCATTCACGCAGCTGCGTGATACTGTCACCAAGGCCCCTGTTCTCCAGCCACCTGATTGGTCCCTCGACTTTGAACTCATGTGTGACATGTCCGACCTTGCAGTCGGAGCCATCCTGGGACAAAGATGCGATAGACACCCCTTCGTGGTGTACTACGCCAGTAAGATGTTGGACGAGGCCCAGCGTAATTATACAACCACTGAGAAAGAACTACTGACAGTCATCTTTGGGCTGGAGAAATTCCGCTCTTACCTTCTGGGCTCGCATGTTATTATATTCACTGACCATGCGACCATTCGCCATCTCATGCACAAGAAGGATGCCAAGCCTAGACTGATTCGTTGGATCCTTCTACTCCAAGAATTTGACATTGAGATCCGTGATAAGGCCAGAGCCCAGAATGTTGTGGCTGACCATCTCTCAAGACTGGACCCTGACCACATTAGACTTACCCTGCCGATCAATGAGGTTTTTCCCGATGAGCACCTATTGGCAATTAATGTGGCAAGTGGACCTTGGTATGCTGACATTGCCAATTACCTTCCTTCTGGTTCCCTTCCACGTGGCTGGCCTAAAAACTAGCGCGAGCGTCTCATTGCAGAAGCAAAGTATTATTTCTGGGATAATCCACTACTTTTTCGAATAGGTGCTGACCAGATCATCCATCGCTATATTCCTGACAGCGAATTCCCCAGAGTGCTATCCTTCTACCACAATCAGGCCTGCGGAGGCCATTTCTCTGGGAGGAAAACTGCAGCCAAGGTGTTGCAGTGCAGTTTCTTTTGGCCCTCCCTTCACCAGGATGCACACAATTATGCCAAACATTGAACTAGGTGCCAATCGTTAGGGTCAATGTCACGTCATGACATGATGCCCTTGCAACCCATCCTAGCTGCTGAAATCTTCGACATTTGGGGAATCGATTTCATGGGTCCCTTTCCTCCTTCCAACGGCTTCGAGTACACCCTCGTTGCTGTTGATTATGTTTTGAAATGGATCGAGGCTATTCCCACACACCATGTTGACCATGTCATATTCACTCGATTTGTCAAAGACCACATTTTTGCACGCTTTGGGATCCCTCGAGCCATTATCTCGGATGGAGGAAGTCATTTTACCCATGCTTCTTTTCGGGCACTGATGAGTGGCTACTCATCATAGCTAAAAGGCCGAAATTAAGCTAGATACTAAGCAAAACAATATCAAATTAACACATAAAAAGGGTTAAGTGTGGGAATTAAAGAAAAGACCTAAAACTTTTAATGTGTGTTAAAATCTCCTAATTAGGTCACAAAAATGAGATATTCTGAAAACTAAAGAACAAATGATGATCCATGCATCAATTGAACACATAAACAAGTTTGAAAAGACAAATCAGAAGTAAAATCAATGTCTTAAATGTTCAATTAAGCACATGTAAAAATTTGAAAGCAATTGGACATCATTTAGGCTTAGAAATAAATAGATTACAATTAGGTCCTTCATGCATTACATTTCTACCCTTCAAAACTCCTTCTTGGACCTTTTTGCAAGCCGCAGGGACCCTTCTGTATGACTGCAGGGCCCTTCCGGTTATAGTTCTTCTCACTTTTGGACCTGCACGCTATTCTTCTACCCCTTCGTTTAAGGGTCTTCCTGCAAGTTTTCCCTCATTTCAGAGAGAAGCCTGTGTTCTTCACGCGCACTGTAGCGCGCGAAGAACACAGCCATTCTCGACCGTCCATCGCACTTTTGATCTCGATCTACGGCTGGAATCAAATGGAACCTTCGCGCGATTCGGTGCGTGCGTTCACCTCTCTTCCCAGCTCTCATCTGACGGTCAGATCTCTCTCTTGACTCGCCGCGCG
The DNA here is from genome assembly GCA_037157565.1 of Thalassia testudinum. NCBI lineage: Eukaryota > Viridiplantae > Streptophyta > Magnoliopsida > Alismatales > Hydrocharitaceae > Thalassia > Thalassia testudinum. The sequence continues at coordinate 214,408,427 of JAZHRO010000024.1, forward strand.
CTCTACCCATCTCATCCTCACCGCCGGCCTGATTCTGATTAACCTCACCCTTGCGGTGATCTCAGTCACTGAGCTGCTATTTAAGCACCTCAGTGGTGTCGCGCGCAAGGGATCGCTCCCTCCTACATCTCTTAGCGATCAATTCTTCCACTCCAGTCTCTCCTCCTCATCTAGACCCTGATTTCACAGCCACCGGCTGTGGAATCATCGCCTGCTCTCGACCCTCCTCGTCGCTAAGGACCTCGTAGCACCTGAGGACGACCCTGGAGTCTCACTAGCAGACTCTTCCCTCCGCTGGAGTCACCCTCCTCCTTTCTTCCTCCTTAGCCGCCGGCTAAGGACCCATAGGTCCCATTCTTCCTTTTAGTTTAGTTTTTAATTCTGCACAAGTAGTGTTAGATTTAGTTTGCAGTAGTTTAGAATAGATTTAGTTTTAATTGTTAGTGTTTAATGTTAGCTGTAGTTAGATTAGTCTTAGGAGTAGAATTAGTATTAGATCCCCTCCCTCACCTCCTCTGATCAGTCCAGATCAGAGGGGAAGAATCATCTGTTCACTATTCAATTTATCTCCCTCTTCATGTTTTGTTTTTCCCATCATCCAGATTCTGATTCTTGTTTTTTTTCCTTTTAACGACGAATTTTTCACCAATCACCCACACATCCTGACCCAATTTCAGATCTGATGGCACACTGCCTCAGATCTGAAAGTGGCGTCACAAGCACCATTTGGGGCTTCTCACTCATTCCATTTGTTTCATAAAAGCCCCTCTGTTTTAAATGGATTGCCTCAGTTTGTCAGAGCACTTTTGATCTGGATTTTAAAGGATTTTTACTCTCTGAAATGTTTTGACAGATCTGACAAATTGAAAGGATTTTTGGTTTTCATTGTAGGCAAGGATTCTGAGAAGTTCTCTGGTGACAGAGAACCAATCAGAAGAGCCTTTCATAATTCTGTTTATACCTTGTTTTGAATGCATTTCGCCAGCTTCCATTAAATTTCCTTAATGCATTCTTAGTCTCTTTTTGCTATTTCAGAACTGCCATGCACTATTTGTGTTGATGATCATTTCTGTATGGTGATTCTCTAACCTAAGGAGTTTTCCATACTCCTTCAGGTTGCAAGAAACTGGGATTGTGTTTCTTTGGTTTTAATTGATTGAGCTAAGTCTTCCTTCATGCTGTCTATGGCATTAGGAAGACTAACTCAATGCCATTTGCTGTTTTGATCTGAAAGGATGCTTTTGCTAAGTTTTTTTTCTAATGAGTGTTTGAGCTGAATTTACATGAGATTTTCGTGAGATTTAAACCCCTTTCAGATTTGGATTTCAACTCTGTAAATTGTAGTTTGTTTTGAATTTTATCTTACTCCCAGTTATACAGCAACATGCTGCATATAGCAGCTACATTCCCCTCTTCTCTAAACTCCCTTCTTCTCTAAATTTCCCTCTTCTCTGTAGAATACTTCCCCCCTCTTCAAGTGGACTAACTGCAGCAGCAGTTAGCCATTTGACAGTGGCTTAAGCCACTGCCACTGTAAATAACACTAAAACAACACATGGTTCTCTTCTCCATCTCCTCTGACAGTAGCTGAAGCTGCTGCCTAAACTCAAATAAAAAAAAATCAATCAACTCTAATTCCCTAACTTTATACAAAAGCCTAATGGCATAGACTTATTTTAAAACTGTAAATACACCCATTCATAGTATTATAACTATAACTATAGCATATCAGTTAGATACATAGTTATACTGTAAATATGTATAAAACCTATACAGAAATTCGTATACATATGTAATCTATGTAAAAATATGTATATATACTAATCTAGTATGTATGTATCTACTGATCTATGTATATATATATGTACAGATTTATATTTACTGATTTAGTAGCTAAGTTAATAGGTTAGAGCAATAATCAAGTAAATAAACCAATAAACTAGGGAATATATATATATATATGTATATATTAAGTAATTTAAGTTAGTCAAAGTATAATTATACCTAGTATAACTTACTGTAACTTAGTTTTAATTATAAACTACACAGAATTGCTATTTTAGCCTAAATAAAACATAAATAAATTCGTAAAAATACAATAAAAATATGTATTAAATACTTAAGTATGTAAGTTAAAACTGTTTAAGGTCAATTAGACCATTTACTAATTATTTTATAAGTAATTAACTATTTAATCACCTAAATCAACCTGTATAATCAGCCTAGTTTAGCGAATTTATTTATATAGTAAATATATTTAAAATTCAAAATTAATTAATCAATTATGTAGTATTATGTAAATATTTTATTTACCATATTTTATTTTATTTTTTTTAATAATTTATGGCCCCCAAATCGAGGGCCAAAAACGCGCACAGACGCAGCTGCGTCTGGTTTCCAGCGCACGATGTGGCGCTGGAATAGCGCCACATCGTGGGCTGCAAACGAAACGCAGCTATATAAATAGAATTTATGCTATAGCTTAGTTAGTCGTCATGGCGCCGGGCGCCCGAAACTTCACCTGTTCCGTCTGATCCGATAACCCGATTCTGATATGTGCTGAATACTGAATGCGTGATTCCTATGTGGGGCTGGGAGCCCGAGTGTGTGCGATTATTGAAGGCGTTGGGCTGAGGCCCTGCGCTGATACGAAAACGTAATTAAGCACCTAATCTGAGATTAGGGCGCGCTTAGTAGAGGTCTGGTCCCACCCTAAGGGTGCTGTGTACCCCTCGAAAAGCGCGCCCGCTAATTAAACACATTTTACACTAAGGACTCTCCACCGCAGCCTCTGAAAGACTACACAGAACAAAATGAAAGGACAGACGACTTAAAAAAAAAAAAGAAGAGATAACACGAGATAACAACAGAAAAGACTCTGTACATATGTAAAATTAAACCCACATAATTACTAACAGAATAAAACGACACTATAAATGTCACTAAAGACCTCAGTTTGCTTCTTTAGGTTGTATATAGTGTTTTCTGAGATTTAGCGACGTTTATATCTGTCACTAAAACTGATATATATGTCACTATAAATAAATGACTAGTAAGTTAAGTTTTTACACTATGGTATCCTAATGTAGTATGAACTAACATATTAGTGTTAAGAGTATAACTTGTAAATACATAGTTTAGAGTATAATAATAGATTGTTTGATGCTTGTTCATAGTTAGCATTTTTGCAAGCACTTCTTAGTAACTAGGTAAACAAAACATTCATTCATTCTTTAAATGTAAAGTTTCTTTTTGAATAAGAAGACAATTTTGGAGATAATCAAAGAGTGACCGAATTAAATTCAATAAATTGCCTCCCAGAGAATGACCTGGAACAAAACCAGTAAAAAATTAGATAAATAAGCAAATGATAATAATGGTTGTAATGACTGGAACTCACCCATACTCACCACTATACGACATCCTTAATGTTATATTATACACCCTATACTACAACGACATGATCAACAATTATTACCAACAAACATTTACAATCATTTTCACTATCATAATTTTGGCGCCGCTGCCGGGGAACATCGGTGTCAACAACAACCATTTTCACAACCATCATAATTTTGGCGCCGTTGCCGGGGAGGCAACGCTCTTTGCACCAAAATTTTCTTTTTATTCTTTTGTATATAGAAATTCTTCATTCATTCATTATAATTGCTTTTATTTTCCATTGAATTAATTGTGTATACATTCCTTTATTCTTTTACTAATCATTTGTTTTTTCCACAGCACTTGAGGAGGAGTGTCGTCTTCCTGGTGGAGTCGCTGCGCTCCAGATTCGTCTTCCTGGTGGAGTTTTGCCTCGAAGTAGCTGTAGGATTTTAGTATTAGTTTTAGTATAGATAGTTTTAGGTTTATTGATTAGGAGCAATTGTTAGTCATAAGTTGTGAGAGCTTGTTCTCACACAATTTTTGTAATAATTCTGGACTATCTGGACTTTATTTCTTTATCTTCTTAATTTCTTTCCTTACTTTTGAGTTGCATATAAAATTTTTCAGAAAAATAAAAAAAAAATCAAAAAAAAAAATCAAAAAGACCTCATACTTATCTAGCAGCAGCATAACCTCAGGCATCCATTTTTAGGATTGCATTTCATTCCTGCTAGATTTTAATTCAAGTCAAATCTGCATTAGAAGATTGCTGGAGTCAGGTACGCATTTCTTACCTAACTCTAACTCCTGCCATATTTGCATTTGACTTAAAATTAAAGAAGACCACTACTTGTTCTGAATTTAGTAAAAAGTGAAACGAGCAGCATAGAAAACACATTTTAATCACTTCAATTAAATCAAAAAGGAGATAGCAAAATTGGGTGAAACCATGTTTGAGATTTTAATCGCCTTGTGTTGAATGTTATCGTGCACACAGCACGATCACTTAAGGCCACAATACACGGGTTTCTACCTCATCTTTCTGCAACCACAGGATCTGGATCCGCACGCTCAGTCTAATCCAGATTCCCAGTGGATTCTAGAGGTCTGCACTTCGCTAGGTTTATCTTAGGATACGTACAATTGTTTGAAACAATTGTTTGCGTATAACATACTTTGCGTAGCAGCCTCTAGGAAAAATTTTCTCCGATTCATTTCGATTGATTGGTCTTCTTGAATTGAGATTTTATTGGGATTCTTCTGTTTTATTGTGAACGTTAAAATTTTTTTTTCCCATTGAGTTGGATCGAATTAGAGTAAACGGGATTTCAAAAAAAAAAAAAAAACCAACTCAATGGAAGGTAGGAGATCCCAAAACCCAGAACTTGTACTCCCCTTGGGTACTGCTACCCAAGCTACTGCATCATCTTCTTTGCCTTCCACTTCTAATCCCTTACCTCCTGAGTCTCAAAATACTTTCCACAATCCCCCTCGCCAAGAGGATGATCTTGATTCTTCACACTTTGAGGATTTTGAAGAACTTCCTCCAGACTTAGTTGCACATCCTCTACCACAGCAACCACCTATCCCTAGGTTCCAACCTCCACCTTATCCTAATCATCCTAATCCACCCCCGGAGAGAGGACCTATGCCTCATCTTCAGCACCTTTTCGATACACAACTACAAATGAATACCTTAACCCAAGAGGTGCAACAGCTTGCTCAAGCTGTAAATCTATTAGCTAACCCCCAACCACAACCACTTCAACCTAGAAATCCTCAGGCACCACCCCAACCCCGTAGACCTCAACTACGAGATTATTATAATCCCGCAGTTGCCCAACCAATGCCTGTGGTACGTTATCCCAATGGGGGTCGTGCTGCTGAACTGAAGCCGAACATTATAGCACTCATTCCTCACTTCCATGGACTTGCTTCTGAGGACCCTTTTCAGCATTTAGAGGAGCTGAAGAATCTTGCCCAAACTTTGGGTCCGCAAGGACATGATCAGCACACGCTTTTGATGAAAATGTTCTCCTTTTCATTAAAAGATAAGGCAGCCTTTTGGTTTAGAACACTTGCACGGACTACACCTATAGATTCCTGGGCTTCTTTAGAACATGAGTTCTTAAAGAAGTACTTTCCTGTAGGCCGCACTAATGCCTTAAGGCGTGCCATCACCACCTTCACCCAGAATTTAGGAGAACCTATGCACGAGGCTTGGGAGAGATTCCATGAGCTTTTGAGAAAATGTCCCCACCATGGTGTCCCACGCTGGCAACAGGTTCAGATCTTCTACCATGGGCTCCATGATGACACACGGAATTTTGTAGATGCCGCTTGTGGAGGCAATTTCCTGTGTCGGGACGAGGACTCAGCCTTTGAGCTCTTTGAAGGCATGGCCGAAAACTCTATTAACAATGCTTCAATGAGCGTGTTTAATAGAAAGTCCTCACATTCTCACTCACACACGGGGGTACATGAAGCCCAATCCAGTAGCAAAGACTTAGAGATAGTGGCTAGTCAACTGGATAAAGTGGGCTTAATCGAGAAGAAAGTAGATGAAGTATGGAAATTTCTCTCAAAACACCCATCTTCTTCTTCTCAGTCACCAGCACAAAACACTTCTTCTCAGTTTCCCACAGGGAGGGAAACTGTGAATAACCTTTCTGTGACACAAACTGCATTACCGGATTTTCCATTTCCATATCCTTCACCGGTTGGAGGAACCTTTGTTCCTCCCTTCACTGACTTCCCTGCACCTTCTGGAGCTTCGGAGGAGCTTCATGCCATTCACAATGATCCTTTCACACAAACCTATAACCCTGGATGGCGTAATCATCCAAATTTCTCGTGGTCGGGAAATTCACAAAGACCTCCTTTTCAACAACCGTCTGCACCACCATTACACAACCCGATCCGAGCACCACCTCCACAATCACACGGATATCCACCGCGTACCTACCAGCAACCCCAACCCAGGCCCACCCAATACTCTCAATCTGGGCCTACACGAGATGACCAGTTGGGGTCTATCATGAAAGCTCTTGCTGATATGCAACAACAGAATATTGCTATGCAGCAGAGACAGGACGCGGCCTTAGCTGAGATGAGAGCCCAGCTATCACACTTGACGGAGTCCCGTCAACCACATTCACTCCCATCCCAAGCACAACCCAACCCTAGGAACATACCTGCTCAAAGGTATGTCCAACCTAGACCAGCACTGCAAAACCAAACACATGACATTTCACAAGCAGTGCACAACACTGAATTCTTCACTGACTCAAATTCTTCTCTTGCACAAACGCAACCACCTCTGCTACCTAACAATGATTTACCATCTACCTCTAGAGCTGAACTAAATGCCATAGTCACTAGGAGTGGTAAATGCACACTAGATCCACCTCTTCCAACACCTACCACTTCTAGTTCTGCTCCTCCACTTCCTACTTCTCCTCTACCTATAACTGAACCTCTCACAACTCCAGTACCTTTTCCTGAAGCTTTAAAGAAGAAGGAGAAAGGAAAGAAAAAGACCTGTGTGGCACCTGAGGAGGATTTGCTTAAGCTCTTTGAGCAAGTCCACATAAACATCCCCTTGTTGGATGCAATCCGCCACATCCCTCTTTACGCTAAGTTTTTAAAAGACCTATGTACACCTAAGCGTAAAGCAAGAATTCAAAAAGGGAGTAGTCCAATCATTCTCTCGGAACAAGCTAGTTCCATCATCTCTAGTACCCTCCCAACTAAGATGAAAGACCCAGGCACCCCTCTCTTATCCTGCATGATAGGTAACACCACATTCAATAGAGCACTACTTGACCTAGGTGCTTCCATCAATCTTATCCCAACCTCTCTACTGACACATTTTGAGGTTGGCAATTTGAAGCCAACCAAGGTGTCCCTGCAATTAGCTGACAGATCAGTTAAGACACCTCAGGGAGTGTTGGAAGATGTCATAGTGCGGGTCAAGGATTTTTACTTCCCTGTAGACTTTATAGTCCTTGACATGGAAGTACCTGAAGATATCCAGAATACACCTATCATTTTAGGAAGACCTTTCTTGGCTATGGCCAAGGCAAACATCAATTGTGAGAAGGGCCTTATAGAATTAAAGTTTGGAGATCAGAAAATAAAAATTGATATTTTTCAGGCCCAAAGAGGACCGACCTGTAGTTTAATTGAAGAAATCTTCTCCCTGGATTCATTGGATCAATTGGTTGAGGACACCTTGATCAATTCATTAAATTTAGAACCTCAACACTCTTTGGACTCTGACTTGACTTCCACTGAGATACCAAATTTAGAGACTGAGGACCTTCCTCCCATTCCATTAGTATCTCTAGGATCTCCTGAAACTTTCACACCTGCTCCTTCTGATCCTGTGCCTGTTGAACTCAAACCTCTTCCTGACTCTCTCAAATATGTTTTCTTAGGACCTGATCAGACCTATCCGGTGATTGTTAACTCTTCCCTTTCTTCTGATCAAGAGTCACGACTCTTATCTGTCCTAAGAGCACATAGGCAGGCTATAGGATGGAGCCTTTCTGACCTTACTGGCATCAGTCCTTCTTATTGCACACATAGGATTTTCACTGAAGAAGGATCTAGACCTACTAGACAGCCCCAGCGTAGATTAAACCCTACATTACAAGAGGTGATAAAAAGTGAAATGATTAAATGGCTGGACAATGGAATTATCTACCCAATTTCTGACAGTAGATGGGTAAGTCCTGTTCAGGTTGTGCCAAAAAAGGCCGGACTTACCATCATCACCACTGATTCTGGAGAAGTCATCCCTACACGCATTGCTAGTTCGTGGCGAGTATGTATAGATTACCGAAAACTCAACCAAGCCACGAAGAAAGATCATTTCCCTTTGCCCTTCATTGATCAAATACTGGAAAGAGTGGCAGGGAATAGATTTTTCTGCTTTTTGGATGGCTATTCAGGATATAATCAGGTGGCAATTCACCCCGATGATCAGGAGAAAACGACATTCACCTGCACCTACGGAACCTTTGCATTCCGTAGGATGCCTTTTGGATTGTGCAACGCACCTGCTACATTCCAGCGGTGTATGTTTGCAATCTTTTCTGACTTAGTAGGTGATTGTTTAGAAGTCTTCATGGATGACTTCTCGATCTTCGGGAGCACATTTGATGCATGTCTAGACCACCTGACCAAGGTCCTGCAAAGATGCATTAATGTGAATCTGGTACTTTCCTGGGAGAAATCTCATTTCATGGTAACTGAAGGACTTGTATTAGGTCACCTTATTTCTGAGAGAGGAATTGAGGTTGACCGTGCGAAGGTAAAGTTGATTTCTGATTTACCACTACCTTCGTCGGTTAAGCAAATTCGATCTTTCCTCGGGCATGTTGGTTTTTATCGCCGCTTTATAGCGGATTTCTCGAAAATAGCCCGACCTCTCACTACTCTCCTCTCTAAAGACGTAGACTTCCAGATCTCTGACGATTGTGTGCGTGCCTATACGACACTTCGTGATCTGATTACCAAGGCACCCATACTGCAACCCCCGAATTGGTCTCACCCTTTTGAGATCATGTGTGATGCCTCTAATTATGCAGTAGGAGCTGTCCTTGGTCAAAAATTGGACGGGAAACCCACAGTCATCTATTACGCTAGCAAGACCTTAGATGAAGCTCAGAGGAATTACACCGTCATGGAAAAAGAACTGCTAGCTGTAGTATATGCACTGGAAAAATTCAGACCTTATCTTTTAGGTTCCCACATTATAGTCTACACTGACCACACGGCAGTTCGATATCTTCTCGCCAAGAAGGACGCGAAATCTCGTCTGATTAGATGGATCCTACTTTTACAGGAATTTGATTTAGAGATTCGTGATAAGGCTGGAAAGCAGAATGTGGTAGCTGACCACTTATCCCGCCTTCCTTCTGAAGCGATTTCTCCTTCTTTACCCATCTCTGACCACTTCCCTGACGAGCAATTGCTGGTCATTCATTCTGATCTTCCCTGGTATGCTGACATTGTCAACTACCTGGCTTCTGGACTCATCCCCACTAATTGGGTCCGACATCAAAAAGACAGACTTAGATCCGAGGCCAAGCACTATTACTGGGAAGAACCTTGGCTTTTCAAGCATTGTAAAGACCAGATCTTTAGGAAGTGCGTCCTTGATAAGGAGATTAGAAGCATCTTATCATTCTGCCACGACCAGGCGTGCGGCGGTCACTTCTCTGGCAAAAAGACCGCTGCAAAGATTTTGCAGAGTGGTTTCTATTGGCCCACAATCTTCAAGGATGCACACGAATATAGCAGGGCATGTTCACGCTGTCAGTCTCTTGGTAGTATTGGCCGCCGAGACATGATGCCCTTGAATCCGATCATGGTGTGAGAAATCTTTGACATTTGGGGCATTGACTTCATGGGACCTTTTCCTAAATCTTATGGCTTCGAGTACATATTGTTGGCAGTTGAGTATGTTTCAAAATGGATTGAAGCCATCCCCTCAAGGACTAATGATCATAGAGTTGTGACACAATTTGTTCAAGATTTCATCTTCTCTAGATTCGGGGTACCTAAAGCCATCATTAGAGATGGAGGGTCTCATTTTAGAAACACACATTTTCAGTCCCTACTGCAAAAGTATGGGGTGTCACATAGGATTGCTACATCTTATCACCCTCAAACCAATGGACTTGCTGAATTATCTAATCGGGAGATCAAAAAGATTTTACAGACTACCATCCGACCTGATAGAAAGGATTAGTCTTCCCGCCTTTCTGATGCGTTGTGGGCATATAGGACAGCCCACAAAACCCCTTTAGGCATGTCTCCTTTTAGACTTGTGTACGGGAAACACTGTCATCTTCCTGTCGAATTAGAGCACAAAGCCTATTGGGCCATCAGAAAGTGTAACTTAGACTTAGAGAAGGCCGGTGATCTTAGGAAATTACAAATGTCTGAGCTCGATGAATTAAGGAATGAATCTTATGAAAGCTCAAGGATGTATAAGGACAAACTTAAGGCCTTCCATGACCGTCACATTCTTAGGAAATCTTTTCACCCTGGTAAAAAAGTCCTTCTCTTCGACTCTAGACTGAAACTCTTTCCTGGGAAGTTAAGATCAAAATGGATTGGACCTTTCAAAATCTTGAGATTATTTGATAATGGAGCCGTTGAGATCACTGAACTTGACAAATCTGAACCCTTTATTGTTAATGGACAAAGACTGAAACCTTTCATTGAGCCGCATGATCTCAGACTTGTCAATTCCACCATTTCGCTCCTACATTTTGAGCTACCAACTAAGTTTTCGCCTAGCTGAAGGCGTTAAACTTAGCAAACACCTACCCTTGTATATAGTTGTTTTACACCTTTCTTACTTTAGCCTTCATTTGCATATAGTGTCTACCCTTGCATTCTGAGCATACATTCATTGACACACATGTCATGCATTTCACTTCCTAGCCCGACTGTTCACTCTGATCCTAGATCAGACTTAAAATCGTCCGCACAGAGATTTTATCTCCTCATTCCGACTTTCTTCCATCACCCAGTCTAGGATAGTGAAAAGCAGAGCATGCATTTGCATCCACCCTTTCATTCAATGAGGACATTGAAACATTTAAGCATGGGGGGGTGTAAATGGTAAACCATTTAAACCAAAATGCAATTGTAGACACAACTATAGTACATATAGTATTATCAAAAAATTATATACTTCAAAAAAATTGAAAAATTTTGAAAAAAATTTTTGAAAAAAATTACAAAGCTAAAAATACAAAAAAATAACAAATCAGAAAAATTCCAAAAATACAATAAGGGACATGTACTTCATTATCAAAGGAGGACATTCATTTCAAGAGGGGAGGGAGAGAAAGAAAAAGAAAAAGAAAGAAAAGATAAGTGATCTTATAGCTGAAATAAAAAAATAATAAAAAATAATAATAAAAATAATATTAGAATAAGTGTCTATGGACATTCAACCGTTACTGGTTTGACCTGCCGGGCCATAGAAGCTTGGTATAAGCTTAGGCTTAATACACTTCGAGCCTTGACAAGATAGACCACAGTCTCTCCTAACTTTAGGATAATTCGTGTACCTGAGTCACCAGTACAGGATTCGTTGGTTTGCTTTGACTTAGGAGTCTAAGTAACCTTGGCTTACACTACACAGTGTCAGGAAAGACCACTTGAACCTAAGCCTCAACCCTTGTGTTCATTAGGGAAGGTGGAGTCCTTACCTGTGCGTGCAGGTAGACTCTTTGTCCTAATCTTTAGTTTTGTGTCTAGGAGAAGCTCTTTCCACAAAAGAAATCCACCCACCAAATACAGTGCGCTCTACCAAATAAGTTCCGGAGACATACTGTTAAAAAAAAAAAAAAAAAAAAAAAAAGGGGGGGTTAAGTATGTTCTCCAAAAAGTCTGAAAAACTACTCTTCCACCAAAAATGTTTTCAGGGTTCAAAACAATACCCTGTTTATCCAAAAAAAAAAAAAAATCTTCTCTGAGCCACAAATACAATAAGGGTTGTGATTGAATACCATCAATTTTTGAGAGTCATCCGAAAACATGAGCTGAAGTTAGGACCAACCTAGACTTAAAAAGAAGTGAAACCCCGGGATTGAGCCTTAGAATTCACCTGGTTAGTCCTGACTTATCACAAAGCACAGCCATAACTTCATAGCATTCTGAGTCTCTGTAAAAACCCCCTGAGTCCTGGAATTCGACTTAAGGTTTAAATATCAAGAATCCTTGTTGGTTGAGAGATGGTCTATGTCATTTAAGCCTCGAGTTCTGGTAGGTTATCCTCAGTAACCAGGTTCTCACAATGTCCAAAAACACAGTTGGTTTATTGAAAAAAAAATTTCAGCTTAAAGATCATCATAAAACACTTAAAAATTTTTGAAAGAAGAAAAAGATATCTTTACACACTTACCTTGCTGATACTTAAATTGCCTTACACTTCAACAGATTGTTTGCTAAGGGACTAGCAAAACGTAAGCATGGAGGTATGATGGGTGGCTACTCATCATAGCTAAAAGGCCGAAATTAAGCTAGATACTAAGCAAAACAATATCAAATTAACACATAAAAAGGGTTAAGTGTGGGAATTAAAGAAAAGACCTAAAACTTTTAATGTGTGTTAAAATCTCCTAATTAGGTCACAAAAATGAGATATTCTGAAAACTAAAGAACAAATGATGATCCATGCATCAATTGAACACATAAACAAGTTTGAAAAGACAAATCAGAAGTAAAATCAATGTTTTAAATGTTCAATTAAGCACATGTAAAAATTTGAAAGCAATTGGACATCATTTAGGCTTAGAAATAAATAGATTACAATTAGGTCCTTCATGCATTACATTTCTACCCTTCAAAACTCCTTCTTGGACCTTTTTGCAAGCCGCAGGGACCCTTCTGTATGACTGCAGGGCCCTTCCGGTTATAGTTCTTCTCACTTTTGGACCTGCACGCTATTCTTCTACCCCTTCGTTTAAGGGTCTTCCTGCAAGTTTTCCCTCATTTCAGAGAGAAGCCTGTGTTCTTCACGCGCACTGTAGCGCGCGAAGAACACAGCCATTCTCGACCGTCCATCGCACTTTTGATCTCGATCTGCGGCTGGAATCAAATGGAACCTTCGCGCGATTCGATGCGTGCGTTCACCTCTCTTCCCAGATCTCATCTGACGGTCAGATCTCTCTCTTGACTCGCCGCGCGCTCTACCCATCTCATCCTCACCGCCGGCCTGATTCTGATTAACCTCACCCTTGCGGTGATCTCAGTCACTGAGCTGCTATTTAAGCACCTCAGTGGTGTCGCGCGCAAGGGATCGCTCCCTCCTACATCTCTTAGCGATCAATTCTTCCACTCCAGTCTCTCCTCCTCATCTAGACCCTGATTTCACAGCCACCGGCTGTGGAATCATCGCCTGCTCTCGACCCTCCTCGTCGCTAAGGACCTCGTAGCACCTGAGGACGACCCTGGAGTCTCACTAGCAGACTCTTCCCTCCGCTGGAGTCACCCTCCTCCTTTCTTCCTCCTTAGCCGCCGGCTAAGGACCCATAGGTCCCATTCTTCCTTTTAGTTTAGTTTTTAATTCTGCACAAGTAGTGTTAGATTTAGTTTGCAGTAGTTTAGAATAGATTTAGTTTTAATTGTTAGTGTTTAATGTTAGCTGTAGTTAGATTAGTCTTAGGAGTAGAATTAGTATTAGATCCCCTCCCTCACCTCCTCTGATCAGTCCAGATCAGAGGGGAAGAATCATCTGTTCACTATTCAATTTATCTCCCTCTTCATGTTTTGTTTTTCCCATCATCCAGATTCTGATTCTTGTTTTTTTTCCTTTTAACGACGAATTTTTCACCAATCACCCACACATCCTGACCCAATTTCAGATCTGATGGCGCACTGCCTCAGATCTGAAAGTGGCGTCACAAGCACCATTTGGGGCTTCTCACTCATTCCATTTGTTTCATAAAAGCCCCTCTGTTTTAAATGGATTGCCTCAGTTTGTCAGAGCACTTTTGATCTGGATTTTAAAGGATTTTTACTCTCTGAAATGTTTTGACAGATCTGACAAATTGAAAGGATTTTTGGTTTTCATTGTAGGCAAGGATTCTGAGAAGTTCTCTGGTGACAGAGAACCAATCAGAAGAGCCTTTCATAATTCTGTTTATACCTTGTTTTGAATGCATTTCGCCAGCTTCCATTAAATTTCCTTAATGCATTCTTAGTCTCTTTTTGCTATTTCAGAACTGCCATGCACTATTTGTGTTGATGATCATTTCTGTATGGTGATTCTCTAACCTAAGGAGTTTTCCATACTCCTTCAGGTTGCAAGAAACTGGGATTGTGTTTCTTTGGTTTTAATTGATTGAGCTAAGTCTTCCTTCATGCTGTCTATGGCATTAGGAAGACTAACTCAATGCCATTTGCTGTTTTGATCTGAAAGGATGCTTCTGCTAAGTTTTTTTTCTAATGAGTGTTTGAGCTGAATTTACATGAGATTTTCGTGAGATTTAAACCCCTTTCAGATTTGGATTTCAACTCTGTAAATTGTAGTTTGTTTTGAATTTTATCTTACTCCCAGTTATACAGCAACATGCTGCATATAGCAGCTACATTCCCCTCTTCTCTAAACTCCCTTCTTCTCTAAATTTCCCTCTTCTCTGTAGAATACTTCCCCCCTCTTCAAGTGGACTAACTGCAGCAGCAGTTAGCCATTTGACAGTGGCTTAAGCCACTGCCACTGTAAATAACACTAAAACAACACATTGTTCTCTTCTCCATCTCCTCTGACAGTAGCTGAAGCTGCTGCCTAAACTCAAATAAAAAAAAATCAATCAACTCTAATTCCCTAACTTTATACAAAAGCCTAATGGCATAGACTTATTTTAAAATTGTAAATACACCCATTCATAGTATTATAACTATAACTATAGCATATCAGTTAGATACATAGTTATACTGTAAATATGTATAAAACCTGTACAGAAATTCGTATACATATGTAATCTATGTAAAAATATGTATATATACTAACCTAGTATGTATGTATCTACTGATCTATGTATATATATATGTACAGATTTATATTTACTGATTTAGTAGCTAAGTTAATAGGTTAGAGCAATAATCAAGTAAATAAACCTATAAACTAGGGAATCTATATATATATATATGTATATATTAAGTAATTTAAGTTAGTCAAAGTATAATTATACCTAGTATAACTTACTGTAACTTAGTTTTAATTATAAACTACACAGAATTGCTATTTTAGCCTAAATAAAACATAAATAAATTCGTAAAAATATAATAAAAATATGTATTAAATACTTAAGTATGTAAGTTAAAACTGTTTAAGGTCAATTAGACCATTTACTAATTATTTTATAAGTAATTAACTATTTAATCACCTAAATCAACCTGTATAATCAGCCTAGTTTAGCGAATTTATTTATATAGTAAATATATTTAAAATTCAAAATTAATTAATCAATTATGTAGTATTATGTAAATATTTTATTTACCATATTTTATTTTATTTTTTTTAATAATTTATGGCCCCCAAATCGAGGGCCAAAAACGCGCACAGACGCAGCTGCGTCTGGTTTCCAGCGCACGATGTGGCGCTGGAATAGCGCCACATCGTGGGCTGCAAACGAAACGCAGCTATATAAATAGAATTTATGCTATAGCTTAGTTAGTCGTCATGGCGCCGGGCGCCCGAAACTTCACCTGTTCCGTCTGATCCGATAACCCGATTCTGATATGTGCTGAATACTGAATGCGTGATTCCTATGTGGGGCTGGGAGCCCGAGTGTGTGCGATTACTGAAGGCGTTGGGCTGAGGCCCTGCGCTGATACGAAAACGTAATTAAGCACCTAATCTGAGATTAGGGCGCGCTTAGTAGAGGTCTGGTCCCACCCTAAAGGTGCTGTGTATCCCTCGAAAAGCGCACCCGCTAATTAAACACATTTTACACTAAGGACTCTCCACCGCAGCCTCTGAAAGACTACACAGAACAAAATGAAAGGACAGACGACTTAAAAAAAAAAAAGAAGAGATAACACGAGATAACAACAGAAAAGACTCTGTACATATGTAAAATTAAACCCACATAATTACTAACAGAATAAAACGACACTATAACTGTCGCTAAAGACCTCAGTTTGCCTCTTTAGGTTGTATATAGTGTTTTCTGAGATTTAGCGACGTTTATATCTGTCACTAAAACTGATATATATGTCACTATAAATAAATGACTAGTAAGTTAAGTTTTTACACTATGGTATCCTAATGTAGTATGAACTAACATATTAGTGTTAAGAGTATAACTTGTAAATACATAGTTTAGAGTATAATAATAGATTGTTTGATGCTTGTTCATAGTTAGCATTTTTGCAAGCACTTCTTAGTAACTAGGTAAACAAAACATTCATTCATTCTTTAAATGTAAAGTTTCTTTTTGAATAAGAAGACAATTTTGGAGATAATCAAAGAGTGACCGAATTAAATTCAATAAATTGCCTCCCAGAGAACGACCTGGAACAAAACCAGTAAAAAATTAGATAAATAAGCAAATGATAATAATGGTTGTAATGACTGGAACTCACCCATACTCACCACTATACGACATCCTTAATGTTATATTATACACCCTATACTACAACGACATGATCAACAATTATTACCAACAAACATTTACAATCATTTTCACTATCATAAGGCACTTCTGAGGAAATATGGAGTCCACCATCGTATCGCATCTTCGTATCATCCTCAGACGAACGGCCAAGCTGAGGTGTCGAACAAGCAAATCCTCCAGAAAATGGTTCGGCCTGACCGTAAGGATTGGCCTGACAAGCTGATTGATGCACTTTGGGCGTATCGGACCGCCTTCAAGGCTCCCCTAGGTATGTCTCCTTATAGAATCGTTTACAGGAAGCCTTGTCATTTTCCCATGGAGCTGGAGCACCACGCTTATTGGGCGGTTCGCCAATGTAACCTCGACCCAAACCTGTGTGGTCGAGAAAGGAAACTCCAACTCCAAGAGCTGGAAGAGCTCCGTCGTGAAGCCTACAATTCTGCCTTAACTTTCAAGAAACGCACTAAGGCTTTTCACGACAGCCGAATTCGGCGGAAAGAATTTGTGCCATCTCAGCAAGTTTGCCTTTATAATGCCCGGCTCAAATTCTTTCCTGGGAAATTGAAGTCCAAATGGACTGGTCCCTTCTTGGTCTCGAGACCATTTCCCAACGGGGCCGTTGAAATTGAAGATCCCAAATTTGGGCATAAATTTACGGTCAATGGGCAGCGTTTAAAACCCTATCTTACTCATGAACCTGCCCCCGTTGGAGAAACTGTTGCCCTGCTGGAGGGTAACTAATTTCGTGCCTCATTCGGAGTCCAGCTGCGAACGTTAAATTCAGCGCTCGTTGGGAGGCACCCCAGCAACACTCCTCCACTGTCACGTACACTTCACTTCGCACCTTTTCACTTCACCACCCACCATCCACCCACCCTACCACCCTGCTATATACCTTGCACCTCAGCTCTCATTCCCCGATCTTTGGACCTTCCTCTACCCTACATGCATATGAGGACATAGCATCGTTTGGCATGGGGGGGTGGATAGGCATCCATAGGATCTGGGTATTATATGGTATCATGCAGCTTCCATCTATCTATAAATATGTATATAGCAAAATAAAAAAAAAGGTGTTTAGTAATGATCTAAAGACTGAAATCAAAATACAATAAGTGTTTATGGATATTCAACCACTGTTTTGAAGACTTTCCAAACCACAGAAGCTTGATTCGCTCAGGCTCGTCTTAATTCACTTGAGCATTGATATGATAGATCGGAATCTCTCCTAACTAAGGACGTATTCTTGTACCTGAGATACCAGTACAGGATCCATTGGTTTGCTTCTATTTGAGAGCCTAAGTAATCTTGGTTCACACTACACATATCAAGAAAGACAAGGTGAACATAAGATCCAACCCTAGTGTTTATTAGGGAAGGTGGAGTCCTTACCTGTGCGCGCAGGTAGACTTCTTATCCCAGGCTTTAGTCTTGTATCTAGGAGAAACTCTTTCCACCAAAAAGGAACTCTCCCACCAAAAAAGTGTGCTCCTCCAAATAAAGTTGTAAGAGATATACTGACACTTGTTTCAAAAAAAAAGAAAAAAAACTATGCAAATAAGTCAGTATATCTCTCAAATTCTGTAAACTCTTCTCCCTAAAAAGTATTTTTCAGGGCAAGTTACAAATACCCTGTTTCTACCATACATTCTTTGAGCCACAAAAGCAAAAAATGAGGGTTGAGTTTTCCGTCATCTTTTTAAGGGTCAATCCGAAGACATGAGCTGAAACTGGGATCAACCTGCACTTAAAAATTCGTGAAACCCTGGGCTTGAGCCTTAATGTTCATCTGGTCAGTCTTGATCCTTCACTATGCACAAACCATAATCTCTTGAGCTCTCGAGTATGGCAAAAACCTTCTGAGTCCTGGAAATCATACTTAAGGTTCAAATATCAAGAGTCAGGGTTAGTCGAGAGATGGTCTATGTCACGTGAGACTTAAAGTACTGGTAGTCTTCTCTGAAAGTGGTTCTCACAATATCCAACAAATAAACACACCCATGTTGCTTCAATCTTCAGCTTAAGATCATCTCTAAATACAAAACAAAAAAAATGTTTTGCTAGGTACTAGCAAAAGATAGGCATGGGGGTATAATTGAACAACAAAAATACACCAATAAATATGCCATCTTATGTTATTTCCTAGCACTACCATTGCATCTTATGTAGTAATAGTGGCATTTGTACATAGACACATGCATGATTTTCTTTTAAAAGAGGGGAGGAGAGTGAATAATTGGCCATCTAATTAACATATTCATCAAGGGCTGCATTGCAAATTCACCATTTTCATTTTTTATTTTGACTTTGAATTCTTCTCCCTCACGCAGCTGCAGGGCATGGGGCATGCGCCTCTTCACGCCACTCCTCTGCCAACAGCATGGCTGGACATGCAATGCCAGTAGCATGGCTGTGGCATGCCTTCTTCTTCTTTAAAAGGCCTTGCCCTCTCCCTTGCGTTAAGGGGGGTGAGAACACACACCACCCTCAGACACCATCCTCCACTGTCAAGCCAACCTCCTCCCCTCTCCCTCTCCATACGCAGTATCTCTTCTCACTGAAGAGACACACTGCGGGCAGGAGAAAGCTCACAGTGGTCCCACAACCACCTCTGTGAGTTCCACCACCACCCAGCTCCTTCGAGAGCAGGTGAGCCTGGTGGTTTCACCATTTGACTTCATCACTGAAAGCCCTCACTGCCATTGCCAGAGCTTCAAGCTCAGAAGCTCCAGCAGCAGCAACGTCCGCCTGAAGCAGCGCTAGCCACCGCGTGCATGCCAGCAGACCTCCGCGAGCCCTTCCCGCGCACGCAGGAGCCTTCCAGTGCGCCCGCACAAGTGAAACCGGCTGCTACCGGCCGGCAGACCATGAGCACACTGTAGCACACTGTAGCGTGCGGTCTACACGACACTGTAGCCACCGACTCGCTTCTCACTTAGCCGGTGGCAGTGCGCTCTCTCTCTTCACCCGCTACCCGCTCCAGCCGGTCACCTGCATCTGCACCCACTCCCACACTCGCCCGTGCTCACTCCCACCCGTAGCGCTGTGCGCTGCGCTGCACTCTCTCACCCGCACCCGCACTCGTTTGCGCCTGCGCGCCCGTGCGCAGCCCTTGTGCGCCTACGCGTGCCCTGTCCACCAGGAGTCGCCCGCTCTGGCTAGATGACTTAACTCTACCCTCTCTCTCACACTCACCCGCCAGCGAACACACCCATACTCATACACACACACACTCGTACACATACACACTCGTACACTCACACACTCACTTGTACACACCTACACATACATACATACATACATATATATATCCACTCACTTATATACCTAAATATATATATATACATACATGCATACATACATACATACATACATACATATATATATATATATGTATGTATGTATGTATGTATGTATATATATTTATATATTCATACCTATACAACTACATATAAATATATATACATACATACATACATGCATATATATATATATATATATATATATATATATATATATATATGCATGTATGTATGTATGTATGTATATTTATATATTCATACCTATACAACTATATATAAATATATATACATACATACATAGATATATATATATAGTTATAAATATATATATATAAATATATATTCATAAACATATATATATACATGTATATATATATATATCTATATATATATATACACAATTACATATATACCTATATAGTTATAACCCTATCTATATATATACATATATATATATATATATATATATATATTTACATACACATCACCTACCCATATCCATATGCCCGTGCACTAGTCACCCCACCGCACATCATATCGCGGGAATATCTGCCCCAGTTGCTGATATTCCCTGGCACCCGTGCAAAGCAAGCGCCTCCACTCACAGTCCCACACATCCGTCCCACACTCTACGAGGCACTCCGTCTTATTGGTTGTGTCTTACTAAACGTGGACCAACTCGACATTGTGCTACACTCCATTTCCACTTCCACCTCCACCTCCACCCGTATATATATAATATATACATATCTATATATACAGAGACTGTATTTATTACATTAAGCTAAGTATTCCTTTCTCTACAAGCAACCTACCTTGTTTTTATTTCTCTTTTGTTTCCTGCTATTAAATAGATAAAAAAAAGAGTAAAAGAGAAAAGATAATCCTTATCTTACAGGTACTCTGTCTTGCAAATAGCAGGACCAGTTTTTTTTGGAAACCCTAAGTTGGCTCAAAGCCAAGAACAATTTGGCTCAAAGCCAAAAACTTGATTTTGAGGGTGTGCCTCAAGGACAATATTATCAATAAAAAAAATCTTAAATAGAAAGAAACCAAAAACATAATAAACACACAGAAGAGATACATTTTAGAAAAGGTGTAGAAACTTCTTCACCTTTAATTCCTGCCTCCCTGTGATCGATACTAGGCCTAAAAGTGACCAAGATAAAATTAAGTAGGCCAGGTTAAAAAAAAAATTTTGTGAAAGATGCTTAGACTTGATTTAGGTTAACCCACTATACTAACTTCAACGATAATTTCACCATATTAACACAACCTATTCGAGTTCTACCAGGTAGTAGCCATTATTCTCATGAATTTGCAGCTCCAGACGTATCCCAAAACTCTTCATGCCTTTTCTTGTTTTCACTGTGTTCTTTGGATCATCGATTAGATTTAATACATCTAAGATGTTATCCATCACATTCTTTTCAATGTGTATAATATCTAAATTATGACGTACTGTAAGATCTTTCTAGTATGACAGCTCCGTAAGAAAAATTTTTTCCTTCGAAAGCCAGAATTCCTTGAGGCCATCTGGTTTCGTTTGAATGGTCGACCCAACCGTATCTCACCCATTTCTTGTAATCTCTCCATTATAACCTGACCCAGCAACCTGATAGATTCTGTACTAAGTTTATTCCTCAGATTTTTCTTTGAATACTGACACGTCCTACCATCAAATTTACTCTTGAATTATGACATTCACCATCTATGTTCAATAGGTAGAAATCTGTGATATCCTAAGTAACAAAATTTCTTACTTTCTGGCAGTCATAGGTGATGAGTGTCTTCCATACAGACTGGGCAAGCAAGCTTTCCTTTAGTGCTCCAACCTAATAAGTTTGCGTACGCTGGGAAGTCGTTTATGGTCCACAATAGTGCTACATGCATATTGTAAAATTCTTTCTTTTCTGCATTATGCGTCTTCATGCCGATGTACCATAACTATTTTAGTTAATCGATTAATGGTTGGAGATAAACATCTATTGCCTTTCTTGGTTGCTTTGGATCGGGGATTAATAGGGTCAGTATCATGAATGACGATCTCATACACAACTAGGGAGGTAAGTTATAAGTGACCATTACCACTGGCCATATAGAGTACAATGGGTACATACTCTTAAATGGATTGAATCCATCACTTGCAAGACCCAACCACACGTTTCTTGCTTCTAAAGTGAATAAATTATTTCTTTTGTCAAATCTCTTCCACTCTTCTGAATCAGTAGGATGACATATTCTTCCATCTTGAGACTTACAACCCTGGTGCCATGTCATCCACCATGTAGTTTTAGTTGATATAAAAAGGTGTTAAAGACTAGGTGTCAGTAGGAAGTAATGAAGAGCCTTCTGAGGTTTTTTAGCTTCCTTATATCTCTTATGTACACACTTGGGACAGTTACTCAAGTTTACGAATTCATTTATGAAAAGAATGCAGTCATTCGGACATGCATTGATCTTCTGACAGTCCAAACCAAACTTGCGACTTTATTTCCTTGCTTCGTACCATGAAGCCGGAAAATCATTAGGGTTATTCAATAGCTCAGTAATAAACTGAAGTATTTATGACATAAATTTAGCACTAGCTCTGTTCATAACCTTCAGTTGAAACAACTTCAATAAAAATGACAACTTTGACATTTTCGTAACATTGGGAGCAATAGGATCCTCAGCCGCATTAACAGCATCATAGAACGGATCACAACTGAACGAATCTTCCTCATCTGTATTTATATCCTCTCTTTCTCTCATCTTGAACAAAATTTTTTATTTCTTCACCTCTACTATCAGCAATTTCCTCGTCGATCTCTTCATCAACAGTGTTCTCATTGTTTATGACTTTCTCAGTCAACTCCTCTCAATGAGCCACCCAAGTAGTGTAATGCTGCCACCACCCATTACAAATCAAGTGCTTGAGCACAGTATTATGATCATACAAGGAACCATTCAAACATCTTCTGAATGGGTAGAAGATATTGTCAAGTTAATCTCCTCACCTAAATATCTTCCTATCGTCATCAAAGGCCTAATCTAGGAATGAAATTACTCCATCCTTATATCTGGTGTAATCTGAATCCCGCAATCCAATCCAAGATTTATCCATTATAACCTAACATTTAATGTAAACAAATCACTTATTAGGAAGAGAAAGGACTGAATGATGTGTATCTTGATTAAGAGTTTCACTTTATAGCCCATCCTCAAAGATTTGATCACAACTTAGGTTTGCTCGTTACATGAACTTTAGTACAGTGAAATTTCGGCAGCATCTTCCTGCACTTCTCCAATATACCCCCCAATACTAACCTTAGTTAGATTTTCTTTAACGCCCAATTAAGGTTACTGCAGGAAACTAGATAAGACTTGTTGGTTTACTAGAGAAGAGCAAGAAGAACCAAAATTTCACCGCACAAGGTTGCATGTAACATGCAAAACTAAGTTGTGTTAAATCTTTAAGGACCTTCTTTAGTTCGGTACTTCACCGAACTAAAGTCAATCGAGTCTTATAGCATGCTACACAAACAACACATCATGCATGTAAGTGAGGTATACATACACTTCCTGCATTGTCCATATAACATGATCATAAGTCTCGACTGGTGAGTAATTTGGATACAATTTGGCTCGGAGGAGTTTTACCCTAGGGGTTAAAATACCTAATGTCTGGCCTTGCATGCATATATCTTCTTTAGCAAGTATGTGTATCTAAACAATTACTAATTTTAACATTAAAGAAATTCAACAAAAAACTAAAATATCACTCAATTAAATTAAAAAGGTTGAATGTATATATACCTCCAACTACTCAAGCCTTCAAGTGTACTCGACACCAATAACCTGCATTTTCAAAAGCAAAAGTAATTAAATAACAAATTATAATATTAAATGTTAATAAAAAATATATTAACAAGGAGGAGGAGGACTACAATGACGAGGAGGAAGATCAATACGAGGATGATGAGAGGATGATAGGAGGAAGCTAATCTTCTTCTTCACGAAGGGCAGGAGGATAGGAGGAGGTGGGCAGGAGGAGACAAGGAGGAGGGTAGGAGGAGAGAAAACAATGCTGAGGATGCTATGCATCAATGGTTGAACCATAAAGTCTAATTGGGCTTTAAGGTTGAACCATCATGCCCATAAGGCAAACATGCATCAATGGTTCATAGAAAATTCTCTCCTGTGAAGTTAGTGTCGCGGTTTAAGATCAATCACTATAGCCTTAGGGAGAAGGTTTAGAAGTCATGGAAGATACTCGTTCCTAGTCTAGCATAGAATATGAACAAAGAGTTAAGGGGCTTCTTGCTATGCATTCCACCTATATTGTTTTAACTTAGTGCATGGCACTAGTGGTGTGCAAACTAATGAGAGGTACTACTGAAGTGTCAAGTGATGAGCACTTCCCACTATGTTGGCTGCATAATGCTTTTAATCATTCATCCCTGGAAGTTATTAGATGTAATTAAGAATGGATTTCAAAATTTGAAGCAATGAGACACTCCTTAGGGCAATGCTAGTATTTTTGGCTCGTCCAATTGTTCTCATCTAAAGAAAAAGATCCTTTGCTCCATACTTCATCAGAACATTTGAATCTGAACCAAGATAAGCAATCTCATAGAAAATTCTCTCAAAGTATAAATCTTGAACCAAATTTGCAAGATTCAGATAAAACTGAAATAAATCAAAATAGATCAAAGTCGAATTCAAATTAGAGTCAGGAACCTAGCCATTACCATTATTATTTAGCTCAACAAGAATATTTTGCACAAAGATATCACAAAGGTCCTTATTGATTCTTTTCCTAAGTCTAGTAGCTTTGTCAAGACTGAAGAAATCCTAGATTTAAAAATGAAGTAAACAAACAATGACAATGAACATCGGTGGTTAGAGTAGTTATTGCTTCAAGGTAATCATATAGTCATTACAAAATCATGGAATTAGAATTTAATTTGTAGGATGCACTGAAGGATCCCCCATGTCATTGATGTCATGGAACACCCAAGGTTTCAACACCTTGGGGAAGGTAAAGGAGGCCCTTAATTTATTTCGAAGGAACTCACTGTAGTTGGTAAGGCTTCTCAAGACCAGGATCTAGCCAAAGGTAGGAGGAAATAGCGCTGCACCTGCAAAGCTCTCACATGATTCTCATTAACACACCTGTAAATTCAAGGGGAGGGCAGGGGACTGACACGTGCAGAATGCATTGGTTTAATTATGTCATTGTAGAATGCATTCGCGACGTTAGTTTTAATTTAAGATTTGGATTTGGTGAGTCCAAGTGTCGATCTCAGGGAGGCATGAAATCTGGTCAGTTTTAGTCGCTTTGGGTGTCACAAAATAGTAGCGTGGTTTGCTTGCGAAAATAAGAGCAAAAGAGAGAGAGAGTAGGGTTAGAGCTTGCATTTAAAACATGACAATCACTTTAAGGAGATGTGAACTATGATATAAGAAGCAACATTAACATATAGCATGCAATTAGAGTTTGTTTACAAATACAACAATAGATGAAAGCTTAAAATAGTGCAACATAAAACTAGAGTACGAGAGAGTGTGAGGAGGAGGCAAGGAGGCCACGGCAGTGGAGGGGGGCTCCATCGGCGGCTCGACAACTCTGGGGAGGATATGAAGTGTTTGGTGGAGCTAAGAGAGGGCTAGTATTACATGGAAAGTGTGTGTGAATTGAATGCCTTTCAATGGGGTGGTTGAGGGGCATTTATATAGTAGAAAAGGGCTTCCAAAAGAGCTATGGGTCTTTAGCGACGTCCGGGATGTTGCTAAGTCCTTCCCAGAAGCGTCGTTGAAGTCCTATGCCCACCAGTCCGTGCACCCATGCTCCTTCTTCTCAAGTCGTGCCTACGCATCCTCAGCCGTAGGATCTGAGGCACCAGTTGCCAACGAACATCTGAGGACTCACCCCTACCGCGCCTGCGGATGCTGCTTCCCCCCGCGATCCACGTGCTCGCACCATAAGCCGTCCGATTGCAAATCAACGACTGGGATTGCAAACGACCGGGTGCGCTGGATCATGCCTCGCGTAAGGTGAGTGCGTGTGATCGCGTGCATCAGGCAAGCTTTCATCTAGAGGCGCTGCATGGATTCCATCTGATCCGTTCGTGCCCTCATCGACGGTTGTAATCGACTGCGCTCTCAATCAAGCGCGATTTGGCAACTCGTGGAGCTTCGAATGCTCGTCGCTTGCTTGCGAGGATGAGGCGCTACCCACTACGCTACCTTCACGAGTTGTTATGGAGGTAAGGTCAGGTGCAGGTGCAGTCGACCGTTGGATTTTAAACGATCAGGATTTCACACTAGAGGAGCTGCGGGTGTGTTGACGTGCGATGGAGGCTGGTGCGGGTGCCACGTGGCCGATTGTGGGTCGTTGATCATCATATTAATGGCCAAAACTTCTTGGGCTTGTTGGGGAAGCTCTGGATGTCAGATTTAAGCGATTTCAAGTTTGTTGGCCTCTATTCATCGATCTGATTCTATCTGTGTGGTTCGATTGCTCATTTGAGGCCTATTCCAACATGCACTTGTACATATGGCCATTAAACATTGATTGATAAGCAATCTTAATTCACAATGCATGTAGTGCTCCCATGCCCATCATGGTATGTTATTAGTGCACATATACCCCTTAAATGAACTCTGGTTGATGGAATTATCATCATTAAATTTAGAGTTATCAGGGACCACGAGGAGGAGGTGGAGGATGAGGAGGAAGGCAGAGACACGAGGCTGAGGCAGAGGGGGGGAGGATGACTAAGAGCGGAGGAGGGGGTTAGGGAGGAGGAGGAGGGTGATAGGTGGGGGAGGAGGAGGAGGTGGGGGACGGCAGGAGGAGGAGGAGAGGAGGATGGGGCAGCAGGAGGGGTCAAGGAGGAGGAGGGTGTCGGTAGGAGGGGGAGGAGGGGGTGGTAGGAGGGGTCGGGGAGGAGGAGGAGGGTGTTGGCAAGAGGAGGAAGAGAATGGCGGGGAGAAGGAGAGGCGAAGGAGGGTGGGGAGGAGCATGAGGGTGGGGAAGAGGAGGAGGAGAAGGAGGAGGAGGAGGGGGCAGTGAGGAGATGCCTGAGGAGGAGGACGACCACCAATGATTGATGGAGGATGAGGAGCGACGAGCAGACGTCAGAGGAGAGGAGCAGCCTGTAGACGATGAGGATCAGGAGAGGAGGAGAGGAAGAGTGGTGAGGTGGCGAGGGTTTTGTGAGGTGTGCGGGAAGGAGAGAACTTTGTGCGTGAGGAAGATGAACAGACATTTGCCATCGGTTCTATCAGAAAATGACAATAAAAGGATAAATTAAATCCCTCCTTACGTGCAAATTTTGGTCGATAATTTTAGCCTAGTCTTTACCGTCACTTATTAAACTAATCGATAGCAGAATTCTAAATTAAACCCCTCAACCTGCCCAAATTTTAGGCTCTAATTATAACCACTTTTCACTGTCACTTCTTAAAATAACTGATGACAAAAATATATTTTCTGTCGCTTAACTAATCGGTGGTAAATATTAATGACCACCGTGTGCCTATCGCTTTTTTTCAATTGATGTTTGGTAGAGTACATGCATTCACCGTGGCCTATTTATATAAGCGACGGTAAAAGTATTTTTGCCGTCACTTTCTAAAATCGACGACAGATAACCAACGATATATCCCATTTTTCTAGTATTGTACTAAAGGGCACTTCAAGAATGAAGCTAAGATTAGTTGTTGTACTAGAGAAGAGCGAGAAAATGAGTCCAAAATTTCTCTACACACTATTTACGTGTAACAAGTAACCCTAAGTTGTGATCAAATCTTCAAGGACTCCCCTTAGCTTAGAACTTCTCTAAACTAAGGACAATGACACTTATGGCATGTTATAAAGACAACGCTTCGTGCATCTAAATGAGGTATACACCCACCTTGCATTGTCCATATAACATGATCATAAGTCACGATAGGCTAGTATTTTGACACAATTATATATCTCCCACAACCTATTACCTATGGGTTAGAATTCTCATTATTTGTCATTAGGTGCTTCTACATTTGTGCAAGTGTTTGTGGTACTAAGAGCTAACAATT
The DNA here is from genome assembly GCA_037157565.1 of Thalassia testudinum. Taxonomy (NCBI): domain Eukaryota; kingdom Viridiplantae; phylum Streptophyta; class Magnoliopsida; order Alismatales; family Hydrocharitaceae; genus Thalassia; species Thalassia testudinum. The sequence continues at coordinate 214,436,331 of JAZHRO010000024.1, forward strand.
AAACATTTAACTTTCAAATTAAACAATAAAAATAACCTAATCTAACAGGAAAATTTAATTTTAAGAATAACATAATTACGTGCAATAATTTGTAACAAGTAACAAATTTTAATTAATTACATGCAAATTTCATTAAAAAATTATATTACATGGAAATTTTAAATCATTTCATGTCAACTAATTATCTAATCTATCAGGAAAATTTAATTTTAAGAATAACATAATTACATGCAATAATTTGTAACAAGTAGCAAAATTTAATTAATTACATGCAAATTTCATTAAAAAATTATATTACATGGAAAATTTAAAACATTTGATGTCAACTAATTCTCATGCCAGCAAATTTATTAAACGTCAATTTCCATTGATTATCATATAAATAAATTGCCAAACTAATTTCATTACCCAAAAATTAATTTTTTTTACAAAAAATAAATGTAATAAATAAAAAATTCTAATAAAGATGAAAAAAATATAGTTGGTGGGAGGAGTGGGGGGCGGCGGTGTAGGGGGGAGGTTTCCTTACATGTGGGGGGGTCAGGTAAGTGGCAGGGTAGAGGGGGCCAGGGGGGTCAACGATAGGGGGAGGGGGGTGCTTGCACGAGGGCTGTGGGGGATGGGATGCTAGCGCAGGGTGAGCACCAGGGGGCAGGCGGCAGCACGACGCCCCCATTGTGATAATGAGGAGGAAGCTCCACCTTGTGGGAGGTTAGTGGCGGTGCACATCAATTGGAGGAGAGGGTGCGGAGGAGTCCGAGGTCGCGGACGAGCTCGAGGTTGCAACGAACTTGACATCGCGAAGGAGCTGAAGGTGTGGAGGTCCGAAGGCACTAAAGGTGCGGCAGTGGGCTCGCTTGAGGAGAAGAGATCAAAGAAGAGAAGGAAAGGAAGAGATGGTCATTTCTAAAAGTATCTTGACCTTTAGCAATGGTTTTTATATAAACCATCACCAAAAGAAGTGATTAGCCACTCTTAGTGATGGCTATCTCACACAACCATCTCCATTGGAGGGCATCAACTTTTAGACGGGTGTTACTTTCGATGGACAATTGGCGACGATTTCAATAATAACCATCCTGTAAACCCCAAAATATTTCATCGTGGGCGCAAAAAGCCCACCCTCCTCAATTATCAATTAGCGATGATTATGTAAATAACCATCGCCAAATATTATACTTGGTTTCAAGAGAGGGAGAAGGCTTCTTAGAAACGGTTATTTGTATAACCGTCCCTAAAATAACTAATTGGCGACGATTATAAAACGTTCGCTAAACAACCATTGCAAAACACACACTTTCTAGTAGTGATGAGTTCTTTATGAGAGGGCTCAGATTTTTTTTCTTGCTATTGGTGGGGTGGAGTGCTTAGGGAAATGGAATAAGGTTTGTGCCTTGTGATTTAGGGTTATTTTTATCCTGAAAAAGGGTGGAGGAAGAGTCAACCTGCATTAAAGTGGGATGGGTTCCATGGGTTGGATGAGAAGGCCCAACGTCTTCAATAGCCAGTCTTCCCACTCCTCAGAGTTAATGCATTAGTAGTGTGATTGCTCCTGGGAGGAGATTCGGGGGCCTGATTAGGGTGGAAACACAGAGGGTGCTGAGGTGCTAGATGAATAGGAGGCTGTCCTGACTGGTTCTGATTGGGATTTCTGCCCTAGTAATGGTTCTGATGATTATTGGGATTGGGCATGGGTTGGGAAGGCAAATTGTTTGCAAGTCTTTGAACTGGAGTAACCCCAATATGATTTTGGAGATTGGTGACAGCACGAGATACTTCTGACATTTGATTCTGCATTCCCTGCAAGGGTTCCATAACCTGGGAATTAATATCTTGAGATGGTCCAGGTTGGTGAAAAGTTTGATTTTGCCCATAAATCCCAAATTGGTTTTTTCTTTGGCGAGGAATTGGATTAGTCCAGGAGTGATTTGGGTAATTCCTCCAATTTGCATTATTGGAGTTGGAGGGATTTCTAAAGTACTCCTGGAGGGCAGAAATATTTTCAGTAGCCGGGTCGATAGGATTAGTATTCATATAATTGAAAGTCCCAGCCAAATCATGTGTAACCTCGGTAAAGAAATTATGCTCAGGGACAACACCAATATTATGTAGGTTTTCTCTTTTGAGAATGTTAGGTGTGGTTAGATGTGGAAATGGATTGGGTGTATTGATTCTTTCCTTAATTTTCTTTTGATTAATTTGCATCGGGTCGAGTCTCTGTGTAATCATTTGGATGTCATCTTGGGTGACAAGGATAGATTGAGTGCCTAATTCATGAACACCAAATCGCGGGGTAGTATTTCTTCCAAAAGTGTTCATGGAAGCATGGTTAAATGAGTTTTCACTCATTTCTTTAAATAATTCATAGGAACTTTCAGCATCCTTGTTTAAGAAATTCCCACCACACGAGGCATCGACAAATCATCTTAATTAATCTTCTAATCCATGATAGAAGATTTGCATTAGCTGCTAAAGTGGAATCTCATGGTGTGGGCAACTTCTCAAAAGTTCTTGGAATTTTTCCTAGGAGTTATGAAAGGTCCCACCAAATTTTTTCTGAAAGGTCGTAATAGATCTTCGCAAGGCAATAGTACAACCTATAGGGAAAAATTTTTTTAGATAGCACTTTTAAGTTGAGGCCAAGTAGTAATAAGTCTACCAACCATCCTGAACTAGTAGGATGCCTTATCCATGAGGGAGAGCGAAAAAGTCGCATTAGCCATAAATCTTCCCATACATTGTGGGAATGGGTAGTTTGGGCGAGGACAGTTATTTCCTTGAGATGGCTAAAAGGATCCTCTCTAGGAAGGCCATGAAAATGTTTGATCAAGTTCAAAATGGCTAGTTTGATCTTGAAGTCCCCATCAGGAATCACCACTCCTGGTCTCTCATCTTAATCGGAAGGAACATAAAAATCCTTAAGAGGAACGACAGGCTCTTGAGGTGGTAAGTTCCCCCTTTGGTTAGCTAGGTTTGTGACAGCCCTAGTCAATTGTTGCTGATTGGTGTGTAGTTGAGCCTGCTATTCAACCATTATAAGTAAAGGATTAGGTAGGGGATCGAGATTCTGATTATGTGGCATCTCAGGGTTTTTAGGTAGCTCCAAGCTAGAGAAGTTAGGAATGGGCATGTAAGGATGTTGGTTAGCTTGTGGATTTTGAACAGGAGGGTTAGGGGCGGGTTGTGAGTGAGAGGCAGAAGTGGAATTGGACCTATTTTGTATGTTTTCCATTTTTCTATGAGAAGAAGTCGAATGCTTTATGTGGGGGGAAAAATCAATGGGTTTCTCCAAGTGCGAATTCTGAGACTGTCGCCCATGCATACACTTATGAAGAACGGGAGGAGGAGAGAAGGGGAGAGATAAGAGAAGAAGTGTACAATCAAGTAGACAAAATTTCTAAGCCTATCCTAAGGTTGACTCCTTAGAAAAACCTATACTTAAGTTATATGTTTACCACCCTTCCAATAATTAACCTAGTTAAGCTGCAAGGGGAAGATTGGGCCCAAGCATGTCCCAGGAATACCACTGGGGACTTGTATAAACCCGCACATGATCATTTGACACTTCCCCTCAGCCTAAAACTAGGCTAAGTTACGAAATTGAGGTTAATTGAAAATAGCTTAGTCAATAAATAGCAAGCCCAAGTTGAATGAATTCCTCAGGGTCAAGTTGCTATGAGTTTTAATTAGGCTTAGGAGACTTAAAGTGCATGGATAATGAAGGGCATAAGGGGATTAGTGCTCGATTATTTATTTTTTTGTGTCTGCAAATTTTGGTGGGAGAGTGATGCCCAAGCCAAAATAGAAGATTTACAAATATGGATTAAATTGAATGATTTTAGGATTTGATATAGATTGTGTAGATTTTTGCATTCTCTCTTTTTATGTTTTCAAATAAGTTTAAATTGCTTCACACAATAAGGCAATCAAGTATTTGATTTGGTGAAATCCAATTCCTTTAAGTTGATTATGTGGCTAAAGAGAGAAAATGAAACCTTAAAGTTGAAATCTTATGTAGGCAACTCCTAGAATGAATATTTTTTTATAAAATCTTTTTCTTTGGTGGTCCAAACAAGACAAACACCACCACCATTGAAAAGGAAATCAAACAAGGATTCTAAAAAGGATTTTTTTGAGATTTTTAAAACTTGTTTGATATTTTTTTTAAGATTTTGTTCTACACTGATGTCAAAATCTAGAAAAGATAGATTCAGAAAATTGATTCTACCGTAGACTACAACAACCTTTGAAATTTTTGAAACTTTTATATATTGTAGAGATTTTTCTAATGTTTCTAGAAATATAAATTTTGTTCAAATCGGATGAGTATAAAAATTTATAAAATTCACGGCGGACAATAAGAAAACAATAGGAATTAGGGTTTGATCCCTCTTTATCCCATGAATTTTTTAATTTTTTTATTCAGTCAAATCTTCTAAAGTTTGAAACTTAAGTTCTTAACTCAAAGGATCTTCCTTGGGTAGAATTTGAAGATTTTAGGAAGCCATTTTGAGCTCGAACTTTATTTTTGGAAATGAAAATAGAAATATGGATTTTCAAAAATTTAATACCAATGTATTGAAGGTGGTGGAAAAGTGATGAAAACAAGAAACTAAGTCAATTTTAAGGTTCCACCACCCTTGATTTTTCTTGTTTTTGTTTGTTTTTATATTTTAAATATTTTTTTGGGATTTTTGTTAGGATTTTTTATGGTGTTTTGGCTAGGGTACTTACCTGGAACCCGCAGGAAGAAAAGGTAACTTGAAGCTTCTGCTCCAAGAGATTCCAATTTCTACTCCTACTCCTGATTCAGACCTAAACAAAAATCAAAATAATACAAGTGAAGACTAAAATAAAGCAAGAGAGAGAGAGAAATGGATAACTAAGTCGTGCCTCCCTAGCAACGACGCTAAAAAGTGATGCGAGAAATACGCGATTTGTAAAAGCAGATTTTTAAGTCGTACGCATAAATCTCGATCGACTTTTGAATTTATAAAACCTAGATAGTGGAGTATCTAGGGCCATCCAAGGAGGCAAAATTTTTAGTTAATAATTGATTCTCTCTATCGCTCTCTCAAATCTCCCTTTTTTGTGCTTTTATGTTTTTGCAATTTTTAGGGTTTTAAAGTAATCAGGACAACAAGATATGCAATAAGAACTATGCCTAAGTGACAAAATATAATCTTTCTTTCTAATCTCACCCTAGGCAAGTGTGCCTAAGGTATTTAGAATGATGGAGTGAAGTGCACTAAAAAATTGAAGAAAACAATTGAAATAAACAAGGAATTGAAAGGCAAAACCCTTTTTGTATTACTTAAATAAAATTGAGTCACATGTAGAGGAATGCTTGTTACAAAGGCTACCTAATACAAAAGAGATAAAACAAAGATGAGGAAGATATAAAAATCCTCCAAAATGAAGCCTAGAATAATCTTCACACCAAACACGGCTGCTCTCATGTTTGAAGAAGCTTCTTCCTTACTCCTTTCCTTGATGGTGCTCCTCCTCTTCTTCTCCTCCAAGGGTAGACGTACACCACCATTAGCCTCCTCCTTGCCTAGATATCCTCTTAGGTAAATATCAAGTAGTCTGCCTAATCACCCTCCTACTCTTGTCCTTCCTTGGATGTGTAGAGTGTATCTTTAGGTGCAAATAATGTGTAGCCAAGGATGGGTTTAGGTGGTGGTTGCATAGGGTATATATAGAATAGGAAGGGAGGGTTGGCGCCACCTTATGCTAACTTAGGGTTAGGTGGCGTGTGCGGTTGTTTTAGGGCTAGGATGATGGAGGTTAATTGATGGAGGGTGGAGGATTGTTGGCACCATAGGAAAGGGTGTATGGAAGTAGAGATAAGGAAAGTTGGTGCCAACTCTAATCTAGTTAGGGACTAGGATTTTTGGCAACAAAATATGAATGGTGTAGATGGATTTTGGGCATAGATGTAAGGTGGAGATGGGCCCTTAAATTGGCCCCAAAATGAAGGGTTGTGGGGTTTATTTTGTTGCCAAACTAGTGGTGGCTATTGGTGGCTATGTGGGTGGAGAGATACCATAGTTGGCACCAACCACCAAAGGGTGTGAAGGGATTGGTGGTTACCTCATTTTGGCACCAAAATGAGGAGGGAGTTGGTGGTGTTTTTGGTGGAGCTAAGGACCAGGTGGACGGCGATGATAGTAGAGGTGAGGTGGAGCTTAGCTAAGCTAGCTAAGCTAACTTAGCTAGTAGAGTAGTAGTGGAGTAGCTAGGGTTTAGCTAGAGGAGCTACTCTAAGTCTGCATTTAGATATTCTATAGTTGAGGTGGACCTTCAGTGAGCTCGTCCACTTGCTTAGCTAACTAGTCTTTGCTAGTATCTAGGCTAAGTAGGATGAATTGAGTTGAGCTGGTCTCAATTATTGTGGAGTTGAGGGGACCTAGGTCTGATCTTCTTGAAGACTCTCTAGCTGGCTAAGCTAGCTAGCTAGCTAGCCTAGGTTTAGTAGACAAGCTCAACTAGGTTGAGCTAGGATGAGTGTTCATGAGCTGGTGCTGAGCTTCCTTGAGATGACCGTGGACTCTTCAACTGACCCAGTGATTGAGTGAGATTTCGTACGGAAAAAGATTTGCGTTAGAAAACCCATCATCGTAGTGTGTAGAAATCCACCACCAGATAAAATTTATACCGAAATTCAAGGTGAGTCTCAGGTCTAACACAGGGAGGCAAACGTTTAGTTTTGAAATCCGCACGTCAATTTTATTTCTTTTTGTTGTTTTTATCTTTTGTAATTTTTTTGTATTTTTATAAGGCAGGAGATCGGTTCAAAATAATTTCTATCTAATTTACTTGTAGAGAGAGAGAGAGAGAAACAATCACATGTATATCTCAAATAGTTTGCTACAACTAAGAAAGCGGAAAACTACACTAGAAAGTAGTAAAAGATAGATTGAGGTGAGAAGAGTCCCCCTCGATGGTCGCTTGGAGGACAACTCGCTCTGATGTCACCTGGAGGGGGGTGGTGAGGAGCAAGATAAACAAGGATGAGCCAGAGGATGAAAGGCGGGGAAGGATGGTGTCATAGCGAGGATCTTCTTCCGAAAGGTGGTGAGAGGATGGTCATGGGATGCTCCACAATGGGGGATGAGAGGCGAGAAAAATATTTGGTTTTCTACTCTAGAGGAGCATCCCAAGCTAGGAACAACTCTCTCTAGAGCCTTGGAGTTGGTGAGGGAGAGAAAGGAAGAGATGAAGAAGAATGGGAGGTGTGGGGTCGTTTTATAGTGGAGGATAGAAGACAATTCGCACATGGGAAATTAGTGACATCTAAAGATGTCATCGTAGACCCACCTTAGGCATCACTGAAGGTCCCCAGCCAACGCCCGCGTGTGCTTGCGCATGCTGGTGCTCACGTCCGAACAACTGTCATGCCTCGTTGATGGAGAGCTATTCAATTGAGATCGGGCAGTTGAGGATGAGTGGAGATTGTGTGCTTAGATTGTCCATGAGATGAAGCATCAGTCCGCTTATGCAATTGCACGTGCGCACGTGGGCATATCCACGCTCATCCATTGCATCACGTGGCTGCATCTCGGCCACTCGATCAGGATCGAGTAGTCGAATCTGAGCACGCCTCGCCACTGGGCTAGATTTAAGGTGTTGGAGGAGTTGAACGCGTGCCACGGCTTTGAGAGTGGCCTTCGCGACCACTGTGCTACGTGCTCACAAGTGTTGCGGTTTTGAATTTACTGCAGCAGATAGTCAAGTGACCTTGGCTGTTGGATTTTCATCCAATGGCTAAGATCACGTGATGGAGGCACTTTTGAAGAAGGGCGGGTGACGTTGGGCATTCTGAATAGTGTCACATGGCACCATCCAGAACGTCCATCTTCTTTTTCTTGCAAAGGATCCCATGATGCTCGGATCAAGATGATTTTCACGTTGGCAAACTTCGATCGTTGCTCCGGATCCATCTGTATGATCGAATTTTTCATCTGAAGCTTGTAAAGATGTCGCATTGTCCCCTTGCCATTGATCTTCCTCGAATTGCACAATGTGCTACAGAACTCCGATCGAGACGATTTTGGAGGCATTGGATTCCATTCGTCGTCCTGATCAGATCTGTATGGTCAGATCGTCAATCCGAGGCCCTGTAATAAATCACCTTCTCCCTTGACCATAAAAGGACACGAATTAACCTATAATTTTTATAGACTACTCTAAATGTGGAATGATGTATACTATGCAATATTTATAATATGGCATGCATATCTAAGCTTAGGAACATGCATAAATAGGCATTTTATCCTAAATGGACGTGTCTACATCACCTAGCTTAGTTAGTTGAGGACTAGTAGCTGAGCTAAGTTGAGTGGAGCTACCATGAGTTGCGTAGAGCTAATGCATGAGCTAGGTTGAATTGGAATCCAGCTGAGGTGAGCTGGATTAAGCTAAGATCCAGTTGGAATGAGTTTCATCTTCATCTTCTGCCTTTCACATTGCTAGGGTTTAGATTATTGGTACTGTATACACATCCTTGACAATGAAATGAATGCATTAAAACACAAAAATAAGGAGAAAATAATGCAATGCATGCTTAAACCCTAAAATGCATAAATGCAACCCAATACCATAATGTAATGTGGAAAACCTAGGAACTAGATGTGATATTAGGCATAAGAGTGATGATAAATTGGTGTTTATCAGTAGGTTGGGCTTTCTGCGTAGGTTGAACTTAGTAACGGCAAGGTTATGGTTGTGTGTATCTACTAGGTTGCCCAAAAGAGTTATTTTTCCTAGTTGAGTTAGGACCCTAGGTGGGTTTCAAACTTGACCAAGCAAAGTTTGGATGGTTACGCCACCTAGGGTTGTAGGTGTTCGAGTACGGGTCATTCCTATTGTAACCCTGGATAGCATGCATCCTCAACATAATTAGGCAGTGGGTTGCCTAAATCATGATTTGAGGAAATCAAGGTCCCTCCTTGGTACCCAGAAAGAGATGGGTCCAAATACAACTAGCTCATGGGTTGAGCTAAGGGCAAGTCATTAATGTTATGCACTAATTCTTGACCTGGATGGGTAGGGGTTGAGTGAGGGTCAAAACAAAGTTCCCTTAGGTAATTATAAGATTTACATGTGAAGTTGTACCTAAGGGATTCCTGCCTTTCAATAGGTTATCCAACCTATCCAACTTTTTATCTAAATTCTCAACATTCTTTCTAACCAATTCCACCTTATCCAGTCATTTAGCAATGATTTCTAAATCAGTTGAGCTTGAATTATCCCAGACTTCATAAACCCCATTCTTTCGCTAATTGGATCTTCAAAGGGTGGTCATAGAGGTGTTGTTGAGGAAATTTTCACTCATATTTTCAAATAATTCAAAGGCTCTCTCTTCATCTTTACTAAGGAAATTGCCCTCACATGTCACATCTACATAATTCTTAAGAGTTTCATTCAACCCATTATAGAAGATATGGGCCAAATGCCACTTAGGAATACCATGGTGAGGGCATTTCCTAGTAAGGTCATTAAACCTCTCACATGCCTCATGAAGTTGCTTCCCAGGGTTATGCTTAAATGTGGTTTTAGCACATCTAAGGGCATTAGTTTTACCTATGAGAAAGAATTTTTTTAGAAAGGCACATCTAAGCTCTTCCCAGGTTAGGATAGGTCTACCTATTATCCTTAATCATTATGCCGCTTTATCCTTTAAAGAGAATGAGAACATTTTCATCATTAGGGTATCTTCATCCATGTTCCTAGGGCCGAAGGTCCTTCCTATGTGTAGGAGTTCTTCAAGGTGTTGGAAGGGATCATTAGAATTGTGGCCATGGAATTGGGGCATTAGGTTGATGATCTGAGGTTTGAGTTCATAATCATCCCCATCATGGGGTACCCTAATATAAAGTTTAGGCTAGGCATTAGGAGGGTTGTAAAAATCTCTGAGAGGTCGGCTTCTTCTTGGATTTTGGATTCAGTTCAGAACTTGTACTAAAGTCTCAATCTGAAGATCATGATGTTGGCCCTACCTCTCAATCTATCTCTGGAGGTTGGCAATTGGATCAAGGTTATTCTCCTCATCCCCAACCAATTCTTCCTCATGGTGACTACCCATGGGAATAGGTTTAGATTTAGAAAGATCAAGTCTTCTCCTTGGATTTCTTTCTAAAGGTGACATCAATTCAGGATTCAGAGATCTTCTATTGTTCATGCACCAGAAGAAAGCCAATAGATGAGAGAGAGAAGACAAATGAGAGAATCCCTAAACAAGCAAACATCACTAAACCTTAAGGTGTAACCCTAGATGACCTAAGCCTCTAAAGTATAACTTCACCTTAAGACAAATTAACTTTGTCTTCAAATAAAAAGCTGAATAAGTAGAACGACAGAGTAGGGGGAGTGTATCTTGAGGGCTGCTAGTTATGCCAAACCCCTACTTGGCTTAAGTCATTTGACAATCAGGCCTCCTACTTCGTTGCTTCCAGAAAAAAGACCACCAATTAGCCATCCGATGCTAGTATAAACTTTGAGACTAACTCAATGAATCCTTAGGGGTCAATGTCTAATCAATTTTATATTAGGCTTAAGACATGAATGTACTTAGGAAATGTGATGGGGTGTTGTTTAACGGTTGGTGCCCCTTAAAGATTGATTCAATCAAGTGTGAAGTGCTTCAATCAAAGGGTTCACATTGTAAGTTATTTGATGAGATAGCTTTTAAGATTCAAACTTGTATTATTGTCTTTTAGGGTTGAAACGAATTAATAATTTCAAACAAGTTCTTGTGATAGGCACACAAAGTTTCTTGACAAGCAAGAGTTCGTATCTTTTTCCTTTAAGGTCCAAAAATAATATGAGTGCCTAAATCAACCTTAAGAATTAACCCTAAAATTAGGCAACTTCTACTTGTGAATCACTTTTAGGGAATTAAGTGATGTGTCTAAACAAAATCAACAGTTCTTCTCAAACACCACTCAAAGGGGAACACAACAAATATTTTTTCAAGAATTTTAGAGCAAGCTTTTAATTTTTTCAGATTTAATAGTGCACTAAAGGACTTAAGTCTATTTTGACCCTTAGAGAGTAAATGTAAAATCAATGCAATCAAACATGCATGGAGTATTTTTACTCAATTATCACATAAATCCAATGCCACCAATTTTAGATCAATTAGAGAAGTATAACAAATCTTATGATTTACGGATAGAAGCAACTCACGAAGAAAAATAAAAATAGAAAGCAATTTAGTGTACAAATTTTTAAAAATTAAATATAAATCAGATAGACTTGAAATTTTTACACAATTGTCATGACTTTGGTACCTACAAGTGGGTAGGTTTTGAGAATTTTTTGAAATTTGAAAAGCCAAGAAAGAATTTTTGAAAAATTTTGGAAACCATTTTCGTAAATAGAAGTTATAGATTTTAAGTATGCAAGTAAAAAATCACTCCAACCAAGATAGAAAACTTTTTTCTTAGTGGAAAGCAAACAAACACAAGTAAATGCTTCTAACCTAGGAGTCAAGCAAAGCATGAACCTAATTTTTTTTTTAATATCTCAAAAGAACCTAACCTAACTAAAATAGATACACTTACCTCGAGATAATTGAATCCACTTTTCTCCCATTTGCCGCACTTTTCCTCAGATTTCTGATGCCTACATGCAAGATGACAAATATGAAGCAAAGTAGCTTAGTAATCTAGAAATAAGTGTGAACTTGAAAGGTGAGAAAAATAAATCTGTGCCTCCCTAGCAACGATGCCAAATTGATTCACTAAATCTACATGATTTTAAATTTGAATTGTTGTAGCGTGGAAATAAAGTGATCAAGCAAAAATATTTCTGAACTACTTAGAGTCCACGTCAAACACGAGGAGGCAATCATTTACTTTCAAAAACTTTCATTATTAATTTTTTTGTCCTTTTCCATATATGATTTTTTTCCTCTTTTGGAATATAGTAGAAAGCAGTATAACCAAAATAAGTATTAAACCTGTAATAATGCAAGAAAAGAGAGATTATATAAAAATTCTTCAATTGGTAATGGAGAAGAGTCTTACAAAGCTATGAATAAAAATACAAGAAAAATAAAAACATAAGAAAGTAGAGAATGGAGGGAGAGATGCGGAGCTGCTTGAGGGATGCTTGTAAGAAGCCAGAGAAGCTTCAAATCTAGAGCATTGGGAAGAAGATAAAGAAGATCGGGGAGTAATAGTGTCATGAAGGTGGCGTGGAGGAAGAGGAAGAACACTAGGAGAGGCTATCTTGGTGGAGGTGGAGGGTAGTAGCATAGAGGTGGAAGGCTACAAACATCGAGTAATGGTGGTGGGTGTGTGCTAATGTGAGTAGGGATATTATGTGGTAGAAAGGTAGACTAAACTACGCTAGGAAATTATCTAAGATTCATTGATTCCAAAGTGGTGGAGGCTGGGTGTTTTTATAGGAGTTGTGAAGAAATGAAGTCTCTTCGATTAGGATCAATGGTTTAGGTGTTTAAACTACTTCAAAATTAATACTAGCCCTTAGATGGGCATCTAATGGTGATGGAATAGCCAAGGGTTATGAGTAGCTTAGATAGGGGCCTTAGGAGTAGAAATGAAGGGTCTAGCTTAGGTGGAGTGATGTGGCATAAAGGAATGGATATGTTCTTTAGGTTTCTAAAATAGGAAGAGTGTTTTGGGCTTACGATGGGTGGTAGGGATTAACTAGGCTTAGGTTTACTAAAATTAGGAAGGCCTTAGGCGAGCTTAGGACAAGGTTTTTGGTAGAGAATTTTGTCTAAAAGGTGGAGGGTAGAGAGGGTGTCAAGTGTCCTTGTCTTCTTTTCTCTTCCTTGTCTTTTTATTTCTTTGCTCCTTTGTCCAGGTCTTCTTTATTTCATTATTATTTAGTCTTCTACAAAGGTTCTTCTTCTCCAAAATTGATCCTCTAGATTCTTTAATTTATTCTTATCCTCCTAAAACCTGCAATATTCACAAAAGCATTAATTATACACTAAAATATGCATAAACCCTAATAATGCATGTATGCATGTATTACTCTATTTATAACCTAAAAGCAAGTTTTAACTTAGGAACTAACCCAAAATGAAGCATATTAGGTTTATAAAATAATTTGTTATCAGTGTCGCACCATTCCACCTACAAAGGTACAACACTCTTATGCTCGTAGGATCCTGGGATGGTTGGAAATTAGTTCCCATCATGTGATTCCGATTTTAGGGCATTTGTTTAATATGCATGATCGAGTTTCTTTTTCAACATTGATTTGATCTTATGGTTTAAGAAATTTAAAATGCCTGTTTTCATGCTTCCATGATGCCATGCATCAATGTGATTAATCCCTGCATTAGGCTACGAGCAAAGCAACCCAACGTATAAGGCACTTAATTATGGGATATGTCGCCATAATGCAGGGATAAGTTGGTCCATGATTTATATTATTTATGGCCAAATTCTTTACCTATTCATCTAAGCATATAGGCTGATGCAGATAACCCTGTGTGCCTTAGTAAGTATTTTTAGATCTGATGTTTGGTTTTCAAATTTCATCTCTATTCATGTATCATATTTTGCCATGATCTATCTAACTCCTAGGGAAGGAATCAAGGGCGACAACTATTGAAGAAAGATATGCAACAATTTATGAATTTTGGAGTGTAATCTCTCCCAAGTCTCAAAGAATAATATTCACCAAATGTTGGAGTCACAACAACATTCTGCACCTACATCGACGGTCAGTAATCGTTAGTATAGGTCAAAATGATCGTCGCTATAGGTTCAAAGAGCTATTCTGACAGTCATTGAAGGTGTTCTCTTAAGAGGCATCGCTGTAGGCAACATCGACGGTTTTTTACTGTCGGTGTTGTACCTAGACCTACAATGACGGTCACATCCTAGAAGCTGGCCATTTTTTGTAATAGTAGCAACAACAACTCTTTTATCCGTTACTGTAGGGTAAAAAAAATGTTGCTAAAACCATCACTACAAGTAATAACTCTAATTGTCTTTTTAACATAATACCAACATGATCATCTATCACTAGATCTGTTAATATAGATATCAAAGCAATATCTTAATAGAATTAAGATTTAACCTTATCATCAACAACAATTTTACCTTCATTCAAGTAAGATTAAAAGAAAATATACAAGATGTAACACTTTTGAAATAATAAATTGAATTATTCATAAAAGCATACATGTATATCCAATGGAATAATTTTTCCATATGATTCTAAAAGAAATATGTCTATTAGCAAGTACTATAAGTGGCATGAGCCACAATTATCCATCAATCTCTTTCTATACACAAGTATCTATTTATTCTACAAGTTTGTTAGTTGTCAAGTACTTCAACCATGAGATCTTGAGCAGCTTACAAAGGTTCTTGATCAACTTGAGGTAATGCATAACTACAAATTATTAAACATGATGTTACAACTCTTGAAAAAGAAATGATGATTTTACCATTTGCTTATACATAAATATAAGATCATCATAGAAAAAGGAGAGCTTCAATGTTAATATCTAGCTTCTCTTAATCAAAACAAAAATCCTGAATATGACATAGAAGACTATATATATATAATTTTTCTTTCGCTTTTTGGCGAGATGGGGAGGGGGGCAATGGGATTACATGGGATCTGAACGGATCATATGAGAATAAATATAAATTAGACATCAAATTTACTTTTAGAGAAATTGTCACGTTAGATGCTAGGGGAGAAATGAAACTATTTTTACTTGGGTTACTCAATTCCTATTTCTTCTCCAATCATAAAGTCCCCCTTGAGCTCTCAATACTAAGATTCCTAAACTCTTGGAATCCAAGCCAAGGGGACCCATGATTGTAATTAATTTTGACCTTCGAACATAGATCAAGGTGCCCTACATTAAAGGAAGCTCAAGAAATTTGCATAGATGGAGATAGGAAATTATAAGTCATGTGGGTTGGACAGTAGTAAGTTACATCTATTGACACAAAGCAAAAGAATATGCTAGCACTTCTTTTCCCAAAAATTAATGTTCCCTCTTCAATATGCTCAACATTCACATCTACTAACTTTGCTATTCATAAAAATAAATAAATTAATGAGCCCGTAAATGTGTTCTGATTTTTAAGCTAAATTTAAAATCCATGTTATGGTAACTAGGGATAATTAATCCTTAGTTACCTAAATTAGGAATTATTTTCACTTAGTGGCATTAATAATGATCTCAGCATCATCTAACCGATGTTTAGTAAATAGTACATAAGTAACATCAATAATTTCTAAGTTGATTAAGTGGTAGTTTTGTGAGAGAAGTTTCTTGGTAATGGAATGTGTTTCCAAAGTTGCCCATGTTCCTCATGTAGCTACTAGATTTGTAGGTATAATTTTTTAACTATCAAAATCAAAGTACAACAAATAAGTAAAGAAAGAATTTGTTGGATTCATACTTAGCTCCATAAAAAACACTATTGAATGGATATACCCATGAAAATCTACCATCCCTCCCCTGTTACAATTAGTAGCAAGAACTTGTGCTAAGTTGACATTACTCCTTCGAACATGATTTAAAGTAAGAAGTGTGTTTCTTTGTAGCAGCCTATGACATCTCATAATTTGATTCCTCATCCTCCAGTTTGGCTTCTTGAAACCAAGAATCATTTGCACCACATTAAAGCAGTGACTAAGAAATTGAGTATTGTAACGCCCATAAGTATCAACGAGATATAATCCTTCTTCCACAACACATAATTCAACTTCCTCAAGCGTGGAGGCTTCAATTTGCTTGGCTATTGCATAAAAAAAAGTGTTGTCTAGTAGTAAATAAACAGCAACAATTGCGGCTTTACCATCCTTGAATGTTGCATATACCTGAATCACCATGTCAATGCGATTAGATGAAGATGCTCCTATGGACTGAACAAAAACTCCCTCCACATCGACCTTCTCCTTGCCCTTGCTCTTGCAGTCCAAAATGTGATTCAGGAATTTGAGGGGAATTAGACCTGTAGCATCATGCTTATGTTCACATGGTGCCAACCATACTTGATGCAACAGTTTGCAGGCTTCAATAAACAAAATCCCTGTGATTCTCAACTCCTGAAACAGAAAAACCAGCACATCCCACTCTATATTACATGCTTTGATTCTCATACCAAACCATAATGCTCTTGCAAAGCTGCATTCCATGAATAGGTGTCTCTTTGTTTCTGGACTCCCATGACATAGGGGACAGAGGCTTGGATAATCTGGAATTCTTCACACCAAAACATTAGCTAATGGCAAATAGTCACAAACAAGTTTTTGGTACATAAAGATTAAAAAATGGATGCTTTAACTTGAAACTAAAGAAAAGATGCACCATTGTGATTTGAACTCGGGTCTATACTGTGGAAGAGTACTATAATACCACTAAACCATTGGTGCTATTCATGTTTCATGAACCTTAATTAATACAAAGTAGGAGTGGTCAGGAACATGGACAATATTGAAGTCCTTCCTGATAATTTAAGAAAAAAAAGGAATTTGAAGTCTATTAGAAAAAGAAATCAAGAAGTAATACAGGGAGGTTGGGACACATGTACTTGGTGGGTGCATGTAGGAGCATGTGTGGGTGCATGTGTTAATTGTAGTGTATAGGTTGGTTTGCTGCAGTGTGCTTACGTGGAAGTCTTGTTCATATCTGACATGAGAAATCATACGAAAAAGCTGACATAACCAACATGAGAAACTAAGGGCAGTTGAGGATCTACCATTACTTCCCTAAGGAGCTCTCGCCTGGGAATGTCACCATTTCCTATTTCATGCCATTTCAGCTACACCTACCATTTCAAGCATTGTGAGGACAAGCTACAATTCTTGAAATTTTGTGGTCGTGGAAGATCTAATTATAGTGTGGTTGCCAAAATCAAAGTAAGGTCCAAAGTAGATGAGCAGTCCCATAGATGACTTGAGTAGAGATCTAATTATGCAACGTGTATGACCTGGAAAAAAATAGCATGTGAATTCATGTATAGAATGAGGTACAAGATAACTACTAACAAGTTTATAAACATCAGTTGATGGAGTAAAATCAGTGAAAAGTCAAGAGCTAAGGGCTAGATCTCATGCCAAATATCAGGTAAGGGAGTTTCTTTCTAGTGCAACCAAGAGATGGCCTTTGTAGCAGAGTTTGGTTGTTGGTCTGGTTTGAAAAATCCATTCTAGGGATAAAAGAGGCAGCCCACCTCAGGCATCATCCTCTTTCCCATTAGAAGAGGAAAAAGAACAGGACTTTTGGTATTTTCAGAAGCTGCTATTTTTTCTCAAGGATCAGAAAATAATAAATATTCTCATTTTCTTACACATCATCTTGCCATAAATAAAATGGAAGAAACCATGGCATGTAAATCATGACTTTTGCTTGAGATTTATGGAGGCCTTTATGGAATATATCAATCTGAAATTAAAATTGCATTCAGCAAGGAGGAGGAGATGGGATATGCAATTTTGATTAACTACATATATCTAAGAGTTAAAACCTATGGCTCAGTAAACTTGATACTGAGAGTTGCAGCAAGCCCAGCAAGATCATGCTCCATGTACTCAAAAATAAGGTAGAGGCTACCAGACATTCTGGAGGTGAGCAAGCCTTCGAGCTTGATGACTTTCGGGTCATCGAACCTTCTCAAAAATAAGGTAGAGGCTACCAGACATTCTGGCCATGAAGCGCACGTTCTTGGGGTTCGCATTTATGAAGCACACCTTCTTGAGTGCAACGATCTTCCCTGTTTCCAGGTTTTGGGCTTTGTATACGATACTGTAGGTTCCCTACCCTATCGGCAACAAGAACAGTAGGCACCATTCACCTTTAAATCTGAGAAGAAATCCACCAACATAATTCTGGGCTGAAAATTGAATTAATTCAAATCCTTGATGCAACCAAGAACCAGCTCCATCTCCCAGTAACAACGGGATAATACAAGCAGAAATAAAGATCCGAACAGAGCATCTATTGTAAATAAATCTACATACAAGAAGAAAGATGCCCAAACGTCCAGGGAGGATGTTAAACAAAACCAACCATAAACCAATATGAATCGTAGACCCTTCAAAGCTTAGCAATTTTCAGTGGTTGAAAAGGCAAAAGAAAATCAAAAGATCTATGGAATTTAGCTCTTGAAATGAAAGGTCAATGCAAATGACAAAGGTAATGCAGAAATGTGAACTTTGTTGTTGCCTCTGTTCAAAGCACATCCTGAGTGAGAACCATTCGATGATATTAATCCCACAAACCAACCAACAAAAAAGGAAAAAAAAACACAAAGAAACAGCATTTTCAAATAAAGAAGTCATTAGAGTACAAGAATCCACCAGAGCAACTTTCCAGACAAAAAAAAGGAGGATTCCACAAAAGTATAGAGCACATATGTGGTTACCAACTGAACAACATCTGCTTGCCACTTCAATAATCTACAGAAAACATCTACAGCCATGTTTAAGGACATTTCTTTATCCTACACGCATCGTTTTCCAACAGGTAAGCATATACTAACACATGCAACTATCTTTCCAAACAGGAACAAGAATAACCTTTTCAGGGCTGGAAGAACGGAACTCTTCCCAATATTTCTTAAATTTGGTCTAAAGGTCATGCTTATCCCTGCATTTGTCAAATACAAGGAATGAAAGTAGGAACTTTACAGAGAAAACATATACTTCCTGCCCAACGACAGTGGAAACAGGAGAGGGTATGTTTAGCATCCCAAGTCAACAGTAGAATCAGTGTGTGAATAGGGAAAAAGAAATGACTGCAACCTAGTGAATCATGGATACAGGTAAAAATAGAATGCCTGCTAATTCTACTAAGATAGTAGCTTTGCTGATAAGATGCATCTTAAAATCTGAACATTGTTTTGCTTTGCTCACAATAGTTATTTATATGTTAAACGTAAATCTTCCATATTTTTACGAATAAAAAATTCCCAAATATTCATGGTTACCACTAGTTTTTTTGTGGATATTTATTATATAAATGGGTCTTCAACAATATCCCTTCCAAAAGCAGCACCCGTAACAGGCACCAAGCACACTAATGCAAGTTATCCCCATTTTCCTCTAGTTTAACCACCAACTTCTATAACAGAAAGCCCCAATGTTGTAAGTTCAAAACATACAATCCTCCCTAAGCTGCTAAGCAACCAGCTGATAGACTTCATTCCAAGCTACCAAATGGGCAAAAGATCCAGTGGAGTAAACACCTTCAAAAAATCTATGTCCAATTGCATCTACATAATATTGAACCTTCTTTGGCATTCTAAACACTGATTGGTGGAAGAAGAGAGAAAAAATAGAAAATACAGATTTCAGCAGCTCCAACCTCCCCCCTCCACCAAAACCACTACCAACACAAACACATAAAGGAAAAGGAAGGGGAAGAAAAGAGCTAAGCCTCAACCTTAAACCTGGAAATCGTTTCTCAACCTTTCCACTAAGGGATCCCAATCCTAAACACATGAACCCTTTGCCACTAATGGAAAATCCTTGTTTAGTAGTGACATTCTAGATTAGAAACTATTCTTCACTAGAAGAGTAGACACTTTCCACACTCAGTAGTTTTTCAAGTTTTGCTTAAATGAAAGGAGTGTGTGGATAAAGCATAACGAATGGGTGTATGTGTGTGTGCCAAAGTATGCACCTCTCATAGGAATGTTGCCACTATCAGGTCTCCCCTATGAGGACCAAAATCAGGCAACCATAGCTTTGAGAGTCATGTTATTTATAAACACTTTTTTTCTCTTGAGATCAATCAATAAATTATAGCTTCTCCTTTAATATTTCTAATAAAACATGATACTTGTTTCATAGAGACAAGTATCATGAGCATGTATGGAGACCAACCAACCTCTCGATCGTATCACGAAACCTGACACTCCACCAATCAACCCACTAATTCCTGAACAAATACAATAGTGAAAGGAGGGAACTAACCTAGAGGCGAAAGGATCAGAGGAGCCCTCGATGGGGAAGTTGACGATGGAGATGTTCCTCTGCTGCAAGAGGAGAACATGGTGGGTCCCCTTCCTACATTCCTTGCTCATCGAATGGAGTGGTCAAATGTCAACTCCCTCCTCATTGTTGCCTCCTCCTCAAACTCTGATTCCTCCCCCTCAATCATCCAAAGTCAACAAACTACCTCCATATCAGATATAAACCTAGCTCCTTCACACACAGCTAAAACAAGGTAGTGACATGTTAAATCCCAAAATCAAACCTACACTAATAAGATTACTACATAAACTCTAATTCACTCAGCGGCATTTCATCAAACACAAGTGTGTGCACCCCACCTCTCCAAATTGTAGCACCACAACGGCCACCACCACCAACCAAAGCTCTTTTCAACAAACTTGTAGTCAATTAAACTTATGTGTTTTATTATATGTCTTGTAGTCAATTAATATTTCAGAGATCGATCTGATGAAGTTGGAGATCAAATAGATGAATAGTGAGTGATTGATTTGAGATATTGATGAAGTTGGAGAGATCAATGGAATAGTCGATAAAGAGAGGGATCAATTGAGTACTGGATCTGAGTGCAAGAGATTGATTCAAAGCCCTAAAAGGGATCTCTTCACTTTCGATCATTGCTAGCGAGAGCAAGAATAGAGAGAGAGACAGAATTAACTAACCTGAGCCTTGAAGCAGCGACAACGAGGGGAAAGAAGTAGCGTTGACTTAGTGGAGGTGTTGGAGGGGCGTTGACTCGAGCGGTGGAGGTGTTGGAGGGATGTTGGGTCTTGGAGGTGGGAAATCGGGGAGGAAAGAGATCAAATAACAATAGGGTTAGCAACATAGAGAATGGAAGGACATATTTACCCTTAATTGTCCCTCAATGTAGCAAGTAATATTAGCAACAAATAATAGAACTTGTAGGGACATATATTTGATGTTGATGTAGGCACACCATTGGTGTCGGGCTTTTTGATTGTTGTGAGTATGATTTTCCCAATCTCAAAACACAACCTTCCTCATATTTAGAATTACGATTTAGTGCTAAGAGGGTCTAGAAAATTAGCATGGAAAAAGGGGGAACAATCATGCAATCTTGAGTGATTGTACTAAGAGAGATCATATCAAGAGAATTATTGTATTGTTATCCCTATATTCATAATGGAATTTAAGGGTTATATGCCTTCCCTAGATGTACAACATACTTGTAGAACCTGCAGGTTACTGAATTCCTGTGTGTTTTTCTATTCCTCTAAATGCATTCACACTTCATCCATTACTTGATTAGATCTCTCCAATCACCAACATGCTGTCACATTGCTTGTACACATAGCTACAACTATGTCTTCTTGTGTGTTGCACAAAATCTCTTCTCATGAGAGCTAATTCACAAGCCACATCTTTCTCTATCCATCTTCTTCCTTCCCTTTTCTCCCTTGTTGACTTTGAACTAGACATAATGAAAGAAAATTTGGCCAAGCATAAAACTTTTAAATCTATTTTATTGACCCTAGATAAATGCTTGTGTTGCAAAACCAAGTTTTTTGGTCAATTAATTCTTAGATTAGATTCGCATTAATTATGAATCCCATCTTTGCTTTTTCCATTTCACTTGAGGTATGGTCCTTACAATTCAATGAAATATGATCTACTAGAGAACTTGGGAGAGACAAATGCAAGTACATCATGTATAACCTACTTACAAAGGCTTGAGCAGAAACATGATGTATTTTTGAAGGCACTCAAACTTAATTCATATCCAATATGTAGTTACTAGTTAGTTTATAGTGACACATGTCACTAACATAATTTGAGAACTAGAATTGTATGTATTTATGAGAGATGCTACAAGCAAAACTATAGAGCTTTGCTTTATGCATTTGTGCTCTTGGTCGTGATGGTTTACGTGGTCCTCAAGCTTAGTCGAGGTATTGCTACTTTGCTCCCACAGCATTGCTAATTCCCTCCCCTTTTTATTTAATTTGATGATGGGCTACGGCAGACTTCTTCAAAATTTTATGTAAAATGGTAGGGGGAATGCATTGATTTAATCTTAAGAGTGTTGGAAGCACTTCCATAGTTAAAAACTATATATATATATATATATAAATATAAGAGTGTGTCTGAGAGTGTGCAGGTGACCTACACGTAAGTTATGAGTAGGTGGAGCAAATCTTCCATTACAAGTAACGTTTTAGACTGAAAATTTGATAATTGAGATTACTCCATATGAACATATTATTAACCAAATTTAAAGCTAATTCGATACTCTTAACACCGACATCGAAGGGGGTTCATTTTTTACGACGTAAGTAGTACAGAATTTAATTCTATTGAATGTAGGTTTTAAGAGTGTTGTCCCCCCCCCCCCCCCCCCCACACACACACACACACACGCATATATAACATAATTATTTAAGGAATGTCGATATCTTGATGCTTCCTTCAAGAAACAAAATTCTTATGGATAGCCTTCCTTTGTACCTTTGATTAGGTGTACACTAGTGGGTAAGCTCATTCTTCGTTATAGCAATAATATTATTATCGATGACTTATTTAAGTCATAAAAATAATGGTATATGAGTACATAATATGTCAAATGTGTCATGCCTCTTGACCAAATGTGTGATGTATTTTTATATTTTTTGTTTTTGATTCTTTTCTATGCAAGGGAGAGGGGTTTCTCTGAGTAGCTGGGTGGATGAGATTTAATAGAAGAATAACACCTATATTCATGCAAGGAAGTGACATTCATGTTTTTTGTTTTTTTCCTTTTTAAGGGTGAATGATTCATCATATTTTATTTGTTGGGTAGGGAGTATTTAATTTGAGAGATGGATATATATGTGAGATTTAACTTGAGGGAGATAGAGAGGGGTAAAGAGCGAGGAGGTAAGAGGGGGTAGAGCATAACGTGTCAAATACATCATGTCAGTTGATCAAATGTGGTATTTGAGATTTCGAGATGTAAGGAGTTGACATTTTTGTATTTTTAGTTTTCGATTTTTTTAAGCAACACGAAAGGTTCCTACAGGTGAGATATAATGGAAGAATGACACATATATCCACGTAAATGGAGATGGAAAGAAGACATGTTCTTGTTTCTTTTATTTTTTATTTTTTTTAGGCAATGAGGAGGATTTATCATATTTTATTTATTGGATAGATGAGATTTAATTTGAGTGATGGATAAGTGAGATTTAATTTGAGTGAGGCATAGAGAGAATGAGGGAGCAAGGGGGTGGGAGGGGGAGGGCATAACATGTGAAATGCATCATGTCTTTTGAGTAAATGTGATGGAAGAATTTATCGTATTTTATTCGTTAGATAGGTGAAATTTAATTTAAGTGAGTCACGGGAAGTGACTGAGGGAGTGGGGGATCTACTTGTTGGGTGAGTGG
Source organism: Thalassia testudinum (assembly GCA_037157565.1). Lineage (NCBI taxonomy): Eukaryota > Viridiplantae > Streptophyta > Magnoliopsida > Alismatales > Hydrocharitaceae > Thalassia > Thalassia testudinum. The sequence continues at coordinate 214,459,688 of JAZHRO010000024.1, forward strand.
AATGATTTTATGTTTTTTAAGCGAGGGAGGAGAGGGAGATTCGGAGTGGAGGCGGTGAAGTGAAGAGATGGGGAGGGAGCTGGGGATGGGGGAGGGAGGATGCCACAGGTGTCCCTACCGAATTCAAAAAAGATTTTGTGTACAGAGAGAAAGATAGAGTGGAGTGAGTACGGAAGTGTAATTTGGTATAAAGATAATAAAATGAAAAGGTAAAAAAAAAAGGAAATATTTGTGATTGAGGGAGATATTTGGATACGACATTAAACAAGTCTCACGAATTTGGAAGGAATTCGAATGACTGCCGAATTCGTCACAGAACAGCAGAGCTTTAAACCATTCCGAGCTTTTGCAGAAGAGAACGAACGACAAGCTTGCGCACGAGAGTTTGCAGGACGTTACTCGAAGAGGATCAAGGACGTAGCATGGGAACACGAAGTGCACGGAGGAGGGTATTTCATTGCTGAAGATATAAGCTTTTTCCTTTCAGCGAAGACAGGGGCATTTTGGTTGTATAAAGCCTCTCTTTGCTTTTGGATGATGTTTGAAGGCTTCAATTCCTCGTTTGTATGATGTCAAAGGTCAGAAGAGAGCCGCAGAATACTTTTCCCGTACAAAAATGAATGTGATGTTCTAAATCTCCTGTTGCACTTGCCGCAAAGTTTTATAACTATTTACGAACTGAAATAAAGTCCCGTATAACCTCCTGTGGTCATAGGTTTGATGATTAAATATGACAGCAACGGATAATAAGTATGGAAGCACTGTGAATATGCCAAAATTCTACACACGTCTGAAACAAAACATTAAATCTGAAAACGGCGAACCTCCGGAAGAGTACGGTGAAGCTAATTGGAGGAGTGGGAGGGCCCTACTGGGGCGACCTGAGAACACGCGATGGGAGGGAGGCAAAAGCGCGACCTCATGTCATGTGTTCTCATGTCGCTCCGGTTGGGAACTCCCACCAGAATGGAAGCGTTTCTTTGCCATTGCATGTCGATAGAAAGATGCAATATGGGAGTGAAACAGCAGACAGAGAGAGGATATCTCCGAAGTTGATTCCTGCCGTCGTGGTTCTGAGCATATATTGACGACACGGTGTCGTCATTTGGACTTGGTCTTCGTACCCCCGTGCTGTACTGCAATTACTACATGAAATGGTGATGCGGAAGGAGTACCAAAGACAGTGGTACTCCCCAATGTACTGATTTGGCGCAGGGAATGGTATTGAATGGTATTGCACGTTTCGAAAGGACCCGTACCCTTTGCGTCCTGTCAAGGGGCCTCGTGGGCCTTGTTGCTTTGGGCTAGATGATGACTTCGTGGTTACGATTTTGTCTCTGCGCTTCCTTTCACGAAATACACGCTACCGAATTCCATGCCTTTTCTTTTCATTGCATTTCTTTTTTTTTTATTAGTTGGATTCGAAACCTCAACCTATCAGGAACCTCCCCCACCCTCCCCAACTACTACGCCAAATAACGCTACCTCCCTAGTTCTTGGTCCTTTTTTAAGAAAGGCCCCGTCTCTCCGTCATCTGCTTTACCTTTCAATGTAAAAAGAGTTTCACCCGCATGCCTCATCCGTGCAATCCATTCCACCTCTAATGAGCTTCACCTTTTCTCCATTGTTGAGTTCCTTTAAATCTATATATTTCCTATGATGCTATTGTGTATCTTTCCTTCATGCTTGCTAATCAGTACTCCGCTCTTGTGGTACATAACCTGTGGTCTCCAACAATTCATTCTTCTTCCTCCTTGAATAGCTCCTATTGTAGGGATGAAGCTAAGGTTTTTATTTCGGGGAGGCCAACTGAAAATTATATTGTAATGAATTATATTACTTTCGTATGATATACAAGGTAACTAATTTCAAATCATAAATTGCACTTAAAACATCACAACATACTTAAACTATTATGTTGTAAATGCAAGTAAACAAGAAAAGATAAGTAGAAAATAATTAAATTTAATACTTTCATGTTAATAATTTTCTCACATTATATAGAAACCAAATATAATAAATTTCATAGTCGACTAGAGATCTTCTTCTACTAGTTATTGATTTGTGATGCCAAGATAAGAATAAATATTACTACAATATATGAAAATGATAAAAAGAAATGATACTACATACCAAAATACATAATCACGTAAAGTGCATTTGTCAAGACTTCAAATCATATTCATCTATAATATCCTCTATTGTAAACTTCTTTACAATTTCTTTCTCAGTATTTGTTACTAAACAATTTTGAAGAAAATCATCTTCTATCTTGTTACGAAGTCTAGATTTGATTATCTTCATAGCTGAAAATGTCCTCTTTGTTTTTGCAGTTGAAATTGGAACGATTAAAACAAGTTGAATCAGTCTATCAATCAAATAATAATTTTTTATCTTTCCTACTTCCGTTAATTTTTGACAAAGATCCACTAGATTGTCGACATTTTTCAAAATAGGATGTATAGTGACATCGAACCTATAATGTAGCAATTGTTTTTCTAACTTGCGTTTCTCATGATTAGAGAAGTCTTCTAGATAAAAGTCCTCTACCAGCTTGCATATGTTATCACTTTGAATAGCTTCTAACCATCCCTTGGATCCAAAGCTACACTAAGAATAAGAAGATCAGTAGCATTTTTACTAAATTGGCTATTGAGTTCTAATAGTTGGGAGTTAACAATAGCAGTGAATATGTCTATGCGGTAATGATGAAGCAAAGTAACATGTGCTATTTGGCCACGAGATCTTGTTCGATTTGCAACATAAAGAGAATCCATATTTGTCACATTAATTTCTTGTATGTTACAAAATGATGTAGCTTTTTCAAATAATAAATCACAACCATTCTCTCTTATTTCTTATAGATGCTATTTTGTCGAAAAAACAAGCTGCATAGCATTCAAAATATCCAAATTCTTTCCCTATAAGGCATGGCATAGATCATCTGCTATTCCCAAGATTTCTTCCACTATATGTAAAATAAGAACAAATTCAAAATATGTAGTAGCTTCAAATGCTTCATCCACCTCTCCACGTTGTGAATAACCATCCCCATCATCAAGAATTGTCATAAGTATTTTACATGCTACACTGGACATTCTAATGAAGCTGCATATTGATTTATAATGAGAACTCCAACAAGTCTCGCTTGAACGTTGAAGGGTTTCAATTTGATTAAATCCTGTACCTGATTTAAATTCATTTATAGAAAGCAAATATGCAATATCATTGGCTTGAGCAGCTTGTAATTCGTCATGATGTTTAGAAGAAGCATTTACAATGTTAACAACAAGTGTTAATTTGTTGAAAAACTTATGAACTGGGATCACTTCTTTGGAAGTCGTGACAAGATCTAGTTGAACGTGAGGGCTAAGCAATGACTGTAAAATGCATATTTACAGTCTCTCATAATTAATGCTTGTAAGCCATTCCATTCGCCACACATATTGCTAGCTCCATCATAACCTTTACCTCTTATTCTATAAATATCCAAATTGTTTTGTAAAAGTACTTCAAATAATTTATCTTTTAGAGTTGAAGCTTTTGTATCAGGCACATGAATTAAATCAAAGAAACACATGCAAGAAGCCATGTTTATCCAAAAATCTCAGAATAATAACCCTCTACTCTCTAGTAGCCTCATCAATTATGACACAAAACTTTGCATCTCCAATTTCTTCATGGATAGCATTCCTTACTTTGTTTCCAAATATTTGAAAAATTTCCTTTTGAACATTAGGCAATATATATTTAGCATTTCCTAGAGCATTTTCCAATACCACAAGTCTACTTTGTCATTATAAGAGGCTAGAAGTTTTATTAGTTCAATGAAATCCCCTCAATTTCTTGAACATTCCCGTTCATCATTACCCCTAAATGCACATCCTTGAAATTTATGCCATTGCACCACATCTATTATTGTCTTTAGACGTAATCGGTTCACCTGAATTTGTCTTTCATCTTGCTTTTGAAGTGTATGTTCTATGTGTTATTGTTTATTCATTAAATTCCTCAGACATTCTTCTGCCATATTATGTTGTTATGTTTTTCCTCCAATATGATTTAAAAATGCACAATCTTTTCCACAATTCACTTTTTTTCAATTTTTGAATCCACCTAGAGTGAAGACGTTTGTGCCATGTTTAGAATTTGACTTACTGGAGAAAATAAAGGAAGGAAAACAAAATGCAACATCTCTACAAGGAGAGTATTCTAACCAAGAATATTGTTAAAACCAAGCTTTCTGAAAATGCCGACGATGTTTTTTATTGTCATTAAATGGGTATTCCTCCATTGGATATTGTGAAATTACACTAGAGGGGTGTTAATAGTGAAATTATTTAATATTGTAATATAAAAAATTCAATCACAAAAGGTGGGACTAGATTTTTAGGTGGAAACCCAAGATGGGTGAAAATCACCACCTAAGCCAATCCCTTGACTTAGGATTTTCGATCACAAGGTGATCAATCCACTAATGTGACGACCCGATTCCCGAGTCCCTACGAGACACGAGAACCTGGACCGACTCGACTAATCCCAAGACCTAGTCGTCCAACGAGGAAGTAACCAAAAGACAGTAAAGTAAACCACATTCAGCATGAATATAACTAACAGTAAGAAAGTACAGCAGTAAGGAAAGAAACTACTACAGTAGGTACCACCACAACAGTAAAACAACATTTATCATATAACAAAAACTGCAGGTAAAGAAGGTACAGCGGAAACAAAAACTACTCGCTAGAACAGAAACAAAAGAGGTACAAAAGGCTGTGGTAACTCTACTGGACCCTACTCGGCCCAGCGTCCTCTGCAGCCGCCGACCCTGGCTGCTCAACACCTGGTCCTGAAAAAGGTAACGAGTGTAACACGTCAGCAAAACGTTGAGTAGAGTGGCAAACTAACTAAAGGCAACAGTAGAGTGTACAGTAGCTGTTATGTTCTATTACTTCCTTTATTCACATCTTTCAAATTTTCTCACTATTTCATTTATTTCTCAGATCCTTTACTTGATCTCGAATGTCCTCGTGGGAACGATCTTGATTGCAGTCTTTTCCAAAAGTAGAAGTAGCACGTGGTGCTCTCCTGGCCGGGAGAGTCCCCCGTGGTGATCCTACCCTCAGTCAACCACCCCAAGGTCACTGACAGACGTAACGGTGACTACGGTACGCGCGATAAACGCACAGGTAGCTAGCCCGCACTGGCACGCGGTCAGTCGTTTCCGTTAACGGGTGCGCCCAAAGCACAGCACGGAACCAGTCCAGGGCAGAGCCCTCTCAGTAACAGGGGTCCAACCCCTCCACAGTAACCAAACCGGGGCCTTACCCCTCCACAGTCCGCGCACCCTCGCCTGACTACCCTGGTTTGCCCTAGTGGGCCTAACAAGTCGGTGAAGGAGGCTAGCAGAACCCCGGGGCCCGTGGGGTAGCTAGTACTCTCCTAACACTACTAGCTCTCCTCGGTACTACGTACACGAGGGCCAACAAGTCGGTACAGAGTGGCCAGTCCTAACCCCCGGGTCCCTGGGGTGGCTAGCTCAGCTCTGCACTTAACAGGGGGACAGTCGCTCTCCTTGGTACTCCGTACTCAAGGGCCAGCTCACTTCCCCAATTCTATTCCATTTGCTTTCCAGGAGTTCTACTCCTACTTCCCCGTAGGGTTCCAGAACATCTTATGTCTTACTTTCCAGTTTCACGTTCTTACAAACCATGATCCCAATCATGTTTCTTTATTCATAACAGGCAGCTGTGAACTCAATTTACAGGCAGTTTCATATATTCCTTTCCATTTTTCCAAGACTGCATTATTATATATTCCACTAGTTTTTCCATCCTAGGATTCATGCCATATCCTAGGGTCTATCATACAATCTAGTTTTTCGGCCCTAGGATTCATGCAACACCTAGGAACTATCATTCCATATATTTCTCCTTCCTAGGATTCATGCAATGTCCTAGGTTCTAGTTATGGTTCCATATTTTAACAAATTTTATTAATACTTAAAGCCACTCTACCAGGTACAACGGGAGTAATGGGGGCGTGATCGGGAATCTCGCGCGCCTCCGCGACTCTCAAGACTGCAACCGAACGAGGTCCTATCACAAGGATCAAACACAAGGAGTGTCTCAAAACAGTGTATAGCTACTGTAGACGGGTAGGGGAATTACTTCTGAAAAGAATGCAACTTGAATCGCGGAAAACGGAGCCCGAACGGGCCCTAAACGGGTCGAAAAAGACGATACTGTGCAAAATCAGACGTCTGGAACTCCTTCCAGACGTCTTAAACGGTGGATCAGAGAATTACTTGTTCAGCGTGGTTTCCCAGACGTCCAGAAGTATGCGGGGACGTCTGTCCTATACCCCAGACGTCCGATGGTCCATACGGACGTCTGTAGGTCACTCCAGCCATCTGGTACAACTTCCAGACGTCTGATTTGCAAAGGATGGCGAATCAGCGAACCTGCGCACAGCCAACCCCCCTCCCTCAGTACGGTCAGTAGACAAGAAGGAAGAAGAAAGCGGAAACTCACCTTTCAGACGTCTGTATGATCTTACAGACGTCGACCTTGCCGTCTGGCTATCAACCCAGACGTCTGATTCTGGAAATTTTTCCAGAATCAGAACCCTGCTCGACCTCCGCTCGCGATGCCACCCGCGTCGCACCTCGCGCTCCTGCTGCTCAGACCGTAGCAGGTCCCTCTCCGCGTCGCTCCGCGCCCCCTGCGCCCTCCGCCAGCCGGCCAAGCCGCTCCGGCGAGCTCGCCCTCACGGTAGAGCTCCGCCCTCGCACGCCGCACCTCCGCGCTCACTGCGGCCGTCGCTGCCGCCCTCGCGTCCGCTCGCTCTCGCGCACAGGAAGGAGAAGAAGGAGGAGACTGTGGAGATGGGAGGGGAGGCGTGGCCCTTTTAAGGCCGCGCGAGGAGGAGAGAGGAGGTGGCAGGCCGCCTACAGCCGCAGAGAGAAAAAAAGAGGGAATATGCGGTCTGCGCGGTCAGGCGCGCAGGCGACTCGCGTGTGTCGAAAATAACGGATTTCCAGACGTCTGGAAACGATCCCAGACGTCTTATCAGACGTCTGGTTGTGATCCAAGACATCTTATCCGACGTCTGAGCCACCTCCCAGACGTCTTAAAATACGTCTGGGGCACACATTCGTTACAATTAACCACACTACTTAAATGAGGGTAGTGTACCTCAATTACAAATCCCACCTCCAATCCCTAAATGGAGGTTTCTCCCTTCAAAATGAAAAGATAGGGACCCGACAGGTTGGATACCCAAATTACAAAAATAGGAATTAAAACAAAACCTATAGAGCACCCCAATACTTTAATTAATTTCTTATCTACTAAACATAAAAAGAACTCCCTGAGGATTTGCACAACTGAGTGAGCCAGGAGTATGGATTTGCCCTTTGATCAGAGTGTTGGCACAGCACAAGGGCAAGATGAAGCTTAGAGTAATGAGCAAGTGATTTTTCTAAGGGAATTGAATCTCAAGAGGTGTGTTGTGCTGTTATAACCCGGTTCTCGAATCCTTACAGGACCCGACTCGACTGATCCCAAGACCCAGTTGTCCAACGAGGAAGTAACCAAAAAGCAATAAAAATAAACCACATTCACCATGCAAGTGGTCGGGCTCGGATAAGTTGTGCTAATATGGTGATTTAATCGTTGAAATGAGTATAGTGGTTAACATAAATCGAGCCTAACCATCTTTTTACAAAATTTTTAACCTGGCCTACTTGATTTTATCTTGGTCACTTTTAGGCCCAGGGTCGAACTCATGGAAGCAGGATTAGAGGTGAACAAGTTTCTATGCCTTTCCTACAACGAATCTCTTCCGTTCGTTTATTATGTTTTTGGTGTTTTTCTATTTAAGGTTTTTTTCTGATAATTTATTCCTTGAGATACAACCTCAAAAATCAAGTCCTTGGCTTAGAGCTAAATTATTCTTGGCTTTGAGCCAAATTAGGGTTCCAAACTGGTCTTGCAATCTGGAAGACCGAGTACCTACAAGACAAGGATTATCTTTTCTCTTTTACTATTTTTTTATCTTTTTAATAGTAGGAAAGAAAAATAGAAATAAGATAAATATAGTATATATGTATATATATATTATATATATATATATAGGGGTGGGGGTGGAGGTGGAAATGACGTGTAACACGGTGTTGAGTTGATCGTTGTCTAGGAAGACGCAACCAACAAGACGAAGTGCCGTGTGGAGTGTAGGATGGATGGGTGGAAGGTGTGTGCGGAGACACTTTCCGTACTCGTGTATCGGGGAATATCAGCAACTGGTGCAGATATTCCCTCGATACAATGTGTGATAGGTAATATGAAAAAAAAAAAAAAAAATATATATATATATATATATATGTATATATATAAATATATATTTATATGTATATATATAGATATGGTTATAATTATATAGGTGTATATACATACATATATATATATATATGTAAATATATATATATATAGATAGATGTACGTATATATATATATGTATTTATAATTAGATGTATAGGTATGTATATATAATTATATAGATATAGATATATAAATGTATATATATATATAGTAATATATGTACAGAGATATATATATATGTATATATGTATATAGATATATTAGTATAAGTATCTATGCATATAGATATATGTAGATAGATATATATATATACATATATATATATATATATAGGTATTTATATCTATAGATATATCTGTATATATGTATGTATATTTGTATATATATATATATGTATATATACTTATACTTAGTTGTATAGGTAATAATATATGTATAAATATATGTATATATATATATATATATACGTATATAAATATATATATGTATGTATATATATATATATATATATATATATATATATATATATATATATATATAAGTATATAGTCGTGTACAAGTGAGTGAGTGTGTGTACAAGAGTGTGTGTGTGTGTGTATGTGTCTGCGGGAGGGAGTGAGAGAGTGGTTGTGAGAGAGAGAGAGAGCGCCTGCTGGAGGAAGAGGGCGTAGGCGTTTAAGCTGTCTGGAGGCAGCGCCCATCGTCTGATGGCCCACGCGCAGGCGCAGGTGCACGAAGATGCGCGCGCACACTGGAGGGAGCGGGCGCAAGGGAGACTGCAGCACAATGCGTGACGCAGCGCACTAGGCTGCGCACTAGAGCGGGTGCGGGAGAAGGTGCAGGCACTAGCGGACGTTGGAGCAGGTGCAGGCGTGGAGCGGGGACGGGCTGGAGGCAGTCGCGGGCGTGGAGAGAGAGCACACGGTGACCGGATAAGTGAGAAGCTTTCCAGTCACCGCACTGTAGCTATAGTGTCGCACTCTCTAGCGTGAATAGTAGCTACAGTGCCACGCGCTCTGGACAGCCGGTTGCAGCCAGTGCTGCGTGCGCGGGCGCGCTGGAAGGTGCCTATGCACATGAAAAGAGGCTGCGGTCGGTGCCTGTGTGCGGGCGGGCTGCTGCTGCTGATGCTGATGCCTTACTGCTGCTGCTGCGGAGCTTCAGACCTCGGAGATGCAACAATGGCGGGAAGGGCTGGAACGACGAAAACAGAGTGGTGAACCACCACGCCCACCGGCTCTTTGATGAGCTGGGCGGTGGTGGAAATCATAGTGGTAGTCGTGTACCACTGTGAGCTACTCCTGCCCGCAGCGTAGCTCCTCAATAGAAGAGGTGCTGCGTATGGAGGGGAGAGGGGTGGAGACGGCCTGGAGAGGGAAGGCTGCTGTATGTGTTATGTGGACTAGGCTCCCTGAGCAAGGAAGCGAGGAGGGCTTTTTAAAGAGGATGGAGGCAAGCACAGCCATGCCCTGGGCTGTGCATGGCTGTGCATGCGGCTGCAGGGTATGCGATGGTAGAGAATGGCGCGAAGAAGATCAAGCCATGCCCTACAGCCGCGGAGAAGAAGAAATTCAAAGCCAATAAAAAAGTGAAAATGGTGAATTTGTGAGGCAGCACTTGAAGAATACGTTAATTACAAGGCCAATTTATTCACTCTCCTCTACTCTTAATTAAATGCATGTATGCGTTTATTTTTACAAATGTACTATGGCTACCTAATATGCGATGGCAATGCTAGGAAATAGCACAAGATGGCACAATTGTTGGTGTATTTTTGCTGTGCAATCATACCCCCATGCTTATCTTTTGCTAGTCCCTAGCAAGACATTTTTTGTATTGTATTTAGAAATGATCTTAAGCTGAAGATTTTCTTCTGAGGCGACATAAGTGTGTTTATTTGTTAGATATTGTGAGAACCAATTGTAGAGAAGACTACCAGCACTTTAAGTCTCACATGACATAGACCATCTCTCAACTAACCTAGACTCTTGATATTTAAACCTTAAGTACGATTTCCAGGACCCAAGAGGTTTTTTCCATACTCGAGAGCTCAAGAGATTATGGCTTGTGTATAGTGAAGGATCAAGAATGACCAGATGAACATTAAGACTCAAGCCCAGGGTTTCACTAATTTTTAAGTGTAGGTTGGTCCCAGTTTCAGCTCGTGTCTTTGGATTGACCCTTAAAAAGATAACGGAAAACTCAACTCCCATTTTATTACATTTGTGGCTCAAAGAAAATAGGGTATTTGTAACTTGCCCTGAAGAACTTTTGTAGGGGGAAGACTTACAGATACTTGCAAGATATACTGACTTATTTGCATCTTTTTTTTTTGAAACACGTGTTAGTATATCTCTTACAACTTTATTTGGAGGAGCACACTTTTCTTTTGGTGGGAGAGTTCCTTTTTGGTGGAAAGAGTCTCTCCTAAACACAAGACTAAAGCCTGGGATAAAAAGTCTACCTGCGCACACAGGTAAGGACTCCACCTTCCCTAATGAACACTAGGGTTGGATCTTATGTTCACCTGGTCTTTCTTGATATGTGTAGTGTGAACCAAGATTACTTAGGCTCTCGAGTAGAAGCAAACCAACGAATCCTGTACTGGCGTCTTAGGTACAAGAATACATCCTAAGTTAAGAGAGATTCCGATCTATTTTGTCAATGCTCAAGTGAATTAAGCCAAGCCTGAGCGAATCAAGCTTTTGTGGCCTAGAAAGTCTTCAAAACAGTGGTTGAATATCCATACACTTATTGTATTTTTGTTCAGCCTTCAGATCATTACTAAACACCTTTTTTTTTTAACAGATTTATAGATAGATGGAAACTGCATGATACCATAAAATACCCAGATCCTATGGGTGCCTATCCACCCCCCCATGCCAAATGATGCTATGTCCTCATATGCATGCAGGGTAGGGTAGAGGAAGGACCAAAGATCGGGTAACGAGAGCTGAGGTCCAGGGTATACAGTAGGGTGGTAGGGTCGGTGGATGGTGGGTGGTGAAGTGAAAAGTGAAGTGAGCGTGACAATGGCAGAGTGTTGTTGGGGTGCCTCCCAACGAGCGCTGAATTTAACGTCCCCAGCTGGACTCAGAATGAGGCACGACATTAGTTGCCCTCCAGCAGGGCAACCGTTTCTCCAACGGGGGTAGGTTCATGAGTAAGATAGGGTTTCAAACGCTGCCCATTGACCGTAAATTTATGCCCATATTTGGGATCTTCAATCTCAATGGCCCCGTTGGGAAATGGTCTCAAGACCATAAAAGGACCAGTCCATTTGGACTTCAATTTCCCAGGTGTTGATGCGGCTAGATCGTGTTTTAACAATTATTGCGTTGTAATATAGACGAACTTTCCGCGAAAATAAATAAAGATTTATAACTCGAAAATTAGAGTATCCGAGGTCGAACACAGGGAGCAATCTAAGTATTTCCAAAACTTGAGAACACAACTTTTTAAATGAGAATAAATGACTAGTTCAATGAGAGTGATATAAAAAGAAATTGCTCAAAGGGAACAAAAAATGGACGTCTGATACAAAATATCAGATGTCTTAAAATAGAGCTCCTTCTCTTCTCTTCCCTTGCTGCTTCAGTTTCTCTTTCTTTATTTCTTTTCTTCCTGCAACCAAGGTCTGGCTTTCTTCTTTCTTTTCTTTTCATTTGCCTTCTTGAATCTTTGTCTGCCCCTTATCTTCTTCTTCTTCTTCAGTTCTGTTCTCCTTGGCCTTGCTTCTTCTCTGCCTTGCCTCTCTTCTTCTTGCTTCTTCGGTTCTGTTCTCCTTGCCTCTCTTCTTCTTCACTTCCTTGCCTTTCTTTCTCCTCTGCAGAGCCTCCTTCCTTCTTCTTCTTCCTTCCTCGATTCTGTTCCCTTTGGCCTCTCTTCTTCTTTTCCGCCTTGCCTTTCTTCCTTGGCAGAGCCTCCTTCCTTCTTTCTTCCTCTGTTTGTAGCGGCTAAGTCCCTCTGTCCTGCACACAACCACACACAGCAAAACCTAACCCTCTACCCGCGTGTCTCTCTCTCTGTGTAAACCACTCTCAGCAAGCTCTCCTAGAGCTGGGTAAATGGGTCGGATCACGCGCCCGGGTCTAAGCGCACCGGCGTGAGGGTGGTGCGTGAGGAGTTCTTAGGACAGGGTCGGGTCGGGTTACGCCAGATCCGCGTAGTGAACTCGTGGACGAGGCGCAGTGGTAAGGTGAGGGACCTCACCCCAAGTGTGACTGGAGGCAACCGGCTTATATGACAAAAATAATATAAAGGATACGTGTGCGTCGTGACTTACCGATGTGGGACTAAAGCCCACCGCTTTCCCTCGCGCGCTCGCAGGGGATAGTGCCTTCAATTCGCTCAACTGCAGGCTCTGTTGGCATCGCTTGTTGGGTCAACTATCTTCGCAAGACCTGCCCAAGTTCGCAACACCTGGTATCTTGCAGTCCTGAGGCTTGGAGCAAGCGTGGAGCTTCCTCGAGTTATCGTTAATGGCGGCAGGAGCTTGAGATCTGTTTGACACAAAAATAGCCTCGCGGCCTAATCAGATCACCGGGGGACCTTCGCCGTGTCATGGCGAAGGTGAGGAGCTATGTGGCAGGCTGCGGGGTGGCCTAGGCGTGAGTGCCTAGGTCGCTCTGTGCCCGAATGGGTAGGTGTGTTCGGGGGGTTGTTGTGGTGGTGTAGCGGGACTGTGGATGAGTGGAGGGTGCTCAGTGAGGTGAGGCGGAGGTTATGCAATGGTCGGCGAGACGTGTAGGGCTGCGGAGCGACGGGAGCTCTCGCCTGAGGGTGGTCGGAGATGAGGAAGGTGGCGGTGGATAGGGACGGTCGAGGGTCGATTGTGTGAAATAGAGTGAGAGAAATGAAAGAGTGGAAGATGGGGAAGTTATCTGGACTGTTGGGAGAGAAAGGGGGCAGCGGAGTCAGAGGGCTCATTTGTGCCGTCGACGGAGAAGATAACCTTGAGGGAGATAACGGTGACAAGGAGGAGGTCAGGGAGGCGTGCGCTTGGTGCGGCGCGACGCGGGAAGATGAGGTGGAGTAGACTCTGCTGCGGGTATGGCAACAGAGCGACGAGACGGAGGAGAGGTAATCGCCAGAGCTTGCTGGTTTCTTGGCTGGAGAGAGGAGAGATGAAATTTGGAGGATTCTACGGCCAAGACAAGTCTAAGAGATTTCGTAAAGGGTTGGAGGTCTTTTTATAGGTGCTGGCCGAGCTTCTGGTACATGGAGGGCAAGCTTTTAGCCACCGTCATCTCGTCGGAGAATCTCCCTTCCAATTCTGGGAGGAGATCTCTGAGGGATCTGAGCATATGCCCCCTGTCATCCTCGTCGGAGAAGGATTCTTCCCCAATAATGGTGTAGGGACTTGATTGTAAGATTGGCAAGAAATCTAGGGGGGTTTATGTGATGGTTTTCAAAAGATAGGGACCAAAATGTGATTGGGTGTACGAAATTGCAAAGTAGGTCAAGATGACCTCCCCTTAGGTCCAAATTTTGGTACAACCTAATTTTGACCTAAGGAATCCAATGGTGAAGTTGTATTTTAGGTTTGACCATGTTTGATTGGACATTTTTCCTAAAAACCCAAATTAGGTCAATTGATGAGCTAGGACCCTAATCTAGGTCAAACTAGGTTCCAAAGGCCAATTTAAATGTTCTAAACCATAGGGGATATTTTTACATGAATTTTATAGGGTTTACTTGATTTTTATCCTAACCGGAACCTTGTTGAATTAAGCGGGTCTATTTTAGGGTTACCAAATGTCATTTAATTCCTGGATTGCACATGAACCCATTTCTGATTGATTCACCCCACTTTTTATCTCATTTAGACCATTTGACCTATGCTCTGTCTCTGAGAAATCCCATTTATGTACTGCAATGGTAAAATTACAGTTTTAACCTTTATTTCATGTTTTCTTCTCAGAACACTTATTCCTCCAATTAAGCCCTCTTCTAAGTCATGTAAGAGCTTTTATTCTCTTTATTAGGTTAAAATGGGCTAGTTATGGCTCATGATGAGGCTCTCATCATACCCCCATGCCTAGCTTTTGCTAGTCCCTTAGCAAAATTTCAAGGTTTTAACTTCCATTCTAGACCCTGAGTGTCTGTCATCAATTATGGTAAGTGCTTCTCTTTTTCTTCTTTTGTGATTAGGTCAGAATGCTGGCAATAGGCCTAGAGGTACTCAAGTACCAACCAAAATCCGGACCTGACCCGCTTTAGCCTCAGTCCTCCGCAAAGGTTTCTAAGGCCTATAGAAACTATCCTAGGGTTTATTGGACTCCGCGGTTAAAGCACCCGTGCTTGAGACATTTTTAGCCTAGGTTCAGTTTGCAGTGCGTTTTTGTAAGAGAGAGACAAAAGATTTATTTGTTTGGAGAGATTTTCTCTCTCTTTTCTTTTTTATTTTTAGCTTCGGATTAGCTTCTCAACACGGTCTATATTGGATTCCTCATCCCCATCATCAATCCTCAAGGGTCCCTGGCTATCGAGATTTTGAGATAATCCCACCCATGGAAACCCCCAGAACCCTGGCTTTCGAGATTTTGAGATAATCCTGGCCATGGATTTCTGTGGCCGAATTCAGACCCTGGCGATCGACATTTCGTGATAATGCTGCCCATGGTATATGAACCAGCAGAGTGCTTACAGGCCCCTAGTAGGATATTTAAATATCCTAAGAGACAAGCACCGAGGAGATGATATGTTGTTACACATCTTCGAGGGGAATTTCCCGCCTATCCGCGTCGGGAACTTGTCCAAATCAACTTGTGTTGATCGACCACTCCTAATCTAGGTGACTTTTGTAGAATATTAAACGCTTTTGCGTGATTTGGATATTTATGCACACTGAACCAGACTGTGTGAATTTGGGGTGCTTAGGTTACCGAATCCCACAAATCGAAGGTCAGTTAACAAGGCCGAATACTTCCTAAGCCTTAGACCTAATACTTAAGCTTCGCATTTTCCCCAACCTCTTGAGGATTATCCAAATTTTAGCGGATACGTGAATTTTTAAGCTAAAGAATCTAGCCCAAGAGGCCTAAAATCAGCGTTCCCACTAATCTCTTGTTATGTCACCTTAGCACTTTTTTTCTCTTTTCTTAATCTGGTCTAGAACTCCAGTTAATCCCTTAATCTTTTACTAATGACTATTTCTTTTTCTTTTTCATTTTGTGCTCCTTTTTTGGCATTTTACTTTTTTCCTTTTCTCATTTTGTATGACCCCAAATTATTTCTCCCCTCCTTTAAGTCTTTTTTTTTTTTTTGAATTGAAACCCTTTCTTGATATGAATTTTCCTGATATTTTGCACTTTCATACCCCCCCATGCCTAGGATTTGCAATGTCCCCATTGTAAATTAGGTGGGTTCGATTTCAGCTTAGTTCATGCATTAAGACATGTGTTTGGTGAGTGAACGGGTCGAAGTGACTTGTTGCGAATGATTTCTAATCTCGGGTAGGGGTACTTGAGGTGAAGTCAACTGCTTTAATGGATGAACCCTAAAGTGCAATATGAATTCTGCATAGAAATGTCAGAAAATGTTTTAGATTTTTCAAAGAATGACGGGTTGCCTCCCGTTAAGCGCTGAGTTTTACGCCATCGGCTGGGCGCAATGAGCTCAAGGGGAATGGAGGGTAAAGGATGACTCAGCCAAATTTGTATCGGTCATGTCAATGAACAGTTTGAGTCTCTGACCGTTCACAACAAAGGGTTCGGAATCGTGGCTGAGTGGGCTGATTTCAATGGCTCCATTTCCAAAGATTTGTCGGACTAGGTAGGGTCCGACCCACTTAGATTGTAGCTTTCCTAGGAATAATTTGAGTCAGGCATCAAAGAGTAAAACCTTTTGACCAGGATGAAAGATCTTTCTAGAAATGTGTTTGTCGTGAAAAGCTTTAACCCGTTCTTTGTAAATTCACGAGTTCTCATACGCGTCATGGCGTAATTCATCGATCTCGCTTATTTGAAGTCTTCTGTGGCTTCCAGCCTTAGAAAGATCTAAATTACAATTCTGTACTGCCCAATAGGCATTATGCTCCAATTCGACGGGGAGGTGACATGCCTTCCCGTACATTAGTCTGAAGGGAGACATTCCTAATTGGGTCTTGTGGGCGATCCTATAGGCCCACAATGCTTCCGGAAGTCGAGAAGACCAATCTTTTCTGTCAGGTCGAACAGTAACCTGAAGGATTTTATTGATCTCTCAGTTTGATAACTCAGCTAGACCATTAGTTTGGGGGTGGTAAGGAGTAGAGTTTTGGTGTGACACCCCGTATTTGGTCATCAGTGACCTGAACTAAGTGTTTGTGAAATGGGTCCCTCCGTCGAAAATTATTGCTCGTGGAATCCCGAACCTTGAGAAGATGTTTTGATGAATGAATTTGATAACAACTTTATGATTGTTGGTTCGGGTCGGAATGGCTTCTATCCACTTGGATACGTAGTCAACTGCGAGTAAGATGTATTCAAAGCCATCCGAGATCGGGAAGGGTCCCATAAAATCAATCCCCTAGATATCAAAAATTTCACATATCAAGATCGACTGTAGAGTCATCATGTCTCGATGGCTCATGTTGCCCAAAGTCTGGCAATGGGAACATGCCTTACAGTGATCGTATGCATCCTTGAAAATTGTGGGCTAGTAAAAGCCATGCTGGAGGACTTTTGATGCGGTTTTATGTCCTAAGAAATGTCCACCGCATGCCTAGTCATGGCAAAATGAGAGTATGTCTTTGATTTCCACTTCTGCGACACACCGTCGAATTATCTGATCAGCACCAATGCGGAATAGATACGGGTCTTCCCATAGGTAATACTTGGCATCGGAACGCAATTTGTCCTTCTTGGCCTTCGGCCAATCGGACGAAATCTGATGTGATGCCAGGTAATTTACTATATCTGCGAACCATGGAAGGCTTGTACTGATAGTCAGGAGGTGCTCATCAGGAAAATGTTCTGTGATGGGTTCAGAAGGGTCAATTATTTCAGAAGGAAGATGGGACAAGTGATCAGCTACCACATTTTGCTTTCCCGCTTTATCGTGAATCTCAAGGTCAAATTCTTGCAACAACAAGATCCATCAGATTAATTGAGGTTTCGTGTCCTTCTTTGCAAGGAGATGCCTCACAGCTGTGTGATCCGTGCATATGATAACACGGGAACCCAAAAGGTATGATCTAAATTTTTCTAGGGCAAATACTATAGCTAGCAGCTCCTCCTCAGTAACCGTATAGTTACGCTGAGCCTCATCCAGTGTTTTGCTGGCATAGTAAATGACCACAGGTTTCCCATCAATTTTCTACCCCAAAATTGCTCCTACAGCGAAGTTAGATGCATCGCACATGATCTCAAAGGGTTGAGACTAATCAGGGGACTGTAGGATCGGGGCTTGGGTGACTCGATCACGTAGGATCTCAAATGCTTGAGTGTATTCCTTGGAAATTTCGAAAGGCACATCCTTGGAGAGAAGAGTAGTCAGGGGGCGCGTGATTTTTGAAAAATCAGGGATAAATCGATGGTAAAAATCGACGTGCCCCAAAAAAGATCGGATGTCCTTAATCGAGCTAGGCATAGGGAGCTTGGAAATTAGGTTAACCTTAGCTCGATCCACTTGGATGCCTTTCTGCGAGATTAAATGTCCCAGGACAATTCCCTCAGGCACCATGAAATGGCTCTTTTCCCAGGAAAGAAGCAAATTCACATTGATGCACTGCCTGAGTATTTGGACCAAGTGTTGGAGGCAATCGTCAAATGATGCTCCAAAAACTGAAAAGTCATCCATGAAGACTTCCAAATAGTCACCTACCATATCTGAGAATATGGCAAGCATGCACCGCTGAAAAGTTGCAGGTGCATTGCAGAGACTGAAAGGCATCCTTCAAAATGCGTATGTCCCGAAGGGGCAGGTTAATGTGGTCTTTTCTTGGTCCTCTGGATGGATTGCCACCTAGTTGTAACCGGAGTACCCGTCAAGAAAGCAGAAGAACCTATTTTCCGCTAGTTTCTCGAGGATCTGATCAATAAATGGTAGTGGAAAATGATCCTTCTTCGTGGAGGAATTGAGTCTTCTGTAATCAATGTAGACTCTCCACGAGTTAGCTATTCGGGTAGGAATGACTTCTCCAGTTTCAGTCGTGATGATGGTAAGTCCGGCCTTTTTAGGCACCACTTGTATTGGACTCACCCAACGACTGTTGGAGATCGGGTAGATGATCCCTACATCTAACCACTTTATGATCTTTTTCACGACCTCCTGTAGGTTACGGTTTAAGCGCCTTTGCATTTCTCTTGAAGGTCGTGCACCTTCTTCTGTGTAGATTCGATGTGTGCAGTATGAAGGGCTTATGCCAGTCAAATCATCAAGAGTCCATCCAATGGCTCTATGATGTTGCTGGAGAACAGTAATCAAATAGAGTTCCTGGTCAGGTGTGAGTTGAGAGTTGATAATCACAGGAAATGTCTGATTGGAATCTAAAAAGACGTACTTCAGATGCTCGGGAAGGGGCTTGAGTTCCATGACAGGAATGTCAGCAGCAGTGGGTGGTTTGGGGTCTGTATCAGGAACAAGGGTCAGAGTCATAGGTGTCTCTAGATCATGTTCGCACTCCTCTGTTGGCGGGTTTTGATTTTCTAGTGGTTGATCATGGATAATCAGGTTGTCCTCGGTATGCAATTCATCAACCACGGCTCTGATATCACATATTTGCTCTATAACCCCGCAATTAATCCCTTGTTGGGCCTTAAAAATGTCAATCTTCAGGGTTTGATTCCTAAATTTTAATTCTATCTGGCCCTCTTCGTAGTTTATGTTGGCCCTAGCAGTGGCCAAAAAGGGTCTCCCTAATATGATTGGTGTGTCCCTTGGGTTCTCAGGTGCATCCATGTCTAGTACTATGAAGTCCACCGGGAAGTAGAAATCCTGTACCCTAACAATGACATCCTCAAGTATTCCTTTAGGTGACTTGATGGATCGATCGGCTAACTGCAACGTCACCTCAGTTGGTTTAAGTTTAGATTCTTCAAGGTGGTCAAGGAGGGATGTAGGTATTAAATTTATGGAGGCACCTAGATCTAGTAAGGCTCTATCAATATGGGTTTCACCAATTTTACAAGAAATCAGGGGAGTTCCTGTGTCTTTAGCCTTGGGTGGGAGTTTACTCAAGATAACAGAGCTGGCTTGCTCTGACAGTACGATCGGATTCCCATCCTTGGTTCGTGGCTTACATTTAGGTGTACATACGTCTTTCAAGAATCTTGCTTAAGCCGGTACGTGGTGAATTGCATCCATCAAGGGGATGTTTATCTGGACCTATTCAAAGAGCTTGACCAGATCCTCCTCAGGGGCCACAGGTTTGGTTATCCTTTTTCCTTTGGTCAAGGCCTGAGGAAATGGAATCCTAGTTGGTTCCTCTAGAATAGGTCCAGGTTCTTGATCTGGGACAGTGGTATCTTGGATAACTATCCTAGGGTCTTGGCTACTACCAGGCTTGGAGTGGTTCGGATAATGTGGATCTTGGGTTGTTTTACCACTACATGTTGTTACAGAGTTTAATTCGGCCTAGTTTTGGTTTGGGTTTGGTAAGAGGGGTGGTTGCTGCTGAAATCCCACATAAGATGTCGAAGCTTCCATCCCGTCTGGTGATGGAGCAGCAGGGGCCTGATAAATCAAATGTGCGTGGCCTGAATTTGGATTCATAACGCGCCTCTTGGTCGGCATGTTATTTGGGTTTGGTAGAGGTTGCGAAGGAAGGGTGCCAGGTTGGTGGGAATTTTCCATCTGGGCCAGTTGGTTACAAACCTCTATGATCTCGTCCTTGTGCTATTTTTGCATTGCCACATTCGTCTTTTGAATGTCAGCCAGTGCTTGAAGGATAAGAGTCATTTGATCCTGGTTTGGCTTGGATTGGTAGGTGGGATTAGGCCGAGGCTGAGGCAGCTGATATGGATGAGGGGCATGTGGACGGGGTTGATATGGTGGTCTTTGAGTCTGAGAATTTCCCATCCACTGAAAGTTAGGATGATTTCGCCATCCAGGGTTGTAGGTATTGGAGAATGGGTCATTCTGGATGGCGTTGAGGTCCTCACAGTTCTGAGGAACCTCAAGAATGTCAGAATACGAGGGTTCAGAGTTCCCCCAACTCAAGTAGATTGGATCGGAGGTCACTCCGGTCCGAGAGGCAGATGGGGGTGGATATGGATCCATCCCCTTAGCAGATTGGTGGTAGATGTTTTGCACAGTTTACCTTGCTAGAGGTGGTCACGCAAAAGAGTTTTGCGCAGAGGTGGCTTGCTGCAAATGCTGGATTAGCTTGTCCACCTTCTTTTCTATGATAGAAACCTTGTCCAACTGACTGGCCATCAATTCCAAGTCGACGGAAGTGGACAGGTCCTGCATCTCATGTGTCCCTCTCAGATTTGTCGATGCACGGGCATTTGTCCTATCGAATAAGCCCATGGAGTCATTATTTATGGAGTTCTCGCACATGTTTTTGAGAATCTCCCACACCGTGTCCTCATGTTGACCCATGATGTTTCCTCCGCACGTTGCATTGACAAATAATCGAATGTCTTCATGGAGTCCCTGGTAAAAAGACTGGACTTGTTCCCATTTAGGAACTCCGTGATGGGGGCACTTTCGCATGAGATCTAAGAATCGATCCCATGCTTCGTGAAGAGGTTCTCCCGGTTGTTGAGTGAAATGAGTGATTTGGTGGCGCAAGGCATTTGTCCGGCCAACGGGGAAGAATTTTTTCAAAAATTCGGACTGAAGTTCCTCCCATGTGTTGATCGGACGGGTCTGAGTTTGATACCAATGGGTGGCCTTATCCAAGAGGGAGAACGAAAACATTTTCATGAGTAGGATATCCCGGTTTTGTGGATCTGACCCGAAGGTCTGGGCCAGATGCTTGAGTTGTTTAATGTGTTGGAATGGATCCTCAGAGTTAAGCCCATGAAACTTTGGTATGGCAAGAATCATATTGGGCTTCAGTTCAGAATCAGGACCTCCAATCGGGATTCGGACTCGAGGTTCGATCGCCACCGCAGCAGGATTATAGTGATCTCGCATCATAGGTCACTGTGGTGGGTTTACAAAGTTTTGAAAGAGATCATTCAGGCGTTGAAGTTGGTGCTCAAGGTTGTTCTCCTCTTCAATGGGTTGTGCCATGATGGGAGAAGAAGGAGAACTTGGTTCTGAATCAGATGAAAGATTTATGTGGCGGGGTTGCTGCACAAACAAGGGCGTCGAGGCTTGGCCATGACGAGAGTGAATTTCTAAAGGAGGTCTTAAGGATGGTCTTAAGGACCTCCTACCGAACATGCACCGAAGGATGTGATGAGATTAGAAGGTGCTGGACCCAATCGAGACACCCAAAAATTGTTGGGTGACTATAGAGGTTCGGGGAGGATGATACCCCTTAGTCAGAAAGGTCGTCCACTTGAGAAGTACCTGGGCAGCCAGAGAGGGAGAGTCCCGCAAAGACCCCTACATGGTAGAGCGTCCCCACGAGTTACAGGGTTTCCCCCACCCGACCTCTCTTGTCACTGCGGTTCCAGGTAGACCAGAATGGGGACCTTGACCTCTTAAGTCTACCTTTTCTACTTTAAGATCAAGGTGCTTAAGGTTCCACTTGAACTTTTAGGTCTTTTGAGTGAAAAAGTGACCTAATTTTAAGGTTGGTTGACCCAAGGGATCAACTTCACCTCTTGTTCCTTTGAGAGCTTTTGGGTCCTTTCTTTTAAGGTTCAAATGGATTTAAAAGCCTGATTTGCTTAGGGTTTCTCTTGTATAGATCTTTTCAAACAAGGTTTAGGCATACCTCTTTTTGGAAAAACTTTTTTTTCTTTGTTTAAGAGAAGATGTGTCTCTAAAAACCCTAGCTTTTCAATCCTTAAGTTGGCTCTAGTTGGTCCAATTTAGTTGCCTCAAAATTTAGTATCTAGGGCTCAATTAAGAAAGTTTTAGCCCTAGTTACCTTAGTTGGATGAGCAGTTAAAAATGTGTTGAAATGAAAATCAGGCAACTTTAATGAATTACTAAGTATGAAATAGGTAGCCCTAAGTTGATTCTTCTTTTGTTCCTTTTCAGACTTTGAGGGAGTTAAGAGAGAGGGCTAATGAAAATTACCTGTTCCTTGGAGTGTCTGTTGTGCAGCTGCTCTTCTTTTCTCTGCTTTCCCTGAGACAAACACAATAAAAGAGAGGAATTAGGTCAATATTGGATCAGAAGTTATGATCAAAAGCTTTAGAAGTGCCTATTGCTCCCCGGCAACGGCACCAAAATGTTGACGCGGCTAGATCTTGTTTTAATAATTATTGTGTTGTAATATAAACGAACTTTCCGCGAAAACAAATAAAGATTTATAACTCGAAAATCAGAGTATCCGAGGTCGAACATGGGGAGCAATCTAAGTATTTCCAAAACTTGAGAACACAACTTTTTAAATGAGAATAAATGACTAGTTCAATGAGAGTGATATAAAAATAAATTGCTCAAAGGGAATAGAAAATGGACGTCTGATACAAAATATCAGACGTCTTAAAATAGAGCTCCTTCTCTTCTCTTCCCTTGCTGCTTCTGTTTCTCTTTCTTTATTTCTTTTCTTCCTGCAACCAAGGTCTAGCTTTCTTCTTCTTTTCTTTTCCTATGCCTTCTTGAATCTTTGTCTGCCCCTTGTCTTCTTCTTCTTCTTCAGTTCTGTTTTCCTTGGCCTTGCTTCTTCTTCTCTACCTTGCCTCTCTTCTTCTTGCTTCTTCGGTTCTGTTCTCCTTGCCTCTCTTCTTCTTCTCTTCCTTGCCTTTCTTTCTCCTCTACAGAGCCTCCTTCCTTCTTCTTCTTCCTTCCTCGGTTCTGTTCCATTTGGCCTCTCTTCTTCTTTTCTGCCTTGCCTTTCTTCCTTGGCAGAGCCTCCTTCCTTCTTTCTTCCTCTGTTTGCAGCGGCTAAGTCCCTGTGTCCTGCACACAACCACACACAGCAAAACCTAACCCTCTACCCGCACGTCTCTCTCTGTGTAAACCACTCTCAGCAAGCTCTCCCAGAGCCAGGTAAATGGGTTGGATCGTGCGCATGGGTCCAGGAGCACTGGCATGAGGGTGGTGCACGAGGAGTGCTCAGGACAGGGTCGGGTCGGGTCGCACTAGATCAGCGTAGTGAACTCATGGACGAGGCATAGTGGTAAGGTGAGGGACCTCACCCCAAGTGTGACTGGAGGTGATGAGAGCCTCATCATGAGCCATAACTAGCTCATTTTGACCCAATAAAGAAGATAAAAGCTCCTACATAACCTAGAAGAAGGCCTAAATGAAGGAATAAGTGCTTTGAGAAGAAAACATGAATTAAAGGTTAAAACTGCAATTTTACCATTGCAGTGCATAAACGGGATTTCTCAGAGTCAAAACATAGGTCAAATGGTATAAATAAGATAAAAAGTGGGTTGAGTCAATCAGAAATGGGTTCATGTGCAATTTAGGAATTAAATGACATTTGATAACCCTAAGACAGACCTGCCTAAATTAACAAGGTTTCAGTCAGGATAAAAATCAAGTAAACCCTCCAAAAATCATGGAAAAATATCCTGTAGGGTTTAGAACACTTAATTTGGCCTTTGGAACCCAGTTTGACCTAGATTAGGGTCCTAGCTCTTTAATTAACCTAATTTAGGTTTTTATGCAAAATGTCCAGTCAGACGAGGTCAAACCTAAAATCCAATTTCACCATTGGATTCCTTAGGTCCAAATTAGGTTTGTACCAAAATTTGGACCTAAGGGGAGGTCATCTTGACCTACTTTGCAATTTAGTACACCTAAATCACATTTTGGTCCCTAACTTATGACAATCATCGCAGAGAGCCCCCTAACTTCCTCGCCACCTTTGCAATCAGGTCCTTCCACCGTTATTGGGGCAGAATCCTTCTCCGGCGAGGATTAGAGAGGGAATACTCTCTGATTCCTCAGAGATCCCCTCCCAGAAATGGAAGGGAGATTCTCTAAGGAATTCCCTTCCATCTAAGGCCAATCTTGATCCCTGGTGTGAACCCAATCTCTCGTGCGAACGCACGAGGGATTTGGGTATCCACCCTCTTTCCTTCTCTGGCAAGCCAGCGGAGGTAATGGCGTGCCCTCCACACTCTGAAAGCACGACCCAGTGCCTATAAAAGAACCCCCAAACCCGGTCGCTCATTTTTAGCTCGACCTGGCCGGGGTTCCACCTCCAATTCGTCTCTTCTTTCCCGGCCAAGAACCCAGCGAGCTCCAGCGAGCCCCCCTCCCCTCCCTCTTCGCTTTGCCACAAAACCAGTGCCAGAGACATCTTCCTGATTCTCCTCCGCGTCGCACAACACCTGCGCACGCCGCCTCAGCCCCGTCATTGCCGCCGTCCTCCTCCACTGGGCAGCTTCTTCTCCGGCGACAGCAGGTACTACTGTCCCCCTCTCCATCCCCTTTCGTCCCTGTAAGTAGGTTAGAATTGTTCCACAACCTCCCCTCTTTCTTTTCCCGATTTTATTTCAATTGATTGCCCCTCGACACCACCTGACCACCCTCATCTTCCACGTCACCGGTCGACCTCCGGCGAGTCGCCTCCACCATTCCGCCCCTCCACACGCCTCGCCAACCATCTCATAAGCTCCGCCTCACCACAAGGAACACTCTCCGCCCATCCACCATCCCTCTACACCTCCACAACAGCCCCCCGAACACCCCCACACTTCCGGTCATAGGACAACCTAGGCACGCACGCCTAGGCCGTCCCATGACCTACTTCACCGTGCATGACCTTCGCCGTGCCACGGCGAAGGTGCCCAGCTAGTTTGATTAGGCCAATAGGTCGTATTTGTGTTTGACAGGATTCCAGCCCCTGCCGCCATTGACGGTTGGAGTAGCTCCAGGCTTCAGCAGCTTCAGGCGTTAGGACCTCTAGGCTTCAGGTGCAGCGGACTCGGGCGAGCAGTGCAAAGTGATCTGGCCCAGCAAGGAGCGCAGCGACGTCTGCAGCCTTGACAATCGAAGAAGAATCGTCTGTGGGCGTGCGCGAGAGCGGGGCAGGACTAATAGTCCCACATCGTCGAAATGCGAAGCGCAGGTGCGGTATAAATTATTTTTGTGTTATACGCTCGTCGCCTCCGAACGCACAGGGGTGAGGTCCCTCACTTGACCCACGCTCGCCTCGTCCTCGGTTTCACCTCGCGGATCTGGCGGGATTCGACTCGACCCATTCTGAGCACACCTCGCGCATCACCCTTACGCCGGTGCGCCTAGTCCTGGGTGCGAAATTTTACCCGATTACCTGTGGCTCTGGGAGAGCGTCCTTGAGTGAACTTCAGAAAGAGAGCGACGTGCGGGTAGAGGGGCAGGGTAGGTTTTGCTTCCACCTCTCTGTGCAGGCAGGCTGGTTGAAGAAGAGAGACTTAGCCGCAAAGAGAAGAAGCAGAAGAAGAAGCTGAGCGAAGAAGAGAAGGAAGAAAGAGAGACTGCAGAGAGAAAGGACTGCAAGAAAAGGAGCAAAGGCAGGAAGAAGATCAAGGCAGGAAGAAGACCTGTAGATCTGAAGGAAGAAGTAGAGACTGCTGAGAAGAAGAAGATAGAAGAGAAAAGAAGCCTTCGCAAAAAGAGAAGAGAAAGAAGAAGAAGACAGAAGAGAGAAGAAGCAAAGGCAAGGAAGAAGAAGAAGTCTTCGCAGAAGAGAGAAAGAAGAAGAAAGGAAGAGAGACTGCAGAGAAAGAAGAATAAAGCAAAAGAAAAAGGGAAAACACTTTTAAGACGTCTGATCACAAGATCAGACGTCCAATTTCACTCTTTTGTCAATTATTTTTTTAAACCGCATACATTCATATTTGAATTCAAGTTTTGAGTAAATTAGAGTATTCAATTACTTTTGAGATTAGTAGTAAATTCCGATTGCTCCCTGTGTTCGACCTCGGATACTCCGATTTTCGAGTAATAAAAATCTTTATTTGTTGACGACGCTTGATCACCTATGCTACGACGCAATAACTGTTAAAACACGATCGAGCTGGTTGCTTCAACAGGAGGCAATCTTCTTATATGACAAAAACAATATAAAGGATATGTGCGCGTCGTGACTTACTGATGTGGGACTAAAGCCCACCACTTTCCCTCGCGTGCTCGCAGCAGACCGTGCCTTCAATTCCCTCAACTGCAGGCTCTGTTGGCATCGTTTGCTGGGTCAACTATCTTCACAAGACCTGCCCAAGTTCACAACACCTGGAATCTTGTAGTCCTGAGGTCTGGAGCAAGCGTGGAGCTTCCTCGAGTTGCCGTCAATGGCGGCCGAAGCTTGAGATCTGTCTGACACAAAAATAGCCTCGCGGCCTAATCAGATAACCGGGGGACCTTCGCCGTGTTACGACAAAGGTGAGGAGCTATGTGGCAGGCCACGGGGCGGCCTAGGTGTGAGTGCCTAGGTCGCTCTGTGGCCGGACGGGTGGGTGTGTTCGGGGGGTTGTTGTGGTGGTGTAGCAGGACTGTGGATGAGTGGAGGGTGCTCAGTGAGGTGAGGCGGAGGTTATGCGATGGTCGACGAGACATGTGGGGCTGCGGAGCGACGGGAGCGTCTAGCCTGAGGGTGGTCGGAGATGAGGAAGGTGGCGGTGGACAGGGATGGTCAAGGGTCAATTATGTGAAATAAAGTGAGGGAAATGAAAGAGTGGAAGATGGGGAACTTATCTGGACTGTTGGGAGAGAAGGGGGCAGTGGATTCAGATGGCTTGTTTGTGCCGTCGACAGAGAAGATAACCCTGAGGGAGATAACGTCGATGAGGAGGAGGTTAGGGAGGCGTGCGCTTGGTACGGTACGACGCGGGAAGATGAGGCAGAGTAGACTCTGCTGCTGGTATGGCGGCAGAGTAGACTCTGCTGCTGGTATGGCAGCAGAGTGACGAGAAGGAGGAGAGGTAATCGTCGGAGCTTGCGGGTTTCTTGGCCGGAGAGAGGAGAGATGAAATTTGGAGGATTCTACAGCCAAGACAAGTCTGAGAGATTTCGTAGAGGGTCGGAGGTCTTTTTATAGGTGCTGGCCGAGCTTCTGGTGCATGGAGGGCAAGCTTTTAGCCACCGTCGTCTCGTCGGAGAAGGAAGGTGGTTGGGATCCAAATCTTTCGTGCGTTCGCATGAGAGATTGGATAGGAATCAGAGATCATGATCGGACTCAGATGGAAGGGGATTCCTCAGAGAATCTCCCTTCCAATTCTGGGAGATCTCTGAGGGATCTGAGCGTATCCCCCTGTCATCCTCGCCGGAGAAGGATTCCTCCGCAATAATGGTGGAGGGACCTGATTGTAATATTGGAGAGAAAGCTAGGGGGTTTTATGTGATGGTTTTCAAAAGATAGGGACCAAAATGTGATTGGGTGTACTAAATTGCAAAGTAGGTCAAGATGACCTCCCCTTAGGTCCAAATTTTGGTACAAACCTAATTTTGACATAAGGAATCCAATGGTAAAGTTGGATTTGAGGTTTGACCATGTTTGACTGGACATTTTGCGTAAAAACCCAAATTAGGTCAATTGATGAGTTAGGACCCTAGTCTAGGTCAAACTAGGTTTCAAAGGCCAATTTAAATGTTCTAAACCCTAGGAGATATTTTTCCATGAATTTTAGAGGTTTTAATTGATTTTTATCCTGACCGGAGCCTTGTTGAATTAAGCGAGTCTGTTTTAGGATTACCAAATGTCATTTAATTCCTGGATTGCACATGAACACATTTCTGATTGATTCACCCCACTTTTTATCTCATTTAGACCATTTGACCTCTACTCTATCTCTGAGAAATCTCATTTATGTACTGCAATGGTAAAATTACAGTTTTAACCTTTATTTCATATTTTTTTCTCAGAACACTTATTCCTCCAATTAAGCCCTCTTCTAAGTCATGTAGGAGCATTTATTGTCTTTATTAGGTTAAAATGGGCTAGTTATGGCTCATGATGAGGCTCTCATCACCAGGAAAGAATTTGAGCCAGGCGTTGTAGAGCCAAACTTGCTGAGATGGCTCAAATTCCTTCCGCCGAATACGGCTGTCGTGAAAAGCCTTAGTGCATTGCTTGAAAGTTAAGGCAGAATCATAGGCTTCACGACGGAGCTCTTCCAGCTCCTGGAGTTGGAGTTTCCTTTCTCGATCACACAGGTGTAGGTCGAGGTTACATTGGCAAACTGCCCGATAAGCGCGATGCTCCAACTCCACGGGCAAATGACAAGGCTTCCCATAAACGATTCTTTAAGGAGACATACCAAGGGGAGCCTTGAAGGCTGTCCGATATGCCCAAAGTGCGTCAATCAGCTTGTCGAACCAATCCTTACTGTCAGGCCGAACAATTTTCTATATAATTTGCTTGATTTGCCGGTTCATCACCTCTGCCTAGCCGTTCGTCTGAGGATGATACGGGAATGCGATATGATGGTGAACTCCGTATTTCCTCAGAAGTGCCCGAAAAGAAGCATGGGTAAAGTGGCTTCCTCCATCCGAGATAATGGCTCGAGGGATCCCAAAGCGTGCAAAAATGTGGTCTTTGACAAATCGAGTGGATATAACATGGTCAGCACGGCGTGTGGGAATAGCCTCGATCCATTTCGAAACATAATCAACAGCCATGAGGATAAATTCGAAGCCGTTGGAAGGAGGAAAGGGACCCATGAAATCAATTCCCTAAATGTCGAAGATTTCTGTAGCTAGGATGGGTTGCAAGGGCATCATGTCACGACGTGACATTGATCTTAACGACTGGCACCTAGTGTAATGTTTGGCATAATTGTGTGCATCCTGGTGAAGGGAGGGCCAAAAGAAACCACACTGCAACACCTTGGCTGCAGTTTTCCTCCAAGAGAAATGACCTCCGCAGGCCTGATCGTGGTAGAAGGATAACACACTAGGGAATTCGCTGTTAGGAATATAGTGACGGATGATTTGATCAGCACCTATTCGAAAAAGTGGATTATCCCAGAAATAATACTTTGCTTCTGCCATGAGACGCTCACGCTGGTTTTTAGGGCAGCCACGTGGAAGGGATCCAGAAGCAAGGTAATTGGCAGTGTTGGCATACCAAGGTCCACTTGCCACATTAATTGCCAATAGGTGCTCATCGGGAAAAATCTCATTAATCGGCAGAGTAAGTCCAATATGGTCAGGGTCCAGTCTAGAAAGATGATCAGCCACAACATTCTGGGCTCCAGCCTTATCGCGAATCTCAATGTCAAATTCTTGGAGCAGAAGGATCCAACGAATCAGTCTGGGCTTGGCATCCTTGTTATGCATGAGATGGCGAATGGCCGGGTGATCAGTGAAAACAATAACATGTGAGCCTAGAAGGTAAGAGCAGAATTTCTCCAGCCCAAAGAGGACCACCAGTAGTTCTTTTTCAGTAGTAGTATAATTACGCTGGGCCTCGTCTAACGTCTTACTGGTGTAGTACACCACGAAGGGGTGTCTATTGCATCTTTGTCCCAGGATGGCTTCGACTGCAAGGTCGAAAGCATCACACATGAGTTCAAAGTCGAGGGACCAATCAGGTGGCTGGAGAACAGGGGCCTTGGTGATAGCATCACGCAGCTGCGTGAATGCTCATATGCAGTCGGGGTCCATATCGAAGGGTACGTCGGTCAATAGGAGATGAGTTAAAGGTCGAGAAATATTAGAGAAATCTTTGATGAATCTCCTATAGAAACCGACGTGTCCCAGGAAGGAGCAGATTTGTTTGATAGAGCCAGGCAAAGGAAAATCAGCACTTACATCAAGCTTAGCTCTGTCAACCTCGATACCCCTATCGGAGATGATATGTTCGAGAATAATTCCCTCGTGTACCATAAAATGACTTTTTTCCCAGGAAAGCACGAGGTTTACATCAATACATCTCCTAAGGATACGGGTCAGGTTGGCAAGGCAGTCATCGAAAGATGGTGCAAAGATCGAAAAGTCATCCATGAAGACCTCGAGAAAGTCACCCACCATGTCATGAAATATCGCCAGCATACATCTCTGGAAAGTTGCTGGCATGTTACAAAGTCCGAACAGCATCCTTCTAAATGCAAAGGTACCGAAGGGGCAGGTAAAAGTGGTTTTCTCTTGGTCCCGGGGGTCAATTTCCACCTGGTTATATCCTGAGAATCCATTCAGGAAACAGAAAAATTTATTTCCTGCTAACCGCTCCAGGATTTGGTCAATGAAAGGTAGCGAAAAGTGATCTTTCTTAGTTGCAGCATTGAGTTTCCTATAATCTACACGCACTCTCCAAGATGTAGGAGTGCGTGTATGGATGGTGAGTCCCGCCTTTTTGGGCATGACGTGAATCGGACTCACCCAGGGGCTATCGTTGATCGGGTAGATTATACTGGCATCCAGCCACTTAATAATTTCCTTTTTAATGACCTCCTGCATGTTAGGGTTGAGATGTCGCTGCATCTCACGGGAACGTCGAGCCTCCTCCTCCGTATATATACGGTGAGTGCAGTAGGAGGGGCTAATACCAGTTAAGTCTGATAAAGACCATCCAATGGCTGCCTTGTGTTCCATAAGGACCTTTGTTAGTTTGCACTCTTGCTCCCTGGTCAGTTTTGAACTAATGATTATGGGGAGTGTTTCATTTGGTCCCAAGAAAGCATACTTAAGTGTACTAGGTAGCTCTTTTAGCTCAGGAGTGGATGGTGAAAGTTCTGGCATTTCTTGGGATGAGAGTGTCCCAGGCGGATCGGAAAACAAGTCAGGAGGAAGAAGTTGGCCCTCAGATTGGCCAAGAAGAGGGGCTTCTTGGATAGATGGATTCAAAAAGGAATAGCCCCAGTGTGTAGTATGTGGGCTCAAGGTCCCAGTGTGGAATTGCAACTCCGCCTGATTTGGCGGGAAATAAACGGCAATCTGGTCTTCAAGAGTGTGGACCGGCGGTGAGTAGTCCGGATATGACTCAGACCACGAGGTATGGGAAGCGGAGAAAACCTCATCAGAAGTCTGGTCAGGAGAAGGTACGGGAATAGGTAGGGATGGGGGAATGTCACAATATGTGTCAGTCAGGCAATCGTCAGTGTTTACAGGTAATCCGCAGCAGCCAGAATACGTCCCAATTAGTCTGATACACGCGCTGATGGCCATGTCCTCGTCAGACATGTCATCCTTGATGCCATTGCAATCAAAGTTCTTAGCTACGTTGAAGATGTTAAGCTTGAGCTTCTCAGATCCAACGACAATCTCAATACAGCCCAACTCGCAGTCGATATGGGCGCGGGCTGTGGCCAAGAAAGGTCGATCAAGGATGATCGGATAATCAGAAAGTGAGCTAGGAATTTCCATATCTAAAACAAGAAAGTCAACAGGAAAACATAGACTGTTGACCCTAACCACCACGTCTTCCACCACACCCTTTGGAATTTTGACAGAATGATCTGCCAACTGTAACGTGACAGGGGTGGGTTTCAGATTTCCCAAGGAAAATTTTTTGAGCATGATGGTTGGTATAAGATTGATGGAAGATCCTAGATCAAGCAGGGCACGGTTAAAATTGCAGCCTTGGATGCTACAGGAAATAAGCGGTATGCTTGGATCTTTCTGCTTCGGTGGTAGATTTGACAGTATAGCACAACTTGCATGAGGCGAGAGAACCACCAAATTCTTAGTTTTCTTTGACTGTCGCCTAGGTGTTGTGTAGTCTTTGAAAAATCGGGCGAGAGTAGGTATGTGGTCAATAGCCTCTAGCAGGGGTACCTTGATTTCTACATCCTTAAACAAATTACGCAGGTTATCAAAGGCCTGCGTATCCTTCTTCTTGCCTTTTGGCTCCCTCAGTAGAGCCTCAGGGAATGGGACTGATTCTGGCACCAATTTGGGTGTATCGTCCCCTCGCGAATGCAGTGCACATCCCGAATGAGAGGGCGATGAAGAAAATGGGCCAGGATCAGGTCGAGGTGGATCGATGGTCTGCTTACCGCTCCTCGTAGTGATCGCATTGGATGATGCGGGTCTAGTGGGATCATAAGGCGGAGGAGGGTTCGCAATAGGGACATAAGAGTGAGGTGCTGTAGCGGGATTAGCCTGAAATCCCGATGGAATGCTCGGAGCTTGCAGAATCTGATGAACCTGCCCTTGAGAAGGTCGTACCTGTGGTTGAGGACCACGGGGTACGAAATTTTGTGGGTTGGGAACAGGCTGGGCTGAAAGAGTGCCCTGAGATCGAGTCGCCATGCGTAGTTGATTGATCTCGGCATTCTGCTGCACCAATTGGTGCTGAAGAGAGGTTATGTTCTCTTCATGGCACTTTGACATTTCCATCATCATTCGCATCAATTTATTAAGAGGACTTGATGCATGTTCTGTTTGCGGTACGCAAGGACCCGATGGCAGATTCGCCATAGGATTAAACTGGGTCCTTGGGATGACAGGTGCGGACGGTCGCATTGGTCCACCTGCGGGGTTTTGGCGCTGCGGGTTGCTGGACCATGAGAAGTTCAGATGATTTCGCCACCCTGGGTTATAAGTGGCAGAGAACGGGTTGTTCCCCAAGGCGCAAGCATCTTCTATGCCAGAAGACGCATCTGCATGTAAATATGCTTCCGAGATCATGGAGGCTTGGTCCTCCATGTCAAAATGCTGGCTTGCAGAAGCCAGATCCACATGACTTACCGAATTGCTTGGTGCGACACTCGGTAAGGAAGGTCTTATGGGGTTTCTCGGGATAAGCCTGGTGTTGGGCTTGTGACGAAATGGTGTGGTGGGGGTGTTTGCCATAGAATGGGAGGGGTTGGCCAGAAGCCCGTCTAGCTTCTTGTGCATGACGGAGATTTCATCCAATTTCTATGCGATAAGGCTGAGATCTGTGGATGAATGGGAGGGTCCCGTGTCAACTTCGTGGATATTACGGGCCAGGCTAGTACGATTAAAGGCGACAATGGAAGCATTGTTCATTGAGTTTTTGCTCATATTTTCAAATAATTCGAATGCTCCATTCTCGTCTTTATTCATGAAATTCCCTCCACAGGAAGTGTCTGCAATCTGCTTCAAAGTCTCATTTAGCCCATAGTAGAAAATCTGGGCTATATGCTACTTAGGCAGATCGTGGTGCGGACACTTCCTGAGGAGGTCATTATATCTCTCCCATGCCTCATGAAACTGTTCGCCGTTTTGTTGCGTAAAGGAAGTTATAGCACGGCAAAGCGCATTGGTTCGCCCAATTGGGAAGAACTTCTTGAGAAACGCTGTTCGCATCTCTTCCCAAGAGTAGATGGTTCTCCCAAGGGTGCGTAACCATTGCGACGCTTTATCCCACAATGAAAACGGGAACATTTTCATGAGAACTATTGGTAACCCGATATTTCTCGATTTAACTGTTTTAGCCAATCGGGTTAGGTCTTCCAAGTGGAGAAAAGGATCTTCACTTGCAAGACCATGGAAGTGAAAATTTATCAGGCCAATTATATTAGGTTTCAATTCAAAGTCGTCCCCGCCCATGGGGACCCGAATTTGTCCTATGGTCTCTGTAGCAGCGGGATTCTGATAGGAGCTAAGAGACCTAAGCTCCTCCCGTTCGGGAGGGTTCTACATTTCCTCCAATGTTTCCCTAGTGGCTTCAATTTGTTCATTATACATTTCCATTTAGGCTTGGAGGCAGGTTATGGGATCCAAGGCTCCACCACCTGGTGGGTTTGTAGGGCGGTTTCCTCCCTCAGGATTTTGGGGTGGGCGTGCAGTCATGTTTGTGGAGGAGGAGGATGATTCGGCTTCTTTTCTAAAATTATCAGACAATTCACTTAGTTCAGGGTTTTGTGACCTCCTCCCAAACATGCACTACCGCAGGAAGAATTGGGGGGATACGAAGGGAAAAGGAGATGAGAGAAATGACGCCGCAAAGGTACACTTGATGACAAATCAATACAATCAAATTCCTAACCTCTACAGTGTGCCCTTAGACCTAAAGATCTAAGTTACCTACTATCACGGCTTAAAGAATCGAATGTGAGCACTGAGGAACCACCGGGCCAGATTGAAAGGCTGTTTGCCCCAGTCTTAGACACCCGAAAGCATGCGGGAACCCTCACCAGCACATAGGCGCTACACGCAGGTAGTTAGACCTCCAATCCTTAATAATGGTCAAGTTGCTACCAGTTTTAGTTAGAGGCTTAGGATCGAGTGCTTTTGGAATGTGAAGGACGTTATTTACGGGTAATGCCCAAGCGGTTGATTTTATAAAGTGTGTAAACCAAGCATGCAACACGAAAATCTCCCCGAATTGAACTTTTAATTGGTGAATGGTTTTTAGAGTTTCAGCCTTAAGTAGTATGGATTTTAGGATTTCGCTGAATTACCAATTCAACCAATCTTCGGGTTTTGAGGGAATACAAGTTTTTTTCTAAGCCCAACAAACCCTTCTTCAATGTCAATTGGTTAATGCATGCTAAAATGCAATGAGCTTCCCTAGATGGAGATTTCTATGTGTGGATGTACGAGTCAATTTTAGATTAGTGTGAAAGGGAGCCAAAGCACTTCAATTCAAGTGCTCCCAATCACCAGAATGATGTTCCACACACAAGGCTCAACCATAAGATAAAGAAAATCAAATTGTTGGGGTTGAAGTATTCGAGATCGAATCTTAGGCACGTGAAAGGTCGTGGTGGGGCTGGAATCAACTCAATTCCAAGTCTCCCCACCAAAAAGGTGATCCCGAATTACAGATAAATGAGGCAAAGAGGGATGGCAATCAATCTATTTATTTTTGCCTCAAAGAATACTTCACACAGCGAAAAATTCAAGAATCAAGATTCTTGGATCTTCGCTATGCGAAGTTTGGAGGGAAATCCTGGGGCGGTGGGAGTGATGACAAACAATTCGACAAGTGATATTTAATCCACTTGCCCCAAGAGATCCCAAGAAGTTTTTTTTTTTTTTATCAAGGTGACAAGTTGACTTAAGTTGCTAAGAAAGAGAGACCTACCTGTTCAGCAACATGGGCGAAGCTCCATTGCGGTGCCGGCAGCTTCACGCTCTCGTTCCCACCTTGGATCTACCCACGTCTCCGACTTCGTCTGCCTGCCTTCTCCTTGCAACTGGTTCACCTGCACACCAACAAACAGAAACACCCGTGAAGAGAAGGGTGTGAGAAGAGAAAAATTAAAGGAATGGAGTAGAAACTTACCTGAATGCGCACTTCCCTGGCAATGGCGCTAGACAAAAGTGTGGTCGGGCTCGGATAGGTTGTGCTAATA
Organism: Thalassia testudinum; assembly: GCA_037157565.1. Taxonomy (NCBI): domain Eukaryota; kingdom Viridiplantae; phylum Streptophyta; class Magnoliopsida; order Alismatales; family Hydrocharitaceae; genus Thalassia; species Thalassia testudinum. Next base: position 214,495,260 of record JAZHRO010000024.1, read on the forward strand.
TGGTGATTTAATCGTTGAAATGAGTATAGTGGTTAACCTAAATCGAGCCTAACCATCTTTTTACAAAATTTTTAACCTGGCATACTTGATTTTATCTTGGTCACTTTTAGGCCCAGGGTCGAACTCAGGGAAGCGGGATTAGAGGTGAACAAGTTTCTACGCCTTTCATACAATGAATCTCTTCTGTTCGTTTATTATATTTTTGGTGTTTTTCTATTTAAGGTTTTTTTCTGATAATTTTGTCCTTAAGGTACAACCTCAAAAATCAAGTCCTTGGCCTAAAGCCAGATTGTTCTTGGTTTTGAGCCAAATTAGGGTTTCAAAACTGGTCTTACAATCTGGAAGATCGAGTACCTGCAAGACAAGGATTATCTTTTCTCTTTTACTAATTTTTTTATCTTTTTAATAGCAGGAAAGAAAAATAGAAATAAGATAAATATAGTATATATGTATATATAGGTATATATATTATATATATATATAGGGGTGGGGGTGGAGGTGGAAATGACGTGTAGCATGGTGTCGAGTTGATCGTCGTCTAGGAAGATGCAACCATCAGGACGAAGTGCCACGTGGAGTGTAGGATGGATGGGTGGAAGGTGTGTGCGGAGACGCTTTTTGTACTCATGTATCGGGAAATATCAGTAACTGGTGCAGATATTCCCACGATAAAACGTGTGGTAGGTGATATGAAAATATATATATATATATGTATATACATAAATATATATTTATATGTATATATATAGATATGGTTATAATTATATAGGTGTATATGTAGTTATATATATATAGATATGGAAATATATATATATATATATGTATTTATAATTAGATGTATAGGTATGTATATATAACTATATAGATATAGATATATATATGTATATATGTATAGTAATATATGTACATAGATATATATATACGTATATATGTATATAGATATATTAGTATAAGTATCTATGTATATAGATATATGTAGATATATATATATATATATATATATATATATATATAGGTATTTATATCTATAGATATATCTGTATATATGTATGTATATTTGTATATATATATATGTATAAATATATGTGTATATATATGTATATATATATATATATATATGTATATATACTTATACTTAGTTTTATAGGTAATAATATATGTATAGATTTATGTATATATATATAAATATATATATGTATATATATATAAGTATATAGTCATGTACAAGTGAGTGAGTGTGTGTGTGTATGTGTCTGCGGGAGGGAGTGAGAGAGTGGCTGTGAAAGAGAGATAGAGAGAGAGAGAGAGAGTCTGCTAGAGGAAGAGGGCACGGGCGTTTAAGCCGTCTGGAGGCTGCACCCGTCGTCTAATGGCCCACGCGTAGGTGTGCGAAGATGCGCGCGCACGTTGGAGGGAGCGGGCGCGAGGGAGATTGCAGCGCAATGCGTGACGCAACACATTGCGCTGCGTGCTGGAGTGGGTGCAGGCGAAGGCACAGGTGCTAGTGGACGCTGGAGCGGGTGCGGGTGTGGAGCGGGGATGGGCTGGAGGCGGTCGCGGGCGTGGAGAGAGAGCTCACGGTGACTGGATAAGTGAGAAGCTTTCCGGTCACCGCACTATAGCTACAGTGTTGCACTCTCTAGCGTGAACAGTAGCTACAGTGCCACGGGCTCTGGACAGCCAGTTGCAGCTAGTGCTGCGTGCGCGGGTGCGCTGGAAGGCACCTACGCGTGCGAAAAGAGGCTGTGGTCGGTGCCTGCGTGCGCGCGGGCTGTTGCTGCTGATGCTGATGCCTTGCTGCTGCTGCTGTGAAGCTTCAGACCTCGGAGATGCAACATGGCGGGAAGGGTTGGAACGACGAGAACAGAGAGGTGATCCACCACGCCCACTGGCTCTTTGACGAGCTGGGCGGTGGTGGGACTCACAGTGGTAGTCGTGTACCATTGTGAGCTGCTCCTGCCCGCAGCATAGCTCCTCAGTAGAAGAGGTGCTGCGTATGGAGGGGAGAGGGGAGGAGGCAGCCTGGAGAGGGAAGGCTGCTGTATGTGTTATGTGGACTAGGCTCCCTGCGGAAGGAAGCGAGGAGGGCTTTTTAAAGAGGATGGAGGCAAGCACAGCCATGCCCTGGGCTGTGCATGGCTGTGCATGCGGCTGCAGGGTATGCGATGGCAGAGAATGGCGCGAAGAAGATCAAGCAATGCCCTACAGCTGCGGAGAAGAAGAAATTCAAAGCCAATAAAAAAGTGAAGATGGTGAATTTGAGAGGCAGCACTTGAAGAATACATTCATTACAAGGCCAATTTATTCACTCTCCTCCCCTCTCAATTAAATGCATGTATGCGTTTATTTTTACAAATGCACTATGGTTACCTAAAATGCAATGGCAATGCTAGGAAATAGCACAAGATGGAGCAATTGTTGGTGTATTTTTGTTGTGCAATCAGCAAGTAACTAATAGTAACAAAAGTACAGGAGTAAAGAAATAAACTACTACAGTACACACCACCACAACAGTAGAGAATTTAAAAAAGTATAGTAATATAATGTTTACAACAAACGAGTACAGAAGTGTAACAAAAATACTAACTACAACAGAATGGTACAACAAAAAGGTACACTACTGGGCTCTACTGGGCCCAGCACCCTCCGCAGTCGTAGGCTCTGGCTGCTCAACACCTGGACCTGAAAAAGGTTGTAAGTACAACACGTCAACGAAATGCTGAGTAGAGTGGCAACCAGCTAACTAAGAGAAACAGTAAAGGTGGATAGGTAGCTGTTGTTTTCAATTTCTTTCTTTATTCAACTAATTATTCTTTTTTTCATCACTTGGTTTATTTATCAGGTACTTTTCTTGATCTCGAATGTTCCTCGTGGGAACGATCTTGATTGCAGTCTTTTCCGAAGAGTAGAAGTAGCACGTGGTGATCTCCTGGTCGGGAGAGTCCCCCGTGGTGGTCCTACACTCAGTAAACCACCCTAAGGATGCTGACAGACATAACGGTGACTACGGCACGCGCGATAAACGCACGGGTAGCTACCCTGCACTGACACGCGGTCAGTCATTTCCGTTAACGGGTGCGCCTAAAGCACAGCACGGAACCAGTATAGGGCTTAGCCCTCTCAGTAACAGGGGTCTAGCCCCTAAGAACCAAACAGGGGTCTCGCCCCTCCACAGTCCGTGCACCCTCGCCTGACTACCCTGGTTTGCCTAGTGGGCCTAACAAGTCGATGTAGGACAGCTAGCTGAACCCCAGGCCCCGTGGGGTGCCTAGCTCTCTCCCTACACTAGTAGCTCTCCCCGGTACTGTGTATGCGAGGGCCACAGAGTCAGTACAAAGTGGCCAGTCCTAACCCCGTGTCCCAACCCTAGGGCGGCTAGCTCCGCTTTGCACTAAACAGGGGGACAGTCGCTCTCCTTGGTACTCCATACTCAAGGGCCAACTCACTTCCCCATTCACCTTTCCAGTTCCATTCTATTTATTTCCAGGAGCTCTACTCCTAATTCCCCGTAGGGTTCATGCTCATGTTTCTCAGACCAAGCCATACTATGTTTCATCATTTCAGGTTTATTCGCAGATAGCACATGTTCCCAACATTCAATCTTTCTTTTCCAATTTATGTACAAGCAGCTCGGATTTAATTTCAAAAAAAATAGGAATTACAAGTAGCAGTTACCAACAACAGTACTCTACATTTCACAGGTAGCTGTTATCCAATTTCAGGCTATTATTACTATTATTCTATCTACTCATCCAAGACTGCAATTCAGGCATTCAATACAATCGTTCCAGTGTTTCTAGTCCTAGGATTCATGCCATACCCTAGGATCTATCATTCAATCTAGTGTTTCTGGTCCTAGGATTCATGCCATACCCTAGGATCTATCATTTATTCCAGATATGCATTTATGTTTGTAATTAACTAAGGGAAGCTACTCTACCCGCAAAATCGGGAGTAATGGGGACTCGATCGGCAGGTCTGCGTGCCTCCGTAACCCCCAAATGCGCAACGGAACAAGGTCCTAACACAAGGATCAACCACAAGGAACCACTCAGAACAGGATAAAAGTATATCAAACAAGTAGAGGAACTTATACGAAGAAGAACGAAATCTCAAATGTGGAAATCGGACCTCAAACGGACCCTAAACGGGTCAAAAATGATAAATCTGACTCAAATCAGATGTCTGGAACACCTTCCAGACGTCTTAAAAGGGGTCCAGATCCATACCTCACCCTGTGCTATTCCTCATACGTCCAGGGATCCTGCTGAACCGTTTGGACTTAGTTCCAGATGTCCAGCTATCTCTCAGGACGTCTGGAGATGCTCTCCGCCGCCTGGTGTCTCGCTTAGATGTCTAAATCGTGTGGGAGGGTGTGTCCCGCACCTTCTTGAAGTGAATCCTGCAAGCGCACGCAAAATCTACTTAACACGGCACGCGACAAAGTCTCGGTGGAATGGCCTGTATGGCTGTATCCGCAAAGGGAATCATAAGGCGCAGTACGTACCTCTCAGTCGTCTGGAGCTTCCTCCAGACGTCGTCCACGTCGTCTGGATGTAGGTCCAGACGTCTAATTCTGGGAAAATCCCAGAATCAGAGCCTCCGTCGTCTTCTTCCTGTCGCGCGTGACCATGCCGAGCAGCTGCTCATCCGCTGCACTCGGCTGCAGCAGTGCTGGGGGAAACCTCCCCAACATAATGCTCCGCCTCGCGCACGCCTGACCGGCCTCGAGCTGCTCCGACGATCTCTCTCACGGCTTGTGCGCTCTCCTCTCCGCCGCTGCACTTGGCTGTAGTGGCTGCTCTCGCTCTCGTGCTGGAGGAAGGGGAAGACGGATGGATGTAGGGTGGCGTGAGGGAGAGGAGAGGGTATAAGTAGGCATGAGGGGAGAAAAGGTTCTGCAGTTGGCGAGGGAAGAAGAAAGAGAAGAAGGCAGCTGGGGCTCAGTTTGCGCGCGGCAAGCGTGCAGGCTCGCGGTCGTACGCATGCAAAAATTGATTTTCAGACGTCTGGGAAGGCATCCAGACGTCTGACCAGACATATGGCCCAAGTCCCAGACGTCTTAAAGAACTTTGATGGCACAGGTCTTAACAACATAACAAACTCAAAGGAAGTTTCGTTCTCGAAACTTGTGCTAGCTAGGGTGCGAAAAAATAACAACATACGCATAACAAACTCAAAGAGGACTGAAACCGGTCCAAAAGGACATACCCTCAAAGAGCTCTGGGTACCGCTCCCGCATCGCCGCCTTAGGCTCCTAGGTAGCCTCCTTGTACTGCTGGCTCCTCCACAGGACTTTCACCATGGGTACCTGCTTCCGTCTCAGACTCTAGACGGCCCTATCGAGTATCTGCATTGGCCGCTCTGGGTAGGTCTGGTTGTCACCCACCTCGACGCTCTTGTGGCTCAGAACGTGACTGGGATCGGTGACGTACTTCCTGAGGTTGGACATGTGGAACACGTCGTGCACACCAGAAAGCTGGGGAAGGGCAAGCTTGTAAGCAACGGGTCCAACCTGCTCCAAGACCTTAAAGGGTCCCACAAACCTTGACGCGAGCTTTCCTCTCACCCCAAACAGCTGTAGGCCCTTCATGGGCGAAACGCGAAGGAAGACATGATCCCCAACCTCAAACTGCACCTCTCTGCATTTCTGATCTGCATAGCTCTTCTATCTACTCCTAATAGTGCGGAGTCACCTGTGAATCTGCTCGATCACCTCCTGACTCTGTCGGATCAGCCTGGGGCCAACCTCCCACTTGGTCCCCACCTCAACCCAACTCAAGGGTGCCGTACACCTCCGTCTGTATAGAGCCTCATAGGGTGCCATGTCGATGCTCGAGTGATAGCTGTTATTATATGCAAACTCCGCCAGGGGAAAGTGCTCCTCTCAAGAGCCCCTCCAGTCCAGTACACAAGCATGCAAAAGGTCCTCAAGTTTCTGTATCGTGCGCTTTGATTGTCCGTCCGTCTGGGGGTGGTATGCTGTACTGAACCTCAACCGTGTCCCCAAGGCCTGCTGAAACTCGGCCCAAAACTGGGACGTAAAGCAGGTATCCCAATCGGATACAATCTCTCGCGGAACTCCATGCAGACGTACCACGTTGCGGATATACCTCTCTGCCAACTGTGCTGGTCCCAATGTGACTCGGATCGGCAAGAAACGTGCCATCTTCATCAATCTATCTACGATCACCCAAACTGCATCGTGTCCTCACTGGGTAACGGGCAAGCCCACCACCAAGTCCATGGTGATGCTCTCCCACTTCCACTCTGCCATTGGAAGTGGATGCAAAGGCCCTGCAGGCCTCTGATGCTCGGCATTCACCTGCTGGTACACTAAACACTACTGTACGAATTCGCCTACATCCCGCTTCATTCCCCTCCACCAAAAGTTGCGTCTCAAATCATGGTACATCTTTGTATTTTCGGGATGTATGGTGAACCTGGAACTGTGTGCCTTAGTCAGGAGCTCTCTCAATAGCTCCTCGTCCCTGGGAACGCATAAACGTCCCCTCATGTGCAACACCTCATCTGTAAAGGAGAAGTCCCCAAGGTCCCCTGACAGTACTCTGTCATGCAATGACTACAAGTACGGGTCGGCCATCTGTCCTGTGATGATGCGATCTATCAGCTCTGGCCTCGTCTGTCGTGTCACAGTCACTGCCCCACAGTGCCCCCGTAACTCGAGGGGTCGCCAACTACCCATCTCCTCCATGAGGCTCCAACTCTACGCCTGTAAACTGGCCAAGTGAGCGGGCACCTTCCGGCTCAAGGCATCAGCCACCACGTTGGCCTTCCCCGAATGGTAGGAAATGCTGCAGTCATAGTCCTTTAGGAGCTCTAACCAACATCTCTGTCTCATGTTGAGCTCCTTCTGATCAAACAAGTATCTAAGGCTCTTATGATCTATGAAAATCTCAAAGGTCTCACCGTATAGGTAGGGCCTCCAAGTCTTCAGTGCGAAGACGACACCTGCCAGCTCCAGGTCATGGGTAGGGTAGTTATGCTCATGGGGCTTCAGTTGCCGCGAAGCGGAAGCGACAATGTGACCCCTCTGCATGAGCACACCCCCTAACCCCTGCAAAGAGGCATCCGTGTACACAACGAATCCACCACTACTGTCAGGGATGGTGAGCACCGGAGCCGAAGTCAGCCTCTCCTTCAGCTCCTGAAAACACGCCTCACAAGTGTTTGTACAATAAAAGGGCACGTCCTTCCGAGTCAGCTGTGTCATAGGATGTGCAATCTGCGAGAAGCCCCTGATAAACTACCTGTAATAGCCTGCCAGTCCTAAGAAACTACAGATCTTTGTCACTGTGCGCGGTCTCTCCCACTTGAGCACTACCTCAACCTTGGCTGGGCCCACAGCCAAGCCATCCTCTGAGATAACATGGCCCAAGAAGGTCACCTCCCTTAACCAGAACTCGCACTTATTGTATTTGGCATACAGCCTACGTTGTCTCAGTGTGTCCAAAACCATCCGCAAGTGCTGTCCGTGCTGCACCTGATCTCGAGAATAGATGAGCACATCATCAATAAATACCACCATGAACTGATCTAGATACGGTCTGAACACCTGGTTCATCAAATCCATGAAGGCAGCGGGGGCGTTGGTCAGCCCAAACGACATGACCAAAAACTCGTAGTGTCCGTACAGAGTGCGGAAAGCTGTCTTGGAGACGTCTGTCTCCTTGATCCTCAACTGGTGGTACCCAGACCTCAAGTCTATCTTGGAGAATACCGTGGCACCTCGCAATTGGTCAAACAAGTCGTTAATCCTCGGCAGTGGATATCTGTTCCTGATGGTAACCCTATTCAGCTGTCTGTAGTCCACACAAAGGCGTAGGGTACCATCCTTCTTCACAAACAATATCGGGGCTCCCTATGGAGACGCATTGGGCCTCACAAAGCCCTTCTCCAGAAGGTCCTGCAACTGGGACTTGAGCTCTCACAGCTCAAGTGGTGCCATTTTGTAAGGTGCTGTAGAAATGGGGCTAGTCCCCGGTAGCAGTAAGATCTCACCTCGATCTCATGCTCGGGCGGTAGTCCTGGCAACTCGTCTGGAAACACGTCGAGGTACTCTCTGACCACCGGGATACTTTGGAAGTCTGCCACAGGGCTGGGCTCCGCCACCACACAAGCCAGGAAGCCCTCACACCCCTGGTCCAAAAGTCTCGATGCTCGAAGTGCAGAAATGCACCTGAAGCTTCCGTCCACTAGCTGCCCTGAAACTCGAAAGAAGGCAACTCCGGTATGGAGAAGATGATCTTCCTCTCGAAATAGTCCACCAAGGCATGGTAGGCGGATAGCTAGTCCATCCCCAGAATCACGCCAAAGTCCTCCATCTATATCATAATCAGGTCAGCGAGGAGGCTGTATCCCCCAACACTGACCTCACAACCTGTATAAACCTCCTCAGCTACAAACAGCTGACTACCCGGACCTCTGATCATGAACAGATCCTCTAACAACATAGTCCTACCCCAAACTAACCTCAAAACTGGCAGCGACAAACGAGTGCGTGGTGCCAGAGTCAAAAAGCCTGTAAACTAGTCTGTCAGAAACTATAACCATACCTGCCACCTGATGGTCCGCCTGGATAGGTTATTAATATGATATTTTTATCGTTGAAATGTGTATAGTGGTTAACCTAATTCAGACCTAACCATCTCTTTACAAAATTTTTAACCTGGCCTAATTGATTTTATCTTGTCACTTTTAAGCCCAGGGTCGAACTCAGGGAAGTGGGGTTCAAGTCGAGTTTCTACGTTTTCCTTAAAACGCGTCTCTTCCGTTCGTTTATTCTGTTTTTGGTATTTTTCTTATTTAGGTTTTTTTTTTTGGTAATCCTTGTTCTTGAGGCACACCCTCAAAATTGTGTCCTTGGCTTTTAGCCAAAACAGAGTTTCAAAACACGTCTTGCTACTTGCAAGATGGGGTACCTGCAAATCAAAGATTATCTTTTCACTTTTATACCTTTTTTTTATCTTTTTACTAAGGAAGCTATCAGATAGAAAGTAAATATAGTAGCTATAGATATATATTTATATGTAGTATATATATAAAGGGGTGGGGGTGGAGGTGACGATGGAGTGTAGCACTATGTCGAGTCAGTCGACGTCTAGAGAGACGCAACCAACACGACTAGGTGCCGCGTGGAGTGTGGATGGAGGATGGATGATGTATGGGACCACGCTTTTTGTACACGCTGTATCGCAGAATATCAGCAACTGGTGCAGATATCCCCGCGATACAGCGTATAATAAATAACGTGAAAATATATGTACATATGTATGTATATAAATGTATAAGTATATATGTATAGATATATATAGATATATATATATATATATATATATATATATGTATGTATATATGTATATAGCTATGTATATATGTATATAAGTATATATATATAATACTATATGTATGTATACATAACTATATAGATATACTATGTATATATAAGTATATATATATAATACTATATAGATATATATATATATATGTATATAAGTATATATGTATCTAGATATGTAGATATATGTATATAGTTATATAGATATATATATGTATATATGTATGTATATATGTATCAATATATAAGTATGCGTATATATATGTTTATAGTATAGGTGTGTGTGTGTGTGTGTGTGAAAGTGTGAGTGTAGATGTCTGTGTGCGTCGGTGTAGTGTGTGAGAAAGTGTTGTGAGAGAGAGTGAGAGAGAGAGAGAGAGAGAATGGGAGAGAAGGCAGGAGAGAGCGGGCCGCACTGCAGGGGACGAGTTAAGACGTCCGGAGGTGAAGACCGTCGTCTGATGGTCGCGGGCGCACGGGCGCGTCTTCGCCCAGAGGAGGAGAGGAGTCTGCGTCGCCGGCTGCGAGCGCGGAGGCTCGCGACAGCGCGCTCAGAGAGGGAGGCGGGGAGTCTGCAGGCGGGCGCGGAGGAGGTCTGCAGGCGCGCGCGGACGCTTGCAGAGGTTGGCAGGGAGCGGGAAGACGCTTGGCCGGCCGCTGCAGAGGTGTGCAGCGGCCGGTTGTGGGTGCGGAAGGCGGGCGACAGAGCGTACTAACGGAAGCGGGGAAGGTCTGCAGGCACGCGCGGAGTGGCTGGGGCGCTTGCAGACGCTCGCGGAAGCTGCGGGGGTCGGCGCGAGGAGGCCTGGCCGCTGCTGTGCTCGCAGCGGCCTGCTGCGGCTGCAACTGTGGCGTGGACAGAACGGAGACGGAGGCGGGGAACGGGCCTGCAGGCGCGCGCGGAGGGTTGAGCGCCTGCGGGGAAGGTCGCGGAGGAGGCGGGGGTGCTGCTGCTGCTGCTGTCGACGCTGGGCTGCTGCTGCTGCTGCTGCTTCAAGCTTCGGACCTTGAAGCGGCAGCAATGGCGTGGAGATGAAACCGAAAAGAAATGAAGACACCACGCCCACCTGCTCGTTGAAGAGCTGGGCGGTGGTGTTCCCACTGTGGTGGTGAGCACCACAGTGGGTTCTCCTGCTCGCCGGGTGCCTCCTCGACGGAGGGCCGACGTATGGGAGGGGAGAACGGTGGAGAGGAAGGTGGTGGACTGCAGGGTGGCGTTTTGCAGTAGCTGCCGCAGCTGCGTATTGCAGCAATGTTTCCCCCCTCCCCCCTCGTCGCGAGGAAGAGCTGCGGCTTTATAGAGGAGGAGAGCATGGCGGGGAGGCATGGCAGCAGCAGGGAGAGGCGTTGGAGAGTGGCTGCTGCAGGGAGAGGCGCGGGGAAGTTGTAGCAGCGGGGAATGGGAGGAAGAGGCAGCGTGGCAGTTGCAGCCGTAAGAAAAAAATAAAAATCAAGTGGAGATAAAAAATAGAAGAGATGGATTTTTGTAAAGAGGCACTTGAGGAAAATGTAAATTATGAAGCCCTTTTATTTCATTCTCCTCTCCTCTCAATTAAATGCATGAATGCATGTATTTTTACAAATGCAACAATGGAATCCTAATATGCATAGGTAGTGCTAGGAAATAGCATAAGAAGGCGTTCTTATAGGCGTGTTTTGAGGTGCAAACATATACCCCCATGCCTATCTTTTGCTAGTCCCTAGCAAAACCGTATTTAGAAATGTTCTTAAGCTGAAGATTTTCTTCTGAGATGATATCGGTGTGTTTATTATCGGATATTGTGAGAACCAATTGTAAAGAAGACTACCAGTACTTTAAGTCTTACATGACAAAGATCATCTCTCAACTAACCAGGGCTCTTGATATTTAAACCTTAAGTACGATTTCCAGGACCCAGGAGGTTTTGCCGTACTCGAGAGCTCAAGAGGTTATGGTTTGTGCATAGTGATGGATCAAGACTAACCAGATGAACATTAAGACTCAATCCCAGGGTTTCACGAATTTTTAAGTACAGGTTGGTCCCAGTTTCAGCTCATGTCTTCGAATTGACCCTTAAGATGATGACGGAAAACTCAACTCCCATTTTCTGATTTTTTTTTTTTTTTTTTTTTTTTTTTTTTCACCGAAAAACAAAGTATACAGACATTTATGAGATATACTGACTCTTTTAAAACATCTCTTTTCTGATTTTTTTTTTTTTTTTTTTTTTTTTTTTTTTTTTTTTTTGGTGGGAGAGTTTCTTTTTGTTGGAAAGAGCCACTCCTAAACACAAGACTAAAGCTTGGGATAAAAAGTCTACCTGCACGCACAGGTAAGGACTCCACCTTCCCTAATGAACACTAGGGTTGGATCTTATGTTCACCTGTTCTTTCCTGATATGTGTAGTGTGAACCAAGTTTACTTAAGCTCTCAAGAAAAAGCAAACCAACGAATCCTGTACTGTGTCTCAGGTACAAGAAACGTTCTTAGTTAGGAGAGATTTTGATCTATTTCGTCAATGCTTTAAGTGAATTAAGCCGAGCCTGAGCGAATCAAGCTTCTGTGGCCTGGAAATTCTTCAAAACAGAGGTTGAATATCCATAAACACTTATTGTATTTATTTATTTATTTTTTTTTTTTTTTTGTTTCAGCTTTTAGATCATTACTAAACACCATTTATTACTAATATATATATATATATATATTTTTTTTTTTTTCTTTTCTTTTTTCTTTTTCTTGCATATTTATAAATAGGTGGTAATTGTCTGATACCATAAAATACCCGGATCCTATGGATGCCTATCCACCCCCCCATGCCAAACAATGCTATGTCCTCATATGCATGCAAGGAAAGGCAGAGAACGGACGACAGATCGGGTAACAGGAGCTGAGGTTTAGGGTATAAATCAGGGTGGAAGGGTGGGTGGATGGTGGGTGGTGAAGAGAAAAGCGAAGTAATCGCGATAGAGGCGTGAAAAGTAATGGTGGATGGTGAGAGATTTGGCGTTTTCTGGGACGAGAATGTCCCAGGCGGATCAGAAAACAGATCAGGAAGAGGAAGTTGGCCCTTAGATTGGCCAAGAAGGGGGGCTTTTTGGATAGATGGATCCAAAAGGGAATAGCCCCGGTGAGTAAGCTGTGGGCTCAAGGTCCCAGTGTGGATTTGCAAATCCGCCTGATTTAGCGGGAAAGAAAGGGCAATCCGGTCTTCCATAGTGTGGACCGGCGGTGAGCAGCCCGGCAATGACTCAGACCACGAGGTATGGGAAGCGGAGAAAACCTCGTCAGAAGTCTGGTCAGGAGAAGGTACAGGAATAGGGAGGGATTGGGGAACGTCACAGTTTGTGTTGGTCAGGCAGTCGTCAGGTAATTTGCAGCAGTCTGAATCGGCTCCAATTAGTTCGATACACGTACTGACAGCCATGTCCTCGTCAGACGTGTCATCCTCAATGTGATCACTATCAGCATAAGAGTGCGGTGCTGCAGCGGGATTAACCTGAAATCCCGAAGGAATACTCGGAGCTTGCAGAATTTGATGAACCTGTTCCTGAGAAGGTTGTACCTGTGGTTGCGGACCACAGGGTACAAAGTTTTGCGGGTTTGGAACAGGTTGGGCGGGAAAAGTGCCCTGAGATCGAGTCGCCATGCTTAGTTGATTGATCTCAGCATTCTGCTGCGCCAAATGCTGAAGAGAGGTCATGTTTTCTTTATGGCGCTTTGACATTTCCGTCATCATTCGCATCAATTTATCAAGAGGTTTTGATGCGTGTTTGGTTTTCTGTACACAAGGGCCTGATGGCAGAGTTGCCATAGGATTAGACTGGGCCCTTGGGATGACGGGTGCGGACGATCGCATTGGTCCACCAGCGGGGTTTCGACGCTGCGGGTTGTTGGACCATGCAAAATTGGGATGATTGTGCCACCCTGGGTTATACGTGGCAGAAAACGGGTTATTCCCCAGGGTGCAGGCATCTTCTATGCCAGAAGACGTGTCCGCATATGTGTCCGAGTACACGGAGGCTTGGTCCTCCATGTTGAAATACTGGCTCGCAGAAGCCAGTTCCACATGACTTACCGAGTCGCTTGGCGCGACACTCGATAAGGAAGGTCTTACAGGGTTTCCAGGGATAAGCCTGGTGTTGAAAGAATTGAAATTGTGACGAAGTGGTGAGGCGGAGGTGTGTGCCATGTTTGTGGAGGAGGAGGATGATTCGGCTCTTTTTCTAGATTTATCAATCAATACAAGCAATTCAGGGTTTTGTGACCTCCTCCCAAACATGCACTACCGCAGGAAGAATTGGGGAGATGAGAAGGGAAAAGGGATGAGAGAAATGACGCCGCAAAGGTACACTTGATTACAAATCAATACAGTCAAGTTCCTAACCTCTACAGTGTGCCCTTAGACCTAAAGATCTAAGTTACCTACTATCACGAACTACGGAACCGAATGCGAGCACCGCGGAACCACCGGGCCAGATTGAAAGGCCGTTTGCCCCAGTCTTAGACACCCGATAGCACGCGGGAACTCTCACCAGCACGTAGTCGCTACACACAGGTAGTTAGACCTCCAATCCTTAGTAAGGGTCAAGTTACTACCAGTTTTAATTAGAGGCTTAGGGTCAAGTGCTTTTGGATTGTGAAGGGCGTTGTTTACGGGTAATGCCCAAGTGATTGATTTTAAGAGTGTGTAAGAACAAGCATGCAACGGGGAAATCTCCCCGAATTGAAGTTTTTATTGGCGAATGGTTTTTAGAGTTCAGCCTTAAGTAGTATGAATTTTAGGGTTTTGCTGAATTACCAATTCAACCAATCTCCGGGTTTTATGCAAAAATACAGGTTTTCCTTCTAAAACCCAAGAAACCCTTCTTCAATTATCAGTTAGTTAATGCATGCTAAAATGCAATGGGCTACCCTAAATGGAGATTTCTAAGTGTGGATGCACGAATCAGTTTTATATCAATGTGACAGGGAGCCAAAGCACTTCAATTCAAGTGCTCCCAATCACCAGAAATGATTTCCACACACAAGGCTTCAACCAAAAGATAAAGAAAATAAAATTTTTGGGGTTGAAGTATTCAGGATCAAATCACAGGCAAATTTGAAAAGTCGTGGTGGGGTTGGAATCAACTCAATTCCAAATCTCCCCACCAAAAATGTGATCCTGAATTAAAGATAATTGAGGCAAAAGAGGGATACAAGCAATCTTTTTCTTTGCCTCAAAGAATACTTCCCATGGAGAAAAATCTAAGAATCAAGATTCTAGAATTTTCGCTATGCGAAGTAAGGCGGGAAATCCCGGGGCAGTGGGAGTGAAGACAACCAATCAATCAAGTGAATTTTAATCCACTTGCCCTCAAGAAATCCCAAGAAGTTTTTCTAATTTTTAGTTTTTAAATTTTTTTTTATTTTTGTGGTGGCAAGTTAACACTAATTTGATGAGAAAAGAAAACCTACTTGTTCGGCAACGTGTGCGAAGCTCCAATGCGATGTCGGCGTCTTCACGCTCTCGTTCCCGCCTTGGATCTGCTCACGTCCTTGACTTCGTTAGCCTTCTTCTCCTTCCACCAGGTTCACCTGCACACCAAAAACAATAATACCCGTGAAGAGAGAAGAGACAAATTTAAAGGAATTGGATAGAAACTTACTCGAAAGCGCACCTCCCCGGCAGCGGCGCCAGAAAAGCTATGATGGTCCGCCTGGATAGGTTATTAATATGATATTTTTATCGTTGAAATGTGTATAGTGGTTAACCTAATTCAGACCTAACCATCTCTTTACAAAATTTTTAACCTGGCCTAATTGATTTTATCTTGTCACTTTTAAGCCCAGGGTCGAACTCAGGGAAGTGGGGTTCAAGTCGAGTTTCTACGTTTTCCTTAAAACGCGTCTCTTCCGTTCGTTTATTCTGTTTTTGGTATTTTTCTTATTTAGGTTTTTTTTTTTGGTAATCCTTGTTCTTGAGGCACACCCTCAAAATTGTGTCCTTGGCTTTTAGCCAAAACAGAGTTTCAAAACACGTCTTGCTACTTGCAAGATGGGGTACCTGCAAATCAAAGATTATCTTTTCACTTTTATACCTTTTTTTTATCTTTTTACTAAGGAAGCTATCAGATAGAAAGTAAATATAGTAGCTATAGATATATATTTATATGTAGTATATATATAAAGGGGTGGGGGTGGAGGTGACGATGGAGTGTAGCACTATGTCGAGTCAGTCGACGTCTAGAGAGACGCAACCAACACGACTAGGTGCCGCGTGGAGTGTGGATGGAGGATGGATGATGTATGGGACCACGCTTTTTGTACACGCTGTATCGCAGAATATCAGCAACTGGTGCAGATATCCCCGCGATACAGCGTATAATAAATAACGTGAAAATATATGTACATATGTATGTATATAAATGTATAAGTATATATGTATAGATATATATAGATATATATATATATATATATATATATATATATATATGTATGTATATATGTATATAGCTATGTATATATGTATATAAGTATATATATATAATACTATATGTATGTATACATAACTATATAGATATACTATGTATATATAAGTATATATATATAATACTATATAGATATATATATATATATGTATATAAGTATATATGTATCTAGATATGTAGATATATGTATATAGTTATATAGATATATATATGTATATATGTATGTATATATGTATCAATATATAAGTATGCGTATATATATGTTTATAGTATAGGTGTGTGTGTGTGTGTGTGTGAAAGTGTGAGTGTAGATGTCTGTGTGCGTCGGTGTAGTGTGTGAGAAAGTGTTGTGAGAGAGAGTGAGAGAGAGAGAGAGAGAGAATGGGAGAGAAGGCAGGAGAGAGCGGGCCGCACTGCAGGGGACGAGTTAAGACGTCCGGAGGTGAAGACCGTCGTCTGATGGTCGCGGGCGCACGGGCGCGTCTTCGCCCAGAGGAGGAGAGGAGTCTGCGTCGCCGGCTGCGAGCGCGGAGGCTCGCGACAGCGCGCTCAGAGAGGGAGGCGGGGAGTCTGCAGGCGGGCGCGGAGGAGGTCTGCAGGCGCGCGCGGACGCTTGCAGAGGTTGGCAGGGAGCGGGAAGACGCTTGGCCGGCCGCTGCAGAGGTGTGCAGCGGCCGGTTGTGGGTGCGGAAGGCGGGCGACAGAGCGTACTAACGGAAGCGGGGAAGGTCTGCAGGCACGCGCGGAGTGGCTGGGGCGCTTGCAGACGCTCGCGGAAGCTGCGGGGGTCGGCGCGAGGAGGCCTGGCCGCTGCTGTGCTCGCAGCGGCCTGCTGCGGCTGCAACTGTGGCGTGGACAGAACGGAGACGGAGGCGGGGAACGGGCCTGCAGGCGCGCGCGGAGGGTTGCGCGCCTGCGGGGAAGGTCGCGGAGGAGGCGGGGGTGCTGCTGCTGCTGCTGTCGACGCTGGGCTGCTGCTGCTGCTGCTGCTTCAAGCTTCGGACCTTGAAGCGGCAGCAATGGCGTGGAGATGAAACCGAAAAGAAATGAAGACACCACGCCCACCTACTCGTTGAAGAGCTGGGCGGTGGTGTTCCCACTGTGGTGGTGAGCACCACAGTGGGTTCTCCTGCTCGCCGGGTGCCTCCTCGACGGAGGGCCGACGTATGGGAGGGGAGAACGGTGGAGAGGAAGGTGGTGGACTGCAGGGTGGCGTTTTGCAGTAGCTGCCGCAGCTGCGTATTGCAGCAATGTTTCCCCCCTCCCCCCTCGTCGCGAGGAAGAGCTGCGGCTTTATAGAGGAGGAGAGCATGGCGGGGAGGCATGGCAGCAGCAGGGAGAGGCGTTGGAGAGTGGCTGCTGCAGGGAGAGGCGCGGGGAAGTTGTAGCAGCGGGGAATGGGAGGAAGAGGCAGCGTGGCAGTTGCAGCCGTAAGAAAAAAATAAAAATCAAGTGGAGATAAAAAATAGAAGAGATGGATTTTTGTAAAGAGGCACTTGAGGAAAATGTAAATTATGAAGCCCTTTTATTTCATTCTCCTCTCCTCTCAATTAAATGCATGAATGCATGTATTTTTACAAATGCAACAATGGAATCCTAATATGCATAGGTAGTGCTAGGAAATAGCATAAGAAGGCGTTCTTATAGGCGTGTTTTGAGGTGCAAACACCACCACTGATCCTGAAGCTCTGGCATCTCTATGTGTCAGGGTGTTGATACGCCCCTCAGCCCTAGGTGTGGACGAAGCAGCCACACTTTGCGTCGGATGGGTAGCCACTGGCCGGTACCCTCCCCGCGACCGCTGTCCTCCTCCTCGCGCCTGGAAACCATGGTCTCCAGCTCATCCTCCAATACTCGACGTGGGAAGCATCTGCTGACCTCCAGCCTTAGACAGGCAGTCCCTCCTGATGTGGCCCAGCTGGCCACACTGGTAGCAAAGAGGAACTCGACTCCCACCATTAGTGGGTCCCTATTGACGGCTGGGCGGGGGTTCGGTGCTAGTAGTTGGCCCCTTTCGGGGGCCCTCAAAGGCTGCTGACAGCCCCGCAAAATGTGACGGCTCTCCTGCAGGTCCATGTGCCTCCTCTCTCGTCGGCCCTGCGAGTAGTCTGGCTGATAGTCCTCTTCCGCCCACTGTCAGTGTTACGTGCGGACGGGTTGGTCTCTTCATCCGTCATGGCTGCCTCCACCACCCTTGAGAACGTAGGCAGCTTCAGGGGTTTGACATACCCTCGAATAGTAGGTCGGAGCCCCTCAGTGAACCTCCAAAGGCACTCCTCCTTGGTAGCCATGGATGTCGCTGTGAAACGAGATAGCTCCAGAAAATGCGTGCGGTACGCACTCATGATCATCGTCCCCTAGTGATTGCACAGCAAAAATACACCAACAATTATGCCATCTTGTGCTATTTCCTAGCATTTCCAGTGCATATTAGGTAGCCATAGTCGCATTTGTAAAAATAAACGCATGCATGCATTTATTTGAGAGGGGAGGAGAGTGAATAAATGGCCTTGAAATTAACGTTTTCCTCAAGTGTTGCCTCACAAAATCACCATCATTTTTTTATTGACTTTGAATTTCTTCTTCTCCGCAGCTGCAAGGCATGGTAGCTTCTTCGTCACGCCACTCCCTCCCAGCCGCATGCACAGCCATGCATGCAGCCCAGGGCATGGCTGTGCATGCCTCTTTCCTCTTTAAAAAGAGCACAGCCATCTTCCTTGAAGCGGAGCCGGGTCCACACAAAGAACACCAACAACACCTCCTTCATCTAGGCCGTCTCCTCCCCTCTCCCCTCCATACGCAGCCTCTCTTCTTCTTGAGGAGCCACGCTGCGGGCAGGAGCAACTCACAGTGGTACACAACCACCACTGTGAGTCCCACCACCTCCCAGCTCATCAAAGAGCCGGTGGGTGTGGTGGTTCTCTTCTCTGTTTCGTCATTGCAAGCCATTTCCGCCATTGCCACAGAGTTAAGCTTTGAAGCTCAACCACAACTGCAGCAAGGTGTCGGCCACCTCTCACCCGCACGTAGGCCGCCGTGCACGCCAGCACTCAGTGCAGCTCCTTCCGCGTGCGTGCTAGCCCTCTCCACAGTGCCCGCACACGCTGAACCGGGCGCAGCGAAATACAAATAGATCCATATCCCTGGCAACGGTGCCAAAAAGGGACAGCGAAATACGCGTGATTTGTAAAAGCGGGTTTTTAACGTCGTTATAACACGCGAATCCGCTTTCACTTTTAAATTTATATCCTAGATAGGGGAAGTATCCAGGGTCGTCCAAGGAGGCCAAATGTTTGCAAAATTAATCCTCTTGCTTACAAATAGATCTCAACTTTCTTTTTGGTATTTTTCAATATATCATTTTTTTTTTGTTTTTGAATTAGGACAACATGTGAAATGGTGGCGGGAAGGTGATTTACACTTCAAATTCAAATACTACTTCTAAGTGGCAAGTAGAGCCTCTCCCTAATCTCACTCTAGGCAAGTGGAGGCCTAGAATAATTAGGGAGAGGGAGTGAAGAATGCTAAAAACAAAGCAAGTAGAAATGCAAATAAGAAATTGCAAAGAAGGCAACTAAATTAATGAAAAAGTGTTTTACAAAAGGGCCTAGTAGAGGAATGCTTCTACTACTAGAAAAATTGAAATAAAGAAAAGCAAACACAAATCCTCTAAATAGATGGTGAAGAAGAGGGCTTCTTGCTCCAAGTTTGGTAGCTCTCAGTCTTGAAAAGAGTCCTCCAACTCCTTCCTTGCTATGCTCCGCCAAGGTGATGTCCTCCAAGGCAAGCCCTAAGGGGGTGTGCCCTAAGCTTCTCTGCAAGGGTCGATGTCCACCCTAGGTCCTTCTACTTTGCCTGGCTGTCCTCCTTGAAGTAGAAAAGTCCTCCTCCTTGGCGTGGCCCAAGTTGAAGAGAGTGGGGAGAAGAAGGCACCAAAAGGGCTAGTGATGTGCCCCTTTAATCTTCTTCTCTACTCCTTCTTCTTGGCCATAGGTGTAGGTGGGTATAGGTAGAAAAATGCACTAATGGAGGATAGGAATTATGTGGTGGTAGGGTAGGGTATTTATAGGATGGGAAGGGGGTTGGTTATGGTGTTTTTTTGGAGGGAAATGAAGGGGTGCTTGGATATTTTTGGAGGGAAAAATGGGAGGGAAATGAAGAGGTGCCTTGGTTTTCCCCCCAAAAATGCCTTCTAGAAGGCAATTTTGGAGGGAAAAAATGGAGGGTGGGGATGGGTTTTGATGGTGGATGTAGGGTGGTGATGGAAGGGATAGTTGGCACCAAAATAAAGTAGGAGTAGGTGGTCTTTTTGCTGGAGCTTAGGTAGTAGGGTAGTAGGTTTTGGTGCCATGGAGGTGGACTAGCTAAGTTAAGCAGCTTAGCTAGCTTAGCTAGTAGGGAGTAGAGTTGGAGGCATTTGGAGCTAGGGTTTTCAGGGAGAAGAGCTGGTGGTAGTCATCTTGAGCTGCACTAGAACTGGTGGTTGCTGAAGAGAGCTGCAAGGAGCTACCTTAGCTGGCTTGGCTTGCTAGTTCTTTGCTAGCTACTAAGCCAAGCTAAAGCAAGCTGGCTTCTGCTGAAAGGAGCTAGGTTTAATGCTCCCGGGGAGGATCAAGCTAGGTGAGGCAGCTAAGGTAGCTTAGCTCAACTGAGTTAAGCTAAGCTGAGTCCCCGGAGTTGGACTTGAGCTTCCTAAGCTAGAATGAAGTCATCTTTAGCTGGTCGGAGTTGAGTAGAGCTGGATGTAGCTGGACCTGAGCTGGGGTGAACTCCATTCAACTCAGCTGAGCTAGCTAGAGCTCTTTGTGGACTAATGGGAGCTGAGATGGGCTAGACTCAGCTAAGTTGAGTTGGATCTGAGCTGACTTAAGCTAGGGTGAGCTAAGATGAGCTCTCTTGAGTTGCCATTCAGCTGAGATGAGCTGAATGGAGCTAAGATGAGCTAACCCTAGTTCAAGTGAGTTGGAATCCAACTATGGTGAGTTGGATCAAGCTAAGTTCCAGTTAGTCTGAGCTTCTTCTTCACCAGTTGCCCTCCTGAATGTTAGGATTTTGGAGTTCTGACAATCTGCATATCCCTAACACTCACAAAAACACATTAAAAAGATAATAAAAAGTGCAATGCATGCCTAACCTAATTGAATCCTAAATGTAGCCCAGAAACCCGTTTGCGGAGCAAAATCCTAAGAGCTAAGTTTGTTTTAACGCATAAAAATGATGATAAACTGGCGTTTATCAGCAGCCGGTCACGCGAGCCGAGCACCCACTGTCCACGCTAGAGAGCACGACATTGTGGATACAGTGCGATGACTAGAAAGTTTCTCACTTATCCTGTAACGACCCGATTCCCGAGTCCCTACGAGACATGAGAACCGGACCGACTCGACTAATCCCAAGACCCAGTCGTCCAACGAGGAAGTAACCAAAAGACAGTAAAATAAACCACATTCAGCATGAATATAACTAACAGTAAGAAAGTACAGCAGTAAGGAAAGAAACTACTACAGTAGGCACCACCACAACAGTAAAACAACATTTATCATATAACAAAAACTGCAGGTAAAGAAGGTACAGCGGCAACAGAAACTACTCACTAGAACAGAAACAAAAAGGGGGTACAAAGCTGTGGTAACTCTACTGGACCCTACTCGGCCCAGCGTCCTCTGCAGCCGCCGACCCTGGCTGCTCAACACCTGGTCCTGAAAAAGGTAACGAGTGTAACACGTCAGCAAAACGCTGAGTAGAGTGGCAAACTAACTAAAGGCAACAGTAGAGTGTACAGCAGCTGTTGTGTTCTATTACTTCCTTTATTTACATCTTTCAATTTTTCTCACTATTTCATTTACTTCTCAGATCCTTTACTTGATCTCGGATGTCCTCGTGGGACGATCTTGATTGCAGTCTTTTCCAAAAGTAGAAGTAGCACGTGGTGCTCTCCTGGCCGGGAGAGTCCCCCGTGGTGATCCTACCCTCAGTCAACCACCCCAAGGTCACTGACAGACGTAACGGTGACTACGGCACGCGCGATAAACGCACAGGTAGCTAGCCCGCACTAGCACGCGGTCAGTCGTTTCCGTTAACGGGTGCGCCCAAAGCACAGCACGGAACCAGGGCAGAGCCCTCTCAGTAACAGGGGTCCAACCCCTCCACAGTAACCAAACCGGGGCCTTGCCCCTCCACAGTCCGCGCACCCTCGCCTGACTACCCTGGTTTGCCCTAGTGGGCCTAACAAGTCGGTGAAGGAGGCTAGCAGAACCCCGGGGCCAGTGGGGTAGCTAGTACTCTCCTAACACTACTAGCTCTCCACGGTACTACGTACACGAGGGCCAACAAGTCGGTACAGAGCGGCCAATCCTAACCCCGGGTCCCTGGGGCGGCTGGCCCCACTCTGCACTAAACAGGTACAGGTACTTCCCTTGGTACTGCGTACCCAAGAGACAGTACAAAGTACATCTCAATTCCATTCCTTTTTCTTTCCAGGAGTTCCACTCCTAATTCCCCGTAGGGTTCCAGCTCTTTATCTCAGAACATCATATGTTTCACTTTCCAGATTCACATTCTCAAAATCCATGATCTCAAACATGTTTCTTTATTCGTAACAGGCAGCTGTTAATTAATTTTACAGGCAGCTTTATATATTCCTTTCCAATTTTCCAAGACTGCAGTAATATACATTCACTAGTTTTTCCACCCTAGGATTCATGCCATATCCTAGGATCTATCATACAATCTAGTTTTCCGGCCCTAGGATTCATGCAACACCTAGGAGCTATCATTCCATATATTTCTCATTCCTAGGATTCATGCAATGCCCTAGGTTCTAGTTATGGTTCCATACTTTAACAGATTTTATTAATACTTAAAACCACTCTACCAGGTACAACGGGAGTAATGGGGGCGTGATCGGGAATCCCGCGCGCCTCCGCGACTCTCAAGACTGCAACCGAACGAGGTCCTATCACAAGGATCAAACACAAGGAGAGTCTCAAAACAGGGTATAGCTACTGTAGGCGGGTAGAGGAATTAATTCTGAAACGAACGCAACTCGAATCGCGGAAAACGGAGCCCAAACGGGCCCTAAACGGGTCGAGAAAGACAATACTGTGCAAAATCAGACGTCTGGAACTCCTTCCAGACGTCTTAAACGGTGGATCAGAGAATTACCCGTTCGGCTTGGTTCCCCGGACGTCCAGAAGTCTGTGGGGACGTCTTTCCTAGATCCCAGACGTCCGATGGTCACTCCGGACGTCTGGAGGTCACTCCCGCCGTCTGGTACAAATTCCAGACATCTGATTCGCAAAGATGACGAATCAGAGAACCTGCGCACAGCCAACCCCCCTCCCTCAGTACGGTCAGTCGACAAAAACGAAGAAGAAAGCGGAAACTCACCTTTCAGACGTCTGTATGATCTCACAGACGTCGACCTTGCCGTCTGGATATCAATCCAGACGTCTGATTCTGGAAATTTTTCCAGAATCAGAGCCCTGCTCGGCCTCCGCTCGCGACGCCGCCCGCGTCGCACCTCGCGCGTACGCTGCTCCGCCCGCAGCAGGTCCCTCTCCGCGACGCTCTGCGTCCCCTGCGCCCTCCCCCGGCCGGCCAAGCCGCTCCTGGCGAGCTCGCCCTCACGGCAGAGCCCCGCCCTCGCACGCCGCAGCTCCTCCGCGCTCACTGCGGCTGCCGCTGCGCCCTCGCGTCCGCTCGCTCTCGCGCACAGGCAGGAGAAGAAGGAGGAAGATGGTGGAGACGGGAGGGGAGGCGCGCCCCCCCCCTTTTAACGCCGCGCGGAGAGGAGAGAGAAGGCGGTCGCAGCCGCCTGCAGCCGCAGAGAAAAAGGGCAGAATCGCAGGTCTGCGCGCACAGGCGCGCAGACGAATATCCCGTGCGAGCATAACTGTTCGCCAGACGTCTGTAAACTATCCCGGACGTCTAGTCAGACGTCTGGATGTGATGCCAGACGTCTTTACAGATGTCTGGGCCACCTCCCAGACGTCTTAAAAGGCGTCTGGGGCACGCGCTCGTTACAATATAACAAACTCAAAGGAAGTTTCGTCCCCGAAACTTGCGCCAACTAGGGTGCGGGAAAAGGATGTCCAAATAACCATAACAAACTCAAAGAGGACCGAAGCCGGTCCGAAAAGACGTACCCGCGAAAAGCTCTGGGTACCGCTCCCGCATTGCCGCCTCAGGCTCCCAGGTAGCCTCCTCGTACCGCTGGCTCCTCCACAAAACCTTTACCAGGGGTACTTGCTTTCGTCTCAACCTGCGGACTGCTCGGTCTAGGATCTGTACTGGCCGCTCGGGGTAGGTCAGGTCGTCGCTCACCTCGACGCTCTCATGACTCAGTACGTGGCGGGGATCGGCTACGTACTTCCTGAGGTTGGACACGTGGAACACGTCGTGCACACCAGAAAGCTGTGGGGGAAGGGCAAGTCTGTAAGCAACGGGTCCAACCCGCTCCAGGACCTCAAAGGGCCCCACGAACCTCGGCGCGAGCTTCCCTCTCACCCCAAACCGCTGTAAGCCCCTCATGGGCGAAACACGAAGAAAGACGTGGTCCCCAACCTCGAACTGCACCTCTCTGCGTCTGCGATCTGCGTAGCTCTTCTGTCTGCTCCTGACAGTGCGGATCGTCTATGGATCTGCTCAACTACCTCCTGACTCTGCCGGATCAACCTGGGGCCAACCTCCCACTTGGTCACCACCTCAACCCAACTCAAGGGTGCCGTGCACTTCCGTCCGTACAGAGCCTCGTAGGGAGCCATGCCGATGCTCGAGTGATAACTGTTGTTGTATGCAAACTCCGCCAGGGGCAGGTGCTCCTCCCAAGAGCCCCTCCAGTCTAGTACACAGGCACGCAAAAGGTCCTCAAGTGTCTGTATCGTGCGTTCCGACTGTCCGTCCGTCTGGGGGTGGTAAGCCGTGCTAAACCTCAACCTCGTCCCCAAAGCCTGCTGAAACTCAGCCCAAAACTGGGACGTAAAGCGGGTATCTCGGTCGGATACGATCTCCCACGGAACTCCGTGTAGTCGCACCACATCACGGATATACCTCTCTGCCAACTGTGCTGGTCCCAAAGTGACTCGGATCGGCAAGAATCGTGCCGTCTTCGTCAATCTATCCACTATTACCCAGACTGCGTCGTGTCCTCGCTGGGTAACAGGTAAGCCCACCACCAAGTCCATGGTGATGCTCTCCCACTTCCACTCTGGCACTGGAAGCGGCTGAAGCGGCCCTGCAGGCCTCTGATGCTCGGCTTTCACCTGCTGGCACACTAAGCACTGCTGCACGAACTCACCCACATCCCGCTTCATCCCTCTCCACCAGAATTCGCGTCTCAAGTCATGGTACATTTTCGTGTTTCCGGGATGTATGGTGAATCTCGAACCGTGTGCCTCAGTCAGGAGCTCTCTCAACAGCTCCTCGTCTCTGGGGACGCACAGCCGTCCCCTCAAGCGTAACACCTGGCCTGTGAAAGAGAAGTCCCCTGGGTCCCCTGATAGTACTCTGTCGCGCAAAGACTGCAAGTACGGATCGGCCATCTGTCCCGTGATGATGCAGTCTATCAACTCTGGCCTGGTCTGCCGTGTCACCGTCACTGCCCCACAGTACCCTCGTAACTCTAGAGGTCGCCAACTGCCCACCTCCTCCAAAAGGCTCCAACTCTGTAACTGTAGACTGGCCAAGCGTGCGGGCGCCTTACGGCTCAAGGCGTCAGCCACCACATTGGCCTTTCCCGGGTGGTAGGAGATGCTGCAGTCGTAGTCCTTCAGGAGCTCCAACCAACGTCTCTGTCTCATGTTGAGCTCCTTCTGGTCAAAAAGATATCTGAGGCTCTTGTGATCTGTAAAAATCTCGAAGGTCTCACCGTAAAAGTAGTGCCTCCATGTCTTCAGCGCGAAGACAACAGCTGCCAACTCTAGATCGTGGGTAGGGTAGGTATGCTCATGGGGCTTCAGTTGCCGCGAAGCGTAAGCGACCACGTGACCCCTCTGCATGAGCACACCTCCTAACCCCTGCAAGGAAGCATCCGTGTACACAACGAACCCGCCACTACTGTCAGGGATGGTGAGCACGGGAGCCGAGGTCAACCTCTCCTTCAGCTCCAGAAAACACGCCTCACAGGCGTCTGTCCAAGCGAAAGGCACATCCTTCCGAGTCAACTGTGTCATAGGACGTGCAATCTGCGAAAACCCTCTGATGAACCGTCTGTAGTAACCTGCCAGTCCCAGGAAACTGCGAATCTCAGTGACTGAACGTGGTCTCTCCCACCTGAGCACTGCCTCGACCTTGGCGGGATCCACCGCCAGGCCGTCTCCAGAGATCACATGACCCAAAAAGGTCACCTCCCTCAACCAGAACTCGCACTTGCTGTATTTGGCGTACAACCTGCGTCGTCTCAGAGTGTCCAGAACCATCCGCAAGTGCTGTCCGTGCTGCGTCCGATCTCTAGAATAGATGAGTACATCATCTATGAAAACCACCACAAACTGGTCCAAGTACGGTCTGAACACCCGGTTCATCAGGTCCATGAAAGCAGCGGGGGCATTGGTCAGCCCAAACGGCATGACCAAAAACTCGTAGTGTCCGTACCGGGTGCGGAAAGCTGTCTTGGAGACGTCGGTCTCCCTGATCCTCAACTGGTGGTATCCAGACCTCAAGTCGATCTTGGAAAACACCGTGGCACCCCCGCAACTGGTCAAACAAATCGTCAATCCTCGGCAGCGGATATCTGTTCTTGATGGTGACCCTATTCAGCTGTCGGTAGTCCACACAAAGGCGTAGGGTCCCATCCTTCTTCTTCACAAACAGTACCGGGGCTCCCCAAGGAGACGCACTGGGCCTCACGAAACCCTTCTCCAAAAGGTCCTGCAACTGAGACTTGAGCTCTCGCAGCTCAAGCGGTGCCATCCTGTATGGCGCGGTGGAGATGGGGCTGGTCCCTGGTACTAGTGAGATCTCAAACTCGATCTCACGCTCGGGAGGTAGTCCTGGTAACTCGTCTGGAAACACGTCGGGGTACTCTCTGACCACCGGGATGCTCTGGAAGTCTGCCACGGGGCTGTGCTCTGCCACCACACAAGCTAAGAAGCCCTCACACCCCTGGCCCAAAAGTCTCGCCGCCCGAAGTGCCGAAATGCACCTGAAACCTCCGTCCACTGGCTGCCCGTGAAACTCGAAGGAAGGCAACTCCGGAATGGAGAAGACAATCTTCCTCTCAAAACAGTCTACCAAGGCGTGGTAAGCGGACAGCCAATCCATCCCCAGAATCACTCCAAAGTCCTCCATCTGTATCATAATCAGGTCAGCTGGCAGGCTGTGTCCCCCGATGCTGACCCCGCAACCCGTGTACACCTCCTCAGCTACAAACAGCTGACCACTCGGACCTCTGATTACGAACGGATTCTCTAACAATGTATAATCCTGGTCCAAACTAACTGCGAAACTGGCTGCGACAAACGAGTGCATAGCGCCAGAATCGAAAAGCGTGTAAACGAGTCTGCCAGAAACTGAAACCATACCTGCTACCACGGATCCCGAAGCTCTGGCGTCCCTGTGTGTTAGGGCGTTGATACGCCCCTCAGCTCTAGGTGCGGACGAAGCAGCCACACTCTGCGTCGGACGGGTAGGTGCTGGCTGGTACCCTCCTCGCGACTGCGGTCCTCCTCCTCGCGCCTGGAAACCGCGGCCTCCTGCGCGCCCTCCAGTGCTCTGCGCGGGAAGTATCTGCTGACCTCCTACCCTAGATGGGCAGTCCCTCCTGACGTGGCCCGGCTGGCCACACTGGTAGCAGAGGGGAACCCGACTCCCGCCCTCAGTGAGTCCCTGCTGTCGGCTAGGCGGGGGTCCGGTGCTGGCGACTGGCCCCTGTCGAGGGCCCCCAAAGGCCACTGATGGCCCTGCACAACGTGACGGCTCTCCTGCGGATGCCACGTGTCTCCGTTCTCGCCGGCCCTGTGAGAAGTCTGGCTGAAAGGGCCTCTTCCGCCCGCCGTCGGTCTCTCGCGTGGACGGGTTGGTCTCCTCGTAAGTCATAGCTGCCTCTACCACCCTCGAAAACGTCGGCAGCTTCAGGGGTTTGACATACCCCCGGATCGCAGGCCGGAGCCCCTCGGTGAACCTCCAAAGGCGCTCCTCCTCAGTGGCTACCGCTGTCGCTGCAAAGCGGGACAGCTCCAAGAAACACGTGCGGTACGCGCTCACGGTCATCGTCCCTTGGCGGAGAGTGTGGAACTCCCGCCTCCTCTGGTCCTGCCACGTCTGGGGAAAGTACTGCTCGCAGAAGAGGGTGACGAACTGGTCCCACGTCGGCTCGTCCCTCTCCTGTCCCCGGACCGCCCTCCACCACCGGTGTGCCGCACTCTCCAGCTGGTACGTGGCAAAGGCCACGCGGCACTCCACCGGGGGGCGAAGGGTGTCGAAGATCTTCTCCAGCTGCTCAAGCCAGTCCTCTGCCTCGGTCGGGTCCTCATCCCCCTTGAAGGAGGGGGGCTTCAGCTTCCGGAACTGTCCGAAAAGCTCGAAGTGGTGCTGTAGGGGAGGTGCTGGTGCACCTCCAGGCGAAGGTGCCTCGTGTACGGAAGTGTCGGAGGAAGGTGGGGGCGGCAGGGGCCCATCCCCTCCCTCGTGTCCAGCGCCGCGTCCGTCGCGTGGTCCCACAGAGGACTCCCCCTCTGCAACCCCAGGAGGAGGTGCTCGGGGCGGTGGGTGGAGCTCCTCTCGTACAATATCCCGTATCAGTCTGGCGAGGTCCTGGGCCTGGATGCCAGGGAGTGGTGGCTGGTCCACCGAGACGTCAACGACAGCACGTCCACCTCGCCGACCTCGCCCTTGGCCGCGCCCGCGGCCAGTCTCGCCAGTCCCACGACGAGGCATCTCCTGCAAGGAGAGGCGAAACAAAACGGAAACGTCAAAACAGACGGTACCTAACAACACCTCTAAGAGCTCATGTCAAGAGATATGTTGTGGTGGCTACTCTAGCTATAAACATGTGAATTGGTTATTTTCCAGTCAGTTGATTCACTTCTCGGGACGACCTTGCTCTGATACCATCTTGTAACGACCCGATTCCCGAGTCCCTACGAGACACGAGAACCGGACCGACTCGACTAATCCCAAGACCCAGTCGTCCAATGAGGAAGTAACCAAAAGACAGTAAAATAAACCACATTCAGCATGAATATAACTAACAGTAAGAAAGTACAGCAGTAAGGAAAGAAACTACTACAGTAGGCACCACCACAACAGTAAAACAACATTTATCATATAACAAAAACTGCAGGTAAAGAAGGTACAGCGGAAACAGAAACTACTCACTAGAACAGAAACAAAAAGGGGGTACAAAGCTGTGGTAACTCTACTGGACCCTACTCGGCCCAGCGTCCTCTGCAGCCGCCGACCCTGGCTGGTCAACACCTGGTCCTGAAAAAGGTAACGAGTGTAACACGTCAGCAAAACGCTGAGTAGAGTGGCAAACTAACTAAAGGCAACAGTAGAGTGTACAGTAGCTGTTATGTTCTATTACTTCCTTTATTTACATCTTTCAATTTTTCTCACTATTTCATTTACTTCTCAGATCCTTTACTTGATCTCGGATGTCCTCGTGGGACGATCTTGATTGCAGTCTTTTCCAAAAGTAGAAGTAGCACGTGGTGCTCTCCTAGCCGGGAGAGTCCCCCGTGGTGATCCTACCCTCAGTCAACCACCCCAAGGTCACTGACAGACGTAACGGTGACTACGGCACGCGCGATAAACGCACAGGTAGCTAGCCCGCACTGGCACGCGGTCAGTCGTTTCCGTTAACGGGTGCGCCCAAAGCACAGCACGGAACCAGGGCAGAGCCCTCTCAGTAACAGGGGTCCAACCCCTCCACAGTAACCAAACCGGGGCCTTGCCCCTCCACTGTCCGCGCACCCTCGCCTGACTACCCTGGTTTGCCCTAGTGGGCCTAACAAGTCGGTGAAGGAGGCTAGCAGAACCCCGGGGCCCGTGGGGTAGCTAGTACTCTCCTAACACTACTAGCTCTCCTCGGTACTACGTACACGAGGGCCAACAAGTCGGTACAGAGCGGCCAATCCTAACCCCGGGTCCCTGGGGCGGCTGGCCCCACTCTGCACTAAACAGGTACAGGTACTTCCCTTGGTACTGCGTACCCAAGAGACAGTACAAAGTACATCTCAGTTCCATTCCTTTTTCTTTCCAGGAGTTCCACTCCTAATTCCCCGTAGGGTTCCAGCTCTTTATCTCAGAACATCATATGTTTCACTTTCCAGATTCACATTCTCAAAATCCATGATCTCAAACATGTTTCTTTATTCGTAACAGGCAGCTGTTAATTAATTTTACAGGCAGCTTTATATATTCCTTTCCAATTTTCCAAGACTGCAGTAATATACATTCACTAGTTTTTCCACCCTAGGATTCATGCCATATCCTAGGATCTATCATACAATCTAGTTTTCCGGCCCTAGGATTCATGCAACACCTAGGAGCTATCATTCCATATATTTCTCATTCCTAGGATTCATGCAATGCCCTAGGTTCTAGTTATGGTTCCATACTTTAACAGATTTTATTAATACTTAAAACCACTCTACCAGGTACAACGGGAGTAATGGGGGCGTGATCGGGAATCCCGCGCGCCTCCGCGACTCTCAAGACTGCAACCGAACGAGGTCCTATCACAAGGATCAAACACAAGGAGAGTCTCAAAACAGGGTATAGCTACTGTAGGCGGGTAGAGGAATTAATTCTGAAACGAACGCAACTCGAATCGCGGAAAACGGAGCCCAAACGGGCCCTAAACGGGTCGAGAAAGACAATACTGTGCAAAATCAGACGTCTGGAACTCCTTCCAGACGTCTTAAACGGTGGATCAGAGAATTACCCGTTCGGCTTGGTTCCCCGGACGTCCAGAAGTCTGTGGGGACGTCTTTCCTAGATCCCAGACGTCCGATGGTCACTCCGGACGTCTGGAGGTCACTCCCGCCGTCTGGTACAAATTCCAGACGTCTGATTCGCAAAGATGACGAATCAGAGAACCTGCGCACAGCCAACCCCCCTCCCTCAGTACGGTCAGTCGACAAAAACGAAGAAGAAAGCGGAAACTCACCTTTCAGACGTCTGTATGATCTCACAGACGTCGACCTTGCCGTCTGGATATCAATCCAGACGTCTGATTCTGGAAATTTTTCCAGAATCAGAGCCCTGCTCGGCCTCCGCTCGCGACGCCGCCCGCGTCGCACCTCGCGCGTACGCTGCTCCGCCCGCAGCAGGTCCCTCTCCGCGACGCTCTGCATCCCCTGCGCCCTCCCCCGGCCGGCCAAGCCACTCCTGGCGAGCTCGCCCTCACGGCAGAGCCCCGCCCTCGCACGCCGCAGCTCCTCCGCGCTCACTGCGGCTGCCGCTGCCGCTGCGCCCTCGCGTCCGCTCGCTCTCGCGCACAGGCAGGAGAAGAAGGAGGAAGATGGTGGAGACGGGTGGGGAGGCGCGCCCCCCCCTTTTAACGCCGCGCGGAGAGGAGAGAGAAGGCGGTCGCAGCCGCCTGCAGCCGCAGAGAAAAAGGGCAGAATCGCAGGTCTGCGCGCACAGGCGCGCAGACGAATATCCCGTGCGAGCATAACTGTTCGCCAGACGTCTGTAAACTATCCCGGACGTCTGGTCAGACATCTGGATGTGATGCCAGACGTCTTTACAGACGTCTGGGCCACCTCCCAGACGTCTTAAAAGGCGTCTGGGGCACGCGCTCGTTACATATCCAGTCATCGTGTGCTCTCTCTCCGCGCCGCTACCGTCGCCAGCCCGTCCGCGCACTCCCGCGCCCAAGTCTCTCCCCACGCCTGCTTCTTCACCCGCACCCACCTCAGCGCGCAGCGTGGTGCGCTGCGGTCCCGCCCTCGCACTCACTCCCTCTTGCGTGCGCGTGCCTCTTTGCGGGCCTACGCACCTGCACCTGCGCGTGGCCATCAGACGACAGCTGAGGCATCCGGACGACTTAACTCACCATGCCTCTTCCTCCAGCAGACGATCTCTCTATCTCTCTCTCTCTCTCTCTCTCTCTCACAGCACTCTCTCATTCCCTCCTGTAGACACATACACACACACACATTCTTGCACATACACCCACTCACTTATACACTACTATATACTTATATATATATACATATATATATATATACATATATATACACATATATTTAAACATATATATATATATACAAATATACATACATATATATATCTATCTACATATATCTATATACATAGATACTTATATTAATATATATATATACATATACACATATATATAACTATATACGTATATTACTATTTATACATATATATATCTATATCTATATATATAGTTATATATACATACATATTTATCTAATTATATATATATATATATACATCTATCTATACATATATTTACATATCTATATATATATACATACATATACACCTATATAATTATAACCATATATATATATATACATATAGATATATATTTACATATATACATACATATATATATATTTTCATATCACCTACCATACGTTGTATTGTGGGAATATCTGCACCAGTTACTGATATTCCCCAATACACGCGTACAGAAAGCGTCTTCGCACATATCTTCCACCCATCCATCTTACTCTCCACGCGGCACTTCGTTCTGTTGGTTGCGTCTTCCTAGACAACGATCAACTCGACACCGTGCTACCCGCCATTTCCACCTCCACCCTCACCCCTATATACATATATAATATATACATATATATATATACAATATTTACCTTATTTCTACTTCTCTTTCTTGCCATTATAAAGATAAAAAAAAATATACAAAAGATAAAAGATAATCTTTGACTTGCAGGTATTCAATCTTGCGAATAGCAAGACTAGTTTTGGAACCCTAATTTCGCTCAAAGCCAAGAACCTGATCTTGAGGGTGTACATCAAGGACAAGAATTATCAGAAAGAAAAAAACTTAAATAGAAAAACACCAAAAACATAATAAATGAACGGAAGAGATTCGTTGTAGGAAAGGCGTAGAAACTTATTCACCTCTAATCCCACTTCCCTGAGTTCGACCCTGGGCCTAAA
Organism: Thalassia testudinum; assembly: GCA_037157565.1. NCBI lineage: Eukaryota > Viridiplantae > Streptophyta > Magnoliopsida > Alismatales > Hydrocharitaceae > Thalassia > Thalassia testudinum. The sequence continues at coordinate 214,528,168 of JAZHRO010000024.1, forward strand.
AGTGACTAAGATAAAATCAAGTAGGCCAGGTTAAAAATTTTGTAAAAAGATGGTTAGGCTCGATTTAGGTTAACCACTATACTCATTTCAATGATTAAATCACCATATTAACACAACCTATCCGGGTCTACACCACACTTTTTTTGGCACCGTTGTCGGGGAAGTGCGCATTCAAGTAAGTTTCTACTCCATTCCTTTAATTTTTCTCTTCTCACACCCTTCTTGTCACAGGTGTTTCTATTTGTTGGTGTGCAGGTGAACCAGTTGCAAGGAGAAGGCAGGCAGACGAAGTCGGAGACGTAGGCAGATCCAAGGCGGGAACGAGAGTGTGAAGTCACCGGCACTGCACTGGAGCTTCGCACACGTTGCTAAACAAGTAGGTCTTTCTTTCTTAGTAACTTAGGTCAACTTGTCACCTTAATAAAAAAAATAATAATAATAAAAAAAACTAAAAAAACTTATTGGATCTCTTGGGGCAAGTGGATTAAAAATCACTTGTTTGATTATTTACCATCACTCCCCCTGCCCCGGGATTTCCCACCAAACTTCGCATAGCGAAGATCCTAGAATCTTGATTCTTGAATCTTTCACCGTATGAAGTATTCTTTGAGGCAAAAATAAAAAGATTGATTGCACCCATCTTTGCCTCATTTATCTACAAATTGGGGATCACATTTTTGGTGGGGAGACTTGGAATTGAGTTGATTCCAACCCCACCATGACCTTTCACGTGCCTAAGATTCGATCCCGAATACTTCAACCCCAACAATCTAATTTTCTTTATCTTCTGGTTGAGCCTTGTGTGTGGAAATCATTTTTTTTGGTGATTGGGAGCACTTGTATTGAAGTGCTTTGGCTCACTTTCACACTAATCTAAAATTGATTCATGCATCCACACATAGAAATCTCCATCTAGGGAAGCCCATTGCATTTTAGCATGCATTAACCAACTGATATTGAAGAAGGGTTTGTTGGGCTTAGAAGAAAACTCGTATTCTCTCAAAATCGGAAGATGGGTTGAATTGGTAATTCAGAGAAATCCTAAAATCCATACTACTTAAGGCTGAATTCTAAAAACCATTCACCAATTAAAAGTTCAATTCAGGGAGATTTCCCCATTGCATGCTTGGTTTACACACTTTGTAAAATCAATCACTTGGGCATTACCCGTAAATAATGCCCTTCACATTCCAGAAGCACTTGATCCTAAGCCTCTAACTAAAACTGGTAGCAACTTGACCCTTATTAAGGATTGGAGGTCTAACTACCTGCGTGTAGTGCCTACGTGCTGGTGAGGGTTCCTGCGTGCTATCGGGTGTCTAAGACTGGGGCAAACGGCCTTTCAATCTGGCCCGGTGGTTCCGCGGTGCTCGCATTCGGTTCTGTAGGTCGTGATAGTAGGTAACTTAGATCTTTAGGTCTAAGGGCACACAATAGAGGTTAGGAATTTGATTGTATTGATTTGTCATCAAGTGTACCTTTGCGGCGTCATTTCTCTCATCTCTTTTCCCTTCGTATCCCCCCAATTGTTCCTGCGGTAGTGCATGTTTGGGAGGAGGTCACAAAACCCTAAACTGTGTGAATTGCTTGATAATTTTAGAAAAGAAGCCGAATCATCCTCCTCCTTCACAAACATGGCTGCACGCCCACCCCCAAATCCCGAGGGAGGAAACCGCCCTCAAAACCCACCAGGTGATCGAGCCTTGGATCCCATAACCCGCCTCCAAGCCCAAATGGAAATGTATAATGAACAAATTGAGGCCATTAGGGAAACATTGGAGGAAATGCAGAACCCTCCCGAATGGGAGGAGCGTGGGTCTCTTAGCTCCTATCAGAATCCCGCTGCTACAGAGACCATAAGACAAATTCGAGTCCCTATGGGCGGGGATGACTTTGAATTGAAACCTAACATAATTGGTCTGATAAATTTTCACTTCCATGGTCTTACAAGTGAAGATCCTTTTCTCCACTTGGAAGACCTAACCCGATTGGCTGAAATAGTTAAACCGAGAAATATTGGGTTACCAATAGTCCTCATGAAAATGTTCCCGTTTTCATTGTGGGATAAAGCGTCGTAGTGGTTACGCACCCTTGGGAGAACCATCCACTCTTGGGAAGAGATGCGAACAGCGTTTCTCAAGAAGTTCTTCCCAATCGGGCGAACCAATGCGCTTCGCCGTGCTATCACATCATTTACACAACAAAACGGCGAACAGTTTCATGAGGCATGGGAGAGATATAATGACCTCCTCAGGAAGTGTCTGCACCACGGTCTGCCTAAGTGGCATATAGCCCAGATTTTCTACTATGGGCTAAATGAGACTTTGAAGCAGATTGCAGATGCTTCCTGCCAAGAGAATTTCATGAATAAAGACGAGAATGGAGCATTTGAATTATTTGAAAATATGAGCGAAAACTCAATGAACAATGCCTCCATTGTCGCCTTTAATTGTACCAGCCTGCCCCGTAATGTCCATGAAGTTGACACGGGACCCTCCCATTCATCCATAGGTCTCAGCTTTATCGCACATAAATTGGATGAAGTCTCCATCGTGCACAAGAAGCTGGACGAGCTTCTGGCCAACCCCGCCCGTTCTATGGCAAACACCCCCACCTCACCACTTCGTTACAATTCCAATTCTTCCAATACCAGGCTTATCCCGAGAAACCTCGTAAGACCTTCCTTACCGAGTGTCGCGCCGAGTGATTCAGTAAGTCATGTGGATCTGGCTTCTGCAAGCCAGTATTTTGACACGGAGGACCAAGCCTCCGTGTGCTCGGAAGCATATTTACATGCGGACGCGTCTTCTGGCATAGAAGATGTTTGCGTCCTGGGGAACAACCCGTTCTCTGCCACTTATAACCTAGGGTGGCAAAATCATCCAAACTTCGCATGGTCCAACAACTCGCAGCGCCAAAACCCTGCGGGTGGACTAATGCGATCGTCCGCACCCGTCATCCCAAGGGCCCAGTCTAATCCTATGGCGAATTTGCCATTGAATCCTTGCGTACCACAAAAAGAACACGCATCAAGTCCTCTTGATAAATTGATGCGAATGATGAAGGAAATGTCAAAGTGCCATGAAGAGAAGATGACCTCTCTTCAGCACCAATTGGCGTAGCAGAATGCTGAGATCAGTCAACTACGCATGGCGACTCGATCTTAGGGCACTCTTCCAGCCCAACCTGTTCCAAACCTGCGAATTTTGTGCCCCGTGGTCCTCAACCACAGGTACGACCTTCTCAGGGGCAGGTTCATCAAATTCTGCAGGCTCCGAGCGTTCCACCGGGATCTCAGGCTAATCCCGTTGCAGCACCTCACTCTTATGTCCCTATTGCGAACCCTCCTCCTCCTTATGATCCCACTGGACCTACATCATCCAATGCGATCACTACGAGGAGCGGTAAGCAGACCGTCAATCCGCCTCGACCTGATCCTGGCCCATCTTCTTCATCACCCTCTCATTCGGGATGCACACCGCATTCGCGAGAGGACGATACACCCAAATTGGTGCCAGAATTAGTCCCATTCCCTGAGGCTCTACTGAGGGAGACAGAAGGTAAGAAGAAGGATACGTAGGCCTTTGATAACCTACGTAATTTGTTCAGGGATGTTGAAATCAAGGTACCCCTGCTCGAGGCTATCGACCACATACCTACTGTCGCCCGATTTTTCAAAGACTACACAACACCCTGGCGACAGTCAAAGAAAACTAAGAATCCGGTGTTTCTCTCGCCGCATGCGAGTTGTGCTATACTGTTAAATCTACCACTGAAGTAGAAAGATCTGAGCACTCCGCTTATTTCCTGTAGCATCCAAGGCTGCAATTTTAATCGTGCCCTGCTTGATCTAGAATCTTCCATCAATCTTATACCAACCATCATGCTAGAAAAATTTTCCTTAGGAAATTTGAACCCACCCCTGTCACGTTACAGTTGGCAGATTGTTCTGTCAAAATTTCGAAGGGTGTGGTGGAGGACGTGGTGGTTAGGGTCAACAGTCTCTGTTTTCCTGTTGACTTTCTTATTTTAGATATGGAAGTTCCTAGCTCACTTTCTGATTGTCCGATCATCCTTGGTAGACCTTTCTTGGTGACAGCCCGCGCCCATATCGACTACGAGTCGGGTTGTATTGAGATTGCTGTTGGATTTGAGAAGCTCAAGCTTAACATCTTCAAGGCAGCCAAGAACTTTAATTGCGATTGCATCGAGGATGACACGTTTGACGAGGACATGGCCGTCAGCGTGTGTATCGGACTAATTATGACCTATTCTCACTGCTGCGGATTACCTTTAAACCCTGACGCTTGCGTGACCGACACATATTTTGACATTCCCCCATCCTTCCCTAGTCCCGTACCTTCTCCTGACCAGACTTCTGACGAGGTTTTCTCCGTTTCCCATACCTCGTGGTCTGAGTCATATCCGGGCTACTCACTACCGGTCCACACTCTTGAAGATTGGATTGCCCTTTCTTTCCCTCCAAATCAGGCGGATTTGCAACTCCACACTGGGACCTTGAGCCCATATACTACTCATTGGGGCTATTCCTTTTTGGATCCATCTATCCAAGAAGCCCCTCCTCTTGGCCAATCTGAGGGCCAACTTCTTCCTCCTGACTTGTTTTCTGATCTACCTGCGACACTCTCGTCCCAAGAAATGCCAGATCTTTCACCATCCACTCTCGAGCTGAAAGAGCTGCCTAGTACACTTAAGTATGTTTTCCTGGGACCAAATGAAATGCTCCCCGTAATCATCAGTTCAAAATTGACCGCGGAGCAAGAGTGTAAACTAACGAAGGTCCTTATGGAACACAAGGCAGCCATTGGATGGTCTTTATCAGACTTATCTGGCATTATCCCCTCCTACTACACTCACCGTATATATACGGTGGAGGAGGCTCGACCTTCCCGCAAGATGCAGCGACATCTCAACCCTAACATGTGGGAGGCCGTTAAGAAGGAAATTATTAAGTGGCTGGATGCGGGTATAATCTACCCGATCAGCGATAGCCCTTGGGTGAGTCCGATTCACGTCGTGCCCAAAAAGGTGGGACTCACCATCCGTGTCAATGACAGGGTCGAATCCATCCCTACATGCACTCCTACATCTTGGAGAGTGTGTGTAGATTATAGGAAACTCAATGCTGCAACTAAGAAAGATCACTTTTTGCTACCTTTCATTGACCAAATCATGGAGCGATTAGCAGGAAATAAATTTTTCTGTTTCCTGGATGGATTCTCAGGATATAACCAGGTGGCAATTGACCCCCGAGACCAAGAGAAAACCACTTTTACCTGCCCCTTCGGCACCTTTGCATTTAGAAGGACGCCGTTTGGACTTTGTAACGCGCCAGCAACTTTCCAAAGATGTATGCTGGTGATATTTCATGACATGGTGGGTGACTTTCTCGAGGTCTTCATTGATGACTTTTCGGTCTTTGGGCCATCTTTTGATGACTGTCTTTCCAACCTGACCCGTATCCTTAGGAGATGTATTGATGTAAATCTCGTGCTTTCCTGGGAAAAAAGTCATTTTATGGTACATGAGGGAATTGTTCTTGGACATATCATCTCCGATAGGGGTATCGAGGTTGATAGAGCTAAGCTTGATGTAATTGCCGATTTACCTGTGCCTAGCTCTGTCAAACAAATCCGCTCCTTCCTGGGACACGTCGGTTTCTATAGGAGATTCATCAAAGATTTCTCCAAAATTTCTCGACCTTTAACTCATCTCCTATCGACCGACGTACCCTTCAATATGGGCCATGACTGCATACGAGCATTCACGCAGCTACGTAATGTTGTCACCAAGGCCCCTGTTCTCCAGCCACCTGATTGGTCCCGCGACTTTGAACTCTTGTGTGACACTTCCGACCTTGCAGTCGGGGCCATCCTGGGACAAAGACGCGATAGACACCCCTTCATGGTGTACTACGCCAGTAAGACATTGGACGAGGCCCAACGTAATTATACTACCATTGAGAAAGAACTACTAGCAATCGTCTTTGGGCTGGAGAAATTTCGCTCTTACCTTCTGGGCTCACACGTTATTGTTTTCACTGATCACGCGGCCATTCGCCATCTCATGCACAAGAAGGATGCCAAGCCTAGACTGATTCGTTGGATCCTTCTGCTCCAAGAATTTGACATTGAGATCCGCGATAAGGCCAGAGCCCAGAATGTTGTGGCTGATCATCGTTCTAGACTGGACCCTGACCATATTGGACTCACTCTGCCAATTAATGAGATTTTTCCCGATGAGCACCTATTGGCAATTACTGTGGCAAGTGGACCTTGGTATGCCGACATTGCCAATTACCTTGCTTCTGGATCCCTTCCACGTGGCTGGCCTAAAAACCAGCGTGAGCGTCCCATGGCAGAAGCAAAGTATTATTTCTGGGATAATCCACTTCTTTTTCGAATAGGTGCTGATCAAATCATCCGTCGCTGTATTCCTGACAGCAAATTCCCCAGTGTGCTATCCTTCTGCCATGATTAGGCCTGCGGAGGTCATTTCTCTGGGAGGAAAACTGCAGCCAAGGTGTTGCAGTGCGGTTTCTTTTGGCCCTCCCTTCGCCAGGATGCACACAATTATGCCAAACATTGCACTAGGTGCCAGTCGTTAGGGTCAATGTCACGTCGTGACATGATGCCCTTACAACCCATCCTAGCTGCGGAATTCTTCAACATTTGGGGAATTGATTTCATGGGTCCCTTTCCTCCTTCCAGCAGCATCGAATTTATTCTCGTGGCTGTTGATTATGTTTCAAAATGGATCAAGGCTATTCCCACGCGCCTTGCTGACCATATTATATCCACTTGATTTGTCAAAAACCACATCTTTGTGCGCTTTGGGATCCCTCGAGCGATTATCTCGGATGGAGGAAGCCACTGATAAACACCAGTTTATCATCATTTTTATGCTTTAAAACAAACGGGTTTTTGGGCTGCATTTAGGCATAAATTAGGATAGGCATGCATTGCATTTTTTATTATCATTTTAATGAGTTTTTGTGAGTGTTAGGGATGTACAGATGCACAGATCCCTAAAACCCTAGCACTCAAGAAGGCAAATGGTGAAGGAGAAGCCCAGACTAGCTGGAACTCAGCCTAATCCAGCTCACCTCAGCTTGATCCAGCTCACCTCAGCTTGATCTAGCTCACCGCAGCTGGAACCTAGCTTACTTGAACTAGGGTTAGCTCATCCTAGCTCCATTCAGCTAATCTCAGCTGGATGGCAGCTCAAGAGAGTTCACCTTAGCTCATCCTAGCTCAAGTCAGCTCAGATCCAGCTCGACTTAGCTGAGTCTAGCTCATCTCAGCTCCCACTAGTCCACAGGGAGCTCTAGTTAGCTCGGCTAAGTTGACAGGAGTTTACCCCAGCTCAGATCCAGCTACATCCAGCTCCACTCAGCTCCAACCAGCTAAAGAAGAATTCATCCCAGCTCAGGAAGCTCAAGTCCAGCTCACAGGGACTCAGCTTAGCTCAACTCAGTTGAGCTAAGCTACCTTAGTTGCCTCAACCAGCTTGATTCTCCCCGGGAGCACCAGACCCAGCTCACCTTAGCTCAGTATGGTAGAAGCTAGCTTACCTTAGCTCGGCTTAGTAGCTAGCAAAGAACTAGCAAGCTAAGCCAGCTAGAATAGCTCCATGCCAGCCTCTTCAGCAGCAGCCAGCTACAAATTTCAGCTCCAGACTTCTCCTCAGCTCCTCCCTCCAAACCCTAGCTCCAACACCTTCTCCTCTACTCCTCCATTAGCTAAGCTAGCTTAGCTTAGCTTAGCTTAGCTTAACTATGCTCCAACTTCCTTGGCTTGTACCACCCCAAAAACCCACCTACCAACTCCACCCAACTAGCTCCACCTAAGCTCCACATAAGCTAACCTACTTGGCACCAACCTAACCTTCCCACCACCTCCAAAAGACACCTAAAAGTGGCGCCAAAAACTACCCATAACCACCCCTTAGTGGCGCCACTTTTCCCTCCAAAATCCCCTCTCATCTCCACCACACAATCTCCCTTGAACCCATCTCCACCATCCACCTAACCCCCCTTCTAGAAGACCCCATGTTGGCGCCAACATGGTGGTGTCTCTCCACCACCAAAAGACACCAACACCACCATAACCACCCCCTTTAACACCCCTTAGGTTGGCGCCAACTCACCCTAGCCATAGGATCACCAACCACCCTCATCCTTCCATCCTAGCCCTCCATTTCAAGGGGCACCTTAACCCCCCATCCTATTCTATAAAAAGCCACCACCTACCACCATTTTGGGGCATCCTCCATTAGTATATTTTCTACCTAAACCACCTATACCTACGGCCAAGAAGAAGGAGTAGAGAAGGAGATTAAAGGGGCACATCACCAGCCCTTTTGGTGCCTTCTTCTCCCCACTCTCTTCAACTTGAGCCACGCCAAGGAGGAGGACTCTCCCACTTCAAGGAGGACGGCCAGGCAAAGGAGAAAAGCTTAGGGTGGGCGTCCACCCTTGGAGAGAAACTTAGGGCATGCCCCCTTAGGGCTTGCCTTGGAGGTCATCACCTTGGCGGAGTTCTGCAAGGAAGGAGTTGAAGGATTCTTTTCAAGCTTGGGAGCCACCAACCTTGGAGCAAGAAGCCCTCTTCTTCACCATCTATTTAGAGGATTTGTGTTTTCTTTCTTTATTTCAATTATCTAGTAGTAGAAGCATTCCTCTACTAGGCATTTTTGTTAAACACTTTATCAATTATCTAGTTGCCTTCTTCGCATATCTTGTTTGCATTTTTATTTGCTTATTTTCAGCATTCTTCACTTCCTCTCCCTAATTATTCTAGGCCTCCACTTGCTTAGAGTGAGCTTAGGGAGAGGCTCTACTTGCCACTTTAGAGTAGTTTACTTAATTGGAAGTGTAAACACTTTTCCCGCCATAATTTCGCATGTTGCCTTAGCTCAAAAAAAAAAAAAAATGGTATATTGAAAATTACCAAAAGAAAGTTGAGATATATTACAAGCAAGAGAATCAATTTTGCAACCATATTGCCTCCTTGGACGACCCTAGATACTTCCCTATCTAGGATTATAAATTTAAGAGCGAAAGCAGATTTACGCGTTACAACGACGTATTTTAACAAACCGCGTATTTTCGCTATCACTTTTTGGCGCCGTTGCCGGGGAGGCACGGCTTCGCATTAACTCATTTTCTCTTGCTTGAAGTGGATCTCATCCCCTTCTCTTTCTTTCTTTTGTGTGTGCAGGAACTACAGCGGGAAAGCGGGAATCTGGAAGCGAGAGCTTAAAGATCCTTTTCTTCCCGCGAAAATTCAGGTTGGTTCCTCTTTCTAGTCACATAATTAATTAAAACTACCAAAAATATATTAAACTTGGCTTTCAGGACCCTAAACACTTAAATTAAGTGGAGTGGTGCATTTTAAAATCATTGTTTGCTTGTATGCTTCTTTAGCACCATTTCATTGCAAGTATTGGTGTTCTGTTTTTCGGGTCTAGATTTCTGTCCATACTTGAAAAATCGATTCCTAACACCACAGGCCTCCTAAAATCATAAAATTTCATAGAGTGATTCCCAATTAAGTTTGGAACATCCGTTCCAAATTTCAGATCAATTGGATTTGTATTTAATTTTTAAAAATTCGTGGATTACAGAGGGGTCACACCCTCTAATCTTCCTGTTTTGCTACTGTCCGCGAATTTTCAGAATTTTTATACTCATCCAATTTTTGTGAAATTTATCTTGTTGGAATCCCTGTGAAATTTTACATATCATATAAAATCATAAAAATTTTCTGAGGTCGGTGGTAATACTGAAAAGTCTATAATACCCACGGGTATTATTTCTGGACTTTGACACCAGTACAATTAAAAATTCAAAACTATTATCAAAAAAATTCCTAAAATCTTACAAAAATATTTTCTGGAATACTTGTTTGATTTTATTCAAAGTAGTGGTGTTGTTTGACTTGTTTGGACCACTACTTAATTCTGAAAGCTAAAAATAATTCATTGGTAGTTAAATTTCTGTCTCAGGGATAATTGGTTTAGGGTTTCTTCTTTCTCTTTAGAGACTCAATTAAAAGGAAATATACAATCACACATACAACTTGTCTTTCCTTTGATTGTGAACTTTCAAACTTGTTTGAAAACTTAAAGAGAAAAACCCTAAAATTCATTTAATTAAATCACATCCTAAAAGACAAAAATATAAAAAAAAATTGTGTGACAACTTGATTTTCATTGGAGCCACTCTCCAATTCCTGCACACACACAAAAAAATCAAATAACAGGGCAACAACCCAATAAACGCCCTCCACATTCCGTGTGCACTATAGAATCCTAGACCCAATTAAAATTTGTAGCAACTTGACCCCTAAGGCTTTATCAACTTAGGCTTGCTATTTAGGTCTTAAGTTTTCTTTAGTTAGTATCAATTCTGTCATCTATATCTGGTGTTCAGGCTGAGGGGCCGTGTCAAACGACCAGGCGCGGGTTTGTACAAGCACCTGGGGTTTTCCCTGGGAAACGTTTGGGCCCAAACCTCCCCTTAAGCAACTTGGCTAGATTTGTTGATAGAACGGGTATTCACTATTGACTACTTATTTCCTATATAGACCAAGTCTTAGGTTATTATTAGGGAGTCACAATTAAGCTAGGTCTAGTTTTTGTTTGTTTGAATTGCACACTTTCTCTCATCTCTTTCTCTTCTCCTCCCCTCCCCGTTCTTCCATTTTATGCACGGGCGACGGTCTCAAAATCCGCACTTGGAAGGACCATTTGATTTCGCCCCCCACGTAAAAAGACCACTTTTTCTGTCTTCTCCTGAAAAAATGGAAACACAACAAAATAGGTCCACTGACCCTTCCAAGTCTACCTCTAACCCCACCTCTAACTCTAATTCTAACCCTTCCACCCAAAACCCAACCACCAGTAACTTCCCACACTTGGAGCTCCCCAATCTTGAGTTGCCCCACACACAACATCAAGACCCCCTACCTGATCTTTTAAAATTGATGGCCGATCAGATTAATAAATTAAATTCCAATCAACAAACATTGACTAGGAACGTCCAAAACCTAGCCAATCCAAGGCCAAACCCACCACCCCGTCAGCAGCCTGTTGTTCCTCTAAAAGATTTCTATGATCCGTCTTATTATGAGGAACGACCAGGGGTGGTCATACCGGAGGGGGACTTTGAGATCAAGCCAGCCGTCCTGAACCTGATTAAACACTTTCATGGCCTTCCTAGGGAAGACCCTTTCAGCCACCTTGAAGAACTAACTCTTCTTGCACAGACAACCCGTTCCCGAAATGTGCAAGAAGACATATGGCTGATGCGGCTTTTTCCATTATCTCTTAAAGATAAGGCCGCTTATTGGTTCAGGACCATTGGCCGACCCATTACAACATGGCCTCAACTCAAGAGTGCCTTCCTCAAGAAATTCTTTCCCATAGGTCGTACCAATTCCTTACGAAGATCTATTACGACCTTTCACCAAAAATCTGGCGAAACTTTCCATGATTCTTGGGAAAGATTTTAGGACCTTTTAAGAAGTTGCCCGCACCACGAGATTCCTTTGTGGCAGCTCGTGCAAATCTTCTATCATGGATTAGAAGATCAAATCCGACAATTTGTCGACGCCTCGTGTGGCGGCAACTTCTTAAATAAAGATGCTGAAAGTGCTTATGATCTATTTGAAGAAATGAGTGAAAACTCATTTAACCAAGCTTCCATGAACACATTTTGCAGAACCCAAAACCCGCAGTTTGGTGTTCATGAAATAGGCGCTCAATCTATCCCAGTCGCCCAAGACGATCTTCAAATGATCGCTCAGAAACTCGACCAGATGCATATTAATCAGAAGAAAATTGAGGAAAGACTCGCCACATCAATTCATGCTCCACGACCACATCTAACCCAACCTAACTTTCCACGAAGAGAAAATTTGCACAATCTCAACACCACTCCTGCTGATTATTCTGAGGTTGCCCATGATTCACTGGGGAATTTCAATTATCCAGATCTTAACCCCACCCAAAATATTTCTGCCATCCAGGAGCCCTTTAAAAATTCTTCCAATTGGAAAAATTACCCGAACTACTCCTGGAATAATCAAGTTTCCTCCCAACCATATCATTTTAATGGGTATGGGTCGAATCCAAATTTCCATCCTGGGCCATCCCAACAAGATATCAATGCCCAGATGCTACGGACCTTGCAGGATATGCAAACAAAAATGACGGAAGTAACCCGCAACATCACAAATCTGAACAATCAGATTGGGGTTGCTCCCACGCAAAGACCTGTAGGACATCTTCCGTCCCAACCCATACCCAATCCCAATCACCAAGGGAACCATTATATGGGCAGAAATCCACATTATCCAAATCAGCCTCCTCCTAATCCACCTCAGCAGCCGCCCAGGTTCCTGCAATCACAGGCCCCCCCACCTCCTCCAAATAATAATCCGACTGCACATGCAGTTACCTTGAGGAGTGGGAAAACCACCACTGACCCCGAGCCTTCGCACGAACCTGGTAAGATACATGTGCAAGTTGACTCCCCACCTCCCCATCAGGAAGAACAAGAACAACAAAAATCTCAAGACAAGATTCCTATCCCTTTCCCACAAGCTCTCTACCCTACCACCAACAAAAGAAAGAAATCTGAGCCCACTACAGAAGAACTCATGGAGCTATTTGGGCAAGTTCATATCAATATCCCTCTCCTAGATGCCATTAAATATATACCTGCCTATGCTAAATTTTTAAAGGAGATTTGTACTCCTAAAAGGCAGGCCAAAAATCTAGGACAGGTGCATCTTTCGGAGACAGTAAGCTCTGTCATACAGAGTAAGCTGCCTCCTAAGATGAAAGATCCGGGGGCGCCTTTAATTTCTGTAATTATTGATGACACTACATTTAATCGCGCCCTTCTTGATCTTGGTGCCTCTGTAAATATTATTCCCACAAGTTTATTCGAAGAATTTCAGATCGGTGAATTAAAACCCGTCGAGGTTACCCTGCAATTAGCCGACCGATCTACAATCAAACCTCGTGGGATTGTCGAGGATGTATTAGTCAAGGTCCAGAATTGTGTCTTCCCTGCAGACTTTCTGGTTCTTGACATTGAGGCACCCGAATCATTACTGGACTCCCCGATAATCCTTGGACGCCCCTTTTTGGCTACTGCAAAGGCAAATATCAATTGCCACACAGGCAAAATGGATATCAACTGTGCAGGCCAAACTATCACCTTAGATATTTTTAAATCCGCCAGGAGATTCCATGATGATAACTTCTTTGAGGACTCAGATACTGAAATTTCTAATATGGTGGAGGAGACAATGTTAATAGATACCCTTACCGACCACAGTTTTTTTGAGGACTCTGATTCAGACTCAGTGGTCGGCGAGATCTGTGATCCGGAAACTTGTCTTGACTCCAAATTTGTTCCTGATACCCCCCCTAACCCACCCACTATTCACGCACCTAATTTTTCCACACTAACTCACCATTCCTTCCCCGACCCCTTTCTTACGGACCTGCCACCAACCCCGCCCGAGTTTGGCACCCAACCTGAATTAAAACCATGGCCAGACTCGGGCCACACTTATCAATTTCCATCTCACTTTGATCCCAATATTATTTCTAATCAATTTTCTAGGGATCTAGACGAAGACACCTTTTTTGCGGGCATCCAAGTGTCCAATTATTTACATGATTTTCCGTCTTCTGTGCATACCTTCACGCCCGGCTGAATGGCGTAAAAGATAGCACTGGATGGGAGGTAACCCATCATTTTTTTTTGTTGCTTTCCCTTTTTTCTTCTTTTTCCAGGTTTTATTCATCCTAAACCCGACCGTTCTTCACTAAGGTGATCCCTTTTCCCTCCTAATGCATGAGGACATGACATATCTTAAGCATGGGGGGGTGTTTTTAAATTTTTACTATCGATTTAGGATGTTTAAAACCTAAAAACATGCAATTTTCTTTAATTTATTTCCTCCTGGCATACCCAAAAACAAAAAAATAAAAAGAAAAAAAAAATATTGAAAACTTTTTGAGGAAAAATTTTGAAATCAGGACTAAGGTCGAAAAATTCACTTCTAGTACAATGGGATTTAATCTTTAACAAACTAAGGATGATGATTTGGATCTAATCATTAGAATTCCAGGGTCTATTTTAGACTAGATCAGATATCCTTCTCTAAAATTCCACCTGAACTCATGATAGTTCAGGTGACTTGATCCTATTTTGTAATATGGAAAGTATTTGACTTAGTTTTTGACTCAAAAACTTGCGGTTCTCGAGAAACTTCTTGTGTCAATTTTCACACACAAGCTAACATTTAAAAACAACTAAAAATTTGAAAAACTCCCTTGTTTGGATTTAGTAAAAGTCTGAATCAGGTCATTGGTTTGAGCTCCCACCGTCGAGAAGAAGGAAAATACCTTCTTTGAGGACGCGATGTCAACATGTTACCGCCTCGGCGCTGCTCTATATCTATATTTCATATCTTTAGATGGAGCATTAAAGCGCATTTCAGCAGCTCAAGTGTCTTGGACGGTGCTCTACCTATAGCGTCGGAGCAAGAGCTTGAGTTTGCTTGGAGCGCCCCTTTTCACCGCATCGTGTTTTGGGGTTGTGAGCTCCTAGGTGGTGTCATGGACAGTGCTATCTCGAAGTACTGGCGCCAGAGCCCCCTCGAGGAATGGTAATGGAAATGATGATACCGACACATCTGTTGTAAGACTAAGCTAAAAATAAGCATGGGGGAGAAAAAAAAAAAATAATAATATTAACACGTCCTTATTAAGGTTGGCTTTTCACAAGCACCGACACAAGGTTTTAAAGGAATTTGCAAGTTGCGAATCAGATTCACGAGAAAGAAAAATCCTAAAAACAAACATTTCAAGTCATCTGAATTAACAAGGGGTTAATTTGTGAATTTTCTGAGGATATATTGATCCCGTTCTATCTAATGGTTGGATCTAAAAACAAATCCTGATGTTTATCTTCAACAAATCCCGTATCTCCTGTGTTTTAATCTACCAAGGTCCCTTAATCTCTTTTTCTCCTCAAAAGTCAAAAAAATTAGATTTCCCAAAAATTCCGTTTTCCAAAAAAATTAATGTTTTGCTAAGAGACTAGCAAAAGATAAGCATGGGGGTGTGATAAACACCAGTTTATCATCATTTTTATGCTTTAAAACTAACCTAGCTCTTAGGATTTTACTCCGCAAACGGGTTTTTGGGCTGCATTTAGGCATAAATTAGGATAGGCATGCATTGCATTTTTTATTGTCATTTTAATGAGTTTTTGTGAGTGTTAGGGATGTACAGATGCACAGATCCCTAAAACCCTAGCACTCAAGAAGGCAAATGGTGAAGGAGAAGCCCAGACTAGCTGGAACTCAGCCTAATCCAGCTCACCTCAGCTTGATCCAGCTCACCTCAGCTTGATCTAGCTCACCGCAGCTGGAACCTAGCTTACTTGAACTAGGGTTAGCTCATCCCAGCTCCATTCAGCTAATCTCAGCTGGATGGCAGCTCAAGAGAGTTCACCTTAGCTCATCCTAGCTTAAGTCAGCTCAGATCCAGCTCGACTTAGCTGAGTCTAGCTCATCTCAGCTCCCACTAGTCCACAGGGAGCTCTAGTTAGCTCGGCTAAGTTGACAGGAGTTCACCCCAGCTCAGATCCAGCTACATCCAGCTCCACTCTGCTCCAACCAGCTGAAGAAGAATTCATCCCAGCTCAGGAAGCTCAAGTCCAGCTCACAGGGACTCAGCTTAGCTCAACTCAGTTGAGCTAAGCTACCTTAGCTGCCTCAACCAGCTTGATTCTCCCCGGGAGCACCAGACCCAGCTCACCTTAGCTCAGTATGGTAGAAGCTAGCTTACCTTAGCTCGGCTTAGTAGCTAGCAAAGAACTAGCAAGCTAAGCCAGCTAGAATAGCTCCATGCCAGCCTCTTCAGCAGCAGCCAGCTACAAATTTCAGCTCCAGACTTCTCCTCAGCTCCTCCCTCCAAACCCTAGCTCCAACACCTTCTCCTCTACTCCTCCATTAGCTAAGCTAGCTTATCTTAGCTTAGCTTAACTATGCTCCAACTTCCTTGGCTTGTACCACCCCAAAAACCCACCTACCAACTCCACCCAACTAGCTCCACCTAAGCTCCACATAAGCTAACCTACTTGGCACCAACCTAACCTTCCCACCACCTCCAAAAGACACCTAAAAGTGGCGCCAAAAACTACCCATAACCACCCCTTAGTGGCGCCACTTTTCCCTCCAAAATCCCCTCTCATCTCCACCACACAATCTCCCTTGAACCCATCTCCACCATCCACCTAACCCCCCTTCTAGAAGACCCCATGTTGGCGCCAACATGGTGGTGTCTCTCCACCACCAAAAGACACCAACACCACCATAACCACCCCCTTTAACACCCCTTAGGTTGGCGCCAACTCACCCTAGCCATAGGATCACCAACCACCCTCATCCTTCCATCCTAGCCCTCCATTTCAAGGGGCACCTTAACCCCCCATCCTATTCTATAAAAAGCCGCCACCTACCACCATTTTGGGGTATCCTCCATTAGTATATTTTCTACCTAAACCACCTATACCTACGGCCAAGAAGAATGAGTAGAGAAGGAGATTAAAGGGGCACATCACCAGCCCTTTTGGTGCCTTCTTCTCCCCACTCTCTTCAACTTGAGCCACGCCAAGGAGGAGGACTCTCCCACTTCAAGGAGGACGGCCAGGCAAAGGAGAAAAGCTTAGGGTGGACGTCCACCCTTGGAGAGAAACTTAGGGCATGCCCCCTTAGGGCTTGCCTTGGAGGTCATCACCTTGGCGGAGTTCTGCAAGGAAGGAGTTGAAGGATTCTTTTCAAGCTTGGGAGCCACCAACCTTGGAGCAAGAAGCCGTCTTCTTCACCATCTATTTAGAGGATTTGTGTTTTCTTTCTTTATTTCAATTATCTAGTAGTAGAAGCATTCCTCTACTAGGCATTTTTGTTAAACACTTTATCAATTATCTAGTTGCCTTCTTCGCATATCTTGTTTGCATTTCTATTTGCTTATTTTCAGCATTCTTCACTTCCTCTCCCTAATTATTCTAGGCCTCCACTTGCTTAGAGTGAGCTTAGGGAGAGGCTCTACTTGCCACTTTAGAGTAGTTTACTTAATTGGAAGTGTAAACACTTTTCCCGCCATAATTTCGCATGTTGCCTTAGTTCAAAAAAAAAAAAAAATGGTATATTGAAAATTACCAAAAGAAAGTTGAGATATATTCCAAGCAAGAGAATCAATTTTGCAACCATATTGCCTCCTTGGGCGACCCTAGATACTTCCCTATCTAGGATTATAAATTTAAGAGCGAAAGCGGATTTACGCGTTACAACGACGTATTTTAACAAACCGCGTATTTTCGCTATCAGCCACTTGACCCATGCTTCTTTTCGGGCACTTCTGCGGAAATACGGAGTCTACCATCGTATCGCATCTCCGTATCATCCTCAGACGAACGGCCAGGCAGAGGTGTCGAACCGGCAAATCAAGCAAATTCTCTAGAAAACGGTTCAGCCTGACCGTAAGGATTGGTCTGACAAGTTGATTGACGCACTTTGGGTGTATCGGACCGCCTTCAAGGCTCCCCTTGGTATGTCTCCTTATAGAAACGTTTACAGGAAGCCTTGTCATTTGCCCATGGAGTTGGAGCACCGTGCTTATTGGGCGGTTAGCCAATGTAACCTCGACCCAGACCTGTGTGGTCGAGAGAGGAAACTCCAACTCCAGGAGCTGGAAGAGCTCCATTGTGAAGCATATGATTCTGCTTTAACTTTCAAGCAACGCACTAAGGCTTTTCACGACAACTGTATTCGGCGGAAAGAATTTGAGCCATCTCAGCAAGTTTGGCTCTACAATGCCCGGCTCAAATTCTTTCCTGGGAAACTGAAGTCCACATGGACTAGTCCTTTCCTGGTCTCGAGACCATTTCCCAACACAGCCGTTGAAATTGAAAATCCCAAATCTGGGCATAAATTTATGGTCAATGGGCAGGGTTTGAAACCCTATCTTGCTCATGAACCTGCCCCCATTGGAGAAACTGTTGCCCTGCTGGAGGGTAACTAATTTTGTGCCTCATTCTGAGTCCAGCTGGGGACGTTAAATTGAGCGCTCGTTGGGAGGCACCCCAACAACACTTCATCACTGTCACGTTCACTTCACTTTTCACCTCACCACTCACCATCCACCCACCCTACCACCCTACTGTATACCCTGCACCTCAGCTCTCGTTACGTGATCTTTCGTCCTTCCTCTACCCTACCCTGCATGCATATGAGGACATAGCATCGTTTGGCATGGGGGGGTGGATAGGAATCCATAGGATCTGGGTATTTTAGGGTATCATACAGTTTCCATCTATCTATAAAAAAAAAAGAAAATGGTGTTTAGTAATGATCTAAAGGTTGAAACAAAAATACAATAAGTGTTTGTGGATATTCAACCACTGTTTTGAAGACTTTCCAGGCCACAGAAGCTTGATTCGCTCAGGCTCGGCTTAATTCACTTGAGCATTGACAAAATAGATCGGAATCTCTCCTAACTTAGGACATATTCTTGTACCTGAGACACCAGTACAGGATCCGTTGGTTTACTTTTACTCGAGAGCCCAAGTAATCTTGGTTCACACTACACATATTAAGAAAGACCAGGCGAACATAAGATCCAACCCTAGTGTTCATTAGGGAAGGTGGAGTCCTTACCTGTGCGCGCAGGTAGACTTTTTATCCCAGGCTTTAGTCTTGTGTTTAGGAGAGACTCTTTCCACCAAAAAGGAACTCTCCCACCAAAAGAAAAGTGTGCTCCTCCAAATAATGTTGTAAGAGATATACTGACACGTGTTTCAAAAAAAAAAAAGATGCAAATAAGTCAGTATATCTCACAAATATCTGTAAAGTCTTCCCCCTACAAAAGTTCTTTAGGGCAAGTTACAAATACCTTGTTTTCTTTGAGCCACAAATGTCATAAAATGGGAGTTGAGTTTTCCGTCATCTTTTTAAGGGTCAATCCAAAGACACGAGCTGAAACTAGGACCAACCTGCACTTAAAAATTCGTGAAACCCTGTGCTTGAGTCTTAATGTTCATCTGGTCAGTCTTGATCCTTCACTAAGCACAAGCCATAATCTCTTAAGCTCTCGAGTATGGCAAAAACCTCCTAGGTCCTAGAAATCGTACTTAAGGTTTAAATATCAAGAGTCCAGGTTAGTTGAGACATGGTCTATGTCATGTAAGACTTAAAGTACTGGTAGTCTTCTCTACAATTGGTTCTCACAATATCCAACAAATAAACACCCCTATGTCGCCTCAGAAGAAAATCTTCAGCTTAAGATCATTTCTAAATACAGTACAAAATGTTTTGCTAGGGACTAGTAAAAGATAGGCATGGGGGTATGATTGCACAGCAAAAATACACCAACAATTGTGCTATCTTGTGCTATTTCCTAGCATTGCCGGTGCATATTAGGTAGCCATAGTCGCATTTGTAAAAATAAACGCATGCGTGAATTTATTTGAGAGGGGAGGAGAGTGAATAAATGGCCTTGAAATTAACGTTTTCCTAAAGTGTTGCCTCACAAAATCACCATCATTTTTTTATTGACTTTGAATTTCTTCTTCTCCGCGGCTGCAAGGCATGGTAGCTTCTTCCTCGCGCCACTCCCTCCCAGCTACATGCACAGCCATGCATGCAGCCCAGGGCATGGCTGTGCATGCCTCTTTCCTCTTTAAAAGGAGCACAACCATCTTCCTTGCGGTGGAGCTGGGTCCACACAAAGAACACCAACAGCACCTCCTTCCTCTAGGTCGTCTCCTCCCCTCCATACGCAGCCTCTCTTCTTCCTGAGGAGCCATGCTGCGGGCAGGAGCAACTCACAGTGGTACACAACCACCACTGTGAGTCCCACCACCTCCCAACTCATCAAAGAGCCGGTGGGCGTGGTGGTTCTCTTCTCTGTTTCGTCATTCCAAGCCATTTCCGCCATTGCCATAGAGTTAAGCTTTGAAGCTCAACCACAGCTGCAGCAAGGTGTCGGCCACCTCTCACCCACACGCAGGCCGCCGTGCACGCCAGCACTCGGTGCAGCTCCTTCCGCGTGCGCGCCAGCCCGCTCCACAGTGTCTGCACACGCTGAACCGGGAGCAGCCAGTTGCGCGAGCCAAGCACGCACTGTAGCTACTGTTCATGCTAGAGAGCGCGACATTGTGGCTACAGTGCGGTGACCGGAAAGTTTCTTACTTATCCAGGCACCACGCGTTCTCTCTGCGCTGCTACCGTCGCTAGCCAGTCCGCGCATGCCCGCGCCCGCGTCTCTCCCCGCGCCCGCTCTCGCGTTTGCACCCGCCCGGTTTTTCATCTGCACCTGCCTCAGCGCGCAGTGCAATGCACTGTGGTCCCTCCCTCGTGCTCACTCCCTCCTGCGTGCGCGTGCCTCTTCACATGCCTACACACCTGCGCCTGCGCGTGGCCATCAGACGACGGCTGAGGCATCCGGACGACTTAACTCACCGCGCCTCTTCCTCCAGCAGACTATCTCTCTCTCTAGTTCTCTCACAACACTCTCTTACTCCCTCCTGCAGACACATACACACATACACCCACTCACTTATACACTACTATATACTTATATATATACATATATATATTTATATACATATATTAGTACCTATACAATTAAGTATAAGTATATGTCCATGTATATATATACATATGTATACACATATTTATACATATATATATATATATATATATACAAATATACATACATATATCTATAACTATAAATACATATATATATATATCTACATATATCTATATACATAGATACTTATACTAATATATATATATATACATATACACATATATATAACTATATATACATACATACATACATATATATATATATATATATATATATATATATACACACACATAACTACATATACACCTATATAATTATAACCATATATATATATACATACATATATATATATTTTCATATCACCTACCATACTTTGTATCGCGGGAATATCTACACCAGTTGCTGATATTCCTCGATACCCGCGTACAGAAAGCGTCTTCGCACACATCTTCCACCCATCCATCCTACACTCCACGCGGCACTTCATCTTGTTGGTTGTGTCTTCCTAGACGGCGATCAACTTGACACCGTGCTACACGCCATTTCCACCTCCACCCCCACCCCTATATACATATATATATACTATATTTACCTTATTTCTACTTCTCTTTCCTGCCATTAAAAAGATAAAAAAAAATATACAAAAGAGAAAAGATAATCTTTGACTTGCAGGTACTCAGTCTTGCGAATAGCAAGACCAGGTTTGGAACCCTAATTTGGCTCAAAGCCAAGAACCTGATCTTAAGGGTGTACCTCAAGGACAAGAATTATCAGAAAAAAAAAATCTTAAATAGAAAAACACCAAAAACATAATAAACGAACGGAAGAGATTCGTTGTAGGAAAGGCGTAGAAAATTATTCACCTCTAATCCCACTTCCCTGAGTTCGACCCTGGGCCAAAAAGTGACAAAGATAAAATCAAGTAGGCCAGGTTAAAAATTTTGTAAAAAGATGGTTAGGCTCAATTTAGGTTAACCACTATACTCATTTCAACGATTAAATCACCATATTAACACAACCTATCTGGGTCTACACCACTTGGCGGAGAGTGTGGAACTCCCGCCTCCTCTGGTCCTGCCACGTCTAAGGGAAGTACTGCTCGCGGTGACAAACTGGTCCCAAGTTAGCTCCTCCCTCTCCTGACCTCTGACCGCCCTCCGCCACCTGTGTGCCGCGCTCTCTAGGTGGTACGTGGCAAAGGCCACGCAGCACTCCACAGGGGGGCGAAGGGTGTCAAACACCTTCATGATCTGCTCGAGCCAGTCCTCTGCCTCAGTCGGGTCCTCATCCCCCTTGAAGGAGGGGGGCTTCAGCTTCTGGAATTGTCCGAAAAGCTCGTAATGGCGTTGAAGTGGAGAAGCTGGTACGCCTCCAGGTAAGGAGGGCTCATGCTCGAAAGTGCCAGAGGAAGATGGGGGCGGTGGAGGGACACCCCGTCCCTCACGTCCAGCGCTGTGTCCGTCTTGCTATCCTACAGAGGACTCCCCCTCTGCAGCCCCAGGGAGAGGTGCTCGTGGAGGTAGGTGAAGCTCCTCTTGCACGATCTCCCATATTAGCTGGGCGAGGCCCTAGGCCTGAATGCCTGGGAGCAGTGGCTGGTCCACTGAGGCATCAGGCTCAACGTGCCCGCCCCTCCAAACTCATCCTTGGCTGCGTCCGTGGCCTGCCTCGCTACCTCCTTGTCGAGGCATCTCCTGCAAGGAGACGAGAACGCATAACAGAAAAGACGTCAATTCTACCGACATTCAATAAAAGAACCTCAGGACAGATGTCAAAAGGTACGTTCTGGTGGTTACTCTAGTTACAAGCACGTGAATTGGTTATTTTCCAGCTAGTTGGTTCACTTCTCGGGACGACCTTGCTCTGATACCATCTTGTTATGACCTAGTTCTCGAATCCCTACATAACATGAGACCAGACCGACTTGACTGATCCCAAGACCCAGTCGTCCAATGAGGAAGTAACCAAAAAGCAGTAAAAATAAACCACATTCACCATGCAAGTAACTAACAGTAACAAAAGTACAGGAGTAAAGAAATAAACTACTACAGTACACACTACCACAACAGTAGAGAATTTAAAAAAGTACAGGAATATAATGTTTACAACAAACGAGTACAGAAGTGTAACAAAAATATCACTACAACAGAACGGTACAACAAAAAGGTACACTACTAGGCTCTACTGGGCCTAGCACCCTCCGCAGCCGTAGGCTCTGGCTGCTCAACACCTGGACCTGAAAAAGGTTGTAATTACAACACGTCAGCGAAACACTGAGTAGAGTGGCAACCAGTTAACTAATAGAAACAGTAAAGGTGGACAGGTAGCTATTGTTTTCAATTTCTTTCTTTATTCAACTAATTATTCTTTCTTTCATCACTTGGTTTATTTATCAGGTCTTTTCTTAATCTCGAATGTTCCTCATGGGAACGATCTTGATTGCAGTCTTTCCCGAATAGTAGAAGTATCACGTGGTGCTCTCCTAGCCGGGAGAGTCCCCCGTGGTGGTCCTACACTCAGTCAACCACCCCAAGGTCACTGACAGACGTAACGGTGACTACGGCACGCCCGATAAACGCATGGGTAGCTACCCCGCACTGGCACGCAGTCAGTCGTTTCCGTTAACGGGTGCACCCAAAGCACAGCACGGAACCAGTATAGGGCTTAGCCCTCTCAGTAACAGGGGTCTAGCCCCTAAGAACCAAACAGGGGTCTCGCCCCTCCACAGTCCGTGCACCCTTGCCTGACTACCCTAGTATGCCCATTGGGCCTAACAAGTCAGTGTAGGATGGCTAGCTGAACCCCAGGCCCTATGGGGTGGCTAGCTCTCTCCCTACACTAGTAGCTCTCCTCGGTACTGTGTACACGAGGGCCACAGAGTCGGTACAAAGTGGCCAGTCCTAACCCCGGGTCCCAACCCTAGGGTGGCCAGCTCCGCTCTACACTAAACAGGGGGACAGTCGCTCTCCTTGGTACTCCGTACTCAAGGGCCAGCTCACTTCCCCATTCACCTTTCCAGTTCCATTCTATTTGTTTCTAGGAGCTCTACTTCTAATTCCCCGTAGGGTTCATTCTCATGTTTCTCAGACCAAGCCATACTATGTTTCATCATTTCTGGTTTATTCGCAGATACTACATGTTCCCAACATTCAATCTCTCTTTTCCAATTTATATACAAGCAGCTTGTATTTAATTTCAAAAAAATAGGAATTACAAGTAGCAGTTACCAACAACAGTACTCTACATTTCACAGGCATCTGTTATCCAATTTCAGGCAATTATTATTATTATTCTATCTACTCATCCATGACTGCAATTTAGGCATTCAATACAATCGTTCCAGTGTTTCTAGTCCTAGGATTCATGCCATACCCTAGGATCTATCATTCAATCTAGTGTTTCTGGTCCTAGGATTCATGCCATACCCTAGGATCTATCATTTATTCCAAATATGCATTTATGTTTGTAATTAACTAAGGGAAGCCACTCTACCAGCAAAATCGGGAGTAATGGGGGCTCGATCGACGGATCCACGTGCCTCCGTAACCCCCAAATCTGCAATGTAACGAGGTCCTAACACAAGTATCAACCACAAGGAACCACTCAGAATAAGATAAAAGTATATCAAACAAGTAGAGGAACTTATACGAAGAACAGAATCTTAAACATGGAAATCGAACCTCAAACAGACCCTAAACGGGTCAAAAATGACAAATCTGACTCAAATCAGATGTCTGGAACACCTTCCAGATGTCTTAAAAGGGGTCTAGATCCATACCTCATCCTGCGCTGTTCCTCAGACGTCCAGGGATCCTGCTGAACCGTCTAGACTTAGTTCCAGACGTCCGACTATCTCTCCGGACGTCTGGAGATGCTCTCCGCCGTCTGGTGTCTCGCCTAGATGTCTGAATCGCATGGGAGGGCATGTCCCGTGCCTTCCTGAAGTGAATCCTGCATGCGCATGCAAAATCTACTTAACACGGCATGTGACAGAGTCTCGATGGAATGACCTGTATGGCCATATCTGCAAAGGGAATCATAAGGCGTAGTACGTACCTCTCAGTCGTCTGGAGCTTCCTCCAGACGTCGTCCATGTCGTCAGGATGTAGGTCCAGACGTCTGATTCTGGGAAAAATCCCAGAATCAGAGCCTCCTTCGTCTTCTTCCTGCTGCGTGCGACCACGCTGCGTAGCTGCTCGTTCGCTGCACTCGGTTGCAGCAACGTCGGGGGAAACCTACCCAGCACAACGCTCCGCCTCGCACACACCCGACCGGCCTCGAGTTGCTCCGGCGAGCTCTCTCACGGCTCGCGTGCTCTCCTCTCCGCTGCTGCACTCAGCTGCAGCAGCTGCTCTCTCTCTCGCTCTCGCACTGGAGGAAGTGGAAGACGGATGGATGTAGGGTGGCGTGAGGGAGAGGAGAGGGTATAAGTAGGCGTGAGGGGGGAAAAGGTTTTGCAGTCGACGAGGGAAGAAGAAAGAGAGGAAGGCGGCTGGGGCTCAGTCTGCACAGACTCGCGGTCGTACGCACGCAAAATTGATTTCCAGATGTCTGGGAAGGTGTCCAGACGTCTAGCCCAAGTCCCAGACGTCTTAAAGAGCTTTGATGGCACTGGTCTTAACATGTGCCTAGGAGGGGTTGCAGTCTATTTATAGGCAAGTTTGGAACCTTCAAGAACACTTAGGAGAGATCTCCTAGCCATTGGTGACAAATCCCAAGAGAATGGTACGAAATCCACCACAAATTAGGGTAATGATGAGTCTGACAGCAATATCAGACGTCTAAATTTAGGGTCAGACGTCTTATAAGACATCTGATTATAATTTTAGTCGTCTAATACTATAAGCCATCCTGAACTGACTTCATTGGATCGAAACAAGGACGTTTGATATTTTTACATAAGATGTCTAACAGAGTTATTGGACATCTAATAATGTGTAGATTTGTTCCTATTTTGATTAGATCCAAATAGGGTTCTAGATTGAAAGAATCAGACGTCGGTATGGACGTCTGAGGGATTTACCAGACGTCTGGAAACCTAAAAAGACTTGCCTATGATATTTGATAAAAGATCTTATGTTCGTAATAAGATACGCACAGAAACACATGGGCAACGGTCCAAAGGTAGACATCTAGAAGCATGTCCAAACGTCTGAAAATACATTTTTGCCTGTTATCTGTAGAGCGAAGATAAGTGCTTAGTCTAACGGTTATTCTGAGGATGTCCAGGCAAAGCATCAGACGTCTAGATGAGGTTATCGATGTCTGATAGAGAAGTGCTTCGACTGATGTTTATGAAGACAGAAACTAAATGCAGAACTATAGGTAGTTAGACGTCTGAGACACTTGTCAGACGTCTTAGAGTTGAAAATCAGATGTCTGACAATTGTTATAGACGTCTGATAAGAGTCTTAGTGTTAGGTTTTTGTTTCTAATTTATCCTAAGTGTAGAGAGCCTAAGTTAGCTATTTATAGGTTATGTTTGGGAGTTCTTTACAACATTTCTAGACTCAAATAAAATGAAAATTATAACCTTTGAAAGTTTACATGAAAAGCCTATGACCTAATACTTATGCTACTTAGTCTTCACGCTTTTAATCTCCTATCTTGGAAAACTTTATGAAACCTGCAATTATGTTATTACAGAGAGAAACAATATGCTATGCTTATTTTTTATGTCATTTTCTTCATTTTGTAAAATCATCGAAATATTATATATGAGTAGTTGAATTAACATATTGAAAAGGCCCGAGACTAATATAAGTATGAATAATCTTCTCCCTTTCTTCCACATGATACTCCCAAATCTACTTATGTAGTCTTGGATCTCATTCTAGTGCACTAGCATCTACATCATGAATTTCAATTCTTTGAATTTTAGATGATGGAACTTTTTGTTCTCTAGAATTGTCATAAATAGTTAAAATTTCTAAACCATCATTATCGCCTTGTTCTTTCTTGAAATATGATGTAATTGTTATTTGTTTTGCCATGCTTCAACCTAAATAAACTAAAATAAACTATAATTATCTCTTGATAATGCTACTACTACTTAATAATTTTAATTCTGAAAACAAAACATTAAACAAAAAGCACACTTCTAAAACAAACTATTTCCACCATAATGTAAAATTTATAAAATAATAGAAACAGAGAACAACAACTAGTGTTCACCCTTTATCAAAAAAAATCCACATTACTATCGATGCTGGAGATCACTCGCTAGAGAGAGGACGTCGAATGGAGAGGAGAGTTGTTGAGCAGCTATGGTGGGTATGTAGTAATCTATTTCACGGTGGTGGAACAATTCTTATCATGCATTCCTTCTCTTTCGACGTTAGCATAAATTCTGAAAAAAGAATATCGAGGGATAAATCCCACCTATTGCTTCTCTCCCAAATGTGTTTCATGGGAGTCAAAATAGAAAATCTTTTGGTCAAAGAGAAATAATTTCTTTTTCTTTCTTTTCTCTCTAAGAGGGAAAAAAGAATCACAAGCTTCCTTTAAAAATATCGCCTAGTTGTAATGCTGAGATTATGAGAATGCAAAAAAAAGAGACGGAAAATCTCACATTACCGTGATGGAGTCGGATTGCTTTCGCTCAAAGATTTGGAAGGACTCAAGCCAAGAGGGATCCATCAATCTGATTCTGCAACCTTTGGGTTGGGTGTGGCTATAGTGTCTAGTTGTTGGAACTCAATGATGAAGATAAGAGTGGTGTACGATAAGGGCCATAGAGTTCATTGTGCAAAAACTATTGCTCAAAATATTAAGCACTCGACTTGTGAGGGATGGAGGTTTGAGTGGAGGGAGGAGGAAGTTTGGGTGTGGCCTATGTTTATGGGAGACGATTGGCATTCCTTTTAGGGGGGCCATTGGATTTTTTTTCCAAATATTAAAACCAAAATTCCAAAATCTTTGGGGGTGCTGGGCCCCCACCAGCCCCCCGTTACCTCTATCCTTGTCCTATTGGATCCAATCATAAGGGGATCATTCCTATTAAGACCCGTACTATTAAAACACTTTAAGATGTCTGGGACTTGGGTCAGATGTTTGGACACCTTCCCAGATGTCTGGAAATTAATTTTTTTTGTGTACGTCCTCGAGTCTGCGCGCGTGCCGCGCGCAGATAGTACACAGCCGCATTTCTTCTCTCTCTTCTCGCCGATGAACCCTAACCTCGCCCTTATAAACCCCCCTCCTCTCCCTCACGCCACCCCACTTCCATCCACCCTCTTCTTCCCTAGTGAGAGCAGTGAGCAGCAGGCAGCGCACGGCAAGCGTGAGCGACGTGGGAGGAGAGGGGCAGCGAGGGGAAGAGAGGAGAGCACGCAAGCTCATGAGGGAGTTTGCCAAAGAGCTCACGGCTGGTCGGTCCGTGCATGAGTCAGAGAGTTGCATCGAGGAGGTCCTCCCCGACATTGCTATAGCTAGAGCAGTGGTAGAGCGGGCGCGCGGCGCGAGAAGGTGAGGGCAGTCTCTTGTTCTGGGATTTTCCCAGAATCTGACGTCTGGATCTACATCTAGATGACGTTGACGATGTCTGGAGGAGGCTCCAGATGACTGAAAGGTAAATCCCGTGATGTACACCACCCTTTGCGGATACGGCCATGCAGGCCATTTCGCCGAGGCATTGTTTCATGCCATATTGAGCAGATTTTGCGTCGCACATGCAGGATTCGCTTCGGGAAGGCGCAAGACAAGCCCTCCCACGTAGTTCAAACTTATGGGTGAGGCACCAGACGGCGGGAAGCGTCTCCAGACATCTGGAGAGGTGGT
The DNA here is from genome assembly GCA_037157565.1 of Thalassia testudinum. Classification (NCBI taxonomy): domain Eukaryota; kingdom Viridiplantae; phylum Streptophyta; class Magnoliopsida; order Alismatales; family Hydrocharitaceae; genus Thalassia; species Thalassia testudinum. The sequence goes on from JAZHRO010000024.1 coordinate 214,556,653, forward strand.
CGGACATCTGGAACTATGTCCAGACGGTTCAGCAGAGTCCTTGGAGATCTGAGGAGTAGCGCAGAGTTGAGGTAAGGTTCTGGACTTTTTTAAGACGTCCAAAAGGTGTTCCAGACGTCTGATATGAATCAGAATTTTCTATTTTGACCCGTTTAGGGTTCATTTGAGGTTCGATTTTCGCAATTAAGATTCTGTTGTTCTTCGTATAAGTTTCTCTACTTGTTGGAATACTTTTATCATGTTCTGAGTGGTCTCTTGTGATTGATCCTTGTGATAGAAACTCATTCTATTGCGGATTTGGGGCTTGTTGAGGAACGTGGACTTGCCGATCAAGCCCCCATTACTCCTGGGTTTACTAGTAGAGTGGCTTCCTATAGTTTAATTACCGACATGAATGCATATTTGGAATGAATGATAGATCCTAGGGTATGGCATGAATCCTACGACTAGAAACACTGGAATAGCTGTATGGAATGTATGAATTGCAGTCTTGGATGAGTAAACAGAATAATAACAATTGCCTGTAAATGGATAACAGCTCCCTGTGAAATGTAAAGTACTGTTGTTAGTGACTGTTGCATGTAAATTCCTGTTGTTTACAATAAAATAGGAGCTGCCTATATATGAATTATTGAATGTTGGAAACACGAGCTACTTGCAAATAAACCTGGAATGTGAATAGAAAAGTTACATGCTACATGTGTAGAACCTGAGAAATGGAAATAGAAATGATGAAACCTAGTATGGCTTGGGGTGAGAAACATGAGCATGAACCCTACGGGGAATTAGGAGTAGAGCTCTTGGAAATAAATGGAATGGAACTGGAAATGAGAATGGGGAAGTGAGCTGGCCCTTGAGTATGGAGTACCAAGGAGAGTGACTGTCCCCCTGTTTAGTGCAGAGCAGAGCTAGCCACCCTAGGGTTGGGACCTGGGGTTAGGATTGGCCACTTTGTACCGACTTTTTGGCCCCCATGTACACTGTACCGGGGAGAGCTACTAGTGTAGGGAGAGAGCTAGCCACCCCACGGGGCCCAGGGTTCAGCTAGCCGCCCTACACCGACTTGTTAGGCCCACTAGGCAAACCAAGGTAGTTAGGCGAGGGTGCATGGACTGTGGAGGGGCGAGACCCCTATTTGGTTCTCAGGGGCTAGACCCTTATTACTGAGAGGGCTATGCCCTATACTAGTTCCGTGCTGTGCTTTAGGCGCACCCATTAACGGAAATGACTGATCGCATGTCAGTGCGGGGTAGCTACCCGTGAGCTTATCGCGCGTGTCGTAGTCACCGTTACGTCTGTCAGTGACCTTGGGGTGGCTGACTGAGCATAGGACCACCACGGGGGACTCTCCCGGCAAGGAGAGCACCACATGCTATTTCTACTCTTCGGAAAAGACTGCAATCAAGATCGTTCCCACGAGGAACATTCGAGATCAAGAAAGAGACCTGGTAAATAACCTAAGTGATGAAAGAAAGAATAATTAGTTAAAGAAAGAAAGAAATTGAAAAACAACAGCTACCTGTCCACTTTTACTGCTTTAGTTAGCTAGTTGCCACTCTGCTCAGTGTTCGCTGACATTTTGTACTCGTAACCTTTTTGAGGTCCATGTGTTGAGCAGCCAGAGCCTACGGCTACACAGGGTGCTGGGCCCAGTAGAGCCTAGTAGTTGTACCTTTTGTTGTACTCCATTTCCTGTTATAGTGAGTAACTTTGTTACACTTCTGTACTCCTTTATTGTGAACTTTATATTCCTGTACCTGTTTAATTTTCTACTATTGTGGTGGTGTGTACTGTAGTAGTTTACTTCTTTACTACTGTACTTTTGTTACTGTTAGTTGCTTGCATGGTGAATGTGATTTATTTTACTGCTTTTTGATTACTTCTTATTGGACGACTGGGTCTTGGGATTAGTGGAGTCGGTCCGATCTCATGTCCTGTTGGGATTCGGGAACTGGGTCGTAACAAGTGGTATCAGAGCAAGGTCATCTCGAGAAGTGAACCAACTAGCTGGAAAATAACCACTTCACGTGCTTTTGACTAGAGTAACCACCACAATGTACCTTTTGACACCGTCCTGAGTGTCCTTTGTTGAATGTCTGTGGAATTGACGTCTTTTCTGTTCTGTGTTTGCATCTCCTTGTAGGAGATGCCTCAACGTAGGGTCAGTGAGGCGGGCCGCGGACGTAGCCGTGGACGAGGTCGGAGGGGCGGGTGTGTTGAGCCCGACGTCTTAGTGGACCAGCCACTACTTCTAGGCATTTAGGCCCAAGACCTCGCCCAGCTGATACGAGAGATCGTCCGAGAGGAGCTCCACCCGCCTCCACGGGCGCCTCTTCCTGGGGCTGCAGAGGGGGAGTCCTCTGTGGGACCGCGAGACAGGCACAGCACTGGACGTAGGGGAGGGGGTGGCCCTCCACTGCCCCCACCTTCCACTGACACTTCTGAGCCCGAGCCCTCCTTGCCTGGAGGCATACCAGTTTCCCCACTTCAGTGCCATTATGAGCTTTTCGGATAGTTCCAAAAGCTGAAGCCCCCCTCCTTCAAGGGGGATGAGGACTGACTGAGGCAGAGGACTGGCTCGAGCAGATCGAGAAGGTGTTTGACACCCTTCACCCCCTGTGGAGTGCTGCGTGGCCTTTGTCACGTACCAGCTAGAGAGCGCTGCATACAGGTGGTGGAGGGCAGTCAGGGGTCAGGAGAGGGCTAAGCCGACATGGGGCCAGTTTGTCACCTTCTTCTGCGAGCAGTACTTTCCCTAGACGTGGCAGGACTAGAGGAGGCGGGAGTTCCACACTCTCCGCCAGGGGACGATGACCGTGAGCATGTACCACACGCGTTTCCTGGAGCTGTCTCATTTCGTCGCGACAGCTGTGGCTACCAAGGAGGAGCGCCTTTGGAGGTTCACCAAGGGGCTCTGGCCTGCTATTCGGGGGTATGTCAAACCCCTGAAGCTGCCTATGTTCTCAAGGGTGGTGGAGGCAACTATGACATATGAGGAGACCAACCCATCCACACGTGACATTGACAGCGGATCGAAGAGGCCCTACCAGCCAGACTACTCACAGGACCGACGGGAGAGGAGGCACGTGGTGCCTGCAGGAGAGGTGTCACACTTTGCAAGGCCGTTAGTGGCCTTTGGGGGCCCCCGACAGGGGCCAGTTGCGAGCACCGAACCCCCGCCCAGCCATCAGTAGGGACCTATTGAGGGCGGGAGTCGAGTTCCCCTTTGCTACCAGTGTGGCTAGCCGGGCCACATCAGGAGGGACTGCCTGTCTAGGGCTAGCGGTCAGCAGATGCTCCCCGCATCAAGCATTGGAGGATAAGCAGGAGGCCGAGGTTCCCAGGCGCGTGGGGGAGGACAGCAGTCGCAGGGAGGGTACCGGCCAGCGGCTACCCGTCCGACGTAGAGTGCGGCTGCTTCGTCCGCACCTAAGGCTGAGGGGCGTATCAACGCCTTGACACATAGAGATGCCAGAGCTTCAGGATCAGTGGTGGCTGGTATGGTTACAGTTTCCGACAGACTAGTTTACACACTTTTTGATTCTGGAGCCACGCACTCGTTTGTCGCTGCCAGTTTTGCTGTCAGTTTGGGGCAGGACTGTGTGTTGTTAGAGAATCCATTTGTGATCAGAGGTCAGGGTGGTCAGCTGTTTGTAGCTGAGGAGGTTTACACAGGTTGTGAAGTCAGTGTTGGGGACACAGCCTCCCCGCTGATCTGATTGTGATACCGATGGAGGACTTTGGCATGATTCTGGGGATGGACTGGCTGTTCGCTTACCACGCCTTGGTGGACTGCTTTGAGAGGAAGATTGTCTTCTCCATACCGGAGTTGCCTTCTTTTGAGTTTCACGGACAGCCAGTGGACGGAGGCTTCAGGTGCATTTCTGCACTTCGGGCGGTGGGACTTTTGGGCCAGGGGTGTGAGGGCTTCCTGGCTTGTGTGGTGGTGGAGCCCAGCCCTGTGGCAGACTTTCAGAGTATCCCGGTGGTCAGAGAGTACCCTGACATGTTCCCGGATGAGTTGCCAGGACTACCGCCCGAGCGTGAGATCGAGTTTGAGATCTCATTGGTACCGGGGACCAGCCCCATTTCTACATCACCTTACAGGATGGCACCTCTTGAGCTGCAAGAGCTCAAGACCCAGTTGCAGGACCTTCTAGAGAAGGGCTTTGTGAGGCCCAGTGCATCTCCATGGGGAGCCCTGGTATTGTTTGTGAAGAAGAAGGATGGTACCCTACGCCTTTGTGTGGACTACAGACAGCTGAATAGGGTCACCATCAAGAACAGGTATCCGCTGCTGAGGATTGACGACTTGTTTGACCAGTTGCGAGGTGCCACGGTATTCTCCAAGATAGACTTGAGGTCTGGTTACCACCAGTTGAGGATCAAGGAGACAGACGCCTCCAAGACAGCTTTCCACACCCGGTATGGACACTACGAGTTTTTGGTCATGCCATTTGGGCTGACCATTGCCCCCACTGCCTTCATGGATTTGATGAATCGGGTGTTCAGACCGTATCTGGATCAGTTCGTGGTGGTATTTATTGATGATGTACTCATCTACTCTCGAGATCAGGCGCAGCATGGACAGCACTTGCAGATGGTTTTGGACACACTGAGATGACATAGACTGTATGCCAAATATAGCAAGTGCGAGTTCTTGTTGAGGGAGGTGACCTTCTTGGGTCATGTGATCTCCAAGGATGGCTTGGCTGTGGACCCAGCCAAGGTTGAGGTAGTGCTCAGGTGGGAGAGACTGCGTACAGTGACAGAGATCTGCAGTTGTTTGGGATTGGCAGGCTACTACAGGCGTTTATCAGGGGTTTCTCGTAGATTGCATGTCCTATGACACAGTTGACTCAGAAGGACGTGCCCTTTTCTTGGACAGATGCTTGTGAGGCGTGTTTTTAGGAGCTGATGGAGAGGCTGACTTCGACTCTCGTGCTTACCATCCTAGACATCAGTGGCAGGTTCGTGTGTACAAGGACGCCTCTTTGCAGGGGTTAGGAGGTGTGCTCATGCAGAGGGGTCATGTTGTCGCTTATGCTTTGCAGCAACTGAAGCCCCTTGAGCATAGCTACCCTACCCAAGACCTGGAGCTAGTAGCTATCGTCTTCGCGTTGAAGACTTGGAGGCACTACTTGTACGGGGAGACTTTTGAGATTTTCACAAATCATAAGAGCCTCAGATACTTGTTTGATCAGAAGGAGCTCAACATGAGACAGAGATGTTGGTTAGAGCTCCTGAAGGACTATGACTGCAGCATTTCCTACCATCCAGGGAAGGCCAACGTGGTGGCTGACGCCTTGAGCCGGAAGGTGACCGTCCACTTGGCTAGTTTACAGGCATAGAGTTGGAGACTCATGGAGGAGATGGGTAGTTGGCGACCCCTAGAGTTACTGGGGCACCGTGGGGCAGTGACTGTGACACGACAGATGTGGCCAGAGTTGATAGACCACATCATCACAGGACAGATGGCCGATCCGTACCTGTAGTCGTTATGTGACGGAGTACTATTAGGGGACCCTGGAGACTTCTCCTTTACAGACGAGGTGCTGCACATGAGGGGGCGTTTGTGCATTCCCAGGGACGAGGAGCTATTGAGAGAGCTCCTGACTGAGGCACATAGTTCCAGGTTCACCATACGTCTCGGGAACACAAAGATGTATCATGATCTGAGATGCGAATTTTGGTGGAGGGGAATGAAGTGGGATGTAGGTGAATTTGTATAGCAATGTTTAGTGTGCCAGTAGGTGAAGGCCCAGCATCAGAGGCCTGCAGGGCCGTTGCAGCCACTTCCAGTGCCAGAGTGGAAGTGGGAGAGCATCACTATGGACTTGGTGGTGGGTTTGCCTGTTACCCAGTGAGGACACGATGCAGTCTGGGTGGTCGTAGACAGATTGACGAAGATGGCGCATTTCTTGCCGATCCGAGTCACTTTGGGACCAGCACAGTTGGCTGAGAGCTATATCCGCGACATGGTACGTCTGCACGGAGTTCCGTGGGAGATTGTATCCGACCGGGATACCCACTTTACGTCCCAGTTTTGGACTAAGTTTCAGTAGGCCTTGGGGACACAGTTGAGGTTCAGTACAGCATACCACCCCCAGACGGACGGACAGTCAGAGCGCACGATACAGACGCTTGACGACCTTTTACGTGACTATGTACTGGACTGGAGGGGCTCTTGGGAGGAGCACTTGCCCCTGGCGGAGTTTGCATATAATAATAGCTATCACTCAAGCATTGGCATGGCACCCTACGAGGCTCTGTACGGATGGAGGTGTACTGCACCCTTAAGTTGGGTTGAGGTGGGGACCAAGTGGGAGGTTGGCCCCATGCTGATCTGGCAGAGTTAGGAGGTGATCGAGCAGATTCACAGGCGACTCCGCACTATCAGGAGTAGGCAGAAGAGCTATATAGATTAGAAACGCAGAGAGGTGCAGTTTGAGGTTGGGGATCACGTCTTCCTTCATGTTTCTCCCATGAAGGGCCTGCAGCATTTTGGGGTGAAAGGGAAGCTCGTGCCGAGGTTTGTAGGACCCTTTGAGGTCCTGGAGCGGGTTGGACCCATTGCTTACGGCTTGCCCTTCCTCCCCAGCTTTCTGGTGTGCATGACATGTTCCACATGTCCAACCTCAAGAAGTACGTCGCCGATCCCAGTCACGTTCTGAGCCATGAGAGCGTCGAGGTGGGTGATGACCTGACCTACCCCGAGCAGCCAGTGCAGATACTAGATAGAGCCGTCCGGAGTCTGAGACGGAAGCAGGTACCCCTGGTGAAGGTCTTGTGGAGGAGCCAGTGGTACGAGGAGGCTACCTGGGAGCCTTAGTCGGTGATGCGAGAGTGGTACCTGAAGCTCTTTGAGGGTACGTCTATTCAGATCGGCTTCGGTCCTCTTTGAGTTTGTTATGCGTGCGTTGCTCCTTTTCCGCACCCTATCTAGCGCAAGTTTCGGGGATGAAACTTCCTTTGAGTTTGTTATGTTATTAAGACCCGTACTATTAAAACATTTTAAGACGTCTGGGACTTGAGTTAGACGTTTGGTCAGATGTCTGGATGCCTTCCTAGATGTCTGGAAATCAATTTTTTTTTGTACGTCCTCGAGTCTGCACGTGTGCCACATGCAGACAGTACGCAGCTGCATTTCTTCTCTCTCCTATCGTCGATGAACCCTAACCTCACCCTTATAAACCTCCCTCCTCTCCCTCACGCCACCCCACTTCCATCCACCCTTCTTCCCCAGCGAGAGCGGTGAGCAGCAGGCAGCGCACGGCGAGCGTGACCGGCATGGGAGGAGAGGAGCAGCGAGGGGAAGAGAGGAGAGAGTGCGAGCTCGTGAGGGAGTTCGCTGGAGAGCTCACGGTTGGTCGGTGCATGCGCGAGTCGGAGAGTTGCGTCGGGGAGGTCCTGCCCGACATTGCTGCAGCCAGAGCAGCGGTCGAGCGGGCGCGGCGCGGTCGCGCACGGCACGAGAAGGTGAGGGCAATCTCTGGTTCTGGGATTTTCCCAGAATCAGACGACTGGATCTACATCCAGATGACGTAGATGACGTCTGGGGGAGGCTCTAGATGACTGAAAGGTAAATTCCGCAATGTACACCTCCCTTTGCAGATACGGTCATGTAGGCCGTTCCACCGAGGCACTATTCCGTGCCATATTGAGCAGATTTTGTGTTGCGCGTGTAGGATTCACTTCAGGAAGGCACGGGACACGCCCTCCCGTGCAGTTCAGACATCTGGGCGAGGCACCAGATGGCGGGAAGTGTCTCTAGATGTCCGGAGAGGTGGTTGGACATCTGGAACTAGGTCCAGACGGTTCAATAGAGTCCTTGGACGTCTGAGGAGTAGCGCAGAGTTGAGGTAAGGTTCTGGACTTTTTTAAGATGTCTTATATGAACCAGGATTTTCTGTTTTGACCCATTTAAGGTTCGTTTGAGGTCTGATTTCCGCAATTAAGAGTCCGTTGTTCTTCGTATAAGTTCCTCTACTTGTTGGAATACTTTTATCATGTTCTGAGTGGTCTCTTTTGATTGATCCATGTGATAGGACCTCGTTCTATTGCGGATTTGGGGTTTGCTGAGGCACGTGGACCTGCCAATCAAGCCCCTATTACTCCTAGGTTTACTGGTACAGTGGCTTCCCCTAGTTTAATTATCGACATGAATGCATATTTGGAATGAATGATAGATCCTAGGGTATGGCATGAATCCTAGGACAAGAAACATTGGAATAGCAGTATGAAATGTATGAATTGCAGTCTTGGATGAGTAAATGGAATAATAACAATTGCTTGTAAATGGATAACAGCTGCTTGTGAAATGTAAAGTATTGTTGTTAGTGACTGTTGCAAGTAAATTCCTGTTGTTTACAATAAAATACGAGCTTCCTGCATATGAATTATTGAATGTTGGAAACATGAGCTACTTGTAAATAAACCTGGAATGTGAATAGAAAAGTTACATGCTACATGTGTAGAACTTGATGAAACCTAGTATGGCTTGGGGTGAGAAACATGAGCATGAACCCTACGGGGAATTAGGAGTAGAGCTCCTGGAAATAAATGGAATGGAACTGGAAATGAGAATGGGGAAGTGAGCTGGCCCTTGAGTACGGAGTACCAAGGAGAGTGACTGTCCCCCTGTTTAGTGTAGAGCGGAGCTAGCCGCCCTAGGGTTGGGACCCGGGGTTAGGATTGGCCACTCTGTATCGACTTTTTGGCCCTTGTGTACACTGTACCGGGGAGAGCTACTAGTGTAGGGAGAGAGCTAGCCACCCCACGGGGCCCAGGGTTCAGTTAGCCGCCCTACACTGACTTGTTAGGCCGACTGGGCAAACCAAGGTAGTCAGGCGAGGGTGCATGGACTGTGGAGGGGCGAGACCCCTATTTGGTTCTTAGGGGCTAGACCCCTATTACTGAGAGGGCTATGCCCTATACTGGTTCCGTGCTGTGCTTTGGCCGCACCTGTTAACAGAAATGACTGACCACGTGCCAGTGTGGGGTAGCTACCCATGAGCTTATCGTGTGTATCGTAATCACCGTTACATCTGTCAGTGACCTTGGGGTGGTTGACTGAGTGTAGGACCACCACAGGGGACTCTCCCGGCCTGGAGAGCACCACGTGCTACTTCTACTCTTCGGAAAAGACTGCAATCAAGATCGTTCCTACAAGGAACATTCGAGATCAAGAAAGAGACCTGATAAATAACCCAAGTGATGAAAGAAAGAATAATTAGTTAAGGAAAGAAAGAAATTGAAAAACAACAGCTACCTGTCCACTTTTATTGCTTTAGTTAGCTGGTTGCCACTCTACTCAGCGTTCGCTGACGTTTTGTACTCGTAACCTTTTTCAGGTCCAGGTGTTGAGTAGCTAGAGCCTACGGCTGCAGAGGGTGCTGGGCCAAGTAGAGCCCAGTAGTTGTACCTTTTTGTTGTATTCCATTTCCTGCTGTAGTGAGTAACTTTGTTACACTTCTGTACTCCTTTATTATGAACTTTATATTCCTGTACCTGTTTAATTTTCTATTGTTGTGGTGGTGTGTACTGTAGTAGTTTACTTCTTTACTGTTGTACTTTTGTTACTGTTAGTTGCTTGCATGGTGAATGTGGTTTATTTTACTGCTTTTTGGTTACTTTCTCGTTGGACGACTGGGTCTTGGGATCAGTCGAGTCGGTCCAATCTTGTGTCCTGTCGGGATTCGAGAACCAGGTCGTAACAATTCCATTTCCCATCCTCACAGATCCGTCGCACATTCTTGTAGTACCTGTACAAGAACGATAGATTATTCTGGAAGAAGGGCTTGCTATATTTCTCCTCACGCACAAAGTCCATCACCTTGATAGGCAAGGTGTCCACCGGTGGTTACAGGGCATCCTATTAGATGATGTCACATCAGGCATTCTGTTAGAAGATATTATAGAAGCTGACACCCACCCTCAAACTAAGGGTCAAGAAACCACCTTCAGTTTGGTGTAGATGTGCTAGAATGAAGTAATTGGAAGAGGTTTGGTGAGCACATTAGCCAATTGACCTTTTCTTGAGACAAATTTGATCGTAAGAAGGTCCTTTTTAACTCGATTGCGGATGAAGTGGTAGTCTATTTCTATATGTTTTGTCCGTGCATGGAATATAGGATTAGACGTCAAGTATGTAGCTCCGATATTATCACATAGCAGTAGTGGTGGAGATGATAGGTTAATTCCCAGCTCACCGAATAGGGATTGTAGCCATATGAGTTCTACTATTATATTGCCAATTGCATGTTATTTTGCTTTTGTGGATGATCTGGCAACACTTATTTGTTTCTTTGCTTGCCATGAGATGGGATTGGTACCATGAAATATAATGTAACTGGTTGTGGATTTTTTGTCAGATGTACAACTTGCCCAATCCACATTTGTGGAGGCAATTAGAGATGTTGGAGAGTTAGAATTATATAGAAGACCATAATTAAGGGTACCTTAAATGTAACGAAATAATCATTTAAGGCACTCAAAATGCATCTCAGTTGGGGCATTCTTAAATTGAGAAAGGTGATTGTTGGTGAATGCAAGGTCTGGTCTTGTTAAAATGACATATTGGAGGTTGCTTAGATGTTAGTGAAACTTAGATTTTGCAGAGGAATGTTGGATATATTTTCCAATAGAGTTGATGCATTGACTACCATTGGAGTTCTCAAGGGTTTTACTCCATCAAATTTGAATTTGATAAGCAAGTTGACAAGATATTTTTGTTGACATAGGTCAAGTCTGTCTGCTATGCATGTGAACTCAACTCCCAAAAAGTAGGAGGGAAATCCCAACTCTCGAACTGGAAATTCATTTTGCATTGCCTGTAGCAGCCGCTACATGGGAGCCTTGTTGGAGCTGACAATTATTATATCATCCACATAAATTAGCATGTACATGATGAAAGATGGAGTTCGATGAATATAGAGGGTGTCATGGCGTGGAATCACACTTTTAAAATACTTTCATTGTAGTATAGTGTGAAAACACATTGACAAACAAATATAATGAAACTTTGGTAAGTCCCGGTCAAACTCAGGGAGGTGGAAATGCGACTTGATTTCAATACTGATCTATTCTAACTAGAACTAGAATAGTAAGCAAGATAGACATATGATATAAAACAAATCAACTTTATTCAAGTAGTAATCAGGCAAGTTTTCATCTAGTTGAATGCTTAACAAGAAGATTAACTAAAGCTAAATTAGAACATCTAGAATAAAAGCTACTAGAACTAGAACTACTAGACGAATAAAAAAAATAACTATATATTCTACTAGAACAAGGGTACCAAGGGTGGTCCTTGGCAACCTTTGGAGAGGTGTGGTGTAGCAGTAGCAATGCACCAAGGGTGGCCTTGGTGGACGTCTTGGAGGAAGAGGGCTCTTCAGTGCAGAAGGGAGCGGAAGATGTGCAGAGGAGGAGTTGCCTCTCAAATGGGGGGCCTGGGGCCTTTTTGTAGTGAAAGTGAGGGGCAAAATGGGCTTTTTTAGACACCTAATCTGTGCAACTGATCTGGAGCAACAAGAGTTGTTGATCTGGCGATCAACGGCTTAGATCGTGTCAAAATCCCATGTCCACACACCTCTATCGCGTGCCCAACACACTCATGCACGAGATCACACCACATGGCCCTCCAGCATTACCCGATCCACCATCACCGCACCCATCACGTGCACACGCACATGTTCAAATCCAGTTATTTGATTGCGACTATCTATGGTTGAGATCATGTGCCATATCACCTCAATGCACCCGCATGAGAACACACTTCCAACCACGTGTCCAGCCGCACATCATCGCACGCCTCGATCCGATGCTCCACGCGTCTCACGTTGTGCTGCTCGATTGTGATTTGACAGTCGAATTTCACGTGTGTGCATTGCCTCACAATTTCCATCATTTCATGTCTCGAACGCTTGCTCCCCACTCTCACGCGAGGGTGCTGTTCGCTGTGCTGCAGCTGTAGATGGTTGTGGTCTGGTTTTTGCACGCAACCGCCCTCAGTCGTTGGATGATGATCCAACGCTGAGATGAGATCTCCTTTGATGAAGTGCTGGGCACTAGTCGACATGGTGTGTTTGTGGCCATTAGATGACAATCCAACGACCCATAAAGCCCCTGAGGTGTCCTTTAGAGGCTGTGTTGGTCGGGTGAGAGCTGTTGGGATGGTACCATGTGGTGCCATCCTAATCGTTCGTTTTCTCGCTTTTGTCGATGGTGCTACAGGGCTGCAATCGAAGAGATTCTCACATTGTTGGATTGCGATCGTTGATCCAGATCCATCCATGTGGTTGGATTTGGCATATGAGGTTTGGATTTGCGCCACCTTGCTCCTTAGCCTTTGATATTCTGTGAACTGCATATGATGTTGCAAGAGTCTGATCAAGATGATTTCAGAAGCATTGGACTCCAATTGTCATCTTGATCAGATCCATATGGTCAGATTTATCATCCGTGGCCCTGAATCATCTGCAATTGTTATTGCCTCTCAATTAGAACATAAAATAACATTATTATTTTCAAAGATAACAAAACAACTATGATGCAAAATATGATGCTCATGTATGCATTATTCCTAACTTAGGCTAGGATCTAACTTAATTTGGTAGATTAGGTCCTGTGATTGCTGCGCAATCAGAGAGACGTATCAGTTCTAGACGAAGTGAAGCCATGTGATTCAATGAAATCAGTGAGCCTTCTGAACCACTCTCTCAAGGCTTGGCATAAGCCATACAAAGACGTTTGCAGTTTGCACACATTGTTGGGATTTATGGATGACTGAAACCTTGAGGTTGAACTGTTCGACCGCAAGATGTGCAAAAGATTAATTCTGTTGTTGTAGTGCGAATCAAGATGAAACAAATAATATTTATAAGGTTTCGGTGAGTACCGAGTCATTTGCAGGGATGCAAAACAAGATTTTTATGTAAAAGCCTTTCACAAAGTTGTTCTAAACAAATAAGTGTATATAGACATCAGATATCTAGAAAAGCAAAATTGTATTACTATTTGGAAATAGTTTTCAAACTAGAAATCACCATGCTAAATAGTAGATAGAGAGAGAGAGATAGAGATAGAGAAAGATATAGTAGATGATGATGCCGCTTGTGGGATGCTTGTGTGAAGTGTGGTAGCACTTTAATCCAGAGCGTCGGAAGGAATGTAGAGAGGACTTGCAGAGAGAGAGGTTGAAGATCTATTTAGTGGAAGTTGCCTCTCAACTGGGGGCACTAGGGCTCTTTTTATAGCTTTAATGAGGGGCAAAGTAGGCATTTTAGCCCCCAAAACGTGCAACAACCTTGGTTGGATCAGATCCATCGATCGAGAGATCAACGGCTCTGATCGTGCCGCAAAATAACCTTAAATGTGATTTGTATGCTCGGATTCAATGTGCGATTGACACATGGTGGCTTCTGCATCGTCCATTCACGATCGCACAGTCCTCGTGCGCACATCATGCTCTCCGTGCTCTTGCTTCGCATCCTTCACGCGTGCACGATTCAAATCGCGTGCATTCAATCTCGGTTATTCGATCTCGCAATCGGACGGCTTAGGGTGAGTGCAACACCGCCTCGAGGCATATGAATACAACGACATGTTAGCGTCAGGCATGCATCCGTGCATAGGCATCCGATGGTCCTCATCACGCCACGCGTTCGCCTCCGTGCCATGTGATCTTCATCTAATGGTCGGATTTTGCTTGAACGCCACTACTTTTCAATTTCACACTGAGCACTGATCGATCACGCGTCTCGCGTTCGCGTGCAGGTGTGTGAACCATTGTGCTAAGCTTCCATTTATGTTGCATTTATGTTTTAGGCAAGTCTGCTGATGAGAGCCTCATCATGAGCCATAATTAGCTCATTTTGACCCAATAAAGAGAATAAAAGCTTCTACATAACCTAGAAGAAGGCCTAAATGAAGGAATAAGTGCTCTGAGAAGAAAACATGAAATAAAGGTTAAAACTGCAATTTTACCATTGCAGTACATAAACGAGATTTCTCAGAGACAAAACATAGGTCAAATGGTCTAAATGAAATAAAAAATGGGTTGAATCAATCAGAAATGGGTTCATGTGCAATCTAGGAATTAAATGACATTTGGTAACCCTAAAACATACCCGCTTAATTCAACAAGGTTTTGGTCAGGATAAAAATCAAGTAAACCCTCTAAAATTCATGTAAAAATATCCTCTAGGGTTTAGAACATTCAAATTGGCCTTTGGAACCTAGTTTGACCTAGAATAGGGTCCTAGCTCATTAGTTGACCTAATTTAGGTTTTTACGCAAAATATCCAGTCAAACATGGTCAAACCTAAAATCCAACTTCACCATTGGATTCCTTAGGTCCAAATTAGGTTTATACCAAAATTTGGACCTAAGGGGAGGTCATCTTGACCTACTTTGCAATTTAGTACACCCAAATCACATTTTGGTCCCTAACTTTTGAAAATCATCACAGAGAGCCCCCTAACTTCGTCGCCAACCTTGCAATCAGGTCCTTCCACCATTATTGGGGCAGAATCCTTCTCCGACGAGGATTAGAGAGGGAATACTCTCTGATTCCTCAGAGATCCCCTCCCAGAAATGGAAGGGAGATTCTCTGAGGAATTCCCTTCCATCTGAGGCCAGTCATGATCCCTGATTTGATCCCAATCTCTCGTGCGAACGCACGAGGGATTTGGGTATCCACCCACTTTCCTTCTCCGGTGAGCCGTCGAAAACAAAGGCGTGCCCTCCAAGCTCTGAACACACGGCCCAATGCCTATAAAAGAACCCCCAAACCCGGCCACCCAATTTCAGCTCGACCTGGCCGGGGTTTCACCGCAGATTCGTCTCTTCCTTCCCGGCCAGGGTACCTAGCGAGCTCCGGCGAGCTTTCCCTTCCCTTCCTCTTCGCTCTGCCACAAAACCAGTGGCAGAGACATCTTCTTGATTCTCCTCCGCGTTGTGCAATACCCGCGCACGCTGCCTCAGACCCGTCGTCGCCGCTGTCCTCCCCCACTGGGCATCTTCTTCTCCGACGACAGCAGGTACAGCTGTCCGCCTCTTCGTCCCCTTCGTCCCTACAATAAGGTTAAAACTATTCTCCTCTATCCCCTCTTTCATTCCCCTCACCTTATTTCATCAATCGACCCTCGACTGTCGCTGACCACCTCCATCTTCCTCACCTCCGACCAACCTCCGGCGAGTCGCCCCCGTCACTCCACACTTCCGCACGACTCGCCGACCAACTTAGAGGCTATGCCTCACCTCATCGAGCAACCTTCGCCCATCCACTGCCATGCTACACCTCCACAACAGCCCCCCGAACACACCCACACCTCCGGTCACAGGACAACCTAGGCACGCACGCTTAGGCCACCCCGCGACCTGCTGCATGTCGCACCACCTTCGCCGTGCCACGGCGAAGGTCAGCAGGTGGTTTGATTAGGCCAATAGGCCGTATTCATGCTTGACAGGATCGGAGCTGCAGCTGCCATTGACAATGGTTGAAGCAGCTTCCAAGCACGCTCAGGCTCCGTGGCTTCAGGATTTCAGCTGCTGTGGAGTGGAGTGAGTTGCATGCAAGCAACCAGTTATCCAGTGAAGAGAGTTGAGGCTGCAACTGAGCGGAGCGCAAGGAGCGTTCTGCGGGCAGGCACGAGAGCAGGGCGGGACTAATAGTCCCACATCGGAAATCTACGAGGTGCAGGTGTAGTATAAAGTGAATTTGTGTTATCTTCTCGTTGCCTTTGAACTCGCAGGGGTGAGGTCCCTCACCTAACGCACGCTCGCCTCGTCTGCGGTCTCATCTCGCGGATCTGGCGGTCTCCGACCCGACCCTATTTGAGCACACCTCGCGCATCACCCTCACGCTGGTGCGCCTGGTCCCGGGTGCGCTACCCGACCTGAGTACCCGCGGCTCTGTGAGAGCGTCCTGTGAGTGATTCTCAGAGAGAGAGAGAGAGACGTGAGGGTAGAGGGACAGGGTAGGTTTTGCTCCCTTGTGCAGGCAGGCTGAGAGTTGAAGAGAAGAGACTTAGCTGCAAGGAAGAAGAAGAGAAGAAGCAGAAAAAGAAGCCTTCGCAGAAGAGAGGAGCAGAAGAAGAAGAAAGGCTGCAGAGAAGAAACAGAAGACCAAGGAAGAAGAAGGAAGAAGAGAGAGACTGCAGAGAAAGAAAGGCCAAGACAGAAGAGAAAGAAAGCAAGATAAGAAGAAGAAGAATAATCAAAGAAGGGAAAACACTTTTAAGACGTCTGATCACAAGATCAGACGTCCAATTTTACTCTTGCCTGGATTACTTTTTAAGTGCATTTGAATTAAACTTTTGAGTAAATTAGAGTGTTCAATTACATTTGAGATTAGTAGTAAATTCCAATTGCTCCCTGTGTTCGACCTTGGATACTCCGATTTTCGAGTAATAAAAACTTTTATTTGTTGACGACGCTTGATCACCTATACTACGACGCAATAACTATTAAAACACGATCGAGTCAATCGCTTCAACATCTGCCCTCAGCAGTTGGATGGAGATCCAATGGCTAAGATCTCCTCTTAGTTGATGATGCGTGGGGGTAGGGTGACATGGCTTCTTTGAGGTCGTTGGATGACGATCCAACGGTCCTCGTTTCTTCCTTCAGAGGTTGGGGGCATAGCGAGGGGCTGTTGGGATGGTGTTACATGGCACTATCTTGGCCTTTCATCTTCACGTCTTTATAGTTGGTGCTACAGAGCTTCGATCAAGTTGATTTTTGCATCATTGGACTACAGTCTGGATCCAACCATGTGGTCGGATTCAACATCTGAGGTCTAGATTTCTGCCATCTTACTTCTTGGCCTCCGTTCTTCTATGGATTGTACGTGATGCTATGGATGTCTGATCAAGATGATTTCAGAAGCATTGTACTCCTGTCGTCGTCTTGATCAAATTCGTATGATCTGATCTATCATTTGTGACCTTGGATCATATGCAATCAATTTCGTCTCTTTTAGAGCATAAAATGGCAATATTATCTATAAGGGTATCAAACTAACTGCTATGCAAATTATGATGCTTATGCATGCATTATTCTTAAGTTATGCTAGATTCTAACTTAATTCAGGTAGATTAGGTTGTATGATTGTTGTACAATCATGAACCATATAGATATCCTCATCAATTGTGCCATAAAGAAATGTGTTTTGGATGTCAGGTTGGGTAATGTACCATCGATTAATTAGTGCCACGCTTAGAATGAGATGGATAGTGATGGCTTCATGATAAATACGCATTTATTCATGATAAAATGCCTACTTATGTTAGTCCCTAAGCTTAACATTGCA
The DNA here is from genome assembly GCA_037157565.1 of Thalassia testudinum. Taxonomy (NCBI): domain Eukaryota; kingdom Viridiplantae; phylum Streptophyta; class Magnoliopsida; order Alismatales; family Hydrocharitaceae; genus Thalassia; species Thalassia testudinum. The sequence goes on from JAZHRO010000024.1 coordinate 214,573,970, forward strand.
TGCAGCATTGTGAATAATGCATAACATTCATTACATTGCATTTAGGATGATTTGTGTAGTTTGTATATTAATCTCTACATTTGATATGACTAGGGGACAATGTGACATCTTTACGGGCTTTGAATGAAAAATCTAACCATATGGATGGATCCAGAACGACGATCGCATTCCATCAGTGTAAAAACCACTTCGATCAGAGCTCCATAGCACCCTCTAAAAGGAGAAGTTGGACGACAACAATGGTGCCACATGGTGCCATTGCAGCCCTCCAGCCTGACTGTAGCCACGCCTGTGAGATCTTGGCTGTTGGATTCGAATCCAATAGTCGTCAAGAGGCTACGTCACCTGCCTCAAACCAAGCAGGGAAGAGCCTCACGCAATCTCGATCATTGGATCAAGATCCAACGGTTGTGGTTACATGAGCTTCAATTCCAAAACAAGATGCAAACTTGCCCATAGAGCAGTGGTTAGCGCCTCCACCCATGACGAATGGATGAGTGATCTGAGCCCCGCACGCGGATTTAATTCATTGAGTGCGCACAGGTGAAAATTAAGCCGTCGATGAACGATCGAGGGACGAAGGAAGTGGCTACGTGGCGCCGTCCGATGCGCGTGATTCACACATGTGAGATCTAATGCACATGCAGACACGCGGTCTGGAACGTCCTCTCTTGCACAATCTGATCCCTTCATCCTTAATTCGAGGGCAGTAATCCTCTCCACCACAGCTCTAGCTAGCACCAGCCAATGTCAGCTGCAGCGCGATGAGTGAGCGAGATGGATGGCGAGCGTAGCACCAATGTGATCAGTGCGTGAGATCGACGGCCAGCGAAGCCCAGTGTAGTCCAACACGGCTCACTTCAGCGAGCGTCAGCTTATGCGTGAGTTGGCTACAATGACGAATGAGTGGGATCTACAGCGACGTCTTGGATGTCACTAATTGTCCTATGCCCATTTTAGCCCCCCTTCATCCACTATATAAGGACCTACACCCCCGCTTGTCTACCCATCTCTACCTAGCTATTCCTCACATACCCAAGAGCTCCAAGAAGCCTCCCAATTTCCCAAGAGCTCATTCCCAAGCTCCATGGCCTCTTATTAGTGTAATACTCCCCTACTCAACCAAATATTCAACCTTACCCTCACCCCCTTTATAAGAGACCATAGAGCCATCCCCTCACCTCAATTTAGATAGACGATCACCTCCACTTCCTCATCATCGTTCCTATAGCTCAGTCAAGCTACCCTCTACCCGGATTCCTCCTGCACCTCATCCTCAATGTCTAGCAACTCACCTCCTCCATCCAAGCCGCCACCAAGCGCTGTTGTCTCGCTAGACATCCATTTTGGGAGATTTCCTCTCACCTCTATTTCCTTTAGCTTGTTCAATATATTTTTGCTTAGTGTAATTGTAATAAACTTCGTTTCATTTCAAAATATTAGTTCCCTTTTAGTTCTCTACTCTCTCATTTTTTTAGATTAGCTCAGTTAGCTCATGTTATCATACTCATAAAAGACCAAAAAAATTATAAAAACCAAAAAATATCAAAAAGAAACAAAGTGAAATGTGGGTTTCAAAGAAACAAACGTCGCCTCCTCGTATTTGATTCGAGACTCCCTTGGAGTTTTGGTAAATTTTATTTAGTAAGAGAGATTTTGCAACTATGATGATGGGTTTTCCAAAACTATAATTTTCCTTGTGAAATTAATGCTCACTAATAAACGCCAGTTTATTGTCATTCTTATGCCCTAAAACAAACCTAGTTCTTAGGTTTTTAACTTCGTAAATGGGTTCTTGGGCTGCATTTTGGCATCAATTTGGTTAGGCATGCCTGGCATTTTTTGTTGTAATTTTGACATGTTTATTTGAGTGTTAGGGATGGACAGATAATTAAATCCCTAATACCCTATCACTCAAGAAGGTAACTGGTGAAGAGGAAGCTCATTCTAGTTGGGACCTAGCCTAATCCAACTCATCATAGCTAGATAACAGCTCACTTGAGTTAGGGTTAGCTCCATTAAGCTCCATTAAGCTCATCTTAGTTGAATGGTAGCTAAATATAGCTCATCTTAGCTCACCCTAACTCAAGTTAGCTCAGATCCTGCTCAACTTAGTTGAGTCTAGCTCACCTTAGCTCCAATCAGTTCACTGGGAGCTCTAGCTAGCTCAGCTAAGTTGACTGGAGTCCACCTCAGCTCAGGTCTAGCTACTTCTAGCTCTACTCAACTCAAGTTAGCTGAAGATGACTTCATATAGCTCAAGCTAGCTCAAGTCCAACTGTCGGGGACTCCACTTAGCTAAACCTAGTTGAGCTAAGCTACCTTAGCTACTCTAGCCTGCTAGGTCCTCCTAGGGAAAATCAGACCCAGCTCACCTCAGCATATTTCAATAGAAGCCAGCTTACTTTAGCTTGACTTAGCAGTTAGCAAAGAACTAGCAAGCTAAGCCAGGTAAAGTAGCTCCCTACAACTCCCTTTAGTAGCTACCAGCTCCAGTTTAGCTCTAGACATTCCTTCCTCAGCTCCTCTCCCTTAAACCCTAGCTTCATCCCACCTCCTCTACTCAACTACTAGCTAAGCTAGCTTAGCTAGCTTAGCTTAGCCACACCTTAGCTTCCACTGGCCATCCACCACCTACAACCTAACTCCACCTCACCACCTAACTAGTCCACCTACTTAAGTCCATCTAGCTCCACCTACTCCTACCCATGTTGGCATCAACCAACATGCATCTCTTCACCCCATCACTACCTCCAAATGATACCAAAAAGGTGGCACCAAAACCCCCAAAACCACCCTTGTTTTGGCACCACAAATTCCCTCCAAAAATCCCTTCATCTCACCCCTACACCTACCCTTAAAGCTACATCCAACCCTCCAATTTTTCCCTCCATTTTCCCCTTCTAGAAGCCACCCCCCTTGGTGCCAAAATGGTGGCAACCTTCCACCATGGATGGCCACCAAGAGATGCCCTAAACCTTAACTACCTCCCCTCCACACCGCCTTGTTGGCACCAACTAGTCTCCACCATAGGATCATCTAACCACTTCCATCATACCATCCTAGCCATCCAACCAAAGGCCACCAAACCCCTTTCATATCCCTTGGTTTGGCACCACCTAAACCAAGCACTAGGATCATCTAATCACCCTCATAAAAGATAACACTACATCTTGGAGTGACAATTCTATCAATTGGGGTTTATCTTAAGAGCAAAATGCACAAATAACACATCATAAATAGGAATAGGAGCATCACATGCATTGCACATCAAGATTGCTTATAATGCATTATTAACGGCCATGTGTACAAGGACATGTCAAAACAGGCCTCAGATGAGCAATTGGACCGCACGGATGGATTCAGAGCGATGAAAGAAGTCCAACAGACTCAAAATCGGCCAAATCCGACATCCAGAGCTCCTGCAATGGCCCCAAGAAGTTCTGACCGTTGATATGATGATTAACAGCCCACGACATGCCACGTGGCACCCGCTCATCGCATCTCCACCGCCGCCCGCTTCTGCCTTCATCCGGAGGATGAATCTCAGCCATCGATCTTCGATTGAGCGATTACGAGCTGCCCGCGTGCCCGCCCTCGCCACGACACTCCGCTGTTGCAGCGTAGCGGTCGAACGCCTCACACCTAGGCAGCTGGCGCAGGTTCGAATTGCGCTTCACTAAAATTGGAAGGTGAAGGAACGCACCAGGGAAATTGAATAGCCCGATCAGCAGCGAACGGTGCAGATGGAGCCGTGCGGTGCAACGGATGCGCACGGAAGCTCATGTGCACAATGACGTGGCAGAAGAGTGAACCTCAGCAGCGATCTGCGAGCACACCCTTTGCGAGATCTCAACCGTCCGATCTTTGATCGGACTGCTTACAACGTGCGCACACGGATTGCCACAGAAGAAGAACAGGCATGCACGAGCGACCGTCGGGCAGGGGGCTTCACCGACGTTTTGGGAAGGGTTTTAGCGATGTCCCGAACATCGCTAAAACACCTTCTTCATTTGGAAAGACCTTCTCCCTATTTAAACCCCTTCCAACCACCCATGGAAGGCATTCAATCCACTTGCAAGTGTTCTACCCCACTCCTAGCCACCATTAACCCTCTTTGTAGTCGCTGGAGCCGACGAGCTGCCGACGGAGCCCCTCTCCATCGTCGTGGCTGCCTCACCATCTCCTTTCTCTCTCTTTCCCTCTTTATCTTAATCTTTACTTTACTTGTTTTTAAGCATTTATCTAGTGTTGTAATTATAAACTAAAGTTGCATGTCAAATGAAGTTGTTTTCTATCTAGTTGCTTGCCCTCTTTTATGTTCAAAGTTGCATGTGTGAATGAAGAAATTCTAACCCTATTCTCTCTCTCTCTCTTTCTCTCTCTCTCTCTCACTCTCTTTTCACCCACAACTTCTCACAAGCAAAAACCCATTATTTCCGTAACATTAAGTGACAAGAAAAATCTGGTTTTCATGCCTCCTTGAGATCGACACTCGGACTCACATCCATTTCTTCATTTAAAACCAATGTTGCGAGCGCAAGCTATAACGACTCTTTTAAACACACGCATCCCACGCCATGTCAATTCTTGGCATCATCGCCGGGAAGGCAACTAATTTATTTTGTTACTTCCATTTTACATCCATGCTCACATCGTCTAATACCTTGTCTCCTTCTACTTGATGGTTGCAGGAATTCGATGCTTGGACGGCGAAGCAGTGCAACTCGTGACGATAATAAGGGAGTAAGCGCAACAAGGACCGGTCGTGAGTATTTCTTCACCTGGTTGTTTGCTTGCTTAAAAATCTAAAAAAATTGTAACACTGAAAAAAATTGGTGTGGTGCATGATTGCCTAATCCACATCCTTAACACATCACCCAACAAAAAAATACACTCTAACATTCTGAATAATCTAAGATTCTTGGAGTGTTCTTTCTTTTTGAGTGGTGTTTGCGAAGTCACCTTGAATTGACATGGGCCGCACCACTCAACCCTAAAATCGACTCATCTAAAAGAAGCCGCATGATCACTAGGATGAGCACATTAGGGTTTTAGAGCCTCTACACAATAAAAGGAAATCTACTCTCACCAAATTGTGTGCAAAACTTGACGTGCCCACTGAAACTTGTCTGAAAACATTAAGACACGTCAATCCTAAAAGACACAAAAGTAAGGATGAAACATTAAAAGACACCACATCTTTAAAAAAATCCTTGCTTGAAAACCATATTTTGATAGGAGCACACACACTGAAATTGGAAAACTAAGAGGCACTACCCCAATCAATGCCTCATCACATAATCTTAGCACAAGCACTGTCCTAGCCCTTTTAAAGCAGAGTAGACGTGCCCTAGGTAGGACTGGGTTAAGTCTCGAGAGGTGGGGTTTTGTTCGCTGGGCACTTGGCTTTCATTCCCTTAGTAGAATCTGGTGACTAGGTTGCGAGGCAGCGTCAAACGACAGCGGTTGTGGGGTCTATGGAACCGGCGGCGCAAGCCAAAGGAAGAACCTTCCCTACAATCCCCTCGTAATTAACCCAGCCAGATTAGCTTTGGGAAGGGGAGTCCAGTGCTTACGGACTTGATCACCCTTTTGGAGATTTCTAGGTCCCCTAAGGAATACACCATAAGGACTAGGCTTGTTTGCTTGGTTATACACACACACTTCTCACATCTGTCGCTCTCTGCATCCCCTCCTGTTCTTCTCTAGTGTATGCACGGGAGATGCTCACTACATCCCGAGTTGTTTGTTTTGGGACAGAAATCCAAGCGACTTGATTCTGCTAAAAACATGGCTGAACCTAGGGTAGATGAGGTTGAGGACCAACCCCCACCAGACACAATGGCTATCATCCAAGCCCAAATCAACGCAAACCACCGGCTTCAGCAGCAACAGATCCACACTATCATGCAAGCCATACACCAGTTGTAGAACCCACAAGGGCAACCACCACCACCTTTCCAAGGCTCACAAGGGCAACCGCCACCTGATCTATCACCATTCCAGGACCAACCTAGGCCCCTTTGCAACTTCTACAATCCTTCTGCTATTCGAGTCGAGCTGCACCTTAGGATCCCCGAAGGGGGAGATGATTTTGAGCTAAAACCAAATGTCTTGAGTCTGATTTAGAACCACTTCCATGGAAGCTCAAATGTAGATCCCTTCCAGCACCTAGAGGATCTTGACCGAATAGCCTGAACTGTGAAACTTAGGAACATTAGCCTTGACATTATATTGATTAAGATGTTCCCCTTCTCGCTGAGAGATAACGCATCTCACTGGCTTAGAACCCTAGGTAGACCCATCACCACCTGGGAAGAACTGAGGCATGCATTCTTAAAGAAATTCTTCCCTATAGGAAAGACCAATGCCCTCAGAAGAGCCATTACTACCTTTACACTCCAGGGCGGTTAACAGTTCCATGAGGTATGGGAAAGATTTAATGAACTATTAAGGAAATGCCCACACCACGAAGTACCAAGGTGGCAGTTGGCCCAGATCTTCTACCACGGTCTGGACAGCAACCTACGGAACTTCGTCAATGACCCAGTTTAACCGATCAAGTCAACCTCGTGGTGGGATTTATGAGGTACAAGCAAATTCTGGAATGGTTGACATGGACATCATTGCCAAGAAATTAGATCGAGTGGAATTGGTGTATAAAAAGATAGATGAGCTACTGAACCAGACAAGGAACCCGTTACAGACCTTCTACCTAGCAAAGGGAGCTCACAATGCTAACCTGGTCTAGCCCTTAAGCCAACTGAACCTGGAACAACCCCTGACCATGTTCCAGGGAGGGACCTTTACTCCCTCAACCCTTGATTACTCTCTTCCCTCCCCATCGACATCTGCTATCCTTGAAGATGTACAGGTTGTCCAAGGTTATGCTAAACCTGACCCTTTCTCCAACACTTACAACACTAGCTGGCGTAATCACCCCAACTTTGGTTGGACAAACCATAAATCACCGCAATTCCAGAACCAGCCCAGGCCAAACCAGCAACCAAACTTGCCCCCTATTAGTAATGACCACCAGTTAGACCCCCATAAAATCCAAATAGGGTGGCCCCTCCCTCGCAAAATCAAATGGACACCCTGATAAAGATGATGGCTGAAATGAACTAGAAACATCAGGAGGAAATGGCCTTAGTAAAGGGACAGTTAAGCCAACTATTGGACTGTAAACAACAAGGATCCCTACCTTCCCAGCCACAACCGAACCTGCAAAACATGATTAACAGAGGCCCTAATTCACAAGGGTTCCAGGGAAATCCCAGGCAGGCTCACATGGTCCAGCTCGCCCCACAAAAACCCCCTGGGTTCGGTGCTTCTTCGTCCTCGTCTTCTCAAGGATCAACCCATGGTCCCAATGCCTCTGCAAATGCGGTAACCTTGAGAAGCGGCACCAAAACCCAGGATCCCAAATGACCGACTCTTTCGAGACTTCACCAGCTGAAATACCTGACTCAGAAGAGGCACTGGAAAAACCCAAGGACCCATAAATAGATCATATCCATGTGCAGACACCATACCTCGAGGCCTTGGAGACAATCAAGAAGAAGAAAAGTGTTGTGGAAACTGAGGAGCTTTTGAAGATCTTTAAGCAGGTTCAGATTAATATTCCACTCCTCGAAGCCATCAAGCACATCCTATCTTATGCCAAGTTTCTAAAGGATGCCTCTACACCCAAACATAAGCCAAGACCTCAAGCACCTAGGAAGGTTGTGCTCTCCGAGAAAGCAAGTTCCGTGATATCAAGCAACCTTTCGCTCAAGCAAACTGACCCAGGAGTGCCCCTGATATCCTGCAATATCGGGGACATCACATTTGATAGAGCACTTCTGGACTTAGGTGCTTCCATCAATCTGATTCCAACAACCCTGTATCACCAATTTGGTTTCAGAGAGCTGATGCCCACACCTGTCACCATCCAGTTGGCTGATAGATCTGTGAAGACCCCAAAGGGGGTTGTCGAGGATGTGATTGTGTGGGTCAAGGACTTCTATTTTCCGGTTGACTTCTTGGTGCTCGACCTGGAAGTCCCTGAAAAACTACAGAACACACCCATAATCTTAGGCAGACCTTTCTTAGCTACGGCTAAGGCAAACATCAATTGTGACACGAGATGTATGGAAATCGCCTTCGGAGATAAGAAAATGCAGTTGGATATCTTTCGGGCGACCAAGTCTTTTGATTGTGATTGTGTTGAGGAACATGATCCCGTGGAACCTTTGGTTGAGGAATGCCTTACCCTTAGTACTGTCTCGGACCACCAATCCTGTAACGACTGTTCTGACCTGTCACCATCGCTGCCCATGGACCTCTGTAGGGCTGATTACCATTAAACAACACCACCTGAGGAGATTGATGTTGATCAACTCCCACCTTTCCCTTTCCCTTCGACTGTTGTTCCACCCGCACCCGAACTAAATCCACTACCTGAGAATCTCAAGTATGTCTTCTTGGGACCTGACCAGACCTTCCCTATGATTATTAACTCTCATCTAACAAAGGATCAGGAACTCAGGTTGACTGCGACCCTTTCGGAACATCGGGCCGCCATTGGATGGACCATTTCAGACTTAAGAGGAATTAGCCTCGCCTATTGCACTCATAAGATTTACCTGGAAGACGGGGCACGACCCTCCCGCCAGATGCAGAGACAGTTAAACCCAAATATGCGGGAGGTCGCTAAGAAAGAAATTATCAAGTGGCTTGACGCCGCCATCATCTATCCCATCTCTGATAGCCCTTGGGTGAGCCCCACTCAAGTGGTTCCGAAGAAAGCTGGGCTCACCGTTGTTACCAATGAGCATGGCGAATCCATCTCCACCGGCACCACCACCTCATGGCGGGTGTGTATTGACTACAGGAAGCTCAATGAAGCAACCAAGAAGGATCATTTCCCCTTGCCATTCATTGACTAGATCCTTGAAAGATTGGCAGGGCAAAAGTATTTTTGCTTCTTGGATGGATATTCAGGATATAACTAAGTTGCAATTGCTCTTGAAGATCAAGAGAAGACCACATTCACTTGCCTGTATGGCACGTTTGCATTCCGTCGAATGCCGTTCGGGTTATGCAACGCACTTGCTACCTTTCAGCGTTGCATGCTAGCTATTTTTTCAGAAATGGTGGGTGAATACTTGGAGGTCTTTATGGATGATTTCTCTGTATTTGGGAATTCATTCGACCACTGTTTGAGCAACTTGGAGAAAATCCTGAAATGATGTATCGAGGTTAATTTGGTGTTAAGTTGGGAAAAGAGCCATTTTATGGTTCAAGAAGGAATTGTCCTCGGTCACATCGTATCGCATCGGGGCATTGAGGTGGATCGGGCCAAAGTTGATTTGATTTCCAAACTTCCTCCGCCTAGCTCGGTCTGGCAGATCCGTTCATTCGTGGGACATGTTGGCTTCTATCGAAGGTTCATCAAAGACTTCTCCAAGCTTTCCAAACCCTTAACCGACCTTCTGGCCAACGACACCATATTCCACATGACCTTTGATTGCATCCAGGCTTATTACACGCTCTGGGACTTAGTTTCACAGCACCTATACTTTAGCCCCCGGATTGGTCCTAGGACTTTGAGATTATGTGTGATGCATCAGATTTTGCCATAGGCGCTCTCCTGGGACAAAGACAAGATAAGAAACCTGTGGTGATCTACTACGCGAGAAAGACATTGGACGAGGCCCAACAAAATTATACGGTCATAAAGAAAGAATTGCTCACTGTAGTTTTCGGACTTGAGAAGTTCCGACCTTACCTACTGGGATCCCACGTGACCATCTATACTGACCATTCATCCATCCGGCACTTGTTGGCTAAAAAGGATGCGAATCCCAAGCTCAGATGGATCCAGCTCTTGCAGGAATTTGACCTGGAAATCCACAACAAAGCCGGATCAAAGAATGTGGTGGCTGACCACTTATCCAGACTTCACCTAGACAACATTGGACCCTCCCTGCCTTTATCTGACACCTTCCCTGATGAACACATTTTGGCTGTGTAAGACAAGGAACTGCCTTGGTATGCTAGCTATGTCAACTACCAGGTTGTAGGACAGACCCTGCACAGTTGGTCCAGACAGCAACGGGACAAGTTCTTGGTAGAGGCCAAGCACTATTTTTGGGATGATCCCATGCTGTTTCACCTCTGTGCTGACCAGATCATCAGGAGGTTTATCCCTGAGGACGAAGTTCAGAGTGTGCTATCTTTTTGTCATGACCAAGCTTGTGGTGGCCACTTCTTAGGAAAGAAAACGGCTGCGAAGGTTCTATAGTCCGGATTTTACTAGCCTTCCTTATTTAAGGATGCACACAATATTGCCAAGACTTGCTCTCGCTGCCAAACACTAGGGACCATGACCAGAAAAGATATGATGCCCCTCCAGCCCATTTTGATTGTCGAGATCTTCAACATTTGGGGTATTGATTTTATGGGCCCCTTCCCACCATCCAACGGTTTTGAGTACATCTTAGTCTCGGTAGACTATGTCTCTAAATGGATTGAAGCCATCGCCACTCGCCGATGCGATCATAAGACTCTCATGGACTTTGTTAAGCAGAACATCTTTTCCTGGTTTGGAATACCAAAGGCCATGATCAGTTATGGTGGAAGTCATTTTATTCACTCCCAATTCCGTGCCCTACTTAGAAAATATGGGGTTAACCACCGCATCGCTACCCCATACCATCCGCAAACAAATGGGCAGACCGAGGTCTCAAATAGACAAATCAAGAACATTTTACAGAAAACTATGAGACCTGACAGGAAAGGCTGGTCCACATGACTGGATGATGCCCTGTGGGCATACAAGATCGCTTTCAAGACCCCGATAGGCATGTCGCCTTATCGCCTGGTCTTTGGCAAAGCTTGCCACCTTCCTGTCGAATTGGAACACTGGGCTTATTGGGCTGTCAAGCAGTGTAACATGGATTCCCAGTTAGTCGGTGCGTAGAGGACACTCCAACTCTCTGAGCTCGAAGAAATTCGTTGGGACGCCTTTGAGAACAGTCAACTGTATAAGGAGAAAATGAAAGCCGTCAATGACCGACTCATCCATAGAAAGACCTTTGAGCCTAACCAGCAAGTTTGGCTTTTTGATGCCTGTTTGAAACTCTTTCTAGGGAAACTCAGGTCCAAGTGGATAGGACCATTTAGGGTGGTCAAGCCTCACTCCAATGGGGCAGTTGAAATCGCTGATCCGAACATTGGGCACACTTTCACAGTCAATGGCCAAAGATTAAAATACTTCTTAACCAAGGTTCCCCTAAAGGAGAGTGTCACCCTCATTGAGGGATGACACGAAGCACCGCCCAGCTGGAGGCATTAAACTCAGCGCTTCCTGGGAGGCAACCCAGAAGATTCAGACTGATTAGGTATTCTACGTCACTCAGGTAATATCTTTTCTAACCCCTGTTGCATCCATGTATTTGTCAATGAGGACATTATCCAACTTAAGCATGGGGGGGTGGTAAATTACATGATTCTGAGTTCATTTAATCAGTCTGAATAGAATAAAATTAAATTAAAAAAAATTGAATTTAAGAAGAAAACTTAGGCATTAGAAATTTGTCAATAGTGGAAAATAATACGGAAAGAACTTGAACACTTAGACTTTTCAGGCCTTCAGGCTTAATCAGCTCTGGTGTCCGTTAAAATATGGATTTAGCTTCAAATCCTTACAACCTTAAGCTACTCTAATCCACTAACTAAATAAGGTGATAAGTATACGACTTATCAACTCACCCTCTAACTCAGAAGGACTTCTAGTCTAAGTATCTGCACACATTTTTGCACAGACTCACTCCTTGGAGATTCTGACAGAAATTGGGTAGCTAATGAACTCTCTAGGGTGGTATGGCTGGCAAGTTGTCGTGGGTAATAGCCTATTGGCAGGTTGTCCAGAGCCCAGCCACGGGACCACCTCTTCTTCAGTGCCTCTAGGTAAATTTGAGATCAGGGAAGCCACCTACTAAAAAAAAAAAAAGGGAGAAATAAAAAGAGAACAAAATAAACCACACTTTACCGCACGAGTATGGCTGGCAAGTGATCGTGGGTAACAGCCTATTGGTCGGTTGTCCAGAGCCCAACTCAATAAATGCACAAAAAGAACCAAAACACTTAAGGAAGAAGCGGGGAAGTAGAGCAAGCCGGGGAGATATACACTAGAAAAATCCTTGTGTTGACCCCAAGTAAAACAAACGTATGGAGAAAGTTACCGATCGAACAAATACACCTTCAGGCAACACACTTCCTCTTCCGGTCAACTAGGAGTGTAGAAACCCGAAGTCTATCTAAATTACCATTGAGTGAGTCTATCACGATCTCCACACCAAGATGCTTAGCACTTAGAGTTTTGTTCGAGTTTTGGGTGGGTTGGGTAGCCATAAAAAGTTACCAAACACTCTTAACTCAAAAAAAAACTAAAAATAAGAAAAAGATATATATATACATATATTAAAGCAAGGATTCAGGCGATTCATATTTTGGCAGAAACCCGGGCACTGCTTAGTCTTCGTAGATTAAGATCTTAGTATGTTTTCTCCTATTGACAAGTAACGAAGTGTCTAAGTAGTTCTTAAATTCTGACTGGAAATAAATGCTAGAATAAACCTTGCTAGGGACTAGCAAGGAGTAAGCATAAGGGTATGATAACACTGCATCTTGGAGTGATAATTCTATCAAGTAGGGTTTATCTTAAGAGCAAAATGCATAAATAACACATCATAAATAGGAATAGGAGCATCACATGCATTGCACATCAAGATTGCTTATAATGCATTATTAATGGCCATGTGTACAACGACATGTCAAAACAGACCTCAGATGAGCAATCAGACCACACGGATGGATTTAGAGTGACGAACGGAGTCCAATAGACTCGAAATCAGCCAAATCCGACATCTGGAGCTCCTGCAATGGGCCCAAGAAGTTCTTACCATTGATCTGATGATCAACAGCCCATGGCGAGCCATGTGGCACCCACTCATCGCATCTCCATCACCGCCCGCTTCTGCCCTCACCCGGAGGATGAATCTTAGTTGTCGATCTTCGATCGAGCGGTAGAGAGCCGCACACACGCTCACCCTCGCCGCGACAATCCACTACGGTAGCGCAGTGGTTGAACGCCTCACACCCGTGCAGTCGACGTAGGTTTGAATTGTGCTTCGCGGAAATCGAAAGGTGAAGGCATGCACCGGGGAAATTGAACCGCCCGATCAGCAGCGAATGGATGTGCGCGGAAGCTCACGCGCCTGATGACGCAGCAGAAGAGCGTGCCTCAGCAGTAATCCGTGAGTGCTCCCTTCGCGAGATCTCAACTATCCGATCTTTGATCGGATGAATTACAATGTGCGTGCGCGGATCGCCACAGAAGAAGAACGGGCGTGCGCGAGCGACCGTCAGGCAGGGGGCATCACCGACATTTTGGGAAGGGTTTTAGCGACGTCCCAGACGTCGCTAAAACACCTTCTTCATTTGGAAAGACCTTCTCCCTATTTAAACCCCTTCCAACCACCCATGGAAGGCATTCAATCCACTTGCAAGTGTTCCACCCCACTCCTAGCCACCATTAGCCCTCTTTGTAGTTACTGGAGCCGACGAGCCGCCGACGGAGCCCCTCTCCACCACCGTGGCTGCCTCACCGTCTCCACTCTCTCTCTTTCCCTCTTTATCTTAAGCTTTACTTTACTTGTGTTTAAGCATTTATCTAGTGTTGTAATTATAAACTAAAGTTGCATGTCAAATGAAGTTGTTTTCTATCTAGTTGCTTGCCCTCTTTTATGTTCAAAGTTGCATGTGTGAATGAAGAAATTCTAACCCTATTCTCTCTCTCTCTCTCTTTCTCTCTCTCTCACTCGCTTTTCACCCACAACTTCTCGCAAGCAAAAACCCACTATTTCCGTGACATTAAGTGACAAGAAAAATTTGATTTTCACGCCTCCCTGAGATCGACACTCGAACTCACGTCCATTTCTTCATTTAAAATCGACGTTGCGAGCGCAAGCTATAACGACTCTTTTAAACACATGTGCCCCACGCCACGTCAATAAACCCATCCTAACCCTACATGTGTCCAAGCCAACCCCTCCCTTCGTAAGCCCTATATATACCCCCTTTAACCACCACCATTTCCTTCATCCTTGGCTACATTAATTCCCACTTAGACACACCTATATTCGGCCATAGGATGGATAGGAGAGAAGACGATTAAGGAGGCTGTCCCTTGTCTCCTTGGTGCCTTCTTCTTCTTCCCTTCTTCCTTGGTCCAAGCCAAGGAGCAACATCACCAGGAGGATGGCCAGGCAGAGGAGAAGACCTAGAGTACATGCCTACCCAAAGAGGAGGACTTGTGGGTGGAGATCATCCACCCTTGGAGGAGCAAGGGTACACCCACCCCCTTAGGGCTTGCCAAGGAAGACACCAATTTTGAAGAGCTTTTCAAGGAAGGAGAAAAAGTTCTTTTCAAGCCCAGGAGCAACTGAGCTTAGAGCAAGAAGCCTCTCTCTCTTCTTCACCAACACTATCACAGGAGGATTGTTGTTTTCTTTTTTTTTCATTTGTTAGAGTACATGCATTCTTCTACTTGTCCTTTTGTAAAGCAATTTTCTCCTTAAGTAAAGTTGCCTTCTTTTAAATTCTTGTTGCATCATTTTGCGTATTATTATTTTTACCATAGTGCATTCACACACTCTCTCTAATTACCCTAGGTCTTCACATACCTAGGGTGCATTTAGAGAGTAGAATTGCTTGTCACTTAGGTTTTAATTTTAGCAAGTTAGGTGTAGTCTCCTTCCTAGTTCATTTGCATAAGCGCCCGTTATTTAAAAACCCAAAAAAATCTTATATTCAAAAACCTAGAAAGAAAGTTGATTTCTATATTCGAGCAAGAGTATTTTAAAGTGCATTCCTACCTCCCTTGGGATGACCCGAATACTTTCCCAAGTACTCGATTTTACAAATTTTAAAAGCGATCGGATTTTCCCGTTACAATGATAAAAAAACCCTAATTATAAATCGCACATTTCTTCTCATCACTCACCATTTTGGCGTCGTTGCTAGGGAGGTAACGGAATTTGATTTCTTTTTCCGTGTTTCTTGGCATTTACTTATTGCCTAACCCATCTTGTCTCTGATTTGTTGTCTTGCTGGTATCCAAGTAGGGAGATCTAAGT
The DNA here is from genome assembly GCA_037157565.1 of Thalassia testudinum. Classification (NCBI taxonomy): domain Eukaryota; kingdom Viridiplantae; phylum Streptophyta; class Magnoliopsida; order Alismatales; family Hydrocharitaceae; genus Thalassia; species Thalassia testudinum. The sequence continues at coordinate 214,589,158 of JAZHRO010000024.1, forward strand.
GCGGTAGACCGGAGTAAAGTGCGGGTAATGCAGTTTCTAAGTGCCCCCACTTCCCCACCCACAGTTTCATTTTGCACCACATCAATAACCAAGACTTTATCTACTTAGGTGTTTGCATAAACCCTAGGATAAAGGTTGTTTGTTTTGTTTTCCATCTCCACTCATCTTACCCCCGCATATATATATATATATACATACGTACATACATATATATATATATATAACTTCTGATTGTGGGACGAAATTAACATACACACTACATACACCCACATTTGAGGCACATAACCTTGTTTGATTTTATCTACTCAATCGGGATTCTGACTTGTGGAATTAGTACACACACCAATACACATAAAAGAGTAGAAATCAAATTAGGTTAATCATCTTTGTGTGCTTTAATTGGTGGAGCATCAGGGCCAATTGTTTGAGTTGTTTAGGCCGCACCACCTAATCTAGATTCATCTTGTAGCTACCCCATAGGATTCAAATATTTAGGTCAAAACGAGGCACTCCATACTCTTTTGATTTTTAAAGAAAAATACTTGAACTCATGCTTTCAAATTTGGTTTTCCTCACAAAACTTGGTTGAATACACCTAATATGTATATGAATCCTAAAAGCTATGAAGCAAGGTTCAAACCTTAAAATTCACCTCATAAAAATTTATCTTGCTTGAAAAACCATTGGTTGTGCACATACACACTCACGAATTTATCATTAAGGGCATAACCCAATTAAGGGCCCATTACTTTCCAAAAGCACTATTATCCTAGGCCTTAAATAAAATTGAGTAGACATTGGCCCTAGGATTCATTGAGTTCATTTCAAGCTATTCTCCTAAATGCTTTTCGAATTAGTGACGTCTGCTTGCTTCAAAAGGTGTTAAGTTGGGAGGTTTAATTGTCAAACAACTTAAGTAGGGGTTTGGCATAATTAGCAGCCCTTGGGACACGCTCCCCCTGCTTCGCTGACCCAACTTTACCACCTTTGGGAGTAAGGACAACATCAAATTCGTTGTTTGGTTAGAGTCTATTTCTGAATTATTGGTCCTTAGGCTACCCAACTTAAGGACAGACTTGTTATTTTGTGCTGTAGGGCTCCATTTTTTTTCCCCTGTCCTTCCAACTTCCTTCCAATGCATGCTTGGAAGGAGGTCATTGAATCATCATTTGGAAGGACCTTTAGACCATTCTCAGAGGCGGAGGTTGAGTCATTGTCAAGCAGATCCCATGGTTGATCAACAACCACCTCCCTTGCCCCCAAATTAGTAGGAGCTAATTCAGGAGTAGTTGAACCAGCTGCAGTTGATGCAGCAATGGTTCGAACGGATGAATGGTCATAGTGCTCGGTCCTTGAAGGATTTCTATGATCCTTCAAACTATGGGGAATGCCCCAATGTCATAATTCCCACCAAAGACGTAGAAATCAAGCCCTAGGTTTTAAGCTTGATTAAACATTTCCATTGGCTTGGCTCTGAGGACCCATTCCAGTACTTTGAGGATCTGACCACTTTGGTTCAGACCACCAAAGTTAGGAATGTGAACGAAGAGCAAATGATCATGAGGCTTTCTCCCTACTATCTCAAGGATAAGGTTGCACATTGGTATGGAACCATTGGAAGGCCAATAGAGACTTGGGCTGCTCTTAAATTGGCTCTCTTGAAGAAATTCTTCCCAGTCGGACGACTAATGCTTTGCGACAGGAAATTACCACTTTCGCCCAATGGCTAGGGGAACCATTTCATTGTGCCTAGGAGCGATTATAGGATCTATTCCAAAGGTGTCCACACGATGAGGTGCCAAAATGGCAACTTGTGTAGATATTTTACCTTGGGTTTATAGATCAACTTCGTAATCATGTGGATGCTTCCTGCGGAGGCAATTTCCTCAACAAGGATGCATATAGCGCATATGGCTTGTTCGAGGAAATGAGAGAGAATTAGATAAATCACGCCTCCATGGAGACTTTTAATTGGTCCCAACAACCTAAGTCAAATGGTAATGAGATTCAGAACTCTCATTTATTTGACATGGAATTGATTTGCAATAAATTAGATAAGGTGGACCTGGTTGCAAAAAGGATGGAGGAGTGGATGTCTGGAAATTTAGGAAACACTTCTACACCCACTCAATCCTAGAGTTCAGGATTCCATTCTTCGCAAGCTTTCACGGGGCAGGAGTTCGTTAACCAACTTGAGTTGGCTCAACCTATGAACTAGAATTTCTAGGAACCTTATTGGTTCCAAATTGGGGCCTTTGATCCTAGTTTTTCTGATCATTCCTTTTCTCCATCCTCACCCTATGAGGATGTGCATGCTATACAAGAGAATGCTAGGCCCAACTCATATTCCAACACTTATAACCTAGGTTGGAGGAACCACCCTAACTTCTCTTGGAAAGATCAGGGGCAACAAACCTAGATACGACCCAACAACTATGCACCTCAAAGATCTATGGGTTAGGGTCAAGTATACACCTACTTGCCCCGAGACAGGTTAGTCAGGCATCTTGGAATGCCCGACAACCCATAGGGTAGGCTGATTTAAATTGACAGATGGTAGAAATGCAAGGATCTATGCTCCAGCTTATGCAGCAAATAAAGACATTGCTAGAAAACTTACAATCTGGGCTTATTGCTAACATCTGATAGCCTGTATTTCTACTGTCACAACCCGTACCCAACCCCCGCAATGTACAAAATCAAGTTAATAGAGCCCAAGGGTATGGGAATTAAAGGGACCCACACACACATGCTCAAGTGCTTGAGAAGGGTCCTTCTTCCTCTTCTAACCTTGGTTATCTGGTTAATCAAGTCCCTCCTATCCTCACTAACCCTCTCCAAGACACAAACCCATATGTGTTTGCAAATTCTATCACCTTGAGGAGTGGGAAGCAAACCCAAGACCCTGAACCACCTTCTTCTAGTAACCCAAACCCTTATAAGCCTGAGGAAGAAAGGGAGAAAGTTGAAGAAGAGAACAAGGCTCAGGAACCTGAAATTGAGGACACCACCCACATCTCATTCCCTAAGGCCTTATTAAAAATTAGGAACAAGAAAACCTTAGACAGCAACGAGGAGCTCTTAAATATACTCAAGAGCGCAGAGATTAATATGTCGCTCCTCAAAGCTATTAAGCACATCCTGGCTTATGCTAAGTTCCTGAAAGATTTATGTATTCAAAAGCATAAGCCAAAAGAACCCACCTCGAGCAAGGTGATACTCTCCTAGCAGGATAGTTCTGTTATCTTACACCACCTTCCTCAGAAGAAGAGAGATCTAGGTGCCCCCTTGGTTTCATGAGCATTGGGGATTACACTTTTGATTGGGCACTTTGGATTTAGGTGCATTCATCAACCTAATCCCAACTTCTCTCTATGAAAAGTTCGGGTTAGGTGAACTCAAGCTAGCCTCAGTAACGCTATAGTTAGCGGACCGTTCGGTTACCACACCAAAAAGCGTTATTGAGGACATTATCATCAAGGTCAAGGATTTCTATTTTTGGTAGATTTCTTAGTCCTTGACATGGATGTACCAGAACATTTGAGGAACACGCCCATCATTCTGGGGCACCCATTCCTAGCTACTACTACGACCAACATAAATTGTGAGAGCGGTAGCATGGAGATCACCTTTGGAGATAGAAAACTGACACTTGATATTTTCAAAGTGATAAATAGATTTGAGGATTGTGGATTTATTGAGGAACTGGAGGATCATGATTTCAACATGAGACTTGTATGGCTATCAATGTACTCGAGGATTCCACTAGTGCAAACGAGCCTAAACCCTATATACATCCATTTAGGTTAAAATGCCTATTTATGCATGTTCCTAAGCTTATAAATGCATTCCATATTATAAATATTGCATAGCATGCAACAATTTGCATTTAAAATAGTTTGTATAAATTTTAGATTAATTTGCGTCCTTGTGTGGCTAGGGGAGGAGATTTATTTTGGGGCCTCGGATTCACAATCCGAGCATACGGATTTGATCAAGATGACGATCAGAGTCCAACGCCTCTGAAATCGTCTTGATCGGAGTCTTGTAGCACATTATGTAGTCTGAGGAAGATCACAGGCCAAGGGGAAAGGTGGTGCCAATTCGAACCTCAGATGCCAAATCCGACCACATGGATGGATTTGGATCGATGATCACAACCCAACGGTGCAAAAATCAATCCAATCTGACATCCTTGGTGCCACTTACAAAGCAAAGAAGATGGACGACCATGATGGTGCCATGTGGCACCATCACAGTTGCCTAAATCTGTTTAGGCCCCTCCATTCAACCTTGCAAGCAGCTCCATCACGGGATCCCAGCCATTGGATCATGATCCAACAGCTCGAAGCGGCCCTTGCATCGCCATCACAAATGAGAGGAGAGCTCAAGATCATATCTTGACCGTTGGATTGAAATCCAACAGCCACGATTGCATGACCAACGGCTGTTGAAAACTCCTCAACTCGACACTCCCGCTCCTTTGGCGCAATGGTCACCTGTGTGCTTCTTAAACAAGTGACGTGGGTTTGACTCCACCAGCGCTTCTAATCCACCACAGCAACAAGGCGTGCCTAAATTGGGCCATGCAATCAGTGATCGATGGTGCGGGATGTTGCACGTGGATGCACGGATGGCTAGCAGTGCGGGTGCACGCGATCTGACACGATTTCAAAAGTATGACGCCCGCGTGATCTACAACCCTCCAATGAAGATCTGATGGTGGAGATTCATCCACGCCTCAGCAGCGTGAGCATGCGCAAGACAGCTATGATCAAGCATGAGCTGGACCTTTAGCGATGATTGAGTTGGATCTACAGTGACATCTTTGTTGTTGCTAACTGTCCCGTACTTGTTTTAGCCCTCTCTCCTTCACTATAAAAGGGCTTACACACCTCTATTCATCATCATCTCTTCCTTTCTCTCCCTCACCACTTCCAAGGCTTTAGAGAGAGCTTGTCCCAAGCCCAGGATGCTCCTTTAGAGTAGAAAATCAAATATTTTTCCCGCTTCTCACCCCCCTTTGTGGATCATCCCGTCGTCATCCTCTCACCACCTTTCGGAAGAAGATCCTCAGCATGACGCCAACCTGCCTCGTCCTCCTTCCACCAACGTCATTCTCTTTCCTTCTACCTCTCTCCACCTTCATCTAGGCATCGTCAGAGCAAGTCGTCCTCCAAGCGACCATCGAGGGGGACTCTTCTCACCTTTCTCTATCTTTTATTGCATTCTAGTGTAGTTGTAATTATTTTGATTATTTATAACAAGCTCTTTTAGACATACATTGATGTTCTCTCTCTCTCTTTCTCTTTCTTATTTTGCAAGTAGATTGGTTAGATTTTATCGACCTGATCTCTTGCCTTGTAAATACCAAAAAAACCATAAAAGATAAAATCACCAAAAGCAAATAAAGTCGAAGCACGGTTTTCAAACCAAATGTTTGCCGCCCTGTGTTCGACTTGGGACTCACTTCGAGTTTCGGTATAAATTTTATTTGGTAATGATATTTTACGACAATGACGACAGGTTCTCCAAAACCCTGATTTCCCTAGCAAAATTGACCCTCATCATTTTGGCGCTGTTGTTGGGGAGGCAACGCTCTTTGGTTTTTCTTGCATATTCTGCCTTAACTTTTATCTTACTTTTTCCTTGATCTTTCTATGATTACAAGTACCCTTCCAAGGTAGACCAAAGCAGAATAGATTGGAGTAAAGTGCAGGTGAAGGATTTGTAAGTGTATCCCCAACCCCACCCACTAGATTTCACTTCACCACCTAATAACTCAAACCCTAATTAACTTAAGAGCTTGCATAAACCCTAAGTTAGTCCTGGTTGTTTGATTGTCACTTCATTTTACCTCACCCACCTTGCATAAATTAAAAAAAAGAAAAAAGCTATTTGATTGTGGGATTTATTGAAAGTTACATACATTAACACCAACAACTCTTGACCTAAGACACACCACTCTGCATTGATTCTACTTCTTAATCAAAATCTGACCTGTGGATCTGGTGTTGCACTAAATTGGTGTTTTAAGATTGTCGTGTTGTAGTATAGCCAAAATAGCGCTTAAACAAATAAATTTTATTACTCAAAAAAGTTTTGAGGTCGAACATAGAAAGCAAATAGGAATTCACATACTAATCTCAATAATGCAAATGAGCACAAGAATTTAAACCAAATAAACTACTAAAAAATGATAATCAGTGTAGAACATGAGTATAACAAGAATTCAACATGATAAAAAGAAATCTATAACAAAATAATGGTGACTTAGATCACCAATTATTAAGTATAGTTATATATAAACTAGAGTAATCAATAATGCCACAATAATCAGAACCAAATATTTGCATAGTAGCTTGAATTCTATAGTAGTAATCAGATGTCTCCCTTGGAGATCAGACACCTTAAATGGCCCTCTCCTTTGTTTCTCCTTTTTCTTCTTCTTTCACTTTTTCCTTCTCCTTCTTATGCTTATGCTTTCTTTCTTCTCTGATTTCTTCCTATGCGGCTCTCCTTCTTTTTCTATCCTCTTCTTGTCCTCCTCTTCTTCTTTCCCTCATCTTTAGGCCTTCTTTTTTGTTTCTTCTTCCTCTTTCTTTCTTCCTCTGTTGCTCAAGCCTTCTTCTTCTTCTTTCTCTGTTCAGCTACTTCACATAGAGGGGGAAACTTCTTGAATTGGCTAAGTGTCAGCCAATTCTCTCTGCAGCAAAACCCTCCCCCTACCCCGTGCAATCTCTCCTTCTCTTCCTCTCTTAGGCTCCGCCCTCCCAGGGCCTCTCAGTGGGTAATCGGGTAGGCGCAAACTCGGGTCCAGGGATACGAGCGTGGTAGCAGCTGAGTGAAGGGCTTAGGCAGGTTGGGCACACCAGGTCTGTGGGGTCAGGTGTCGCGGATGAGGTGCATGTAAGGGGAGCGTGTGGGGGACCTTACCCCCTATGTGTCGAGGCGATAAGCCGATGACACTTTTTCAATTTATGCCCCCGCGGGCATTCTTCACCAACGAGGTGGGACTATCTTAGTCCCCCTCCTTCGCTTAATAAGAGCCAAGGAAGATCCTTCCAATTGAGGTCTAGGACATAGTCAAAGCATCCAATTGATCACCTATTCCTCTGCCTAGGTGGATTTCGCTTCACCTGGGGCGTGTCCTTGGAGCTGGAACCTCATGAACACTGCTGGAGCTTGCTCGAAGATGCTCCGTTAATGGTGGCTGAAGGTCCTATACCTGAAAACATCAACATAGAATCGCGGCCACATTAGAAGTGCTCAGAAGCTTCATCGGATGTCAGGGAATGTAACTGTGGTGGTGGCATCACGTACGAGTGGATGTGGAGGTCTGTCGACCTTGCAGAGTGTGTGAGAAAGTGCGTGAGTCAGGGGGGTGATAGAGAGGCCAATCCCCTCAATTACTTGAGGGATTTTGGTTGATGGGTCGAGGAGATGGTGAGGTGCATGGAAGCGGCACAATTGAGCAAGTGTGGAAGCAACTAGGGCTCGCTAGAGGTCTGCTGACGAGTTGGAAGATTAAGTCGCAGAGGATGAATCGGCGATCGAAACGAAGTGGAGAATCTCTTGAAACGAAGAGTGGAAGATGAGGAGTCATTTAGGAGAGGTAGCAGATGATGGGGAGCGAAGTTGGCGTCGGTTGAGGTATGGCCGACGTCGGAGACGAAGCTGCTCTGATAAGGGTTGGATGACAAGGATGGAGATAGGGATGCCGACTAGTGCTGCTCGACGCGGAAGAAGGCAAGGAAGGAGAATCTGCCGCTGGTATTGCGGTCAGATGATGAGGGGAAGCAAGGAGGGTCACCAGAGCTTGAAGAGCAATTCAGCTGGAGGAGGAGAGAAGAATTTGAGGGTTACTCTGGTTGAATTCAAGCTTAAGTGGTTCGGCCTAGCCTAGGCTTTCTTTTATAGGTCATCAGAGGGCGGTTAGAGCTTAGGAAGCAAGCTTCCCAAGCTTGGAAAGCTCACCGGAGTTTGGGAATTCTTTGATACCTAAATCTCTCATGCGTTTGCATGAGAGATTGGGTAGGTTTTAAGGCTTAGGATCTGTTTCAAAAGGAAGGGAATTTCTTGACGAACTTCCCTCTCAAATTTGAAAGGGATTCATCAAGAAATCAGGGAGTTCTTTCCAATTTAAGGTTGCCGGAGAAAGTAGGAATAGGTTTAATGGTGGTAGGGACCTTTTTGTGAGAATGACGACAAAGATAGGGGTCTATTTGAAAATATTTTGAAAGTTAAGGGTAGAAATGTAATTAGATAGAACCAATTTGCAAACTAGGTCAAGAAAAACTCATCATGGGTCCAAATTTTGGTACAAACCTAATTTGGACCTAAAGAATCCAATGGTGAAGTTGGATTTTGGTTTTGACCATGTTTGACTGGGTAATTTATGCAAAAACCTAAATGAAGGTAAATGTCTACCTGTGACTCTATTCTAGGTCAAAATAGGTTTTGATAGTTAAATTGAAGGTTCCAAACCCTAGAGAATATTTTTCTATGAATTTTAGAGGGTTTACGTGAATTTTATCCTGATCAGAACCTCAGTTAATTAAGTGAGTCTATTTTTAGGGTTTCAAAAAGTCATTTAATTCTTAGAACACGTGCAAACCCTTTTCTGATTGTTCTAACCCACTTGTTATCTTTTTAAGACTGTTTGACCTTCATTCAACCTCTGAGAAAACCCATGGTTGTACTGCATTCATGATAAGCTAGTAAAATTACACTTTTAACCCTAGTTTCTTATTTTTCCCTCAGAATGATTATGCAGTGACTTGTGACTCTAGCAGTTATGTAGGAGCATTTACTGACTTAATTGGGTCAAAATGATCTAGTTATGGCTCATGATGGTGTTCCCATCATCCGATACACCTTAACTCAACACACAAATAAGTGAGTAGAAAGTTTGAATAGGTTAAACATTTTTGTGTGGCTGAACTAAGTGGTGAAACAGGCTAATTGATTGAGCTATTTGGGCTGCACCACTTAGGATAAAAGTGATTCATCAGTAGCATGTCCCATAGGGTTGAATTTTTAGGGTTGAACTAGGTACTCCACATTATTTTTGATTTTTAAAGGAATATATCTACACCCGTGTTTGTAAAACTTAGAGTGTTTTATTGAACTTGATTGAACCAACCTAAAGATTAAACCCTAAAATCTACTAAACAAGGTTAAACCCTAAAAGACATCATAAAGTAACCTTGTTTGAAAACCTTAGTTGTGAACACACACATTTTGATTGATCATTAAGGGTACAACTCATTTAAAGCGCCCATCACATTCCAAGAGCACAATCATCCCAAGCCTAATTAAAATTGAGTAGACGTTGGCCTTAAGGGTTGATTTGCTCTTTGGGACCTAGATTGAGATTGTTTTTGATTAATCTGCTTATACTAGTCTATCTGATGTCAAGTTAGGGGAGTAGTGTCAAACTACCGTGGTTGGGGGGTATCAAAGGAACCTGAGGTTAAAGCTAAGGGAAGTACCTTCTCCCTAATCCCTCCCTCTAACTTGTTGAATTGATCGGATAGAAGTAGACCAAATCATTTCTTTCATCTCAAGATGGGTTCTGAGAGTCTATAGGTCTTTAAGGTACCCACCTAAGGATAGGTTGACTTGATTGTACTGTAGGGCACCTTTTTCTTTTCTATTTTCCCTCCTGCTTCACCATGTATTCTTCCACACCACACCTGCACTTCCACTCCTACCCTCCTACTAACTCTTATCCCCAATATGATGATTATTATTCTGACCCAACTTGTACTTAACCATCTACTAGTTGGGATAACTCGGATTAGGGATACAATTCCGAACCTCATTGTCCAGAGTTTAACCCTGGACAGTAAGACTATGATTATTATCCTTCCCACACCTATACTAATTATAGATCTCCACTATGTGATGATCAACCTAACTCGATCTATAATCGAGAAGGATATGATGATTATAATTCTTACCCTCCTCAGGATTATACTAAATATAGGTCACTACCTTTCTTTGAACAACCCGAACGACCTATTATCAGGGAGGGCCCCAAGAACCTTAATTCCTTGGCTCCCTTGAAATGAATCCAAACCCACCCAACCCTAAATTGAACTATTCAATTTAGTGAACCAAGTCCAAGATAGGGTATTGGCTAGCTTGAGAAACACCATACAATCTTTGGAGACTCAGCCAACAACATGCATTGAAGCATTGGAGCCTATGATTAAAAAGATTGACGATTTTAATAGTTATTTATTGGATTGGCTACAAGATATTGAGGATAAGGGCCTGGGTGAGTTTTTACTTGGGAAGTTGTCAAGATTGAGGATGATTCTTAGGACGAACCCCCTTCAGGAGAGTCAATGTCAGAATCGCTTAGGCACCTATTGGGGGGACACATTTTCTGAGATCGGGGATGACCAGGTTGGTCTAGAGCAATCTGTTGAGGATGTTGTGATTTTCTCACACAAGATCCCAGAGGCAGGGGGCTAGGAAAATATGTATCCATGGGCCAGGAAATGATAGATGACTTTGAGACATATATGAATGAGGATTAAGAATTATTTAATTTTGAGGGTGAGGAATCTCTTAGTGAAGTCTCACTTGAAGTTGAGGAAAATAATTTTAGTGAGACAAGTAGGCCTAAGGAATATGATGAATCATTTGATAGCCTGATAATTGAGGAAATTGATCCAACTGGGGCTAACATGGAGGATTCTGATCCTGAATTTTTTGATGATTCAATCAATTAGCCCCATTCCTTAATCACACCCCGAAGAATATAATGATGATCTTGATGTCACAAAACCCAAGTCAATTCTTATTCAGCCATGATTTTTTGACTTGGGTAAATCACATGGGGTGAATAATATGCTAGAGGTCCCGGAAATCAAACACTTGATAGTGGAGGATAGGAATTTGGAAATTAAATTATGCGAAGTGAATTACAAGGGAAATGGAATTTTGGATTTAGGGGTCTCTATTGACCTAAAACCACCTACCTTCTATCAAGACCCTTGTGATATCTTTGACGTGCAACCTAAGTATAGAATAATTGACTATCTTTCTGAGCTAAACTCTAAGTGGATACCCGAATCTAGTGAACTAGATCTACCTATTGTCCACCACTTTAGACTTGGGTTGCACACCACTAAACCATAGGTTCAGTCTCGTAAGCACAACAATCTCTGGTTCTGGGTGATTTTCATCCAAAACCTTAGAACTACCTGACCTTCGGGCTTGGGCTTGCATCACAATCTAGTCCACATCTGTGGACATCTCCTGCTGGCAGGTCTTGAGATCAATATTTTTATTTTGATTTTGACTTGTACTTGTGAATTCTCAATTTCTTCCTTGTTTGTATATTATGCCTAGCTAAAGGCAATAAACTTAGCACATGCATATATTCTACTTTCTCTGTGGAGCCGACCGGATTTTCACAAAATTCAGGTGATACTCTACTTATTCTACCCTTTTCATGTCTTTATTTTTACAATGAGGACATTGCATCAATTAGGCATGAGGGGTTACATAAATAATCCTGAAATTATTTTGTTTGCTCCATGGAATTTCTTTTATTTTCTTAAAAAAATTAAATAGACAAAAAAAATTAGAATTAGGAGAAGAGAACTTAGGCATTGGGAGTTATTAACTTTAGGAAATGATACGATAGGACCTGAACATTTAGACTCTTGAGGTCTTCGAGCTTAATCAGCCGGGGTGTCCACTAAAATGTGGACCTGTTCTTGAGTCCTTGCCATGTTAATTTTACTTTAATTTGGCTAATAAATTGGGGTGATAAATACACTACTTATCAATCCACCCTCTGATTTGAGGGGACTTTGAGTTTAAAGCATCTACACACTACTTGCATTGACTCACTTTTTGATGATTTTTATGGAAATTAGGTAGCTAATGAACTTTCTAGGGTAGTATGGTTGGAAAGTTGTTGTGGATAACAGCCCATTGGTCGGTGCAGAAGAAAAAGAAATATATATATATACTAAAAAAAAAGGAGAAAAATAAATAAGTCACATTTCACCGCACGAGTATGGTTGACAAGTTGCCGTGAGTTGGATGCCCCATTGGCCATTTGTCTAAGGCCTAGCTCACAAAAAAATACACAAATAATTCCCAAAAACTTAGGGAAGAGGTGGGGAAGTAGAATAAATTGGGGAGACATATACTGGGCTTGCTCTTGTGCTGACCCCATAAAAAATTTAAAAGTAGGGAGAAAGCTATCGATCGGAAAGATAAACCTTTAGGTGGAAACTTTTAAGTCACCTAGGGTCATAGAAACCTAAAGTCCATTTTAACGATCGCCTAGGGAGTCTATCACTTCTTCACAAGATGCTTAGAACTTAAGGTTCTTTTCGAGTCTTGGGTGGGTTGGGCAGTCGTAGACCCTGAAACTCTAAACTCAAAAATCCAAAAAAAATAGAAAAGAAGAAAAAATAGAAAAAATGTATCTTCCCTTGTCAAATTAAGGTGAGGACTTGGGCAGTCTGCATTTTGGCAAGCACCCAGGCATTGCTGAGTCTTCGAAGTTTAGGACCTTAGTTGAAATTTTCTATTGTTAAGAAACAACTTAGGCTTAAGTAATTGAATCCTAATTCTATTCTTATACATAACATTTAATTTGATTTTGCTAGGGACTAGCAAAAGATAGGCATGGGGGTATGGTGTGTACACATCCATGTATGTTAAAATGCCTATTTATGCATGTTCCTAAGGTTATAGATGCATTTCATATTATAAATATTGCATAACATGCATCATTTTGTTTTAGAATACTTTGTATAAATTTTATACTAATTTTCATCCTTTTGTGGCCAACGAAGAAGGAGATTTATTTTGGGGCCTTGGATTGACGAGTCGATCATACAAATCTAATCAAGGAGACGATCGGAGTCCAACGCCTACAAAATCATCTTGATCGGAGTCCCATAGCACATTATGCAGTCCAAGGAACATTAAAGACCAAAGGACAATGTGGTGCCAATTCAAACCTCTGATGCCAAATCCGACTGCATTGATTGATTTAGATCGGCTATCCAGCCCAACGATGTGAAAATTGATCCAATCCTACGTCCATGGTGCTACCTACAAAGCAAAGAAGATGGACGACCATGGTGGCAGCACATGGTGCCATCACAACCCCCAAATCCGTTCAGGCCCCTTCACTCAACCTTGCAAGTAGTTCTATCATGTAATCCTAGCCATTGGATCTCAATCCAATAGTTGGAAATAGCCCCTGCATTGCCTTCTCAAATGAGAGGAGAGCTCAAGATTATGATGACCATTGGATGAAAATCCAATGGCCACGATCGCACGACCACTGGTTGCTAAAAACTCCTCAACTTGACAGTCTCGCTCCCTTGGTGCAACGGTCACTCACGCGCTTATTAAACAAGCGGCGTGGGCTAAACTCGGCTAGTGCTTCCAATCCACCACAACAGCGAGGTGCACCCAAATTGGGTTGCGTGATCAACGATCAATGGTACGGGTGGTTCCATGTGGACACACGGATGGCCAGCACTGTGGGTGCATGCAATCACACGCGGATGTATGTGCATCTGACATGATTTCAAAAGTAGGATGCCCATGCGATCTACAGCCCTCTGATGAAGATCTGTGAGCGTGAGCGTGCTCGCAACAGCTACGATCGAGCATGAGCTGGACCTTCAACGATGATTAAGCTGGATCTACAGTGACATCATTGCTGTCGCTAATTGTCCCATACTCGTGTTAGCCTTCTCACCTCCACTATAAAAAGGCCTACATCCCTGCAATCATCATCATCTCTTTCTTTCTCTCCCTCACATCCTCCAAGCCCGGGATGCTCCTTTAGAGTAGAAAATCAAATATTTTTCCCACTTCTCACCCTCCTTCGTGGAGCATCCCGTGGCCATCCTCTCACCACCTCCAGAAGAAGATCCTCACCACGACAATGACCTACCCTGTCCTGCTTCCTCTGACGTCATTCTCTTTCCTCCTACCCATCTCCAACTTCCTCCAGGCACCGTCAGAGCGAGTCATCCTCCAAGTGACTGTTGAGGGGTACTCTTCTCACCTTTCTCTATCTTTTTTTGCATTCTAGTGTAGTTGTAATTATCTTGATTATCTGTAACAAACTCTTTTAGACATACATTGATGTTCTCTCTCTCTCTCTTTCTTATTCTGCAAGTAGATTTGCTAGATTTTATCAACTTGGTCTCTTGCCTTATAAATACCAAAAATTCATAAAAGATAAAAACACCAAAAATAAATAAAGTTGAAGCATGGTTTTCAAGCCAAATGTTCTCGTCCCTATGGTCGAGCTGGGACTTACTTCGAGTTTCGGTATAAATTTTATTTGGTAGTGATATTTTGTGACTACAACGACAGGTTCTCTAAAACCCTGATTTCCCTTGCGAAATTGATGCTCATCACCCACAAACCTCTGTGGCAGACCCACTGCACCCAGAAGAGGTTGCTGATTTTGTTCATTCCCAACCTCTTCCATTGACCATCCTGATGAATCTTCATTGGCATCTTCCTTACCCATTATCCTAAACACACCCCAGCTTGAACTAAAACGATTGCCTGAGAATTTAAAGTATGAATTTGTAGGACCTAAGAAAATGCTCCCTGTGATTATCAGTGCTAAACTGACTAATGAGCAAGAGATGAAACTGCTTAGGGTCCTAAAGATGAATAAAGAGGAAATTGGTTGGACCATCCATGACCTTAGGGGGATAGAGCCATCTTACTGCAGTCTTCGGATTTACATGGAAGATGGATCCCACCCTTCTCACGAGATGCAAAGAATATTAAATTGCAATATGCGAGAAGTGGTCAAAAAGGAGATAATCAAATGACTTGCTGCAGGAATTATTTACTCGATCTCGGATAGTCCTTGGGTTAGCCCTATTCAGATTATGCCCAAAAAGGCAGGGATAACCGTAATGACTAATGAGAAAGGGGAATCTTTTACTACCCGTTCAGCTTCCTCCTGGAGAGTTTGTATCAATTATAGGAAGCTGAATAGAGCCACTAAAAAGGACCATTTCCCTTTACCATTCATTGATCAAATCCTGGAAAGGTTAGTGGGCAAAAGTATTTTTCTTCCTGGATGGTTATTCGAGATATAACTAGGTCCCTGATGTAGACACATTTATTTATGATGAAATGCCTGTTTGAGCATGTCCTAGGCTTAGATATGCATTTCATACTATAAATATTGCATAGCATGCATCATTTTGCATTTAGAGTAGTTTGTGTATATTTTAGGTTAATTATGTCCTTTTATGGCTAGGATGGAAGGAGATTTAATTTAGGGCCTTGGAGTGACGCTCAGAGTCCAACGCCTCTTAAATCGTTTAGATCAAAATCCCATAGCATTGTAGGCAGTCTGAAAAAGATCAATGGCCAGGGGGTAATGCAACATCCTTATTGGCTTCAGATGAAAAATCCTACCATACAGATGGATTTGGAGCGATGATCACAGTCCACCAAAGTAAAGATCATCTTAATCCGAGCACTGTGGCATCCTCTACAAGAGAAAGAAGATGGACGACCCAGATGGTGCCACGTGGCACCTTCTAGGCCACCCAAAACTGGCCAGCAGCAACCGTGGGGGCCCCTCATCATCTGGGACCTCACACCGTAGCCGTTGTATGAAGATCCAACGGTTGGGATGCCTCTGCACCCTCAGCACTCAATTCCTCCTCAAGACACAATCACAGGGGTAGCGCATTGGTCTTAAAGTGCATTCCCAAAGGAGGGGTGCAGGTTTGAATCTTGCAACCTTGCCTAAATCCTCAATTGTAGCAACATGCACAAGCAGCGTGCATCAGCCACGCACCAGTAGCATATGCCAGTGTGCTCGTGCACGACACGGTGCACGAGGCACGGGTGCGAGATGCACACAGCGGCAGCAGCGCCAGCAAGGTGCGTGCATGAGTGCCAGCGAGGGTGGACACTGATCTTTAGCGACATTAGGGGCGGATCTTTAGCGACGGCTTTGATGTCACTATAGCCCATAGATGAAATTCTTCCTCTCCTCCTCCACTATAAATGGATCCACATCCCTCAATCCAACTTCATGTCTTCCTTTCTCTCTCTCACCATCTCTAAGGCTCTAGAGAGAGCTTGTCCCAAGCCTAGGATGCCCCTCTAGAGTAGAAAACCAAATATTTTTCATGCCTCTCATCCCCATTCGTGGAGCATCCCGTGGTTGTCCTTTCACCACTTCGAGAAGTAGATCCTTGCCACAACGTTGTCCTGTCCTCCTCCTTCCACCTCCATTCTCCTTCATCCAGCTCCTCCCTACCTTCATCTGGAGCACTATCAGAGCAAGTCATCCTCCAAGCGACCATTGAGGGGAATTTCCTCATCTTATTCTTTTTATCGCTTTTGTAGTGTAGTTTTATTTCCCGAAATTAGTTGTAATAAATAGTTTGGTTTACTCATATAATATTTTTTATCTCTTTCTATCTTATTTTGCAACTAGATTAGTTAGATTTAATCGATTTGATCTCTTGCCTATTAAAATACCAAAAAAATCATAAAAGACAAAAACACTAAAAATAAATAAAATTGAAAGTACGGATTTCACAAACCAAACGTTCGCCTCCTTGTGTTTGACCTGGGACTCACTTTGAGTTTCGATATAAATTTTATCTGGTAGTGATTTTTGCGACTACGACGATGGGTTCTCTGAAACCCTGACTTTTCCTCGTGAAATCACGCTTACCATTTTGGTGTCGTTGTCGGGGAGGCAATGCTCTTTGGTTTTACCACATTTTCCGCCTTAACTTTTTAGCTGACTTTGCTCCTTTCTTTCTATGATTATAGGTACCCTTCCAAGGTGAGCCAAAGTGGTTAGATCAGAGTAAAGTGCGGTTAGAAGGTTCTGTAAGTGTATCCCCCCACCCACCCACTAGATTTCCATTCCATCACCTAATAACTCAAACTCAAATCAACCTAGGTGCTTTTATAAATCCTAGGATAGATCTGATTGTTTGATTTCACTTCACCTCACCTCACCCATCCGCATAAATTCAAAAAAATAAAAAAAATACTCTTCTTTTGTGGGATTTAATTAAAAGAGACACTTAACACCCACAAATTCTCATCCTAAGGCGTACAATCACTTTGATTTTACCACTTAACCGGGATCTGACCTATACACCTGGTACACTTCAACTCAATACACATAAGTGAGTAGAAATCTGATTAGGTTAAGACATTATGTGCCTTAATCTGTGGTACGAATAGGCCAATTGATTGATTTGTTTGGGTTGCACCACTTAAGATAAAAGTGATTCATCAGTAGCTTGCCTCCTAAGGTTGATTTTTAGGGCTGAACCAGGCACTCCACATTCTTTCTGAGTTTTGAAGGAATATATCAACAACCATGTTTTCAAAACTTGGAGTGTTCTCATGAACTTGATTGAATACACCTAAGATTAAACCTTAAAATCTACTAAACAAGGTTAAACCCTAAAAGACACATCATAAAGTAACCTTGTTTGAAAACCCTGATTGTGCATATTGGTTCAATGTCTCATAAATAATATTTTGATGATTTTACAAAAATAAAGAAAAGGATATAAAACATAGAGATAGCATATGTTTCTGTCATGATATAATTGCAGGTCTCATGGATTCTCCAAGACAGATGACTATAAGCGTGAAGACGCATAATGTTATAGGTCTTATGCTTTTTTATGTATGCATTCAAAAGGTTGTAATTTTCTTTTATTTAGTCTAGAAATATTGTAAAGAGCCCCCAAAAGATAACACACTCTTAACTTACTTAGGCTCTCTACACTTAGGAAAGATTAGGAACAAAAACCTAACTCAAAACACATATCAAATGTCCAACACACCTATTAGATGTCTAATATTCAACTTTAAGATGTCTGATCATAGTTTCAGATGTCTAATTACCTTTAGCATTGTCTAACCATTTAGCCTCCAGTCGATGCAACCTTCAATCAGACATCCATAGGCTTATCCAGATGTCCAATACATACCTCAGATGTCTTTAAGCTAACCGTTAGACTACGCTTGCTATTTCCTTCATTAATTTGCAAGAGTAATGGTTAGATACACTTTTAGATGTCTGGACATGCCTCTAGATGTCTAATAATGGACTGTTACCCTTTAACTTTGCGAAGTCTTGTCAGAAACCAAATCTCACTTTTTTCATTACCTAAGCAAGTTATTAATCACTTTCCAGATGTCTAGCACAATGGGCAGACGTCCACAATGATGTCTGATCCTTAAAATCTAGAACCCTGTTTGGATTTGATCAAAATAGGAACAAACCTGCCTAAAATTAGACGTCCAATTTTCTTACCAGACGTCTTATAATAGCATATCAGATGTCTACCTAGAACTCTATTTCGATCCAATGAAAACTGTAAAACTGATTCATAAAATCAGATGTCTATAATTATAGTCAGACGTTTGACCCAAAAATCAGACATCTGATCCTACTGTCAGAATCATAATTAGCTTGATTTGTGTTGGATTTCATCCCAATCTCTTGGGACTTGCCTCCAACGGCTAGGAGCCTTCTTAAATGTTCTAAACTTGCCTATAAATACACTATAACCCCTCTTAGGCATAACACAACCTCTTGAGATATAATTCACTTAGATTATCACTTACTCACTTGCTCATTGCTTCCTTTACCCTGGTGAAGTGCGATCACTCTATTTGGGGCAAACCAACACTCCAACTATGCTACATATTGTCATCTTTAGGGTGTTCCCTTCACCCTTAGTAGATAAGAAAATTATTCATATTTTGGCATGCTCTATATGGTGTATTTTACTTTTCATTTTACTTGATTGTTGTAGTTGGGTATTCGACCTGTCAGATCCTCGTCTCTTCACTTTGAAGGAAGAAACCTTCGTTTAGTGATCGGTGGTGGGATTTGTAATTGAGGTACACTACCCTTGTTGAAGTAGTGTGGTTAGTGGATTGATCACTTTGTGATCATAATCCTAAGTCAAGGGATTGGCTTAAGTGTTGGTTTTTACCTGGTTTGGGTTTCCACCTAAAAAATCTTGTGCCCCTTTTTTGTGATTGTATTTCATCTTACAATTATTTTTAAATTCACTATTCACCCCCCTCTAGTGTAATTTCAATGGACACACACACATTTTAATTGATCATTAAGGGCACAACCCATCTAAAGGGCCCATCACATTCCAAGAGCCTAATTACTGAGTAGAAGTTGGCCTTAAGGATTGATTTGCTCTTCCGGACTCCAACTGAGATTTGTTTCGATTAATCTACCTTACCAATCCATCTGATGTCTAGCTAGGGGAGTAGCGTCAGATGACTGAGATTGGGGGGCATCAAAGGAACTGGAGGCACAAGCCAAAGAAAGAACCTTCTCCCTAGCCCCTCCCTCTAACTGGTTGGTTTGACCAGATAGAAGTAGATCAAATTGTTTCTGTCATCTCAAAAAGGGTTCTGAGACTCTGTAGGTCTTTAGACTAACCCACCTAAGGATAGGTTTTTGATGGTAACACCATCATGAGCCATAAATAGCTTTAATTAGTCAAATCAAATGACAAATTCTCTTACATAATCTCTTGAGAGTCATAATTCCATACAAAGCTAGTTTGAGAAGAAAACACTAAATCAGGGTTAATTCTGCAGTTTTAACATCACATCTTGCAAATAGAGTAACCACGAGGTTTTCTATGGGTAAAATTAAGGTCAAATGATCATTAAAGTCTAATAAGAGGGTCCATATAGACAGAAACAGGGTTTCACGTGTTTTAAGAATCAAATCAGCACCTAAAACCCTAATTTTAGACCCTCTTGAATTATAGAGGTTTTGGTCTAGATAAAATTCATTTAAATCTCCAAAAATTTATAAAAAAATATTCCTTAAGGTTTGGTATCCTTTATTTGACCATCTGAACCTATTTTAACCTTAAATAGTCACAGACAGATTTCTACCCTAATTTGGGTTTCTATGCAAATTACACAACCAAACTTGGTCAAAACTAAAATCCAACTTCACCATTAGATTCCTTGTGTCTAAATTAGGATTTTACCAAAATTTGGTCCCAACCAAAGTCCATCCTAACCTACTTTGCATTTTAGTCCCCAAACCTCTATTCCTTACATTTAACCCCTTAGCTTTCATCTTTTCATTACAAATAAGCCCTACCTTTTGAGCTCTCTTGCAGTTGAGTCCAATCGCCATCTTCTTCCTCACAAGCGAGTAGAAGAACAGAACCCAAAGATGGCTGGATCCTAAATGGAATTCTTTCCTCATCTGACCTCCAAATCCCTCCAAATTTGGAGGGATCGAGGATCAAATCATCCTCTACCATCTGCACTTTCTTGATTGACCTAATCAGAGCCTAAAAGCTCCATGGCACTTCAGGATTCAGGAAAGGGAAACACTCTGATTCCCAATTTGATGCATGAAATTGATGGGATTCTTGGCCTAAATGTGCTTTATATAAGCTTCTCTTGTTTAAGCTGTATTAGTTAGTCGAGTTTAGGCCTTAAAACCTATAGTTCTTCCCTTCTCTAGCCGCCCTCTGGCTCGACTCCAACAACCCTCCTCAACAGCTTCTTCAAGCTAGCCAACAACCAAATTGGCCCAGCCCTGACCTTCCTCTCCTTCCTTCGCCTCTCGCTGACCAAAGCAGAGGCCATCTACCCCTTCGTCGTCTCTGCTTCCCCTCAACGGAGTTCCCTTCATCTCCGACGCCGACCAATCAAAGCTGATGCCAAATCCTCCCCCCTTCATCCCTAATTTAGGTCCAACCTACTCTCCCTCTCCATATTTCTCCTAACCCTTTCCCCTCTCATTTCAACCGACACTCACCTCACTCCCCCACCATATTCTCCACGACCAGCGAGGCTCCGGTGAGCTTATTCGGCCAACACAGACCACTAAACACACTTCCACCACCTCCACAACCTCTACTGTATCGCACTGAGTAAAAGCCCTAAAGAAATTTAGGGCTTTATACTCTCCACCGCTCTGTCAAACTCTACGCCCTCCGCTCGCCTTATCCGAATTCGTCATGCCACCACACACCTCCTTACACCTCACAAACACCACTAGCACCTTCGCCATCACTTGGAGAAGCTAAGGAGCTATCTTATTGGGGCTTATGAGCCTATATTTGTGAATTGCAAGTTCATCGTTGTCGCTTGTCGCCGCCGTCATCTCCAACTCTGTCTGCCTTTCTTCGACCTGCTCCGGGCTCGTTACCCTGTCCAGATGCTGTGGCCTAGTTCCAGGAACCTTTCCAGGGCTTCAATTGAGACGTGAAGCCACAGCAGCTGCCTCAATTGGAGATGGGACCTCCGCTGCACTCGCACGAGGAAGATGGGGACGTTTAGTCCCACATCATAAATGGATAAGCAGCTGCAGGCGCTTAAGTTGATTTTGTGTATGCTGCTTATTGCCCAAGAACACCAGGGGTCGGGTCCTCACTCACATGCCATGCACACCTCACCCACGATCACGCCCGTGAGTTTGGCCATTGTTCATGACTCAATTACCCGATACTTGACCCGATTCAAACTCGGCTTTGAGAGAAGAAGAGGAGAGATTTGTGAGGAGTAGGGGGGAGAGTTTTGCTCTACGTGACTTGGGCATGCTGAAGAGAGAGAGGCTTTACACATAGCCTCTGAGTGCCTATGTGTGTGCTATGGAGAGAAAAGCCTTGGTCTTCAGAAGGCTTGAAGAAGAAGAGGACTTATGCTTGAAAGGCTTAAAGAAGGCTCTTGAGAGAGCCTTATGCTCTGTTGATGTTGTGCTTCTATTAAGGCATCTGATGCCTTGTTCTGTCGTCTGAGGCTTGAGGTTAATTCTGCTGGTACTATTGGAACATTTAAGCACCTAAGTTGAGTTGATTGAGAATACTGTTGGATTACTTGAATGATTTAAATGCTTGGGATATATGCTTAATTAAGAAGAATAATTGATGATTTAAATTACCATTGTTTTGTCTTTTTATTTCTTTTTATCCCATGATCTTTTGAGATACATTGATCTATGATTGAATGCTAATCTAATCAGTTTATTCATCGAATATCTTTTATCTAATGCTTAATTTACTGTGCTCATTTATTCTGAATGAAGATTAATGCGTAAATTCCATATTTGCTCCCTGCAAATGACCTCAGAATCCAATTAGATTCTGAGTTTATAAATTTAAGTGTTTGTTGTGTGATTTAGGAGTGCACTACAACACATATTAAATCTCCTCAATTTGCCCTGCAATAGTTTGATTGATTGTACTGCAGGGCACCTTTCTCTATTTTCCCTCCTACTTCATCATGTATTCTTCCACACCATACACACAATTCCAATCCTACCTCCTACCACCACATATCCCCAAGATGATTACTATCCCGACTTGACTTATGACTACCTATCCACAAGCCGAGCTAACTTTGATTGGGGATATGATTCCGGACCTCAATGTCTAGAACCTAACCCTGGACATTATGATCATGATTATTATCTTCCTAGAGCTACATTGATTGTAGATCACCACCCTCTTATGAACAAATCAACCTGATCTACAATCATGAAGGATATAACACCTACCCTCCCCGGGAATATACTAAATATAGGTCACCATTGTTCTTTGAACAACCTGAAATGACCTACTAACAGGGAGGACCCTATGACCTTAATTTCTTGATTCCCTTAGTTTTAAACCAAACCCACCCAACCCTAAACTGAACCATTCGGTTAAGGTGAACCAGGTCTAGGATAGGGTGTTGGCTAACTTGAGGAGCACTATAAAATTTTTAGAAGCTCAGCCAACACCATGCACTGAAGCATTGGAGCCTATGATCAAAATGATTGATGAGCTTAATAGTTCTTTATTGGATTGGCTCCAAGATGTTAAGGATAGGGAGCTAGGTGAGTTTTTGCTCGGGAAATTGTCAAGATTGTCGTTGAAATTTGTGGTTGCTCTAGTCTAATCTTAGGATGATTCTCAAGATGAACCCCCTTCAGGAGAGCTAATGTTAGAACCCGCTTAGCCACCTATTGGGGGGGACATATTTTATGAGATCGGGGATGACCAGGTTGGTCTAGAGCAACCCAGTGTGGATGAACAAATTTTCTCACCTGAGATCCTCGAGCCAGGGAATGAGGAAAAATATGTCTCCATGGACCATGAAATGATAGATGATTTTGATAAATATAAATGAGGATCAAGAATTCTTTAATTTTGAGGGTGAAAAATCTTTAGGTGAAGTCTCACTTGAATCTAACGAAAATGATTTTAATGAGACAAATGGGCTCGAGGAGCATGACGAACCATTTGATAGCCCGATAATTGAAGATTGTGACCCTGTTGGGGCTAACTTAGAGGATTCGAATCCTGATTTACTAGAAGATTCAATCAGTAGCCCCATTCCTGTACTATACCCTGAAGAATATATTAATGATTTTGAAATTATCAAACCCAAGTCAATCTTGATTCAACCACGATTTTTGGACTTGGGTAAATCTCATGGGGTGAATGATGTACTAGAGGTCTCGGAATCCGAACACTTGAACTTGGAGGATAGGAATTTGGAAGATAAAATCTGGGAGGTTAATTCTAAGGGAAATACAATTTTGGATTTAAGTGTTCTTGTTGACTTGAAACCACTTACCTTCTACCAGGACCCTTATGATAATTTTGAGATTGAGGATGTGCAACCCAAGTACATAACAATTGACTATCTTTCTGAGATAAACTCTAAGTGGACATATGAACCTAGTAAATCAGATCTACCCATTGTCCAACATTTCAGACTTGGGTTGCACACCACCAAACCACAGGCTTGACCCTGTAAACACAACAATCTCCAGTTCTGGGTGATTTTCATCTAGAACCTTAGAACTAGTCGACCTTGGGGCATGGGTCTACACCGTAATCTGGTCCACATTCGTGGACACCTACTGGCAGGTCCTGTAATCAATATTTTTATTCTGATCCTGACTCGCACTTGTGATTTCTTAATTTCTTCCTTGTTTGTATATTATGCCCAGCTAAAGGCAATAAACTTAGCACGTGTCTATACTCCTCTCTCTGTGGAGCCGATCGGATTGTCATGAAATTCAGGTGATATTCTGTTTACTTTGCCCTTTTCATGTCTTTATTTTTACAATGAGGACATTGCATCAACTAGGCATGGGGGATGGATACTTAATCAGGAAATTATTTTGTTAGCTTCATGGAATTTCTTTTATTTTCTTAGAAAAAAAAAGAATTAGGAAAAGAGAACTTAGGCATTAGGAGTTTTTAACTTTAGGAAATGATACAATAGGACCTAAATACTTAGAGTCCTCAAGTCTTCGGGCTTAATCAACTCGGTGTCCACTAAAATGTGGACTTGGTCTTGAGTCCTCACCAAGTTAATTTTACTTTAATTTGGCTAATAAATTGGGATGATAAGTGCATGACTTATCAACCCGCCCCCTGATTTGAGGGGACTAAGTCTAAGCATCTACACACTATCTGCATTGACTCACTTTTCGATAATTTTTACGAAAATTAGGTAACTAATGAATCGTCTAGGGTGGTATGGCTGGCAAGTTGTTGGTGGTAACAACTCATCGGTCGGTTGTCAAGAGCCCAGCCACACAACCATTCTCTTCCTGCTGCCTTTAGGTAAATCATAGATTAGGGAAGCCACCTACTTAGAAAGAAAGAGAAAAAGAAATACCCAAAAAGAAAAAAAGAGAGAAAAAATAGAAAAGAGGAGAAAAAAATAAAATAAATAAATAACCTACAGTTCACCACACGAGTATGGCTGGCAAGTGGTCGGTGGTAACAGCTCATCGGTCAGTTGTCTAGAACCCAGCTCACGAAATGCATGTATAATTCCTAAACACTTAGGAAGAAGCGAAGAAATAGAATAAGCCAGGGAGATATACACTGGGTTTGCCCTTGTGATGACCTCGTAAAAAATAAAAAGTAGGGATAAAGCTATTGATCGAAAAGATAAACCTTTAGGCAAAAATTTTTAAAGTCACCTAGGGTCATAAAAACCTGAAGTCCGTTTCAACGACTGCCTAGTGAGTCTATCATTTTTTCATAAGATGCTTAGCACTTAGAGTCCTTTTCGAGTCTTGGGTGGGTCACGTAGCCATAAAAAGTTATCTCGGAACTCTCAACTCCAAAATTCCAAAAAAAAATTAGAAAAGAAGAAAAAGTAAAATAATGTATCTTCCCTTTTCAAATAAGGCGAGAACTTGGGTGGTCTGCATTTTGGCAGACACTCGGGTACTGTTGAGTTTTCATAGTTTAGGACCTTACTTGAAATTTTCTATTGTTAATAAGCAACCTAGGCCTAAGTGATTAGACCTTAATTCTGTTTTCATACATAACATTTAGTTTGATTTTGCTAGGGACTAGCAAAAGATAGGCAACATGGGTATGATGTAGACACATTTATTTAGGATAAAATGACTATTTATGCATGTCCTAGGCTTAGATATGCATTCTATACTATAAATATTGCATAGCATGCATCATTCTGCATTTAAAGCAGTTTGTGTGTATTTTAGGGTAATTGCATCCGTTTATGGCCAGGAGGGAAGGAGATTTAATTCAGGGCCTCAAATTACATTCCGACTGTACGGATCTGATCAAGATGATGATTGGAGTCTAACACCTCCAAAATCATCAACATCGGAATACTGTAGCATCGTATGCAGTCTGAAGAAGATCAATGGCCAGAGGGAAATGCAACATCCTTATGGGCTTTGGATGAAAAATCCAACCGTACGGATGTATTTGGAGCGATGATCACAGTCCACCAATGTAAAGATAATCTTGATCCGAGCACTGTGGCATCCTCTGCAAGTGAAAGAAGATGAATAGCCTAGATGGCACCACATGGCACCATCTAGGTCGTCCAACACTGGCCAGCAGCAACCGCGGGGGCCCTCGCACTACAGTTGTTGGATCAAGATCCCACAGTTGGGATGCCTCTGCACCCTCAGCACTCAATTCCTCCTCGAGACACAATCACAAGGGTGGCACATTGGTCTTGAAGTGCACTCCTAAAGGAGGGGTGCGGGTTCGATTCTTGTAACCCCCCCAAATCCTTAATTATAGCAGATGCACAAGTAGCATGCATCAGCCACACACCAGCTGTGCACCAGTAGTGCATGCCAGCACCCGCGCACGCGACATGGCGCACAAAGCACGGGCATGAGATGCGTGCAACGGTAGCTACACCAGTGAGGCGCGTGTGCGAGTGCCAGCAGGGGTGTGTGTGGATCTTTAGCGACATTTAGAGGCAGTTCTTCAGTGACGGCTTTGATGTCGCTACAACCCAAGGATAGAATTCTTCCTCTCCTCCTCCACTATAAAAGGACCCACACCCCTCCATCCATCTTCATCTCTTCCTTTCTCTCCCTCACCACCTCCAACTCTCTAGAGAGAGCTTGTCCCAAGCCTGGGATGCTCCTCTAGAGTAGAAAACCAAATATTTTTCCCGCCTCTCATCCCCATTCGTGGAGCATCTCGTGGTCATCCTCCAACCACTTTGGGAAGGAGATCCTTGTTACGACGCCATTCCCTCCTGTCCTCCTTCCACTGCCATTCTTCTTCATTCAGGGCACTATCAGAGCGAGTCATCCTCCAAGTGACCGTCGAGGGGGATTTTCTATCACTTTTGTAGTGTAGTTTTATTTCCCGTAATTAGTTGTAATAAATAGTTTGGATTACTCATATAATATTTGTCTCTCTCTATCTTATTTTTCAAGTAGATTAGTTAGATTTCATCGATCTGATCTCTTGCCTAATAAAATGCCAAAAAAATCATAAAAGACAAAAACACTAAAAACAAATAAAATTGAAAGTGTAGATTTCACAAACCAAACGTTTGCCTCCCTGTGTTCGACTTGAGACTCACTTCGAGTTTTAGTATAAATTTTATCTGGTAGAGATTTTTGCGACTATGATGATGGGTTCTTCGAAACCCTGACTTTTCCTCGCGAAATCACGCTCACCATTCCCTATCCATCCTGAAGACCAAGAGAAGACAACTTTCACATGTCCCTACGGAACCTTTGCATTCCATAGGATGCCGTTTGGGCTTTACAATGCACCCACGACTTTTCAAAGATTCATGCTTGCCATCTTTTCTGACATGGTGGGAGATTGTCTTGAGGTATTCATGGATGATTTCTCCATTTTCGGAGATTCTTTCGAGTCTTGCTTAGCTAACTTGGAATTGATCCTCAAGAGATGCATCAAAACACGATTGGTCCTTAGCTGGGAAAAGAGCCACTTTATGACTCAAGAAGGCATTGTCTTGGGTCATGTGGTCTCTAACCAGTAAGGCTAAGGTGAATGCTATCTCTAAACTTCCTCCACTCACATCTGTGAAACAAATTCGATCATTCCTTGGTCATGTGGGTTTCTATCAGAAGATTTATTAAGGACTTCTCTAAGGTTGCTCGACCCTTAAGTAACCTTCTGGCCATAGACATGTCTTTGAGTTTCATGAATCATGCCGCAAGGCATTTGATTTATTGAAAATGGTAGTCACCTGCACCCCAGTGTTGCAACCACTGGTCTGGACAACCACCCCATTGAGATTATGGCTAACGCTTTTGATTCTGTGGTTAGGGCTATCTTGGATCAGAAGATTGATAAAAAGCCCTCTGTTATCTACTATGGTAGCAAGACTATGGATGAGGCCTAAGGGAACTACACCGTTACTGACAAATAATTGCTAGCTGTAGTTTTGGCTTTACAAAAATTTATGGCTTGAAACTTAGGTTGTCATGTCATTATCTATACCGATCAGTTGACCTTGAAACATCTCTTGTCAAAAAGGATGCAAAGCCCCAGCTAATTTGCTGGATTCTTTTACTTCAATAATTTGATCTTAAAATTAAAGACAAATCCGGAGCACAAAATGTAGTGGTGGATCACCTTTCGAGAATCCTAATTGATTCTACTAATTCGGATATCCCAATTTCTGACACTTTTTTGGAGGAGACTATCCTTACAGTCTTGGGTATCCAAACCCCTTGGTTTGTGGATATCATCAATTATTTGGCTATTGGTCAAATTCCCTAGGATTGGACCAAGCAACAATGGGATAGACTTTTGTTTGAGGCCAAATATTATTTTTGGGATGATCTCGAGTTGTACCGCATTGGCACTGACCAATTTATTCACTGATGCACCCAAAAAAATGAGTTCCATAGTATAATTGAGTTTTGCCATGCATCTGTGTGTGGTGGACATTTTTTCGGGAAAAAGATGGTAGCGAAAATTCTACAATCCTGATTTTATTGGCCGTCTTTAGTTAAGGATGACCAGGAATTCTCAAGGTCGTGTTCCCGATGCCAGGCACTTGGGAACATGGCCAAGAGAGACATGATGCCTCTGAACCCGATACTTCCTGACAAAATCTTTGATGTTTAGGGCATCGAGTTCATGGGACCCTTTCCTTCTTCATTTGGACACCAGTATAGTCTGATTGCTATGGATTACATGTTCAAATGGATTGAGGCGATTCCCACCCGAACCAATGACCATAAAGTGGTCATTGACTTTGTTAAGAAAAACATTTTTAGTCGGTTCAGGATTCCTCGAACATCATCAGTGATGGTGGCATGCATTTCACTCACGCCCAGTTCAAGAATGTACTGGCAAAATACCGGGTGAATCATCAGATTTTCACACCTTACCACCCTCAAATGAATGGATAGGCCGAGGTCTCTAATAGGGAGATAAAAAATGTACTACAGAAAATGGCTAGGCCTGATAAGAAGGATTGGATCCAAAAGCTTGACGATGCTCTTTGGGCCTACTGTACGACGTACAAAACACCTATCAGCATGTGTTTGTTCTATCTGGTGTTTGGTAAGGCATCACTTACCTGTAGAAATAGAACATCGGGCATTTTGGGCCATCAAGAAATGCAATTTTGACCTAGAGTTAGCCGGGAAGACCAAAAAACTCCACCTATTTGAGTTAGAGGAGCTTAGAAATGATGCCTACGAGAATGCCAAAATCCATAAGGCAAGGACCAAAGCTCTTCATGACTAGATGATTTTCCATAAGAGCTTTGAGCCGAAATAGAGGGTCTGGCTCTTTGATTCTTGACTTAAGCTCTTTCCCGGCAAGTTTAGGTCTAAGTGGAATGGCCCATTCATTATTGATCGAATATTTTCTAATGGAGCCATTGAAATTTCTCACCCAAAGATGGATAATTCCTTTAAGGTCAATGGGCAACGTCTTAAACCATATGTTGACCATGTTCTCCTTGAACTCGTCTCAGACAAGGTTGCTCTCACCTTTACCAGATCTCTTTTGCTTGGACATCGCTTAGCTGAAGGCAATAAACTCAGCACATGTATAGGCTATTTTGGAGCTGACCGGATTTTCATGAAATATAGGTGATATTTTTCCTATTCTACCCTCTATCATGCCTTTATTTTACAATGAGGACATTGCATTGCTAGGTATGGGGGGGTAGGTACTTTATGATTTGATTATTTTGTCAGTTCCGTAATAATAGTTTCCTGTTATTAAAAAGAAAATGAATTAGGAAAAGAGAATTTAGGCATTAGAAGTTATTAACTTTAGGAAATGTTATGATAGGACGTGAACACTTAGACTCTTCTGGTTTTCGAGGGCTTAATCAGTCTGGGTGTCCACTAAAATGTGGACCTCTTTCTTGAGTCCTCACCACATCAATGTTATTTTAATTTAGTCAATAAATTAGGGTGATAAATATACGACTTATTAACCCGCCCTCTGATTTGGGGGGGCTTATAGTCTAAGCATCTGCACACGTTTTGCATTGACTCACTCCTCGGCGGTTCTAACGGTAATTGGGTAGCTAATGAGCCTTCTAGGGTGGTATGGCTAGCAAGTTGTTGTGGGTAACAGTCTATTGGTCGATTGTCTAGAGTCTAGCCACAGGACCATTCTCCTTTACTATTGCCTTTAGGTAAATCTTAGATCAGGGAAGTCACCTACAAAAAAATAAAATTAAAAAAAAGAAGAAAAAAGAAATAAGCCACACTTCACCGCATGAATATGGCTGACAAGTTGTCGTAGGTAACAACCCATTAGTCGTTTGTCCAGATCCCAGCTCATAAAATGCACAAAAATTCGAAAACACATAAGGAAGAAGTGGAGAAGTAGAATAATCCAGGGAGATATACACTGGGTTCACCCTTGTATTTACCCCACAAAAATAAAAGTAGGGAGAAAACTACTAGTCTAACAGATACACTGTTAGGCAGCAATTTCCTTTTCAAGGTCACTTAGGGTCATGCTGTGTGCAAAAATTGTCGTTGAAAATATAGCATTGTAGTATAGTGACAAAAATCGCAATAACATTTAAATTTATAAAACTCGGGAAACGGAAGTAAGTCTGAGGTCGTTCGCAGGGAGCAAATTGGAATTCACAACGCTAATTGCAATTATAGATAAAGAGCACAAGAATTAAGCACAAGAAAGATATTCAATGAATCTACTGAAAGTGATATTCAATTATAGCAATTGTATCTAAAAATTTGATGGGATAAAAAGAATATAAAGAACTATAAAAATGGTGATTTAAATTCCAATTATATCCACCAATCAAGCATATATCCTAATTATCAACCAAACAAAATTTCCAACAGTGGTTAGAACCACTTATTCTCAAATAGCTACGTCAGATAATAACTTAAATATTTCAACAGTGCTAAATCAGACGTCGGCCACAAGGACCAGACGACTTAACAGAGCCAGAGCACAAGGCCTTAACAGAGCCAGAGCACCAAACCTAAGACATGGCTAAGTGTGTGCATGCATCCCAAGGCACCAGGCATAAATCCCAATGCAAAACCTACCCCTACCCATGTTAGATTTCTCTCTCTTTCTTACTAAACCAGGTATTTAATCGGGTAATCAAGTGTAAATAGTACCGAGATGCGGGTCCAGGCTCACTAGGCGTGTGAGGTGAGTGAGGAGTGAGGGCTGAGTGAAAGGGGACCTGACCCCCATGTTCATGGGAGATAAACCCTCTACTCTTTTACCTCTTATATGCCTTCATGGGTCCCTACATTTCCGATGTGGGACTATCCTGGAGCTTCATCATGCACATGTAGCTGCTGTGAGGACCTGAGCAATTCCTACTTCTATGGGTGTTGCATTGCCCAAGCAAGGACCTGGTTGGATTCAGCAAAGAGTTCCTTAGCTGATAGGGGTCGAAGCAGAGCTGGAGATGGTCAGATGGTGGTTGTCAGAGATGGAGAAGACGATGGCAATGATGTTTCTCCGATGATTGCTTGAAATCAAGAACATGGGTTAAATGCCCCGATTAAAGTGCTCATAAGCCTCGCCGTGAAGCGAGGAGTGCATTGGTGGTGGTATCATGGTGTTTTGAAGTGCTTGGTAGCCGGACGACGTCAGAGGAGGTGGTGTGATGGTGGGTTGTCTGATGGGGAGTTTCAGTGCTTGAAAGGCCTAATTAGATTAGGGCTTTTGTTCATAGCATCTAGGCAGAGCTTTTGGTGGCGGTGGCTGTGTGTTTGGTGGATGGTAATAGTCGGGTGACCACGCTAAAGGCGTGGCTGGAGTCGGGGAAGACAGAGGGGGAGGCTGTGATTTGTCGGATGAATTGAGGAGTTAAGAGTCTAAACCTACTCTAGGGAAGGAGAGGAGGAAGAACAACTAGCTAAGTAGGACGATGGGGGAGGAATTAGCACCAGCTTTGATTGGCCGACATCGGAGGGAATGAAATCTCTAATGGGAGAGACGGTAAGGAGGAAGGGGTCGAGGCAGCCCTGGCTTTGGCCCACTAGACACGGATGAAGTTGGGGAAGATGTTCCCTCTGCCTATTGTACGTGGCAGAGGGCGATGAAGGGGAATTGAGGAGCTCGTCGGAGTCGCAGCAAAGAGGGAGAGAAAGAATAAGAGTTTTGTGGCCTAATCGGATTCAAGAAGAGCTTAGGATCTAAGGGAGTTCTTATAGTGCTCTGATAGAGCTAAATGAGGAAGAATCATAGCAAATTCTTTGTGATTTGGCCAAATTTTCATTCATGGAATTTTTGAGCTCGCTTGAGCTCTTGACCTTAAGTTGGAGTCCCTAAGGCGGTCTAAGGGATTTAGAAACTCCTCTAGATTCATCCCTCCAAACTTGGAGGGGATTGGCTTCGATTTGAGGGAGGAAATCTCCCTTGATCCCTGCTGCAGATGTGTTCCCACCGTTGATGGTGGTAGGGACCAAAGTGAAAGGAAGATGAGAAAGATGGGGATCTAAATGCAAGACTTTCAAAAGTTAAAGGTCTGATTGTGAGAAATAGAGATTTTGGGGATTGAATTGCAAACTAGGTCAAGATATACTCTGATTAGGTCCAAATCTTGGTACCAACCTAATTTGGACCCAAGAAATCTAATGGTGAACTTGGATTTGAGTTTTGACCACGTTTGATTGGAAAATTTGCATAGAAGCCCAAATTAGGGTAGAATCCCATCTGAAACTCTATTCTAGGTCCAAATAGGTTCAGATGGTCAAACCAAGGGTACCAAACCTCCTAGAATATTTTTATATAAACTTTAGGAGATTTAGATGAATTTTATCCTAACTAAAACCTCTTTAATTTAAGTTGGTTAATAATTAGGGTTTTATGCATTATTTTGGTTCTCAAAATACGTAGAACCCTATTTCTGTCAGAACCCTATAAGGATACCTTTTTAAGCTCAGAATCTACAAATAGGCTAGACCCAAGTCAGGTTGCTGAGTCTGCATCTTGTGATTTATTCTGTGGTGGAACCTCTGATCTCGAATTTGATTCAGAATTTGAGTCTCGCAATTTCTCTGACGATTTCGAATCTTACCATGATTTCAGAGAACCATTGTTTCCTGACAACTACAAGCCAATCTACAACCTCAGCTCACATGATTCATTCTTCGACTCTGACTCTGAGGTCCCTAATCCCGAGATCACTGACTTAAAATCAGGTTCCATTGAGATGGAATCATTTCTTTTCGATTTGCAGGAATCAAAACCAAAAAGTGCCGAGAGTGACTACAATCTAGAATTCAAATTGTTTCTTGACTCAGATTTTCTTCATCCTATAAACACTCTTCAAGCATTTACCTTCGAGTTTGATGGCTACTATGTGGACTCTCTAAATGAACCCACCTTTAAACCTTTACTAGAAGAGCCCTCATACACAATTCTTATTGAAGCCACCTCCTCTACATGTACAGAACCTATTCAAACTAGTTTTCAACCCTGACCCACAACTGGACTCAATTTCTATTCTAATTCCCCTCTTACTGAGCCGATTGCAGATGATTCGCCTCCACATATTTAACGGGTTTCGGACATCGATCAGACTATAAAACACGCCCTATCCTTCTCTGATCACTCTTGTAGGGTTCCTACATCCTCCACTGATTCTTTTTCATTTGAGGATCCCTACTCTGATCAGGCTTATTCGACTCAGCCAAACCCTGGATTCACACTTCTGCATCATTATGAGCTTCAAGGCTTATGGTGGGTTCCACACCTCTTGATCTACATTTATCAACCCACCAGATTGTTTGGGTTTGGGCTGCATCATCAGCCTGTTGATCTGAACAAGCACCTGGTTGGACCAACCAGGCTCTTGATCAAGGTGCTTATTTTACAAAACTCAGCTGATTTGACCACTCATTCTCCATACCATTTCCCGCTCGGCTGAAGGCGTTGAATTTAGCACTCAACGGGAGGCAACCTGTCATTCCAAAAAACTCGAGATCCTTCTGATTATCCTTCTGTACTTCACGTCTATTGCCCCCTGAGTTCAGTTTTTATTACTGTAACTCCCACCTCTGGTACATGTACCCAAGCTTGAAATCGTCTGCAACAGTCATCCTCGACCCATTCGCCCACCCGACAAATCTTGTTCAAATTCCTAAAGTCCAAACCTATTTCACACCCTCCATTTACAATGAGGACATTACAAAACTTAGGCATGGGGTGGTGGAAAAGTGAAAACATACAAAAATCAAAGTTCGGAAGGGTTCTCACAAAAGAAATCACATATTCCAAAAATACCAAAAAAATAGAAAATTATGAAAAAGAATAAAAAAATGAGAGGAGAGAAAAATTTAAGGTCATACAAATCTTGAGGAGAAAAAGGGGAGAAGTGAAAACTGTCAAAAATGAGCACAAGTTAAGAAAGAAAAACAAATAGTCATTAGTAAGAAATTGAGGAATTGACTTAGTTCTAAACCATATCGAAAGAAAGAAAATGAAAGAAGCAAAAAGTGCTAATGAAACACAGAAGAGATTAGTAGGAACGCTGATCTTAGGCCTCTTGGGCTATGACCATAGGCTTAAAAATCCAAGTATCTGCTAAGATCTGGATAGTCCTCAAGAGGTTAAGGAAAATGCGAAGCTTAAGTATTAGGTCTAAGGCTTAGGGAGTATTCGACCTTGTTAACTGACCTCTGGTTTGTGGGACTCGGTAACCTAAGCACCCCAATCCACACACTGTCTGGTTTAGTGCGCATAAGTATCAAAATCACGCAAATGCGTTTAAATTATTCTGAAAAAGTCATCTAGCTTATTGTGGCTGATCAACATAAGTTGATTTGGACGAGTTCCTGACGCAGAGAGGCGGGAAATTCCCCTCGAAGATGCGCAATAACATATCGTCTCCTCGATGCTTGTCTCCTAGGATATCTACATATCCTATCGGAGGCATGTAAGCACCCTGTGTTGGTTTAGATGCCATGAGCGACATTATCCCAAAATGTCGATTGCCAGGGTTTGGATTTAGTTACAGAATGCCATGGGTGGGATTATCTCAAAATCTCAAAAGCCAGAGTTCTAGGGGTTGCCATGGGCAGTGCTATCTTGAAGCATCGATTGCCAGGGACCCTTCGAGGATTGATGATGGGGACTAGGAATTCGATACAGATAGTGTTGAGAAGCTAATCTGAAGCTAGAAATAAAAGGAAAAGAGAGAGAAAACTCTCCAAATAAAGAAAATTCCTTTGTCTCTCTCTTACAAAAAAACGCACTGCAAATTGAACCAAGGCTAAAATATGTTACAAGCACGGGTGCTTTAATCGCGGAGTCCAACGAACCTTAGGATAGTTCCTGTGGGCCTTGAAAGCCTTTGCGGCAGACTGAGGCTAGAGCTGGTCAGGTCCGGATCTTGGTTGGTACTTGAGGACCTCTAGGCCTACTATCGACATTCTAACCTAATCCACAGAAGAAAGTACACATCACAATTGTGAGCATCAAAAAGATTACATGGTCTAGAATCAAAGTTAAAACCTTAAAATTTTTCTAAGGCACTAGCAAAAGCTAGCCATGGGGGTATGATGGGAACACCATCATGAGCCCTAACTAACTCATTTTGATTCAATGAAGAGAATAAATGCTCCTACATAACCTACTGAAGGTCATAATTCACTGCATAACCATTTTGAGAGTAAAATAAGAAACTAGGGTTAAAACTATAATTTTACCAATGCAATGCAACCACATGTTTTCTCAAGGGCTAAACAAAGATCAAATGGTCTTAAAAAGATAAAAAGTGGGTTGGATTTGACAGAAAAGGGTTTGTGTGTGTCTTGTGAATTAAATGACTTCTTGAAATCCTAAAATAGACCCACTTGATTAACCAAGGTTATGGTTAGGAAAAAATTCCCTCAAACCTTCGAAAAATCATAGGAAAGTATCCTATAGGGTTTGATACCTTCAATTTGGCCATAGGAACCCATCTTGACCTATAATGGGGTCTCATACAGATATTTACCCTAAATTAGGTTTTTGCATAAATTACCTAGTCAAACATGGTCAAATTCAAAATCCAACTTTACCATTGGATTCCTTAGGTCAAAATTAGGTTTGTACCAAAATTTTGACCTAAGGGGAACTCATCTTGACCTACTTTGCAAAAAGGTTCAGTCTGATTACATTTCTACCCCTAGCTTTCAAAAATCCTTGCATTTAGCCCTGTAGCTTCTTCATTGTCTTTACAAATAGGTCCTTCCGCCATTATAGGAGTGGAGGAATCCTACTCCGGCAAGCTTTGAAAGGAGGTTTCTCCTTAATTGCTCAGAGAATCCCCTCCAAAATTAGAAAGGAGATTCTCTGAGAAATTCCTTCCAATATGAACCCAGTTTGATGCCTTAATTGTTTCCCAATCTCTTATGCAAACGCATGAGAGATTTGGGTCTCTTAATAATTTCCATCGCCGGCGACCCTTCCTTGCTTGGAAGCTTGGCTTCCAAGCACAAAACCTCCTCAGAGACCTATTTAAAGACTCCCCATACCCAACCGATGTCCTCAGCTTGAATTTGGGTTGGGTCCCCCTCGATTCTTCTCTCCCTCGCCGGCCACAATCTCCGCAA
Source organism: Thalassia testudinum (assembly GCA_037157565.1). NCBI lineage: Eukaryota > Viridiplantae > Streptophyta > Magnoliopsida > Alismatales > Hydrocharitaceae > Thalassia > Thalassia testudinum. Next base: position 214,625,525 of record JAZHRO010000024.1, read on the forward strand.
GCTTCGACGGCTATTCCCTCACTCACTCATCATCCAACCACTATACCAGTGGTCGGGTTAACTCCGCCACATTCCTCCGCGTCATGCAACACCAGTCAACGTCGCCTCTGACCATCTTTGCCGCCGCCTCATCTACGGAGCTTCATCTTCCCCACGGCCGGCAACCATACCAGCGTGGGTCTCCTGTCCCTTTTGTCCCTTAAAAGTTGGTTTTTCGACTCTCTCTCTCTCTCTCCCACTTTCTTTCCCTCTCTTTATTTCCCAAAATGACCCATCGACACCACTAACCATGTCACCTTCTCCATCTTCAGCAATACATCCGGTAAGGTGCTCCCGTCGCTCCACACCTCCATACACCTCGCCAACCACCCTACAACCTCTGCCTCATCTCCTTGATCACATTCCCTCATTCCAATCTCTCCATCAACCACCCAAACACCCCACCGAACACACCCACTCACACGCCCACAGTAAGCCCTAGACACGCCACCACAGCTACCTTCGCTCTTCGCCACGACCACCATTCCATTCATCGTGCCTTGGCAACCATGCTGAAATTTCTGATGCAGCCTTAAGGCCCTTGTTCCTGATTTCAGGTATCCACCCACCGGCTACCATTACTATCGAGCTTGAAGCTATGCTCCAAGCGCTGCTGCTCCAGGTGATAGTCCCAGGCGGTGCGGACTTGAGGCGTGCACGCATCTAAGCTCTCTGTTGGAGTCGAATGCCCTTACAGCCTCGCCAATTAAGGAAGCCATTTGCTGTTGTGGCACGCGGAAGAAGGTGGGACATTTAGTCCTACCTCGGAAGTGGAAAGCCACCCTCATGCACATAAATTGATTTTGTGCCAGAGGCTCTTCTCCTCCGACATTGAGGGTGAGGTCCTCCTCCCCCCCTCTCACAGACTCATCCACGACACCTAATACGTAGACCTGGCCACGACCTGACTACCCGATTACCTTCGCTCCTCACTCACCACGCACGCCTGTAAGCTTAGACCCATGTCTCCGATAGGTCCGATTACTCGACCGACTAAAGGCTCTAGGAGAGAAGAGAGAGAGAAGAGAGCTATGCAGGGGAAGGGGGTTTTGTTCTGAGGAGTTTGCTCCAACACTTATCCAATTCAGAGAAGAAGAAAAGGAGATCAGGCAAAAAAGGAAGAATAAGGAGAGGAGCACCGCAAGGCTTAAGGCAAAGGAGAAATCAGAGAAAGGGCAAAGGCAGAGAGGGCTAAGAAGAGAGAGCTCGCAAAGGCAAAGGACGAGAAGGTCTAGAGAAGAAGGAACCAAAGACAGAGAAAGAAGAAGAGAAGGCAGAAGAAGCCAAAGGAAGAAGAAGAATCAAGAAAGAGAAATCAAAGCAAGGCACTGTAGCGCAAGACTTTTAAGATGTCTGATTGCAAAATCAGATGTCCGATTTTAATATGCTTTCCATTATTTTGTCTACAATTATTTTTACTCTTCATATACACATGCTTTACATTCCTAATTAGATTTTGAGTAGTATTATGTCTTCAATTTGCATTTATTGTTGAGATTAGTGCGTGAATTCCATTTGCTCCTTGTGTTCGACCTCAGAAACCTTTTCAAGTAATAAAATTGTATTTGTTTTGAACTCTATTTCGGCTGTACTACAACGCAACACTCTTAAACACCGATTCAGCACTTTAAACAGGATAGCACCGCCCATGGCAATCCCTAGAACCTTGGCTTTTGACACTTTGGGATAGTGCCACCCATGGTGTTCTATAGCTAAATTTAGGCCCTAGTAATCAACGTTTCGTGGTAATCCTTCCTATGGCAGTTGAACCAACACAAGGTTCTTACTTGCCCCCAGTAGGATATTTAGGTATCCTAGGAGATAAGCATTGAGGAGATGATATGTTATTACACATCTTCAAAGGGAGTATTTGATTCCACCTCTTTGCGTTGGGAACTCGTCCAATCAATTTGTGTTTTTGAGCCACTTATAAGCTAAATCTTCGAGATGACATTTTCAGAACAGAACACTTTTGCCATTATTTCTTCGTTAAGTGCACTGAACTAGATTGGTGTGTGGATTTTGGCTACTTAGGTTACCAGGTCTCATAAACCAAAGGGCAGGCAATGAAGCTGAATACTCCTTAAGCCTTAGACTTAATACGTCAGCCTTGCACTTTCCTCAACCTCTTGAGGACTAACACTGATCTTAACGATTATGTGAGTGTTTAAGCCTTAGCATAAGCCCAAGAGGCCTAAGATCAACACTCTTTCCTAATCTCCTTGTCCTGAGCACTTTAGGACTTAATCTTTGTTCTGATTTGGTCTAGAACTTAAGTAAATCTCATAAGCAATTGCTAGGACTATCGATTTTGTTTTTGATTTTTACACCTTTTGACATTCTATATTTCCTCCTCTTTTCCTCCTCAAGAAAGATTTTCAATCATTTCGCAAAATTTTCTTCCCTTTTCTCCTTTTTTTTGTATGTATTTTTTTGTGAGAACCTCTCAGAGAATTGAACTTTCATTTATGTTTTTCATTTTAACACCTCACATGCCTAAGTTTTGCAATGTCCTCATTGTAAACTAGGTGGGTATGAATTTAGCTTGGTTCAAGGTTTAGAACAGGGCTAAAGGATCGGTGAATGGGTCGGGATGATTGTTGCGGATGATTTCAAGCTTTGATACAAGTATCAAAGGTTGAGTCGGCTATTCTAAAGTTGAACCTTAAAGTGCAGTAGGAGTGTAGCTCAAAAGATGATCAAAAGGGTCTCGAGTTTTTGGAATGATGGGTTGCCTCCCATTAAGCGCTAAATTCAATGCCTTCAGCCGACCAGAAGGTGGTCAAGGAGAAGTGGTGGTCAAATTGGAGGAATTTTGTAGAACAAGCACCTTGATCAATAGCCTGGTTGGTCCAACCAGGTGCTTGCTCAAATCAACAGGCTAATGATGCAAACCAAACCCAATTAGCCTGGTTGGTTGATGAATGTGAATCAATAGGTGTGGGGCCCAACAAATGCTTTATGGTTCAAAAAGATATGGAAATGCAAAACTAGGGTTTGGTTGAATTGGTTTAGCTTAATCAGAGTAGGGGTGTGATGTACAAACATCTAATTAGCCTAAAATGTCTATTTATGCATGTTCCTAATGTCATATAAGAATCATGCATTATAAATATTACATCACATGCATCATCATGCATTTAGGTTAATTTGTACAAATTGTATGGTAATTCACCTCTTATTGTGGTTAGGGGATAGGGTGATATCTTTTTGGGCCCTTAGATTGAAGATCCATTGATACGGATCTGATCAGGGCGAAGATTGAAGTCCAACGCCTTCGAGATTGCCCCGATCAGACCTTCATAGCATTAGATGCAGTCGAGGAAGATCAGAGGCCAAGGGGCAAGGTGGTGAAAATTCAAACTTCAGATGACAAATCCAACTGCACGGATGGGTTCAGATCAATGATCGCAGCCAACGACGTGAAAATTGACCCAATTCAACATTCGTGGCACCATCTACAAGCATTGGAAAATAGGCAGCCTAGATGGCACCATGAGGCACCATCCAAGTTGCCCACAACCACCGTTGCTCTCCTTCTTCATCCGTGCCATCAGATCTTGACTGTTGGATCGAGATCCAATGGTCGAGAGCTCACGGGAGTTAGTTGCAAAAATGCGACACAAGTGGCCTTGTAGAGAAGTGGTTGAAGGTGCTACGCGAAGAACTGAGGTGTGAGTTCGAGCCCCCGTTCACCTCAAATCCAGTGCACAAGAGGTGTGTGCAAAATTCGGCCATTGATGTGCAATTGAGCAGCTGCAGAGGCGACACTTGGTAGCATTAGATGAGAAAGCACACACATGCACACGATGACGCAGGCTACCACACTATATCATGAGTGTGGGCAGAACTTTAAGTCATTTGGATGCCCTCTCCGCCGTCTAATGAAAATGCAAGCGCCGAATCTAAAGGCGCGATGAGGATGAATCATGGCCGTTAATTCATGATGGAACGACTGAGTGTGAGTATCTCTTCGTTTATTGAGAAACGATTGAAGGTGAACGGGTGTCGACGAGGCAGCGTGAGGGCCGTGCTATCGGTGATGGATGGCTCACGATCCATAAGAACTTTAGCAACGTGAGCTCTACAGTGACGCTAATAAACGTCACTAAAGGTCCAATATTAAATTCTAAGCTTTGGAAAAGACCTTTATGCCCCTATTCCTACAACTATAAAAGGACCACCCCTACCACACATTTCGTCATCCCTTCCTGCATCTCTCTCCCTCTTTAGGAGCCAAGAACTCAAGTTCTAAGCTCGCTCTAGTGCTCCCAAGCTATGGGAAGCTTCGCTAGAGTTAAAAATAAAAAATTTTCCACTTCTCACCCCCTTTGAGGAGCTCTCGACTGCCATCCTCTCATCCCTATTCCAGAAGCAAATCCTGTGACATCGACATCCTGCCTCATCCTTGGTTCTTCTGGATTCGCCCTTCATCTTCCGTCTTTGCTCTCCTTCCTCTAGGCATTGTTTGTCCAGCTAGTCTTCCAAGCAATCGTCGAGGATAACTTCTCACCCCCCTTATCTTTTTATCGCTTTCTAGAGTAGATTTCTAGCTTTCCAATTGTAAAAATTAGTTGTAAAGACATTATCTTAGTTATAAAAAGTTGTTTTCTCTCTATCTCTCTTGTTTATATTACAAGTAGATTAGTTGTTTATAATTATTGTGAATGTCTCCTTTATAAATAAAATTACAAAAAAGTATATATAATTGTGGATTTAGAATTGGCGTAGTCTCTCCATGTTTGACCTGGGACTCACTTTGAGTTTTGGTAAAATTATTTGATTGGCAGATTTTTACACAACTACAACGACGAGTTTCAAGCTTAGTCTTTCAGCGTACAAAATCTAGTTCATCATTTTAGCGCCGTTACTAGGGAGGCTACGGATACCGATTATTTTTCCACATTCCTCGCACTTATTTGCTCTCTAACTTCTCTTTTATTTCTTCTCTATTATCTTGCAGGTACCCTGACAAGGAATCTTCAAGCGGTAGAAAAGAGTAAAGTGCTGTTGAAGACCACTGTAAGTACTTACCCATTCTTTCCCCCTCCATAGATTTCATTTCATCACCCTAATTCAAACCCTAATTAACCTAGGTGCTCTCATAAACTTTAGGCTTAGTTTGGTTGTTTGGTTGCCACCTCCACCCACCTCACCCTCCATATAAAAAAATCTACAAAAATTCCCACAGAGGTACACAACCTCTACTGATTTTTCATAGTCAATCGGTAACCTGATCTTTGGAATCGGTACACTCATCTACACAGAATCGACTAGAAATCAGATTAGGTAACCACCTGTGTGCCTAATTCAGTGGTGCATCAAGGCCAATTGTTTGAGTTGTTTGGGTTGCACCACTTCATCTAAAAGCAACTCATCAAGTAACTTGCTCTTTAGGGTTAAAATTTAAGGTCAAATACTAAGCACTCCACCTTATTTTGATTTTAAAGGAAAATATCTTCAATTGTGTTTGCAAATTTTGGTGTGCCACTCGAACTTGATTGAATCAACCTTAATTTAATCCTTAAAAGCTACTTAAGCAAGATTTGAACTCTAAAATCCATTCATCTAAATAATCTTGCTTGAAAACACTGGCTGTGCACTCACTCACACATCTCAATCAATCATTAATGGCACAACCCATTTTAAGAGACCAACACATTCCAAAGCACTACTATCCCAGGCCTAATCTAAAATTGAATAGATGCTGGCCCTAGGATCCATCAGTCCATTTTAGGGTATTTCTCAAACTGTGGTGCGAACTTATGACATCTGCTTTCTCTAAAAGGTGCTAAGTTGGGGGGCCTAATTGTCAAATGACTTAAGTATGCATAATTTATGGCCTTCGGGACACGCTCCCCCTACTTTACAAGCCTAACTTAACCAGCCTCTAGATTAAGGACAACACAAAATTCGTGTTGTGGTTTGAATCTATCTTGGAGCCTAGGTTCTTAGGCTACCCAACTTAAAGACAAGCTTGTATTGTTGTGCTGCAGGGTTCTATTCTCCAGTCTTCCAACCCCTTCCTAGTTTATGCTTGGAAGGAGGTCATTGAATTCCTGCTTGGAAGGACCATTAGACCATTCAAGGAGGCGTAGGTTGAATTTTAGTCAAGTAGATTCCATGGTTGGTCAAACACCTCCTACGCCTCCAAATCAGCATGATGCAAAGGTAGTTGGAACAATTGCAGCAAATGCAAGCATGGTTCCAGCAATTGCATGGTTAGGGCGCTCAGCCCTTGAAGGAGTTTTGTGATCCTTCTAATTATGGAGAATGTCCCGGTGTCCAAATTCCAGCTGGTGACGTGGAAAACAAGCCCTAGGTGTTAAGCCTAATCAAACGTTTTCGTGGGCTTGGCTTTAAAGATCCGTTTCAACATTTGGAGGACTTGAACACTTTGGTCCAGACCACCAAAGCATGAAACATAGACGAGGAGCAAATGATCATGAGTCTTTTACCCCACTCTCTTAGGGATAAGGCTGCACATTGGTACCAGACTATTGGAAGGTCCATAGCTACATGGAATGATCTTAAATTGGCCTTCCTAAAGAAATTCTTCCCTGTCAGGCGTATTAATGCATTGCGACGGGCGATTACTACTTTCATCCAGCGGCTGGGAGAATGGCTTCATGGTGCTTGGGAGCTATTCCAGGATCTGTTGTGGAAGTGTCCACACCACGAGGTACTGAAATGACAACTCATGTAGATCTTTTATCACGGGTTGACTGAGAACTCCATAATCATGTGGACGCTTCTTGTGGAGGCAATTTCCTCAACAAGGATGCAGATAGTGTGCATGATTTGTTTGAGGAAATGAGTGAAACTTCTATCAATCATGCCTCCATGGACACTTTGAACTGATCCCAGCAACCTAGATCGAATGTTAATGAGGTCCACGGCTCTCATTCATTTGAATGGAACTGATTTGTAATAAACTTGATAAAGTGAACCTTGTTGCAAAAAGAATGGAAGAGTGGATGGCTAGAAACTCTACAAATACTTCTAGATCCACTCAGTCCCAAAATTCAGGATTCCATTCTTCACGAGCTCCTATTGGATGAGAGTTCGTAAATCAATTGGAAGTGGCTCAACCTGTGAGCCAGCATTACTCGGAACCCCACGGGTTCTAAACTGGGACCTTTGATCCTAGTTTCTTTGATCCTTCACTTTCTTTCCCACCATCCTCACCCTATGAGGATGTGTATGCTATACAGGAGAATGTTAGGTCCAACCCATATTCTAACTCCTATAATCCGGGTTGGAGGAACCACCCTAACTTCTTGAAAAATTTAAGGCAGGAAACCCAAATCTAACCCAGCAATTATGTACTGTAAAGACCAATGGGTCAGGGTCACATATACACTCAGTTTTCCCCTAATCAGGTCAATCAACCAACATGGAATGCCCGTCAACCCGTAGGTAGGTGATTTGAACCATCAGATGGTAAAAATGCAAGGATCCATACTCCAGTTCATGGAACAAATGAAAACCTCGCTGGACAAATTGCAATCTGGGCTTATCGCTAACACTTGTTGGCCTGGGTCTCTGCCAACTCAACTCGTACCCAACCCTCGTAACATACAAAATCAGGGCAATCGAGTCCATAGGTATGGCAATCAGAGGGACCCACATGCTCATGCTCAGGTGGTTGAGCAGGGTCCTTTTGCTTCTTGATCCAATCCTGGATATTTGGCTTATCAAGCCCCTCCGATCTTTCCTAACCCTCCCCAAGACCTAAACCTGTATGCTTCTGCAAACTCTGTTACCTTGAGGAGTGGAAGGCAAACCCAGGACACCATCTTCCAATCAATCAAACCCTAGTGAGCCTAAGGAAGGAAAGGAGAAAATGGAAGAAGAAACCAAGGCTCAGGACCCTGAATCTAATGATTTTACTCATGTCCCATTCCATGAAGCCTTGTTAAAACCTAGGAAGAAGAAGCCTATCGATAGCAATGGGGAGCTCTTTGATATATTCAAGAATGTCGAAATCAATATTCCACTCCTTGATGCTATTGAGCATATTCTAGCTTATGCTAAGTTTTTGAAAGATTTATGTACTCATAAGCATAAGCTAAGGGAATCTACCCCAAGGAAGGTGACACTCTCTGAGTAGGCTAGTTCTGTTATCCTGCATCACCTTCCTCAGAAAAAGAGAGATCCAAGTGCCCCGTTGATTTCATGTGTTATCAGGGATTACACCTTTGATCGGGCACTTTTGGATTTAGGTGCATCCATCAACCTAATTCCGACTTCTCTTTATGAAAAGTTCAGATTAGGTGAACTTAGGCTGACCATAGTAACATTGCAGTTAGCATGCCGTTTGGTTACGAACCCGAAAGGAGTTATTGAGGATGTTATAGTCAAGGTTAAGGACTTCTATTTTCTTGTAGATTTCCTTGTCCTTGACATGGATGTACCTGAATACCTGAGGAACACGCCCATCATCCTGGGGCATCCGTTCCTCGTTACCACTAAGGCCAACATCAATTGCGAAGGAGGTAGTATGGAGATCACCTTTGGGGACAGAAAATTACAACTTGATATTATCAAGGCGATTAACAAATTTGAGGATTGTGAATATATTGAGGAACTCGAGAATGATGATTTGAATCTTGAGACTTGTATGGCTATTACCATTCTTGAGAATTCCTCTTGCACCAATGAACCTAATCCAAAACCCTTCGTGGCAGACCTGCCACACCCTGAAGAGGTTGCTGATTTTGTTCACTCCTAACCTCTTCCATTGGACCGTCTTGATGAATCGTCATCAGCATCCTCCTTACCCTCCATCCAAAACCCACCCCAACTTGAACTGAAACCATTGCCCAATAGTCTGAAATATGAGTTCTTAGGACACAAGAAAATGGTCCTTGTGTTTTTTAGTGCAAAATTGACAAAGGAACAAGAATCGAAACTGCTTAAGGTCCTAAATGTTGGAACCTTGTTCCACATCTTGTTTTGGTGTTAACAAAATTATTATGGATTAATGTTTTCCATTAAGTGTTTTTCAGATTTAGGTGAAGGATCAAGGCAAACAAGAAATGATGGAGGCTTGATGAAAAGGAGAAGATCATGATATGAAGGAGACAAGATGACAAGGAAGAGTCGAGGAGGAGAAGATCATCTTTGATCTTTAGTGCTCTTAGTTTAGATTTTATATTTATAGATTATATATGCCTCTTAACAAAGAATCATAACTTAGATCGTAAAAATAATTAGAGATAAATTAGGATTTATATTGCGAACATTTTCAAAGTACGTAATGGATTAAAACACTTAAAACAGGTACTTGTAAGCAAGTATTGGTACTGTTCATCAGTACTGGTATTTGTAAGGCATAGGTTTAAGAATTTGTCTCAAACTGTGAATAACAAGTACCGGTGCATGTTGGCCACAGGTTGAAGCCTTAATTCTGGCTTGAACCTTACAAGTACAGGTACCCATGATGAGTACTGGTACAGGTAGGTTACTGTGCCCAAGGAATTTCAAACCTGGGAGTCACAAGTACTGGAAGCCATGATGAGTACCGATACTAGGACTCATGTACTGGTGGTAGTGAGTTGCTAGTACCGGTACCAGCTAGGTGTTGGCCCAAAATAGAACGACTGGATATTAATTTTGTAAATGTGAACATTGGGAATTAAATCCCAACATCTATTTAACGACTACCTTAGGTCCTAAACTCTATAAAATGAGTCTTGGACTCTTTGTTTGTACACAAGAGATACAAGAAAGATAAGATAAATTCTAGAGCTCTATATTTCATATGTTCACCACATATTCAAGAGAAGAATAGAGTTTGCTGCTCTCAATCCTTCCACGCTTTTGCAAATTCGTCAACGTGATTTTCTTTTACGCATTCACGTCTTCACTATGCTCTCAAATCGGTAACATTATAGTTACATTTGTTGAGAGGCTTAGGAACTTAGTTGTAAGATCTTTCTGTCTTACACCTGTATTTCATTTGTTCTTGAGCATTTGCTCATTGGGTTGTAACAAACCTATTTTTGTACTTGGGTTGAGGTAACCCATTAATTACCTCGGTGAGTATATTGATTTCCTCAGGGTTGAGGGAATCAGGTTAAAAACCCTAAGCTGGGAGGCTTAGGTAGTAGAGTACCCAAGGGAGGAGAACCACTATACATATTATGCCAATTTCTGTGGTTTGATTGATTATGCAAATTTTCTTATTATTACTGACTTTGTGTTTGAGTTTTTGTACGCGTAGATATTCCATATACTAGATCCTAACAGGTGGTATCAGAGCGAGGTTGCGAGAAAACATAACAACTCAACTCGCAATGGCATCTACATCAAGGCGCACCGAAGGATAGTCTTCTACCTGTCCTCCCTATTTCGATGGGTTGGACTATGGGTCTTGGAAGAGGAGGATGCAAGTCTTTCTCAAAGCAATGGATGAGGAGGCTTGGACCCTCATTCAAGAAAAATACTCAGATCTGGAGTTGCAAGAAGGAGTAGCGTGGACAATGGATTAGAAAACAACATCGTGAGTAATGCGAGGGCGATGAATGCTCTGTATTGTGCGTTATCGAAGGAGGAATTCAACCGCATCTTAGCATGCGAGTCAACATTTGAGATATGGAACACTCTCGAGGTCACCTACGAAGGTACAAACAATGTAAAGGAAACTCGTATCTCTATTCTAACAGAAAATTATGAGTGTTTCAAGATGGAGAAAGGTGAAATGATCAAGGATATGTATATGAGGTTTGGGGAAATTGTTAACCACATGAAGAACCTAGGAGTCAAGCTGAAAGAGGAGCAGCTTGTGAGGAAGATCTTGAGATCTCTTACAAGTGATTGGTCTCCAAAGACCACAGCCATTCAAGAGGCAAAGGACCTATCCACTCTCCCCTTTTATGATCTAATTGGAAGCCTCATGGCATATGAAGTCCAATTGGAGAATATCAAGAAGAACGAGGAGAAGGCGACAAGCAAGAAGAAAAGTATTGCTTTTAGAGCAATCAAGGAGGACTTGGACTCAACAACATCAGAATCTGAAGATGAGGAGATGGAAATGCTTACTAGGAAATTTCATAAATTCCTCAAGAAATAAGGTAAACAAATAAATAAAATTTCTTCTAATATTATTTGCTATGAGTGCAAGAAGAAGGGCCACTTGTGAAAGGATTTCCCCTTAAACAAGGAGGGCAATAGGAAAGAAATAAAGGAGCTCAAGAAGAAGAAGAAGAAAGCATTTAATGTAACATGGGATGATAGTGACTTTGACATGGATACCGACTCCAGTGAATCAGATGAAGACGAGGTTGTACACCTTTGTCTTGTTGAAACTTCAGAAGACACAGAAGAAGGGACAAGCCCTGATTTTTCTTTTGAAGAATTATTAGAAGCTTATGAAGAACTATATCATAAAGCTAGGTTATTTAAAAAGGAAAATAAGGTTTTAAACAATAATTATCAAACATTAGAAATAGATAAATCATGTTTAGAAATGGAATTAGAAATATCAAAAGAGACTAACAATCAGTCGCATGCAAAGATATTAGAACTAGAAGATATTTATGAGTACTTTGAAGGGACTTTGAATAATCTTAAAATAACACTTAGGCTAAACACTGAATTTTGTCATTCATTAAAATCAAAATTTCAAAGTAAAAAGAATATACAAAATAAATCACATGCACCTAGGCATGCATGGATGTATCAAAAGGCTAAAAATCCCAAGAATTATAGATCTAACACTAAAAAGCTCTATAAATCTCAGGATTTGAAAGGTGCTAACTCTAAAGGACCCACAAGAAAATGGGTACCTAGAAAAGATATTTGTTTTGCAGGAGTAGATCAAAGTAATCAATGGGTGTTCAAGGCACATAACGGAACACTTCAACCTTTCTATAGGTTGAATGAAGACCAAGAATGTTGGATGAGAGATGCTTGGTATCCACAAGCTCCATTTTACTATTGGTAAACTTTATGGTATGATATTTCTTCATTTTTTTTGTTATTGACAAAAAGGGGGAGAAAAATAAAGAGCAAAAAGCAAAATTTTTAGGGGGAGCATATATTTAGGGGGAGGATTTAATTAAAACCTTTTCCTTCATATAACATTGCTAAAAATTATTTTATCTATTTGCAAGATAGTTTTGTCAACACCAAAAAGGGGGAGATTGTTGGAACCTTGTTCCACATCCTATTTTGGTGTTAACAAAATTACTACGGATTAATGTTTACCATTAAGTGTTTTTCAGATTTAGGTGAAGGATTAAGGCAAATAGGAAATGATGAAGGCTTGATGGAAAGGAGATCATGATATGAAGGAGGCAAGATGACAAGGAAGAGTCAAGGAGGAGAAGATCATTTTCGACCTTTAGTGTTTTTAGCTTAGATTTTATATTTATAGATTGTATATGCCTCTTAACAAAGAATCATAACTTAGATCATAAAAAATAATTAGAGATAAATTAGGATTTATATTGCGAACATTTTCAAAGTACGTAATGGATTAAAACACTTAAAACAAGTACTTGTAAGTAAGTATCGATACTGTTCATCAGTACTGGTATTTGTAAGCCACAGGTTTGAGAATTTGTCTCAAACTGTGAACAGCAAGTACCAATACCAACCATGAGTACCGGTACATGTTGGCCACAGGTTGAAGCCTTAATTCTGGCCTAAACCTTACAAGTACCGATACCTATTATGAGTATCGATACAGGTAGGTTACTGTGCCCAAGGAATTTCAAACCTGGGAGTCACAAGTACTAGTACCCATGATGAGTATTGGTACCCAGACTCATGTACTGGTGGAAGTGAGCTACTAGTACCAGTATAGGTACTTTAGTACAAGTACCAGCTAGCCGTTGGCCCAAAACAGAATGGCTGGAATATTAATTTGGTAAATGTGGACGTTGGGAATTAAATCCCAACGTCTATTTGACGACTACCTTAGGTCCTAAACTCTATAAAATGAGTCTTGGACTCTTTGTTTGTACACAAGAGATACAAGAAAGATAAGATAAATTCTAGAGCTCTATTTTTCATATATTCACCACATATTCAAGAGAAGAATAGAGTTTGCTGCTTTCAATCTTTCCACGCTTTTGCTAATGCGTCGATGTGATTTTCTTTCACGCATTCACGTCTTCACTAGGCTCTCAAATTGATAACATTATATTTACATTTGTTGAGAGGCTTAGGAACATAGTTATAAGATCTTTCTGTCTTACACCTGTATTTCATTTGTTCTTGAGCATTTGCTCGTTGGGTTGTAACAAAGCCATTTTTGTAGTTGGGTTGAGGTAACCCATTAATTACCTCTATGAGTATATTGATTTCCTCAAGGTTGAGGGAATCGGGTTAAAAATACTAAGCTGGGATGCTTAGGTAGTGGAGTACCTAAGGGAGGGGAACCACTATACATATTGTGCCAATTTCTGTGGTTTGATTGATTGTGCAAATTTTCTTATTATTATTGATTTTGTGTTGGAGTTTTTGTACGCATAGATATTCCATATACTAGATCCTAACATTAAAGGCACATGAGGCAATTGGTTGGAGCATCCGTGACCTTAAAGGGATCGAGCCATCTTATTATAATCATTGGATTTTTATAGAACATGGATGCTGCCCTTCTTTCTAGATGTAGAGGAGACTGAACCCCAATATGGGAGACGTAGTCAAGAAAGAAATAATCAAGTGGCTTGACACAGGAATCATATACCCAATCTTGGATAGTCTAGTGTAAATTGTTCCCAAGAAAGCTTGGACTTTAGGCCTGATAGTAAAGACTAGACTTAAAAGCTTGATGACACTCTTTGGGCCTACCGTACTGCGTATAAGACACCTATCGACATGTCTTCATTTTGTCTGGTGTATGGTAAGGTGTGCCATTTACCCGTAGAGATTGAACACCGGCCATTTTGGGCAATTAAGAAATGCAACTTTGACTTAAGTTTAACTGGAAAGACCAAGAAATTCCAACTATCTTAGTTGGAGGAGCTTAGAAATGATGCTTATGAGAATGCCAAGATCTATAAGGCTAGGACCAAAGCTCTTCATGACCAGTTGACATCCCGCAAGAGCTTTGAGCCAAACCAGAAGGTCTGGCTCTTTGATTCTTGACTTAAGATCTTTCTCGGAAAGCTTAGGTCGAAGTGGAATGGCCTGTTCATCATTGATTGGATATTCCCAAATGGGGCTGTTGAGATTTCTGACACAAAGACGAGTAACTCTTTCAAGGTCAACGGACAACATCTAAAACCTTATGTCGACTGCGTTATTCCAGAACTAATCTCAGACAAGGTTGCTTTGACCTTAATTTGATTCCTTTGGTTGGACCCTGCCTAGTTGATGGCACTAAACTCAGCATTTGTACAGTATGACTCAGAGCTGACCAGAGCATCTTGGAATATAGGTGAAATTTTTCTTATTCTACCCATTTCTTATGACTTTTATTTTCAATGAGGACATTGCATAAGCTAGGCATGAGGGGTGGATTCATTTTTTAATCCTACTGTTAGCTCTGTGAATTTCTCATAAATTTCCCTTATTTTTCAGGAAAAGAGAACTTGGGCATTAGAGTTTTCAACCTTAGAAAATAATACAATAGGACCTAAACACTTAGACCCTTCTAGTATTCGAGATTTATTAGCCCAAGTGTCCGCTAAAATATGGACTTATTTCTCGAGTCCTCGCCATTATAAATTCATTTCTAATTAGTTAAATAAGTTGGGGTGATAAGTATATGACTTATCAACCAGCCCTCTGATTTAAGGGGACTTATAGTCTAAGAATCTGCACACTATTTGCATTGACTCACTTTTCGGCAATTTTAACAAAAATTGGGTAGCTAATGAACCTTCTAAGGTGGTATTGCTAGCAAGTTATCGTGGGTAATAGCCCATTGGTTGGTTGTCTAGAGCCCAACCATATGACTATTCTCTTTCTGCTGCCTTTAGGTAAATCATAAATCATGGAAGCCACCTACTTAAAAAAAAAAGAAAAATCCAAACAGAATAAAAAATAAATAAGCCACACTTCACTGCACGAGTATGGCTGGCAAGTTATCGTGGGTAACAACTCATTGGCTGGTTGTCCAGAACCCAGCTTATGAAATGCACGTTTAATTCTAAACACTTAAGAAGAATTTAGGAAGTATAATAAGCCAGGGAGATATACACTGGGTTCACCCTTGTGTTGACCCGATGAAATAAAAAGTAGGGAGAAAGCTACCGGTCAGATAGATGCACCTTTAGGTAGAATTTCTTTTTAAGGTCACCTAGGGGTGTAGAAACCTAAAGTCCATTCTAGTTGCTGATTAGTGAGTCTATCATAGTTTCACAAAAAGATGCTTAGCTCTTAGAGTTCTTTTCGAGTCATGGGTGGGTTGGGTAGCCATAGAAAGCTACCCTGAAACTCTAAACTGAAAAAAAAATAAAATAAAATAAGAAAGAAAGAAAAAAGATGTATTTTCTTTTGAATAAGGTGAGGGCTTGGGCAGTTTGCATTTTGGCAGACAACTTGGGCACTGTTGAGTCTAGCTAGTTCAGGTCTTTAGTAGAAATTTCTTAGTGTTGAAAAATAAATATTAGCCAAATAATTTGATCCTAATTCTGTTTATAAATAGCATATAGTTTTGTTAGGGACTAGCAAAAAGATAGGCATTGGGGTGTCATGTGTAAACATCTAATTAGCCTAAAATATCTATTTATGCATGTTCCTAGAGTCATATAGGTATCATGCATTATAAATATTGCATCACATGCATCATCAAGCATTTTGGTTAATTTGTACAAATTGTATAGTAATTCACCTCTTAGTGTGGTTAGGGGATAGGGTGATATCTTTTTGGGGCCTCGAATTGAAGATCCAATGATACGGATTTGATCAAGGCGAATATTGGAGTCCAATGCCTCCGAGATTGCCCCAATCAAACCTCCGTAGCATCAGATGAACTCTTAGGAAGATCAGAGGCCAAAGGGCAAGGTGGTGAAAATCTGAACTTTAGACGACAAATCCAACCACATGGATGGGTTAGGATCGACGATCGCAAACCAATGGTACAAAAATCGACCCAATTCGACATCCGTGGCACCATCTACAAGTATTGGAAAATGGACAGCCTAGATGGCACCACGTGGCACCATCAAGGCTGCCCACAGCCACCATCATTCTCCTTCTTCATCCGTGCCATCAGATCTTGACCGTTGGATCGAGATCCAATGGTCAAGAGCACGTGGGCTTTAATTGGAAAAATGTGACATAAGTGGCCTTGTAGCGTAGTGGTTGAAGGTGCAACACAAAGAACCAAGGTGCAAGTTCGAGCCCCCGTTCTCCTCAAATCAAGCACGTAAGAGGTGCACACTAAATTCGGCCATCAATGTGCGATCGAGCGGCTGTGGAGGCAAGACGTGGCAGTGCTCGATGCGAAAACATGCACACGCATTTGATGATGCGAGCTACCACATGCGATTGTACATGCGGCCAGAACTTTAAGTCGTCTGGACACACTCTTTGCCATGTGATGATGATGATCCAAGTGCTGAATCTAAAGGCGTGATGAGGATGAATCATGGCCGTCGATTCATGATCGAACGGTTGAGCACGAGCGGCTCTTCATTCATTGAGAAGCGGCTGAAGGTGAGCGGGTGCCAACGTGGTAGCATAAGGGTCGTGCGATCGATGATGGATGGCTCATGATCCACGTGGACTTTAGCAACATTCGCTCTACAGTGACACTCATAAACATCACTAAAGGCCCAATAGTAAATTCCAAGCTTTGAAAAAGACCTTTATGTCCCTATTCCTACAACTATAAAAGGACAACCCCTACCACACATTTCATCATCCCTTCATCAACCTCCTTCTCTAAGAGCTAAGAACTCAAGTTCTAAGCTCGCTTTAGTGCTCCCAAGCTACGGGAAGCTACGCTAGAGTTAAAAATAAAAGATTTTCCACTTCTCACCCCCTTTGCAGAGCTCTCACCATCCGTCCTCTCACCTCCATTCCAGAAGTGAATCCTGTGACATCGACGTCCTGCCTCATCCGTGGTTCTTCTCGATTCGCTGTCCATCTTTCGTCTTTGCTCTCCTTCCTCCAGGCATCGTGTCCTCCAAGCAACTGTCAAGGAGGATAACTTCTCACCCTCTTATCCTTTTGTTGCTTTCTAGAGTAGATTTTCAACTTTGTAGTTGTAGAAATTAATTGTAAAGACATTATCTTAGTTATAAAAAGTTGTTCTCTCTCTCTATCTCTCTTGTTTATATTACAAGTAGATTAGCTATTTATAATCATTGTGAATGTCTCTTTATAAACAAAATTACAAAAAAAATATATATAATTGCGGATTTAAAATCGACATAGCCTCCTCGTGTTCAACTCGGGACTCACTTTGAGTTTCGGTAAAATTATCTGATTGATGGGTTTTTGCGCAACTACAACAATGGGATTCAAACTCAATCTTTCAGCATACAAAATCTAGTTCATTAGGGTCCTCAAAGGATAATAGATCTGTGAAAAATGTAGGAACCCTACTGGTGAGATCAGAGAAAGATAAAATGTGATTGTTGGTCTGATTAGTGTCTGATTCCCAATCAAAGGATGGAGATGAATCATATGCAACCAGATCAGAGAGAGGTGAGTTAAAGTAGAAATTTATTCCAGAGGAAGGTTGGGGTTGGGATCAGATTTTGAAAGACTCTAGCTCTGGATTGGAAGGTGTGGCTTCTTCGAGGTTCAAATCATCAGCCTCAGAATCAGAATCAATGAATGGATCATGGATACTGAGGTCGTAAATTGGCTCAAAATCATATGGGAACAATGGTTCTCCGAAATCAAAGTTTGATTCAAAATCGTCGGAGAATTTGTGACAATTAGATTCTAAACCTAATTCAAGATCGAGATTTCCACCATAGGATAAATCATGATGCATGGAATCAACAGCTTGACTTTGATTTAACCTAATCTCAAATTCTAGGCTTGAAGAGGTGTCTTTACTAGGCATAGGCTCAGATTTTGGGCACCTAGGGTAGATCAAATCAAATCCCAACTCTTCCAACTGCTCTATTTCTATATCGGAAATCGGTGCAACTTTCAATAAATCAATTTGCATGTAGCATGGATTCGAATACAATGGTCGTCAAGAGGCCACGTCACCCACCTAAAGCCAAGCAAGGAAGAGCCTCACGCAATCTCGATCGTTGGATCAAGATCCAACTGTCATGGGCGCTTGAGCTTCAATTCCAAAATGAGACGCAAATTCTCCCATAGTGCAGCAGTTAGCACCTCCACACATGACACATGGATGAGTGATCAAAGCCCCGTGCGTGGATTTAATCCACTGAGTGCGTGTGGGTGAAAATTGAGTCGTAGATGAATGATCGAGCAGCAAAGGAAGCGGCTACGTAGGGTCGTCCGATTCACATGATTCACACACTTGAGATCTCATGCAGAAGCAGGTACTATCATATGTGCAATGTAGGCGTGATCCAGAGTGTCTTCTCTTGCGCAATCTAAGCCCTTTATCCTCAATCCGAGGGCGACGATCCACTCCACCATGGCTCTAGCTAGCGCCAGCCAACGTCAACTGCAATGCAATGAGTGCGTGAGATGGATGGCCAGCTTAGCATCAGTGCGATCAGCATGCGAGATCGGCGACCAACGAAGCCCATCGCGGTCCAACACGGCCCATTTTAGTGAGCTCCAGCTTGCACGTGGGTTGGCTACAGCGACAAATGAGCGGAATCTACAATGACATCTTGGATGTCACTAATTGTTCCTTGCCCATTGTTGAATGTGCGAGTTGCTACGCTACCGTGTTTTGTTTTGAAAACTTGTCGTAGTTTGAAAGCGAAGAACTCATGTTCAACAAATAAAATTTAGAACAAAGGGAGGCGGACGTTTGATTTAAAAACAATGCATTTGTTTTATTTGTCACGAATAATTCAATTGATTAGAACTACTTACAATAAATAAAAGAGATAGAGAGAGAGAGAATAAGAGAGAGAGAATAATACAAACAAAAATCAAAAGAGATATAAAGTGCACATGGAATTCATTATCAAAAGGGATTGTTCATTACACTAAATATTATGATTAGAAAGCGGGAAAATGATTACACTAGAAAGCAGTAAATCTACTTTAGAAAGCATTAAAAAGAATGGGGAGAGAAATATCCTCCTCGACGGTCGCTTGGAGGACGAGCCGGACGGGACGACGCCTGGATGAAGGAGGACGAAGCAGAAGAACGGGAATGGGGCAGCATGTCATCGTCGACGTGGGATCCACTTCCAAAGGGGGATGAAAAATTGACTTTATCTCGAGAGAAGCATCCTGAGTGTGGGACAAGCTTCTCTTGAGCTTTGGAGAGGGAGAGAAGAGAAGGGATGACAATTTCGTGTGGAGGGGGTCTCCTTTTATAGTTGCAAGGAATGGGGGCAATTTGGTCATTACATCTTTAAAAACATTAATTCAGGACCTTTAGTGACGGATAAAACCGTCGCTAAAGGTCTGAACATGGGCGTAGTGGGCGACGCGCACGCACTCGTTCACTTGCCCGCGTGCTCAACGCACGCGCACGTTCAGCCATCCTCAACCGTCCAATCGCGAGATCAGACGGCTCAGATCGCGCTTTCGCCTGCCTGCGCTGCGCACCCGCCCGCGTACGATCCTACATCTTTGCTACGCTGCAATAGCGCGTGAGCACTATCAGGCACGTGCGACCGTTCGATCACGATCCAACGCTCCACGCGCCAGTCGCCCGTGCCTGATTTGAGGCTCGCGGGGGCTCGACCCTGTGACCTCTGCTTCGCTCGCAGCATCATCTTCGCTGTGCTATGCAGTCGAGAAGGTCGCGTAGACGATTTAAGGTGCCGCATCCACAGTAGTTGGATCTTGATCCAACGGCGAGGAGGGGCAAATGCGAGGGCTTCAGCGGGTGCGTGCAGGCGATTGGGCGGCCGAGATGGCACCATGTGGCGCCATCTTGGCTGTCCATCATCTGAATGATGTAAATGGTGGCACGGATGTCGGATTGACTCGATTTTTGTGTCGTTAGGCTGCAATCGTCGATTTGAATCCATCCGTGCAATTAGATTTGTCGTTTGAAGTGCAGATTTACACCATCTTGGCCCTTGATCTTCTAGGGTTCCCCGATCACTATCTGATGCTACAGATGCCTGATTAGGGCGATCTTAGAGTCGTTGAACTCCAATCGTCGCCCTGATCACATCTGTACGGTTGGATCTTCGATCTGAGGCCCCGATAAAAAGTTTGCCCTGTCCAAACACATAAAAGGAGACAATTAACCTCCATTTTATTCAAACTACTCTAAATGCAAGATAATGCATGTTATACAATATTTATAGCATGCAATGCAATCCTATGCTTAAGAACACGCATAAATAGACATCTTAAGTAGTGTAAACGTGTTTACATCACCCATTTTAGCCCCTTCTCATCCACTATATAAGGACCTACATCCCCCCTTGCCTACCCATCTCTACCTAGCTATTCCTCACCTACCCAAGAGCTCTAAGAAGCCTCCCAAGCTCCCAAGAGCTCATTCCCAGGCTCCACAACCTCCTATTAGTGTAATGCTCCCCTACTCCACCAAATATCCAACCTTACCCTCACCCCCTTCATAGGAGACCATAGAGCCATCCCCTCACCTCCTTTCATGTAGACGATCACCTCCACCTCCTCATTACCGTTCCTACAGCTCGATCAAGTAACCCTCTAGCTGGATTCCTCCTGCACCTCATCCCTGATGTCCAGCAACTCACCTCCTCCATCCAAGTCATTGTCAAGCACCATTGTCTCACCAGACATCCGTTTTGGTTGATTTCCTATCATCTCCATTTCCTTTAGCTTGTTCAATATATTTTTTCTTAGTGTAATTGTAATAAACTTCATTTCATTTCAATATATTAGCTCCCCTTTAGGTCTCTACTCTCTCATTAATTTACATTAGCTCAGTTAGCTTGTGGTTTTGATATTCTGTTATCAAACTCATAAAAGACCAAAAAAATCATAAAAACCAAAAAATATCAAAAAGAAATAAAGTGAAATGTGGATTTCAAATAAACAAATGTTACCTCCCAGTGTTTGACCCAGGACTCCCTTGAAGTTTTGGTAAATTTTATTTGGTAAGCTAGATTTTGCGACTACGATGATAGGTTCTCCAAAACCCTAATTTTCCTCATGAAATTTATGGTCATCACTTCATGATCAAGCTAAATGGCTCGCTGTAGTCCAACTCTTCAATTTGGTGGTATCCCTTTGCTTCAAGACGTGACTTGTAGTGATCAATCTGCCCATTTGGTTTGCATTTAATGTGGTATATCCACTTGTTCCCAACAAGGTTTTTCTACAGGGGACATGGGGGACCAAAGTTCAGGCTTGAGTTTTTTGGGGTGGATTGAATACATTTGTCATGGCCTCTTGCCACTGGTGCTGTTTATTTGCTTGAGTGAAGTTTGTAGGCTCCTGTTCATTATATAAAGTTTGGAATTAAGAAGGTAGAGAATGTTGGTGGGCCATGTAAATCTTTTTCTTGACAATGCTAGGCATGGACCATGTTTCCATCCCATGGGTTCTCTAAAGTACATTAGTTGTGGGTTGTGTTGTTGGAGAGGAGGTCATGGGTGACTATTCAGGTTGTTATGGTTGTGAGGGTGATGGTGGTTGGGAGGTGGGTGCCTGGTGGTTATTGGGGGGGTGATGGGGAAGGGATGTTGGTGGATGGAGTAGAGGTGTGGTAGTTGGGATGGTTGGATAAATATTTGGTGGTGGAGGTATAAGTTCAATAGGTGATTGTTTAGTGGATGGAGAATGGGATTGGGGTTGGGTGGAATTTTTAAATGGAAAATGTGTTTCATTAAATAGGACATGACATAGGGTGGTGGTGGGATTTAGACAATGGTAGGCTTTATAATGAGGGTGTAGCCCAAAAATATGCATAGGGTAGAGCAGGGTTGTAATTTATGTTTATTATATGGTGTAAGAGGGGATAACAAGTGCACCCAAGAGTTCTAAAGAATTTGTAATTTGGGTCAATATGGAGAAGCTTGTGAGGGGAGACATTAGCAGTGACAAGTAATGGTAAGGAATTTATTATTTTGTGGCGGTGTAAAAGGGTAAGGACCAGTACCTCAGTGGAACCCCAACATGACTTAAAAGAGCCAAAGCCATCTCCATGAGATGTCTATTTTTACATTTTTCTATGCCATTTTGTTGAGGACAGGAGGAGGCAGATATTCTATGGAGTACTCCATTTTGTAAACACCATGGGTGAAGTTTATTGTATTCAGTTCCTCCATCAGTATGAATAGCTTTGTCAGTGGCTTCGAATTGATTGTTGACAAAATTAATGACCTATTGGAAGGCAGGAAATACTTGGTCCTTCATTGTTAAGGTGTACACCCAATTCTATTTTGAGCAATCATTGATGAATGTTATAAAGTATTTATGACCAAGATGGGATAGGATCGGTGATTACCAACCATCAGAAAATATTGGAGAGAGTAGGGAAGAATTGATGGTGTTTGTACATGGCAGTTGATCATCACAAAATTCATGAGAAGAATTAGACTTTTGAAACTCTCGTCGCCGTAGTCGTAAAATCTGAGATCAAATAATTTTAATCGATACTCGATGAGTCTCAACTCAAACACAGGGAGACTACATTTGATTTGAAACTATATTATATTTTTTTCTTTTTGATATTTTCACCTATATCTATTTTTTTGGTATTTTATATAGTAGAAGATCAGGTCGGAATAGTCTAAGCTAAGCAACACTAATTTACTCAACAAGTAATTAAAGAGAGAGAGAAAGAGAAAATAAATATATATATCAAAGGTGAAATAATGTTTGTTACAAAATAAATCTACACTACGAAAGTGGTAAAAAGAGATAGAGAGAGAGAATCCCCCTCGATGGATGCTTGGGTAACAACAGGTTGGATGGTGCATGGACGAAGGAGGACAAGGATAGGGGAAGGAGAATGGGGCTAGAAGAAGATGAGGTGAGGCAAGGCTGCATCGTAGCAATCTGCTTTCTAGAATGGAGGTGAGAGGGTGTCCAGTGAGAACTCGATGAATGGGGGGAGAAGGAGGACAAAAAATTACTTTTTGATTCAAATGGAGATCCCAAGGGCTTGGGACACAAGAATAGAGTTTAAAATGCTAATCATAGCTTTAGAGGAGGGTAGGAGAGATTAGGAAGGGATGAGGAGCAAAGTAGAGGGTAGAGGCCTTTTTATTGTGGATGAAATAAGATGTGCCAAATCATTTATAGTGCCAAGGCTACTAAATGGAGGTGTGAGGCATGGTCTGCACGTGGCACTCGAGCGTACATCGTAAGCACATGCATCGCAGCGCAGGCATGCTATTGGCAGGCATTGGTGGCATGGAGGGAGTGCAACTGTTGGATCTTCATCGGATGTTCCATGTCGAGCACTCAATGCATGCTTAAATCACTCACATCATGATCACGTGCATCCGTGCAGCTACGTGGCATTGCCCCTACCTCTCATTATGCCCTCGATCGAACTCATCACTATACTCAAGCGACATGTCCAAATCAGCATCGTCCGCTTCTCATCCAATGACGCAATTTTTTAATTCACTCACGCTGAGGGGAGGTGAGCGCTACGTCTCGATCCCGTGTCTTGCATTTATGAGGCACAGTGTGCTACCGCTGTGCTGTCATCACTCAAGTTGCTTGTAGACAGTAGGATAGTGATCGAACAGTCAGAGGTGCTTGATGCCATGCTCCTTAAGAGTGTGAAGGGCAATGAGATTGCATCTTTGCTATTCGATTGGAATCTAATGGTAGAGATTAATCATGCGGCGAATGAAGGAATTGGGTGAGAGGCCTTGGACGATTACGATGGTGCCACGTGGCACTATTTGAGTCGTCCATCTTCTTTTTCTTGTAGCAGGTGCTATAAGGGTCCGATCGAGGCGATTTTTGTGGTGTTGGGCTACGATCATCTCCCTGAATCCATCTATATGGTTGGAATTCTTGTTTGAAGCTTGGATGTGTGTGACCCTATACCTTGGCCAATAAAATATGTAAATTAATATACAATTTGTATAAATCGTTCTAAATGCATGATGACACTATTATGCATTATTTACAATCTTAGATGCATCTAAATAACCTAGGAACATTCATAAATAATCATTTTATCTAAAATAAATGTGTATCTATCACACCCTCATGCATATCTTTTGCTAGTCCCTAGTAAAACAAAGCTAAATGCTATTTATAAGAATTAGATTTTGATTTGATTACTTAGGCATAAGTTATTTATCAACAATAAGAAATTTATACCTAGGATCTAAACTCTGAAGACTCAACAATAGCTCGAGTGCCTGCCAAAATGTAGACCGCTCAAGTCCTCGCCTTTATTCCATACATAAAAGAGAAGATTTTTTTTCTTTCTCTTCTTTTCTATTTTTTTTGGACTTTTGTGTTTAAGGTTTCAGGGTAGCTTTCTACAACCATCCAACCCACCCAAGATTCGAGAGGACCATAAGTTTTAAGCATCTTTATGTGCGAAGGTGGTTGGCTCACTTAACGACGACCAAAGTGGACCTTAGGCATCTATAAACCCTATGTGACCCTAAATGAAAAATTTCTACCTAAAGGTTTATCTTTTTGATTGGTAACCTTCTTCCTACTCTTATTTTTTGTGGTATTATAATGAGAGATTCATCATGGCTCCTAATTTACCCTAATTAGCTAGTTTCCTTAACTAATTACCAATGAATAGCATAAATACAGGGCTAATTATATAATGAAGATAAAATAGTAAGGATATGGAAAATATGTTAAAATAACTTAATTATAGTTTAATTAATGCTAACTTATGTTTAATTAATAAATAGAACTCAACTCAAGACCATTTAGCTATATGAAGAATTATATATAAATTATAACTAAGTTGTTAATTAACTTAACTTAAGTTAACCACTTTAATAAATATAGCTAAAATGGGAAAAACTATAATTTCATGGCATAAAAATTCTATTTACATTATTTATAATTATATATAAAAAGTTGAAAAAGGTATGGATTAAAATAAGCCTAAAAACTCATTATTTGCATTTATGCCCTTATCTTTCATATCAGTTGAGTCCTTTTTATATCAATCAGGTCCTTTTATATTTACATTTGGGTCCTTGTGCACATCATCTTCCCCAACTCCTTCCTCTTGGATGAACCATGACATCTGGTTCCCACACCGCCTCGATCATCGCTTATTTGCATCGCACAACCACCGCAGCTGGTATCCATATTCCGCAGACCTCCTCTTCATCCCATGGTCTGAATATGTTTGTAGTCGAACTTTTCCTAGGTGAATAACCTCACTTGCGTTGGAGACAACACTGGAGGTTACGATGAGTGTAGACCTTTTTTCATCCAGATTCCTCCCCCTAGAGCTCCGCCACCACTTATAAATAGACCTCCACACATTGGATCTTCGTTAGCAACTCCCTGTTGAATGTCGGAGGATTACGCTATCGGAGTTGGTTTTGAAAACTTGTTCTTGTAGTTTGAATAGCTAAGAACTCGGGTTCAACAAATAAAATTTATACCAGAAAAGAAATCCCAGGTCGAACTCAGGGAGGCTACGTCGATCAAGATTTGCAATTATATTCTTTTTTGTGTTTTTGTTTAAAAAGCGGAGTAATCACAACGAAATGAAACAACTATAGACACTAAGAGAGAGAGAGAAAACATCCACTTGAAGTTGCAAAATGTTTGTACAACTAAGAAAGCGAGAAATTACACTAGAAAGCAGGAAAACTATTACAACTAGAAAGCAGGAAAATTCTACTCTAGAAAGCAGGAAAAAGGAATGGGAGAGAGAAGTTATCCTCCTCGATGATCGCTTGGAGGATGAGCCGAATGAGACAACGCCTAGAAGTTGAGGAACGGAGCGGGAAGGAGGTCGAAGTAGGAGGAATGGGAACGAGGCAGCACGTCATCGTCATCGTGGGATCCGCTTCCGGAATGGGGGCAAAAAATTGATTTTATCTCTTGAGGAGCATCCCGAGTGTACGATAAACTTCTCTTGAGCTTTGGAGAGGGAGAGAAGAGAAGGAAGAGATGAGAAATTCGTATAGAGGGGGTCTCCTTTTATAGTTGCAAGGAGTGGGGGCATTTTGGACATTTTAATTTGAAAAACATTAATATGGGACCTTTAGTGACAGCTAAATTCGTCACTAAAGGCCTGAACGTGGCCTTCGTGTGCACGCTCTGCACACCACCTCACCTCCGCGTCCTTTAACGCACGTGCACGTTCGCGCGCTTCTTGATCAGACTGCTTAAAACCACCTATGCTTGCTCTACGCGCCTACGTGCGATCACGCGTCAACGCTGCATGTCTGATCGCGCGTGGGCACTATCGCTTGCTCAGCACCGCATGATCTTCATCGCACGGCTCCGCTCGCTAGCCCGCTCCATGCGCCCGCTCTTCAATTTGAGGCGCAGTGGCTCGAACATGTGACCTCCTCTTCTCACGAAGGCACTCGACCAACGCACTGCGGGCGACTTTGTGTTGCGCAGATGTTTTGAGCACGTAGGCCTACAGCCGTTGGATGAGCATCCAATGGTGCAGAAGCATCGATCAGATGAAGAGGAAAGGCAGAGGTGTGCTCTTGGGGCTGGTTGGGTGGCTGAGATGGTGCCACGTGGTGCCATCTTGGCCGTCCATCTTTTAAGTATTGTAGACGATGCCACGGGTGTTGGATTGGATCTATTTTTGCGTTGTTAGGTTGCGATCGTCGATTCAAATCCATCCATGCGGCCAGATTTGTCATCAGAGGTGCGGATAACACCATCTTGGACCTTGATCTTTAGGGTTCCTCGGTCTCTATCTGGTGCTACGGATGTCCGATTAGGGCGATCTTGGAGTCGTTGAACTCTAATCGTCTCCCTGATCAGATCTGTACGGTTGGATCTTCGATCCAAGGCCCTGATAAAAAGTCACCTTGTTCCTGACCATAAAAAGGAGACAATTACTATACAATTTATACAACTTGATCTAAATGCATGATTATGCATGTTATGCACTATTTACAATGTATGATGCTAATGTGACACTAATGTAAATAGTGCATAACATGCATAATCATGCATTTATACATTTTAGGTTAATCAGATGTATGCACATCACACCCCCATGCCTATCTTTTGCTACTCCGTAGGAAAAACTACATGCTATTTATAAAAGAATTTGGTTGGATTACTTGGGCATAAGTTATTTTCAACATTAAGAAATTCTTTTACTCAGGATCTGAACTTTCAAAGACACAATAGTGCCTGGGTATCTGCTAAAATGCAGACCGCCTCGAGCCCTCGCCTTATTCAAAGAAAATTTCTTTTTCTCTTTTTCTTCTTTTCTAATTTTTTTGGATTTTTGAGTTTAGGGTTAAAGAGTGGCTTTCTACGACCATTCAATCCACCCAAGATTTGATGAGAACCCTAAGTTCTAACCTTCTTATTGTGAATGTGATAGACTCGTTGATCGGCGATTAGAACGGACTTCAGGTTTCTACGCCTCTATGTGACCTTAAAAAGAGAGTTTTGCCTAAAGGTGTATCTTTACGACTGGTAGCTTTCTCCCTACTTTTATTTTTATGGGGTCAACACAAGGGTGAATCCAGTGTATATCTCCCCGATTTATTCTACTTCTCCTCTTCTTCCTAAGTGTTTTGGGAATTTTTAGTGCAATTCTTGAGCTGGGTTCTGGACAACCGGTCGATGAGCTGTTACCACCGACAACTTGCCAGCCATACTCGTGCGGCGAAGTGTGGCTTATTTCTTTTTTTTCTTTTTTTCTTTCTTTTCTCCTTTTCTTTTCTTTTCTTTTTGACTTTCTTTTTTTTCTTTTTTCTTTTTTTTTTAAGTAGGTGGCTTCCTTGGTCTAAGATTTACCTAAAGACAGTAAGAAGAGAATGGTCCAGTGACTGGGCTCTAGACAACCTACCTATGGGCTGTTACCCACGATAACTTGCTAGCCATATCACCCTAGAAGGTTCATTAGCTACCCAATTTCTGTTAAGATCGCTGATCAACAGGTCAGTGAAAAGATAGTGTGTAGATGCTTTGGACTTAAAGTTCCCTCAAATCAGAGGGCGGGTTGATAAGTCATGTACTTATCTCCCAAACTTATTTAATCACATTACCATAGAATTCAAGATGGCAAGGACTCGAAAAATAAATCCAAATTTTAGTGGATACTCGGGCTGATTAAGCCCAAAGGCTTGAAGGGTCTTTGTGTTCAGATTCTAATGTAATATTTCCTAAGATTGAAAAGTCCTACTGTCCAAGTATTCCTTCCTAATTCTTTTTTTTATGTATATATAAGAAGAGAAATAGAATTTATAAGAATTTCACAAAGCTGACAAAATGATTCAAAAATGAATCCACCCCCCCATGCCTAGCTGATGTAATGTTCACATTGAGAAAAAGAGACGTGAAAGGAAGGGTAGAATATGGAAGATATCACCTAAATATGAAGCTCGAGTCAGCTCTGAGTCATATGTACAACTGCTAAGTTTAATGCCGTCAGCTAGGCAAAGTCTAGCCAAAGAAGTGACAACATGGCTAGAGCAACCGTGTCTGAGACGGGTTCTAGAAGAGTACGGTCAATAACAAGTTTTGGATGTTTACCGTTGACTTTGAATGAATTACCCGTCTTCGGGTCAAAGATCTGAATGGCTCCGTTTGGAAAAATCTGGTCAATAATGAACGAGCCATTCCATTTCGGCCTAAGTTTGTCGGGAAAGAGCTTAAGTCGAGAATCGAATAAACAGACCTTTTGGTTCGGCTCAAAGCTCTTGCAGGAAATCAATTGGTCATGTAGAGCTTGGGTCCGAGCCTTGTAAATCTTGGTATTCTCATATGCATCATTTCTAAACTCCTCCAACTCAGATAGTTGGAGTTTTTTGGTCTTCCCAGCTAAACTCAGATCTAGATTGCACTGCTTGATTGCCTTGAATGCCCTATGTTCAATCTCTACAAGTAAATGGCACGCCTTTCCATACACCAGATGAAATGGAGACATGCCGATGGGTGTTTTATACATTGTACGATAGGCCCATGGAGTGTCCTCAAGCTTTTGAATCCAGTCTTTGCGATCAGGCCTAACCGTTTTCTGCATAATATTCTTCATCTCCCGATTGGAGATCTCAGCCTATCCATTCGTTTGGGGATGGTAAGGTGTGGAGATTCGGTGATTAACCCCATATTTAGCCAGCAAATTATGGAACTGGGCATTAGTGAAATGACTGCCACCATCACTGATGATGGCCCTTGGAATCCTGAACCTGCTGAAGATGTTCTTCTTGATAAAATCGATGACTACCTTGTGGTCATTGGTTCGGGTGGGAATCGCCTCAATCCATTTGGACACGTAATCAACTGTGACGGGAATGTACTGATGTCTAAATGAAGGGAGGAAGGGTCCCATGAAATCGATGCCCCAAATGTCGAAGATTTCGACAGGAAGAATTGGGTTTAGGGGCATCATATCTCTCTTAGTTATGCTCTCGAGTGCCTGGCATTGGGAACATGACCTTGAGAAATCCTGGCCATCCTTGAATAAAGACGGCAAATAGAATCCAGATTGCAAAATTTTTGCAGCAGTCTTTTTCCCGTAGAAGTGTCCACCACATGCATATGCATGGCAGAACATGGGTATACTATTAAATTCATTCTTCGGAACACATCAGCGAATAATATGATCAGAGCCGATGCGATACAGTTTAGGGTCCTCCCAGAAGTAGTATTTGGCCTCAGATTTGAGTCTACCTCGTTGTTGCTTGGTCCAATCTTAGGGGATTTGACCAACGGCCAAATAATTAACAATGTCAGCAAACCACGAAGTTTGGACACCAGAAATTGTAAGGATTGTTTCATCCAGGAAAGTATCAGCAATCGGGATGTCCAGATGAGAAGAATCACTTAGAAGTCTCGACAAATGATCTGCCACCACATTTTGTACCTCGGATTTATCCTTGATTTCAAGATCAAATTCTTGAAGCAGAAGAATCCAACGAATAAGCTGGGGTTCGGCGTCCTTTTTGGCTAAGAGATGTCTCAAGGCCGAGTGGTCGGTATAAATAATGCCATGAGACCCTAAGAGATAAGTCCTGAATTTCTCCAAAGCAAATACTATGGGTAGTAATTCCTTCTCAGTAACAGTGTAATTCTTCTGGGCCTTGTCCAGAGTTTTACTAGCGTAGTAGATGACAGAGGGCTTCCTATCAACTTTCTGACCCAAAAAAACCCCGACCGCATAATCAGAAGTGTCGGTCATGATCTCAAAAGGGGCTGTCCAAACTGGTGGTTGCAACACCAGAGCACAAGTGACTGCCATTTTAAGAAAATCAAATGCCTTACGGCATGATTCATCGAAATCAAACGGTGTTTCTTTGGCGAGAAGATTGCTCAGAGGACGAGCAACCTTCAAAAAGTCCTTGATGAATCTCCGTAGAATCCCACATGACCAAGAAATGATTGAATTTGTTTAACAGATGTGGGAGGAGGAAGTTTAGCGATAGCATCAACCTTAGCTTTATCCACTTCAATTCCCCATTTAGAGATTACATGACCCAAGACGATGCCTTCTTGTGTTATGTAATGACTCTTTTCCCAACTAAGAACCAATCTTATTTTGATGCATCATTTAAGAATCATTTCAAGATTAGCTAGACAGGAGTCAAACGATTCTTCAAAAATAGAGAAATTGTCCATGAAGACTTCCATAAACTCTCCCACCATGTTAGAGAATATGGCCAGCATACACCTTTGAAAAGTCGAAGGTGCATTGCATAAACCGAAAGGCATCCTAAGGAAAGCAAAGGTTCCGTAGGTGGCAGAACTCGAATAGGTTGTGTTAATATGGTGAAATTATCGTTGATGTTAATATAGTGGTTAACCTAAATCGAGTCTAACCATCTTTCACAAAATTTTTTGTTACCTGGCCTACTTAATTTTATCTTGGTCACTTTTAGGCCCAGGGTCGATCTCAGGGAGGTGGGGATTAAAGGTGAAGAAGTTTCTATGCCTTTCCTAAAATGTATCTCTTCCATGCGTTTATTATGTTTTTGGTTTTTTTTCTATTTAAGATTTTTTGTTGATAATATTGTCCTTGAGGCACACCCTCAAAATCAGGTCCTTGGCTTTAAGCCAAATTGTTCTTGGCTTTGAGCCAACTTAGGGTTTCCAAAAGAACTAGCTCTGCTATTTGCAAGACCGAGTACCTACATGAGATGGATTATCTTTTCTCTTTTACTCTTTTTTTTATCCTGTTTTAGTAGCAGGAAACAAAAGAGAAATAAAAACAAGGTAGGTTGGTTGTAGAGAAATAAATACAGTCTATGTATATATATATATATTATATATAGGGGTGGGGGTGGAAGTGGAAATGGTGTGTAGCACAGTATTGAGTTAGTCCACGTCTAGTAAGATGCAACCAACGAGGCGAAGTGCCGCGTAGAGTGTAGGATGGATGTGTGGGAGTGTGTGCGGAGGCGCTTGCTTTACGCGGGTATCGAGGAATATCAGTAACTGGTGCAGATATTCCCGCGATATAATGCGTGGTGCAGTGACTAGTGCAAGGGCGTATGGATACAGGTAGGTGATGTGTATGTAAATATATATATATATGTATATATGTATATATATAGATAGGGTTATAACTATATAGGTATATATGTAGTTGTGTATATATATATAGATATATATATATGTATCTATATATATTTATGAATATATATATATATAGTAATATATGTATGTGTATATGTGTATATATATATATGTATTTATATCTATAGATATATATGTATATATGTATGTATAAATGAATATATGTATATATATATATATATATATATATGTATGTATATATACTTATATATAGTTGTATAGGTATGAATATGTATATATATATATATATATATATAAATATATATATGTATATATGTATAAGTATGTATAAGAGTGTACAACTGAGTGTGTGAGTGTACGAGTGTGTATGTGTACTAGTGTGTGTGTGTATGAGTGTGGGAGTGTACGTTGGAGGAGTGTGAGAGAGAGCACGCAAGTTAAGTCATCTGGTGGAAGCGTCCGTCGTCTATTCTCGGAAGGGCGCAGACGTAGGCGCGGGCGCAGAAGGGAACGCGTGCGTTGTCGTCGCTCGCAGGCAGGTGAGGGAGTGTGAGAGAGGGGGCAACGCAGCGCACTGTGTAGCGCAGCGCATAGCGCTGCGGGTGTGGGCGTAGACGCTGGCACGTGCGATCGGCTGGAGAGGGTTGCGGGTGAAGAGAGAGAGCGCTGTGCCACCAGCTAAGTGAGAAACAAGCCGGTGGCTACAATGTCACGATGAGAGGCGTGAACAGTAGCTATAGTGCCATGCGGGAGCGGGAGACTGGTAGCGCCGGTTCTACGTGTGTGGGCATGCTGGGAAGTGCTTGCGCGCGCGGAAAGAGCTTGTGGACGTCTGCTGGTGTGCGCACGGTGGCTTGCGCGGCTGCAGGCGGCTGTTGCTGCTGCTGGAGCTTCCGACGTTGAAGCTCTGGTAATGGTGGTGAGGGTGTTCAGCGGTGAAAACAAAGGGTGAAACCACCACGCCCACCTTCTCACGAAGGAGCTGGGCGGTGGTGGAACTCACAGTGGTGATCATGGGACCACTGTGAGCTTTCTCCTACCCGCAGTGTCTCTTCAGTGAGAAGAGAGGCTGTGTATGGAGAGGGAGAGGGAGGAGGTTGGCCTGGAGAAAGGTGTCTGGGGGTGGTGTGTGTTCCAGGCTCCTTTGCGCAAGGGAGAGGGCAAGGCCTTTTAAAGGAGACGCATGCCACCGCCATGCTACTGGCAGAGGAAGTCCAGCCATGCTGTTGGCAGAGGAATGGTGTGAAGAGGTGCATGCCCCATGCCCTGAGCCACGCGAGGGAGAAGAATTTAAAGTCAAAATAAAAAAAAGAGAATGGTGAATTTGCAATGCAACCCTTGATGAAGATGTTAATTAGATGGCCAATTATTCACTCTCCTCCCCTCTTTTAAATGCATGCCTATGTATATTTATAAATGCAACTATAGTTACATAAGATACAATGGCAGTGCTAGGAAATAACACAAGATGACATAATTACTGGTGTATTTTTGCTATGCAATCATACCCCCATGCCTATCTTTTGCTAGTCCCTAGCAAAACATTATGCATTTGGAAATGATCTTAAGCTGAAGATTTTCTTCTGAGGCGACATGGGTGTGTTTATTTGTTATATATTGTGAGAACCAATTGCAGAGAAGACTACCAGTACTTTAAGTCTTATGTGACATAGACCATCTCTCGACTAACCTGGACTCTTGATATTTAAACCTTAAGTATGATTTCCTGGACTCAGAAGGTTTTTGCCGTACTCGAGAGCTCAAGAGATTATGGTTTGTGCATAGTGAAGGATCAAGACTGACCAGATGAACATTAAGACTCAAGCCCAAGGTTTCACGAATCTTTAAGTGCAGGTTGGACCCAGTTTCAGCTCGTATCTTCGGATTGACCCTTAAGAAGATGACGGAAAGCTCAACTCCCATTTTATTACATTTGTGGCTCAAAGAATATATGGTAGAAATAAGGTATTTGTAACTTGCCCTGAATACTTTTTAGGGAGAAGAATTTACAGACATTTGCAAGATATACTGACTTATTTGCACAGAATTTTTTTTTTTTTGAAGCAAGTATCAGTATATCTCTTACAACTTTATTTGGAGGAGCACACTTTTTTTTTTTTTGGTGGGAGAGTTTCTTTTTGGTGGAAAGAGTTTCTCTTGGACACAAGACTGAAGCCTGGGATGAAAAGTCTACCTGCACGTACAGGTAAGGACTCCACCATCCCTAATGAACACTAGGGTTGGATCTTATGTTCACCTGGTCTTTCTTGATATGTGTAGTGTGAACCAAGATTACTTAGGCTCTCGAGTAGAAGCAAACCAACGGATCCTGTACTGATGTCTCAGGTACAAGAATATGCCCTTAGTTAGGAGAGATTCTAATCTATCTTGTCAATGCTCAAGTGAATTAAGCTGAGCCTGAGCGAATCAAGCTTCTGTGGCTTGGAAAGTCTTCAAAACAGTAGTTGAATATCCACAAACACTTATTGTATTTTTGTTTCAGCCTTCAAATCATTACTAAACACCCTTTTTTTTTATGTACATATTTATAGATGGATGGAAGCTGCATGATACCATATAATACCCAAATACTATAGATGCCTATCCACCCCCCCATGCCAAACGATGCTATGTCCTCATATGCATGCAGGGTAAGGTAGAGGAAGGTCCAAAGATCGGGGAACGAGAGCTGAGGTGAAGGGTATACAGCAGGGTGGTAGGGCGGGTGGATGGTGGGTGGTGAAGTGGAAAGGTGCGAAGTGAAGTGTACGTGACAGTGGAGGAGTATTGCTGGGGTGCCTCCCAATGAGTGCTGAATTTTAACGTCCCCAGCTAGACTCAGAATGAGGCACGAAATTAGTTACCCTCTAGCAGGGCAACAATTTCTCCAACGGGGGAAGGTTCATGAGTAAGATAAGGTTTTAAACATTTCCCATTGACCGTAAATTTATGCCCAGATTTGGGATCTTCAATTTCAACGGCCCCGTTGGGAAATGGTCTCAAGACCAAGAAGGGACCAGTCTATTTGGACTTCAACTTCCCAGGAAAGAATTTGAGCTGGGCATTATAAAGCCAAACTTGCTGAGATGGCTCAAATTCCTTCCGTCGAATTCAGCTGTCGTGAAAAGCCTTAGTTCGTTGCTTGAAAGTTAAGGCAGAATCATAGGCTTCACGACGGAGCTCTTCCAGCTCTTGGAGTTGGAGTTTCCTTTCTTGACCACACAGGTCTGGGTCGAGGTTACATTGGCGAACCGCCCAATTAGCGCGGTGCTCCAGCTCCAAGGGCAAATGACAAGGCTTCCCGTAAATGATTCTATAAGGAGACATACCTAGGGGAGCCTAAAGGCTGTCCGGTACGCCCAAAGTGCGTCAATCAGCTTGTCGAACCAATCCTTACGGTCAAGCAGAACTATTTTCTAGAGAATTTGCTTGATTTGTCGGTTCGACACCTCAGCTTGGCCATTCGTCTGAGGATGATACGGAGATGCGATACGATGGTGGACTCCATATTTCCTCAGAAGTGCCCGAAAAGAAGCATGGGTAAAATGGCTTCCTCCATCCGAGATAATGGCTCGAGGGATCCCAAAGTGTGCAAAAATGTGGTCTTTGACAAATCGAGTGGAATGACATGGTCAGCATGGTGCGTGGGAATAGCCTCGATCCATTTCAAAACATAATCAACAGCCACGGGGATGTATTCAAAGTCGTTGGAAGGAGGAAAGGGACCCATGAAATCGATTCCCCAAATGTCGAAGATTTTAGCAGCTAGGATGGATTGCAAGGGCATCATGTCATGACGTGACATTGACCTTAACGAATGGCACCTAGTGCAATGTTTGGCATAATTGTGTGCACCCTGGTGAAGGGAGGGCCAAAAGAAGCCGCACTGCAACACCTTGGCTGTAGTTTTCCTCCCAGAGAAATGGCCTCCGTAGGCCTGATCGTGGCAGAAGGATAGCACACTGGGGAATTCGCTGTCAGGAATATAGCGACGGATGATCTGGTCAGCACCTGCTCAAAAAAGTAGTGGATTATCCTAGAAATAATACTTTGCTTCTGCAATGAGACGCTCGCGCTGGTTTTTAGGCCAGCCACATGGAAGGGAGCCAGAAGCAAGGTAATTGGCAATGTCGGCATACCAAGGTCCACTTGCCACATTAATTGCCAATAGGTGCTCATCGGGAAAAACCTTGTTAATCGGCAGGGTAAGTCCAATGTGGTCAGGGTCCAGTCTTGAGATATGATCAGCCACAACATTCTGGGCTCCAGCCTTATCGCGGATCTAAATGTCAAATTCTTGGAGCAGAAGGATCCAACGAATCAGTATAGGCTTGGCATCCTTCTTGTGCATGAGATGGCAAATGGCCGCGTGGTCAGTGAATACAATAACATGCGAGCCTAGAAGGTAAGAGCGGAATTTCTCCATCCCAAAGACGACTGCCAGTAGTTCTTTCTCAGTGGTTGTATAATTACACTGAGCCTCGTCCAACGTCTTACTGGCGTAGTACACCACGAAGGGGTGTCTATCGCGTCTTTGTCCCAGGATGGCTCTGATTGCAAGGTCGGAAGCGTCACACAAGAGTTCAAAGTCGAGGGACCAATCAGGTGGCTGGAGAACAGGGGCCTTGGTGACAGCATCACGCAACTGCGTGAATGCTTGTATGCAGTCGGGGTCCATATTAAAGGGTTTGTCGGTCGATAGGAGATGAGTTAAAGGTCTAGAAATCCTGGGGAAGTCTTTGATGAATCTCCTATAGAAACCGATGTGTTCCAAGAAGGAGCAGATTTGTTTGACAGAGCCAGGCACAGGTAAATTAGCAATTACATCAAGCTTAGCTCTGTCAACCTCGATACCCCTATTGGAGACGATATGCCCAAGAACAATTCCCTTATGTACCATAAAATGACTTTTTTCCCAGGAAAGCATGAGGTTCACATCAATACATCTCCAAAGGATACGGGTCAGGTTGGCAAGACAATCATCAAAGAGGGTCCAAAGACCGAAAAGTCATCCATGAAAATCTCAAAAAGGTCACCCACCATGTCCTGGAATATTGCCAGCATACATCTTTGGAAAGTTGTTGGCGCATTACAAAGTCCGAAAGGCGTCCTTTTAAATGCGAAGGTGCCGAAGGGGTAGGTAAAGATGGTTTTCTCTTGGTCCCGGGGGTCAATTGCCACCTGGTTATATCCAGAGAATCTATCCAGGACACAGAAAAATCTATTTCCCGCTAACTACTCTTGGATTTGGTTAATAAAAGGTAGCAGAAAGTGATCTTTCTTAGTAGCTGCATTGAGCTTCCTATAATCTACACACACTCTCCAAGATGTAGGAGTGCGTGTAGGGATGGATTCACCCCTGTCATTGACACGGATGGTGAGTCCCACCATTTTGGGCACGACGTGAATCGGACTCACCCAGGGGCTATCGCTGATTGGGTAGATTATACCCGCATCCAGCCACTTAATAATTTCCTTTTTAACGACCTCCCGCATGTTGGGGTTTAGACGATGCTACATCTCGTGGGAAGGTCGAGCCTCCTCCTTCGTATATATATGGTGAGTGCAGTAGGAGGGGCTAATGCCAGTTAAGTCTGATATGGACCATCCAATGGCCGCCTTGTGTTCCATAAGGGCCTTTGTTAGTTTGCACTCTAGCTCCTTGGTCAATTTTGAACTAATGATTACGGGGAGTGTTTCATTTGGTCCCAAGAAAACATACTTAAGCGTATCAGGCAGCTCTTTCAGCTCGGGAGTGGATGGTGAAAGATCTAGCATTTCTTGGGACGAGAGTGTCCCAAGTGGATTAGAAGAAAACAAGGTAGGAGGAAGAAGTTGGCCCTCAGATTGGCCAAGAAGAGGGGCATCTTGGATTGATGGATCCAAAAAGGGATAGCCCCAATGAGCAGTATTTGGTCTCTAGGTTCCAATGTGGAGTTGCAATTCCACCTGATTTGGCGAGAAAGAAGGGGCAATCCGGTCTTCAAGAGTGTGGACCGGTGGTGAGTAGCCCAAATATGACTCAGACCACAAGGTATGGGAAGCGGAGAAAACCTCATCAGAAGTTTGGTCAGGAGAAGGTACGGAAAAAGGGAGCGATGGGGGGGCGTCACAATATGTGTCTGTCAGGCAATCGTCTGTGTTTAAAGGCAATCCATAGTAGTCAGAATAGGTCCCTATTAGTCCGATACACGTGCTGATGGCCATGTCCTCGTCAGACGTGTCATCTTCGATGCAATCGCAATCAAAGTTCTTGGCTGCCTTGAAGATGTTAAGCTTGAGCTTCTCAGATCCAACGACAATCTCAATACAGCCCAACTCGCAATCGATATGGGCATGGGCTGTGGCCAAGAAAGGTCTACTAAGGAAGATCGGACAATCAGAAAGTGAGTTAGGAACTTCCATATCCAAAACAAGAAAGTCAACAGGAAAACAGAGACTGTTGATCGTAACCACCACGTCTTCCACCACACCCTATGGTACTTTGACAGAACGATCTGCCAACTGTAACATGACAAGGGTGGGTTTCAGATTTCCTAAGGCAAATTTCTCGAGCATGATGGTTGGTATAAGATTGATGGAAGATCCTAGATCAAGCAGAGCACGGTTAAAATTGCAGCCTTGGATGCTACAAGAAATAAGCGGTGTGCCCGGATCTTTTTGCTTTGGTGGTAGATTTGACAGTATGGTACAACTCGCATGAGGCAAGAGAACCATCGGATTCTTTGTTTTCTTTGACTGTCTCCTGGGTGTAGTGTAGTCTTTGAAAAATCGGGCGATAGTAGGTATGTGGTCGATAGCCTCTAACAGGGGTACCTTGATTTCAACATCCCTGAATAAATTACGCAGGTTATCAAAGGCTTGCGTATCCTTTTTCTTGACTTTTGGCTCCCTCAGTAGAGCCTCAGGGAATGGGACCGATTCTGGCACTAGTTTGGGTGTATCGTCCTCTCGCGAATGCGGTGTGCATCCCGAATGAGAGGGCAGTGAAAAAGATGGGCCAGGATCATGTCAAGGCAGATCGACGGTTTGCTTACTGCTCCTCGTAGTAATCGCATTGGACGTCGCAGGTCCAGTGGGATCATAAGGTGGAGGAGGGTTCACAATAGGGACATAAGGGTGTGGTGTAGTTGCTGCAGGATTAGCCTGAAATCCTGGTGGAATGCTCGAAGCCTGCAAAATCTGATGAACCTGCCCCTGAGAAGGTCGTACCTATGGTTGAGGACCACAGGGTGCGAAATTTCACAGGCTGGGAACAGGTTGGGCTGAAAGAGTGCCCTGATCGAGTCGCCATACGTAGTTGACTGATCTCAGCATTCTGCTGCACCAATTGGTGTTGAAGAGAGGTCATGTTCTCTTCATGGCGCTTAGACATTTCCATCATCATTCGAATCAGTTTATCAAGAGGACTTGATGTGTGTTCTTTTTTCCATATGCAAGGACCCGATGGTGGATTCGCCATTGGATTAGACTGGTCCCTTGAGATGATGGGTGCAAATGGTCTCATTGGCCCACCTGCGGGGTTTTGGTGCTGTGGGTTATTGGACCATGTGAAGTTAGGATGATTTCGCCACCTTGGGTTATAAGTAGCAGAGAACGGGTTGTTCCCCAGGGTGCAAGCATCTTCTAAGCCAAAAGACGAGTCCGCATGTAAATATGCATCTGAGCACATGGAGGCTTGGTCCTCCATGTAAAAATACTGGCTTGCAGAAGCCAGATCCACATGACTTATCAAATCGCTCGGCGCGACACTCGGCAAGGAAGATCTCAAGGGGTTTTTGGGGATAAGCCTGGCGTTGGAAGGATTTGGATTATGACAAAGTTGTGAGGTTAGGGTGTTTGCCATAGAACGGGCGGGGTTGGCCAGAAGCTCGTCCAGCTTCTTGTGCATGACGGAGACTTCATCCAATTTTTGTGCGATAAGGCTAAGATCTGTGGATGAATGGGAGAGTCCTGTGTCAACTTCGTGAACATTACGGGGCAGGCTGGTACGATTGAAGGTGATAATGGAGGCATTGTTCATTGAGTTTTTGCTCATGTTTTCAAATAATTCGAATGCTCCATTCCCATCTTTATTCATGAAATTCCCTCGCAAGAAGCGTCTGCAATCTGCTTCAAAGTCTCATTTAGCCCATAATAGAAAATCTGGGCTATATGCCACTTAGGCAGATCGTGGTGCGGACACTTTTGGAGGAGGTCATTATACCTCTCCCAAGCCTCATGAAACTGTTTGCCAGTTTGTTGCGTAAAGGAAGTTATAGCATGGCGAAGCACATTGGTTCGCCTGATTGGGAAGAATTTCTTGAGAAATGCTGTTTGCATCTCTTCCCAAGAATGGATGGTTCTCCGAAGGGTGCGTAACCATTGCGATGCTTTATCCAGCAATGAAAACGGGAACATTTTCATTAGGACAATTGGTAACCTGATGTTTCTTGGTTTAACCATTTCAGCCAATCGGGTTAGG
The DNA here is from genome assembly GCA_037157565.1 of Thalassia testudinum. Taxonomy (NCBI): domain Eukaryota; kingdom Viridiplantae; phylum Streptophyta; class Magnoliopsida; order Alismatales; family Hydrocharitaceae; genus Thalassia; species Thalassia testudinum. The sequence continues at coordinate 214,665,699 of JAZHRO010000024.1, forward strand.
TCTTCCAAATGGAGAAAAGGATCTTCACTTGCAAGACCATGGAAGTGAAAGTTAATTAGGCCAATTATATTGGGTTTCAATTCAAAATTGTCCCTGCCCATGGGGACCTGGATTTGTCCTATGGTCTTTATAGCAGCAAGATTTTGATAAGAGCTAAGAGACCTAGGCTCCTCCCGTTTGGGAGGGTTCTACATTTCCTCCAAGGTTTCCCTAATGGCTTCAATCTGTTCATTATACATTTCCATTTGGACTTAGAGGCAGGTTATGGGATCCATGGCTCCACCACCTGGTGGGATTCGAGGGTGGTTTCCTCCCTCAGAATTTGGGGGTGGGCGTGCAGCCATGTTTGTGGAGGAGGATGACGATTCAGTTTCTTTCCTTCTAGAATTATCAGACAATTCAAGCAATTCAGGGTTTTGTGACCTCCTCTCAAACATGCACTGCCGCAGGAAGAATTGGGGAGATAAGAAGGGAAAAGGGGATGAGAGAAATGACACCGCAAAGGTACACCTGATGAAAAATCAAGGAAATCAAAGTCCAAACCTCTACAGTGTGCCACTAGACCTAAAGATCTAAGTTACCTACTATCACAACCTATGGAACCAAATACGAGCACCGCGAAACCACTGAGCCAGACTGAAAGGCCGTTTGCCCTAGTCTTAGACACCTGATAGCATGTATGAACCCACACTAGCACGTAGGCGCTACACGTTGGTAGTTAGACCTCCAATCTTTAATAAGGGTCAAGTTGCTACTAGTTTTAATTAGAGGCTTAGGATCAAGTGCTTCAGGAATGTGAAGGGCGTTGTATATGGGTAATGCCCAAGTGCGTTGATTTTAGAAAGTGTGTAAACCAAGCATGCAACTGGGAAATCTCCCCGAATTGAAGTTTTAATTGGTGAATGTTTTTTAGAATTTCAACCTTAAGTAGTATGGATTTTAAGATTTCGCTGAGTTACCAATTCAACCAATCTCCAGATTTTGAGAAAATACAAGTTCTTCTATGCCCAACAAACCCTTCTTCAATGTGAGTTGGTTAATGCATGCTAAAAATGCAATGGGCTTCCCTAGGTGGAAATTTCTACGTGTGGATGCACGAGTCAATTTTAGGTTAGTGTGAAAGGGAGCCAAAGCACTTCAATTCAAGTGCTCCCAATCACCACAATGATGTTCCACACACAAGGCTCAGCCACAAGATAATGTAAAGAAGATCAAAATGTTGGGGTTGAAATATTCGGGATTAAATCTTAGGCAGGTGAATGGTTGTGGTGGGGTTGGAATCAACTCAATTCCAAGTCTCCCCACCAAAAAATGTGATCCCGAATTATGGATAAATGAGGCAAGGAGGGATGGCAATCAATCTACTTAATCTTGCCTCAAAGAATACTTCACACGATGAAAGATTCAAGAATCAAGATTCTTTGATCTTCGCTATGCGAAGTTTGGTGGGAAATCCTGGGGTGGTAGGGGTGATAGCAGACAATCAAACAAGTGATTTTGAATCCAATTGCCCCAAGAAATCCCAAGTAGTGTTTTTAGGTTTTCTTTTTATTTATTTAGGTGACAAGTTAACCTAAGTTGCTAAGAGAGAGAGACCTACCTTTTCAGCAACGTGGGTGAAGCTCCAGTGCGGTGCCGATGACTTCACTCTCTCGTTCCCACCTTGGATCTGCCCACGTCTCCGACTTCCTCTGCTTGCATCCTCCTTGCAACTGGTTTACCTGTACACCAGCAAACAAAAATACCGGTGAAGAGAAGGGTGTGAGAAGAGAAAATCAAAGGAATGGAGTAGAAACTTACCTCAATGCGCACCTCCCTGGCAACGGTGCCAGAAAAAGGGTGGTAGAACTCAAATAGGTTGTGTTAATATGGTGAAATTATCGTTGAAGTTAATATAGTGGTTAACCTAAATCAAGTTTAACCATCTTTCACAAAAATTTTTTTTACCTAGCCTACTTAATTTTATCTTAGTCACTTTTAGGCCCAGGGTCGATCTCAGGGAGGCGGGCATTAAAGGTGAAGAAGTTTCTATGCCTTTCCTAAAATGTATCTCTTCCGTGCGTTTATTATGTTTTTAATTTTTTTTCTATTTAAGATTTTTTGTTGATAATATTGTCCTTGTGGCACACCCTCAAAATCAGGTCCTTGGCTTTAAGCCAAATTGTTCTTGGCTTTGAGCCAACTTAGGGTTTCCAAAAGAACTGGCCCTGCTATTTGCAAGACTGAGTACCTGCAAGACAAGGATTATCTTTTCTCTTTTACTCTTTTTTTTATCTTTTTTAATAGCAGGAAACAAAAGAGAAATAAAAATAAGGTAGGTTGCTTGTAGAGAAATAAATAGAGTCTATGTATATATAGATATATATATATATATATATATATTATATAGGGGTGGGGGTGGAAGTGGAAATGACGTGTAGCACAGTATCGAGTTGGTCCACATCTAGTAAGATGCAACCAACAAGACGAAGTGCCGCGTAGAGTGTAGGATGGATGTATGGGAGTGTGTGCGAAGGCGCTTCCTTTACACGAGTATCAGGGAATATCAGCAACTGATGCAGATATTCCCGCGATATAATGTGTGGTGGAGTGACTAGTGCAAGGGCGTATGGATACAGGTAGGTGATGTGTATGTAAATATATATATATATATATATATGTATATATATAGATAGGGTTATAACTATATAGGTATATATGTAGTTGTGTGTATTTATATATATCTATATATATTTATGAATATATATATATATATTTATAACTATATAGATATATACATATATATATATATAGTAATATATGTATGTGTATATGTGTATATATATATGTATTTACATCTATAGATATATATGTATATATGTATGTATATATGTATATATGTATATAGTTGTATTGATATGAATATGTATATATATATATATATATATATATATATAAATATATATATGTATATATGTATAAGTATGTATAGGTGTGTACAAGTGAGTGTGTGAGTGCATGAGTGTGTATGTGTACTAGTGTGTGTGTGTGTGTGTGAGTGTACGCTGTTGGAGTGTGAGAGAGAGTAGGCGAGTTAAGCCGTCTGGCGGAAGCGTCCGTCGTTTGATCTTGCAAGGGCGCAGACGCAGGCGCAGGTGCAGAAGGGAACGCGCGTGCTGTCGTCGCGCGCAGTCGGGTGTGGGAGTGTGAGAGAGGAGGCAACGCAGCGCACAACGTAACGCAGCACACAACACTGCGGGTGGGAGTGGGTGCGGGCGTAGACGCAGGTGCGGGAGCAGGCGCAGGTGACCGGCTGGAGCGGGTTGTGGGCGAAAAGACAGAGCGCTGTGCCACCAGCTAAGTGAGAAATAAGCCGGTGGCTACAGTGTCACGATGGGAGGCATGAACAGTAGCTACAGTGCCGCACGGGAGCAGGCGACTGGTAGCACCGGTTCTGCGTGTGCGGGTGTGCTGGGAAGCGCCTGCGCCCGCGGAAGGAGCTTGCGGACATCTGCTGGCATGCGCGTGGTGGCTTGCAGGGCTGCAGGCAGCCGTTGCTGCTGCTAGAGCTTCCGACCTTGAAGCTCTGGCAATGGCGACGAGGGTGTTCAGCGGTGAAAACAGAGGGTGAAACCACCACGCCACCTACTCACGAAGGAGCTAGGCGATGGTGGAACTCACAGTGGTGGTCGTGGGACCACTGTGAGCTTTCTCCTGCTCGCAGTGTGTCTCTTCAGTGAGAAGAGAGGCTACGTATGGAGAGGTAGAAGGAGGAGGTTGGCCTGGAGAAAGGTGTCTGGGGGTGGTGTGTGTTCCAGGCTCCTTTGCACAAGGGAGAGGGCAAGGCCTTTTAAAGAAGGAGACGCATGCCACCGCCATGCTGCTGGCAGAGGAAGTCCAGCCATGCTGCTGGCAGAGGAATGGCGCGAAGAGGTGCATGCCCCATGCTTTGAGCCGCACGAGGGAGAAGAATTCAAAGTCAAAATAAAAAGAAGAGAATGGTGAATTTGCAATGCAACCCTTGATGAAGATGTTAATTTGATGACCAATTATTCACTCTCCTCCCCTCTTTTAAATGCATGCATGTGTTTATTTATAACTGCAACTATAGTTACATAAGATACAATGGCAGTTCTAGGAAATAACACAAGATGGCATAATTACTGGTGTATTTTTGCTGTGCAATCAGTAGGGACAGGTGAAAGTAGTTTTTTCCTGATCCTCGGATGGATAGGAACTTGGTTGTATCCTGAGTAGCCATCAAGAAAACATACTTCTGCCCAGCTAATCTTTCCAAGATTTGATCAATGAAAGGCAGAGGGAAATGATCCTTTTTCGTGGTCGTGTTCAGCTTCCTGTAATCAGTACAAAGCCTCCAAGAGGAAGCTGAACGAGTTGTGACTGATTCTCCTTTCTCATTAGTCATAACGATAATCCCGACTTTCTTGGGACCAATCTACACGGGACTTACCCAAGGACTATTAGAGATTGGATAAATGATTCCTGCATCGAGCCACTTAATAATCTCCTTCTTGACCACTTCTCGCATATTTGGATTTAATCTCCTCTGCTACTGGCGAGAAGGCCAGGATCCATCTTCCAAAAATATTCTATGATTGCAATAAGATGGCTCAATCCGCCTAAGGTCATGAATGGTCTAACCAATTGCCTCCTTGTGTTCCTTCAAGACCTTAATCAGTTCAATCTCCTGCTCCTTTGTTAATTTAGCACTGATAATCACAGGGAGCGTCTTGTGTGGTCCTAAAAACTGATATTTCAGATTCTCAGGCAATGGTTTCAGTTCAAGCTGGGGCGAGCTGATGATTGAAGGTAAGGAAGATGCTGATGACTCATCAAGAGGAAGAGGTTGAGAGTGAACAAAATCAATAACCTCTTCAGAAGATGGTGGGTCTACCATAAATGGTTGTGGGTCCAATTCATCATCAAAGGAGGAACTTTCAAATGCAGAAACCATCATACAAGTTTCAATATTCACATTATTGTCCTTAAGTTCCTCGATAAATCCACAATCCTCAAATTTTTTAATCGCCTTAAAAATATCCAATTTCATTCGTTGATCCCCAAAGGTGATTTCCATGCTGCCGCTTTCACAATTAATGTTGGCCTTAGCAGTAGCCAAGAACGGACGCCCCAGAATGGTGGGCGTGTTCCTCAGGTTTTCAGGTACATCCATGTCAAGGATAAGGAAATCTATAGGAAAATAGAAATCCTTAACCTTAACAATAACATCTTCTATAACGCCTCACGGATTTGTGACCCAATGGTCCACTAACTGCAACGTTACTGAAGTCGGCCAAAGTTCACCTAATCCAAACTTCTCATAAAGAGAAGTCGGAATTAGGTTGATGGATGCACCCAGATCCAATAGTGCTCTATCAAAACTATAATCTCCGATGACACAAGAAATAATGGGAGCACCTGGATCTCTTTTTTTCTGAGGGAGGTGGTGCAGGATAATAGAACTAGCCTGCTCGGAGAGTACCACCTTCCTTGGAACAGATTCTCTCAACTTGCGCTTCTGTGTACATAAATCCTTTAATAATCTCATGTAAGCCGGTATATGCTTGATAGCATCGAGGAGCGGGATATTGATCTCGACATTCTTGAAAATATTCGGAAGCTCCTCATTACCATAAATAGACTTCTTCTTCCTTGATCTGATCAAGGCTTCAGGAAAAGGAACATGAGTTGGATCTTTGGAATCAGGCTCCTGAGCCTTAATTTCTTCTCCAGAGTTCTCCTTTCTCTCCTCAGGTTCTTCAGGATTCGATAAATCAGAACAGTGTGGTTGTGGATCCTGAGTTTGTTTACCACTCCTCAAGGTAACAGAATTTGTGGATGCATACGAGTTTGGGTCTTGGGGAGGGTTAGGAAAGATTGGAGAGGCTTCATTAGCCAAGAATCATTGATTTGCAAAAGAAGAAGAACAGGAAGGACCCTGCTCAACCACCTAAGCATGTGCGTGTGGGTCCCTCTGATTTCCGTACCCATGGGTTTGATTGCCCGAATTCAGGATATTTCGCGAGTTGGGTATGGGTTGGGATGGTAGAGATCTGGGTTGACGAGAGTTAGCTATGAGCCTGGTTTGCAAGTTGTCCAATGAGGTTTTCATTTGCTGCATGAGCTGGAGCATGGATCCTTGCATCTCTACCCTTTGTCGGTTCAAATCAACCTACCCTACGAGTTGACGGACATTCCAAGCTGGCTGATTGACCTGATTCGGGGGCAACTGAGTATAAACATGACCCTGACCCATTGGTCATTGCGGAGCATAGTTGGTGGGTCAGAATTGGGTCAACTGCCTCGGGTTTTTCCAGGAGAAGTTAGGGTGGTTTCTCCAACCTGGATTATAAGCACTGGAGTAGGGGTTGGATCTAACGTTCTCCTGTATAACGCAAACATCCTCATAGGGTGAGAATGGAGAGAAAGAAAGGGAAGGATCAAAAAAACTAGGATCAAAGGCCCCAGTTTGGAACTCGTGGGGTTCTGAATAATGCTGGCTCACAGGTTGAGCCGTATCAAGTTGATTAACAAACTCCCGTCTAGAAGGAGCTCGCGACGAATTGAATCCCAAATTCTGGGATTGAGTGGATCAAGAGTTCATTGAATTTCCAGCCATCCACTCCTCCATTCTCTTAGCAACCAAGTCCACCTTATCAAGTTTATTATAAATCAATTCCATATCGAATGAATAAGAGTCGTGGACTTCATTAACATTCAATCTGGGCTATTGGGATCGGTTAAAAGTATCCATGGAGGCATGATTGATCGAATTCTCACTCATTTCTTCAAACAAACCGTGCGCGCTATCTGCGTCTTTGTTGAGGAAATTGCCTCCGCAAGAAGCGTCCACATGATTTCTGAGTTGCTCAGTCAACCTGTGGAAGAAGAACTGCACGAGTTGCCATTTCAGCACCTCGTGGTGTGGACACCTCCGCAATAGGTCCTAGAATTGCTCCCAGGCCACATGAAACTGCACCCCTGGCCGCTGGGTAAAGGTAGTGATTGCTCGTCTCAAAGCATTGGTACGTTCGACAGAGAAGAATTTCTTCAGAAAGGCCGATTTCAACTCATTCCAAGTTGCAATTGGTCTTCCTATAGTCCTGTACCAATGAGCGGCTTTATCCTTAAGAGAGTGGGGGAAGATCCTCATGATCATTTGCTCCTCATTCACGTTTCGCACCTTGGTGGTCTGGACCAAAGTGGTCAAGTTCTCCAAGTGCTGAAACGGGTCTTCAGAGCCAAGCACATGGTAATATTTGATCAGGTTAACACCTGGGGCTTGATTTCTATGTCTCCGATAGGAATCTGGACGCCGGGACATTCCCCGCAATTTCAAGGATCATAAAAACCCTTCAAGGGCTGAGCGCCCTGCATTCTCTGGAACCACTCTTGCATTCTCTACATTTGTTCTAGTTGCCTTCGAAATTCCTCCTGCGGATCCCAAGGCAGAGGAGGCTGTTGATCGGCCATGGGATTGATTCGGCCAAAATCCAATCTACGCCTCCTAGAATACTCTAGTGGTCCTTCCAATCGGGGATTCAATGACCTTCCCAGCATAAACTAGGAAAAGGTCGAAAGGACTAGGGATAAGAACCCTGCAGCAAAACAAAACAAGCCTGTCCTTAAGTGGGGTAGCCTAAGGATCTACAGACTCCCAGAACCCGCCTTAAGATTATAAACGATTTACTCTACTTGTGTCTGCTCAATCCAACCAGTTAGAAGGAGGGACTGGGGAGAAGGTTCTTCCTTCGACTTGCGCCTCCGGTTCCTAGTGTACCTCCCAGCTACGGTCGTTTGATACTACTCCCCTAGCTAGACATCAGATTGATTAGTACAAGTAGGTTAATCGTAAACAATCTCAGACTAGGCCTCGAAGAGTGAATCAGTCCTTAAGGCCAACGTTTACTCGATTTTATTGAGGCCTGGGATTGTAGTGCTTATGGAATGTGATGGGCCCTTAAAATGGGTTGTGCCCTTAATGATTGATTGAGTATGTGTAAGTGCGTGCACACCAGGATTTTCAAGCAAGATTATTTGTGATGAGTAGATTTTAATGTTCAAATCTTGCTTAAGTAGCTTTTAGGGTTTAGAATTAGGTTGATTTCAATCAAGTTTGAGGCAAACCAGGTTTTCAAGCATGGGTGAAGATTGATTTCCTTTAAAATCAAAAATAAAGTGGAGTGCCTGGTATGAACCTAGATTGAAAACCCTAAGAGGAAGCTACTTGGTGAGTTGATTTTAGGTTGAGTGGTGCGACCCAAATAACTCAAACAATTGACCACAATTGCACCACCAGGTTAGGCACACAGAAATGATTAACCTAGAATGATTTCTACACTTTTATGTGTTGATTTGTGTGTACCGGTTCCACAGATCAAAATTCGATCGAGTAGAAGAAAATCAATTAGGTTAAGTGCCTAGAATGTGGGTGTATGTTGTGTATATGTTGAATTACCCCACAAAATTATCATTTTATTTTTTTTTATAAGTAAAGGTGAAATGTGAGTGTGAGTGGAAATCCAAACAACCAAACTAATCCTAGGATTTATGCAAACACTTAGGTTAATTGGAATTTGAATTTAATTTGACAAATGAAATCTATGGAGGAGAAAAGAATGGGGAGCACTTACAGTCATCTTCAACTGCACTTTACTCCGATCTACCACTTGACGATTCCCTGATAGAGGTATCTTCAAAACAATAGACATGAGCAAGTTAGAAGACAGTAAAGTGCATGAAATGCGAAAAGATCGGAAAATCGTTGCCTCCCCAGCAACGGTGCCAAAATGTTGAACATCGGAGGTCTATGCTATCGAAGTTGGTTTTGAAAACCTACATTGTAGTTTGAATAGCGAAGAACTCGGGTTCAACAAATAAAATTTATATGGGAAAAGAAATCCCAGGTCGAACTCAAGGAGGCTACGTCGATTAGGATTCGCAATTATATTCTTTTTTATGTTTTTGTTTAAAAAGTGGAGTAATCACAATGAAATGAAATAACTATAGACAATAAGAGAGAGAAAGAGAGAGAGAGAAAACATCCACTTGAAGTTGTAAAATATTTGTACAACTAAGAAAGAGAGAAATTACACTAGAAATCTGGAAAACTGTTACAACTAGAAAGTAGGAAAATTCTACTCTAGAAAGCAGGAAAAAGGAATGGGAGAGAGAAGTTATCCTCCTTGACGATCGCTTGGAGGACAGGCCAGACGAGACAATGCCTGGAAGATGAGGAATGGAGCGAGAAGAAGGAGGTCGAAGCAGGAGGAACGAGAATGAGGCAGCACGTCATCGTCGTCGCAGGATCCGCTTCACAAATGGGGGCGAAAAATTGATTTTATCTCTTGAGGAGCATCCCGGGTGTGGGACAAGCTTCTCTTGAGCTTTGGAGAGGACGAGAAGAGAAGGAAGGGATGAGAAATTCGTATGGAGGGGGTCTCCTTTTATAGTTGCAAGGAGTGGGGGCATTTTGCACATTTTAATTTGAAAAACATTAATATGGGACCTTTAGTGACAGATAAATCCATCACTAAAGGCCGAAACGTGGCCTTCGTGTGCACGCACCGCGTGCCTCCTCTCCTCCTCGTCCTTCAACATATGTGCATGTCCGTGCACTTACAGCTGTTCGATTAAGAGATCGGACGGATTAAAATCGCCTACACTTGCACTGCACGCCTGCATGCGATCACGCATCAACGCTGTGCGTCTAATCACACATGGGCGCTATCGTTTGCTCAGCATCGCACGATTTTCATCGCATGGCTCCGCTCTCTCACCCACTCCACGTGCCCACTCTTTAATTTGTGGCGCAGCGGCTCGAACAGGCGACTTCCTCTTCTCGAGAAGGCACTCGACCAACGTGTTGCGAGCGGCTTTGTGTCACGCGGATGTTTTGAGCGCAAGGGCCTACAGCCGTTGGATGAGCATCCAACGGTGGAGAAGCATCGATCAGATGAAGAGGAAAGGCAGAGGTGGGTTCTTAGAGTCGGTTGGACAATTGAGATGGCGCCACGTGGCACCTTCTTGGCCGTCAATCTTCTGAGTATTGTTGATAGTGTCACGGGTGTCGGATTGGACTGATTTTCAATCCATCTGTGCGGTCGGATTTGTCGTCTGAGGTGCGGATCAACACCATCTTGGCCCTTGATCTTTAGGGCTCCTCGGTCTCTATTTGGTGCTACAGATGTCCGATTAGGGCGATCTTAGAGTCGTTGAATGCCAAACATCACCCTGATCAGATCCATACGGTTGGATCTTCGATCCGAGGCCCCAATAAAAATTCTCCCTGTCCCTGACCATAAAAAGGAGACAATTACTATACAATTTATACAACTTGATCTAATTGCATGATTATGCATGTTATGCACTATTTACATTGCATGATGCTAATGTGACACTAAGAACATGCATTAATAGACATTTTAGGTTAATCAGATGTATGAACATCACTCCCTCCGTCTTCCCCTAATTAAGTTGTGGATAGGCTATTCTTTCCTACTTCGACGACCTTCTTCCCTCTTCCTTCGGTCTTCTCTAAGGAGTTCGACTGCTTCTTCCTCTTCGTCATCCTTCGCAGCATCTTTGGGCACTGCTACGCTGTCGCTTCTTCTTCTTATTTCACCTTATCATCTCAGTCGAAGCTTCTGTCTCCTATCTTCTTGCTTCTTCCTCTGACGAACCTCGACAGAGATCTTCTACCCCTATTCTTCCATGTAACAGTAGTGTTAGCTTCGTAGCTTAGAGTAGAGTAGATTAGAGTAGTTAATTAGGATAATTAGCTTCCTTTACTGCTTGTATTACTTCCTTCTTCTTGACCTCTGGCAAGCCATGTCAAACTTGTTCGGATCATTCTCTCACTTTTATTTCACACAAATCATACTCTCTGTTGTACCATGATCATTTCTATATCTCTAATTTCATAATGTATCACCTATATTGCCTAATCCACTACACATGCACCTGAGAGCTCCACTGTCCATGGCAGAGGTCTCAGAGATATTTCACATCCAATTGGGACCCTCCACCACCTATTCACATCATTAGTGCTCCGATCCACTCTTTAATTTCATCTATTACCACCTACAGAGTAAACACCTAATTTCACTCAACCTCTTAAGCTCGCTGTCTGTGGCGACTTAAGAGGAGTTAGGTCACTAATTCCTTTATCGTACACCTTCACAAACTCCTCTTTGATTTCCCTCACTCAATTGAGTGAGAATCTTTTCCCTGAGTTCATGCAAACTTAGGATGATTCTTTGATGTATTCTTGATCAATCTTTGTTTATGATCATCAATTAGAACAATTGTGATGTTCCTGAGGCTTCTTGTGACCTCAAGAAACTTTTGAATTATTTCTTGACTTGTTTCATGGAGATTTGATCTCCAACACTAGATTCAGCCTTCACTAGAGCTCCAACGAGCTTGGACGATATCAATCTTGAACTATAGCCTTCTAAATCTCCTGAGAAGCTCTAGATCCATATTATATAATGTTTGGATTAGAATCCACTGATTGGGATTAAGTTTTAATGATAATTTCTCTCAAAGGACCTTCTTCTTCCTCAACTCTGGTAGAGTTGAGCAGACATTTACATTGAGTCTCAAGCTCTGGCAATAGGTCCACAAGCATGAGTAAACCTTGTGGAACCTAAATTAGCTTTCATTTAGATTTAAAAACCTCTAAGATCTTCTATCGACCAACTCACCTTTGGAACTTGGACGACAGTACCTGAAATCACTTGTAGAGTTGTCAAAACTCATATTTGAGGTGTTGAAGCAATTCTTGAGGTTGATTTTAGTCTACATAGGCTTTTAATTTGATCTAAAATGCCATAATTTGTAAAGTCAAATTTTGAGCTTTAAAGGTCAACCTTGGGGTCGATTTTTAGGTTTTAGGCTTTGAATTTCAGATTTATAGATTGAATTAAGTTCCTGAGTTAATGTTGAATCATTTGGAACCAAATTGAGTGAATTTGATTGAGGTTTAATGTGAATTTCACTTTCTATCCAGTTTGGGTCTAAACTAGAACTCGTTGGTGTTCAGTGGCTTTCTGATGAGATTTGTAGCCAAATTCTGCCTAGATCAATCCTTTATAACTCTCTAAACTGATCTGGGTTGATGCTTGATGCTTAGATATATCTTTTAGGTCATTTTAACTCTGAAATCAGAGTTCTACACTTTAAAATGAAGCTCTAAAGCTTTTGTAGTTCCTAAGCTTCCTTATACATCCAATTCTTCTCTATTCAATGTGGAATGGTTCATTTAGCCTTTTTGGACTCTCAGTTGAGAGGATTATTTGACTTGCAGGTTATTTAACGTAATTCCACCTTTGTTGAGAAATAGCAAACACAACAATACACATGTTGATCAGGCCATGTTTAGTCATTTAATGCATGGATCAGATCTGATCCAAATATCAAATTGGCACCTTCAATCGATAGTAGATCAAAAGAGCTTTCAATCAAGCTCTTATTTGCTCGATTTGGACTTGTGAGTTGAGAGAAATCAAGTGTTGAAGTCAGACCTGGAGCATGACTGTGCATGAAGAGAATCAAGCTAAAAAGTCCCACCTCGGAAAGTGGTGGAGCAATGCGCACTTATAAAAGGAATTGTGCCAATGACCCAGCTGGTCATCAGTGCAGGGTGCAAATTATCTGAACATATTGCCGTGTGTGCTTGCCTGTGGGTGCGTGTGTGGGCTGGGAGCTCGGTGAGCCTGATGTGGACCTGAATGGACTTGAAACTATACAAAAATACACCTAAAAATAAACTAGGGCTTGCTTAGTAATGGTACCAATTTGGCCTTGGTGGTTGTTGATCTTGTGAATCGTGGGCCCACCAATAATAAAATTTTGCATAAATGTTGAGTAAAATGGGCTCTCAAAAATCGACTAAGTGTTGGATGAAGGCTGAAGAAAAGAGAAGGCAAATGTACTTAGTTCTAAATTACTTCTATGCCTTAGTTGTAGACCTCTTTTTGATGTAATTGTTTTTGTTTTTAAATATAATATCATTTTGTTTCATATATGGAATGATTGCCATGTTTTAATGTAAATTCTCATGCAATTGTTCATGTGGATAATGATTAGCCCATATTTGTGGGCTATTTAGGTATTTAAGTGCCTAGACATTAAGTTAATTCTAACATTTATTTATCATAAATTAGGATGTAAATAGATTAATTCATATTTCTGATTTAATTACATAATTCATGCATTGCATTAATATTTAAATGCATTTAGAATTGACTTAGAATTGCATTCATTTAATTAGTTAACCAATTAGGTGCATTGCAAGCATTGTTTTAAGTTAACATAAAATTTGAGGGATTGTATATAAATAATCATAATATTTTATTATTATTTTATTCTTCTTCTATGAGCAACGGCTGCATTTCTTCCTCCAGCTGCCGTAGTGAAGAACCCAATCAAGGAGTAGCGCCAAAAGTGGTTCTGGTCTCCTCGATGGGGATAAGGAAGAGAGGGAGGCTGCCATGCACCGGGGAGACACCGCCCCACTCCACCACCGTGTACTCCATTCCACCACTGTGGTCTCCAAGGCCGAGCTCCACCACACCGTGGGTTGGCGAGGTGACAGCTCGCCGCACCAAGCCGGTGGACTCGTGCCAACACCGTGAGCGTGTGTCCCTGATGGCCACGCTTCCATCACTGTGCCTCACCAGAATCAACATCACCACCTTCACTGCCATCACTAGCAACCACCACCGCAGTCGCCGCAACTCCATGCCCTGCATCTTCATCTCCCCCATCAGTTAAGACATCTGGGAAGTTTCCCGGATGTCTGAAGCTTGGCCTCATATCTTCTTTCTTCTTCTTCCTCTGCTTCCCTTCACCTTAAAAACAAACCCAACAACACGCCGTCCCCACACGCAGTAGCAGCCAGCCTCTCCTCTAGACCGTGACACATCCCCACATGCAGCAGTAGCCACGCTCCTCTGGCTGCATACCGTGCATCACCGCGTGTGGGCAGGCGGTGCTCAACCACTGTCTTCGCGCACCTCTTGGCTAGATCTAGCAGCAGCCTCTGCGTCTTCCTCCTAGCAACCGTGTGTCCACCAGCCAGTGGCCATCACCTCCAGCCACGTGCGCAGAGCGTACGCTACTCTAGCTGTACACGCCCGCACCTCCGCCCGCGTGCCCTCCAGCTATATGCGCCTGCATGCCCTCCAGCCGCACGCTTAGAGAGCGCTGCACCTCGCCATGTCACTGCCTGCAGCACCCGCCGCGTGCCCTCTAGCTGCAGCGCAAGAGTCGTCCTTCAGCGCCACCCCACGTGTGGCCTGCAGCGCGCAGCAGCAGCAGCTGCGGTCGAGCTCAGCTGCACCCGTGTGCGCCCGCACGGCCTGTGCATCCATCGCATGAAGCCCTTCAGCAGCCACCGGAACCCACCTCCACTGTACCTCCGTCCGGCCACCTCAGGGCACCTCACACTTCGCCACGACCGCTATCACGGAGCCCTCGGTCTAGAGATCCTCCTCCGAGCTTCACACCTCCAGCCATGCCCTCCTCCTCGCACACGGACAAGGGGAAGAATTTCCCCTATTTTGCTATAGTAAAGCCCCTCTTAATAATTACATTTTGTGCCATTTTCAACTTTTATTGTTATTTTATTAAGCTGCATTGCAAAATATATCCTTTAGTTGTGCAAAATTGCTATTTCAGCATTTACACTTATTGTTTACCTAATATGAAAGTGATTTTGAGTCGGTTTCTTGAGTAAATTAATAGTGAACATAGGTTTTTGACCCTTGTGATTTTAAATAGGCATTTGCCTCCCTATGAACACGACCCTCTCCTAATTGAGTGGTTATATTAATTGTTGATTAGTCAATTTTTCCACCACATAGAACTACAAACAACGTGTCATTTTATGTGACAGACTTTAAAAGCGAAGAATTGACTTGTCAGATAACATATTATAATAATTAATGGGTAGTTAAGATACTGATTATGTAGCTGGTTAGTTAAACTATATAATAGCATAATAATCCAATGTAGAGTAATATAAGCTATATTAGTACTTATGTAGAGTAGTAATTAACTTAAGTAGTTAATAATGAAAGTTAACTTAGAATAAAATTGTGATTGATTTAGTGTAATTAAGCCTTCCAGTGAACGACCTAGACTCAAATGGTTAAAAGTAAATTTCTAAATGTTAGGTTATCTTGTACCCTATACTATAATTAACAATGAAAAATTAATTAAGCAAGGTAACTTAAGCATCAGTTTTAGCACAATTAATTAAGACTAGAAACCTTAATTAACTGTGTTGAGAATTTGCATATCAGGTTAACATAATGGTGAACCCAGTGTATATCTCCCTGGGTTTATTTTACTTCACTTCTCTCTAACTTTTAGGATAATTAGTGCATTTTTGAGGGATGGGTTCTAGACAAACGACAATGGGGGGTTACCTACGGCAACTTACCATCCATACTTGTGCGATGAAGTATGGCTTATTCTTTTTTTTTCTTCTTTTCTTTTGTTTTCATTTTTTCTTTCTTTTGGGTGTTTTCTTATTTTTTTCTTCTTTTTTTTTCTAAGTAGGTGGCTTCCCTAGTCTAAGATTTACCTAAAGGCAATAGCCAAAGAGAATAGGTTGTGTGGCTGGGTTCTGGACACCTAGCTATGAGTAGTTACTCACAGCAACATGTTAGCCATACCACCCTAACACATTTATTAGCTACCTAATTTCTGTTAAGGTCACCTGCAAAATGAGTCAGTGTAGAAAGTGTGTAGATGCTTACACTTTAAGTCCCCTCAAATCAGAGGGTAGGTTGATAAGTTGTTGTTAATGCAAAATCGTCGATGTCTAAGGAATGCATTATAGTATATGACAAAATCGCATTAAACACTTAAATTTATAACTCAAAAAAGAACTCCAAGGTCGAACATAGGGAGCAATTAGCAATTCAATCACAAGATCACAATTCTAAGTAGAAGATGTAAACAATTGCAATTAGAATTGATTCAAGAATGATATATCAAGATTCAAATATCAATGTGCAAAAGATGATGGGCTAAAATGGTGATTTGAATCACCAATTAACCCCTTTTAATTAAGCTCAAGTATCTCAATAAATGAACAGTGAATCCAACCAAATATTCCACGTTAATTTAAGTATTTCAATAATGTAACAGTGACTCAGAACCAGCAACAAAGGCAAAGGCGTCTCTTTTCCTTCAAGCCTCAGGGAGAGGCAAGCACAGCATAGCACAACAGCACAGAGGCAAAGGCCTCTTAATTTCTCTAAGTGTAGAGAGCAGCAAAGGGCAAAACCCCTTCCACTCTCTCTCAGAATCAGGCGAACCAGACCAGACCTGGGTAAATGGACCAAGGCCCAGACCAATGTGGAGTGAACTGTGGGCGAGGGCGTGCGTATGCACATGCGTGGGAGGACCTCACCCTCGTGCTTACTAAGGCGAAGGGCCAATAGCACAAATTGAATTTGTACACTACGAAGGGGTCTTCTCTATCCAATGTGGGACTATCCCATATAGGATCAGCGTGTGCAACTGCAAGTGAAGGCCTTGACCGATTGAAGTAGTAGCTGAGGTCGTGATGCTCAATTGCAGACCTGGAGACCTATCAGTAGCTACTCTGTGCAACTTGAGGGGTGCACCTGGGGTAATTGTAGTCAGAGGACTACGTACGAAGTCGGAGGAGTGGATATGGCGGTAGAGGTCCAGCAAAGTACCTGAAGACAAGAACACGGGTGCTAAGCCCCAATTAGAGCATTCAAAAGCTTCGCCATGGTGAGGCAAACTCAATGGTGGTGGGTAGAGGACACATTGTGGCCAGAGAGTGGATATCAGTGACGAAAAAGATGCTGCGGAGGTGGGTTGGCCAGTGTTGCGATAAAGAGGGTGGATGCCCTAATTGATAGAGGGCTTTTGTTGTGGAAGTTGCAGCGAAGCTTATGAGGGTGGTAAAGGTGAGTTTGGTGCGGTGGTGTGGTAGAGAGGCTTCGCCATAGCATTGCCGGAGCGGATGAAGATGAACTGCGATAGGGCGATGCAGTGGTTGCAAGTGACTTGTGAGTAGGTGAAAAAGAAGTAGAGGGAGAGAAGAAGGAATAGAGAAACGTAGAGGGGAAGGAGATGGGCGAAGGGCTATAATTTTTGCTGACCAAAGTCGGAGAAGAAGGTAGAGATGATGAAGCGATGACGACGATTGAGGCAGAGGAATGCCCTCCCTTTGACCAGAGAGGTGCGTGAGGAAGAGAGGAAGACGGTGGCACCTCCAATTTGATGGTTGGAGGTGCAGAGGAGCAGGCCAGAGAGAGGTCACCAAAGTAGAGGTGTTTGTTGGTCGGAGGGGGCAAATTAGGGTATTTTGACTCACCAAAACATGCTAAGGAGATCGGCCTTGCGACCTAGGTCCTTAAATAGGGCTTAGAATGGCATTCCAAGCTTGGAAGCACGTGGTGCTTGCGCGACAAGGAGACCCGATTCTTTGAAAGCTTCGCATTAGGTTTTGAGTAGGATTTAGAGCCCAATGCGCAGCTTAAATGGAAGAGGATTTCATTAGGGATCTCTTTCTAATTTGGGAGAGATTTGTCAAGAAATCAGAGAGAAATACTTCATTGAAGGTCGTTGGAGTTGGAGTTCCTCCGCAATAATGGCGGAGGGACCATTATGTAAAGAATGAAGTCAAAGTTGGGGCAATTTGTAATTATTTCAAAGTTAGGCTCATAAATGTGAGAGAAAAGAGTTAGATAGGATTGAAATGTAAACTAGGTCAAGGTAATCTTTGATTGGACCCAAATTTTGGTAAAAATCTAATTTGGACCCAAAGAATCTGATGGTGATGTGAGATTTAGGTTTTGACCAAGTTTGATTGGGTAAATTGTGTAGAAACCCAAATTAAGGCAATTGTTTGTCTGAGACTCTATTTTTTGTCAAAATGGATTTTAATAGTCAAATCAAGGATGCCAAACCCTAGAGAATATTTTTCTATGATTTTTAGAGGGTTTAGATGAATTTTATCCTAACTAGAACCCCACTTAATTAAGTAGATCTGTTTTGAGGATTTTAGATGTCCACTAATTCTTGAAATGCGTGAAAACCCATTTTTGTCTGCATGGACCCACTTATTAGACATTAATAATCATATGAACTTTAATAAACCCTTGAAGTACCCCGTGATTATTCTGTATTTGTGATAAGATGGTAAAATTGTAGAAATAACCTTATTTTCATCTTTCCTTCTCAAAATAGAATATTAAGCACTTAGGACCCCGTGATGGTTATGTGGGAGCTTTTATCAACTTTATCAAACCAAATTGAGCTAGTTATGGCTCATGATGGCTCATGATGGTGTATTTGACCAATTACAATGAGTTCTAAATTAGCAAGGACTCGAGAAATAGGTCCACATTTTAGTGGACACCTAGGTCAACTAAGCCCATAGACCTGAAGAGTCTAAGTGTTTAGATCCTACTTATATTATTTCCTAATGTTGAAAATCTTCTAATGCCTAAGTTCTCTTTTCTTAATTCTCTAATTTTTTTGGTCTTTTTGTAATTTTTTCTTTTTTGTATAAATGGAAAATAAATAGAAAAATTTCTACGGAGCTGATGAAATACTTTAGAAGTTAGTATATCCACCCCTCCATGCCTAACTAATGCAATGTCCTTATTATATAATAAAGTCATGAAAAGGAGCAGAATAGAAAAGATAGCACCATAATTTGTTATAGATCTAATTAGCTCCAAATATATACAGGATGTACAAAGTTGTTGAGTTTACTGTCGTTAGCTAGGCATAATCCGGCAAAAAAAAATGTCAAGCCAAGGTTAAAGCAACCTTGTTTGAGATGGGTTCGGGAATAACACGGTCAACATAAGGTTTGAGGCGCTATCCATTGACCTTAAAAGAATTATCTATCTTTGGGTCAAAGATTGCAATGGCTCCATTAGGAAATATCTGATTAATAATGAATAGGTCATTCCACTTAGACCTAAGCTTTCCGGGAAAGAGTTTAAGTTGTGAATCGAAAAGCTAGACCCTCTGGTTTAGCTCAATTCTCCTACGGGAAATCATCTGGTCATGAAGAGATTTGGTCCTTGCCTTATAGATCTTGGCATTTTCATATGCATCATTTCCAAACTCTCCTACTCAGATAGTTGGAGTTTCTTGGTCTTTTCGGCTAGGTCTAAGTCAAAATTACACTTCTTGATAGCCTAGAATGCCTTGTGTTCAATTCTGACGTAAAGATGGCATGCCTTACTAAACACCAAATGATATGGTGACATGCCAATAGGCATCTTACAGGCAGCATGGTTGGTCATGGGTTCATCACTAAGCTTTTGAGTCCAATCCTTCCTATCGAGACTAACCATTTTTTGGAGTACGTTCTTGATCTCCCTATTGGAGACCTCAGCCTATCCGCTCGTCTAGGGGTGGTAAGGTGTGGAAATTCGGTGACTCACCCAATACTTTGATAATAATTTCCAGAATTAGCCACTAGTGAAGTGCGTACCACCGTCACTAATGATGGCCTTTGGAATCCCAAACTTATTGAAGATATTCTTCTATACAAAGTTGATGACCACCTTGTGGTCATTTGTTCAAGTGGGAATTGTCTTGATCCATTTGGACATGTAGTTGACAGCAACCAAAATATACTGGTCTCCAAATGAAGGGAGGAAGGATCCCATGAAGTTGATGCCCCAAACATTGAAGATTTCGACAGGAAGAATCAGGTTTAGAGGAATCATATCTCTCTTGGCTATGCTCTAGAGTGCCTGGCATTGGGATCATATCCTTGAGAAGTCCTGGGCATCATTGAATAATGTCAGACAATAAAACACAGAATGCAGAATTTTCGCAACCGTCTTCTTGCCAGAAAAATGTCCACCACATGCAGATGCTTGACAAAACTCGAGTATGCTATGGAACTCATTTTTTGGAACACGATGAATAATCTAATCTATGTTGATGCAATGTAGCTTAGGATCATCCCAAAATTAATATTTATCCTTTGACATAAGTCCATTTGGTTGTTGCTTGGTCCAGTCCTGGGGGACTTGTCCAACGACCAAATAATTGACAATGTCCTCAAACCAGGCGATTCAAATACCCGAGACTATAAGAATAGTCTCGTCTAGAAAAGTGTCAGAAATCAGAATATCTGGACGAGAAGAATCAGTTAGGATTCTCGACAAATGATCATCCATTGCATTTTGTGCTCTGGCTTTGTCCTTAATCTCCATTTAATGAGCCAGGGCTTGGCATCCTTTTTGGTCAAGAGATGTTTCAAGGCTAAGTGGTTGGTATAGATAATGGCATGAAAACCTAACAAATAAGCCCTAAATTTCTTGAGATCAAAAACTACAACTAGCAATTCCTTCTCAATGACAGTATAATTCCTCTGGGCCTCGTCCAAAGTCTTGCTAGCATAGTACATAACAGAGGGCTTCTTATCAATTTTCTAACCCAAGACAACCCCGATTACATAATTAGAAGCATCGGCCATAATCTCAAATGGAGCTATCCAGACTGATTATTACAACACCAAGATACAAGTGACTGCCATTTTTAATTAATCAAATGCCTTGCGGCATGATTCATCAAACTAAAATTGCTTGTCTTTGGTAGAAGATTGCTCAAAGGCTGAGCAACCTTCGAAAAGTCCTTGATGAACCTTCTATAGAAACCCACATGTCCAAGGAAAGATCGAATTTGTTTTATAGATGTAGGTGGGGGAAGTTTGGAAATAGCATCAACTTTGGCCTTGCCAACTTCAAGCCCCCTACTAGAGACTATATGACCCAAGAGAATACCTTCTTGTGTCATGAAGTTACTCTTCTCCCAACTAACGACCAACCTAGTTTTGATACACCTTTTAAGGATCATTTCCAAGTTAGCTAGGCAGGAATCAAAAGAGTCTTCGAAAATGGAGAAATCATCCAAGAACACCTCAAAATAGTCCCCCACCATGTTGGAGAAGATGAGTAGCATGCACCTTTGAAAATTCATAGGTGCATTGCAAAGCCCCAAAGGCATCTTACAGAATGCAAAGGTTCCATAGGAACAGGTGAAGGTTGTCTTTTCCTGGTCTTCAGGATGGATAGCAACTTTGTCATATCCCAAATAACCATCCAAGAAATAGAAGTACTTATGCCTGGCTAACTTTTTAAGAATCTGGTCAATGAAGGGTAGAGGGAAATGGTCCTTTTTAGTCACTGTGTTCAGCTTCCTATAATCAATATAGACTCTCCAAGAGGAAGCTGAACAAGTAGTAATAAATTCCCCTTTTTCACTACTTACAATGGTTATCCCCACCTTCTTAGGAACAATTTATACGAGGCTAACCTAGGGACTATTAGAGATCGGGTAGATAATTCCTGCATTTATCCACTTAATAATTTCTTTCTTAACCACTTCTAGCATATTAAGGTTAAGTCATCTCTACATCTCGCGAAAAGGTCAGGATACTTCCAAATAAATATGATGATTACAATACTGATGAGAAGCTCATCATGGCTTCTAATTACCCTTAATTAAGTAGTTTCCCTAGTTAATTAGCTAGGAATATGCATATATAAGGGTTAATTATAGAATAAGGGACAAATCATTAAAGGATCTTAAAACAAGTTAAAAATGCTAAATTATCAGCCAATTAATATTATTAATAATTTAATTAATAAATGGACTCGAAATATCACTAATTAGTTATCAAATTAATATCTTATTTAACTTAAGTATAACTTATGACCTAAGTCTTTAATAACTTAAGTTAATAAGTAAATAAATATAAATAAATGGGTCAAAAATGTGAATACAAGGATTTAATATAATATTTAGCTAAGTTATAAATATACATAAAAGGTTAGAAAATAAAATAATTTAAATTAACCTTAAAAGCCTCTGTTTGCATTTCGGTCCTTGGAATTCATTGCATTTGAGTCCTTTCCTTTCACCTAGGTCGTTAGCTTTCCTCATAGTCAGGTCCCTGCGAACACTGTCTTCTTATTCATTTCTTCTTTAGAGCCTTTAACGACTGACGAATGGCAGTGAAGACACCTCACGATCACCTTCCATCCGGTGTTCTTCCTTCCTCGCCAAGCTCTTGGAGCTTGCGCTCACCCTCCTCATTTCATCCCACGGTCTAGATGATCTTCAAATCCTAATTAGGGCTTGGTGATAGCTTCACCGGCGTCGGAGAAGACATCGGTGGTTACCCTGCACCTAGAGGCCTTTCCGTCAAGATATAGTCCCTTCTCAGCCGCCGCAACCTATAAATACCCATCAACCCCTACGATTTGAGCTAGATCAGCTCCTTTCCCCTCTCCACCTCACCTTAGCTGGTCAGTAGGTCCATTCGCAACTCTGGCATCTTCATTCTCCTTCTCGAGCATGGCTGCCGAGGATGCGCTGCCTCTCTCACCACCTCTTCCTCTCTATCGCCCTACCAACAGCAATTGAGCACCCCACTCTCCCTTTGATCTCCACTTCGATCAGTCGAAGCTTGTCTTCTCATCCAGTCTAGATTTTGATCTCGTTCTCGCCCTGCCAACGGCGAGATCCCTCACCTCCTTCATCCAGGTAATAGTAGGATTAGGCTTAGGTAAGTGTAGCATAGCTTAATTCAGTAGATTAGGTAGTTAGTTAGGTTTAAATGTTCAATTTGTATGCCATTCTCCTCAGCTCTGGCATGCTCTTTGAGCTCGTCTGAGCCACTCTTTTGCCATTTTTATGCACTGATCATCTTCTTCTCCTTATCATGATTTCATAGCACTGCTTTTCCCTCATTTCTATCAGCTTTATCGCCTAGATCGCCTCCACATTCACCGGTGACCTCCACTGTCCACGGCGGAGGCCTCCGAGTTTAGAACACACCCAATTGGGACCCTACATCGCCTATACACTATTCAAGGGCCCCATTCAACTCGTTAATTAAAGAAATAATCATCTATATGAAAAATGCCTAATTATGTCTCAACTTTTGAGCTTGTTGTCAATGGCAAGCTCAAAAGAGTCTAAACACCTAATTGACCACTTCTATATCATTGTTGTACGTAATAAATCATTTCCGTCCACTCAATTGAGTGAGAGGAATGCCCTAGAGTTCTAACGAACTCAACTTCCTAATTTTCTGAAATTCTTTGAAGATACTTGATTTAATTCAATATCCATTTCAAATGAGTTCCTCTTGAGGTTCAAAAGGACCTCAGGAAGTTTTATAATCCATTAATGAGCTATTTTGGTGAGATTTTTATCTTTGTCAGTCAAAACCAGACTCACCGTAGCTCTGACAAGCTTCAGCGAGCTATTTTCAAGTTCTAGCCCTTTAGAAACTCTAAAAAGTTCTAGAATGGTCTTATAGTGACTTAGGATTAAGAATTAACAATTTATTATGTGTTTTAATGTCAAACCTTTCCCTGACCGTCGTCTTCTCTAACTTCGGCGAAGTTAGAGAGGTGGATTCAGTTAGTTTTTTAATAATTTAATAGGTTAGGAAGCTTCACTAGAGTCCTATGAGTTTGTTACAGAGTTTGTTGAAGCTTGAGAACTCCTAGATTCTTCCACCAAACACTGACCCTTCTGACTTTAGACGGCAAACCCTGAGTACACGTCTGATGAGCTCAAAACTGAGTTTTGAGCTGTGCATTAGCTTTCTGGAGTGAAATAGATCTGATTTAGCACATCAATTTGCTCTGAGAAAGATGAATTGAGAAAGTCAACTCTGAGTTTGAATGAGTCAACCCTGAGTGCTAATTGAGGAATATATGAGGCATTATGTGAATTAGTTGATTTAATTGAGATATGGAGTGATTTATATCACAATCGAGTGGTTTTTAATGTGTTTAGTTGAGAATTAAAGGAGGTTAGACTCGTTGTGTTCTTTGGATTATTTAGAGTTCATACACTGTTCTGGGTCTATTTGGCAAGATTTAAACCTCAATTTTACCCAGATCAGTTTGTTAAAACCTCTTGAGGTTGTTCAGAATCCCTAAGAGGTAGTTCCTCTTTCTGCAAAGCCTTTTAGAACTCAAATTTGAGTTCTGTACTACAAGAATGAAGCCATGAGCTCCTCTTCCTCCCTGGAACTTTACAGAAGCTCTATTCTTGACTTAGAGAGCATGGAATTGAATCCTGAAGGAGTTCAGATCTTTAGTCAAGGTCAAAAGACCTTCGACAGGACTATAGACTCAATTTCCTCTCTACAGCCATTAATGGTTGTGCTGCAACCTTGCTTTAGCCCTTCAAATCGAAGGGTAAATCAACCCTTGAGCATCAAATTGATGCATGTTCCTGATAGAGTACATCAAGAGCTCTCGATCGAGCCTTTGCTCGATTGATTTGGTGAATGGAGTTAGCCACAATGGCTGGCTGAAGATCGGCTAGAACCTGGGAAAGATAGTCCCACCTCGGAAAACCACGGTTGCACGACATGCTATATTACAATTTTTTGCACTGGACGATTTGGTCGTCAGTGTAGGGTGCGAAATGAAACTGAGCTTGGGGCACGGGTGCGTGCGATGCATGTGCCTGTGCATGTGTGTGTGTGCGTGTGCCTGTGGGCGTAAGTATAGGCCCGTGAGTGGGTGCGTGTGGGCCTGGGAGGCCAGTTACTGTGCATGAGCTTGAATTGGAAAATAAAACACCTAAGAGAAACTAGGCTTGGACCCAGTAGGGTCTGGTCCCACCCTTTAGGTGGTGCTGTGTATCCCTGACTGGTCTGAGCCACTAATAAGAAAAGCAAAATTTTGCAATTGAAGGTTTAATGGCTAAGTGTGGAACTTATTAGGCACAGTTAAGAAGTTAAGGTTAAGAAAGGAATGAACTCGAGGAAAAGATAAAAGGAAGAGATAAAGGGTAAACAAGAGAAGAGGAGTTAAAGGGTTAAAGAGGGCTCGAGAGAGAGAGAGAACAACAAAAGAAGAAAAGGGTTGAAGAAAGAATGAAGGAAAGAAATAGAAAGAGGAAGAATTAGACATTTGCACCTTCTATCAGACTTCCAATCTTCATTTTTAAGACGTCTGATTTGTAATTCATTGATATATCTTGTTTCCTCTTATTATTTTGAGCTTTAAGTGATGGAATAAAGGTATTGTATCCATTTGTTTAGCAATTTCTTGCATTTATCTTTTGTAAATAGCTACATTTGAAATAATAAACACACTACTTAGTTTTAATGCTAAATCATCTGTGTAAATGTGTTTCTTTCTAATGGAATGTTGCATGTGGTAATTTGATCTATCTCTTATGCAATTATTCATACACTTAAAGTATTTTAGTTATAATCTAATTGATTCAGTAGTTAGTAATTTATGCTTAGGAATTAATGGTGAATTAAGCTACTATTATGCCTCCTAGTGAATGACCTGGACTCAACCAGTTAAAAAGAACTTAAAATCTAAAATGTTTGGTTAACTTGACCCTATACTACACTCATGTCATTAATTCGAGTTAACCTAAGTTACTTTCTTATGCAATTAATTAAGCCTAAATAACTTAATTAACTGTGTTGAGGATTAAACCCATTAAATATGAAGGCTCGATCCCTTTAAGATTGTGTATGGTCCAACCAATTGCCTATTTGTTCTCCTTAAGACTTTAATCAATTTCAACTCTCACTCCCTTGTCAATTTAGCACTGATAATCACTGGGAGCATCTTTTTGGGTCCCAAAAATTCATATTTCAGATTCTTAGGCAATGGTTTCAGTTCTTGTTGGGGTGGGTTTAGAATAGATGGTAAAGAGGATGCAGGTGAAGATTCTGAAGGACAGTCTAAAGGAAGAGGTTCAGAGTGAACAAAATCAAGAACCTCTTCAAGGTGTGGCGGGTCTACAATGGAGGGTTGTTGGTTGGGATTGCATGTGTCATTGGAATCCTCGACTACGTTAATCAACATGCAAGTCTCAATATTTTGATCAGTATCCTCGAGTTCCTCATTATATCAATAATCCACGAATCTGTTTATTGCCTTAAAATTATCAAGTTTCAATTTCCTATTCCCAAAGGTGATATCCATGATACTATTCTCACAATTAATGTTAGCCTTTGCATTAGCTAGGAACGAATGCCCTAGAATAATGGGCATGTTCCACAATTCCTTGGGTACATCTGTATCAAGGACCAGAAAATCCACCGTTAAATAGAAGTCCTTGACCTTAACGATGACATCCTTAATAACGCCCTTCAGAGTGGTAACCTGAACTTTTCATATAGGGAAGTCGGGATTAGGTTAATGGATGCACGTAGATTCAATAGTGCCTGATCAAAATTGTAATCTCCAATAATGTATGAAATCAAGGGGGCACTGGGATCTCTCTTCTTCTAAGAAAGGTGATCCAGAATAACAGAACTAGCCAACTCAGAGAGTATCACCTTCCTCGGAGTGGGTTCCTTCGGCTTACGTTTCTACGTGCACAAATCCTTTAAGAACTTAGCATAAGCTAGGATATGCTTAACAGCATCGAGGAGTG
Organism: Thalassia testudinum; assembly: GCA_037157565.1. NCBI lineage: Eukaryota > Viridiplantae > Streptophyta > Magnoliopsida > Alismatales > Hydrocharitaceae > Thalassia > Thalassia testudinum. The sequence continues at coordinate 214,692,162 of JAZHRO010000024.1, forward strand.
GAATGTTAACCTCCATACTTCTAAATATATTTAGAAGCTCCTTGTTGCTGTCTATAGGTTTCTTCTTCCTAGACTTCTGTAAGGCTTCAGTGAATGGGATTTAGGTGGTGACATCCTTCTTAGGTTCTTGAACCTCAATATATTCTTCATTATTCTCCATCATATCCTCATGCTCTCCAGGGTTTTGTTTGCTAGAAGAAGGTAGTTTTGGGGCCTACGTTTGCTTCCTACCCCTCAAGGTCACAGAATTTACAGAAGCATACGTGTTTGGGTCTTAAGGAGGGTTAGGAAAGATAGGAGGGGCTTGGTTAGCCAGATAACAAGGATTAGAAGAGGAAGAAAAAGGGACCCTGCTCAGCCACCTAAGCATGGGTGTGTGGGTCCTTTTGATTCCTGTACCCTTGAGCTCTATTTCCTTGATATTGGACATTTCTTGTGTTGGGTACGAGTTGAGATGGTAGAGATTTAGGTTGTTGGTTGTTAGCAATAAACCTGGTTTACATGTTGTCCAGTAAGGTTTTCATCTGTTGCATGAGTTAGAGCATAGATCCTTTCCTGTCTACCATCTTGCAGTTCAAATCAACCACCTTGTGGGTTGTTGGGTATTCCAAGAAGGCTGCTTGACCTGATTTAGGGGCAGCTGAGTATATACATGACCAGGACCTTAACCCATAGGCCCTTGCGGTGCATAATTACTGGGTCAAACTTGGGTCTACTGGCCTTAATTTTTCTAGGAGAAGTTAAGGTGATTTCTCTAACCTAGGTTATAAGTGTTGGAATATGAGTTGGACCTAACATTCTCCTATCAACCTGAACATCCTCATAAGGTGAGGATGAAGAGAAGGAAGGATAAAAAAAACTAGGATCAAAGGCCCCAGTTTGGAACCCATAGGGTTCTGAGAAGTGCTGGCTAGTAGGTTGAGTCGACTCTAGTTTATACACAAACTCCCATCCTGCGGGAGCTTGTGAAGAATGGAATCTTGAACTCTAGGATTGAGTTGATCTAGAAGTGTTTCTAGGATTTCTAGCCATCCACTCTTCCGTTCATTTTGCAACCAGATCCACCTTATCTAGTTTATTATAGGTCAATTCCATATCAAATGTATGAGAATCTTGAACCTCATTGGCATTTGATCTGGGTTGTTGGGATCGATTGAAGGTGTCCATAGAGGTGTGGTTTGTAATGTTCTCGCTCATTTCCTCAAGTAAATCATATGCGCTATCTGCATCTTTGTTGAGAAAATTGCCTCCGCAAGAAGCATCCACATGATCACGGAGTTGATCCGTCAACCCGTGATAGAAAATCTGCATGAGTTGCCATTTAGGCACCTTGTGGTGTAGACACTTCCACAATAGATCCTAGAATTGCTCCTAGGAACCATGTAGCGGTTCCCCCAGCCGTTAGGCGAAAGTGATATTCGCTTGTTAGAGCATAAGCCTGCCTGACTGGAAAGAATTTCTTTAGCAAGGCCAATTTCAAATCTGTCCATGTAGCTATTAGTTTTCCAATAGTGCAGTACCAACATGTGGATTTATCCCTGAGTGAGTGGGGAAAAAGCCTCATGATCATTTGCTTTTTGTCTACATTCCTCTCCTTGGTGGTCTGAACCAAAGTGGTTAGATCCTCCACATGCTGGAATGGGTCATCGATGCCAAGCCCATGAAAATGCTTTATTAGGCTTAACAACTGAGGCTTGATTTCTACATCGTCAGCGGGGATCGCAACGCATGGACAATCCCCATAATTTAAAGGATCATAAAAATCCTTCAAGGGTCGAGCGCCGTGACCATTCATTGCTGGAACCACTCATGCATTTGCTACAATTGGTTCAGCTACCTTTGAAGTAGCTCCTGGTGGTTTGAAGGTGGAGGTGGGTTGTCAACCATGGGATTTGCTCGATTGTAACTCAACCTATGCCTCCGAGAATGGTCTAACATCCTTCCAAGTAAGGATTCAATGACCTCCTTCCAAGCACGCACTAGAAGGAATTTAGAAGGATGGAAAAATAAAGTCCTGCAACACAAGCAATACAAGCCTGTCCTTATGTTGGGTAGACTAAGGACTTATGCTTCAAGAATATAATCCTAACCACAAATCAAATTTAGTGTTGTCCTTAATCCAAAAGCCATTTAAGTTGGGCCGGTGTAGCAAGGGGGACATGTCTCAAAGGCCGCTAATTTTCCCAAACCATTGCTCGATTAAGTCATTTAACAATCAAGCCCCAAACTTAGCGCCTTTCAAAAAGAGCAAATTTTACTAATTCGAAATATGGTATGGATAATACCTTAAAACAGACTTAATGAATCTTAGGGTCAGCATCTACTCAATTTTAATTTAGGCTTGGGATGTAGGCCCTTCAATGGGTTGTATCCTTAATGATTAATTCAAAATGTGTGTATGCACACAACCAAAGGCTTTCAAGAAAGATTACTTAGGATGAGGTGTATTTTAAGGTTCAAATCTTCCATAGTAGCTTTTAGGGTTCAAGTTTTAGGTCAATTCAATCAAGTTTCATTGAGGCAAACCAAGTTTTAAAAGCATAGTTGTAAGTATATTCCTTTAGAATTCAAAAAGAAATATGGAGTCCTGGTTCAGCCCAAAAGATTGAGTCCTAAGAGGCAATCTATTGGATGAATCACTTTTAAGTGAAGTGGTGCTATCTAAATAATTTGAACAATTGGACTATCGCACACTTGATTAAATTACACTAGGTAGTTAGCCTATTCTGATTTCTAATCACTTATGTATGTAGTCAGTTCAGGTGTACCAAGTCCACAGATCAGATTCCCGATTAAGTGATTGAATTAGACAAAAGTGGTGCACCTTAAGCCAGAAATTGTGGGTGCTTAAAGTGTGTAACTTTTAATCAAATCCCATAATCAGAATTTTTTTTGCATTTCTTTTTATATGTGGGTGGGTGAGGTGAGTGGAGGTGACAAACAACAACAAAATCTAACCTAAGGTTTATGTGAAAACCTAAGTTGATTAGGATCTAAGTTATTTAGGTGGTGAAGTGAAATCTAGTAGGTGGGAAGGGGGTAGACTTACAAAAGCTTTACCAACACTTTGTTCCAATCCTACTATTTTGGCCCATCTCAGAAGACTAACTGCAATTACAATAAAATGGAGAAATGTAGGATAAAAGTTAACCACAAAAATAATGCAGTTAATCAAAGTCTGTTGCCTCCCCGGCCTCAAGGACCATACATACATGTTCAGGTGGTTGAGCAAGCTCCTTCTAATCCTGGTTATCTGGCTAATCATGCCCCTCCTATCTTCCCTAACCTTCCCTAAGACCCGAACCCGTATGCTTATGCAAATTCTATGACCTTGAGGAGTGGGAAGCAAACCCAGGACCTAAAACTACCTTCTTTTATCAAGAAAACCCTAGGTGAGCTTGAGGATAAGATGAAGAATAATGAAGAAGATATTGAGCCTAAGGAACCCGAGAATAATGACCCCACCCATATCCCATTCCCTGAAGCCTTATTGAAGTCCAGGAAGAAAAAACCTATAGACAAAAATGAGGAGCTTCTGAAAATATTTAGAAGTGTGGAGACCAATATACTACTCCTCGATGCTATTAAGCATATCTCAGCTTATGTTAAGTTCTTAAAGGATTTATACACACAGAAGTGTAAGCTGAAGGAACCAACCCCGAGGAGAGCGACACTCTCTGAGTAGGCTAGTTATGTTATTCTACATCAACTACCTATTGTTGAGTGAATGTCATCATTTTAGGAAATGATTGCACCATAGTATAGTAAAGTCAGCTATGATTGGCCGACGCCGAGGATGAAGGTGCCTCCGGTGGGGTGAGCGACGAAGAAGAAGGATCGAGGCAACCCCTGCTTTGACCAGGGAGGAGTAGATAAAGTCAGGGAAAGCATTCCCTTTGCCTATTATATGTGGCAGAGGATGACAAAGGAGGATTGAGGAGCTCATCGTAGTCGTGGTGGAGGCAGCCAGAGAAAGAAGGAAGAACGTGCTTTTATGGCCTAACCGGACTAATTTGAACATTGGGACTTAGGGTAGCTTTTATAGAGCTCAAATGCGAGCTCTAAATGACGAAAGTGGCTCAATTAGTCACGATATTAGAGAAAAGAGTCCCTCAAATTCCTTGGGCTCACCTGAGCTCTATGATTTGATTCGTGGCTTTTGACTCAATTCATCAGAGTAAGCAACTCCTTTAGAATAATCCTTCCAAATTTAGAGGGGTTTGGTTGAGGAATCAAGGAGGAATCCTTGATTGAAGGTCGACAGGTTTGGGTTCACACCTTTAATGGAAGTAGGGACCAAAATGCAAGTAAGACAAGAAAGTTAGGGAACCAATCGCAAGAAACTTGAAAGTTAGGGGACTGATTGTGAGAAATAGAGATTTTAGGGACTAAAATTCAAACGAAGTCAAGATGGACTTTGATTGGGACCAAATTTTGGTATTAACCTAATTTAAACCCAAGAAATCAAATGGTGAACTTGGATTTGAGTTTTGGCCACGTTTGATTGGGTAAATTGCATAGAAGCCTAAATTAGGGCAAAATCCCATTTGAAACTGTCTTCTAGGTCAAAATGGGTTTAGATGGTCAAACTAAGGGTACCAAACCTCTTAGAATATTTTTCCATGAATTTTTTGAGATTTAGATGAATTTTATCCTGACCACAACCTTTCCAATTCAAGCAGGGTTGTTAATCAAGGTTTGTGTTTTGATTTGGTTCTTGAAACACGTGAAACCCTGTTTCTGTTAGTGTTGATCCACTCCTTGGTCTTTAATGCTTAGTTGACCACTAATTAATCCCTGAGTGACTCCGTGGTTATTCTACACTTGTGATGTGATGTTAAAACTGTGGAATTATCCCTATTTTATTATTTTCTTCTCAAAATAGATCTGAGTGCAATTATGGTCCTCAAGCAATCATTTAGGAGTATTTATCTCTTGATTACAACTAATCCAATCTAGTTATGGTAAATGATGGTGTTACCATTATACCCACATGGGAATTGATTTTATGGGCCACTTTCCTTCATCTAACAGTTTTGAGTGCATCCTCGTTGCCATTATTTATGTCTCGAAATAGATCGAGGCTATTTTCACGTTGCTTACCATGTCGTCACTGCCAAAATTTTCAAGGACTATATCTTTGCATGCTTTGGGATCCCTCAAGCCATCATTTTGGATGAAGGAACCCATTTCAGTCACTTGCCTTTTTGGGCACTTTTGAGGAAGTATAGAGTTCACCGTATCACTTCTTCGTATCATCCCCAAACAAACAGTTAGGCTGAGGTGTCGAATCAGCAGATCAAGAAAATCCTCTTGAGAGCGGTTCGACTTGATTATAAGGATTGGCTTAATAAGCTGATTAATGCCTTATGGGCATATCAGATTGCCTTCAAGGCTCCCCTGGGTATGTCATTGTATTGGATTATTTTTGGGAAGCCTTGTCACTTGCCCGTGGAGTTGGACCATCATGTTTATTGGGCGATTTGCCAGTGTAACCTCTACCAAGACCTGTGTGGTTAAGAAAGGAAACTCCAACTCCAGGAATTAGAAGAGTTGCGTGGTGAGGCCTATGACTCTGCTTTGACTATTAAACAATGAACCAAGGCCTTTAATGATAGACGCATTCGGCGGAAGGAGTTTGAGCCATTACAGTAAGTTTGGCTTTATAATGCCTGGCTCAAATTCTTTCCTGGTAAATTGAAGTCTAAATGGAATGGTCCTTTTCTGGTATCAAGACCTTTTCCTAATGGTGCCATCAAAATTGAAGATCCCAAAATTGGGCATAAATTCATGGTAAATGGGTAGTGGTTGAAATCGTATCTCACTCACGAGCCTACCCTCGTTGGTGAGATAGTTGCCTTGCTGGAGGGGCCTCATTCTGAGTTTAGCTGGGGACGTTAAATTCAGTTCTCATTGGGAGGCACCCCAACACCCTTTCACTTTCACTCCACATCCCATTTCATTTCACTACTCTTCACTTCACTTCACACTTCACCACCCACCATCCACTCACTTGTCCACCCTGTGTACTCACCCTTGCACCAAGAGCCTGTATTCCTGTCTAACCCCTTTTTGCATGCATATGAAGACATAACATGATTTGGCATGGGGGGGTGGATAGGCATTTGTAGGATATGGTATTTTATTTAGGTATTATGCAGGACTTTCGTCCATTATACATATTCATCTACATTATATATATGTAGATAGCCTTATTGAAAAATCATAAAAATTGAAAATTCAAAAACACCAACAATATTTTCAAAAGGTGTTTATCTATGATTTGAAAGCTGAAGCACAAATAAAATAAGTATTTATGGACATTCAACCTTTGCTGGTTAGACTTTCTGGACACAGAAGCTTGATGTGCTCAAGCTTAGGCTTAATAGACTCAAGCATTGACAAGATAGACCAGTATCACTCCTAACATAGGATGTATTCTTGTACTTGAGTCACTAGTATAGGATTCGTCGGTTTACTTTTGCTTAGGAGTCTAGGTAACCTTGGTTTACACTACACATAGTCAGCATTGATCAGATGAACTTAAGATTCAACCCCAGTGTTCATTAGGGAAGGTGGAGTCCTCACCTGTGCTTGTAGGTAGACTTTTTATCCCAGTCTTTAGTCTTGTGTTTAGGAGAAGCCCTTTCCACCAAAGTACTCACCCACCAAATAAGTGTACTCTACCAAATAAAGTTATAGGAGACATATTGACATTTACTTTAAAAAAAAAATAAGAAGAAAGAAAAAGAATAAAAAAAATTAGAAAAATGAGAGAAAGTAGAAAAAAATAAAAAAGTCAAAAAGAATAGAAAAAAGACATTCTTTTGAATAAGTTAGTATGTTCTCCAAATTCCTGTAAATTCTTCCACCAAAAGGACTTTTCATAATGCTTTACAAATACCCTATTTCCATCAAATATTCTTTGTACCACAACACAATAAGAGTTGGTTGAGTCTTCACTCATTTTTGAGAGTCCATTCGGAGACATGAGCTCAAGCTGGGACCAACCTGGACTTAAAAAGACATGAAACCCTGGGCTTGAGACTTAATGTTCATCTGGTTAGTCTTGATTACTCTCTAAGCACAATCATAACCTCTTAGATTTTGAGCTTGGAAAAACCCTCTGAGTCCTCAAAATCGCACTTAAGGTTTAAATATCAAGAGTCCTTGTTGGTTGAGAGATGGTCTATGTTATGTAAGTCTTGAGTTCTGATAAGTCTTCCTTAGCAGCCAATTCTGAGAATGTCCAATAGATAAACATGTTAATATTTCTTTAGAAAACTCTTCAGCTTAGGATCATTTCTAAACACCTTACTATTAAATAAGTGTTTTCCTAGGGACTAGCAAAAGATAGACATAGGAGTATGATTGCACAGTAATTCACACCATTAAATAATTAATCTTATGCTATTTCCTAGCTTTAGGCATATAGTATTAGATAAGTTTTGATGGGAAAACCATCATAGCCCCTAATTGGATACTTTTATTCGGGCCTGAAAGATAAATGCTCCTACAAAATCATCTGAGGGTTATAACTCCACTTCATTCTATTTTGAGAAGAGAATAGGAAACTAGGGTTAATTAAGTGGTTTAACAGCATATCAAGAACACAGAATAACCATGGGGTTGTCAGGGGTAAAACTGAAGGTGAATTGAGCACTAAAGACTAATAAGTGGGTCCATGCAGACAGAAACGGGGTTTCACGCGTTTCGAGAACCAATATAGCACCCAAAACCCTAATTTCAGACCTGCTTAAATTACTGAGGTTACGGTTAGAATAAAATTCATATAAATCACTAAAATTCATATAAAATATTTCTTGCTGTTTGGTATCCCTAATTTGACCATTTGAATCTATTTTGATCTTAAATAGTCATAGATAGATTTTTACCCTAATTTGGGTTTCTATGCAAATTTCCTAGTAAAATTTGGTCAAAACTAAAATCCAACTTCACCATCAGATTCCTTGGATCTAAATTAGGTTTGTATCAAAATTTAGGCCTAATCAGAGTCCATCTTGACCTAGTTTGCATTTTAGTCCATTTAAACTCTATTCCTCTCAATTAAGCCCCTAACTTTCAAAATCTTTATATTTGCCCCTTAACTTCTAGTCATTTTCCTCAAAAAGTTCCCTACCTCCATTGGTGTGAATGGAGCTCCTCCACCAAGATTCGAGTAAGGTTTTCTTACTTGATTCTCAATCAAATCCTCCCAAAATTAGAAGGGAGATTCTTTGAGAGATCTTCTATCATCTGAACCACAGATTGACCCTTGATTTGCATCGAGAAGCCCATGCGAATGCTCGCAATCTCAGGGATCTTCTTCCCTGAGTTTTCAAGCTTGTAAAGCTTCATACCTCATTGGGACTCCCCTGTGAGGCCTTTAAATAGGACCCTCTTGAGAAACCAAGCTCCTTAGTGAGTTTTTGACCAAGAAAAACCCTCTTCTTCCTTCTTCGGTCACCCACAACCTCATCTTTGGTGATCCTTTGTGCCCTCCTCTTCCGGACATCCAACCATCAAATTGGACGACCCTCTACCTTCCATCTCTTCCACATCTCTCTAGCCAAAGAAGGACTGCTCTCTACCCCTTCATTGTCACCGCCACCTCACCGGACTCCTTCACCTTCTCTAGCTCTGGCCCATCACAGTCAGACGCCCTCAGTCGCTCTCCCTCCCCATAAGTTCCCTAAACTCTCTCTCCCTCTCCCTCGATCATTTCTACACCTTGAGAACTTCATTTCACCGACACTATTGCTCACACGACCTTCGTCTTCCCCACATCTGACATGAGCTTCGACGAGCTCGCACTGGCACTACACCACACCAAAAGGTACGCCACGACCACCCACACCTTCATTGTTCTCCACTAACCAAAATCTCCAACCTAGTTGGGCTTATTAGTCTCTCACTCCTGCTGTCGAACACATCCCCCGTTGCACTACCTCTCCAACCTCAATAGAGGTCCACCGGCATCCAACCTCCATGAAAGCACCACCAATGCACTTGCCATCCTTCGGTGATCCTTCTGAGCTTCTTTGATGTGGTCGCGAGGTTGTATTTGTGATTTCAGGTACCCACCAGAGCTCTGTCGCCGTCCTCATCTTCTTCAACCCCGTTCGCTCATCTCCAGCCCCTAACTCATCCAGCTGTAGATTGCAATCAATGAGAAGCATCTCTAGGTTCCCTCCTAGGTAGCCAATTTAAGTTGCCAGCTATGAATTCGCCAGCGATTGGAAGCTCCACCTCTTGTTTCTCTCATGAGAAGATGTCCCAGCGTTTAGTCCCACATTGTGTGGGACAAATGCCTGACCACACAAAAAAGGAATTTGTGCAGTAGCCTTATTTCCTTCGTATTACTGGGGCTAGGCCCTTACGCACCACCCGTGCACACGTGCTTCACACGTGCCTATCCATGCCTTTGCTCGAGCTCACGCCTGGCAGTTCTGGGTAGTGGATCCGTTTACTTGCTACCTGGATCTGGTCCATTCTAATCTTGGAAAAGAAGAAAGAGAATCTAAGAGTGAGGGGGTGGGTTTTGCTGGCTTGGGATTTGAGCCCTCTTCTCTCTCAATACTTAGCGAAACTCCGAAGAGGCCCTTGAGCCTTTGTGGGATCTCTACTATGCTGTTCCTTAGCTCTGAAGCTCTTAAGAGAGCCTTGTGCTCTTCTAGTGTTGTTGCAATATAAAACACGAAGCCGAGATTAATCCGCTAGATCTTGCTGTTGCAAGAATTTGATCTTGAAATTCACGATAAGGCGGGAAAGTAGAACATGGTAGCTGACCATTTATCTCGCCTTCCTTCTTCAGTCATTGACCTATCCAGACCCATTATCGAGTACTTTCCAGATGAGCATCTATTGGCCATTAACAGACTCCTTTGGTTTGCCGACATCGTGAATTACTTGGTTACGGGGAAAGTCTTGCCATATTGGGCAACTTCCAGGTGGGACAAGCTGATTTATGACGCCAAGTACTATGTTTAGGAAGATTCGTATCTTTTCCATATCGGTAATGACCAAGTGATCAGGAGATGCATTCCTCATGATGAGGTCAACAACGTAATCTCATTCTGTCATGACCAGGCCTGCGGTGGCCATTACTCTAGGCATAAAAACCGCAGCGAAGATCCTCTAGTGTGGGTTCTTTTGGCCCACAATGTTCAAAGATGCACAATCCTATTGTAGGGCATGTGCCCATTGTTAGACCCTTGGCAACATGGGCCTATGGGATATGATGCCCTTGAAGTCGATCATTGTGTGCGAAATCTTTGACATATGGGGAATTATTTTAATAGGATCCTATCCAAGATCTAACAGGATTGAGTACTTCTTACTCACTGCTGATTATGTCTCAAAATGGATCAAAGTCGTCCCCACCAAAACAAGTGACCATAAAGTTCTTTGGTTCATTTAGGAGAACATATTTTCCAGATTTGGGGTTTCGAAAGCCATCATCAGCGATGGTGGGTCTCATTTCAATAATGTACACTTACAGTCCCTGATGAAAATGTATATGGTGTCGCATCGTATCTTGACTCCTTATCAGCCCTAGACAAATGGATTGGCTGAATTATCAAATTTGGAGATCAAGAAGATCCTTCAGGTCATTATTCAACCTAACAGGAAGGATTGGTCTGCCAGCCTTCTGAAAGGCTTGTGGGCCTATAGGACCGCCCATAAGACCTAGTTAGGAATGTCTCCCTTTAGACTTGTGTTTGGGAAGGCATGTCACCTTCCTGTAGAAATGGAGAACAAAGCTTGCTGAGCAGTACGGAAGTGCAATCTAGAGCTTATTAAGGCTGGAATCCACCGCCGGTTGCAATTGAGTGAGATTGAACAACTACGCAATGACATGTACGAGAACTCGCGAATCTATAAAGAGTGGGTGACAGCCTTCCATGATAGGCACATTTCACGAAAATCTTTCCATCCTGGTCAAAAATTATTACTCTTCGATGCCAAAGTCAAGCACTTCTTAGGAAACTCAGATCAAAATGGATTGGACCATTCCTTGTGAGAGAAGTATTTGGAAATGGAGCGGTCGAAATCAGTGAACTTAGCCATGGATCGAAACCTTTTGTCATGAACGGTCAGAGACTCAAACCATTCTTCAAACTCACCAACTCAAATTTGGCTGCACTATCTTTTGATCTCCATTCTCCTTGAGCTTCATTACGCCCAGCTGATGGCGTTAAACTTAGTGCTTAACGGGAGGCAACTCGTCATTTTTGAAAAACCTGAAACCCGTCTGACATATCTCTTTACTGAAATCATATTGCACTTTAGGGTTCATCCATTAAAACAACTGACTCCACCTTTGATACTTGTATCAGAGCTAGAAATCATCCACAACAATCATTACGACCTGTTCACCACCCACCTGTTTTAACATACGATCTGAATTGAACTCGAACCCACCTAATTTACAATGGAGACATTGTAAATCTTACGCATGGGAGGTATTAAAGTGCAAAACGCTATGAAAGTCAATGCATAGAAGGGTTTTATCAAAATGAAAAAAAAGGAGAAAAGAGGAAAGGAGAGGTCAATTTGAATCGAGTTGAATGAAAAGAGATGAAGAGAAGAAATGAAAAGAAAAGAAGAGAAAAGATAAAAAAGGGGCAAAATAAAAAGAAAATGAGATAGTTCCTTAATTTGAATATGGAACTTAAATTCTAGGTTGGATCTTATAATGAATTATGACCTGGAAGGCTAAAACTTAGGAGATTAGTGACGAGTACCGACCTTAGGCCTCTTGGACCTATTTCAATGTTTAAACACTCACGTATTTGTTAAGATTTGGATTAGTCCTCAAGAGGTTGAGGAAAGTCCGAGGCTGATCTAGTAGGTCTAAGGCTCAGGGATTATTCGGCCCCATTGCTTGCCTCTTGGTTTGTGGGACTTCGTAACCTAAGCACCCAAAAATAACACACTAAGTCTGGTTTAGTGTGATTAATAAAGATAATAATGCCAAAAAGTGTCTTATTTTGAAAAATCATATCGAAGATCTTGCTTAGGAGCGACGCGACAACACAAGTTGATTGGATGAGTTCCCAGCGTAAAGAGGTGGGAAATTCCCCTCGAAGATGCGTAATAACATATCGTCTCCTCGATGCTTGTCTCCTAGGATATCTAAATATACTACTAGGGGCATGTAAGCACCTTGTGCTTGTTCAGGTGCCATGGGTGGGATTATCACGAAATGTCGATTGCCAGGGCCTAAATTTAGCTACAGAACGCCATGTACGGCACTATCCTGAAGTGTCGAAAGCCAAGATTCTGGGGGTTGCCTTGGGTGGTGCTATCCCGAAGCATCGAAAGCCAAGGACCCTTCGAGGATTGATGGTGGGGACAAGGAATCTGATACTGATGTAAACACATTTATTGAGGGTAAAATGCCTATTCATGCATGTTCCTAGGCTTAGATTTCCATTTCATATTATAAATATTGCATAGCATGCATCATTCTGCATTTAGAGTAGTATATAATTTAGGTTAATTACATCTTTTTTGTGGTTAGGAGAGAAGCATATTTATTTCAGAGCCTCGGATTGACGATTCAACCATACAGATCTGATCAAGACGACGATCGGAGTCTAACACCTCTAAAATCGCCTCAATTGAAGTTCCATAGCACCATATGCAGTCTGAGGAAGAACAACGGCCAAGGGCCTAGGAGACATAATTTGTAGCTTCAAATGACAAATCCGACTGTGCTGATGGATTTGGGTCGACAATCGTAGCCAAACAGTGCAAAAATTGACGCAATCCGACCTCTGTAGTAGCCCCTACAACAAGAAGATGGACGGCTCAGACTATGCCAGGTGGCGCAGCCCAGGTCGCCTACGCACGCACGCAGCAGTGCAGGTGCGCATGCACGTAGTGCACAACATAGCACAGCGCAGTGCCAGTGCATAGGCGCGCGCGCAGCAAGGCAGGAGCGCGGCACCAGCATAGCGTGAGCTGGACCTACAGCGATGCATGAGTTGGACTTACAGCGACGCTTACAGCCATCGGTAATTCATCGTATGCCAGCAAAGCCAGCTATGGGAGCTAGCAAGCATGAGCTACCTACAACGACGTTTCCAACGACGGCCTGGATGTCACTAATGGTCCCATACCTATTTTTTGCCTCTTCTCCTCCCATAAAAGGACCTACACCCCCTCCTTTCCAAGTCATCTCTACCTACTCTACTCCCACCTACCCCCAAGCTCTAGCAAGCCTACCAACGCTCCATTAGAGCTTGTTCTCAAGCTCCCAAGGTGCCTATTAGTGTAGCAAACCTCTACCCCACCAAATACTCCTACTTCCCATCTCCCTTCATAGGTTGCCTTGGAGCTATCCTCCCACCTCCATTTTGGTAGCAGATCAACTCCATCTTCTCACCTCCATTCTGGAGCTACGTCGAAGCTTTCCTCAACCCGACGTCCTCCAGCATCTCACCTTCGTTGTCACGCCCCTCACCTCCTTCATCTGAGCTTCCGCCAGGCACCGTTGTCTCGCCGAATAGCTGATTCGAGAGATTTCCTCTCACCTTCCTCTCGTTTTATGCTTTTATAGTTCATTGTAATCGACATTGAATTGATACATATATCAAATTTGTTTCATTTCTATCTTGTGATTCATTCTGCTTGTCTTTTATTTCAAAAACACAAAAAGAAATATCAAAATCCTAAAATACCAAAAAGAAACAAAATGAAGCACGATTTTCACGTAAAGTAAATGTAGCCTCCCTGTGTTCAACCCGGGACTCCCTTGGAGTTTCAGTATAAATTTTATTTGATCGATGTGTTTTGCAACTACGATGACGGGTTACTTGTAACCTCGATTCCAACACATGAAACACGCATGACCAGATACAGACCATGTTTAGGGCCAATTAGAAGCTGGATTTAGGGAAAAATAAAAAGAAAAGAGCGAAAACACTCTAGATGAAAAATCCTTCTTGATTTCTCTTTTATAAAAAATGCACTAGCAAACTAAACCTAGACATGTTATGTCTGCGTACGGGTGCTTTAATTGTTGGGGTCCACAAGCCTCTAGGCAGTTTTTGCGAGCCTTAGAAACCTTTGTAGCAGACTCAGCCTAAAGTTGGTCAGGTCTAGATCTTGGCTGGTAGTTGAGTACCTCTAGGCCTATTGTTGGTATTCTAATTCGATTTATAGAGTTGTAGCTTAGTAAGTCATTCTGATGGTTACATCTGACCTAGAGACCTGGTTTGATCCATAGGATTTTTTCTAAGGGACTAGAAAAAGGTAGGCAAGGGGGTATGATGGGAACTTCATCATAGGCCCTAACTGGCCACTTTTAGTTTGGCCTAAAAGGTAAATGCTCTTACATAACCATCTGAGGGTTATAACTCCACTTCATTCTATTTTAGGAAGAGAACAGGAAACTTGAGTTAATTTTGTAGTTTTAATTGCATATCATGAACACAGAATAACCATGGGGTTATTAGGGGTAAAACTGAAGGTCAATTGAGAAATAAAAACTAATAAGTGGGTCCATGAACACAGAAACGAGATTTCACGCATTTCGAGAACCAATACAGCACCTAAAACCCTAATTTCAGGCTTGCTTCAATTACAGAGGTTTTGGTTAGGATAAAATTCATTTAAATATACTAAAATTCATATAAAATATTCCTTAAGGTTTAGTATCCTTAATTTGACCATTTTCACACCAATAGTGCGCTAATTTGGGTTTCTACGTAAATTGCCTAGTCAAACTTGGTCAAAACTAAAATCCGACATCACCATCAGATTTCCTGAGTCAAAATTAGGTTTTTACCAAAATTTGGGCCCAATCAGAGTTCATCTTGACCTAGTTTGCATTTTAGTCCATTTAAACTTTGTTCCTCTCATTTAACCCCCTAACTTTTGAAATATTTACATTTAGCCCCCTAACTTCTCATCATTTTCTTCATAAAGGTCCTTGAAACCATTGGTGTGAACGAAGCTCCTTCGCTGAGATTTGAGCAAGGTTTTCTCGCTCTATTCTCAATCAAATCTTCCCAAAATTGAAAAGAAGATTCTTTGAGAGATTGCCTATCATTTGAACCACAGATTGGCCTTTGATTTGCATCGAGAAGCCCATGCGAATGCTTGCAATCTCAAGGATCTTCTTCCCTGAGTTTTTGAGCTCGTAAAGCTTCATACCTCGTTTGGACTCACCCATGAGGCCTTTAAATAGGACCCTCTTGAGAAACCAAGCTCCGTAGCGAGATTTTGACCAAGAAAACCCCTCTTCTTCCTTCTCCAGTCACCCACAACCTTGTCTCCGGTGACCCTCTCCGCCTTAGTCTTTCAGTCGTCCAACCATCAAATTGGACGGCCCTTTACATTCTTTCGTCTCTTCCACATCTCTCTAGCCAAAGAGGGATTGCACTCCACCCCTTCTTCGTCACCGCCACCTCACCGGATTCCATCACCTTCTCCGACTCTAGCCCATCACAGCCGGATGCCCTCGACCACTCTCCCTCTCTCTAAGTTCCCTAAACTCTCTCTCCCTCTCCCTCTATCATTTCTACACCTTCAAAGCTTCACTTCACCCACACTATCACCTACACGACCTTGATGTTCCCCACATCAGGAATAAGCTTCAGCAAGCTCGCATCAACGCTACACCACACCAAAATGCATGCGACGACCACCCACACCTTCACCGTTCTCTGACGTTCGCAGAATGCATTTGCGTTAGATCATTTGTTGTAATGCATTTTATGACATCAATTTTAAATAAGAATAAATGGACGTGAGTTCGAGTGTCAAACACAGGGAGACGTAAAATCGGATTAAATACTCACTTTGTGTCACAAAAATTCATCATTTGTTTCGCTTGCAAACCAGATAGAATGAGAAAGAAAGGGGGAGAGAGAGAGAAAGAGAGAAGAGAGATAGTGTTAGAAATCCATGATAAGATATGAGGATAATATATAAAAGATCTAGTCTATTAATTATCAAATGTTGTAATCCAGAAAATATAAAGGAATGCTTAAATGAAAGAAATGAACTACACTATCACATAAAATTAAACTAAGAACAAGGAATAAGAAAGCGTTGAGGCAGCCACGTCGATGGCTTGGCGTCTTCACAACCTTGCTTGGGAGCTCTAAGAGTTGTGGAGTTGCTTAGGTAGATCATGAGCAAAAGTGGAGGGGGGTAGGCCCTTTTGTAATGGAGGGAGAAGGCCAAAAATCATCCTCGGGTCAACAGTGACAGCTTCAAGCGTCATTGAAGACCCACCACATGCGTCGCCCTTACCCTTACCCTCGTGCCTTCAATGCTCCAACTGCCTCTGCATGCCCCGAACTGCTTGTCATGCTCGCACGCTCTGGCACACGCTGGTCCGTGCTGCCGCTGCCACGCTACTCCCTGCGCTTGCACTTGTGCGCTGTTGCTGCTCCTCGCGCGTGCACATGCCTTTCTATGCTGCCGCTTCAATTGCTAATTGAGGGTGGTTGCAGGGATTTGAACGCACGCCCCGCCCTTGAGAGTTTCCTTCATGCTCGTTGAGCTAATGTAAACACGTTTATATCACATAAACTGTCTATTTACGTGTGTTCTTAGGCATAGAATTGCATCACATATTATAAATATTCCATAACATGCATCATCTTGCATTTAGGGCAGTTTGTATAAAATTTAGGTTAATTGTCTCCTTTTATGGCCAGGGATAGGGAAACTTGTTAATCGGGGCCTCGGATTGAAGATCCAATCGTACAAATCTGATCAGGGCGACGATTGGAGTTCAATGACTCCAGGATCGCCTTGATTAGACATCTGTAGCACCAGATGGAGATCGAGGAACCCTAAAGATCAAGGGTCAAGATGGTGCCAATCCGCACTTCAAATAACAAATTCGACCGCACGGATGGGTTCGGATCGATGATTGTAGCCTAACGACACAAAAATCGGTCCAATCCGACACCCGTGGCACCGTCTACAACACTCAGAAGATGGATGGCCAAGATGGTGCCATGTGGCACCATCCTAGCCACCCAATCGACCCTCAGAACTGCCCCAGCATCTCCAATGGGTTTCCAACATGCCATTTGGGCCGTTGGATCAAAATCCAACGGCCGCAATCATGCGCACCTGAGATCACAATCACAACAAAGTCGCCACCGTAGCATAGCGGTCAAGCGCGTTGCGTGAGCGCGCGATGCACGTTTGAATCCTCATCCATAGCGCGTGGGCGAATAATTGTGATCGCGCGATTGGCTGGGAACGGTGCTGATCGTCCAATCGGGCGTACGCAGGATCAGACGCCCCTCACGCCAGATCTGACGTGCGATCAGGCGGTCATAAGCTGAAGAGCGGGCACAGGCGAGGATCGATCTCGACCGTCCGATCTCACGATCGGATGGCTGAGATCACCCAAACTTGTACGGGTACATTTAGGCATGGAAGAGGAGCGGGCACACACATCACCTGCATGTCAGCCACATTCTGAGCTTTAGTGACGAATAAATCCATCACTAAAGGCCCTGAATTAATGTTTTTGATATTGTACTGACCAAAATGCTCCCAATCCTTGTAACTATAAAAGGAGACCCCTACCCTATGAATTTCTCATCCCTTCTCTTCTCTCACCCCTTCCAAAGCTCTAAGAGCTTATCCCAAACCCAGGATGCCCTTCTAGAGTAGAAATCATAATTTTTCCACCTTCATCCTCCTTCGTGTAACATCCCGCAGTTGTCATCTCTCTACATTCAAGAAGCGGATCCTACGACGATGACGACGTGCTGCTTCATTCCCATTCCTGCCGCTTTGTCCTCCTTCTCGCTCAGTTCCCAATCTTCTAGGCGTCGTCCCGTTCGGCTCTTTCTCCAAGCAATCATCGAGGAGGATATTTCTCTCTCCATTCCCTTTATTGCTTTCTAGTGTAGATTTCCCGCCTTCTAGTCGTAATGAGTAGTGTAATGAACAACTTCTTATAATGAAATCCATGTTTATTCTACATCCCTTTTGCTTTTATTTATAATATTCTCTCTCTCTCTTCTATATTATTTGTTAATAGATAGCTAGTTTTCAACCAGCTAATCTGTTTCGTGACAAACAAATAAAATGCGTATTTTTAATCAAACGTCCACCTTCCTGTGTTCGACCTGGAACTTCTTTACGACTTTTCGGTATAAATTTTATCTGTTGAAAGGATTTCTTCACGACTCAAACTACAATGATGGGTTTTTGAATCCAACTCTGAACGCGTAGTTTTCCTCACTCAACATTTTAGTGCCGTTGCCGGGGAGGTGATGCTCTTTGACTCTTCGCATTTTCTATCTTTTCTTATTGTGATTGTAGGTACTCTTTTGAGATGAGCAAAAGCAGTAGATTGGAGCAAAGTGTTGTTGAAGGTTTTGTAAGTTTACCCCGACCTCCCACCCATTAGTTTTCATTCCACCATGTAATAGCACAAACATAAATCAACCTAGGTGTTCTTACAAACCCTAAGGTTAGTTTTGATTGTTTGTTTGACACCTACACCCGCCTTACCCTTGGCATTTAAAAAGAAAAATTAAAAAATCTCACAGATGTACACAACCTCATCTGATTTTCAAACTCAACAGGTAAACCGATCTTTGGAACCGGTACACACATCCAAACACATAATTGAGTAGAAATCAGATTAGGTAATCACTTGTGTGCCTAATTAAGTGGTGCAACAGGCCGATTGTTTGAGTTGATTAGGCCGCACCACTTCAACTAAAATCAACTCATTAAGTAGCTACCATATAGGTTCAACTCATAGGGATTTACCAAGCACTCCACATTCTTTTAAGCTTCAAAGGAAAACATCTTCACCTATGCTTTCAAAACCTGGTGTGCCAAAAAAACTTGATTGAAAATACCTAAAGTTGAATCCTAAAAGCTACTAAGCAAGATTTGAACCCTAAAATTCACCGCATCAAAAATAATCTTGCTTGAAAACCATTGGTTGTGCACGCACACACACATCAATCAATCATTAAGGGCACAACCCAGATAAAGGGCCCATCACATTCCAAAGCACATTCAAACCTAACCCTAATTAAAATGGAGTAGACGTTGGCCTTAAGGATTAGATCCGCTCTTCGGAGCCCAGAACGAGATTATTTTCGATTAGTCAGTTTCTACCATTCAATCTGATGTCTAGCTAGGGGAGTAGAATCAAACAATTGCGGTTGGGGGTACACTAGGAACTGGAGGTGCAAGCCAAAGGAAGAACCTTCTCCCAATCCCTCCCTCTAACTGGTTGGATTGAACGGAAAGAAGTAGATCAAATCATTTCTTTATCTCATGATGGGTTTTAGGAGTCTATAGGTCTTTAGGCTAGCCCACTTAAGGATAGGTTTGTTTGTATTGCAGGGTGCCTTTCTTCCTCCTGTCTATCATGAATCCTTCCACATTTTATATGCATTCTCGCTCTTTCCCTCCTGTTTTGACTTATCCTCAACATGATGAATATCTCGACTCGTACTGTAATCAACAATCCATTTGTTGGGATAACTCTGATTGGGGATACAATTCCGGACTTCTATGTTCAGGATTTGACCCTAGACACCATCATCAAGATTTTTATCCTTCTCAGAGCCACATCGATTATAGATCGTCATCCCTTCATGGACAACCTAATACGATCTACAATCAAGAAGGATACCATGATCCTTACTCATCCCCTGAATATATTGCCTTTAGGTCATCATCACCTTATGAACAACCCGAATTGACCTATTATCAGGAAGGGTATCACAAATCTCAATTCGTTAACTCCTCTGCACTGATCCCAAACTCGCCCAACCTTGAACCAACCCATTTGGTTTAGGTTAACCAGGTCCAAGATAAGGTTTTGGCTAACTTGAGGAATACTATACAATCTTTAGAAGCCCAGCCAATACCTTACACTAAATAATTGGAGGCCCTATTTGAAATGATTGATGATCTGAACAAGTATTTGTTGGATTGGCTCTAGAATGTTAAGGATAAGGACCTAGGTGAGTTTTTACTTGGGAAGTTAGCAAAATTGAGAATGAGATTTGTGGTTGCTTTAGTTCAATCATGGGATGATTCCCAGGATGAACCCCCTTTAGGAGAGACAATTTCAGAACCTACTCAGGCACCTGTTGGGGGGGACACATGTTACGAGGCTGACCAGATTGACCTAGAGCAACCAATTAAGGATGATATGATTTCTTCACCTGAAATCCTCGAGCTGGGGCACGAGGAAACGTATGTCTTTATGGATCAGAAAGTAATTGATGATTTTGAGACACACATTAATACGGATTTAGATTTCTTTGATTATGAAGGTGAAGAATCAATTTATGAAGTCTCACGTGGGTTTACAGAACACTATTTTTGTGAGACAACTGGGCTTGAGGAATCCGGTAGATCATATGATGGCCCAATAACTAAGGAAACTGATCTTATTAGGGTTTCTATGGCAGATTCAAATCCCTGCATTAAGGATTTAATTCAACGCCCTGATTCTCAGTTTCACCCCATTGAGCTTCCTGATGATTCTATTTTTGAGATAACTAGACCAAAGTCAATTCTGATTCAGTCACATCTTTTAGACTTGGAAATTTTAGATGGGGTGATTAATATATAGGAGGCCTCGGAATTTCACATTCTGAAGGAGGATAGGAGTTGGGAAATATTGATTTAGGAAGTTAACTCTGGAGGAAGCAGAAGATCGAGTCTAAGGGTTCCAGTTAATCTGACACCATCAAACCAAGACCCTTACGACATTTGTTCTGAGGATGTCCAACCTAAGCATACATTCATTGATTATCCTTTTGATCTTGAATTCTCTGTAACCTGACTTTTTGGTCTTGGGTTGCATCCTCATAAATCGCAGGCCCGACACAGCTTGCATACTGATTTCAGGTTCTGGGTAATTTTTATCCAAAACCTTGATATACTTGACCATGGGGTATGGGTTTGCATTACAATCTGGTCCACACCTGTGGACATCTACTTGTAGGTCCTAAGGCGAATCCTTTTATTCTGATTTTGACCTGCACCTGTGAATTCGTTATTTCTTCTTCTTTGTATAGTGTGCCTAGCTGAAGGCACTAAATTCAGCACACATACAATTTCTGTTTATCTCATAGAAGACTCGTTATTCATGCAATTCAAGTGCTTTCGACTCTACTCCACTATGTTTCATGTCTTTTTAATACAATGAGGACATTGCATTAGATAGGCATGGGGGGTGGATATTCATCTCTGAATTATTTCGTCAGCTCCGTAGATTCATTTTGTTTTCTTTTTGTTTATATAAAAAAATATTAAAAAAATTGTGGAATTAGGAAAGAGAACTTAGGCTTGAGAAAATTTTCAATCTTAGGAAATAAAACTACATGATTTGAACACGAAGACCCTTTAGGTCTTCGGACTTAATCAGCCCAGGTATCCACTAAAATGTGGATTTGTTTCTCGACTCTTCGCCATCCTAAATTCTATTTTATTTTGATTAAATAAGTTTGGGTGATAAGTACACGACTTATCAACCCGCCCTCTGATTCGAGGGAACTTTAAGTCTAAGCATCTACACACTATTCGTCACTGACTCATTGTTCGATGGTTTTAATGGAAATTGGGTAGTTAATGAACCTTCTAGGGTGATATGGCTGACAAGTTATCGTGGGTAACAACCCATAGGTCTAGATCCCAGTCATAGGACCACTCTCTTCTTACTGCCTTTAGGTAAATCTTAGACCAAGGAAGCCACCTACTTAAAAGAAAGAAGTTCAAAAAAAGAAAAGAAAAAGAAAAAAAGAAAAAGGAGAAAAGAAAGAAAAAGAAATAAAAGAAACAAGTCACACTTCGCCGCACGAGTATGGCTGGCAAGTTGTCAGTGGTAATAGCTCATCGATCGGTTGTCTAGATCCCAGCTCAAGAAATGCACATAAAAATTCCTACAACACTAAGGAAAAAGTGGAGAAGTAGAATAAGCCGGGGAGATATACACTGGATTCACCCTTGTGTTGACCCCATAAAAAAATAAAAGTAGGGAGAAAGCTATCGATCATATAGATACACCATCAGGCAGATTTCTTTCTAAGGTCACCTAGGGGTGTAGAAACCTAAAGTCCATTCTGATTGCCAATCAACGAGTCTATCACATTCACAAAAAGATGCTTAGAACTTAGGGTTCTCATCAAATCTTGGGTGGGTTGGGTGGCCATAGAAAGCCACTCTGTAACCCTAAACTCAAAAATCCAAAAAAATTGGAAAAGAAGAAAAAGAGAAAAAGAGATTCGACTTTGAATAAGGTGAGAACTTGAGAAGGTCTACATTTTGGCAAATGCTTGAGCACTATTGTGTCTTTGAAAGTTCAGGTCCTATGTAAAAATTTCTTAAGTGTTTAAAATAACTATTGCTCAAGAAATCTGACTTAATTCTCTTATAAATAGCATGTAGTTTTGCTATGGACTAAAAAAAGATAGGCATGGGGGTGTGATGTAAACACGTATATATCACATAAACTATCTATTTATGTGTGTTCTTAGGCATAGAATTGCATCACATATTATAAATATTGCATAACATGCATCTTGTTTCATTTAAGGTAGTTTGTATAAAATTTAGATTAATTGTCTCCTCTTATGGCCAGGGACAGGGCAACTTGTTAATTGGGGCCTCGGATCAAAGATTCAACCGTATGGATCTGATTAGGGTGACGAATGGAGTTCAACAACTCCAAGATCACCCTGATCGGACATCTGTAGTTGCATATGGAGATCAAGGAACCCTAAAGATCAAGGGTCAAGATGATGCCAATCTGCACTTCAGACAATAAATCCGATTGCACAGATGGGTTCGAATCGATGATTGTAGCCTAACAGCGCAAAAATCGGTCCAATCTGACACCCGTGGCATCGTCTACAACACTCAAAAGATGGATGGCCAAGATGGCTCCACATGGCGCCATCCCAACCGCCCAATCGACCCTCAAGACCACCGCTGCATCTCCAAAAGTTTTCCAATGCGCGATCTGGGCAGTTGGATCTTGATCCAACGGCAGCAAGCTTGCGCACCTAAAATCACAATCTCAACAAAGTCGTTGCCGCAGCACAGCGGTCAAGCACATTGCCCGAGCACGCGACACGCGTTCAAATCCACATCCGTAGCGCATGGGCGAATAATCGTGACCAAGCGATCGGCTGTAAACGGCGCTGATCGCCTAATCAGGATTATGCAGGATCAGACGTCCCTCCTCACGCTAGATCTGATGCGCGACCAGGCGGTGCGAAGCTGAAGAGCGGGCGCGGGTGAGGATCGATCTCGACCGTCTAATCATAAGATCACCCAAAGATGCACAGGTGCATTTAGGCATGGAAGAGGAGCGAGCACGCGCGACGCGTGCACGTCGGCTACGTTTAGACCTTTAGTGATGGATAAATCCATCACTAAAGGCCCTGAATTAATGTTTTTGATATTGTAATGACCAAAATGCCCCCAATCCTTGCAATTATAAAAGGAGACCCCTACCCTACGAATTTCTCATCCCTTCTCTTCTCTCACCCATTTCAAAGCTCTAAGAGCTTGTCCTAAACCCGGGATGCTCCTCTAGAGTAGAAATCATAATTTTTCCACCTTCATCCCCCTTTGTGGAGCATCCTGTGGTTGTCCTCTCTCTACATTCGGGAAGCGGATCTCGCGTCGACAATGACGTGCTGCTTCGTTCCGTTCCTCCTACTTCGTCTTTCTTCTTCCCACTCCGTTCTCCATCTTCTAGGCGTCGTCCTATTCGGCTCGTCCTCCAAGCAATCGTTGAGGAGGATATTTCTCTCTCCATTCCCTTTACTACTTTCTAGAGTAGATTTACTACTTTCTAGAGTAGATTTACTACTTTCTAGTGTAGATTTTTCGCTTTCTAGTCGTAATGAGTAGTGTAGTGAACAACTTCTTATAATGAAATCCTTGTTTATTCTACATCCATTTTGCTTTTTTCTATAATATTCTCTCTCTGTTCTATTTATTATTTGTTAAATAGATAGCTAGTTTTCGACCAGCTAATCTGTTTCGTGACAAACGAATAAAATGCATATTTTTAATCAAACGTCTACCTCCTTGTGTTTGACCCAAAACTTTTTTACGACTTTTCGATATAAATTTTATCTGTTGAACAGATTTCTTTGTGACTCAAACTACAAGGACGGGTTTTTGAATCCAACTCCGAACGTGTAGTTTTCCTCACTCAACATGACCAAGGCCGTTCTTTGTTGCAAAGAAGAATTATGGGTGCATGGTGGAGATGATCTCTCAGCCATTGGGTCAAGATCCAACGATTGAGAGTGGAAGATGCCTTGATGAAGAGTGGGTGTTGGCCGTTGTTGGGCGGCCTAGATGGCTCCACGTGGTGCCATTTAGACCGTCCCTCTTCTTTCTGTTGTAGGAGATGCCACGATGCTTGGATCGCGATGATTCTCGAGCTGTCAGACTACGATCATCACTCTGGATCCATCCGTATGGATGGATATTTCATCCGAGGCCCATAAGGATGTCGCATTGCCCCCTGGCCATTGATCTTTCTCGAGCTTATTGTGGGAGCTACGGAGATCAGATTGAAGTGATTTCGAGTCTGTTGGACTCCATTCGTCGATCCAGAACCATCTGTACGATCCGATCACTCATTTGAGACCTGTTTCAAAATGGACTTGTGCACATGGTCATTAAACATTGATTCTAAGCGATTAAAATGTAAAGATCATTTAATATGCATTCAATGATCCCAAGCCATTATAATCTAACATTATTGCACAAGTACCCTCAAAATTGACTATAATTGATGTTATTAACACTTGTAATTGTAGAGCCATCATACCCCCATGCCCATCCCTTGTTAGTCCCTAGCAAGGTTTGACCTAAATGCTATTTACAACTAAAATTTGGAATTAATTGCTTAGGTAGAAGTTGCTTGTCAACTGGAAGAAATTTCTATTAAGAACCTAACTCACTATGACTCAACAGTGCCTGGGTTGCCTGCCAAATGCCGACTGCCCGAGTCCTTGCCTTATTCTATATAGAAGCAAATACATTTTTTTTTCTTTTTCATCTTTTCTAATTTTTTTGGATTTTTGGTGTTGAGGATTTCAAGGTATCATTTTACAGCTACCCAATCCACCCAAGACTTGAAAAAGATTCTTAGTACTAAGCATCCTATTGTGATAGTGATAGACTCACTCAACGACAATTAAAATGGACTTTGGGTTTCTATGCCCCCAGGTGACCCGGAAGGAAAAATGTTGCCTAAAGGTGTATCTATGTGACCGGTAGCTTTCTCCCTACTTTTTATTTTTGTCAGGTTAACACAAGGGTGAACCCAGTGTATATCTCCCCGGATTATGCTACTTCCCTCCTTAAGTGTTTTGGAGTTCTTTTGCATTTTATGAGCTAGGATCTGGACAACTAGCCAATAGACTGCTACCCACGATAACTTGCCAGCCATACTCGTACGGTGAAGTGTGGCTTATTTCTTATTTCTTTCTCCTTTTCCATTATTATTATTATTATTTAAGTAGGTGGCTTTCCTGATCTAAGATTTACCTAAAGGGAGTAGTGAAAGGGAATGGTCATGTAGCTGGGCTCTGGACAACCTACCAATGGGCTGTTACCCATGACAACTTGCTAGTCATACCACCCTAGAAGGTTCATTAGCTACCCAATTTCCATTAGAACTACCGATGAGTGAGTCAGTGCAAAACGTGTGTAGATTCTTGGACTAAAAATCCCCCCAAATCAGAGGGTGGGTTGATAAGTCATATACTTATCACCCTACATTATTGGCCAGATTAATATACACTAAGGTGGCGAGGACTTGAGACCAAGTCCACATTTAAGTGGACACCCAGACTGATTAAGTCTGAAGACCTGAAGGGTCTTAGCGATTAGGTCCCTAACGTATCATTTCCTAAAGTCGACAAGCTTTTAATAGCTAAGTTTTCTTTTCCTAATTTTATTTATTTTTTGATAAAATTAGTTCAAGCTGACAATTTTGTACTCGAATCCTATGAATTATCACCCCCCCATGCCTAAGTTGGACACTATCCTCATTGGAAAAATAAATGTATGCAAGGGAGTAAGGAAAGAAATCACCTGAGTTGTAATCGTGAATTCGGTCAGCTTGAATCTTTTGGGTTGCCTCCCAGGAATCTCTAAGTTTAGTGCCTTTACCTAGGCATGATGCATAAGAAAGACTAGTCTGGGTCAAGGAGGTGAAAACAAAATCATCCAAACCCAGAGTCTGAAGTCTGTAGATGTGAACTAGGTTGTGGTGGAGTACCATCCCTAAAGGAAGGGAACCCTGCAAATGGTGTACCATGCATGCCCGTGTCTATTCCTCTCTTAGTCTGCGGGCATGCAGAGAAGTTGATTTCGACGAGTGCAACCCGAATCTAAAATGTTGGACACTAAAGATATAGGTTTTGTAATTAGCTTGTGTCCCTTTAAAATTGTAATCCCTCAAAGGCATATCAATTCCAATGCCTTCAGGTTGCGAGATTTCAATTCTGATAAGGCATGTAACCAAATCAAGAGTTTCACAATGAGCCCTAAAATCAAGCGTGAGGTCTCTCCCCAAATAAAATTCCATCCCTTCAACTAGAGTTTCATTGCTTATTCCCTCCCATTCTGTAACCCGAAGAATATTTTCTTCAACCTCTTTCATATTAGACTCAATTTTCGAGGTTGCATTAGAGGTAGGGCTAATCTCATCCTCTAGCTCAGATTATTTCCCTTGGTCCTCCTCTAAACTTGTGATGAGGGTTTCAAATGATTCGAAATCGGTTATTTCTGAATTGTAATGCCACACCCCATATTCAATTTTGGATGTCTCTTTCACCAAATCAATTTCCTTGGGAAGATTAAATTTGAATTCAAAGACATGATCCCCTAAATTCTTAGTTTCCTCTTGATTTTTGCCCTCAACCTTCCCCAAGGAATCCTTAATGACATTTTCTAACGAGTTGTCCAATAATGGAGGCTTATCAATGGTGGACCAAACCAATTTTGGGCAACTAGGTGTAGTCCAATTCATCATTATGGGGCCTTGCTTCTTGGATTCAATAAGAGGGGTTATTTTCAACAGTTTTCTTTGGCCCTCTTCCTCTAGTTGTTGGAACATATCCATCATGGCTTGTTTCCCTTTAATCAATTCTTGATTCTGTCTTTGTAACTCCAATTGAAGGCTATCAAGAACTAATCGGGTGTCATTAGGTTTCCCTGGGATTTGTTCCTTAGTATTTAAATCAGAGTTGGGAGGGTATGGTTGAGGATGTGTGCTAGAGTCCGTACTAGGGTTTAAGTTCTTGGGTGGGTCCTCTATTCTATCATTTTTAGGGTCCAATTCTTCAAGAGGAACCATTTTCTATTTTGTCCTACTCCAGAATAATTGAGGGTTTAAGTCCTCCCAGTCGAATTCTTCATCAGGAGTCTAAATCAGGGTTTGAGCATTCTTGATTTTTCTAGGTTTATATTCATCATTTGATTTCCTTTTTTCCAAAATCCCTTCCAATCCATAGGAGAGATCCTTGAATTCAGTTGACCTATCTTGGTTAGGGTCCTAGGCAGGGTAGGGGTCTTGGTGTTGTCCTAAAGTGTAGGTCTTATCAAATTGGTCAGTGAGTGGGTAGGACCTAAAAGAAGAGCCATCAAAAGGGGAGTCAAGGTAAGGATCCTCAAGGTTTGGATCATATCCCTGAGTGGGTGGGTTGGAAGTATCCTAATAGGAGGTTTTGATGCATGTTGAGTAAAATTGGGATAGTTGGGATAAGGGAGGTATTTTGGGTACTCAGGTCCTGGATTAAGTCCCTGACTAGGTGGTTGGTTATCCCAAGTAAATTGTGGATATAGCCCACTTGGGTTAGAAAACAAATCATGTTGGGGATAGTTTGAGTAGGATGGATAAGCATTAAAATCCATGGGTTGGAAGAAGTAGAGGGATGAGAGAAATAAGTGTGCGCAATTGGGTGCAAGGACCCAATGCCAAAACAAGTGTTCCCTCACAGGAAAGATTGAGATGTGTGATTTTTAGGATTTAAATCTTGCTTTAATGGCTTCTAAAGTTCTCACTTGTTTACACCTTCAAACACAGCACAAATGTATAGGCACAAGGTTGGTGAAAATTGATTTTCTTTAAGACCTTTCGTGTGACTATATAAAATCAAAACTCCCTAGTGTGGAAGATCCTAGGGTGTGTAGCTTCTATTCAATGAATCATTTTTAAGATTTTGTCAAGAAGGGTCCAATCAAAACAAGCAATGACCCTATCCTAATCGAAATCGAATGAGCTTTTCAAAAATTGATTTCAAAATTTTTTTGAGGACGATAGACCACTCAAATTCACATTTTTTTTAGAGGGGGTCAATCTGTCCAAAAGTTCTAGATCAGTGCGCAAGTTTAAGATTTTGATCAGAACAAGTACTAATCAATTTCAAATTCAAAAATGATCTTGCGAAGTGTAGAAAATTTCAAGATCTTTCCAAAAATATAAATTTCTCACAAATCCAAGCTGTGTGGAGTTCACAGCAGTAAGAACAATCTACATATCTCCAAAACTTAGGACAACCTTGTGCACTTTCAGTAGAGAATTTCTCATGGCCAAACCACAAGGAGTTTTGCTCTAAAAATTGAAGGGAGTTCTCCTACTAGAAGGGGCTTCTCTGAGATTTTTTTCAAAATTTCTAGAGGTGTAGAGGGTCCTCGAATCGTGTCCTCAACCTGAGTCCAGAAAATGATCTTGCGAAATTAATGGGTTGTGGACTTAATGGTGGTGTTTTTCTTCGACAAACAAATGAAAGGGGTTTTCTTAAAACACCACCATTTTTCTTGGTCCAAAGATGAGAAGTTACCTTTGGATCGTGGGAAGACAAGATCAAACCTTTAGGTCAATGGCAGCCTTCTTCTTGCTCTTCCCTTGATCCAACCTGACTCATTCTTCTCCCATTGCCGATGCACGAGGTTCCTGCAACCACAAGAAGAGAGAGAAGAGAAAGTTAGATAACACGAATATAAATAATGACCAAGAAAATGAAAGTGAAAAAGAGATTCAGTGCCTCCCCGACAACGGTGCCAAAAACTGACATTCACTGGACAATTTTGTGTTAAATCATTCGTTGTTGCAGTCTTACGACATCAATTTTAAATAAGAATAAACGGATGTGAGTCCGAGTGTAGAACACAGGGAGGCATGAAATTGGATCAAATACTCGCTTTTTGTCACAAAAATTCATTGTTTGTTTTGCTTGCAAACCAGATAGAACGAGAAAGAAAGGGAAAGAGAGAGAGAAAGAGAGAAAGAGAGAGGAGAGATAGGTTTAGAAATCCATGATAAAATATGAGGATAATATATAAATGATCTATTCTATTAATTATCAAATGTTGTAATCCAGAAAATATAGAGGAATGCTTAAATGAAAGAAATGAACTACACTATCACATAAAATTAAACTAAGAAACAAGGAACAAGAAAGCGTCGAGGCAGCCACGGTGGTGGAGGAGCTTCCGTTGGCAGCTTGATGTCTTCACAACCTTGCTTGGGAGCTCTAATAGTGGTGGAGTTGCTTAGGTAGATCATGAGCAAAAGTGGAGGGGGGTAGGCCCTTTTATAATGGAGGGAGAAGGCCAAAAATAATCCACGGGTCAACAGTGATAGCTGCAAGCATCAGTGAAGACCCACCGCATGCGTTGCCCTTGTCCCCACCCTCCCGCTTCAATGCTCCAGCTGCCTTGGCACGCACTATGCTCCTTATCGTGCATGCGTGTGTTGGCACACGCTGGTCCTCGCTGTCGTTGCCGTTGCTACGCTGCACCATGCACTTGCGCTTGTGCGCTGCTGTTGCTCCTCGCACACACGTGCGTGTGTGCCTTACTGTGCTGCCGCTTGAATTGCTAATTGAGGGGGTCATGGGGATTTGAACCCACACCCCTCCCTTAAGAGATGCCTTCACACCTGATGAGCCAAGATAGTTCTTTGTCGCAAAGAAGAATTATGGGCATGCGATGGAGACGATCTCTTAGCCGTTGGATCAAGATCCAACGGCTGAGGGTGGATGATGCCTTGATGAAGAGTGGGTGCTGGCCGGTGTTGGGCAACCTAAATTGTGTCATGTGGCGCCATGTGGGCCGTCCATCTTCTTTTTGTTGTAGGAGATGCCACGGTGCTTGGATCGCGATGATTCTCACGCTGCCAGACTGCAATCATTGCTTCGGATCCATCTATATGGTCAAATTTTTCATTAGAGACCCGTAAGGATGTCGCATTGCCCCTGGCTATTGATCTTCCTTGAGCTTGTTGTAGGAGCTAAGGAGGCCAGGTCGAAGTGATTTCAAGTTTGTTGGACTTCGTTCGTCTATTCGAATCCATCTGTATGGTTCGATCTCTCATCTGAGACCTATTTCAAAATGGGCTTGTGCACATGGTCATTAAACATTGATTCTAAGTGACTAAAATGTAAAGATCATGTAATATGCATTCAATGCTCCCAATCCCATTATAATCTGACATTATCGCACAAGTACCCTCAAAATTGACTCTAATTGATGTTATTAACACTTGTAATTGTAGTGTCATCCATTGACCAAAAGCCCTGACCTAGTTGGTCTTATTGGTCTCTCGCTCCAGCTATCGAACACATCCCCTGCTGCACTACCTCTTCGACCTCGACAGAGGTCCATCGGCTTCCAACCTTCATGAAACCATCACCAACGCACTTGCAGTCCTACGGCGATCCTTCTAAGCTTCTTTGATGTGGCCGCGAGGTTGTATTTGTGATTCCAGGTACCCGCCGGAGCTCCGCGTTGCCCTTGTCTTCTCTGGTCCCGTTCGCTCATCTCTAGCTCCCAAGTTATCCAGATGCAGATCGCAATCGACGCAAAGCATCTCCAGGTTCCTTCCCAGGTAGCCAATTGAAGCTGCCAGCTATGAATACGCCCACAATTGGGAGCTCCACCTCCTGCTACTCGCACAAGAAGAATCCGTAGCATTTAGTCCCACATTGTGTGGGACAAAAGCCTAGCCACACATAAAAGGAATTTGTACGGTAGCCTTATCACCTTCGTATCACTGGGGTCAGGTCCCTATGCATGCACCCTTGCACACGCACTTCACACATGCCTGTCCACGCCCTCGCCTGCGCTCACACGTCATGGGTCTGGGCGGTGGATCCATCTACTTGTTACCCAGGTCTAGTCCATTCTAAGCTTGGAAAGGAAGAAAGAGAATATGAGAGAGAGGGGGGTGGGTTTTGCTCCCTTGGGATTTAAGACCTCTCCTCTCTCAATACTTAGCGAAACTCTGAAGAGTCCCTTGAGCCTCTGTGGGATCGCTGCTGTGTTGTTCCTTAGCTCTGAAGCTCTTAAGAGAGCCTTGTGCTCTTTTGCTGCTGTGTTCTTCTAAGGCTCTTGAGTGAAAGAGAGCCTTGAGCTCTTGTGAGGCCGTTAAGCCCCTTCTGATAAGGCGTCTGAAGCCTGTGGTTGTCATCTGAGGCACTTTGCTGGTTACTATTCGAATATTTGGATAACTTAACTAACATGAATTATTGATGTGGTTTACTGTTCATTTATTTGAATACTTGTGAACTTAAACTTAAAGGGTTAGTTTGGTGATTCAAATCACCATTTTAACCCGATCTTTTTGCATTATTCTTTTGGTTTTTATTGAAATATCATTATGATTATTATTGATTTCAATTGCATATATATTTCTTATGATTGGTGAATTGAATTGCACAATTACTCCTAGCGAACGATCTCAGACTCCTTTTTGAATCTGAGTTTTATAAATTTAAGTGTTTGTATGATTTTGTCAATTATACTACAATGCATATATTTCTTAACACTTGACGAAACCATATAAACAAGATTTGCATGCATTTTGTAAATACAAGCATTCATGCATTTTAGGAGAGGAAGATAGTGAGATAGGGCCCTCATTCCCATATATTTCTACCACGTTTCTACCACCTACAATAATTTCCTAACAAGCTAATTGTCTACCCACAAAAATCACAAAATATCCCAATAGTTCCTTTGTCATCACCCTTACCCCTCACCTATATATTCCCCAACCCCACTCCCATGCATAGGTCGTCGGTACCCACCTTCATCACCATTGCCATACCCCATAGGCACTCGCACTCTCACACACTTGCATGCACCACTCCAGCATAGCTGGCCACTTCCTCACTTCTCCTCTCTCCCACTCTTCCTTTCCCATTCATAGCTCCCTCTTACTAGTTGAGAGGGAACACTATGCACAAGAGGCAAGCTCTCCATGGTTGCAAACACCACGGTGAGTTCCACCACCGTCCAGCTTCCTCGAAAGCAGGTGGATGTGGTGGGTTCTTTTTATTGTTGCTTTGATAGTTTTATCGTCGTGTACTTTTATAGCCATTAGTGTTATTTTGAGCTCTTGGAGCTCTTCCTCAGTTCACATTGTAGATAGTCTATCGCGACTCATTTTTCACACTCACTCACCAGATAGCTTCTTAGTTATCTGGAGAGCGGACCACGCATTTGACCATCCACTCGTAGCCAGTTAGTCACAGCCACCCCTAGCACCTTCTCTCTTTCCCCTTTCCACTGGCTAATTGAGAAGTGTAGCCGATGGAAATTGTGCCAGGCAGTCACTTGCCTCACTATTTTCCCCTGCGCAATTTAATGCAATCGACAAGCTTCTCAGCTCGTCAGTTTCCCACTCTCTCTCTCTCGACACTCGCACCCGCTTCAGCTAGTGGCACGCTCAATTTAGTGCACCACTCGTCACGCCCACACTCAAGCACACCCTCAATAGCACACACATCCACATACAAACACACACATACTCCTATACATATGCATACACATACATATATACTCACATACACATGCACAAACATACACATTCACATATACATATATATAGATATATATACATATATAGATATTCCACACACCCGTTCCTGTATTTGCACATACACATATAAATCCTCCCATTCACCATCCCACTCACATTTCCCATTACCGTGCATTACATCACAAGTGTATAAGAGAATACATTCACGATATTTGCACACATCAGGCATCTCCATACACACTCCCACACGTCCACTCCACACCTGCACGCATCACATAGCTAGGGTTAATCGCGTCTCTTTAGACGACGGTTAACCTAGCATGGTGCTACATTCCTATTGAATCTCTAATTCAATCCCCCCCACTATATATTATGTAGTTATACATATATGTATAAAATAGATATCTATATATCTTATACATATCTATATATATACATATAAATAAGCTAATTAGTTTCATTCATTTCCATTCTGCATTTCTTTTTGTAATTCCTTTCATCGTCTCTTTTATTTGTTGATTAAGAAAAGATAAAAAAATTGTAAAATAGAAAAGATAACTCTTGACCTTGTAGGTACATAGTCTTGCATGTGGTAAGATCATTTTTGATTGATTTTGGTGTGTAGTCAAGGACTCATTTTTGAGGTGTACCTCAAGGACAAGAATATCACAAAAAATCTAAAAGTAAGAAAAACCTAAAAATGTAATAAATGAATGGAAATCACCTGCTATTAGGATTTGTGTAGAAATTAACTAACCCAAACCTACCTCACTAAGTTATACCCTAGGCCTAAAATTGACAATCTTAAAATCTGATTTAATTTAGGTAAAATAAAATTGATAAACTTGTGTAGAATTGCTTATAGGTAACCGCTTCCACTATACACATTTTTATGCTAATATCTCCTAATTAAATAACCCTACTTGTGTTTCGACAGTAAACAGCTAATGCCTTGGTAGTCATACTTGTTCGGATGCCAGATCGGTGTTTTAGGAATGTTGCATTGCAGTATAGCCAAAATAGTGTTTAAATAAATAAATTTTATTACTCAAAAAAGGTCGAACACAGGGAGCAATATGGAATTTAAAGCTCAAGATCACAATTCATAACTGAGCACAATATATAAGTAAAAGTTTAAGGCAGAATGATATAAAAATCAATGATAATTGCAAAATGAAGAGGGTAAAATGGTGATTTAAATCACCAATTACCCTTATACAGTAATAGTAAGTAGAAGCACAATATCAGAGTTAATTATAGCTTTAGAAACTCAAATCAGACATCTGAAAGTGGGATCAGACGACTTAAATGTCTGATGCTACAATGCTCTTTTCTCTTCTTTTCTTTCTCGACTATTGCTCCTTCTTCTCTTCTTCTTTTTCTTCCTTCTACTTCCTTCTCCTTCTTCTTCTTCTCTCAGGGGAGGGGAACTTCTCAGATTGGCTAGTGTCAACCAATGTTTTTAGTAGCAAAACCCTCCCCTACCCCCATGCAATCTCTCCTTCTCTCTCTGGGTTACACTCTCCCAGAGCCTTCAATAGTACCGGGTATACAGGTAATTGGACCTAGAGTGTACCCAGGACCAGGGCTGTGAGCGTGGGTCGCAGTCGAGGAGTGAAAGGTTTAGGTAGGTTATTGGGTCAGGCTAGGTCCGTGGGGGAGATGTCGTGGACGAGGCGCGTGAGGGGGGCGTGGGGGGACCTCACCCCCTATGCGTGCTGAGTCATACAACCACCAACACTTTTACAATTTATATGGGCGCAGGTGCTTTGCCGCTTTCGAGGTGGGACTATCCCACCCTCCTTCCTTCGCGCAGTCACAGCAGCAGCTTCCTTCATCTAATTGGCTTAGAGGCTTGGTCAAAGGCTTCAATTGATTGCGCAAGGAGACTCCTGGAGGTAATCCGCAGTGCCTGGACCCTGCAGGTGTGATGAGAGATTTAAGCAAGCTTGCGGCTATTGCGGTAATGGCGAAGGAGGCTGGCACACCTGAAACAATAAAATGGGCTAATAACCCTAGTTAAAATAGTTCATAAGCTTTGCCGTGAGGTGGGGAATTGAACGGCGGTGTTCGTGAGGTGGTCGAACGGTGGTGGAATGTGAGGTGTGACAGTGTGGTGTTCGGTGGAGTAGAGGGGAGGCCAATAGCCTTGAAGACTAAAGGGCTTTTGCTCTCTAGAATATGGTGGAGGTGTGGGGATAACGGTGGCCTGATTGGTGGAGTGTAGTGGATGTACGAGCTCGCCGGAGGTATGCTAGTGAGGTGGAAGACGGAGGGTGACGGGGCGAGTCGGTGGTCGAAATGAGGCGGTGAGGGTCTAAAAATGAAGAGGGGAAGTCAAGGAGTTGTTTAGGAGAGGAGGGAGACGAAGGGGAGCGGAGTTTGTGCCGGTTGAGGTGTGGTCGGTGCCGGAGATGAAGATGCTCAGAGGGAGGCGATCGACGAGGATGAAGGGGGATAGGAGCGCCAGCAGGTGCTGCACGACGCAGAAGAAGATAAGGATAAAGAATTTGCCACAGGTATTGTGGTCAGACAACAAGGGAAGACAAGGAGAATCACCAGAGCTTGAAGAGCAAATCGGTCGGAGGAGTGGAGAAGAATTTAAGGGATTCTCTAGCCAAGTTCAAGCTTGAGAAGTTCGTTGTGATCTGGGGAATCTTTTATAGGTCATCAGAGGTCGGTTAGAGCTTAGGAATCAAGCTTCCTAAGCTTGGAAAGGTCACTGGATTGGGAAATTTCTTGAGACCCAATTCTCTCATGCGTTTGCATGAGATTGGGTAAGTTCTTGGACTTAGGATTGGGTTCAAAAGGAAGGGAATTTCTTGACGAACTTCCTTTTCAAATTTGAAAGGGATTCGTCAAGAAATTAGGGAGTTCTTTCCATTTTAAGGTCGCCGGAGCAAGTAGGAATAGGATTAATGGTTGCAGGGACCTTTTTGTGTGAACAACGACAAAGGTAAGGGTCTGTTCACAAAGATTTTGAAAGTTAAGGGTAGAATTGTAATTAGGTAGGACCAATTTGCAAAGTAGGTCAAGACAAACTCATCTTGGGTCAAAATTTTGGTACAAACCTAATTTGTAACTAAAAAATCCAATGGTGAAGTTTGATTTTGGTTTTGACCATGTTTGGCTGGGTAATTTATGCAAAAATCTAAATTAGGGTAAATATCTGTCTATGGTTCTGTTTTGGGTCAAAACAGGTTCTGATACTCAAATTGAAAGTTCTAAACCCTATAGAATATTTTTCTATGAATTTTAGAGGGTTTAAGTGAATTTTATCCTGATCAGAACCTCAGTTAATTAAGCGGGTCTATTTTTAGGGTTTTAAAAGTCTTTAATTCTCAAAACACGTGCAAAACCTTTTCTGCCTGTCTTATCCCACTTGTTATCTTTTTAAGACCAATTTACCTTCATTCAACCCCTGAGAAAACCCTTGATTGTACTTCATTCATGATGAGCTGGTAAAATTTTAGTTTTAGCCCTAGTTTCTTATTTTTCTTTCATAATGAATATGCAATGACTTGTGACTCTCTGGCAGTTATGTAGGAGTATTTATTGACTTAATTGGCTCAAAATGAGCTAGTTATGGCTCATGATGGTGTTCCCATCAATACCCTAGATCCGTTTCTGCGAATCCTTTTCTTATTTTATTTTGCTAAGGGAAGAGCAAAAGATAAGCATGGGGTGTGATAATTCCATAATTTTATATTGTAATATGTCTATTTAATGATTAGTTTCTAAGATAACATGGCACATGTAGATTATAAATATTTCATCTTAATCTTTCTAAGGATATTAAGAGCCTACATGCATTTATACATAATTTGTATATAATATAATTTGTATTAATGTATGTAGGAATAAATTGGATGGAGGTATGAGCATAAGGATGGAAAATTTTTGTATGAAGAGTTGGAGTGCAAAAAGAAACTTATTCAAGAAGTTTCAAGAGCATGATGTAATGTCTCCCATAACACCTATGTTCTACCCCCTTCACTTAGGCCTCTCTTACATACCAATTTAATTCCATGAAGGGTGATATTACTATATATATTTACATTAATTATTCCTAACTAACGCTAATCTAAGGGTTGAATAGGGTAGAGTGCATTTAGTTAGGTTAGTTTAGTTAGATATGTCCATTTTGTAAATATTGCATAAGTTTGCATTTTTCTACAATTTTACCCAAACTTATATCTAGTACCTTGATATCTTTTGTGTGATATGTGCAGGTATTAGTTTTGGAGAAATTTGGAGCCCTATAGATAGGAGATTCAAGATTGAGCTCAGTTGGAAGAAGGTTGAGTCAATTAAAGCCAAACCTAATTAACCCTAGGTTTAGCCTAATTTAGGAACCTAATTAACCTTAGCCTAGAGCCTAATTGCCAAACCTAATTAGCCAACCTAGGGGCTAGCCATGAGCCTTAATTTTAGACCCAATATGGCTGGCCAAAAATAGGTCCCATCTCTTAGAAAAACAAAACCTAAACCAAACCCTATTCCTAATCTCAAAATTCATAACAGCCTGACACATGCCTAATGTTTTGACCATAACATTTTCATTTTAGGTTGACATTGAGTGATTCAAGATGGATTTGAAAGATGATTTCTATGCTACAACTTTGCTTTTATACACAATTTGAAATTCAGAGTATAATAAGGTTGAAAATTTGAGACAAGTGATGGCAATCCTATAATCCTATTGCAACAACCTCCATCCAATCCCAACAAAAACCAAACATTACCTCCTCCCTCCATTTTAGATCCAAAGATCCTTATCCTACCTATCCTAGCTATCCCCTTATATCTAATCTAAACCATCCAAATCCTTGATCTTAGGCAACCTAAACCAACCAATAGGAAGCCTCTACCTTTCCTATAAAATACTAGGCAAGCCCCCCTGTATCAATCTCTTAATTAGAAATTCCTCCACCTTCTTCCACCACCTCCTATGTAGAACACTTAGAATTCCACCATGGCCATCCACCCTTAGGTCCACCCTCTTCCACCAACCATTCCTCTACTTGACATCCTCCTCTGCATCTTCTTTGACTCCGTCGCTAGATCTCTCCACCACTGTGACTATGAGAGTAGGAGGATATCTTGTGGATCACAATGTATACTAGAGGGGAGGGGTGAATAGTATTGCCTTAAAAAATTTATTTACATAGATAAAAAATAAATCACAAAAGATTCAAGCATAGAGTACACTTGATTTATAGTGGAATGCAAACCAGGTGAAAATCACTACTTAAGTCTCCCAGCTTAGGATTTTTTCGACTAGTCCAAGCTAGTCAATCCACTAACTGTACCACTTGAATGAGGGTGGCATAACCTTTTACAATCACTTCTCTTTTTATCCTGAAGAGAAGTAAAAACCACAACCACAGATCTTCCTAACAATCTTGGGATCCATAAGTCAAAGTAACAAGATAGAATAACAGACCTAACTTGTATGGAACCTTAATAAAAGATCAAACTGAATTTTTCATAGAGGTTTGAGGCATCGTGCTTTTGAAGAACATGAAGAATGGAGTGTAGAGGCTTTTGGAATAAGCATGAGAGGCTCTACTAATTGAACTTTTGAAAGTTGTTAATAAGGTGGGTTGCATTTGACCTCTATTTATACTGAAAGTTTTGCCTAAATAGGAAACTAAATTGGTCGATCAATTAAGGTTAATTGGTCGATCAAAAGGCAATTTGGTCGATCGATTAAGGTGGTTGGTCGATCACGAATTGATTGGTCAATTTACTTGGTTGGTCGATCAAAAGGATATTTATCAACTTCCTAATATGGGTTGATTTGATTGGTTAATGAAGCTGGTTGGTCGATCAAGGTAATTTGGTCAATCAATAACCCTAAAAATTTAGTTTTGAAAAGATACACGAAAATTCATTTTTGAGCTTTAATTGAGGTTCCTTACAATAATGTCCTAGACTCAAATAAAGATAAAAAGACACATCAGCAACTATCTGCACTTGTCTCGAAAGACACTTTAATGTTTTAATCCAAGATAGTCCTGAAATGTTAGTCTAACAATAAGCATAATTTTGGTGCATCAAAACAGAGGTGCTTACATTCTCCCCCTTTTTGATGACAACAAAATTATAATTATGAAATTTAAAATAGTTTTGCATAATATCTCCCCCTTATTGTTTCAGCAAAATGTAAAACATGCTGCTGCTGATTTTACATTTGACTCCCCCTTAATCATGTAATTTAAGCATCAGAAATATCATGCAATATAAGAGAGCTAAAGAGGAACATAAAATCAAAGGAGATAATCTTCATGCGTAAATAAAGAGTCTAGATAAGCAGTGCATAAAAATAAATGTTTTGAGAAAAATTAAGTTATACATGTCAAAATAAAGATAGAAATAGATATAACAACTAATCACATGAGGTGAAATTTTGGTCGATCAAATAGTCCATTTTGATCGATCAAAGGTTTTGGTTGATCAATTTGAGAAATTGATCGATCAACCAATGAAAAATGCATTCATTAGGCAAATTGATTAAGCTCGTTTAATCTTGATAAACCTAGTGAATGACAAATTTGATTAAACCTCTCTTTTGGTAATGGTTTGTGAATATATCAGCTAGTTGATTTTCTATGTTAACAAATTATTGATTGATATCTCCTTTTAAGACATAATCTCTAAGGAAATAATGTCTAACATCTATATGTTTAGTCCTAGAGTGTTGTATTGGATTCTTTGATAGATTAATGGCACTTGTGTTGTCACACAAAATTTTGTTATTCTTATAAGATAGGCCAAAATCTTGTAATGTCTGTTTCATCCACAATAGTTGTGAACAAGCTAAAGATGCAGCTATGTATTCTCTTCAGTTGTGGCTAGTGGTACAGTATTTTATTTTCTAGAGAACCAAGAGACTAGGGAATTTTCGAGAAATTGACAAGTTCCACTAGTACTCTTTTGGTCTGTGAAACTACCCGCATAGTCATCATCATAAAAGGAATATAATTCCAATGTATCTAACTTCGAATAGAAAAGTCCTAAGTCTTATGTGTTGTTTAGATACCTAAGTATTCTTTTAACATCATTTAGATGTATTTCTTTAGGGTTTACTTGAAAGCGAGCACACAAACAAGTGCAAAATAATATATTTGGTCTACTTGCAGTTAAATGTAATAAAGATCCTATCTTGCTTCTATATAATTTCTGATCTACTGATTTAACTATGTCATCAGTTTTCAATTGGGTAGAAGTTGCCATCGATGTTTCTTTACGTTTGACTTTGTCCATTGAGAATTTCTTCAATATCTCTGCTATGTACTTCGTTTGAGCTATGAAGATTCCAGAGGTCAGCTAATCAATTTGAAGTCTGAGAAAGAACCAAAGTTCTCCCATCATGCTCATCTCAAACTGATCCTGCATCACCTTTGCAAAGTTTTGGCATAATAGATCATTAGTAGCACCGAAAATAATGTCATCAACATGTATTTGTATTATTAAGAGATCATTTTCTTTCCTTTTAGTGAATAGGGTTGGATTTATTTGACTAATTTAATTTAAATTTATTTTCAATTAGATAGGATTTTAATATGTCGTACGAAGCTCGTGCAGCTTGTTTAAGTCCATATCAAGCTTTATTTAATTTGTATACATGCTTTGGATACTTAGTATCTTCAAAACCTGGTGGTTGTTTAACATAGACTTCCTCCTTGATGAATTCGTTTAGGAAGGCACCTTTGACGTCCACTTGAAAAAGTTTGAATTTCATATGGTTGACAAAGGCTAGCAGCATCCTAATGGATTCTAGGTGAGTTACGGGAGCATATGTTTCATCAAAATCAATTCCTTCTTCTTGATTATACCCTTAGGCCACAAGTCTAGCTTTATTTCTAACTACTTCTCCTGACTCATTCAGTTTGTTCCTAAAGGCCCACTTAGTTCCTATAATGGTTTGAGATTCAGGCTTTGAAACAAGTTCTCAAACTTCATTTCCCTTGAGTTGATTTAACTCATCTTCCATTGCAATGATCCAGTGATTATTAGAAAAGGGTTCCTTGACATTTTTGGGTTCAGATTGTGAAACAAATGCGGTGAAAGCTAAACTATTAAAGGAAGATCTAGTTTGAACACCTTTAGATAATTCACTTGTCACCAATTCTTTTGGATGATCTTTCACAAATGAAATATCTCTGGGTAGTTCATTAGAAGTATTCTCTTTTGGAATGTTTGCTGGGTCAACTATTGGATCTTCATATCAATCGCGAAAGATTTTGGTTGAACTAAAGTTTCATTAAAAGATACATGCATGGTTTCCTCAACAACAGAATTCTTCTTGTTAAAAACCCTATAGGATTTACTTCTGGTTGAATAACCTAAGAAAATTCCTTTTGAACTTTTGGCATCAAACTTATCAATATTGTCCTTAGTATTAAGTATAAAGCATTGACATCAGAATATCTTGAAGTAGGAGATTCTAGGTGTTCTTCCGTGATAGAGCTCAAACGGTGTCTTCTTTAGAATTGGTATGATTAGGGTTCTATTCTGAATATAACAAGCAGTGTTTACAGCCTTAGCCCAAAAATATCAAGGTAGCTTTGACTCGCACAACATTGTGCGGTCACACTCTTGTAAAGTCCTATTTTCCTTCTCGACTACACCATTCTGAGGTGTAGTCCTAGGGAAGGCAAAGTCATGTTTTATCCCATATTGATCATAGAAATTGTTAAATGATTCATTCTCAAATTCTCCGCTGTGATCACTCCTAAGCCTAATTACTTCAGACCTTTTTCATTTTGTATTCTTCTAACTAATTTGCTAAAAACATCAATGGTTAAGCCTTTACATTTGAAGAAAGATACCTAAGTAAATATAGAAAAGTCATCAATTATGACTAGACAATAACTGCACCAACTTAGGCTTTTGGATTTAGTTAGTTCGAATAAGTCTAAGTGAAGTACCTCCAAAGGTTGTGAAGTACTAATGATCCTTTTTGGTTTGAAGGGATTTTTAGTTTGCTTACCAACTTGACAAGAATCGCAAACTTTGCTTTTCTTGAGGTTAATCTTTGGCAGACCCTTGGCGTGCTCATGTTTTACAAGTCTACTGATGTTCCTCATGTGAACATGACCTAGTCGTTTATGCCAAAGTGTTGCTACTTCGTCAGATACGACTAGACATTCAAGACTGTCGCCTTTGTCAAAGTTTACAGTATAAATGTCTTTATGTCTATTTCCCTTCAGAATAATTTATTTTGTTTCTTTATCACAAATTTTAAAACCTTTTGATGTGAAAGTAATTTTATAACCTTTATCACATATTTGACTAACAGTAAAAAGGTTATGTTTTAAGCCACTAGCAAGGTGTACATTATTAAAAGAAGTAGAAGAGTTATCAATTTGGGTAGTACCAATAATATGACCCTTGTAGTTATTCTCAAACGTGACCATATCACCTTCCTAAAGGTTGAGCTACAAGAATAGGTCTTCTTCGTTGGTCATGTGCTTGGAACAACTGTTGTCCATTATCCATCTGCTTTCTTCTCTTTCCTATCAATGGTTTGTGTTTGCGAGGCTTTATTTGATAGAGTGGCTTTAGTGTTCCATTTGTTTGTTGGAAAGTCTGCGAACCTACAAAAGAAGATTGCAATATACTTTTTGGTACCCATTTTTGTTTAGGTCCATGGTGGTTAGTTTGTGTTGCCTATTTTGGTAGGCTACCTTTCCCTTTGCTAGAACTAGATGCTTTATGATCATTTTTTGGTATATAACCTAACCCAAATTTTGTGGTGCTTTGAGTTTGTGTTCCTAATAATTTATGCAGGTTTCTACTTCCATTTGTGATCTTAGCTAGATCATTTAATAGAAT
This sequence comes from Thalassia testudinum, assembly GCA_037157565.1. NCBI lineage: Eukaryota > Viridiplantae > Streptophyta > Magnoliopsida > Alismatales > Hydrocharitaceae > Thalassia > Thalassia testudinum. Next base: position 214,734,835 of record JAZHRO010000024.1, read on the forward strand.
AGTAGAGTTTTCTTTTAGTTTGTCTATATCTACCTTTAAGTTGTTTATCTGTGATTTTAATGCAGTGATCTCAATAGATAACTCTTTGTTTTGATTATCAAGTATGTCTTTTTGTGCTCTTTCTTCACCTAATGCTTTTGCTAGGTTTTTATTTTCTATTTTTAATGATTTAGCTATATCATGCATCTCAAAGAATGCTTCTAATAATTCATCTTGAGTAAAGGAGGTTACCCCATCTTCTAGAGCGATAAGATTGAGAAGAGCTTCTTCTCCCGAGATTTCTTCTTCCTCTGAACTTGAGTCTGACTCACCCCAAGTTTCCGTGAAAGCTTTCTTCTTTCCGTCTTTCCTGAAGGTCTTCTTCTTGTCTAACTCCTTTCTGAGAAGCGAACAATCTTTCTTGATGTGTCCCTTTCTCTTGCAGTTGTAATAGGTGATTCATCATTCTTGATTTCTTCTTTCTTCTTCCTCTAGTTCTTGTCTTTAAGGAACTTCCTAAATTTTCTGGAGAGGAGGGCTATGTCTTCCTCTTCTTCTCCACTTGAGGTTTATTCAGATTCCTGTATAGCTTCAAGAGCTATAGTCTTCTTCTTTGATCTTTCTCCTTCTTGATCCCTCATGTGTTGGAGTTGAACCTCCTACTCCATAAGACTTCCAATAAGATCATCCAGTTTCAGGGTGGATAGATCTTTTGACTCTTGAATGGTGGTAGTCTTGGTTTCCCAGTTGCTGGTGTGTGAGCGGAGGATTTTTCTTACAAGGGCTTCATTCTTGATTTCTTGATCAAGATTCCGTAAGGAGTTTATGATGTCCATGAATCTTATGAACATCTCTTTTATCGACTCCCCTTTTTGCATTCTGAAAAGCTCGTAGTTTTGGGTTAGTAGATTTACCCTTGTTTCTTTTACCTTTGAAGTTCCCTCGTGGGTAACTTCGAGAATGCTCCATATCACATGTACAGTTTTGAATGCAGAGACTCTGTTAAATTCTGCTCTGGAGAGACAATAGAATATGGTGTTCATGGCTTTTGCATTGTGTGTAGCCATCTTCTTTTGGTCTGGAGTGGTTGCAATGCTGTCTTTGATTTTTAGGCATGTGACTTCGAAGCGATGGCATCCCATACCTCGTAGTCCATTGACTCCAGGAAGATCTACATCCTGGTCTTCCAATAGTTGAAGTTCGTTCCATCAAATAGAGGAGATATAACCGCCGACTGACCCTCAGCATACATGTCAGCATTCAACTTTGACATCTCCTAGACAACGCAAGCTCTGATGCCAAGTGAGAGTAGGAGGATATCCTATGCATAGATAAAAAATAAATCACGAAAGATTCAAGCATAGAGTACACCTAATTTATAGTGGGAACCCAAACCGAGTGAAAACCATTACCTAAGCCTCCCAGCTTAAGATTTTTTCGACTAGTCCAAGCTAGTCAATCCACTAATTGTATCACTTAAACGAAGATGGCACAACCTCTTGCAACCACTTCTCTTTTTATCTTGAAGAGAAGCAAAAACCACAACCACGAATCTTCCCAATAATTTTGGGATCCGTAAATCAAAGCAACAAGATAGAATAACAGAAATAACTTCTATGAAACCTCAATAAAATATCAAACTGAATTTTTTGCAGAGGTTCGAGGCGTCATTCTTTTGAAGAATGTGAAGAATGGGGCGCGAAGGCTTTTGAAATATGCACGAGAGGCTCTACTATTTGAAAGGTATTTCTTTGTAAAGTTGTTAATAAGATGGGCTATGCACGACCTCTATTTATATTAAAAATTTTGCCTGAATAGGAAATTAAATTGGTTGATCAAAAGGTAATTTGGTCGATCAATTAAGGTGGTTGGTCGATCACTAATTGATTGGTCAATTTACTTGGTTGGTCGATCAAAAGGATATTTATCAACTTCCTAAAATGGGCTAATTTGATCGATTAATGAAGTTGGATGGTCGATCAAGGTAATTTGGTCAATCAATTTACTAATTTGGTCGATCAATAACCCTAAAAATTTGGTTTTGAAAAGATACACGAAAATTCATTTTTGAGTTTTATTTGAGGTCCCTTACAATAATGTCCTAGACTCAAATAAAGATAAAAAGACAAATCAGCAACTATCTGCACCTGTCTTGAAAGATGCTTTAATCCAAGATAGTCCTGAAATATTAGTCTAGCAATAAGCATAACTTTGATGCACCAAAATAGAGGTGCTTACAAACTATGCTTCGGATCTTCTCTCTTCTTCTTTCTATTCTAGTTGTTCTAGTAGAATAGCATCTAGTTTATTTCTCAAAACTCTAGTTGTAATCATTTTCTAGTATCAATAAAAGTATTGTTTATGTTCTCTATCACTTACTCTCTCTCTCTATTATCTTAGTTAGTATTAGTGCATATTTGCTTTCATTTGCATACGCGATTTTCGATTCTTGTCTTCCCGTGTTCGACCTGGACTCCAAATCCGAGTATTTTACTAAAATTGATAGTGATTTTACGCACTACAATGGACGTTCATATTTTAAGGCACGTCACTATCTAATTCAATTGAAACTCTAACTAGGGTTCTTTTCTAACTTTTGGACCCTAGTACACAAAAAAATCTAAAAAAATTATTTTTAGGGACTCAAAATTCTTGGAAAAATATTCTTTGGATTCCCTATTCAGTGGTGTTTGAGAAGCCATAGTTTCTTTGTATGGGGCTACACCACTTGAACCAATTAAAAGGGATTCATCTTCTAGAAGTTGCCTGCCTAGGTTAAAATTCTTAGGGTTTTCAATTAGGCACTCATATTTTTCTAAACTCTAAAGGAAATATACTATTATCCGTGCTTGCAAAACAATTTATGTGCCTTCACATGAACCTTTCTTGAATCTATTATCTCATTGAAACCCTAAAATCCCTCTTTAAGTAAGATCAATCCTAAAAGTCATTTCATCGTAAAAATATTGTTTGAGGACCTTTGATTGTGCACTTCACTTGTGAAATCAATTTTAAGGGCAATACCCCCTCTAATGCCCATCACATTCCAAAAGCATTTCAAGCCTATGTTTAAAATTGAGTAGACGTGCCCTAGGTAGGACTAATCTACTTGGTAACTTGAAGTCAGATTGGCTAAGATCAAGGCCTTGTCTACTTGGGCCAACTGGTGACAAGAAAGGTTGGTGTGGTAATCGCGTTAACCTCTAGTGGTGTCCCATCGTGTGGGGTGGCTTAGAGGGTCCCACCCTTCTGGCCAACCAAGTAATTCAAGGTTTGGTCTAACCCAATAGTATTTTTGGGAGTCAGGATTAGGTTTATTTAGGGTTTACACTATAAGGACTAGCTTTATTGCTTGTATTGTGAGGATGGGTACTCTCTCATCTGTTTCTCCTCCCATCTTCTATACTTATTTTGTTTATGCTTGGTAGGAGACCACTTAATCCTTAGTTGGTTGAACCTCTTGAGAGGAACCCTAGAAGGAGATGCGATTTTTTTGATTCTGGGATGGCTAATTCTAGCTAGGGTAAGATGCTTGAGATTCTTGATATGTCTGAGATTCCCGAGATGCTTAAGATTCTTGACAACCCAAGATCCCTGAAAATCTTGAGAATTAGAATCTTGGCCCTCTTGCTTTAATCCAAGCCCAGATCAATGCTAATCATAAACTTTAATAGAATCAAGTCCAATTGATTATGTAGACTCTAAAACGAATCCAAGAACCACCACCTCAACCACCACTGCCACCACCACCCAAGTCTCTTAGAGACTTTTATGACCCTTCTAAAACTCATGTAGAAGATTTTGTTAGGGTCCCTAAAGGGAAAAATGATTTCGAATTAAAACCCAATGTGATTAGCCTAATCCAAAATCTTTTCCATGGGAACTCTAATGAAGACCCCTTCCAACACCTTAAAGATCTAGGAAAACTTTTTGAAACCTTCAAATGTGAGCCTAGATATTATCTTAATGAAGATATTTCCCTTCTCCTTAAGGGATAAGGCAACACACTGGTTTAAAACTATAGGCAAACCCATTATTACTTGGGAAGAGTTGAGAAGCTCTTTCCTTAAGAAATTCTTCCCTATAGGCAGGACTAATGCCCTTAAGAGAGCCATAACGACCTTTTCACAACAACCAGTGGAACAACTCCATGAGGCTTGGGAGTGGTTTAACGAATTATTAAGGAAGTGTCCACACCATGAGGTTCCTAGGTGGTACCTCGCCTAAATTTTCTACCATGGTTTGAATGATAATCTTAGAAATTTTGCAGGTGCTTCCTGTGGAGGAAATTTTTTGAATAAGGATGAAGAGAGTGCTTTTGAATTATTTGAATCTATGAGTGAGAACTCTTTGAATCATGCCTTCATGATAACTTTTAATCAGTCCAATCAACCCCATGGTGGAATATATGAGGTCCAAGCTAATTCGAGCTTGGTTGACATGGACATAATAGCTAAGAAATTAGATCGCATGAAAGTGGTGGATAGGAAATTGGATGAGCTTATTAGTAATTCTAAGAAACCTCTAGGGATATGCCCACAAGCCTATTCTATGGATAAGGGAACACTGACTACACCTACATTGCCCCAGACTCCCTTGGGAAAGGAGTTTGTGAACAATCTTAACTTGGTTCAACCTATGAACCAATTGAACTTGGAACTGATGCCAACTACATTTCAGGGAGGGGCCTTTGTCTCCTCTTATCATGATTACTCTATCCCAACTCCTAGTACGCCCTCTGGCTATGGGAACGTACAAGCTATCTAGGGTTTTCCCAAATGGACCCTTATTCTAATTTCTCCTAGTCTGAATGGCAAAATTATCCTAATTTCTCCTAGTCTAGATAGAATCAAAACCTAAATCTGAATCAAAGTAGACCAGCTGCTAACCCCTCCTCCTATAATCAAGGTCGCAACAATAGGCCAACCTACAATCAGCCTAGACTTGGACCTAATCAACTTACTCAATCTAATCAGATGCACACCATTTACTAAAATGATTTCTGATATGAATCAAAAACATTAGATGGAGATGTTGAGGTTAAGGGATAATTGAGCCAATTAAGGGAAGCTAGACAACAAGGATTCCTCCCTCCCCAGCCTGTACTGCACCTTAAAAATCCATAAAATCAAAGTTACTATCAGCAAGGGTTCCACCAGAATTAGAGGTAAGCTCATGTGATTAACCCTGCCCTATAAAACCCACTTGGATTTCTTATTCCTCAATAGGCTCCTATCTTTCCTAACCCATCTCAAGGATCTAACTCTAACTCACATGCCTTTGCACACTCTGTTACCTTGAGAAGTGGTATTAAAACCAAGGACCCTGTTTGGCCTTATAACCCTAATTAGGTGAGCCTGATTTGATTAATGATATTGAAGAAGAAATTGAGGATAATAAGGCTTAGGACCCATCTTTTCTAGATACCCAAATACCCTTTCTTGATGCCCTAGAAAGGGTAAAAATAAAAAAGAATGTGGCTACATTTGGGGAGTTGATTAAGTTGTTTAAACAAGTCCAAATTAATATACCATTTCTTGATGCTATTAAACATATTCGTGCCTATGCTAAGTTTTTGAAAGATTTATGTATTCCCAAGCATAAGGCTAGAACCCAGTTGCCACAAAAAGTAGTGCTGTCTGAACAAGCTAACTCTATGATATTAAGCAACATACCTCCTAAGAAAAAGGATCCTAGAGCCCCGTTAATTTCATGTATAATTGGTGATATAAATTTTGATTGTGCTCTTTTGGATTTAGGTGCTTCTATTAATTTGATACCAATCCTCTTTATAGACAATTTGGATTTGGTGAGTTGAAACCCACACTTGTAACCTTACAATTAGTTGACTGATCTATTAAAACACCCAAGGGAGTGGTTAAGGATGTAATTGTAAGAGTCAAGGACTTTTATTTTCCAATGAATTTTCTTATCCTTGACATGGAAGAACTTGAAAGATTAAAAGACACTCCCATCATCCTAGGCAGACCTTTCTTTGCAACTGCTAAAGCTAATACTAATTGTGCCATTTGATGTATTGAAGTTGCCTTTCGAGATAAAAGATTACAATTGGATATTTTTAAGGCATCTAAAGGATTTGATTGTGGGTTGATTGATGGTATTGATTCTAAGGACAATTTGATTGAAGAAAGTATGGCAATTGGATTAATAGAAAACCATTTAGAAGACACCTTAAGTTAGTCCACTTCTCACCTACAAGTTGAGGAGTTCCCTGATTTATTCTACACAAACCTAGAACCCTTAGCTAATATGATTTTAACTAAACTTGATTTTCCCTCTGCACCTTCCCCACCTTCTAATCTGGCCCCACCACAACTTGAACTTAAACCTCTCCTTGATAATCTGAAATATATCTTCCTTGGACATACCAAACTCTTCCTATGATTATTAATGCACATCTAACTTGGGAGGAAGAATCTAGACTCACTATGGTCCTAAGAGAACACAAACAAGAAATTGGGTGGACCATTTTTGACCACAAAGGAATTAGCCCCTCTTATTGTACTCATAAGATCTACGTCGAGGATGGGGCTGGACTTTCTCGCAAGATACAAAGAAGATTAAATCCTAATATGCGAGAGGTTGTTAAAAGGGAAATAATAAAGTGGCTTGATGTTGAAATCATTTACCCAATCTTTAATAGCCCTTGGGTGAGCCCAATACAAGTAGTTCTTAAGAAAGCAGGGCTCACCATTGTAACTAATGACAAGGGTGAGTCCATCCCTACCTACACTACCACCACATGGTGGGTTTGTATGGATTACAGAAAACTCATCTCTACAACCAAGAAAGATCATTTTCCCCTACCATTTATTGACTAAATCTTTGAGAGACTAGCAGGGAGGAAGTTCTTTTGCCTTTTGGATGGATACTTAGGATACAATCAAGTTGCTATTAATCCTGAGGATTAAGAGAAAACCACCTTCACTTGTCCCTATGAAACTTTTGCTTTCCGTAGGATGCCTTTTGGGCTATGTAATGCACCCACGACCTTTTAAAGGTGCATGCTAGCCATCTTTTTTGACATGGTTGATGACTATCTTGAGGTCTTCATGGATGATTTTTCAGTGTTTGGAGACTCATTTGATTTATTCCTAAATAACTTGATCAAGATTCTTAGAAGATGTATTGAGGTCAACCTAGTACTAAGTTGGGAGAAGAACCATTTTATGGTTCAAGAGGGAATTATACTAGGTCATATTGTATTAAAAAGGGGAATAAAAGTTGGCTAGGCTAAGGTTGATTTAATCTCTAATCTTCAACCCCCTGGCTTGATGAAGCAAATTAGATCATTCCTAGGACAGATTGGATTTTATAGAAGGTTTATATATATATTTTTTAAGATCTCCAGGCCTTTGACTAACCTTTCATCTAAAAAGACCCCTTTTGATTTCAATAAGGAATGCATCCAAGCTTACTCGACCTTAAGGATGAGGTGACCTGAGCTCCAATCTTACAAGCCCCTGATTGGGCCCAATCCTTTGAAATCATGTGTATCTCCTCAGATTTTTTCATAGGGGAAATCATGGAACAAAAGAAAGATAAGAAACCTATGGTGATTTATTATGCTAGCAAAACATTAGGTGAGGCACAAAGAAATTATACAACTACTGAGAAGGAATTGCTAGCTATTGTTTTTGGACTTGAAAAGTTTAGATCTTATTTACTTGGATCCTACATCATGATTTACACTAATCACTTAGCCCTACGGCATTTATTGGCTAAAAGGGATGCTAAGCCTAGGGTAATTAGATGGATTCTACTCTTACAAGAATTTGACTTGGAAATAACAGACAAAATCGGGGCATAAAATGTGTTGGCGATCACCTTTCCAGACTTGAGCTGGCCCATTGATGTACACACATCTAATTGGCCTAAAATGCCTATTTATGCATGTTCCTAGGCTTATAGAAACATTCAACATTATAAATATTGCATAACATGCATCATCATGCATTTAGATTAGTTTTTACAAATTATAGGTTAATTTACCCTTTCTGTGGTCAAGGGACTAGGCGATATTTATCTGAGCCTTAGATTGAAGATCCAACCATACCGATCTGATCAGGGTGACGATTAGAGTTCAATGCCTCTGAGATTGCCCCGATTGGACATTTGTAGCATTAGATGCAGTTCGAGGAAGATCAGAGGCCAAGGGACAAGGTGGTGAACAATCTGTACCTTAGATGGCAAACCCAATTGCACAGATGGATTCGAATCAACGAACTCAGCCCAACGATGCGACAATCGACCCAATCCAACACCCATGGCACCATCTACAAGCACTGGAAGATGGATGGCCAGGATGGCGCCATGTGGTGCCATCCTAGCCAGCCAAATAGCCTCAAGAGCACTATAGCCCTTCTCCTTCATCAGCGTCAAATTAATCTCCACCGTCGGATCATCATCCAACGGTGGAGAGCGTTGACGTGGAATTTCAAATACTCGACCAATCGCACTCGCAGCGTGGTGGTCGAGTGCTTTATCAGCTAACGTAGGACGTACGTTCGAGCTGCACCCCGCAGATCAAATCTGTTGAAGTGGCAGCTGTGTCAAATTCGGTTGTTAGATGTGTATCAAGTGGTTGCGAATGTCACTACGTGCCGTGATGAGAACCTCATCATGAGCCCTAACTAGCTTATTTTGACCTAAGAAAGAGAATAAGAGCTCCTACATAACCTAGAGAAGGGCCTAATTCAAGGAATTAATGTTCTGAGAAGAAAACATGAAATAAAGGTTAAAACTGTAATTTTACCATTGCAGTACATAAGAGGATTTCTCAAAGGCAAAACATAGGTCAAATGGTCTGAATAAGATAAGAAGTGGGTTGGTTCAATTAGAAATGGGTTATTGTGCAATCCAAGAATTAAATGACATTCTGTAACCCTAAAACAGACTCACATAATTCAACAAGGTTATGGTCAGGGTAAAAATCAACTAAACCATCTAAAATTCATGGAAAAATATCCCCTAGGGTTTAGAACCTTCAATTTGGCCTTTGGAACCTATTTTGACCTAGATTGGGGTCCTAGATCATTATTTGACCTAATTTGGGTTTCTGTGTAAAATGTCCAGTCAAACATGGTCAAACCTAAAATCCAACTTCACCATTGGATTCCTTAGGTCCAAATTAGGTTTGTACCAAAATTTGGACCGAAGGGGAAGTCATCTTGACCTATTTTGCAAAATAGTCCACCCAATTACATTCTGGCCCCTAACTTTTGAAAACCATTGCACAAACCCCCCTAACTTTCTCACCACCCTTGCAATCAGGTCCCTCCACCATTAAAGTAGAGGAATCCTACTCTGGCGAGGAATGGAGGGGGATTACCCTTGATTCCTTAGAGATCTCCTAGAGTTGGAAAGGAGATTCTCTGAGGAATTCCCTTCCATCTGGGCATGGTCCCAATCTTTGATTCGCACCCAATCTCTCGTGTGAATGCACGAGTGATTTGGGTTTCCAACTGTTTCCATCTCCGGCGAGGTCTCTTGTGCTTGGAAGCTTGTCTTCCAAGCATAAGAGCCCCTGCCAGTGCCTATAAAAGGTCCACCACCTCCGGCCTCTCCCATTAAGCTTGACTTGGTCGGAGAACCACCCCAATTTCCTCCCTTCTCCTCCATCTAGGTGTCCAACGAGCTCCAACGAGTCCTCATCTTCCTCATCACTCTGCCACAATACCAGTGGCAGAGCCATCTTTGTCTCATCCCTCCACATCGCGCAATACCCGCGCACATGCTCCAGCCCCTTCGTCATCGCCGCTCTCCCTCCACTGGACATCTTCTTCTCTGGTGGTGGCAGGTACGGCCAGCCTCCTCCTCTCCCCCTTCGTCCACTTAGCTAGGTTAGAATTATTCCCCTCTCTCCCATCTTCATTTCCACTCTTTCTGTTTCCACTTTCGACCCCTTACAGCCACAAACTACCTCCACCTTCGCCATCTCCGGCCGACAACCAGTGAGGTGCATCCACCGCTCCGCACTTCCACATGCCTCGCTAGACCCCGCATCAGCTCCACCATCACCCACTGATCATCATCCACCCTTCCACTGACTGCCATCACTTCCATAAATGCCCCTTAACCTAACCCATATTCACGGCCACAGAGCGACCAAGGCACACATGCCTAGGCCACCCCGCGGCTAGCAAACCACCGCCTCACATTTGCCTTGAAATGGTGAAGCTTCTCATGTGCTCTAATGAGGCTGCAAGGCCGTGTTAAGTGTATTTTAGATCTGAGCCCCTGCCGCCATTGAAGCACGAAGTAAGAAGGTCGCAAGCAGTGCTCCAGGCCACATCCACCTAGGTGCTGCACTCCAGGTGACGCGCGTTGAGTGCGCGAATGCATCTAGCCAGAGAGTAGGCTCTGTGAGGAGTCTTTCTGCCCCAATTAGGCGAGAACTTCCTACGGGCACGCAAGCAGAAGAGGGTGACATAACCTCATGAGTGCGGTGTGTCACTTAAATTGATTTTCGATTTTTAGCTCTTCGCCTCCAATACACGAGGTGAGGTCCCTCGCCCACACGCACCTGCCTCGTCCGTGACCTATGCCCCCGTGGACCTGGCGTGATCGACCCGATTCTCCCTCGCACTCCTTGCACACCACACCCACATCGGTGCACCTGGACCTGGGCATGAGAAAGCCGATGCGATTACACAGCTCTGGGAGAGCGAACCTAACAGCAAAATAGAGAGAGAGTGATGTGGGGGAGGGTAGGAGTAGGTTTTTCTCTTCAACGTGTGCAGGGAAGAAGAGAAGAAGGGAGAGGAAGGCGTAGCTGAAGCCAAGGCAAGGAGAAGCTAAGGCCACGCAGGGAAGGAAGGACTTAGCCACAGCAAAGGAAGAAGAAGGAAGGAAGAAAGGAAAGAAGCAGAAGAAAGAGAAAGCAAAGAGGGTGCGGCAAAGAAGAGAAGTCAGAAGAGAAGAAGGAAAGACAAGGCAGAAGAAGAAGGAAGGAAGAAAGGAAAGAAGCGGAAGAAAGAGAAATCAAAGAGGGTGCGACAAAGAAGAGAAGTTAGAAGAGAAGAAGGAAAGACAAGGCAGAAGAAGAAGACAAGGAAGGAAGAAGAAGCACTGTAGTAGAGGTGCAGCTAAAGAAAAGAAAGATAAAGGCAGAAGATCCAAAGAAGAAAGAAGGAAGAAAGAAATCAAGGGTCGGGAAAGCTAAGTCAGAGAGGGAAGAAAGAGAAGAACCAACGAGAAAAAAAAGAGGAAAGAAGAAGGCCAAAGAACAGAAGAAGAAAGGAGAAGGCAGAAAGAGACGAAAGAGAGAGAAGCATATCTTTTAAGACGTCTGATTATAAAATCAGACGTCTAATTCTTTTGTTGGCTACATTTTAATTCATCAACTCTTGCATGATATTCTGAATTAGATTTTGAGTAAATTTAAGTGTTCAACTTACATTATTGAGATTAGTGAATAGATTCCATTTGCTCCCTGTGTTCGACCTCGGATACCTAGGTTTTCGAATAATAAATTCTTATTTGTTTTTGCGATGATTTCATCTATACTACAACGCAACATTTTTAAAATCATGGTTTCGCCCCGTTAACATGCCGCCCTCTCGTGCACTAGATGAAAGCGCTCCGCACATGCGCAATCACTCATAATGGCACGTGCAATCGTACGTGGGCATGGCATGTGTTGCCAAGGTGAAGAATGCGTAATTCTAAGCCATCGGATGCATGATCAGATTGCTGAGGTTGATCGAGCATGATGAGGCACCCGAACGGCTGAAGAAGAGGAGGCGGTGATGTGGCTGCGTGTGGAGCGTTGGATGCATGTTGGATAGCTCACGTGTAGGTGTGCCTTTAGCGACGTGCGACTACAGTGACGATTATATTGATCACTAATTCTAAGCCTTCAAATGACCAAATTACCCCATCTACACCTATAAATGGCCTACCCCTATCACATATTTTCTCATCCCTTTCTCTCTTACCTCCTTTAAGGCTCTACGAACAGGTCCCATACCTAGGATGCTCCGCTAGAGCTAGAGTAAAATAATTTTCCCATCTTACTCCCTTCGTGGAGCATCTCGTGGTTGTCTTCTCACCACCTTTCGGGAAGTGGATCCCACTGTGACACTGCCTTACTTCGTCCTCCATCCTCCAGATTTGTCCTCCCTCATCCAGCATCTCACCACCCTCTTCCTAGCTCTTCGTCAACATAGCTTATCCTCCAAGCAGCTGTCGAGGAGGATTTTCTCATCCCTATCTTTTTACTGCTTTCTAGTGTAGATTTTAATTTGCAATTAGTGTAATGAACATGGCTATATGATTATGAAATATTGGTTCACTCACTCTCTCTCTTTTCCTTGTATTTTTCTCTCTCTTTTCTATTATTGATTCTTTAATTAGAATAGTTAGCGTAGATTAATTTCAACTAGCTACTCTACTTTGTGACAATAATTCCCAACACAATTTTTAATAAAATGTTTGCCTCCCTGTATTCGACCTAGGGCTCACCAGAGTTTCGTTAAAAATTTATCTGATTAGCGGATTTTCCTGTGAATTTTACGACTTGGGTTTTTCCAAACTCAACTTTTTGCAATGAAAATCTTACTCATCAACCATGCACATCAGACCTACACTACCTATACAAGATCATTTTCTTGATGAACACTTAATGGTCATAGGTAACAAAATCTCCCTTAGTATGTTGATTTAGTCAATTACCTTATTGCTGATAAAATGCCAACTAATTGCACTAGACAACAAAGAGATAAATTCCTATCTAAAGAAAAGTATTATATGTGGGATGATCCTTTGTTATTTAGACTCTGTGCTGATCAGCTCATTAGAAGATGTATCCTTAAGTTTGCAATCCACAGTGTGCTCTCTTTCTGCCATGATCAAGCCTGTGGTAGCCATTTTTCGGGTAAGAAAATGCTGCAAAGATTTGACAGTCGGGATCTTACCGGCCCACCCTCTTTAGAGACACGCATGATTTTACTAAAAATTGCATCAAGTGCCAATCATTAGGGAGTATGACTAAAAGGGACATGATGCCCCTTAATCTGATCTTGATTTGTGGAATCTTTGATGATTTTGAATAGATTTTATGGGTCCCTTCCCACCATCAAATGACTTTAAGTATATCTTAGTTGGAGTTGATTATGTCTTGAAATGGATTGAAGCCGTTCCTACTAGGAAAAATGATCACAAGGCCGTAATTGATTTTATAAGGAAAAATATCTTGTCAAAGTTTGGAATTCCTAAGGCCTTAATAAGTGATGTTGGTAGTCATTTTACAAATGCCCAGTTTAGATTCTTATTAAAGGAATATGGGGTAAACCATAGGATTGGTACACCTTACCATCCCCAAACTAATGGGCAAACGAGGACTCAAATAGAAAAATTAAGTAGATATTATAGAAAACCGTGAGACCTGATAGAAAAGATTGGTCGGTGAGATTAGAAGATGCACTTTAGGCTTATCGGATCTCTTATAAAACTCCAATAGGCATGCCACCTAATAGATTAATTTATGGGAAACCTTGTCATCTACCAGTAGAGTTGGAGCATAGAGCTTATTGGGTAGTCAAGGAATGAAATTATAATCTTAATTTGGCTAGTGATCCTAGAAAACTCCAATTAACTGAGCTTGAAGAAATTAGATGTGAAGCCCATGAAAATTCAAGGATTTACAAAGAAAAATTTAAGGCTTTTCACGAAAAGCATATAATTAGAAAATCCTTTGAGCCTAACCAAAGAATATGGTTATTTGATGCTAGATTTAAATTATTCCCAGGGAAGCTTAGTTCTAAATGGACTTGGCTGTATATAATGGTCAAACCTTTTTCTAATGGGGTTGTAGAAATTGTAGATATTAGGATTGGGCAAACATTTATTGTAAATGGACAAAGACTTAAACCTTACATGACATAAATATCCCTGAAGGAGATTATAACCATATTGGAGGGTTAACTGACGAAACTATGTCTAGCTATAGATGTAAAATTCAGCGCTCGTTGAGAGGCAACCCAATGAATTAGGTTAACTTATATTTCAATTTGGTTGATTTAGGTCAGGAGACAATCGAGCTATGTTTGTTAGAACTCATGAGTTATCAGATGATATCTATCTCTTTTCTTATGTGTATTACATGCATTAAGGACATTGCATGAAATAGCCATGGGGTGGTAGATAATCTTTTGAGTCACTTATTCTTCTCTAGAATTTTATACATAACATACCAAAGTTTTCTTCTTACATCGTATTTTTTAAAGAAAAAAAGAAAAAAAGGAAAAAATGGTGCTTTTAGAGTTTGAGCTACAAAAAGAGTTGAATTACTTCAATTTTGAGGATTTATCGATCGTAAAAAATGTACAAACAAAGTCTTTCCTCTTAGACTCCTTAGGTTGTATGTCGGCTTAATTATCTCAAGTGTTTACTAAAATTTGGATTTGTTTTCCTGAGTCTTTGAAAGGATCCGAAAAAGCTAAAAGTATTAAGTCAAAAAAGTGATGAGTGAATAACCTATCTTTTCCCCCTATGGTTTCAATAGACTTTGAGTTCCAAGCATCTCCGCTTACACATTACACTGACTCGTCTTGTGGGCGATTTTGTTGAGTCCTTAGTGGTCAATAGGATTTAGTCTTAGGGCACAAGTCCAAAGGACGTGGCCATGTTTCTAGCTCTTAGGACTATTCCTATTTGTAGGGGATGCATTTAGAATGGATAAAGGATAGCCACTCACCTAGAAAAATGAGTGTGACAAAGAAGACAACTCAGAAAAATGAGTAGTCAGAGGAAGTTATAAAAAAATAATAAAAAGAAGTGAAAAAAAACAAAGCAAAGAAAAAAAAATCCCTTTCATCTCTTACTTACATGAGTGCATCCCAATCATAGTGAGATAGCTAACAAGAGACCTAGGAGTCAAGTTAGGGTGATATACACCTTGTGTGTTGATCTTAGGATAGAAAAGTGGTGAGGAGAAAGCTTCCAAATCCTAATATGGCCTAACTGAAGATGGGTTGTCCTAGAAAGAGCATAGAAATATTCTAAGTCTTATTGAATACTACAAATCAACTTAGTTGCCCATTTGATGAGTCACATAAAAATCACACACAAGATGCTAATTCCTCACATTTGATTCAAATTTTGGGTGGGTTGACATAGTTAGAGAAAGTTACTCTAGCAACCCAAGTCCGATGGCTAATAAGATTTTGATTTGATTTAGGCGGTTCGGATTTGAGTTGATACTTTAGAACTGCTAAGTCTTTCGCATTAAGGCTTTATCTATAATTCCTTTGGTGAAAAATCGAGATTGGAGATTTCTAATTTGAATTAAGCTCTGATGATAACGTCATCATTAGCCATATCTAGCTTTAATTAGTCATTATTAAGAAATAAATGCTCCTATATAACCACTAGAGGACCCTAATTCACTACAAATCCATTCTGAGGGAAATACAAGAAACCAGGGTTAAAACTGTAATTTTACCATCATATCATGAATGTAAAATAGCCACAATTTTCTCTAGGGGTTAATTAATGTTCAAATGATCTTAAGATTCTAACAAGTTGGTTAGTACAGACAGAAAAGAGTTCTCGCGTGTTTTGAGAATTAAATGACTTCTGAAACCCTAAAAACAAACCCACTTAATTAAATGAGGTTCTGGTTAGGATAGAATTCACCAAAACCCTCTAAATACATATAAAAATATTCTCTAGGATTTGGCATCCTTGATTTGACCATTGGAATCCACCTTGACCCAAAACAGAGCTGTAGATAGACTTTTGGCCTAATTTAGGTTTTTGCATAAATTATCCAGTCAAACTAGGTCAAAACCAAAATCTAACTTCACCATTGGATTCCTTAGGTCCAACTTAGGTTTATACCCAAATTTGGGCCCAATCTGAGATCATTTTGACCAAGTTTGCAATTTGGTCTTGTTTGACCCTTTTATCTCACACTCATGCCCCTAACTTTGAACTTCTTACAAATAGCCCCGCAACTTTGTCGTCTTCTTCACAGATAGGTCACTATCACCTTAGAATCCTAATTCTACAATTCTAACGACCTTCAAATGGGAAGATCTCCCTGATCTCTCGCTCAATCCCTTCCAAAATTGGAAGGGAGATCCCTTAAGAAGTCCTCTTTCCAATGAATCAGATCTGAAGCCCTACATCCTTCCTAATCTCTCATGTGAATGCATGAGAGATTTGGGTATCTTTCAAGCTTCCATCTCTGGTGACCTTCCAAGCTTGGGAAAGCTCAAATCGTCCTCCAGAGGCCTATAAAAGAAGCCCCATTGCATATCATCCATCCCAGACTCATTTTTGGCCAGAATTACCCCAATTTCTTCCCTCCTCTCTGTCTGAAAAGCTCCACGAGCTCCGATGACATCTTCAACCTCCTTCCTCGTCCATCCTTGCAAAACCAGCAGCAAATTCTTCATCCTCAGATTCTTCCGTGTGCCACAATACTAGCGGTCATCCCCTTCCACTTCATCGCCGTTCCTTCCTTACCGGAGAGTTCGTTTTCTCTGTCGTCGGCATACCAAAATCGGCCCGGATCTCCTCCCTTTCATCCATTAGAGTAGTTAGTTAGGTTTCGTTAGCATTGTAGATTAGTTTTCCCTCTCTCTATCCTTATTTCAACCCCCGACTCGACATGCTCACCCTCGTTTTCTCCACATCCAGTGACCATTCCGGTGAGGCGTTTCCACTACTACACAACTCCATCCACCTCGCCGAAACCTTCTACACCCTCGTGACATCCATCTGCACAAAACACTTCTCCTATTTCATCCTCTTGCTCACCCAAACTCACCCTCGAACAACCCACCTTCATGCCACCTTCTCCATCACCGTACACCCTCCACACGCACTCTCATACCACGAAACCACCTCCGCTACACTCGCAAGCCCTTGGAAACTCTTATGGACTATTCTAATGTGGCTAAGAGGCTGTGTTGATGGATTTCAGGTACACGCCACCCTCCGTTGCCGCCGCCATTAATGCCGACGTGTTCTTCATGTTCTAGCTGTGCATGCCCCAGGTGCCACGTCTAGGTGGTGCGAAATCAACACTTGCAGACTCCCCAAGTCCCCAATTGGGAGGAAGAGGTGCAGTTGTGACTCCAATCGAGGACACCTTCACAGCAGCAGATGCAATGAAGAAAAAGTGTAAGGATAGTCCCACATCGTGGGATTTGGAGCGAGTGCAGCGATATAAAATGAAAAAGTGACATGGGCTGTTTGCCTTAAGACCACAGGGGGTGAGATCCCCATGCACCTTCACGCCTCACTCGTGACACATTCACGCAGGTCTGGAACTCACCCGATTACCTGCCTAAGCTCTCACTCCTCGCTCACCACCCACTGTCGGTGAGCCTAGACCCAGGTACACGCTTAATCCAAATACCTGATTTCTCAATACTGTGTATGGCCTTGGGAAGGCGTGGAAGAAATGTGGAGACCTAGAGAGAGAAGGACAGAGAGAGCAAGGAAGGGTTGGCTTTTGCTTCAAGAAGGACCCAATACTTAGCCGCATTTGGAGAAGAATCCCCTTTGTGAGAGAGAAGAATAGAAGAGGCTTAGGAGGGAGAAAGAAGAAGAGAAGAAACAAAGGGGAAGGTACTGTAGCAAACTCATGTTTAAGTCGTCTGATGGCTTAAAGCAATGTCTGACTTGGGTAAAAGGGGTTGATATTGTTGATATATTTGGGTACCTAAGTTTGAACAGTTGATGGCACTGTTGTATTATTTGAACTCAATGCATATATGCTTAAATTGAACAATTGATGATCTAAATCACCATTGTTTTTGCTTTGAGAATCTTTTTGCCATGCATAACTATTGTTAAACCCATGCTTTACATTGATTATCATTTCTGATTAATTATTATTCATTTCTTGGTATCATTTGGCTTGAATCTTATGCTCAATTACATTTTATTCGCGATTAGCAATTGAATTCGATATTTGCTCCCAGGGAATGACCTCAGACTTTCATTTGAGTTATAAATTTTATTTGTTTTTCGCATTGATTTGAACTATACTACAACGTGATGATTTTAAAACCCATTTTAGAGTGACTAACAAGCTCAAAACTCACAATTCTGATTCTCGTGTAACTATTATTTTCTCAATTTGTTAATCTCTATTCTACTTGAGACTAGCAAAAGATAGGCATGAGGGTATGATATTACTATATATATTTACATTAATTATGCCTAAATAATGCTAATCTAAGGGTTGAATAAGGTAGAATGTATTTAGTTAGGTCAGTTTAGTCATATAGGTGCATTTTGTAGATATTGCATAAGTTTGGCTTTTTCTGCCATTTCACTTAAAGATATCTGGTACCTTGATGTCTTTTGTGTGATACGTGTAGGTATCAGGTTTGGAGAAATTTGGAGCACTATAGATAGGGGATTCAAGGTTTAGCTCACTTGGAAGAGGGTTGGGTCAATTAGACCCGAACCCAATTAACCTATGTCTAGCCCAATTTAGGAACTTTATTAACCTCAGCCTAGAGCCTAATTACCTAACCTAATTAACCAACCTAGAGGCTGGCCATGAACCTTAATTTTAAGCCCAATATGGCTCACCAAAAATAGGTCCTATCCCTGAGAGAAACAAAACCTAAAGCAAGAGGGTTGAGTCAATTAGACTCGAACCCAATTAACCCTTGGTCTACCCCAATTTAGGAACCTAATTAACCTTAGCCTAGAGCCTAATTACCTAACCTAATTAACCAACATAGAGGCTAGCCATGAGCCTTAATTTTAGACCCAATATGTCTAGTCAAAAATAGGTCCTATCCCTTCGAAAAACAAACCTAAACCAAATCCTATTCTTAATCTCGAAATTCGTAATAGCTTGACACATGCATAGTATTTTATCCATAATGTTTGCATTTTAAGTTCAAATTGAGTGATTCAAGTTGCATTGGAAAGCTAATTGCGAGGGCTACAACTTTCCTTTTATGTGAAATTTGAAATTCAGAACAAAAAAGGGCTAAAAATTTAAGACAAGTGAGGGGAATCCTATAAGGCAATCGCAACAACCTCCATCGAATCCCAACAAAAACAAAACCTTATCTCCTCCCTCCATTTTGCATCCAAAGGTCCTTATCCTACCTATCCTAGCCATCCCCTTAGATCTAATCTAGCCCATCCAAATCCATGATCCTGGGCAACCTAAACCAATCAATAGGAAGCCTCTACCTTTCCTATAAAAACACTAGGCATGCCTCCCCCTTGGATCAATCTCTTCCTTAATTAGAAATTCCTCCACCTCCCAATTAGAACACCTAGAATTCCACCATCGCCGTCCACCCATAGGTCCACCCTCTTCCTCCAAGCATTCCTCTACTTGACGTCCTCCTCTGCATCCTCTCTAGTTCCATGGATGGATTTGTCCACCACCGTGACTGCACTCCAGATCTTCTCTCTTTCCCTTTGTGTTCTAGTTGTTCTAGCAGAATAGCATCTAGTTTATTTCTCAAAACTCTAGTTGTAATCATTTTCTAGTATCAATAAAAGTATTTTTTATGATCTTGATCACTTACTATCTCTTTATTATCTTAGTATTAGTGCATATTTGCTTTCATTTGCAGATGCGATTTCTGATTCTTGTCTACTTGTGTTTGACCTGGACTCCCAATCTGGTTATTTTATTAAAATTGATAGCGATTCTACACACTACAACAAACGTTAATTACTTAACGCGTAAATCCGCTGCCAAAGGGTAGGACCTCCATGAAATTGCCACATGTGCAGACCATTCTTTCTCTCTCACACTCCCTTAATTCCAATGCCAATTCAATCCAACCAAATCTCCTCAAGTGAATTCCTTGCAAGACCTCACGTGACCCATGTCTAATGCCATGCAGATCTCGTACTCTCTTCCATTCCCATGCAAATCACGCCTGCCCTTACCTCCCACATCCATCAACCATGCACGCGATTTCCTCTATGCTCCAGCTTGCCATCACATGCATGATTCCAGCTGGGAATGATTTATATAAACCTGACCCTTCCTCCTCCATTGGGTATCTTCATCTACACCCTCCAAAGATCCTTCTTGCTCTCAACCTTGCTCCTCTTCCTTCATCAGCTTCGTCTCCAACTATGGTAGAACCACCTTTGTTGTCGGTTCCTCCTTCCTCTCCTATCATCCTCTTCTACTTCCTCTTTTTCCTTCTCCTTCTTCTCTATTTCATTTTCCTTTCCTCCCTCTCTAACCTATCATCAGCTCCAACACCTTTGGCAAACCACCTTCGGTGCCAGCCCCTCGTTCTCCTCCTATTCTTCCTTGTCAACCCTCCTTCTTTCCCTCTCCCCTATGCCCAACAACCACCACTATCGATTGTCCTTCCCCCTTTCTCTTCTTTGCTCGTCCCCCTTATTAACCACCGAATCCACCTCCACCCTCCATGTGAACCCAACAACTTCCCTCACCAAATTCCCATAGCTTCCACCATCTTCTCCATGACCAAGACCATCCATCTCTTCCTTTTCCTCTCGCTAACATGCACGTCAACTTCACGCACTCAATTACTCTGTGACCAATTCTAATTTCACCCTCCAAATTTCAAACACTATACTTGTAAGATCTTAAGAACACAAGCACACTAGAAGGGGGGATGGATAGTGTGGTAAAAAAAAAAATGCAACTAAGACAAGCCACAAAAATGAGCACCAAATATATAGTGGTTCCCTTCACTTGGGTATTCCACTACCTAGGTTTTCTGACTTTGGATTTTTAACTTGATTCCCTCAACCCGAAGGGAATCAATTTACTAAAATATGAGGTAATTAATGGGTTACCTCAACCCAATTACAAGATAAAATGAGAACAAAGAAATTACAGGTGTAAGCAAGAAATTTAAAAGCTTACAACTAGAAACCTATGTCTCCAACATGATTATAATTAACAATATTTTAAAATAAGAACTATAGTGAAAATTAGTGTGCAAAAAGGGATTGTAGAGAGCTAAAAATGCACCAAAGAACTTGTTGCAATAGCAGAGAAATTCTTGAAAGCTTAAGGCAACAAGCACTACTACCTTGCAGCAAAAATAGAGAAAATATGAGTTCTAGAAGTAAGGGTGGTATTTGATTCTTGCGTATTGTAAAAATGGCTCACAAGGGTATTTTTATAAACCACCAAACAACCTGACTATGCTCCCTAGTCGTTGGGGGTATATTAAGGGTGTTATAGTTAAGATTAACCACAAAATAGTCATTCAGATCTGGTATAACGGATAGTTGGTACCAGTACTAAAGTTGTAGTCTCGGTACTAGCTGCTCACAGTTATTCAGCAGCCAGCACAAAAGAGCTTGGGTACCTGTACTCATCATAGGTACTGGTACTCAGTGCTTCCAATTGAGTACCAACTAAGTCGCCAGGTACTGGTACTTATCATGGGTACCAGTACTTGTGATTCACAGGTTTGAGACAAATTAGGCACTGTGACCTACATGTACTGGTACTCATCATGGGTGCCAGTACGTGCAAGGTCTAGGCACAAACAAACTCCACAAACTGTGAGCACCTAATATCGGTACTCATGATTAGTACCTATACTTGTTCACAGTTTGAGGCAGAGGCTCAAACCTGTGCCCTGTAGGTATTGGTACTGATGAATAGTACTGGTAGTTGCTACAAGTACCTTGAATTAATAACTTAGATCAATTTGAGTGCTTTTCAAACTTAATCTTTTATTATGACAAAGAAACATTTCTAATTTTTCAAACGAGTGATTGTACGTGAGTTTGATACCTAATTATCTCTAATTTGATTTTACTTCCTATATCAATTTTTCTTGTTTAAGAGACATACAAACTTCAAAGTTACAATCAATAAAAAACAAAAAAATCTTCATCCACTTTAATCTTCTTCCTTGTCATCATCCAAACTTCCTATAAACATGTGATTATCCCTGTAAATATCACTTCAAAAACTCATTAGATTTAAAATAGTTTTGTTAACACCAAAACTTAAAAAAGCGAGGTGGAACTAGGTTCCAACAATACCCCTGCTCCTACTCTGTTTCTTCTTCTTTTTCTTTTTTTTGTTTTACGTGAACTAAAAAAAGACCAAAAATCACCACCACCTCCATTAACGGCCACCTCTACCAACCACCACTCCTCACCACAGTGACTTCATCCTCAACTCCACCCTCCTTCTCTGGTCTACTCTCCACTCTGGCATCCTCCTCTGCTTCTCGCTCTTGACATTCTTCCCGAAGCTCCCCATGGTCTAGTGATGTCCACACTGTCGCCTCCACAAGCACCCTCTGGTGGAGTTTCTTTAACAAACCAACTCACTATGCTCTCTCTATTTTTCTCTTAATTTAATTTTATATTATCTTGTTGCATATTTCATTTCCACATTGTAAGCGACATTTTTACTTTAATGTTTCATGACTTACTCATTATATGTGCATGACTCTCTCACCCTCTTTTTCTTGCTATTATAAAAAAAAAATTATAAAAGATAAAAATCACAGAAATAAAATAAAAGCGATATCATGCGATTATCTCGCTTCCCTGCAAGGGACCTTAGACTCACCTGAGCTTTCACAAATTTATTGGTACACGTGTTTTCACAGCTTTAATGAATACTTACATTTTATTACGTGAAAAATCTTGTTATCACACCTCACCTAGGTCCACCTCATCAATCTAAGGCTTCCTTTTCCATCCAATTATCTTGTACCAAATCTCCTTAGCCACATCAGTTAATGCCACCTAAGACACCTAAGAACCCTAGTCTATCCTAAGAGTTGGTGCCACATTTGATCTTCCTATTCTTATCTCCACACCACCACCAAATTGAATCCCAACCCTCCATCCTAGGGAGCCCTAATCCTAGCTTTTCATTTCAATTTCACGTCACCTTAAGTTGCAAGCCTTAAACCTATCCCTCCACATCTAAATTCCATGCCAACTTAAGACCCCCAATCTCCACCATCTATTCTACATCAACTTAATCTCCACCCTCCATCATCTTAGCATTAACCACCCCTAGACTATCCAAACCCCACGCCACCTAGACTACTCAATCATGGTTGTCCACCCTTCTCAACTCCATCATAACCCTCAAATTCCTTAAACCATGACATCCTTCATCAACCAATCACAATAATTCCCATCTTCTATATATACCCATCAAATGCATGCCCACAAGAATCATCTCCTTCGTTGTCTACTCTCACCTCTCCATACCAACTCCATTCACCATCATCCCCATAACCCTAACCTTATTCTGCATTAGAACTCTAGGATTCCACCATCTCTCCATGATCTCCTACTACAAGATTAGTCCATCTTCACCTCCTGCTGCACCTCTACATCTCTGGCTTCATCTTCATGTGGTCTACTTCTCGGAGGCTATCAGCAGGACACTCGACCCCTGCTATGAATCTCTGTTCTCCTCTTGCCATCTTTTGAGAATCTTCTTCTCTTTGTTTTTTCTATTTTTTGTTACTGCAGTTTTCTTTCTAGATAGCGGTTGTAGAACTTGCAAGTTGATTATAATAAAATTAGTATTTCTGAGTTATTCTTCCTGGTGATTGCTACTTATTTAATTTAGTTGTCTGTCTTGGTTTCTAGTCATAAATGGTGTTTGGCTATTTCTCTTATCATAGTTAGGGTTCTAATTTTTTCATCACAATTTTCGTGCCTCAGAAATATTTCAAAAACAAATGTTGTTCTTGCTTTGTAGTTGTAGTTTGCATTCAACTTTCTGCAAAAAATTGCTATCTACAAAAATTAATTTGCATTTTACATTGGGTCCAATCATTGTCACAAATCAATCCCTATAGTTTCTTCATGATTTTCCTATGTGTAATCTACTTATTATTTTCATGTGAAATTTTGTAAATTATCCCTGATTCGACTTATCCTTGTCTTCTTATTAAAAGTACAAAAAAAAATCTCAAAAACCCTAAAAGCAACCCAAACAGTAGTTAGTCTCATTTAGAAGTTGATTAAACCTAGCCTCTTTAAGACCATTCATACTCCCTACTTTATTTCAAATTAGTTGTGAGTTCGATTTCTATAAATTTAAAATGGTTGTGAATCTCGTGCTATAAGACGTGTATTTTACTTGGCGGATTTCGACAATCAGTTTTTGACACCATTGCTTGGGAGGCAAGGTTTCTAGTTTCCTTCTAATTGCTTTCTAGTTATATGCATATAGTTTCATATAGTTGCATTTTGTTTGCATCTAAGCCTCTGACTCATTTGCCTTGTTTTGGTTTTTGCATCTTTACAGGTAGAGATTCAAGCCTCGAACCAATCCAGAAGGGCCTACAGGTGAGATTTATCTATATCTAGGTTTAGGCATTTAAACAAAATTATATCTCTTTTGATTTTTTCATTTTAGAAAAAATAAAAAATATCTACTTTTCCTTATCCTATTAGATAGTTTGGTTAGATTTTTCTGCTTTCTCTACATTTATCTATATAAAAAAACTAAAAAAAACCTTATCTTATGCCCTAAAATCTACACGCTATTAGAAACTATTTATTATTAGGGCAACCATGTTAGGGTTTCAATTGCCTATAGAGGAGATAATTTTTGCGATTAATTTTTCCTAAAATCCATCGCAGAATTCTACATTAGACTTTAATTGTTAAAGGAAATATTAAATCACTAGCAACAACTTTTCTTGAAACTCTAAAATAGGCAAGCATAACCTTAAAATTCTATTAACACAAGGCAAAACCTTAAAATTCTTTCAATCTCAAAAATTAAAGGCCTTGTATGCATGGTTGTTGCATTGCACTACACTTGGTTAATTAATAATTAAGGGAAACCACCCCCTAACACCCATCACATTCCATAACCACAATTTCCTAAGCCTTAAAAGCAAGTAGATGTGCCCTAGGTAGGATCAATTTAAGTCTTGAAGGTTCGATTGAGCTTATTAAGTAGTTGGACTTAATTTCCATTATTAAGTTCGGTGTCTAGGCTATGGCTCCAAAGTCAAATGACTTAAGCAAGTTAGAGGCTCAATTAGCACCTTGGTAGAGCCTTGGAAACACTCCCTCTACCCCCATCCATGCTCAACCTTGTTGGATTTATTTTGGTAAGAAAGGTTTAATTTCTTGCAAGTTTGGTCATTCCTTTTAAGGCTTAACGTCTCTTAAGTGTACCCATTAAGGCTAGGTTTTGCTTGCTTGATTTGTTTAGTTAGGGGCAAGATGTGCACACATTTAATTGACCTAAGATGCCTATTTATGAATGCTCTTAGGTCTATAGAAGCATCATGTATTATAAATATTGCTTAACAAGAATCATCATGCATTTATATTGGTTTGTACAAATGATAGGTTAATTTGCCCTTTTTTGTGGTTAGGGGATAGGGCAATATTTTTAGGGGCCTCGGATTGAAGATCCAACTGTACGGATCTGATCAAGGTGACGATCAAAGTTCAACACCTCCAAGATCGCCTCGATTTGACCTCCGTAGCATCAGATGTAGTACGAGAAAGATTAGAGGTCAAGGGTCAAGGTGCTGTAAATTTGTACCTCAGATGACAAATCCAAACACATGGATGGGTTTGGATCAACGATTGCAGCCTAACGATGCAAAAATCAACCCAATCTGGCATCTGTGGCACCATCTACAAGCATAGGAAAATGGACGGCCAAGATGGTGCCATGTGGCAGCATCCAAGCTGCCCAAAGCCTCCAGCACTCTCCCTCCTCAGCAATGTCCGCACGATCTCGACTGTTGGATCGAGATCCAACGGCTGAGAGCGCCACAATCTTAATTCAAAAAATGTGAGAAAGAGAGTGGCGTGGCGTAGCGGTCGAGCGACGTTTGCAAGAGAGGAGTGTACGGGTTCGACTCTCCGCTTGCCTCCAATACGCAGCACAGGCGGGTGCAGCTAAAATTCGACCACTTGATCTAAATTGAGCGGTAGCAGAGGTTGCAATGTGGCACACTCTCGTGCGCTGGATGGAGCAGTGTGCTGCATGCGAGATGGCGTGCAATTGCACGTAGGTGCGCTAACAGCAAAAGAGGAAGCAGCTTTGCACAGTTTTGATCGTCTGATTGATCGATTGGATGGCTAAGAGAGATTAGGCACGATGAAGAGGCAACGGCTGATGTCGAATGGGTGCGTGACGTGGCTTCTTGTGGTGCATTGGATCGCGATCACATGACCCTCCTTGCATGCGTGCCAACAGCAATGTGCGCCTTTAGTGACACTTACATGCATCACTAAAGCCTTCATATTTATTTTTAAGGCATGAAATATCTCTTTTTCCCCCATTTCTATGCCTATAAAAAGGCCTTATGCCCTATATTTCTTCTCCATCCCTTCTCTTCTCGTCTCACCCACTTCAAAGCTCTACGAGTTGGTCTCATACTTGGGATGCTTCACTAGAGCTAGAGTAAAATAATTTTCCCATCTTTTCACCCCCATCGTGGAGCATCCTGTGGTTGTCTTCTTGCCACCATTCGGGAAGCAGATCCCATTGCAATGTCTCCCTGCTTTGTTCTCCCTTGTCCAGCATCTCATCCCCATCTTATGGGTGCTTCATCAACGTGCCTCATTCTCCAAGTAGCTGTTGAGGAGGATTTTCTCATCCCTATCTTTTTATCGCTTTCTAGTATAGATTTCCAGCTTTCTAGTTGTATCAAGTAGATGTAATGGACATGTGATTATGAAATATTGATTCTCTCTCTATTTTTTTCTTTCTTTGTATTATTCTATCTCTCTTTTCTATTGTTTATTACTTAAGTAGAATAGCTTACTGACATTGAAAACGCATTTAAATAATTCATTCATCATAGTAAGCATTTACGACATCAATTTTAATAAGAAAAGTGAACGGTGAGTCTGAATGTCAATCATAGGGAGGTGTGGAATCGGATCGATTGGTTGCTTAATGTCACAAGTTATTTACGTTTGCTTGTAAAGATAGAATGAGAGGGAGAGAGTGAGAGAGAGAGTGAAAAATCATGGTGGAATTTGCATTCTAGTTCTATATTCAAGAAGATGAGTACCTAGGCAAAACCATTGCAATAGAAGCCCAATTTGAGATGCATGAAACAAATACCAAACCTAAGGGAAATCATTACCTCTAGGAATTATAAGAACCATTTTGCAAACATTATAGAGACATGCCTGAATGAAATGCAAAATATAAGTTGAAAACCAGAAACTAATTGCTAAAGGAGAGTGTCGAGGTAGCCACAGCGGTGGGGAGGCTTCCGTTGGTGGCTTGATAGCTCCAAGACCTTGCTTGAAGCTCTATGGAGGTGGGGGACTAATGGCGATTTTACGCGGTTTGTTAAAATACATCGTTGTAATGCGTAATACAGATCAACTCTTAAATTTATATTCCTAGATAGGAGAGTATCTAGGGTCGTCCAAGGAGGCAATATGTTTGCAATAGTGATTCTCTTGCTTGGAATAAATCTCAACTTTCTTTTTGGTATTTTTTTCAATATATCATTTTTTTTTGTTTTTAAGCTAAGGCAACATGCGAAATGGTGGCGGGAAGGTAATTTACACTTCAATTTAACTACTACTTTCTAAGTGGCAAGTAATAGCTTCTCCCTAAGCTCACTCTAGGCAAGTGGAGGCCTAGAATAATTAGGGAGAGGGAGTGAAAAATGCTAAAAAAAATAAAGCAAGTAGAAATGCAAAACAGAAAATTGCAAAGAAGGCAACTTGATTGATGAAAAGTGTTTTACAAACAAAAAAAAGAAAGCCTAGTAGAGGAATGCTTCTACTGCTAGAACAATTAAAATAAGAAAGGCAAACACAAATCCTCTAGATAGATGGCGAAGAAGAGGGCTTCTTGCTCCAAGGTTGGTGGCTCCCAAGCTTGAAAAGAATCCTTCAACTCCTTCCTTGCAGTGCTCCGCCAAGGTAATGTCCTCCAAGGCAAGCCCTAAGGGGGCATGCCCTAAGCTTCTCTCCAAGGGTGGACGTCCACCCTAGGTCCTTCTCCCTTGCCTGGACGTCCTCCTTGAAGTGGAAGAGTCCTCCTCCTTGGCGTGGCTCAAGTTGAAGAGAGTGGGGAGAAGAAGGCACCAAAAGGGCTGGTGGTGTGCCCCTTTAATCTCCTTCTCTACTCCTTCTTCTTGGCCGTAGGTATAGGTGGTTTAGGTAGCAAATTACACTAATGGAGGATGCCCTAAAATGGTTGTAGGTGGTGGGTTTTTATAGAATAGGAAGGGGGCTAAAGTGTCCCTTGAAATGGAGGGCCAAGATGGAATGATGGAGGTGGTTAAGGATCCAATGGCCAAGGGTGTTTGGCGCCACCTTAAGAGACACCAAGGGGGTAGTTATGGGGTTGACACCCCTTGATATTGGCGCCAAAATGGGCCTTCAAGAAGGATATTAGGTGGCGCCACCTTAGGATTCTAGAAGGGGGGTACGTCGATGGCTAGGATGGGTTATGTGGGTAGGTGTAGGGTGGATGAAGGGGCTGAAAGTGGCGCCAATATAGAGGTGGTTAGGGGTGGTTTTTGGCGCCAACTTTAGGTGTCTTTTGGTGGAGATAGTGGGGTGAAGGGATGGCTAGGAGGTGGCGCCAACTTGAGTAGGGTAGCTAGCTTAGGTAGGCTTAAGTTGGTGGAGCTAGCTAGGGTTGATTTTGAAGGTAATGGATGGCCAAGGAGCTAGTTGTTAGCTAAGCTAAGCTAAGATAAGATAAGCTAAGCTAGCTTAGCTAAAGGTGGAGTAGAGGAGAAGGTAATGGAGCTAGGGTTTGGAGGAAGGAGCTGAGGAGGAGAAGTCTGGAGCTGGAGTTGGAGCCGGCTGCTGCTGAAGAGGCTGGCATGGGGCTACTCTAGCTGGCTTAGCTTGCTAGTTCTTTGCTAGTTGCTAAGCCAAGCTAAAGTGAGCTAGCTTCTACCAAAATGAGCTGAGGTGAGCTTGGTCTGGTGCTCCCGGGGAGAATCAAGCTGGTTGAGGCAGCTAAGGTAGCTTAGCTCAACTGAGTTGAGCTAAGCTGAGTCCCCGGGAGCTGGACTTGAGCTTCCTGAGCTGGGATGAGTTCTTCTTCAGCTGGCTGGAGCTGAGTGGAGCTGGATGTAGCTGGATCTGAGCTGGGGTGAACTCCTGTCAACTTAGTTGAGCTAGCTAGAGCTCCCTGTGGACTAGTGGGAGCTGAGATGAGCTAGACTCAGCTAAGTTGAGCTGGATCTGAGCTGACTTGAGCTAGGGTGAGCTAAGGTGAACTCTCTTGAGCTGCCATCCAGTTGAGATTAGCTGAATGGAGCTGGGATGAGCTAACCCTAGTTTAGGTAAGCTAGGTTCCAGCTGCGGTGGGCTGGATCAAGCTGAGGTGAGCTGGATCAAGCTGAGGTGAGCTGGATCAGGCTGAGTTCCGGCTAGTCTGGGCTTCTCCATCACCATTTGCCTTCTTGAGTGCTAGGGTTTTAGGGATCTATATATCTGTACATCCCTAACACTCACAAAAACATATTAAAAAGACAATAAAAAATGCAATGCATGCCTAACCTATTTTATGCCTAAATGCAGCCCAAAAACCCGTTTGCGGAGTAAAATCCTAAGAGCTAGGTTTGTTTTAACGCATAAGAATGATGATAAACTGGCGTTTATCAGGGACATGCTAGGTAGAAGCTAGGGAGAGATGCCCATGAATGAAGTGTGTAGGCCTCTTTATAATGGAAGAAAGGTGACCAAAATAGGTATCGCACCATTAGCGACAGCCAGGATGTCACTATAGGCCAACTCAAGCATCGTTGTAGGCCAGCTCACCCACTTGCTATCCTCCGCACACATGAGCAATGCTGTGCGATGGTATCCGTGTGCTTGCATCGCCTGCCTTTAGATGCAAGCCGTGGGTTGCCATCAGACGACTAGATTGTGCACTCGCCATTTCTCAAATCATGCCTTATCTACGTGAGATCTCCCATGAAATCATGTGTTGCATGTTTCGCCCATCCAGGCTGGCCACGTGGCATGGTATGTGTGCGAGGATCGTGTGCAGATGGCTGGAGTCCGGTTAGAGGTGAAGGCTGGATTGCACTCATCGCATTCACGGTCGTGGCCACTTCTTAACCATTTGATCTTGA
This sequence comes from Thalassia testudinum, assembly GCA_037157565.1. Taxonomy (NCBI): domain Eukaryota; kingdom Viridiplantae; phylum Streptophyta; class Magnoliopsida; order Alismatales; family Hydrocharitaceae; genus Thalassia; species Thalassia testudinum. The sequence continues at coordinate 214,764,864 of JAZHRO010000024.1, forward strand.
TTAAACAGTCAAATTTCAATTAGAGGGTGTGAGGGGAGGCACCTCTTGTGTTTCGAACCTATGCTCGCTGGAGTGGGTAAGGCATCCAACCACTGTGCTATCCACGTGGATCATTGCATGGATGTATTTGAGCCCTTGCAATGTTAGCTGTTGATGGTTGATCCAACGATCGCGAATGCTCCTGTGCATGATGAAGAGAGGAAGTGGGTGCGCAACTGACAAAGGAGAGGGTGCCACGTGTCACATTTTGGGCTGTTGATTAGTAGATCAACGGTCAAAACTTCCCTGACTTATTGTAGGAGCTATGGAGGTTGGATTGAGGTGATTCTGAGTTCGTTGGACTCCGTTTGTCAATTCGGATTCTTCTGTGTAGTCCGATTGCTCACCTGAGACATGTTTCAATATGCACTTGTACAACAGGTCGTTAAACCTTAATTCTAGGCAATCCTAACATAAAATAATGTAGAATTCATGCAATGCTCACCAAACCCACTGTATCATGATATTAATGTGCATGTGCCCTTGGAATTGACTCTAATTGATGTTGTTAACGTTATTTTTTGTAGGCTCATTGTTGAGTAGCGGAAAAGTACGCGATCGGAATTGGATTTTGAAAAGTTGTCATTGTCGTTCGAATTGCGAAGCAATCCATCAACAGATAAATTTAACAAAAATTCGTAAAGAAATTTCGAGTCGAACATAAGGAGGCAGACATTTGACTCAAAATCACATTTGTTTAATTCTCACGGAGCAGATTAGTTAGTTGACTTGAATCTAAACTAACTACCTACTTAAAGAATAAAGAATAGAAGACAGAGAGAGGATTACAAAAAGAGAGGTAGAATAAACACGGATATCATTATCACAAGCTAATGTTCATTACGATTACAACTACCCACTACACTAGAAAGCAGGAAATCTACACTAGAAAGTGGGAAATCTATACTAGAAAGCAGTAAAAGAGAAGATAAAGAGAAGTTATCCTCCTGGATGGTTATTTGGAGGACGAGTTAGACAGGGCAACGCCTGGAAGACGGAGGATGGAATGGGAAGGAGAGTGAAGTGGGAGGAACTGGGGGGAGGTAAGACGTCATCGTCATCGCGGGATCCGCTTCCCGAACGGGGTGAGAGGACAACCATGGGATGCTCCACAAAGGGGGGAGAAGGTGGAAAAATTCTAATTTTTTCTCTAAAGGAGCATCCCGGGTTTGGGACAAGCTCTTAGAGCTTTGGAGTGGGTGAGAGAAGAGAGGAAGGGATGAAGAAAATGTGGTGGTCGTAGGGCTATTTATAGGTGAGGTTAGAATGGGCAAATAGGTCATTTTAGTTTAAAAACATTAAATCAGGGTCATTAGTGATGAATAAAATTGTCACTAAAGCCCAAATCGTGGGCATAGCTGCCATGCATGCCTTGCCTCCTCTTCTCCCCGTGCCTCAATGCACACACACGTAGGTGCCTTCTCAGCCGTCCGATCCCGAGATCGGACGGCTTAAACATGCCGCACCCAATCTCGCTCAATGCCAGGTAAGAGGCGATGCGGCCTCTTTCATCGCCGTTGGATCTAAGATCAACAAGTCAAGACGCATGCTCGTTCGCCTTCACAAAAACGCGTCTGATGGGGCATTCGGGTTCCTCATGTCTAGGTGTGGCACGTCGCCTGCATCCGTGCTACTCGTTCGCCATCTAATAGTTCAATTGAGCCTGCTCCCACGCCCGTGCCTGATTTGAGGCATAGCGTGGATCGAACCTGTGCCTCCCACTTGCAAAAGAGCGCTCGACCATTGTGCTGCGGCTGTTTCTTTGTCACGCTTATGTTTTAAGCGTGCGCACTTGTGGCCATTGGATTAAGATCCAACGGTCCAGATCTTGCCTCGCCGATGCCTTTAGAGGTTGAGAAGCGATGCTGTGGCTGGTTTGGGAGACTGTGATGGCACCACGTGGTGCCATCATGGTCGACCATCTTTTGTGAGTTTCAAATGGTGCCATGAATGTCGGATTGGATCAATTTTCACACCGTTGGGCTACAATCGTCGACCTGAATCCATCCGTGTGATCGGATTTGTCATCTGAAGTGTAGATTTACACCATCTTGGCCCTTGATCTTTGACCTTCCTCGGATTATATTTGATGCTACGAAAGTCTAATTAGGGCAATCTTGGAGTCGTTTAACCTCAATCATTGCCCTGATCAAATCCGTACGGTTGAATCTTCAATCCGCAGCCCTAATTAAAAGTCACCCTATTACCTGACCACAAAAAGGGAAAATTAACCAAAAATTTACACAACCTAACCTAAATGCAAGATGACGCATGTTATGTAATATTTATAATGTATGATGCAACTATAATACTAAGAACATGCAAAAATAGACATTTTAGGCTATTAAGATGCATATGCATCACACCCCCATGCCTATCTTTTACTAGTCCCTAGCAAAAACTACATGCTATTTATAAAAGAATTAGGATTGGATTGCTTGGGCAAAAGTCATTTTCAACATCAAGAAATTTTACTTAGGACCTGAACTTTCAAAGACACAACAGCGCCCGGGTATCTGCCAAAATGCAGACCGCCTCAAGCCCTCGCCTTATTCAAAGAAGGATCTCTTTTTCTCCTTTTTCTTCTTTTCTAATTTGTTTGGATTTTTGAGTTTAGGTTACAGAGCAGCTTTCTAAGGACACTCAACCCACCCAGGACTTGATGAGAAACCTAAGTTCTAAGCATCTTTTTGTGAATGTGATAGACTCGTTGATCGACAATCAGAATGGACTTCGAGTTTCTATGCCTCTAGGTGACCTTAAAAGAAATTCTTCCTAAAGGTGTATCTATATGACCGGTAGCTTTCTCCCTACTTTTATTTTTATGGGGTCAACATAAGGGTGAATCCAGTGTATATCTCCCTCGCTTATTCTACTTCGCTTCTTCCTAAGTGTTTTAGGAATTAAACGTGCATTTCTTAAGCTGGGATCTGGACAACCTACCAATGGGCTGTTACCCATGACAACTTGGCAGCCATACTCGTGCAGTGAAGTGTGGCTTATTTTTTCTTCTTTTCTCCTTTTCTTTTTCTTTTTTTTTCTCTTTTTGAACTTTTTTTCTTTTTTTTTTTTAAGTAGGTGGCTTCCCTGGTCTAAGATTTACCTAAAGGCAGCAGGAAAAGAATTGTCCAGTGGCTGGGCTTTAGATGACCTACCTATGGGCTGTTATGCACGATAACTTGCCAGCCATACCACCTGATGTAAACACATCTATTTGGGTTAAAATGCCTATTCGTGCATGTTCCTAAGCTTAGATTTGCATTTTATGCTATAAATATTGCATAGCATTCATCATTCTGCATTTAGAGTAGTTGTATATAATTTAGGTTAATTGCATCCTTTTTGTGGTCAAGAGAGAATGATATTTATTTCGGAGCCTCGGATTGATAATCCAACCATACGAATCTGATCAAGATGACAATCGGAGTCCAATACCTCTGAAATCACCTCGATCGGAATCTCGTAGCACCATATGCAGTCCGAGGAAGATCAACAACTAAAGGACTTAGTGACATAATTCAGAGCTTCAAATGACAAATGCGATCGTGCGGATGGATTTGAGTTGACGATCGCAGCCCAATGACGTGAAAATTGACTCAATCTGACCTCTGTAGTAGCCCTTACAACAAAAAGAAGATGGACGGCCCAGATTGTGCCACGTGGCGCAACCCAAGTCGCCCATGCGCACGCACACGCCACCGCACGTACATGTGCGCGGAGGCACGCATGCATGCAGCGCAGCACTAGCGCGTGAGTGTGTGACCGCGTGACACGTCGCGCGGAGCACATGCCAACGCAGTAGTAGCATGGGCACGTGGGCTATCTTCAATGATATTTGCGGCAGATCTTCAGCGATGCTTACAACCGTCGCTAATTATTCGCATGCTATCATGGCCAGCTGCGCATGCTAGTGGGCATGAGCTGCCTATAGCAACATTTCCAGTGACGGCCTGGAGATCGCTAATGATACCATACCTATTTTTTCTTCTTCTCCTCCACTATAGAAGGACCTTCACCCCCTCCCTTCCAAGCCATCTCTACCTACTCTACTCCCACCTACTCTTAATATCTAGCAAGCCTACCAATGCTCCATTAAAGCTTACTCTCAAGCTCCTAAGGCTCCTATTAGTGTAGCGAACCTCTGCCTCATCAAATATTCCTCCATCTTCCCATCCCCATTCATAGGTCGCCTTGGAGCCATCTCCCACCTCCATTTTGGTAGCAAATCATATCCACCTTCTCACCTCCATTCCAGAGGCACGCTGAAGCTTTCCTCTACCCGACGTCCTCCTGCATCTCACCTCCATCGTCCCACTCCTTACCTCCTTCGTCCGAGCTTCGGCCAGGCACCGTCGTCTTGCTGAATAGTCGATTAGAGAGATTTCTTCTCAGTTCCCTCTCTTTTTATGCTTTCGTAGATTATTGTAATAGACATTCATGCAATACATCACATTTAATTCGATCTCTATCTTGTGATTGCTTCTCTTTTATTTCAAAAATAAAAAAAATAATAAAACCCTAAAACACCAAAAAAGAAACAAATCGAAGTGCAGTTTTCATACAAAGTAAACGTCACCTCCCTGTGTTCAACTCAGGACTCCCTTGTGGTTTCGGTATAAATTTTATTTGATCACGAGTTTTGCAACTACGATGACAGGTTACTTGTAACCCTGATTTCAAACATGCGAAACACATGCGATCACCACCCTAGAAGGTTCATTAGCTACCCAATTTCCTTTAAAATCACTGAACGAGTCATTGCAAATAGTGTGTAGATGCTTAGACTTAAAGTTCCCTCAAATCAGAGAGTGCGTTGATAAGTTGTGTACTTATCACCCCAACTTATTTAATCAAATTGAAATGGAATTCAAGATGGCAAGGACTCGATAAACAAATCCACATTTTAGTGAATACTCGGGCTGATTAAGCCCAAAGACTTGAAGGGTCTTTGTGTTCAGATCCTACTGTATTATTTTCGAAGATTGAAATGTCCTAATGCCCAAGTATTCTTTCCTAATTCAATTTTTTTTTAAATAAAGAGGAAATAAAAAGAATCAACGAAGTTAATAAGATGATTCAGAAATGAATATCCAGCCCCCTATGCCTATCTAATGCAATGTCCTCATTGTATTAAAAAGGCATGAAATATAGTGGAATAGAGTAGAAAGCACCTGAATTGCGTGAATAACAGGTTGGATTCAAGATGAAAAGAACCTGTATATGTGTTGAAGTTAGTGCTTTCAGCTAGGCACACTATACAAATAAAGAAAAAATAAAGAATTCACAGGTGTAGGTCAGAATTAGAATAAAAAGATTCACCTCAAGACCTGCCAGTAGATGTCCACAGATGTGGACCAGATTGTGATGCAGGCCATACCCCTTGATCGAGTATATCTAAGGTTTTGGATAAAAATTATCCAAAACCTGAAATCAGTATGCAAGCAGGGTCAGGCTTGTGATCTGTGAGGAAGCAACCCAAGACCAAAAAGTCGGGTTATAGAGAAATCAATATTAAAAGGATAATCAATGAATTTGTAGTTGGGTTGGACATCCTCTGAATCAAAGATGTCATAAGGGTCCTGGTAGAAAGTTGGTGGTTTTAGAAAAATATGCACCTTTAGACTTGATCTTTTACTTCCTCCGGAATTTTCCTTCCCAAATCATCATTTCCCAATTCCTACCCTCCTCATTCAGGATTTCAGATTCCGGGACCTCATGCATGTTAATCACCCCATCTGAAATTTCCAAGTCTAAAAGATGTGACTGAATCATAATTGACTTGGGTCTAGTTATCTTAAAAATAGAATCGCCAGTAAGCTCAATGGGGTGTGAATGAGGGTTAGGGTTTTGAATTGAATCCTTCAGAAATTAAGGATCTGAATCTGCCATGTAAGCCCTAATAAGATCAGTTTCCTTAGTTATCGGGCCGTCAAAATATTCATCGGATTCCTCAGGCCTAGTCGTCTCATAGAAATCATGTTCTATAAACTCACGTGAGACTTCGCATATGATTCTTCACCTTCAGAATGAAAGAAATCTAAATCTACATTAATGTATGTCTTAAAATCATCAAACACTTTCTGATCCATGGAGACATATGTTTCCTCATATCTCGGCTCAAGGATCGTGCGTGAAGTAATCAATTCATCCTTAGTTGATTAAGGATAAAAACATTAAATCAGGGTCATTAGTGATGGATAAAACTGTCACTAAAGCCCAGATTGTGGGCGTAGCTACCGTGCACGCCTTGCCTCCTCCTCTCCCCATGCCTCAATGCACGTGCACGTACGCGTCTTCTCAACCGTTCGATCACGAGATTGGACGGCTTAAATGCACCGCACTCAATCTCATTCAACTTCTGCTAAGAGGCTATGCGGCCTCCTTCATCGTCGTTGGATCGAAGATCAACGACTCAGGACACACACTCACCCGCCTTCACAAAAACGTGTCTGATGGCGCGTTCGTGTTCCTGGCATATGGGTGTGCCACGTCGCCTGCATCCGCACCGCTCGTTCGCCATCCAATGACTCAATTGAGCCCGCTCTCGCACCTGCGCTTGATTTGAGGCATAGTGGGGATCGAACCTGCGCCTCTCGCTCGCGAAAGAGCACTCGACCGCTATGCTACGGCTGGCTTTTTGTTACGCTTATGTTTTAAGTGCGCGCCCCCGTGGACGTTGGATAAGGATCCAACGGCCCAGATCTTGCCTTGCTGGCACCTTCATAGGTTGAGAAAGCAGTGCTGCGGCTGGTTTGGGTGGCTGTGATGGCACCACGTGGCGCCATCATGGCCGTCCATCTTCTGTGAGTTGTAGATGGTGCACGGATGTCGGATTTGATCGATTATCGCACCGTTGGGCTGCGATCGTCGATTCAAATCCATCTGTGCGATCAGATTTGTCATCTGAAGTGCGGATTTACACCATCTTGGCCCTTGATCTCTGACCTTCCTCGAATTTTATCTGATGCTACGAAAGTCCGATCAGGATGATCTTGGAGTCGTTGAACTCCAATCGTCACCCTGATTAGATCCATATGGTTGGATCTTCAATCCAATGCCCCAATTAAAAGTCATCCTATTACCTGACCACAAAAAGGGAAAATTAACCTAAAATTTACACAACCTAACCTAAATGCAAGATGATGCATGTTATGTAATATTTATAATGTATGATGCAACTATAATACTAAGAACATACATAAATAGACATTTTAGGCTATTTAGATGAATACACATCACTCATCCTACCCCCATGCCCACCCCTTGCTAGTCCCTAGCAAGGTTTAACCTAAATGCTATTTACAACTAGAATTAAGAATCAAATGCTCAGACATAAGTTGGTTGTCAACAGAAGGAAACTTCTACCTAAGAACCTAACCTACAGAGACTCAGCAGTGCCTGAGTGCCTGCCAAAATGGAGACCACCCAAGTTCTTGCCTTATTCTATATAGAAGCAAATATATATACATATATATTTTTCTTTTTCATCTTTTCCTAAGTTTTTTGGGATTTTGGGGTTGAGAGTTTCGGGGTAACTTTTTACGGCTACCCAACCCACCCAAGGCTCAAAAAGGACTCTAAGTGCTAAGCATCTTGTCATGAAAGTTGTGATAGACTCACTTAATGGCAATTAAAATGGACTTCGCGTTTCTACTCCCCTAGGTGACCCAAAAAAGAAAATGTTGCCTACAGGTGTATCTATCTGACTGGAAGCTTTCTCCCTACTTTTGTTTTTATGGGGTCAGCATAAGGGCAAACTTAGTGTATATCTCCCCAAATTATTCTACTTCCCTATTTCTTCCTTAAGTGTTTTGGAATTCTTGTGTATTTTATGAGCTGGGATCTAGACAACTGGCCAGTGGGTTGTTACCCACGACAACTTGCTAGCCCATACTCATGCGGTGAAGTGTGCTTATTTCTTTTTTTTTCTTTCTTCCTCTTTTTCTATTTTTCTATTTCTTTTTTTTTTCATTTATTTTTTTTTTTAAGTAGGTGGCTTCCCTGATCTAAGATTTACCTAAAGGCAATAATAAAAGAGAATGGTCATGTGGCTGGGCTCTGGACAACCAGCAATGGGCTGTTACCCACAAAAAATTGCTAGCCATACCACCCTAGAAGGTTCATTAGATACCCAATTTCCGTTAGAACCATTGAGGATTAAGTCAGTGCAAAACGTGTGAAGATGCTTAGACTAAAAGTCCCCCTAAATCAGAGGGTGGGTTCATAAGTCGTACACTTATCACCCTACTTTATTGACTAGATTGATGTAAATTAGGGTGGCGAGGACTCGAGAACAAGTCCACATTTTTGTGGACACCCGGACTAATTAAGCCTAAAGACTTGAAGAGTCTAAGCATTCAGGTCCTTAACGTATCATTTCCTAAAATTGACAAGCTCCTAATGCTTAAGTTTTCTTTTCTTAATTTTTTTTTTAATTCAAGTTGACAGTATATACTCAGAACATAACAATTACCACCCCCCCATGACTAAATTGGAAATGTCCTCATTGGAAGATAAATATTTGCAAGGGAATAAGGAAAGAAATCACCTAAGTTTCAGCTGTGTATCCGATCAGCCTAAATCCTCTAGGTTGCCTCCCTCTGAGTTTAGTGCCTTCAGCTGGGCATAGTACATAGGCAAGAAAGCATCAATCAGTTGAATGGTCTGGGTCAAGAAGGGGAAGATTGATAAACGCCAATTTATTATCATTTTTATGCATTAAAACAAACCTAGCTCTTAGGATTTTTCTCTGCAAACGAGTTTTTGGGCTGCATTTAGGCATTAACTAGGTTAGGTATGCATTGCATTTTTTCTTGTCATTTTAATGTATTTTTGTGAGTGTTAGGGATGAACAAATATACAGATCCCTAAAACCCTAGCACTCAAGAAGGCAACTGGTGAAGAAGAAGCTCAGACTAGCTGGAACTCAGCTTGATCCAGCTCACCACAGTTGGAATCTAGGTCACTTGGACTAGGGTTAGCTAATCCTAACTCCATTCAGCTCATCTCAGCTGAATGGCAGCTCAAGAGAGCTCATCTTAGCTCACCCTAGCTCAGGTCAGCTCAGATCCAGCTCAACTTAGCTGAATCTAGCTCATCTCAGCTCCCACTAGTCCACAGGGAGCTCTAGCTAGCTTAGTTTAGTTGACTGGAGTTCACCCTAGCTCAGGTCCAGCAACATCCAGCTCCACTCAACTCCAACCAACTGAAGATGAATTCATTCCAGCTCAGGAAGTTCAAGTCCAGCTCTCGGGGACCCTAGCTCAAGCTAATTGAGCTAAGCTACCTTAGCTGTCTCAACCCGCTCAATTCTCCCCTAGAGCACCAGACCTAGCTCATCTCAGCTCCATTCAACAGAAGCCAACTCACTTTAGCTTGGCTTAGCAGCTAGCAAAGAACTAGGAAGCTAAGCCAGCTGGAGTAGCCCCAAGTTGACCTCTTCAGTAGCTGCCAGCTCCAATTCAGTTCTAGACTCTGCATATCCAGCTCCTCTCCTCAAACCCTAAGCTCCACATGCATATTCCTCTACTCTATAGCTAGTTAAGCAAGCTTAGCTTAGCTTAGCTTAGCTAGCATCCACCTCCATGGCACCAAAAACCTAACCCTAGCTCCACCTACATAACCTACCACTCCAATTCCACCTAAGCCTACTTAAGCTAGCTCCACCTCTACTCAAGTTGGCACCACCTCTTCACCACCTTTCACCCCTCAACTAATCACCAAAAGACACCTAAAGTTGGTGCCAAAACTAACCTTAACTACCTCCCTTTTGATGCCAACCTCAACCCCCATATCCACCCTACACATAACCCCTCCAAGCCATCCCCACCATCCACCTCAACCCTCTTCTAGAAGCCTAGAAGTTGGTGCCAACCCATGGCACCTCTCCATGGTTGGCACCACTTTAAGGTGTCCCTTGGCCACCCATAACTACCCCCCTTACACCCCATAGGTGGCGCCAACTCTCCTTAGCCCTAGGATCACCTAACCACCTCCATCTTCCCATCTTAGCCCTCCATCTAAAGAGTCACCTTAACCCCTCATCCTACCCTATAAAAAGACCACCACCCATCACCTTACAACCCATCCTTGCCTAGCAAATTTACTCTCATATTCTACCTAGAACCCACGGCCAAGAGAGAAGAAGAAGAAGAAGATTAAGGGGATATTCTGTCCCTTTGGTGCCTTCCCCTCTTCCCTTCTCTCTTGTGCCCACGCCAGCCAAAAAAGGAGCCAGGAAAGGAAGACCTTTGGAGGAGGTCTTGAAGGTGGTCCATGCCACCTTGGAGGAGAGATTGAGGGTGGTGCACGCCCACCCTTGGAGGAAAGATTTGAGGTGGAGAGCATCCACCTTGGAGGAGCTTTCAAGGAAGGAGAAGAAGGAGACCCTCTTTTCAAGCCAAGGAGCAGCTTAGCTTAGAGCAAGAAGACTCCCTTCTTCACCAGATTCTGCAAGAGGATTTGTGTTTCTTTTATTGCTTTTATATTCTCCATTTCTAGTAGAAGCATTCCTTTACCTGTCATTGTAAAAGAACACAAATTCTACTAAATTAATTTGCCTTCTTTTTTAATTTCTATTGCAATTGTTTGTCTTTGTTCTAGCACTTGTTTCACTTCCACTTCCTAATTACTCTAGGCCTCCACTTGCCTAGAGTGAGCTTAGGTAGTGGACATATTTATCTCTTAAGTTTTAGGTCAGCAATTTTAGGTATTAGCACTTTTCTATTACAATTCGCCTTTTGCCCTCATTATTTCAAAACTGAAAATAAATTATATATTTAAAATACCAAAAGGAAAGTTGAGATTTATTTTCTAAGCTATAGAGCTAAATTGCCAATTTGCCTCCTTGGACAACCCTAGATACTCCCCTATCTATGAATATAAATTTAAAAGCGTATGTGATTTGGCTTGTTACAACGACTTAAAAACCTGCTTTTACAAATCACGCCAAATTTGCATCAAAGACATAATCAGCTAGACCCAGAGTTAGAAGTCCGCAGATGTAGACAAGATTATGGTGTAGTCCCATCCCTAAGGGACAGGAACTCTGCAAATGGTGTATTACACATGCCCATGTCTATTTCTCTCTTAATCTGCATGCATATAGAGAAGTTGATTTGGACGAGTGCTAACTGAATCTAAAATGCTGGATGATAAATGCGAGTTTATCAGCATTCTTATGCATTAAAACAAACCTAGGTCTTAAGATTTTACTCCGTAAACGGGTTTTTGGGTTACATTTAGGCATTAACTAGGTTAGGCATGCATTGCATTTTCTTTTGTTGTTTTAATGTGTTTTTTTGAGTGTTAGGGATGAACAGATATACAGATCCCTAAAACCCTAGCACTCAAGAAGGCAAATGGTGAAGGAGGAGCTCAGACTAGCTGGAACTCAGCTTGATCCAGCTCACCATAGTTGGAACCAAGCTCACTTGAACTAGGGTTAGCTCATCCCAGCTCCATTCAGCTAATCTCAGTTGAATGGCAGATCAAGAGAGTTCATCTTAGCTCACAGTAGCTCAAGTCAGCTCAGATTCAGCTCAACCTAGTTGAGTCTAGCTCATTTTAGCTCCCATTAGTCCACAGGGAGCTCTAGCTAGCTCAGCTGAGTTGACTAGAGTTCACCCCATCTCAGATCCAGCTACATCCAGCTCCACTCAACTCCAGCCAGCTGAAGAAGAACTCATCCCAGCTCAGGAAGCTCAAGTCCAGCTCCCAAGGACCCAGTTTAGCTCAAGCTAATTGAGCTAAGCTACCTTAGCTGTCTCAACCAGCTCAATCCTCCCCGGGAGCACCAAACCTAGCTCACCTTAGCTCCATTCAACAAAAGCCAGCTCACTTTAGCTTGGCTTAGTAGCTAGCAAAGAACTAGCAAGCTAAACCAGCTGCAGTAGCCCCATGTTGAGCTCTTCAGCAGCTGCCAGCTCCAATTTAGCTCTGGACTCTTCAGAACCAGCTGCTCCCTCCAAACCCTAGCTCCAACACCTCCTCCTCTACTCCACCATTAGCTAAGCTAGCTTAGCTATGCTCCAGCTTCCTTGGCTTGTACCACCCAAAAACCCTACCTAACAACTCCACCAACTAGCCCCTCCTAAGCTCCACATAAGCTAACCCTACTTGGCGCCAACCTAGCCTACCCACCACCTCCAAAAGACACCTAAAAGTGGCACCAAAACCACCCTAACTACCCCCTTGTTGGCGCCACTTTTCCCTCGAAAATTCCCCTTCATCTCCACCACACATCTCCCCTTAAACCCATCTCCACCCTCCACATAATCCCACCTTCTAGAAGCCTCAAAGTTGGCACCATCCCATGGCACCTCTCCTTGGTTGGAGCCACTTTTAGGTGCCTCTTGACAAACCCTAACTACCCCCCTTACACCCCTTAGGTGGCGCTAACCATTCTTAACCCTAGGATCATCTAACCACCTCCATCCTCCCATCTTAGCCCTCCATTTCAGGAGGCACCTTAACCCCTCATCCTGCCCTATAAAAAGACCACTACCCATCACCATTCAAACCATCCTTGGCTAGAAAATTCACTCTCATATTCTACCTAGAGCCCACGCCCAAGACAAAAGAAGAAGAAGAAGATTAAGGGGATATTTTGTCCCTTTGGTGCCTTCCCCTCTTCCCTTCTCTCTTGAGCCACACCAGCCAAAGGAGAAGCCAGGCAAGGAAGATCTTTGGAGGAGATCTTGAAGGTGGTCCACGCCACCTTGGAGGAGCTTTTGAGGGTGGTGCATGCCCACCCCTTGGAGGAGAGCATTGAAGGTGGTAGCATCCACCTTGGAGGAGCTCTCAAGGAAGGAGAAGAAGGATGCCCTCTTTTCAAGGCAAGGAGTCGCTAGGCTTGGAGCAAGAAGACTCCCTTCTTCACCAAATTTTGCTAGAGGATTTTTGTTTCTTTTATTGCTTTTAGATTTTTTTCATTTCTAGTAGAAGCATTCCTCTACTTGTCTTGGAAAAGAACACAAATTCTCTTTAATCAAATTGCTTTCTTTTTACTTTCTACTGCAATTGTTGTTTTTGTTCTAGCACTTGTTTCACTCCCTCTCCCTAATTATTCTAGGCCTCCACGTGCCTAGGGTGAGCTTAGGGAGAGGCTCTACCTATCACCTTAGGGTTAGGTTTCTTGAATTAGGTATTAGTTATTTTCCAGCTTTCAACAAAATGTTGCATGTTGCCTTTATTTCAAAAATCATAAAAGCTATAATTCAAAAAGAACAAAAGGAAAGTTGAGATTTATTTTCCAAGCAAGTGATTTAATGTTTGCAAACTTGCCTCCTTGGTCAACCCTAGATACCCCACTATTTAGGAACATAAATTTAAAAGCGAATCTATTTTTGTTCGTTGCAACAACTTAAAACCCTAATTTAACAAATCGTGCAAAAATGCGATCACTTTTTGGTACCGTTGCCGGGGAGGCATGGCTTTGCATTAGTCATTTTTCTCTTTCTTGAAGTGGATCTCATCCCCTTCTCCTTCTTTTCTTTCGTGTGTGCAGGAACTATTGTAGGAAGAAAGCAGGAATCTGAAAGTAAAAGCTCAAAGTTCCTTTTCTTCCCACGAATTTCAGGTTGGTCCCCCTTTTTAGTCACGTAATTAATTAAAACTGCCAAAAACATATTAAACTTGGCTTTCAAGATCCCAAATATCTTAATTAAGTAGAGTGGTTCTCATTAAAATTCATTGTTTGCTTGAATGCTTCGTTAACACCACTCCACTTCAAGTATTGGTGTTCTATTTTTCGGGTCCAGATTTCTATCTAGACTTGAAAAATCAATTTCCAACACCACAAACCTCATAAAATCATACAATTTCATACAGAGCTTCCACATTTAGTTAGGAACATTTTTTCCAAATTTCAAATCAATTGGCTTTGTATTTAATTTTTTAAAATTCGTGGACTACAAAAGAGTCACACCCTCTAATCTTCCTATTTTGTGACCGTCCACAAATTTTTAGAATTTTTAACTCATCTAATTTTTATGAAATTTAGCTTTCTCGAATCCTTATGAAATTTTACACATCATATAAAATCACCAAAATTTTCTGAGGTCAGTGGTAATATCGAAAAGTGCAAAATACCCACGGATATCATTTCTGGACTTTGACACCAGTACAAATAAAAATTCAAAACAATTATCAAACAAATTCCTAAAATCCTACAAAAATATTTTTTGGAATCCTAGTTTTATTTTACATAAGGTAGTGGTGTTGGTTGCATTGTTTGGACCACTACCTATTCAGAAAGGCTAAAAAGAATTCATTGTTAGTAATTTTCTGTATTAGGGTTTCTTTCTTGCTTTTTAGTCCCACAATATAAAGGAAATATACCATCACCCATATAACTTGTTTTTCTTTTGATTGTGGAGTTTCAAACTTGTTCAAACATTTAAAAAGAATAACCCTAAAATACATTCAATTAAATTGAATCCTAAAAAACATAAATACAAAAAATTGTGTGATAACTTGCTTTTCATTAAAACCACTTTCCAATTCTTGCACACACACACAAAAATTTGAAATGACAGGGCAAAAACCCAATTAACGCCCCCCACATTCCGTGTGCACTATAGTATCTTAGACCTAACTAAAATTCATAGCAATTTGACCCCTAAGGCTTCATCAACTTAGGCTTGCTATATAGGTCTTAAGTTTTCTTCAGTTAATACCAATTCTATAATCTATATCTGGTGTTCAGGCTGAGGGGCCATGTCAAACGACCAGGCACAGGTTTGTACAAGCACCTGGGGTTTTCCCTAGGAAACGGTTGGGCCCAAACCTCCCCTTAAGCAACTTCGCTAGATTTGCTGACAGAACGGGTATTCACTATTGAATACTTATTTCCTATGCAGACCAAGTCTTAGGTTCATTATTAGGGAGTCACACTTAAGTTAGGTCTAGCATTGTTTGTTTGAATTGCACACTTTCTCTCATCTCTTTCTCTTCTCCTCCCCTACAATTCTTCCCAAACAGTGCATGCACTGGCGACGGTCCCAAAAACCACACCTTGAGGGATCATCTAATTTCGCCCCCCACAGCAGAAAATCATTGTTTTCTTCCCCCTCCTCTTCTAAAAAAATGGAAAACTCAGGAAGTCGACAAAAAAATTCTGCTTCCACTTTTAACCCGTCAGCCGACCAACAAGCTGACTTCACCCTCCCTCACCTCCCTAACTTGGAGCAACCAGAAATACCAGCAGGGCCAGGTGGCCCTCCAATTATAACTCAAAATCCAAATCCCTTTGCATTAATGGTCGACCATTTGGTTCGACTACAACAAAATCAAGAAGATTTAGCTAGGACTATCATGAACCTAGCTAACCAAGGACAAAATCCACCAACCCGCCAATAGCCTATCGTTCCTCTTATGGATTTCTATGATCCTTCCAATTATGAGGAAAGACCAGGGGTGGTCATACCACAAGGGGATTTTGAGATCAAACTAGCCATTCTAAACCTTATTAAACATTTTCATGGTCTTCCAAGAGAGGACCCTTTTTGTCATCTCGAGGAATTACTGTCCTTGCTCAAACCACTCATTCCTGCAATGTGCAGGAAGACATGTGGTTAATGAGACCTTTTCCTCTCTCTCTTAAAGACAAAGCATCTCATTGGTTTAGAACGGTTGGGTGCCCTATTACCACCTGGCCCTAATTAAAAAGCGCTTTTCTAAAAAAAAATTTTCCTATCGGTCGAACGAATGCATTAAGAAGATCCATAACGACCTTTCAACAGAAAATTGGTGAACCCCTCCACGAAGCTTGGGAAAGATTTCAGGAACTTCTAAGAAGTTGCCCCACCATGAAATTCCACAATGGCAGTTAGTGCAGATCTTCTATCATGGATTAGAAGATCAATTGAAACGATTTGTGGATGCCTCATGTGGGGGCAATTTTCTTAACAAAGACGTCGAAAGTGCCTATCTCCTCTTTGAAGAAATGAGTGAAAACTTATTTAACATGACTTCAATGGACACTTTTGGCAGATCACAAAACCCTAGACACGGAGTCCATGAAATTGACTCCAAATCCACCTTTGTTTCAGTCACTCAAGATGATCTACATATGTTAGCTCAATGACTGGACCAGATGAAAATTCACCAAAATAAAATGGAAGAAAAGCTCATAAATAAACAAGCTCCACATGCTCACTCTCCACACATTAACCCCCCACACATTCTCCAAAGAGAAAATCTACACAACATTGATGCCACA
The DNA here is from genome assembly GCA_037157565.1 of Thalassia testudinum. Lineage (NCBI taxonomy): Eukaryota > Viridiplantae > Streptophyta > Magnoliopsida > Alismatales > Hydrocharitaceae > Thalassia > Thalassia testudinum. The sequence continues at coordinate 214,781,125 of JAZHRO010000024.1, forward strand.
TCTGCTGGCTAGCAATTTCCAGCTGATTTCCCGCAAGATTTGACCGGGAATTTTGATCAAAATATTTTTGATCCCACCTCAGAAAATATTTATGCTCCCCAGGAGAAATTTAGAAATCGCTCCAACACTTCCAATCAAAACTAGAAGACTAACCTGAATCACTCCTGGAAAAACCCGAACTTGATTCCTTTTCCCAAACAAAATTATTTTGGGAATTATGGGCAACCTATGTATCAACCTGGACCATCCTAGGATGACATTAATAATCAGGTCATGAAAACTCTGCAAGGAATGCAGACTCAAATGACAGAAGTAACCCGCATGATTACCAACTTGCAACACCAAGTTAAGGTTATTCCTGATCATCGACCTATTGGGAATTTACCTTCCCAACCCATGCCCAACCCAAATAATCAAAGGAATCAGTTTCAAGGTGGATATCCCAATCAACCCATTCAACCAGCACCTCAGCATCCACCAGGTTTCAATAACAGTCAGGTTCCTGTCCTTATCCTAGAAACAACCAGACTGCAAATGCAGTTACTTTGAGGAATGGGAAAACCACTCACAATCCCCTGCTTGTTAAAGAAACCCACTTTAGTGAAACACAGATTAAGTCTTCCCCATCTCGCCCTCCTATTGTTCAGGAACCAATTAATGCAAAACAGGGAAACCCTGCTCCATTTCCACAAGCCCTCCACTCTTCAAATAAGAAAAAGAAGAAATCCGAGCCCACTGAGAAGGAATTAATGGATTTATTTGGGCAAGTAGAAATTAATATCCCTCTCCTAGATGCCATTAAATACATCCCTGCCTATGCAAAATTCCTAAAAGGTTTATGTACTTCGAAAAGGCAACCTAGAAATTTAGGAAAGGTGATCCTTCCAGAGATAGTCAGCTCAGTTGTGCAGAGTCGATTGCCTCTTAAGAGAAAAGATCTCGACGCCCCCCTAATTCAAGTTATCATTAATGATACTCCATTTGATCGTGCTTTGCTAGATCTTGGTGCCTCAATTAATCTTATCCCCACAATTGTTTTTGAGGAATTTAAGATTGGTGAATTAAAGCCTGTTGAGGTTACTCTCCAATTAGCCGACCAATCTACAATTAAACCAAGGGGAATTGTTGAGGATGTTCTTGTCCGAGTCAAAAATTGTCTATTCGCAGTAGACTTTTTAGTCCTGGACATAGAGGTACCAGAAGCACTAAAGTTTGCCCCCATTATTCTTGGAAGACCATTCTTAGTCACCGCCCGTGCAAATATTGATTGTGATTCTGGAAGGATGAAGATCATGTGTGGTGGTGAATCTGTAACCCTAGACATTTTTCAAGCTTTTAGGAGGTTCCAAGAACCAGATTTCTTTGATGATTCGAATTCAAAGTAGAAAACATTGTGGAGGAAACTTTGCAGATTTCCCATTTAGGTTCCTGTTTTGCCATCAATACGGTTCCTGAACAATCCACTTCTTCTCACCCTTCCACCCTAACCACACGTCCAACTAACCTTCTAGCTGACCCTTTCACTCTCACCTCACCACTAACCCACAAAGCAAAAACTCTTTCAGAGCCTGGCCCACAATTGGAATTAAAACCTTTGCTCGACTCCCTTAAATATTTCTTCCTGTGTCCTAATCAGACCCTACCCCTGATTATAAATTCTGGACTTACCGAGGTAGAAGAGCACAAACTTCTCCAGGTTTTGAGTAAATATCGAAAAGCTATTGGCTAGACCCTTTCTGACCTTAAGGGTATTCATCCGTCCTATTGTACGCATCATATATATTTAGAGGACAATTCTCGCCCCTCCCGCCAACCACAAAGGCGCTTGAACCCTATTATGCAGGAGGTGGTAAAAAAGGAGATTATTAAGTGGCTGGATGCTGATATCATCTACCCATTTTTGACAGCTCTTGGGTTAGTCCAACACAAGTTGTGCCCAAAAAGGCTGGACTAACAGTTGTCTCTAATGATAATGGGGAGAATGTAGCCACTCGAACCACTTCTTCTTGGCGCATGTGTATTGATTACTGAAAATTAAACACCGCCACCAAGAAGGATCGTTTTCCGCTCCCCTTTATTGATCAAATCTTGGAATGGTTAGTCAGACGGGATTTTTACTATTTTCTGGATGGTTATTCCGGCTATAATCAGGTAGCGGTTCATCCTGAGGGCCAGGACAAAACAACTTTCACCTACCCCTTCGGAACCTTTGCTTTCCGAAGGATGCCCTTCGGTCTTTACCATGCACCTGTGACTTTTCAAAGGTGCATGCTTGCAATTTTTTCAGACTTGGTAGGTGAATGTTTATAAGTCTTTATGGATGACTTCTCTATTTTTGGAGATTCTTTTGACCATTGTCTCAAAATCCTTGAAAGAACTCTCCAAAAATGCATAGAAGTTAATCTGGTCCTCAGTTGGGAAAAAAGTCATTTCATAGTCCAAGAAGGTATTGTCTTGGGCCATGTTATTTCAAAATAAGGAATCGCGGTAGATAAAGCAAAAATAGATGCTATATCTAAGCTCCCACTGCCCACTACTGTCAAACAGATCAGATCCTTTTTGGGTCATGTGGGTTTCTACCATCGATTTATACAAAATTTTTCCCAAATCTCCAAGCGCTTAAGTTAGCTTCTCACTAAAGACCAGCCATTTGATTTTAATGATAAGTGCCTGGAGAGTTTTTTGAGGTTAAAGAAAGAGGTTACTGAGGCACCAATATTGCAAGGACCTGATTGGAATAGTCCCTTTGAATTATGACAGATGCCTCAGATTTTGCTGTAGGGGCCGTTCTAGGGAAAAGAATTGGCAAGAAGCCCGTTGTGATCTATTATGCTAGCAAAACTCTTGATGATGCACAACGGAATTACACGGTTACTGAAAAGGAACTTCTTGCCATTGTATTTGCCTTAGAAAAATTTAGATCTTATCTGTTGGGCTCACATGTCACTGTATACACCGACCACTAAGCAATTAAGTATTTGCTGACAAAGAAAGATGCGAAACCCCACCTTATCCGTTGGATTCTGCTGCTCCAAGAATTTGACCTGGAAATCAAAGATAAGGTGGGATCACACAATGTAGTGGCTGACCATCTCTCTCATCTTATGATGAATGACATAATGACCCTGCTAGATCAGTTCCTCGATGAAAGCATTTTAGCTGCTACAACCCTCCCTTGGTTTGTGCCCATCGCAAACTACTTAGCAACAGAATGAATCCCCGATGATTGTCCAAAAGCAAAATGGGATAAGTTCTTTGCTGATATTGAATACTATTTTTGGGAGGAGCCCAACCTTTCTGCATTTGTGCCGATTAGGTCATTCTACGATGTGTACCCGATTCTGAAATCCATGATATTTTGACACATTGTCACTCAATGGCCTATGGCGGACACTTTTCGGGCAAGAAAACTGCAGCTAAAATCCTTAATGCGGGATTTTATTCGCCCAGCTTGCACAAAGATGCTCATGACTTTGTTTGGTCCTGTGTGCGTTGCTAGAGCATCGGCAACATGACTCGGAAGGATATGATGCCCCTTAATCCTATTTTAGAGGTTAAAATTTTTGATGTTTGGGGCATCGACTTCATGGGACCGTTCATCAACTCTGGTGGGTATTTATATATATTAGTCGCAGTTGACTATGTTTCAAAATGGATAGAAGCAATACCCACCCACACTAGTGATCACCGTGTCGTTGTCGAATTTCTTAAGAAAAATATTTTCTCATGATTCGGCATACCAAAAGCCATTATCAGTGACGGAGGCTCACATTCCACCTACTCACAATTCCGTCACCTTCTTTCTAAATATGGGGTTAATCATAAAATTTCTACACCTTATCACCCCCAAACAAATGGCCAGGCTGAAGTTTCTAACTAGGAAATTAAAAATATTTTACAAAAGACAGTCAGGCCCGACCGTAAAGATTGGTCCACCAAATTGGACGACGCTTTATGGGCCTATCGTATCGCTTTTAAAACCTCACTCGGCATGTCTCCCATCCGTTTGATTTTTGGGAAGGCATGCCATCTCCCGATAGAGCTAGAAGATAGGGCTTTTGAGGCAATAAAATAACTCAACATGGATTTATCTGATGCCGGTATCCATAGAAAATTACAATTAACTGAATTGGAAGAATTACGTAATTTTTCCTATGAAAATGAGAGGATTTATAAAGACCGAACAAAGAAATTTCATGATAAATATATTGTTCGGAAACACTTTGATGTTAATCAACGCGTTTGGCTTTTTGATGCGAGATTACATCTTTTTCCTGGAAAATTAAAATCTAAATGGACCGACCCCTTTATTGTCCATAAAATATATCCATACAGCGTTGTTGATCTTTTTGATCCAAAAACTAATTCGACCCTTCAAGTCAATGGCCAACGTTTAATGCCCTATTTTGATCATACGCCTAAAATTCCATCTGAATCTTTTAATTTTACTGAGCCAGCCACCATTGATCACTAATGCACACTACGCCCAGCTGAATGGCATAAAAGATAGCACTAGATGGGAGGTAACCCATCATTTCTTTTCCTGTTTTCCCTTTTTCTTCTTTTTCCAGGTTTTGATCATCCTAAACCTGACCGTTCTTCACTAAGGTGATCTCTTTTCCCTCCTAATGCATGAGGACATGGCATATCTTATGCATGGGGGGGTGTTTTTAAAATTTGATGATTGATTTAGGATTTTCAAAACCTAAAAATATGCATTTTTCTTAGTTATTTTATTTTCCTGCTTGCCTACCCAAAAAAATAAAAATGTTGAAAACTTTTTGAGGAAAAATTTTTTGAAATCGAGACTAAGGTTGAAAAAATTCACTTTTGGGTACAATGGGATTTAATCTTTAACAAACTAGGGATGAGGATGCGAATCTGATCATTAGAATTTTAGGGTCTATTTTTAGACTAGATCAGATATCCTTCTCTAAAATTCCACCTGAACTCATGATAGTTCAGGTGACTTGATCCTATTTTGTAATATGGAAAGTATTTGGCTTAGTCTTTGATTGAAAAACTTGCATTTCTTGAGGAACTTCTTGTGTCAATTTTCACACACAGGCCAACACTTAAAAAATAATTAAAAATTAGAAAAACTCCCTTGTTTGGACTTAGTAAAAGTCTGAAGCAGATCATTGGTTTGAGTTCCCACCGCCGAGAGGGAGGAAAATCCTCCTTTGAGAATGCGATGTCAACATGTTACCACCTCAGCACTGCTCCATATCTATATTTCATATCTTTAGACGGAGCATTAAAGCACATGTTAGCAGCTCAGGTGTCTTGGTCGGTGCTCTACCTATAGTGTCGGAGCAAGAGCTTGAGTTTGCTTGGAGTGTCCCTTTACACCACATTGTGTTTTGGGGTTGTGAGCTCCTGCGTGGTGTCATGGACAGTGCTATCCCAAAGTACTAGTGCCAGAGCCCCCTCAAGGATTGGTAACGGGGATGATGATCCCAACACATCTGTTGTAAGACTAAGCTAAAAATAAGCATGGTGGAGAAAAAAAATAGTAATAATAAATAAATTAACACGCCCTTATAAATGCTAGCTTTTCACAAGCACAGACACAAGGTTTTAAAGGATTTTGCAAGTTGCGAATCAGATTCATGAGCAAGAAAAATCCTAAAAACAAAAATTTCAAGTCATCTGAATTAACAAGTGGTTAATTTGTTAATTTTCTGGAGGATATATTGATCCCGTTTTGTCTAATGGTTGGATCCGAAACAAATCCTAATGTTTATCTTTAACAAATCCCGTACCTCTTGTGTTTAGTTCAACCAAGGTCCCTTAATCTCTTTCACCTCAAAAGTAGAAAAAAATTAGATTTCCCAAAAATTCTATTTTCCAAAAAATTTGAAGTTTTGCTAAGAGACTAACAAAAGATAAGCATGGGGGTGTGATAAACGCCAGTTTATCATCATTCTTATGTTTTAAAACAAACCTAGCTCTTAGGATTTTACTCCGCAAATGGGTTTTTGGGTTGCATTTAGGCATTAACTAGGTTAGGCATGCATTGCATTTTCTTTTGTTATTTTAATGTGTTCTTGTGAGTGTTAGGGTTGAACAGATATACATATCCCTAAAACCCTAGCACTCAAAAAGGCAAATGGTGAAAGAGGAGCTCAGACTAGCTAGAATTCAGCTTGATCCAACTCACCACAGCTGGAACCTAACTCACTTAAACTAGGGTTAGCTCATCCCAGCTCCATTCAGCTAATCTCAGCTGAATGGCAACTCAAGAGAGTTCATCTTAGCTCACCCTAGCTCAAGTCAGCTCAGATCCAGCTCAACCAAGTTGAGTCTAGCTCATTTTAGCTCCCATTAGTCCACAGGGAGCTCTAGCTAGCTCAGCTGAGTTGACTGGAGTTCAACCCAACTCAGATCCAGCTGCATCCAGCTCCACTCAATTCCAGCCAGTTGAAGAAGAACTCATCCCAGCTCAGGAAGCTCAAGTCCAGCTCCCAAGGACCTAGTTTAGCAAAGCTAATTGAGCTAAGCTACCTTAGCTGTCTCAACCAGCTCAATCCTCCCCGGGAGCACCAAACCTAGTTCACCTCAGCTCCATTCAATAGAAGCCAGCTCACTTTAGCTTGGCTTAGTAGCTAGCAAAGAACTAGCAAGCTAAGCCAGCTGCAGTAGCCCCATGTTGACCTCTTCAGCAGCCGCCAGCTCCAATTTAGCTCTGGACTCTCCAGAACCAGCTGCTCCCTCCAAACCCTAGCTCCAACACCTCCTCCTCTACTCCACCATTAGCTAAGCTAGCTTATCTTAGCTTAGCTTAGCTATGCTCCAGCTTCCTTGGCTTGTACCACCCAAAAACCCTACCTAACAACTCCACCAACTAGCTCCACCTAAGCTTCACATAAGCTAACCCTACTTGGCGCCAACCTAGCCTACCCACCACCTCCAAAAGACACCTAAAAGTGGCACCAAAACCACCCTCGCTACCCCCTTGTTGGCGCCACTTTTCCCTCCAAAAATCCCCTTCATCTCCACCACACATCTCCCCTTAAACCCATCTCCACCCTCCACATAATCCCACCTTCTAGAAGCCTCAAAGTTAGCACCAACCCATGGCACCTCTCCTTGGTTGGAGCCACTTTTAGGTGCCTCTTGACCAACCCTAACTACCCCCCTTACACCCCTTAGGTGGCGCTAACCATTCTTAACCCTAGGATCATCTAACTACCTCCATCCTCCCATCTTAGCCCTCCATTTGAAGAGGCACCTTAACCCCTCATCCTGCCCTATAAAAGGACCACTACCCACCACCATTCAAACCATCCTTGGCTAGCAAATTCACTCTCATATTCTACCTAGAGCCCACGCTCAAGAGAGAAGAAGAAGAAGAAGATTAAGGGGATATTCTGTCCCTTTGGTGCCTTGCCCTCTTCCCTTCTCTCTTGAGCCAAGCCATCCAAAGGAGAAGCCAGGCAAGGAAGATCTTTGGAGGAGATCTTGAAGGTGATCCACGCCACCTTGGAGGAGCTTTTGAGGGTGGTGCATGCCCACCCCTTGGAGGAGAGCATTGAAGGTGGTAGCATCCACCTTGGAGGTGCTCTCAAGGAAGGAGAAGAAGGAGGCCCTCTTTTCAAGCCAAGGAGCAGCTAGGCTTGGAGCAAGAAGACTCCCTTCTTCACCAAATTTTGCTAGAGGATTTGTGTTTCTTTTATTGCTTTTAGATTTTTTTCATTTCTAGTAGAAGCATTCCTCTACTTGTCTTGGAAAAGAACACAAATTCTCTTTAATCAAATTGCCTTCTTTTTACTTTCTATTGCAATTGTTGTTTTTGTTCTAGCACTTGTTTCACTCCCTCTCCCTAATTATTCTAGGCCTCCACGTGCCTAGGGTGAGCTTAGGGAGAGGCTCTACCTATCACCTTAGGGTTAGGTTTCTTGAATTAGGTATTAGTTGTTTTCCAGCTTTCAACAAAAAGTTGCATGTTGCCTTTATTTCAAAAATCATAAAAACTATATATTGAAAAAGAACAAAAGGAAAGTTGAGATTTATTTTCCAAGCAAGAGATTTAATGCTTGCAAAGTTGTCTCCTTGGACGACCCTAGATACTCCACTATTTAGGGAAATAAATTTAAAAGTGAATCTGTTTTTGTGCGTTGCAATGACTTAAAAGCCCTAATTTAACAAACTACGCAAAACACACGATCACTAGACGCTAAATATGTAGGCTTTCTAATCAGCTTGTGTCCCTTTAAAGTTGTAATCTCTCAGAGTTATATTGATTCCAATGAATTCGGGTTGTAGGATTTCAGTTCTGATAGGGCATGTAACAAAATCAAGAGTTGCACAATAGGCCTTAAAATCAAGGATGAGGTTTCTTTCCAAAGAAAAATCCATCCCTTCTCCTTCAATTAGGGTTTCATTACTTATTCCCTCCAATTCCTTGACCCTTAGAATATTATCTTCAACCTCATTTATATCAGACTCAGTTTTCAAGGTTGTAGTTGAGGTAGGGCTAATTTCATCATTTAACTTAGACTCAGAATCTTTCCCTTGGCCCTCCTCTAAACTTGTGATGGGAATTTCAAATGATTCACAATCAATTATTTGAAATTGTAATCCCACTCCCCATCTTCAATTTTGGATGTCTCTTCCACGAAATCACTTTCCTCCGGAAGATTAGATTTGGATTCAAAGACATCAACTCCCAAATTCTCAATTTACTTCTGTTTGTCCTCAACCACCCCCGAATCATGTTCTAAGGAATCATTAATGACATTTTCTAATGAGTTGTCCAACAGTGGGGGAATATCAATGGTGGACTGAACCAATTTTGGGCAACTAGGTGTAGTCCAATTGATCACCACAGGGCCTTGCTTCATGAATTCCATAAAAGGAGTTGCTTCCATCAGTGTTCTTTAGCCCTCTTCATCCAATTGTTGGAATGTATCAATCATGGATCATTTCCTCTTAGTCAATTCTTGGTTCTGCTGATATAACTCCCACTAAAGGCTATCAGGAATTGACCGAGTGTCATTAGGTTTCCCTTCGATTTCCTTAGCATTCAACTCAGGGTTAGGGGGTATGGGCAGGAATCTGTATTGGGGTTTAGGTTTTTAGGTGGGTCCTCTATTCTATCATTTTCAGGGTCCAATTCCTTAAGGGGCACCATTTTTTATTTAATCTTGCTCTAGAATAATTGAGGTTCTAAATCCTCCTCCTAGTTAGATTCTTCATCAGGGGTCCAAAGTGGGTGTTGATTGTACTTGGTTTGCCTAAGTTATGATCATCATCATTTGATTTCCATTTTTCTAAAATCCCTTCCAATCCATAGGTCAAGTAGTAGCGATCGTTGAATTCAAATGACCTATCATGGTTATTGTCTTGGGAAGGGTAGGGGTCTTGGTGTTCTCCAAAAATGTAGGTCCTATCAGATTGATTAGTGGGTGGGTGGGACCTAAAAGAGGGGTCATCATGAGGAGAATCAAGATAAGGATCCCCAAGGCTTGGATCATACCCTTGAGTGGGTGGGTTGGATGTATCCCAGTAGGAGGTTGATGCAGGTTGGGTAAAATTGGGATAGTTGGGATAAGAGGGGTCTTCTATATACTTAGGTTCTAGATTATATCCCTAACTAAGTGGCTGGTTATCCCAAGTAAACTGTGGATTCAGTCTACTTTGGTTAGAATACAAATCATGTTGGGGATAGTTTGGGAAGAAAGGATAGGCATTGAAATCCATGGTTTGGAAGAAGTGGAGGGATGAGGGAAGAATAGATGAGAGAATTAAGTGTTCATAATCAAGCAAGCAAAACTAAGCCCTATGTTGTAGACCTTGGTGACCTATACTTCAGAAATAAACTCTGACCACACGATGAATTTGGTGTTGTCCTTACTTTCGAAGGTGGTAAAGTTGGGAAGGCTAAGCAGGGGGAGCGTGTCCCGAGGGTTGCTAATTATGCCAAACCCCTGCTTACTTAAGTCGTTTATCAATCGGGCCTCCCAACTTAGCACCTTTTGAAGCAAGCAGACATTACTAATTTGCAATGTGTTCAAGAAAAATACCCCAAAATGGACTCAATGAATCCTGAGGCCAACGTTTATTCAATTTTAATTTGGGCTGGGTTAGTGCTTGTGCTTAAGGTATATGATGAGGCGTTGTTGGAGTTATGCCTCTTAATTACTCCAATTGAGCATGTATGTGCATGATTGCACGGGTTTCACATGTTTGAAATCAAGGTTACGAGTAACCCGTCATTGTAGTCACAAAACTCATAATCAAATATAATTTTACCGAAACTCCAAGGGAGTCCCGAGTCAAACATAAGGAGGTGACGTTTACTTTAATTGAAAAGAGTGCTTCGTTTTGTTTCTTTTTGGTGTTTTAGGGTTTTGTTATTTTTCTTATTTTTGAAATGAAATGACAAGCAATCATAAGAGAGAGATGGAATCAAATATGATATATTGCATGAATGTCAATTACAATAAACTATGAAAGCGTAAAAGAGAAAAGGGGTGAGAAGAAATCTCCCGAAGCGGCTGTTTGGTGAGATGATGGCGCCTAGCACAAGCTCGGATGAAGGAGTTGGGAAGCAGGACGATGGTGGTGAGATGCAGGAGGACGTCAGGTAGAGGAAAGCTTCAACGCAACTCCGGAATCGAGGTGAGAAGGTGGAGATGATCTGCTATCGGAATGGAGGTGGGATGACGGCTCCAAGGTGACCTATGAATGGGGATGGGAAGATGGAGGAATATTGGGTGGGGCAGAGTTTCGTAACATTAATAAGAGCCTTGGGAGCTCAAGAGTATGCTCTAACAAAGCGTTGGTAGGCTTGCTAGAGCTTAGGAGGAGGTGGGAGTAGAGTAGGTAGAGATGGCTTGGAAGGGAGGGGGTGTAGGTCCTGAGTGTCGTAACATTAATAGGAGCCTTGGGAGCTCAAGAGTATGCTCTAACAGAGCGTTGGTAGGCTTGCTAGAGCTTAAGAGGAGGTGGGAGTAGAGTAGGTAGAGATGGCTTGGAAGGGAGGGGGTGTAGGTCCTTATATAGTGGATGAGAGGAGGCTAGAATAGGCATACGACCAATAGTGACCTCCTGGGCATCGCTGTAAGTGTCGTTGTAGCCAGCTCATGCCTGCTCACACACGTAGTTGGCCTTGAGCCTACAAGCAATTAGTGACGGTTGTAAGCGTCACTAAATGTCCGCCAGGTGTCGCTGAAGGTTGGCGCCAACCAAGCACACGCCTACGTGTGCATGGGCTCGCACATTCTCGAGGTGCATTGTCGCCTGCGTGAGCTCATCAGGTCATCCGTTGCACCACGTGGAAGCACACGGACCGTCGATCACCGATCATGCAGTAGAATTTGGCACTCGTGCTATTGATTGCATGCACTCGCAGGGATTCTACCATGTGCCTATGACTTGATAGCGCCTGTCGCGATGGCTGTTGGATTGTCGAGCAGAGGGAGAGGTGCAGTTGTGCATCTCAACCGTTGGATGAAGATCTAACAGCCAAGGTGAGGCCATCCTTGAGCTGGTTGAGGAGTTCAGCCGTGGAGCGCACATCTCAGTCGTTGGATTCAGATCCAATGGTTAGAATCTCATTTTGCAGTGGGCTTGGGAAGCCTTGGCTCAGGTGGGGCAGCCTAGATGGCACCACATGGCACCATCTGGGTCGTCCATCTTCTTCCTCTTGCAGAGGGTGCTACAGAGCTCTGATCGGGGTGATTCTTGTGTTGACGAACTGCGATCGTTGCTTTGAATCTATTCGTACGGTTGGATTCTTCATTCGAAGCCCGTAAAGATGTTGCATTACCTGCTGGTCATGTAAAATGGTAGAATTAATGTACATAATAAATAGCTATCCTAAATGCAATGCAATGGATGTTTCTGCAATATTTATATCATGATATGCAATGCTAGGCCTAAGAACTATCATAAATAAGCATTTTATGATGAATTTATGCGTGTTTATCATACCCCCATGCTTACTTTTTGCTAGTCCCTAGCATAATTAACCTAAATGCTATGTATGAAAGGAGAGTCAGGATTCGATTATTTAGGCAAAATTTGTTGATTGCTTTAGAAAATCTAAACCCCAAGGCCTAATTACAAAAACTCAATAGTGCCTGGGTGTCTACCAGAATGCAGACCGTCCAAGAACTCACCTTATTTAAAAGAGAAGACGCGCAAATTTTTTTTCTCATTTTTCTTCTTTTCTAAATTTTTTTATACTTTTGGAGTTTAAGAGTTTCAGGATAACATTTTACGGCTATCTGAATCGCCCAAGACTTAAAAAGGACTCTAAGTGCTAAGCATCTAGCGAAAAGAGTGAAAGACTCACTAGGTGGCCATCAAAATGGACTTCGGGTTTCTACGACCCTAGGTGACCTTGCCTAGAGGTTTATCTTTCGAATGGTAGCTTTCTCCCTACTTTTATTTATGGGGTCAACACAATGGTGAACCTAGTGTATATTTCCCCAGTTTATTCTACTTCCCCGCTTCTTCCCTAAGTGTTTTGGGAATTATTGTGCATTTTTGTGAGCTGGGCTCTGGACAATCGGCCAATGGCTGTTACCCACGACAACTTGCCAGCCATACTCGTGCGATGAAGTGTGGTTTTAATTTTTTTATTTTTTTATTATCTCCTTTTTCTATTTTTTTTCTTTTCTTCTTTCTTCTTTCTTTTTTTTTTTAAAGTAGGTGGCTTCCCTGATCTAAGATTTACCTAAAGGCAGTACGACAAAAATGGTCTTGTGGCTGGGCTCTGGACAATTGGCCGACTGATGAGCTCTTACCACCGACAACTTGCCAGCCAAATTACCCTAGATAGTTCATTAGCCACCCAATTTCCGAAGAAACCATCATTGGACACCCAAGCTAATTAAGCCCGAAAACCTGAAGAGTCTAAGTATTCCGATCTCAAAGTATGAATTCCTAAAGTTTGCAACTCCTAATGCCTAAGTTTTCATTTCCTGATTCTTTTCTTTTTTTTCTAAGATGAAAAATAGGAAATTACTGTCATGGCTGACAAACAAATTCATAAAAAATATCCACCCCCCCATGCTTAGCTAATGTAATGTCCTTATTGTTAAAAATGAAAGCATGTAAGAAAGTAGAAGTGGAAGAATAGCACCTAGTTTCCCTGAGATTTAGATCAGCTTAGAACAGTCTTTACATGTGCTGGGATTAATACCTTCAGCTAGGCCATGATCGACCCATGGTGGTTAAGGCAAGGTAAGAGCAACCTTGTCTGAAATGGGTTCAGGGAGCACATGGTCAACAAAGGGTTTGAGACACTGTCCATTGACCTTGAATATATTACCCATCTTTGGGTTAGAGATTTCGATGGCCCCATTAGGGAAAAAATCTGCTCAATAACAAACGAACTGCCCCACTTAGACCTGAGTTTTTAGGGGAAAAGCTTCAGTCAAGAATCGAAAAGCCAAACCTTCTGGTTTGGCTCAATGCTCTTACTTGAAATCATCTAGTCATGGAGAACTTTGGTCCTTGCATTATAGGTTCTGGCATTTTCATAAGCATCATTTTGAAGTTCCTCCAACTCAAATAGTTGGAGTTTCCTGGTTTTTTGGTCCAATTCAAGTTCAAATTACATTTCCTGATGGTCGAAAATGCCCGGTGTTCAAGTTCTATGGGTAAGTGACACGCCTTACCAAACACTAGATGCAATGGAGACATACCAATAGGTGTCATGTATGTCGTACGGTAGGCCCAAAGATCATCATCTAGCTTTTGGGTCTAATCCTTCCTATCAAGCCTAATGATTTTCTGCAAAATGTTTTTGATGTCCCGATTGGAGACCTCGGCCTGTCAGTTCGTCAGAGGGTGGTAAGGTGTGGAAATGCGATGATTCCCCTGTAATTCCCCAGTAAATTCCTAAACTAGGCATGAGTGAAATGTGTACCACCATCACTAATAATTGCCCGAGGAACCTTGAATCGACTGAAGATATTTTTCTTCACAAAATCGATGACTACCTTATGGTCATTGGTTTGGGTGGGAATTGCCTCACTCCATTTGGACACATAATCAACAGCGACCAGAATATACTGGTGTCCAAATGAAGGAGGGAAGGGTCCCATAAAGTTGATGTCCCAAATATTGAAAATTTCAACAGAAAGTATTGGGTTCAGGGTCATCATATCTCTCTTAGCCATGATCCCAAGTGTCTGGCATCGGGTGCATGACTTTGAGAATTCCTGTGCATCCTTAAATAATGACGGCCAATAGAATCCGGATTGCAAGATTTTTGCTACCGTCTTTTTCCCGAAAAAGTGTCCACCACACGTAGATGTGTGGCAGAATTCAAATATGCTATGGAACTCAATTTCTGGGACGCATCGACCAATAATCTGGTTTGCGTCGATGCGGTACAGCTTGGGATCATCCCAAAAATAATATTTTCCCTCAGACACAAGTCTATCCTGTTGTTGTTTAGTCCATTCTTGGGGGATTTGACCAATAGCCAAATAATTGACAATATCCGCAAACCAGGGGGTTCGGATACCCAAGACTATAAGGATAGTCTCATCTGAAAAAGTATCAAAGATTGGGACATCCGGATGAGGAGAATCAATTAGGATTCTCGAGAGGTGATCTGCCACTACATTTTATGCCCTGGATTTATCCCTGATTTCAAGATCGAATTCTTGAAGCAACAGAATCCAGCGAATAAGTTGGGGTTTGGCATCCTTTTTGGCCAAGTGATGTTTCAAGGTCGAGTGGTCGGTATAGATGATGACACGAGAACCTAACAAATAAGCCCTAAATTTTTCTAAAGCAAAAGCTACACTAGTAATTCTTTTTTAGTAACGGTGTAGTTCCTCTAGGCCTTGTCCAGAGTCTTGCTAGCGTAGTAAATCACACAGGGCTTTTTCTCAATCTTCTGACCCAAGACAAACCCGATGACATAATCAAATGCATCAGCCATAATCTCAAATGGGGCTATCTAGACTGGTGGTTGCAACACCAGGGCATAGGTGACTGTCATTTTTAATAAATCAAATGCCTTACGGCATTATTCATCAAACTCGAACGACGTGCCTTTGGGCAAAAGGTTACTCAAGGGCCGAGCAACTTTTGAGAAATCCTTAATGAATCTTCTGTAAAAACCCACATGCCCAAGGAAAGAGCGGATTTGTTTTAAGGATGTGGGTGGAGGAAGTCTAGAGATGGCATCCGCCTTAGCTTTATCAACCTTAATACCTCGATTAAAGACCACATAGCCCAGGACAATGCCTTCCTGAGTCATAAAGTGGCTCTTTTCCCAGCTAAGGACTAGCCATGTTTTGATGCATCTCTAGAGGATTAATTCCAAGTTAGCTAGACAAGACTCAAAAGAATCTTCAAAAATGGAGAAATCATCCATGACACCTCAAGACAATCTCTCACCATGTCAGAAAATATGGCCAGCATGCACCTTTGAAAAGTCGCAGGCACATTGTAAAGCCCGAATGGAATTCTATGGAATGTAAAGGTTCCGTAGGGACATGTGAAGGTTGTCTTTTCCTGGTCTTCAGGATGGATAGGGACTTTGTTATATCCCGAATAACCATCCAAGAAGTAAAAGTATTTTTGCCCAGCTAACCTTTCAAGGATTTGATCGATGAAGGGCAAGGGAAAGTGATCATTTTTAGTGGCTGTGTTCAGCTTCCTGTAGTCAATACAGACTCTCCAAGCAGAAGCTGAACGAGTGGTGAAGGTTTCCCCTTTCTCGTTAGTCGAAATGGTTATTCCCATCTTCTTAGGTACAATTTGAACGGGCTAACCCATGGATTATCCAAGATTGGCTATATAATTCTAGCATCGGGCCACTTGATTATCTACTTCTTGACCACTTCTCGCATATTCGAGTTTAGTCTCCTTTGCATTTCGCGAGAAGGGTAGGATCCATCTTCTATGAAAATACGATGATTACAATAAGATGGCTTGATCAACCTAAGGTCATGGATGGTCTAACCAATTGCCTCTTTGTTGTTCTTAAGGACCTTAATTAACCTTGATTCTTGGTCCTTAGTCAAATCAGCACTAATAATCATAGGGAGTGTGTTTTCAGGTCCTAAGAACTCATATTTCAAATTTTTTGACAATGGTTTCAATTCAAGCTGAGGTAGGTTTAGAATAGAAGGTAGGGAGGATGCTAATGAAGATTCATCAGAGTGATCTAGTGGAAGAGGTTGGGAATGAATAAAATAAAAACCTCTTCGGGGTGTGGCAGGTCTACCACAGAGGGTTGTGGTTGGGTTCGCTAAAGTTGGTGGAGTCCTCGAGTGCATTGATCATCATACAAGTCTTAAGATCTTGATCCTCGAGCTCCTCAATGAATCCGCAATCCTCAAATCCTCTTATTGCCTTAAAAATATCCAGAGTTAGCTTCTTATCCCTAAAGGCGATCTCCATACTACCGCTTTCACAGTTTATGTTGGCCTTGGCAGTAGCTAGGAACGGACACCCTAGAATGATGGGCGTGTTCCTTAAATCGTTAGGTACATCCATGACAATTACATCCTCAATAATGCCCCTCGGTGTGGTGACCAAGCGGTCTGCTAACTGTAGTGTTATTGAGATTGGCTTGAGTTCACCTAACCCAAACCTCTCATAAAGAAAAGTTGGGATTAGGTTGATGGATGTACCTAGATCCAATAGTGCCTTATCAAAAGTGTATTCCCCAATAATGCATGAGATCAAGGGGGCACCTGGATCTTTCTTCTTTTGAGGATGGTGATGCAGGATAATAAAACTTGCCTGCTCATAGAGAATCACCATCCTCGGAGTGGGTTCTCTCGGCTTACGCTTTTGGGTACATAGTTCTTTCAAGAATTTAGCGTAAGCTGGGATGTGCTTAATAGTGTCGAGGAGCAAAATATTGATCTCTATGCTCTTGAATAAATTTAGGAGCTCCTCATTGCTATCTATGGTTTTCTTCTTCTTGGTTTTCAATAGGGCCACAGGGAATAGGATATGGGTGGTATTTTTAATTTTCAGTCCTTGGTCCATATTGTCTTCTTCAATCTCCTCCTCTCTCTCAAGCTTCCTAGGGTTTTGACTTCTAGAAGGTAATCCAGGGTTCTGGGTCTACTACCCACTTCTCAAGGTGACGGAGTTTGCTGAGGCATATGGGTTTGGGTCTTAAGGTGGGGTAGTGAAGATTGGAGGGCCTTGGTTGGTGATGTAACCAGAAGAAGAAGAAGATGAGGGACCCTGCTCAACCACCTAAGCATGTGCGTGTGGGTCCCTTTGATTCCCGTACCCTTAGGCTCTATTACCCTGATTTTGCACATTGCGTGGGTTGGGTACTAGTTGGGATGGTAGAGATCAGGGTTGTCAGGTGTTAACAATTAACCCAGACTACAAGTTATCCAATGATATCTTCTTTTGTTGCATAAGCTGAAGCATGGACCCTTGCATTTCCACCATCTGCCGGTTTAAATCAGCCTGCCCTGGAGATGTTGGGCATTCCAAGATGGCTAAGTAACCAGTCTCAGGGGAAACTGGGTGTATACTTGACCCTGACTCATAAGTCTTTGAGATGCATAGTTGCTAGGTCAAGTTTAGGCCTGTTGCCTCTGACTTTTCCAGGAGAAGTTAGGGTGGTTCCTCCAACCTGAGTTATAAGTGTTGGCATACGAGTTGGACCAAACATTCTCCTGCATTGCATATGCATCCTCATAAGACAAGGATGGAGAGAAGGAAGGATTAGAAAAACTGGGATCAAAGGCCCCAATTTGGAACCCATAAGGTTTCGAGAAGTCCTGGCTCACAGGTTGAGCCGATTCAAGTTGGTTCACGAACTCCTGCTCTGTGGGAGCTTGTGAGGAATGGAATCACAAATTCTAGGATTAAGTAGGTGTAGAAGTGTTTCATGAATTCCCAGATATCCATTCTTCCATTCTTTTAGCAACCAAGTCCATTTTATCAAGCTTATTACAAATCAATTCCATGTCAAATGAATGAGAATCCTGTATCTCGTTAGCATTTGACCTGGGTTGTTGGACCAGTTGAATGCATCCATGGAGTCATGATTAATTGAGTTCTCGCTCATTTCCTCAAACAGGTCGTATACGCTATCTTCATCCCTGTTGAGAAAATTACCTTCACAGGAGGCATCCACGTGATTACGGAGTTGTTCAACCAACCTATGATAGAAAATCTGCACAAGTTGCCATTTTGGCACCTCGTGGTGTGGACACTTCCTCAAAAGTTCCTAGAATCACTCCCAAGCACCATGAAATGGTTCCCTTAACCGCTTGGCGAAAGTGGTAATCGCCCGTCGCAAGGCATTGCTCCTTCTGATAGGGAAGAATTTCTTCAAGAAAGCCGACTTAAAAGCAGCCCAAGTTTCTATTGGCCTTCTTATGATCCGGTACCAATGTGCGGCCTTATATCTGAGAGAGTGGGGGAAAAGCCTCATGATCATTTGCTCTTCATTCACATTCCTTACTTTGGTGGTCTGAACCAAAGTGGTTAGATCCTCTAGGTGCTGGAATGGGTCCTCCGAGCCAAGCCCATGGAAGTGCTTAATCAAACTTAAGACTTGGGGCTTGATTTCTATGTCTCTAGTAGGAATCTTGACGCTGGGACGTTCCCCATAGTTTGAAGGATCATAAAACCCTTGAAGGGCCAAGCGCCTTGACCATTCATACGTTGGAACCATTGCTGCATCTGCTGCAATTCTTCCAACTACCTCTGAATCAGCTCCTACTGGTTCAGGGGTGGGGGAGGTGGTTGTTGATCGGCCATGGGATCTGCTTGCCTATAGCTCAACCTTTACCTCCGAGAATGGTCTAAAGGTCCTTCCAATCTAGGGTTCAATGACCTCCTTCCAAGCATACACTAGAAGGAAGTCGGAAGGACGAGGAAGAGAAGGAGCCCTGCAGCACAAAATACAAGCCTGTCCTTAGGTTAGGTAGCCTAAAGGTCTACAGACTCTCAGAATCCATCCTATGATTATGGACGATTTACTCTACTTATGTCCAAGCAATCCAACCAATTAGAAGGAGGGACTGGGGAGAAGGTTTTTCCTTTGGCTTGCACCTCTAGTTCCTAGTGTAACCCCCAGCCGCGGTCATTTATTCTACTCACCTAGCTAGACATCAGATTGACTAGTATAAGCAGGTTAATTGTGAACAATCTCAATCTAGAACTTGATGAGTGAACCAATCCTCAGGGCCAACGTCTAATCAATTTTGGTTAGGCTTGGGACAATGGTGCTTCAGGAATGTGATGGGCCCTTAATGGGTTGTGCCCTTAATGATTTGATTGATAATGTGTGAATGTGCACAACCAAGAAGTTTTCAAGCAAGATTATTAATGATGAGGTGAGTTTTAGGGTTCGAATCTTGCTTAGTAGCTTTTAGGATTCAAATATTAGGTGTGTTCAACAAAGTTTTGTGAGGAAAACCAAGGTTTGAAATCATGAGTTCAAGTGTGTTTCCTTTATAAATCAAAAGAATATGGAGTGCCAGGCTTGACCTAAATATTGAATCCTATGGGGCAGCTACAAAATGAATTTCTTTTAAATTAGGTGGTGCAGCCCAAATAATTCAATCAATCGGCTCAAATGCACCACCGATTAAGGCACACTGAATGGTGTTTAACCTAATATGATTTCTACTCTTTTATGTGTTGAATTCATGTACTAGGTCCACAGGTCGAAATCCCGGTTGAGTAGATGAAAATCAAGTCAGGTTATGTGCCTCCGGTGTAGGTGTATAAAGTGTGTAAATTGATTCATCCCACAGAAAGTATCTTTTTATTTTTTATTTTAAATGTAGGGGTGAAGTGGATGAAGGTGGCAAACAAGATAAACAATTCTATCCTAGGCTTTATGCAAACACCTAAGTAGATTAAGTCTTGGTTATGGGTGTGGTGAAATGAAACTAGTGGAGGGGGAATGTGGGGGACACTTACAAAGCACTCTACTTGCACTTTACTCCAGTCTACCACACTTGGATCTCCATGCCAGTGTACCTGCAAGACAATAGATCAAAGATAAGCGGGGTTAGTGCTATGTAAATGCAAAGAAGCGCAGAAAATAATAAAGTAAATTTCGTTGCCTCCCCGGCAACGGCACCAAAATGATCGCATAGGTTTCGCGTGTTTGAAATCAGGGTTACGAGTAACCCATCTCGTAGTCGCAAAACTCGTAATCAAATATAATTTTACCGAAACTCCAAGGGAGTCCCTGGTCGAACACAGGGAGGCGACATTTTCTTTAATTGAAAACCACGCTTCATTTTGTTTCCTTTTGGTGTTTTAGGGTTTTGTTATTTTCCTTGTTTTTAAAATAAAATGACAAGAAATCACAAGTGAGAGATGGAATCGAATATGATATATTGCATGAATGTCAATTACAATAAACTACGAAAGCATAAAAGAGAAAAGGGGTGAGAAGAAATCTCCCAAAGTGGCTCTTCGGTGAGACGACGGTGCCTGGCGGAAGTTCAGATGGAGTTGGGAAGCAGGTTGATGGAGGTGAGATGCGGGAGGACGTTGGGTAGAGGAAAGCTTCAACGCAGCTCCAGAATGGTGGTGAGAAGGCGGAGATGATCTACTATCGAAATGGAGGTAGGAGGACAGCTCCAAGGCGACCTATGAATGGTGATGGGAAGATGGAGGAATATTTGGTGGGGCAGAGTTTCGTTACTCTAATAGGAGCCTTGCGAGCTTGAGAGTAAGCTTTAACAGAGCGTTGGTCGGCTTGCTAGAGCTTAGTAGTAAGTGGGAGTAGAGTAGGTAGAGATGGTTTGGAAGGGAGGGGGTGTAGGTCCTTATGTAACGGATGAGAGGAGGCTAAAATAGGCACAAGACCAATAACGACCTCCAAGACGTTGCTGTAAGTGTCGCTGTAGCCAGCTCATGCCCGCTCACGCACGTAGTTGGCCTTGCACCTACGAGCAATTAGTGACGGCTGTAAGCGTCACTAAATGTCCGACAGGCTATCGCTGAAGGTTGGCGCCAACCAAGCACATGCCTGCCCGCGTGTGGGCTCGCACATTCTCGAGGTGCATCGTCGCCCGCTTGAGCTCATCAGGTCATCCGTTGCGCCACGTGGAAGCACACGGACCATCGATCGCCGATCGTGCGGTTGAATTTGGCGCTTGCACTCACGCTGTTGATTGCGTACGCTCGCGAGGATTCGACCATGCTTGCAGCTTTATAGCGCCTGTCGCGATCGCTGCACCATCGCATTGGATTGTCAAGCTGAGGGAGTGGTGCAGTCGCGCATCTCAACCGTTGGATGAAGATCGAATGGCTAAGATGAGGCCATCCTTGAGTCGGGTGAGGAGTTCAACCGTGGAGCGCACATCTCAACTATTGGATTGAGATCCAAAAGCTGGGATCTCATCTTGCAGAAGTCTAGGGATTCCTTGGCTTAGGTAGGGCGGTCTGGATGGTGGCACATGGCACTATCTAGGCCATCCATCTTCTTCCTCTTGTGGAGGGTGCTATAGGCTATTCTCCTTGCTCCTCGTGTTAACGAACTGCAATCATCGCTTTGAATCCATCCATGCGATCGGATTCTTCATCTGAAGCCCATAAAGATGTCGCACTACCTCCTAGTCATGTAAAATGACGGAATTAATGTACATAATAAAAAACTATTCTAAATGCAATGCAATGGATGTTTGTGCAATATTTATATCATGATATGCAATGCTAGGCGTAGGAACTATCGTAAATGAGCATTTTTCGATGAATTTATGCGTGTTTATCAGTGCACTTCAACAAAACATGGTTTTCAAGCATGATTTTATAGATGTGGTGTCTTTTAATAATTCATCCTTACTATAGTGCTTTTTAGGGTTGGAATTTCTTAATATATTCAAGCAATGTTTTTAGTTGGCACACAAAATTTTGCACACACGGGTGATTGTAAATTTCCTTTTTGAGCAAAATATGTGGCACTAGAAAAACAACCCTAATGTATTCACCCTAAAGTTTATGTGATTCGACTAAGTGAATTGATTTTAGAATTAGTGGTGCGGCCTAATCCAACATGCAGGTGGCTTCGCAAACACCACTCAAAAGGAGAAACACTCAAAAGGATTTTCAAAGGATATTAGAGTGTTTAAGAGAATATATATTTTTTTTCAGGTGGTGGGTTTGAGATGTGGGTCAAGCAATCATTCACCATGACATTTTTTCTTTTTTTGAATTTTTTTTAGATTTTTTTTAAAGCAAGCAAACAGGCAAACATTCTATCCTAATGTTCATGCATGAGCCTAGATGTGATTTTTTTTTAGATATGGGATGATGAAACTACGATAGATAGGGTGGTACTCACCAAAATCTTTGCCGCACTTTACTCCCAATCTGCAGTCTTGGGATGTGTTCCTCTAGTTGCTTTCGTGTTAGATTCCTGCAATCAATCAATAGAAAGAAAGAAAAGTGAGTCAGACATGTGAGCACCAACGAAAGGAAAGAAGTGACTAAAAAATCCATTGCCTCCCCGGTAGCGACGCCAAAAACTGATGTCGGAAACATGGTTAAAGAATTCATTTGTTGTAGCAAGCATTTACGACATCAATTTTAATTAGAAAAGTGAATGGTTAGTTCTAATGTTGATCTTAGGGAGGCATGGAATCGGATCGATTGGTCGCTTAATGTCACAAGTTATTTTCATTTACTTGTGAAGAGAGAATGAGAGAATGAGAGAGTGAGAGAGAGAGTCAAAATCCGTGGTGGAATTTGTATTCTAGTTCTATATCTAAGAAGATGAGTATCTAGGCAAAACTATTGCAATAGAAGCCAAATTTGAGATGCATGAAACAAATACCAAACACAAGGGAAATCATTACTTCTAGGAATTATAAGAACTGTTTTGCAAACATTATAGAGATAGACTTGAATGAAATGCAAAATATAAGCTGAAAACTAGAAACTAATTACTAAAAGAGAGAGTCGAGGTAGCCACGGTAGTAGGGAGGCTTTTTTCAGCGTCTTAACAGCTCCATGACCTTGCTTGAAGCTCTGTGGAGGTGGGGGACGCGCTAGGTAGAAGTTAGGGAGAGATGCCCAGTAATGGAGGGGTGTAGGTGATGGGAACACCATCATAGGCCTTAACTAGCCACTTTTAGTCAGCATTGAAAGATAAATGCTCCTACATAACCATTTGAGGGTTACAGCTCCACATTATTCTATTTTGAGAAGAGAACAAGAAAGTAGGGTAAATTTTGTAATTTTAACAGCATATCATGAATGCAGAGTAACCACGGGGTTTGCTAAGGGTTAATCTAAGGTCAATTAAGCATTAAAGACTAATAAGTCGGTCTATGTAGATAGAAATCGGGTTTCACGTATTTCAAGAACTAATACGGCACCCAAAACCATAATTTCAGACCTTCTTAAATTATAGAGGTTTTGGTGAGGATAAAATTCATCTAAATCTCCTAAAATCCATATAGAAATATTTCTTGAGGTTTGGTATCCTTGATTTGACCTTTGGAACCCATTTTGATCTCAAATAGTCTTAAATGGATTTCCACCCTAATTTAGGTTTATGTGCAAATTTTCCAATGAAACTTGGTCAAAATTGAAATCTGACTTCACCATCAAATTTTTTGGGTCCAAATTAGGTTTGTCCCAAAATTTAGGCCCAATCAAAGTCAGTATTCACCTAGTTTGCATTTTAGTCCATTTAAACTCTATTTCTCTCAATTAAGCCCCTAACTTTCCAAATACTTGCAGTCAGGTCCCTAACTTTGCCATTATTTCTTGCAAAACGGTCCCTACCACCATTAGTATGAACGTAGCAGCTCCGTTGAGATTCGAGCGAGGATTTCTCACTCGATTTTCGATCAAACCTTTCCAAAATTGAAAGGGAGAATCCTTTAGAGATTCTTTACCGATTGGACTAGGTATTGGAACTTGATTTGCCCTAGAATTTTCATATGAATGCTCACAAAATTAGGGTTTTTCTTCCCTAAGTTTTTGAGCTCACAGAGTTTATTTCCAAGCTTGGAAGCCTTCCTAAGGCCTATAAATAGGCTCCTCTCGCAACTCTGATCTCCTTAGTGAAGTTTAATGTCGGAAATTCGTCATTTTCTCCTCCTTCGGTCGTGCCCACCTCTGTCTCCAACAAGCTTCTCCATCCTCATCATCGAGCCAGCTAATGGTCAAATTGGCTGGCCCATTATCTTCCCCTCATCCTCACGATCGTCGCTAGCCAAAGCACTATCGCCATCTCGTTCTACTTCATCATTGTCGTGTCACCGTCGACCTCATCTTCTCCGGCTCTGGTATATCACAACTGGAGCCCTCCACCCGCCATCTCTCTCTCTGAGTCCCTCTATGTCTTCCTCTTCCCTTACTGATCCTCTCCAGCCCCTTAGCTCTTAGATTCAACCACCAACACGATCCTAATGCCATCATCTCCCTCTGCTTTGGCCAAGCTCTGGTGAGGTCATACCACCTCCATAAACCACCAAATCCTTTGCAATCACCTCTAAAACCTCCATCACTTCACGCTCGACAGAACCCCTCAAGAAATTGAGAGGCTCGCACTCTCAAACACTCCACTTGATACCACCCTCACCGCACCACCTTCTCAACCTCACCAGAACACCACACGCACCCTCACTCCATGAAACCACCACTAGCACACTTGCCATTCATCGGTGATCCTTCTGAGCTACTTTGACATGGCCGTGAGTTCATGTGCTCTATTTTAGGTACTTACTGGACCTCTATTGTTGCCCTCGTCTTCTCCAACCTTCGCTGTAATTCTCTAGCCACAATCATCCACGATTCCACTCCCAGGTTAATCGGCTGAGCTTCAGGTCTCATCCCAGGTTCTTAATCGAAGATTTCAGCCATGCCTTTACCTTCAATTGGAGGTGTTACCTTCTACAGCTACTATTCGAAGAACCTCTTTGGGATAGTCCCACATCGTGAAGAGAAAGCCTCCCCACAGTGCATATAAGGAAGAAGTGACGAGGCCTTATCATCTTTGAGTCACTGGGGTCATGTCCCTACCATACACCCCCACACACATTGCGCCTCATGCACTCGTCCACGCCCTCACCTGTGCACACGCCACACTGGTTTGGGTGGTGGATCTAGTTACCCACTTCCTGGTTTGGTTTGATTCTGAGTTTGGGGAGAGAGAAAGAACATCTGAGAGAGAAGGGGGTAGGTTTTGCTACCTCGAGATTTGAGTCACCTCCTCTCTCAACACTTAGCCTCTGAGAGCTTTGTGTAAGGCCCTTAAGCTTCTGTTGTTGCTGCTGCTGTGTTCTTGAGGCTCTTAGCCTTGTGCTTCTCTTGAGAAGGGCCCTTGAGCACCTTCTGTTAAGGCGTCTGAAGCCTGTGGTCGACGTTTAAGGCGCTATGTTGGTTACTATTAAGATATTTAAAGTGCCTAACTATTAATCATGGTTTACTATTGAGATATTTAAGTGGTTGTGAGCATAACATTAAGAGTTAATTTGGTGATTCAAATCACCATTTTAACCCAATCTTTTGCACTATTATTATGATTTTATTGAGATATCATTTTGAGTGTTTTGCTTTTAATTGCATATATATTTCTTGTGACTGGTGAATTAAATTGCATACTTGCTCCCGACGAACGATCTCGAACTCTACTTTCTGAATCTGAGTTTATAAATTTAAATGATTTGAGCAATTTTGTCCTATACTACAACTCATTTTCTAACAACGACAATTTTGCCTGAACAGTAGGCCTTTTTATAGTGGAGGCCTCTTTGTAGTGGAAGAAAGGTAGCCAAAATAGGTATCGGACCAATAGCAACAGCCAGGATGTTACTCTAGGCCAACTCAAGCATTGCTGTAGGCTAGCTGACCCACTCACTGTCCTCCGTGCACATGAAGAGTGCCTCACAATGGTATCTGTGTGCTTGCATCGTCTGCCGTTGGATGCGAGTTGTGGATCGCCATCGGACGGTTGGATTACGTGCTCGCCATTTCTTAAATTGTGCCTCATCTGCGTGAGATCTCGTGTGAGATCACGCGTCGTGTGTTTCGCCCATCTAGGATGGCCACGTGGAGTGGTATGAATCATGTGTGGACAGTTGGATTCTACCTAGAGGTGAAAGGCTAGATTGCGCTCATCGCGCTCATGGTCATGGCTGCTTCTCAACCGTTTTATCTCAATCAAACGGTCGAATTTCATTTGAAGCATGCGAGGGGAGGTGCCTCTTGTGTTTCGAACTCGTGCTCATAGGAGTGGATAAGGCGTCCAACCACTGTGTTATCCTCGTGGATTATTGCGTGGGTGGCTTTGGGCCCCTACAGTGTCAGCCATTGATGGTTGATGCAACGGTCACAATTGCACCTGCACACGTTGATGAGAGAAAGCGGGCTATGCGATTGATGGAGCGGTGCCACGTGTCACATTTTGGGTCGTTGATCAGTAGATCAACGGCCAGAACTTTCCGAACTTATTGTGAGAGCTACGGAGGTTGGGTTGAGGTGATTTTGAGTTAGTTCGACTCCGTTCATCGATTCGGATTCATATATGTGGTCCAATTGCTCATCTGGGACCTGTTTCAATACGCACCTGTATAGCAGGTCATTAAACCTTAATTCTAAGCAATTTTAACATAAAATAATGTAGAGTTCATGCAATGCTCCCCAAACCCAATGTATCATGATATTAATGCTCATGCACCCCTAGAATTGACTCTAATTGATGTAGTTAACGTTATCATTTATAGAGTCATCACTTGCATAGATTAATTTCAACCAGCTAATCTGCTTTGTGACAATAATTTTAAACACGATTTTTAATCAAAAGTTCGCCTCTCTGTGTTCGACTTGGGACTCACCAGAGTTTCGGTTATAAATTTTATGTGATAGTGGATTTTTATGCAACTGCAACAAACTCACGTTCATAAGGGACACACATTTTCACTCATGTTTCCACCTCATCTCCATATCTTCATCTAGTGTATGCATGATTTAAGGTCTCTTAAGAACCCTCTACACAAACCACTTGATAAGAACCCTAAAAAGAAGGTCAAATCAGCTAAAGACATTAAAATGGCAATGCTAATTGATGATCTAGGTAATCTTGGTAACCCAGGAAACCCAAGTTAGCCTAACCCACCCAATCAGTTTGAACTCTTCCAACAAAAAATGGTTCAATTCCAGCAAGCCCAACCACCGATGCAGGCCTTCTTAGAGGCCAAAGCCTGAGCTTGAGCACATGCCAAGAATCAAGTGCAACCTAGGCCCATGAGGGATTTCTATAATCTCTCATATTATACATATGAACCTTACATGCAGGTGCTAGAAGTGGATGCCAATTTTGAGATTAAACTCGGCATGATTGCCTTGTTGCCACACTTCACGGGCACAATTCTGAGGATCTGGCGAGTGTATTTTCGCGAGTGAAAATTCAATGTTTTAGAAAACCCATCGTCATAGATACAAAAATCGCTACCAAATAAATTTTATACCGAAACTCTAAGGGAGTCCCAGGTCGAACACAGGGAGGCTAACGTTTGGTTTGAAATTCGTGCTTAGATTTTATTTGTTTTTTCTATTATTTTTATCTTTTATATTTTTTTGGTCACTTAATAAAGCAAGAGATCAGATCGATGAAATCTATTAATCTACTTGCAAATATAACAAAGAGAGGGAAAGAGAGAGAGGGATAGAGAGAACATCAGCGTAAATCTTAAATAGTTTACTACAAATACAGATAAGAAAGCGAAAAACTACACTATAAAGCAATAAAAGATAGATAAAGGTGAGAAGAGTCCCCTTCGACAGTCGCTTGGATGATGACTCACTCTGATGTCGCCTGGAGGAAGGTGGTGAGGAGTGGGACGAACAAGGATGAAGCTAGAGGATGGAGGGCAGGGCAGGACTGCATTGTGACGAGGATTTAGTTCCTAAAGTGGTGAGAGGATGGCCATGGGATGCTCCACGAATGGGTGTGAGAGGCAAGAAGAGTGTTTGAGTTTCTACTCTAGAGGAGCATCCAAGGCTTGGGACAAGCTCTTTCTAGAGCCATGGAGGTGGTGAGGGAGAGAAAGGAAGAGATGATGAAGGATGGAGGGGTGTTGGTTCTTTTATGGTGGAGAAGAGGAGGAAATCCATCCATGGGCTATAGCGACATCAAAGACGTCGATAAAGATCTACTCTAAACATCGTTGAAGCTCGTGCAAACCACCGCTGGCACTCTTGCATGCACCTCGCTGGTGTTGTTGCCACTGCATTCATCAAGTGCCCATGCCTCACGCTGTCATGTCGCGTGTGCGCACTGGTGCTGTGTGTTGCTGTGTGCGCACCTCTTGCACGTGTGTCACATGCCCTTGTTTGTGTGGTTGTGTTCGATTGAGGATTTGGGGGGGTGGCGGAATTCTAACCCCCGCCTTCCCTTTGAGAGTGTCCTTCGTGACCGACATGCTGCACCTACGAGAGCGTTGAGAAGAGAAGTTCTAAAGCGTGGTGGAGGCAGCTTCTCAACCGTTGGATCTTGATCCAACAACTGAGAATTGATGGTTCAGATGAAGAGGAGGCGTTGTGGTTGCTGTTAGCCGGTTTGGATGGTCTGGATGGCACCATGTAGTACCATCAAGAACATCCAAGCAAGCCAGTAGCAACCACAATGCCTCCTCTTCATCCGTACCATCAATTCTCAGTCGTGGCGCCATCTGGACCATCCATCTTTTGCTTACAGAGAACGCCGCGATGCTCAAATCGAGATGATTTTTACATTGGCGAATTGCGATTGTCGCTCCGAATCCATCTGTATGATCGGATTTTTCATCTAAAGCTCGTAAAGATGTTGCATTGCCCCTTCGCCATTGATCTTCCCCGGACTGCATAAGGTGCTATGGGATTTTAATTAAGACAATTTTGGAAGCATTGGACTTGGATCGTCATCTTGATCAGATTCGTATGGTCGGATCATCAATCCGAGGCCCTAAAATAAATCTCCTTTTTTGGTCATAAAAGGACGCAATTAACCTAAAATTTATACAAACTACTCTAAATGCAGACTGATGTATGCCATGCAATATTTATAATATCGAATGCATATCTAAGCTTAGGAGCATGCATAAATAGGCATTTTATCCTAAATAAATGTGTCTACATCATATCCCCATGCCTATCTTTTGCTAGTCCCTAGCAAAGTCAAACTATATGCTATGTATAAAAACAAAATTAGGATTCGATTACTTAGGCCTAAGCTGTTTATTAACAATAGAAAATTTCAACTGAGGCCCTAAACTACGATGACCCAATAGTGCCCGGGTGCCTACCAAAATGCATACCGCCCAAGTCCTCACCTTATTTGAAAAGGGAAGATACACATTTTTTTTGTTTTTCTTCTTTTCTAATTTTTTTTTGGATTTTTGAGTCTAGAGTTTCTAGGTAGCTTTCTACGGCTACCCAACCTACCCAAGACTCGACAAGAACTTCAAGTTCTAAGCATCTTTTGAAAAGTGATAGACTCACTAGGCGACCGTTAAAACTGACTTCAAGTTTCTACGACCCTACGTGACCTAAAAAATTCTACCAAAAGGTTTATCTGTTCAATCGATAGCTTTCCCCCTACTTTTTTTACTTTTTTATGGGGTCAACACAAGGGCAAACCCAGTGTATATCTCCCTGATTTATTCTACTTCCTCGCTTCTTCCTTAAGTGTTTTGGAATTTTTGTGTATTTCGTGAGCTGGGTTCTCAACAACCGGTCAATGAACTGTTACCACCGACCACTTGCCTGTCATACTCGTGCGGTGAAGTGTGGCTTATTTATTTATTTTTTTCCTTTCTCTATTTTTCTTCATTTTTTTCCTTTTCGTTTTGAGTATCTTTTTTTTTTTTGAGTAGGAGGCTTCCTTGATCTGAGATTTACCTAAAGGCAATAGAAAAAGTATGGTCATGTGGCTGGGCTCTGGACAATCAGCCAATGGGCTGTTATCGATGACAACTTGCCAACCATGCTACCCTAAAAGGTTCATTAGCTACCTAATTTCTATAAAAACCACCAAAAAGTGAGTCAGTGCAAATAGTATATAAATGTTTTAGACTTAAAGTCCCCTTGAATTAGCAGGTGGGTTGATAAGTCATGTACTTATCACCCTAATTTATTAACCAAATTAAAATAGAATTAACGTGGCAAGGACTCGAGACAAAGTCCACATTGTAGTGGACACCTGGGCTGATTAAGTCCGAAGACCTGAAGAGTCTAAGTGTTTAGATCCTCAAGTATCATTTCCTGAACTTAACAAGTTCTAATGCCTAAGTTCTCTTCTCCTAATTCTTTTTTTTTTGTCTCTTTGAATTTGATCTTTTTTCTTATAAAGAAAATAAAAGAAATTCCACTAAGCTAATAAAATAATTTCAGGATTAATTATCCACCTCCCCATGCCTAAATGATGCAATGTCCTCATTGTAAAAATAAAGACATGAAAAGGGTGGAATAAACAGAATATCACCTGAATTTTGCGATAGATCTATTATATTTCATAGAGAAAATGGAATATCCACACGTATTAAGCTTATTGGCTTTAGCTAGGCATAATTTACAAAGAAAGAGAAGGTTAAAAATTCATAAGTGCAGGTTGGGATCAAAATAAAAATATTTATCACAGGATTAGCCAGAAGGTGTCCACAGATGTTGACCAGATTATGGTGTAGGCCCATGCTTCAGGGTCAAGTGGTTCTAAGCTTCTGAATGAATATCACCTAGAATCAGAGATTGTTGTGTTTGCAGGGTCAGGCTTGTGGTTTTGTGGTTTGTAACCCAAGTCTAAAGTGGCGAACAATGGGTAGATCTGGTTCAATAGATTCAAGTGTCCACTTAGAGTTCAGCGCAAAAAGATAATCAATTATTCTGATCTTACGTTGCACATCCAAGATATCAAGGGTCCTGATAGAAGGTAGGTGGTTTCAGGTCAATAGGAATCCTTAGATCCAAAATTGTATTTCCCTCAGAATTAGCCTCCGAGATTTTGTTTGAAGCGTAGATTGCGTTAAAAGAATGATTATGTTGTAGTATAGTGTAAAATACGTCGAAATAAATATAATTTTAATGAGAGGTGAGTCTCGGTCGAACTTAGGGAGGCAGAAAATGCTTCTGATTTCATAAACTGAATTAGCATTGCATGATACTACTTGCAAACTAATTAAAAAATATATATATATAAAGCAAATCAAGTAAGTTGGTTGATCATGAAGTGCCAAATTGAACTAGAGTTTATGACTAATACATGCAAAGCTAGAGCAAGAAAAATAGCTATCTAATCTATCAAAATAAGGGCACCACCCGTGGTGGCCTTCTGGAGAGGTTGGGGAAAGTAGTAGCGGTGCACCAAGGTGGCTTCATGGGTGCTTTAGAGGGAGAGAGATGGAGAAGATTTGGAGAGTTGGAGAGGGTCAGGAGAGAGTTGTTTTTCAACTGGAGGCCCTGGGGCTCTTTTCATAGCTTCATTAAGGGGCAAAGTAGGCATTTGAGCCCTCTAACTTGTGCAACAACCTTAGATTGATCAGATTCATTGATCGGAAGATCAACGGATCAGATCGCGCTCCAAAAGGCCTTCTAAATCATTCTCTATGTGAGGATCGCCTTTGGAGCTGACACGTGGCACTCCCATGGTCATCTGATCTCCACCGCGTGGTCCTGCGGTCGTTTTGTGCCGGCTCTTCAATTGCAACGCTGAAATCCCGCTCAATCCTCGTAAGCTCGTGCATAGCATCTTTCAGCCATTTGATCTTGCCATCAGATGGCTTAAGTACCTTGCTCGCATTGCCTTCAAATTTCTAACGCATGTGCGTGCGCATTTAGTTGAACGTGATCGCACGCATTTTCATCTGATGCTCGCCAATGGACTACACGATCATACCATCACCGTCTGATGGAGATCCAACGGTCTAATTGGATCCAGCGCATCGACTCTTTCGATTTTCCGTGGATCGCACCTCGATCACTCACTGCTTAATCTCGCACCAGTGCGTGAACCAATGCACTACACCTGCGCTTTATTGTGGTTTCCATTTCATGCACGGCTGCCCTCAGCCATTGAATGGAGATCCAACGGCTGAGGATGATCTTCCTTAATTGAGTGCGAGGGAGTGATCGACATGGAGCCTCTGTGGCCGTTGGATGATGATCCAACGGCCCACAAGGCACGAGGGTGGTCTTCTTCAAAGGTTGGGTGGTGATGTTGGGCAGTTGCGATGGTGCCACATGGTGCCATCGTGGCCGTCCATCTTCTTTTCTTTGTAGACAGTGCTTTAGGCTTCCGATTGAGATGATTCTTGTGCCGTTGGACTACGATCATTGATTCGGATCCATCCATGTGGTTGGATTTGACATTTGAGGTTCGAATTTCCACATATTTGCCTCTTGGCCCTTGCACTTTTACAGACTCCAGAAGATGCTTCGGGAGTCTGATTGATGTGATCTTGGAGGCATTGGACTCCTGTTGTCGTTTTGAGCAGATCCATATGGTTGGATCAGTTATTCGTAGCCCCAAATTACCTACGATTGTCAATAACACTCAATTAGAGCATAATATGACATTGTTATTTACAAAACTAAGAAATCAACTATGAAGCAAAGTATGATGCATTTGTATTCATATTGCCTAAGCAAAGATAAGATCTAACTTAATTCAGGTATATTAGGACTTGTGATTGTTGCACAAATCATCCCCCCATGCCGAAATCTTTCTAGTCCCTAGCAAGTGCAAGACTAAATGCATTCTACCAAGAGTTTGACTAGAGATTTATTTCTTTTATCTTCATCCAGAAATTTAGAATCTGGATAATCGTGAAAGTATAATATTGCAGCCTATGCAACAGATCCAGGTGAAAAGTTGATCCACATCTAAAGCTTGTACTTGACCCTTAGTAAAATTCTATTGGGATAGGCAAACCTCTTCTCTCAGGGAGATAGAATATCCTCTAGTTTTAGCCTTGGCTTTTTAGCTTAGGTAGAAGATGTCTGAGTTAAATTGATTTGTATTTGGTGGCTCACTCTCCTCTGGTGCTACATAAAGACTAGTATTTTAGAATCTAGATTTCCAGGTTATCAAATAAATCAACTTGAGAGAGGCTAGAAAACTATGCTTTCTTAAGTCCTTTATACTCTTTTCTTTTCTCTTTCTCCTCTCTTTTTCTTTTCTTTTCTTTTTCTTTTCTTTTTCTTCTTGAGCTCACATCTCACCAGATTTGTAAATATGTTTGGTCGTCTCTCATGGCATTACACTTCAATTAGATTATGATAACCTTATAACTAAGTCAGAATCCCTTAGCCCGTATTCAGGCGATCAGAAATACAAGAAAAGTAGGTCAAGGCTATATTTAGTGGCTCATGAGGGTAGTAGGTGTTGTTGCCTCAATTGACTAAACTTAAACATAACTCACACTTCTCAACATGGCATTTTTTTTTTCTTTCTTCTTCTTTATTTTTCTTTTTTTTCTATATACTTTTTTTTTGTTTTTTCATATCCATATCTACTAACATAACGCCATATCTACTAACACAACGCAACATAGCATATGTACTTTTATTCATGAGGCATTATTTGGGATTGGGGTTGTTCAAGAGGATATTAGGTGACCTATTTGGTGGATGTATCTATTCTCGGCACCGGGAATGGAATGGATAGGATAACGTATTTCTGACCTTGACATTAGTACCCTCCTTCAGCTGAGGATTCCGTAAAGGACAGTCATGACCATCCACCTTAGTCTTAGTTTTATCAGAACCCGCACTCTATGTATTTTCCTTATTTGGTGGATCTTACAAGGATTCTCACAAAAAATTTGTACGCAAGAACCGAAAGCAAAAATTGTGCCTAACTCCAAGTATCATCATCCAATTATCTAGAAACTAAGATTCCTCACACTAGACTTAGAGCACTAGTAGACTCTCTACTCTCACTTCACAATTGTTTGGTAGATCTATTAGAAGATGGTTCGCTTGACTCCCCGATTACTATCGAAATGTTCAAATGCTTCTTCTCGATAAACTAAAGATGTCTATTGGTCTTCACAGTGGATCCATTGCAAATTCTAAGTGCAAGTGTGAAAGTGTACTGGATTCTAAGTATATGAATTAACTAAAGAATAAATCCCTAATAAAACCTCTTGATAAAAAGATCTATTTCCTAAGGTGTTGGCAGAGATTTTTTCAG
Source organism: Thalassia testudinum (assembly GCA_037157565.1). Classification (NCBI taxonomy): domain Eukaryota; kingdom Viridiplantae; phylum Streptophyta; class Magnoliopsida; order Alismatales; family Hydrocharitaceae; genus Thalassia; species Thalassia testudinum. The sequence goes on from JAZHRO010000024.1 coordinate 214,815,227, forward strand.
TTTATACGTACTACCCCATGCCTAAGATCTTACATGTCCTCATGCATAAATAAGAGAAAATGAAATAAGATAGGGCATAAATGGGTAGAAATCACTTGGAGATGCTCTGGATTTGTCATTCAGCTCATGCCAACACTGCAATGGTAATCACAATATGCATAATAATATGCTAGAATGAAATATGCTATGTATAAAGGATATGTATATATGTATAGGTTCTGAGTTTAGTGCCTCCAGCTGAGCGAAACGTCAATCACACATCCTTGGGAAGATGTATTGTTTCGTCAGCAGGAGGAGGTTCCTGGGCTAAAAATGGCTTGAGGCGCTGGCCATTTTCCGTAACAACCTACCTAGATTTTGGGTCCATAATTTGGACCACCTCATTTGAATACGGGTGGACCACCAAATACAGCCTAGTCCACTTGGATGAGCTTTCCCGCAAAGAATTTGAGCTGGGAGTCAAATAACCAGACCTGCTAGTTAGGCATGAATTCCTTCCTATGGATGTGCTGGTCGTGGAAAGCCTTAGTCTTATCTTTATATAGCTCTGCATTCTCATAGGCTTCTCACCGAATCTCTTCAACCTCACTGAGTTGGACCTTCCTTTCATAACCTCCTTCATTAAGGTTAAAATTACACTTCTGTACTGCCCAAAAGAAATGGTGCTCCAGCTCTACAGGAAGGTGATAGGCCTTTTCATACACCATGTGGTATGGTGACATTCTGAGCAGGGCCTTGAATGTGGTTAGATATGCCTAAAGTGCGTTGATCAATCGATCAAACCAATCCTTCCTATTAGGTCTAACTGTCTTTTGAACAATTAGGTTGATTTGATGGTTAGATACTTCAGCCTACCCATTGGTGTGTGAGTGATACTAGGTAGCAATGCGGTAATGTACCCTGCATTTCTTCAATAGAGATCTAAAATGAGCATGGAAGAAGTGGCTACCCTGTCGCTAATCAGAGCGCAGGGGACTCCGAATCTTGGGAAAATAAATTCTTGGACAAAGGATATAACGGACTTATGATCATCTCCTCTTGCTGGGATAGCTTCAACCCACTTTGATACATAGTCGACTGTGAGAAGTATGTACTCGAAGCCGTGCGAGTTCATGAAAGGGTCCATAAAATTGATGCCACAGATGTCGAACACTTCTACTACCAGAATATGTTGGAGTGGCATCATGTCTCTTCGAGTCATAGAACCAACTGACTAACATTGCTTACAACATTTGGCAAACTTGCGTGTGTCTCTGAAAATGGTTGGCCTGAAGAATCCAGACTGCAAAATTTTTGCAGCGATTTTTTGGCCTGAGAAATGCCCCCCACAAGAATCGCTATGGCAGAAGGATAATACACTTGAGATTTCTGAGTCTGGGATGCATCTTCCGATGATCTGATTGGCTGCAATGCGAAAGAGCAGTGGGTCATCCCAAAAATGAAACTAAGCCTCTGAAATAAACTTGAGTTTTTGATCCTTGGATAACCCTGTAGGCAACTTGCCACAACGAGATAATTTACAATATCAATGTACTAAGGGAACTCAATAGAGTTGACAGCCAACAGAGACTCATCTGGGAATTGATCAAATATAGGTAGGGAGTCTGGGATGTGTTCTAGGTCTAACCGAGACAAGTGATTCGACACAACATTATGAGCTCTAGCTTTGTCGTGGATTTCGACATCAAACTCTTGCAAAAGAAGGATCCATTTGATATGTCGGGGTTTGGCATCCTTCTTTGCTAACAAATGCTGGAGGGTGGAATGGTCAAAAAATAATCACTTTTGACCTGAGTAGGTACGATCTAAACTTCAACCCGAATACTATGGCTAGCAGTTCTTTCTCAGTAACTTATAGTTACATTGAGCCTCATTCAGCATCTTGCTAGCGTAGTATATTACGAATGGATGGTGCTCCCAACGTTGGCCTAGAATGACTCTGATAGCGATGTTTGAGGCATCACACATCATCTCGAAGTCGAGAGGCCATCAGGTGGTTGGAGAATAGGTGCATTCAAAATAGAACTTTGTAAGGTCTCGAAAGCACTGAGACACGAGGAATCAAAGTTAAAGGGGATGTCAGCTATCAAAAGATTTGTCAACGAACGGGTAATTTTTGAGAAGTCTTGAATGAATCTTTGGTAGAATCCGGCATGCCTTAAGAACGATTTGATTTGTTTTGCCGAGCTAGGCAGAGGTAATCGAGAAATGATTTTGGACTTAGTTCAGTTGATCTCGAGTCCATTAGAAGAGATCCTGCGACCTATTACAATGCCATCCCTCACCATAAAATGTCTTTTCTCCCATGAAAGTAGTAGGTTAACGTCTATGCACCTCCTTAGAATCTTTGTGAGGTTATCAAGACAAAACATGAAGTCATCTCCGAAAACGGAGAGGTCGTCCATAAATACTTCTACGTAGTCCCCGATCATATCGGAGAAGATGGTCATCATGCAATGCTGAAATGTTGCTGGTGCGTTACAGAGGCCAAAGGGCATTTGCTTAAAAGCAAATGTTCTGGAGGGACATGTAAAGGTTGTCTTGTCTTGGTCTTCCAAGTTGATCACAACTTGGTTATACCCGAAGTATCCATCCAGAAAGTAAAAGAAACTACGGTTGGGTAACATTTCTAAGATCTGATCGATAAAAGGTAAAGGAAAATTATCCTTTTTGGTAGTCGTGTTTAGTTTCCTGTAATCAATGCAAACTTGCCATGAAGTAGTGGTGCAGGTTGGGATGGATTTGCCTGTTTCATTCTTGATTACAGTGAGTCTTGCCTTCTTGGGCATAATTTGAATAGGACTCACCCACTAGCTTTCGGAAATAGGATAGATAATGTCCACATCCTGCCATTTGATGATCTCCTTCTTGACAACCTCCAGCATATTTTGGTTCAGGTGCCTCTAAGGTTATCTCATCGGTTTCACCCCTTCATCTATGTAGATATGATGAGTGCAATATGAGGGGTGAATCCCATGGAGATCAGCAATGCTCCAACCAATAGTAGCCCTATGTGCTTTCAGTACAGAGATCAATTGATGTTCTTCTCCAGGGTCAAGTGAGCAATGATGATCATTGGGTATGTCTCACTTTCACCTAGAAACACATATTTGAGTGAATCAAGTAAGGGCTTTAACTCAATTATCGGTGGGTGGGGAGCAAGTTCATGTGTGGGAGGAGAGGAATTAATAGTGGAAATCTGACAATCCTGATTGATGGGAAATTTGCTTGCAGTGGTCGCAAAATCCTATCTTAATGGGAGCAGATCAGTGCTTGGCAAGATAGGATAATCAGGATTAGGGGTGTTGTGATCAAATGAACACCCTGGACAATCAGATCCATGGGATTAAATGCACACGTCATTAACCTTAGTCTCGTGTGGATCCAGATCTAAGAACCCTGACAATGAAGATGAATGTGCCATTAGGTCATTGCAGAGGAACCCAATGTTCCCACAGAAAGCTGAATCTTCATCTTCACCATCCTCCTTGATTAGATCACAGTTGAAGTTCGTTGATGCCTTGAAGATGTCTAGTTTAAGCTTTTTGCTTCCTAGGGCAATCCTTATACACCCAGATGCACAGTCAATGTTTGTGTGGGCTGTCGCCAAGAATGGGCAACCCAAAATGATTGGTGCATCGCAGAGATTAGGAGGAACATCCAAATCGAGAATGAAAAAGTCTATTGGAAAGCAGAATCCTTGGACTTTTACGATCATATTTTCAACCACCCCCCTCAGTGTTTTCACTGATTGGTCAACCAATTGTATGGTAACCGAGGTGAGTTTCAACTCCCCAAATTTTAATCGATTAAATACTATGGGGGGAGTTAGGTTGATGGACGACCCTAAATCAAGAAGGGCCCAATCAAATGGAGAATCTTGCAAGAAGCAAGAAATAAGTGGTGTGCCTGGGTCCTTTTTAGCTGGTAAGTCAGCTAAAATAACAACACTAGCCTCTTTTGACAATACTGCTTGTCAGCCAATGTTTTGTTGTCGCTTCGAAGTACAGTAGTCCTTGAAGAACCTAGCGACGGTAGCGATGTGATCTATTGCCTCGAGGAGAGGGACTTGAATGTGAACTTCTTTGAACATGGATTTCAGGTCCTCGAAATTCTGTGTATCCTTTTTTCGGGTTGAATCTTGTGTTGAAGCCACAGAAAAGGGGACTAGAATCTCAGGGTCAGCTACCTTCTTTCCTTTGTCTACTGAAGGTGGCTCTTAAGAGGAAGGGGGTGATGAGCCATCCTACGGTAGAGAGCATGGGAAATGATGACCCGCTTGCCTAGGTAGTGAGTCCTGGGTAGTCTTTCCACTCCTTAAAGTGACAGCCTTTGCATCGGCGTGCTATCCATGAGGTGGCAATGGAGAGGCATGGGCAGAATACGTGGGGTTTTGTAGTAAAGGTGGCTGACCATGCCCAAAACTAGGTGGTGCAAGAGGTGCTTGTAAAACAACATGTGCCTATCCCTATGGTGCTTGGAACCTAGGTGGGGCACGCTGATTCTGCATGTACCTTATGTTTAGAGCATGTTGGGAGGGAAAAGCTTCCTGTGATCTATGCTCCTGCAGCATCTGATTCTATGTACTTTGCATGCTCTGTATCTGATTAGCCATTGCTTTCATAATTTGAAGATTATCATGAGTCGATTTCTGGATTGACTCCTGCAATTCCTCCTTCAGTGACTCCAAAGGGTTGGCATGCATCAGAGGGTAATTGGTAGCTTGGTGTAGCGGCTGATAAATAGAACGTGTTTGCTATTGAGATGGGAATGGTTGCTGCCTCTGGTATGCATTTTGTGCATTCCCGTATTGTCTGGTCTTTTAGTGTGGTTCTTGATTTGGTCTCTGTGAGTTACTAGACCAGAAGAAGTTAGGATGCTGGCACCAACCAGGATTATACATCTTTGAATATGGGTTATTATGCTCATAACCTTGGATAACACTCACATCTTCATAGGTTGAGGATGTCTCAGACGTAAATTCACCAAAGGAATATGCACTTGAGTTGTCATGTGGTGTGTAACCTTGATTGTATGATGTCAGATCCAAATTATTAACGGGTTCCTAATACACAGGATCTCGTGGAGATGGAGAAGAAACATCCCAAGTGAAAAGATGCACTCAAGCAGAAGGGGCTCAAGATGCAACAGAGGAGTGTGATGTAGCTGTATTGCCAGGAAACCCAGATCTTGCTCGCATTAATTTGTCGAGCATCTTATCGAGCAGATCCACCTTGTCCAACTTCTTGGTGATAATGTCCATATTAGCTCGAGCAGATTCGGCATGGGCTTCATGAACACTAACTCGTTGCTGTCTAGGTCATTGGAATTGGTTCATTGAGGCAACATTCATCGAGTTCTCTACTAAGGATTAGAACAGTTCGAATGCGTTGTCCCCATCCTTTGCGAGGAAATTCCCACTGCTAGATGCATCAGCCAAGTACCGATTGTAAGCACCTTTGTTTTGATGCATGAAAATTATGTTTACTACTACAATAATATTTCAGGACCATCATGGATCAAAGCTTCTGTCTTGGATCAGGTTCAGATGGTTGCTGATTTGTGTCTTTTACTTTTATTTGAGTCTAGGATATTATTGTAAGGAACCTCAAAATAAAATTCAAATGGATTTTCATGCCTATTGCAAATTTAGATTTTAGTGTTATTGATTGACCAATTCTTCTACTTGATCAACCAAATTTGATTCATCGACCAACCAACTTAGTTAATCGATCAAACCAGCCCATTTTAGGAAGTTGATTAAAACCCTTTTGATCGACCAACCAAGCTAATTAATTGACCAATTAGTGATCGATGAAATAACTATATTGATCGACCAAACAATATTTTGATCGACCAATATACCTTAATTGATCGACCAATTTGACTTCCTTTTCAGGCTAACTTTTCGATATAAATAGAGGTTGTATGCAGCTCTTTTTCATAATTAACTTTCAATAGAAATACCCTCAAAAAGATCAGAGCTTCTCGTGCTTCTTTCAAGTGTTTCTACACTTCACTATTTATGTCATTCAAAGCACGTCGTTTCAAACCTCTACTGAAATTCTGGTTTGAGTTTTTTATTGAGGTCCCATAGATATATTTATTTTTCTTCTACATTGTTGTTTTGATTAACAGATCCCAAGTTGTTAGGAAGATTCGTGTTGTTGTTGTTATTATGCTTCTTTTCAAGGTAAAAAGAGAAGTGTTTGTAAAGAGGTTGTGCCACCCTCGTTCAAGAGGTATGATAGTGGATTGACTGGCCTTGAATAGTCAGGAAATTCCTAAGCTGAGAGGCTTAGGTAGTGCTTTTCACCCTATTTGGGTTTCCACTCTAAATCCAGGTGTAACATGTGCTTGACTTTGTTGTGAATCCATTTTTATTTTTACTATTTGAAAAATGCAATACTATTCACCCCTCCGCTCTAGTATACATTATGAACCATAGGAAAACCCTCACTTGTTTTCAGAGCTTGGCTATCCAGAAGATGTCAAAGTCATCTGTTGACACATACGTTGAGGGGCAATCAGCAGCTCGACCTCCACTCTTTGATGGAACAAACTACGGCTACTGGAAGACCAGGATGTAGGTCTTCCTAGAGTCAATGGATTTCTAGGTGTGGGATGTCATTGCATCCAAGTACACATGCCCTGAGATTAAGGAGGGAGTGGCAGCAACACCAGATTAGAAGAAGATGGCAATGCATAATGTAAAAGCCATTAATGCAATCTTCTGTGGGCTTTCTAGAGTAGAATTCAATTGAGTCTCTGCTTGCAAGATAGCCTAAGAGATCTGGAGCATCCTCGAAGTCACCCATGAGGGGACGTCTAAGGTAAAAGAAACTAAAGTCAATCTACCCATGCAAAAGTTATGAGCTTTTCAGGATGAGAAAGGGAAAATCAATCAAAGAGACGTTCATGAGATTCATGGACATCGTAAACTCCCTAGGGAATCAAAACCAGGAGATCAAGAATGAAGCCTTGGTGAGGAAGATCCTCCGATCGCTGACTAGTGATTGGGAGACTAAGACTACAACCATACAAGAGTCAAAAGATCTGTCTACCTTGAAACTATACATTCTTATCGAAAACCTAATGGCCTATAAGGTTCAGCTCCAACACATGAAGGAGCATGAAGATGGAGTTTAGAAGAAGATTGTAGCTCTTGAAGCCAATCAACAATTTGAAGATTCCTCAAGTGAAGATGAAGAGGAAGACATAACCCTCCTCTCAAGAAAGTTTAAAAAATTCCTCAAAAACAAGAGGAGCTGGAGAAAGAAGAAAGAAGGGGCCAAAGCAGATGCCATTATCAACTACAACTGTAAGAGAAAAGCACACATCAAGAAGGATTGTCCATTTCTCAAGGAGTCAGAAAAGAAGAAGTTTCCCAGAAAGGAAGGAAAGAAAAAGGCCTTCACAGCAACTTGGGATGGATTAGACTCAAGTTCAGAAGAAGAAGAAACCTCCGGAGAAGAAGCTCTTCTATGACTAAGGGCTCTAGAAGATGATGTAACCTCTTTCTCACAAGATGAGTTATTAGAAGCTTCTTTTGAGATGCGTGACATAGCTAAGTCACTGAAATTAGAAAATAAAATCCTATCAAAAGCATTAGGGGAAGAAAGAGCACAAAAGGATATGCTTACTCAACGAAATAAAGAGTTATCTGATGAAATCACCCCATGAAAATTACACATAGATAATTTAAAGGTAGATATAGATAAATTAAAAGAAAATTATGCTATTCTCTTAAATGATCTGGCTAAATTCACTAAGGAAAATAGAAACTTGCATAAGCTATTAGGAACACAGAGCACCACAAAATTTAGGTTAGGCTACAAACCTAAAAATGATCATGATGCATCTAGTTCTAGCCAAAACAAAAAGAAAGGTAGCTTTCCTAAATAGGCTGCATCTAACCACCATAGACCCAAACAAAAATGGGTACCATAAGCACTATTGCAATCCTGTTTTGTATGCCAAGTAGATTATAAGAAGTGGACATATCAACAAATCAATGGAACATTGAAGCCACTCTATAGATCAACCAAACCAAGACCTCACAAATGCAAACTGATGACAGGAATGAGAAGAAAGGAGATGGATCATGGACAGTGGATGTTCAAAGCACATGATTGGGGAGGAAGACCTATTCCTGCAACTTCACCACCAGGAAGGTGGTACAGTCACAATTGGGAACAACCACAAGGGTTGTATTATTGGTACTGGGCAAATTGGTAATTCTTCCACCTCTTTTGATAATGTACATTTAGTTAGTGGATTAAAACATAATCTTCCAAGTGTAAGTCAAATATGTGATAAAGCATATAAAATCACTTTCACATCAAATGGATTTAAAATAAAAGATGAGGAAACAAAGCAAACTCTTCTCAAAGGAAATAGGCATAAAGATATCTATACTATCAACTTCAACAAATGTGGTAGTCTTGAATGTCTTGTCGTATCTGATGAAGCGGCAACACTTTGGCACAGATGACTAGGTCATGTTCACATGGGAAACATTAGTAGACTTGTGAAGTATGAGATTGTCAAAGGTCTACCAATGATCAACTTCAAGAAAAGCAAAGTCTACGAATCTTGTCAAGTTGGTAAACAAACTAAAAAATCTTTTAAACCAAAAAGGATGGTTAGCACCTCACAACCTCTGGAGTTACTTCACTTAGACTTATTCGGACCAACCAAATCCAATAGCCTAAGCAGGTGCAGATATTGTCTTGTCATAATTGATGACTTCTCTAGATTTACTTGAGTATCCTTCTTAAAAAGTAAGGACTTAACCACTGATGCCTTTAGCAAACTAGTTAGAAGACTACAAAATGAAAAAGGATCTGAAGTGATTAGGATTAGAAGTGATCACGATGGAGAATTTGAGAATGAATCTTTTTCTAATTTTTGTGATCAATATGGGATAAAACATAAATTTGCTTTCTCTAGAGCTGCACCTTAGAATGGTGTAGTTGAAAGGAAAAATAGGGACCTTGCAAGAGTGTGCCTGCACAATGTTGTGAGAGTCAAAGCTACCTCGATATTTTTGGGCAGAGGTTGTAAACACTGCTTGCTATATCCAAAATAGATCTTTGATTAGACCGGTCCTAAACAAAACACCTTTTGAACTCTATCATAGAAGAACACCTAGAATTTCCTACTTCAAGATATTTGGTTGTCGTTATCTTACACTTAACACCAAGGACAATCTTGATAAGTTTGATGCTAAAAGCTCAGAAGGAATATTCTTAGCTTACTCAACCAGAAGTAAAGCCTACAGAGTTTTTAACAAGAAGAATTCAGTTGTTGAGGAAACTATGCATGTATCATTTGATGAAATACTAGCTCAACCTAAATCTTCTGCAAATAATGATGATGTAATAGATGACTTGTCAAACATTTTAGAAGAAAATGTTTCTGATGAACTACCCAGAGATATTTCCTATGTGAAAGATCATCCAAAAGAATTGGTGATAGGAGAATTGTCTAAAGGAGTTCAAACCATATCTTCTTTTAATACTTTAGCTTTCACTACATTTGTTTCTCAATTAGAACCCAAAAATGTTAAGGAAGCCTTTTCTAACAATTGCTGAAATATTGCAATGGAAGATGAGTTGAATTAGTTCAAAAGAAACCATGTATGGGAACTTGTTCCAAAGCCTGACTCTCAGACCATTATAGGAACCAAGTGGGTCTTTAGGAATAAACTTAATGAATCAGGAGCAGTTAGAAATAACTCCAGACTTGTGGCCCAAGGATATAATCAAGAAGAAGGACTAGATTTTTATGAAACATATGCGCCAGTAGCTCACCTAGAATCCATTAGAATGCTGTTAGCCTTTGCCGCTCATATGGAATTCAAACTTTTTTAGATGGATGTCAAAAGTGTCTTTCTAAATGGATTCATCAAGGAGGAAGTCTATGTTAAACAACCACCAGGTTTTGAAGATGCTAAATATCCAGACTATGTATACAAACTAAACAAAGCATTATATGGCCTAAAACAAGCTCCATGAGCTTGGTACGATAGATTAAATTCTTATCTAATTGAAAATGAGTTTAAAATTGGTAAAATAGATCCAACTTTATTTACAAAAAGAAAATTACATGATCTTTTGATAATACAAATATATGTCGATGATATCATTTTTAGTGCTACTAATGATTTGTTATGCCAAGAATTTGCAAAGGTAATGTAGGATCAGTTTGAAATAAGCATGATGGGAGAACTTCGGTTCTTTCTCGAACTTCAAATTGACCAGCTATCCTCTGGAATCTTCATATCTCAAACAAAATACACCACGAAAATCTTGAAGAAATTTTCTGTGGACAAAGTGAAGGGTAAAGAAACACCTATGGTAGCTTGTTCACAATTAAAATCTAATGAAACAGGTAAATTTGTAGATTAGAAATTATATAGAAGCATGATAGGATCATTATTATACTTGACTGCTAGTAGACCTGATATTCTCTTTTGCACTTGTTTATGTGCTCGCTTTCAAGTAAACCCTAAAGAAACACATTTAAATGTTGTTAAAAGGATACTTAGATACTTAAACAACACAGAAGACCTAGGACTTTTCTATCAGAAGTTAGACACATTGGAATTATATTCCTTTCATGATGCTGATTATGTGGGTAGCTTTACAGATAGAAAGAGTACTAGTGGAACGTGTCAATTTCTCAGAAATTTCCTAGTCTCGTGGTTCTCTAGAAAACAAAACACTAATTCACTTTCAACAATCGAAGTAGAATATGTAGCTGCATCTTTAGCTTGTTCACAACTATTGTGGATGAAACAAACCTTACAAGATTTTTGCCTATCGTACAAAAACAACAAAATACTGTGTGACAACAATAGTGCTATTAACTTATCTAAGAATCCAGTACAACATTTTAGGACTAAACATATTGATGTTAGACATCACTTTTTAAGAGACTGTCTTAAAAGGAGAAATTAACTTAGAGTTTGTTAAAACAGAAAATCAGTTACCTGATATCTTCACAAAACCATTGCCAAAAGAAAGGTTCAACCTAATTTGCCATTCACTAGGTTTATCAAGACTAAAAGAACTTAATTGATATGTATGATTGATCTATTTTACACTGTTGATCGATCAATCTTTTAAATTGATCAACCACAATGTTTTGATCTATCAAAGTCCTTATTTGATTGACAAAATTCTTTGGCAGGAAATTTCCCACCAAAAATTTAAGTTTTGATTGATCAATGTTGTTATTTGATCGACCAATCCAGTTGGGCGGGAATTTTTCTTTCAATTGTTCAAACTCTGATCGACTAATTAACTTAATTGATTGATCATTTCTTGTTCCGATCGATGAAAATTGAGTGGTTTCACTTTTCGAGATTGTGATCTTTTTACCTCGAATCTCACTCCTAATATACCTAACTAACCTCGATAATCATGATTAGCTTCCTAAAATGTTTTTACCTATTTTGCTAATCATCTTTTTTATAAAAAAAACACACGTTTTTACCATCAAACCTATTTTTTACCACCTATACCCCACCGTTTAGTCCCCACATTCTCGCCACCACCAAACAAAAATACCCATCCGACCCCACCTCTCCTTCTCCGGTGATGGTGATCGACCAAACTTCATGCTATCTCTGACCATCGCTGTCTCTCCTGCAAAGAAGCCATGCCGCTTTCGTGCATCCTCCGTGCATTGCAACACCTTGCTCGATGCCACCTTCATGCCACCTCCTCGCAACCTCAACCTCTGATCGTACACACCTCTCATTGGTCGTCCTCGACATCCTCGCTGACCTCCCTTTGATCGACCAATCTTTGATCAGTCATGGTACACTCTAAACTTAGTTGAAATCCATCCCTTTTTTTTATTAAGTGTTAGATGTGCTATGACATGGTCTAATGCTTTTCTTGCTTCCTCATGTGATTTCTTGTGAAATCTTGTAGTATAAGTGAGGAAATCATCTGTTTACATCTTATTTTTGTTGTCTCTAACCACTTTTGGTTGGCCAAAAGTTGATTTTTCTAGAACACTGTCCAAGTCATTTTTGATCGATCAATCTGATTTTTTGATCGACCAACGTGTTTTCAATTACTTCGAAATGGCTCCAAAATGCGCACGTGCCTCCTCTTTTGCTCATCATGATGATACATTTGACCAGCTTTTCATCATTGAGGCCGCTTGCAATCGCTTTTCTCTATTCGCCAACTTTTTACCACACATTGGTAGAACCGTTGATTTTGCCTACTTTGAGTGTATATTTCCCCATATCCATTAAAAATTTACATATCACTAGATTTTACGTCTTTTTGAGCAGAACTTTTATGCAGGTCTAAGAACAGCTGCATACCTGATGTTGACCCAATGGCCTGTCAGTTATTTTATGAGAATTTAAAGAACATAGGTGAGGGATTCAACATTGAGTTGACCTCGAACGTCTACAGCATAGAGGTTCTAGTCAATGCAGATGTTCTTTCAGAGATTCTTGGTTGTCCGTCTGTTGGTCCTACCTTTCTTGAGCTTCACCTGCAGACATAGACGGATACCATTAGGGAGACCCTGCTCACTCCCTCTCATTTTGACTTGGGTTGTCCAGCCAAGTCCCCATATTTTCCTTGTCTACCTAGATTTCTTAATCGTGTCTTTTTATGGAATGTCATGTCTAAATCTATGTCTTTTGAAAACTACCTTGGCATTATTCTTACTACCCTTTTATGCCTTTCTTATGAACAAGCGGTTCAACTAGAACAACTTGATTCTGTATTTAATGAGCAAGCAACCCACCAGGTCCTTCTAGTTTGGGACACTTCTTTCCCACATCTTCCTACATTTCAGTGTTCCCATGGATATTAATCATAAACAATTTATCACTAGAGTCTCCATTTTTGATAAGCTCACTTATACGAAGATGGAGCAAGCTCAAGGAGCCCGTGGTGAGGATGCAGCCCAGGAGTAGCAGTAGCAGTAGGAACCATTAGCAGTCCCTCTTTGTCTTATGAAGCACTTTATAGCAACTTGTCCTCCTCCAGTGCAACCCTCTCCGTCCTTCTACGAGTAGGAGTGGAGCCTTTTGGACAAACCTCTTTCAGGTAGGGATTTTGTCAATATCTGGGATGTGACGAATGGTATTTCCTTGATGATGCATTGACAGAAAGAGATAGACTTGGTGATGATGTGACATAGGCATCAGGTATCAGACTACCTAAATGCTTAAAGCCAGTTCTTGGATAGAATTGGAGAGTCTATTCATGACATTCAGCAGCAACTTCACCAGCCTCCTCGACCTCACCGATCTACTACCATGCCTCCATCATTAGTAGCACCTCCTCCTCCTACTCCTACCACTATAGCAGCACTAGCATACCAGCAAGTTAGACCACCTCGCAGGACATCTTGGTAGCTGACACCGAGATTGTTAGCTCAACGCCACCTATGTCTTGGTCAACCTTCCTCCTTAGAGAGATCAGATTTGCTGGATCTTGAGTTGGATACAGACCTCCAGAGCATGGTGGATGCTATAATGGCATCATTAGATGACTTGGTTTAGCTTTGCTTAGCTTTTATTGGTTTGTAAAACTTAATATTCTCAGAACTATTTCATTTTATGATCTGCTTATCTAGACTCTTTTATATCATTGTTATATGCAAGGATATTATCTCTCTCAGATATATTTTCTTCTCTTAGTAATTGCATGTTGAAATTCATGTTACTTTATTTACATGCTTAAGGGGGAGTTACATGAAAATCATAGTAGCATGTTTTACTTTTTGCTGAATCAAAAAGGGGGAGATATTATACATAACTGTTTCAATTTCATAATTATAATTTTGTTGTCATCAAAAAGGGGGAGAATGTAAGCACCTCTATTTTGATGCACCAAAATTATGCTTATTGCTATACTTATATTTCAGGATCATCTCGGATCAAAGCTTCTGTCTTGGATCAAGTTCAGATGATTGCTGATTTATGTCCTACTTTTATTTAAGTCTAGGATATTATTGTAAGGAACCTCAAAATAAAACTCGAACGGATTCTCACGCCTATTTCAAATTCAGGTTTTAGGGTTATTGATTGACCAACCAAGCTAATTAATTGACCAATTAGTGATCAATTAAATAACTATATTGATTGACCGAAGAGTATTTTGATCGACCAATATACCTTAATTGATTGACCAACTTGACTTCCTTTTCAGGCTAACTTTTTAGTATAAATAGAGGTCGTATGTAGCTCTTTTTTATAATTAACTTTCAATAGAAATATCCTCAAAAAGATCAGAGCTTCTTGTGCTTCTTTCAAGTGTTTCTATGCTTCACTATTCATGTCATTCAAAGCACGTTGTTTCAAACCTCTGCTGAAATTCAAGTTTGATTTTTGTATTGAGGTTCCATAGATATATTTATTATTCTTCTACATTGTTGTTTTGATTAACGGATCCCAAGTTGTTGGGAAAATCTGTGTTATTTGTTGAAGTTGCGAGTTACTACGCTATCGTATTTGGTTTTGAAAAACCTGTTGTTGTAGTTTGAAAGCGAAGAACTTGTGTTCAACAAATAAAATTTATACCGGAATAGAAATCCCAGGTCGAACTCATGGAGGCGGATGTTTGATTTAAAAATACACGTTTATTTCATTTGTCACGAAACAGAATAATTGATTAGAAACTATCTATCATTTTACAATAAATAGAAGAGAGAGAGAGATAATATTACAAACAAAAACCAAAAAGAGATGTAGAATGAACATGGAATTCATTATCAAAGAGATTGTTCGTTACACTACTCATTACGACTAGAAAGCGGGAAATGATTACACTAGAAAGTAGTAAATCTACTCTAGAAAGCAGTAAAAGAACGGGGAGAGAGATATCCTCCTCAATGGTTGCTTGTAGGACGAGTCGGACGGGATGACACCTGGAAGACAGGGAACGGAGCAGGATGAAAGAGGACGAAGTGGGAAGAACGGGAACGGGGCAGCACATTGTCGTTGTCATGGGATCCACTTCTGAAAGGGGGATCAAAATTAGTCTTTATCTCTTGAGAAGCATCCTGGGGGTGGGATAAGCTTCTCTTGAGCTTTGGAGAGGGAGAGAAGAGAAAGAAGGGATGAAGATTTTGTATGGAGGGGATCTCCTTTTATAGTTGCAAGGAGTGAGGGCAATTTGGTCATTACAAGTTGAAAATCATTAATTCAGAACCTTTAGTGAGGGATAAATCCGTCACTAAAGGCCTGAACGTGGCCGTTGTGGGGCGGTGCACGTGCGCCCACTCATCTCCTCACGCTCAATGCCTTTCCACTTCTTTAAATCTCGGTCATTCGATCATGAGATCGAACAACTAAGAGCGCTCCAAGGCACTCCTCAGCGTGCGCATATGCGTGCGATCCCACGTTATGTGAGAGCGTGCGTGGGCGCATCATCTGGATTGAGCGCTCGTGGCTGCTGGATCGCAACTGTGCGGTCGATTGGGTGTGTGCCTCCACTCCAATTGCTGTGCAGGGAGACTCGAATGAGTGCCTACGCTTCGAGTTAGAGCGCTCGACCAACGCGCTGTGGGTGCGTTTGTGTCAAGTGCTTAACTTAAGCGCAGGAACATCACAGCTGTTGGATCTTGATCCAGTGGCGAGGAAGGGTTGATGCGGAGGCCTTCAGCTGATGCGTGCAGTGGTTGGGTGGCCAAGATGGCACCACGTGGCGCTATCTTGGCCGTCCAACCTTCTGGATGATGTAGATGGTGCCACTGGTGTCGAATTGAGTCGATTTTTGTGCCGTTAGGCTGCGATCGTCGATCTGAATCCATCCGTGAGATTGGATTTTTCATTTGAAGTGTGGATTCACACCATCTTGGTCCTTGATCTTCTAGGGTTCCCCAATCTCTATCTGATGCTACAAATGTCTGATTAGGGCAAATTTGGAGTCATTGAACTCCAATCGTTGCCCAGATCACATCTGTACGGTTGGATCTTTGATCCGAGGCCCCGATAAAAATTTTACCCTATCCCTGAATATAAAAGGAGACAATTAACCTCCATTTTATTCAAACTAATCTAAATGCAAGATGATGCATGCTATGCAATATTTATAGTATGCAATGCAATTTTATGCTTAAGAACATGCATAAATAGACATCTTATGCAATGTAAACATGTTTACATCATTGTTGTTGTTATTATGCTTCTCTTCAGGGTAAAAAGAGAAGTGTTTGTAAAGAGGTTGTGCCACCCTCCTTCAAGTGGTACAATAGTGGATTGACTAGCCTTGACTAGTCAAGAAAATCCTAAGCTGAGAGGATTAGGTAGTTGTTTTCACTCAATTTGGGTTTCTACTCTAAATCGAGGTGTAACTTGTGCTTGACTTTGTTGTGAATTCATTTTTATTTTTACTGTTTGAAAAAGGAGATACTATTCACCCCTCCCCTTTAGTATACATTACGATCCACAGGCAAACCCTCACCGATGTGTGTCATCTAGCCCATGGTAAAAGACTTGTGCAAGGTGCCATCTAGGTACACCATGGTGCGGGCATTTTTTGAGAAGATCATGGAATCTATCCTAGGTGTCATGCAATTTCTCTCTTGGGCCTTGGGAGAAAGTCGTGATTGTGTGCCTCATTGCATTTGTTCAACCAATCGGGAAGAACTTTTGGAAGAATTTGCAACATAATTTCTCCTAGGTTCCAATTGGCCTCCTGATAGTCTTGAATTAGTAGGAAGCTTTATCCTTGAGAGAGAAAGGAAAAAGCTTCATGAGAACTATTCCAATGTCTACATTTCTGGGTCGAATTAACTCTATAAGTCGACTCAG
Organism: Thalassia testudinum; assembly: GCA_037157565.1. Classification (NCBI taxonomy): domain Eukaryota; kingdom Viridiplantae; phylum Streptophyta; class Magnoliopsida; order Alismatales; family Hydrocharitaceae; genus Thalassia; species Thalassia testudinum. The sequence goes on from JAZHRO010000024.1 coordinate 214,832,028, forward strand.
ATCTTCGATGTACTGGAAGGGATCCTCATTTGAGTTTCCATGGAAGTGAGTCTGAATTAGACTTATGATGTTTGGCTTCAACCTGAATGAGTCTCTTCCTACGGGAATCCGAACCTGAGGTGCTATAATGATCGTCGCTGGATCGTAGAAGTCTCGTAGTTGTTCTCTGCGTGGTGGATGCTACATCCTGTCTAGCATTGTGAGGATCCTGTCATTGCTCTACTCGTATCTTTGCTCAGACTCCTCAACCCTGGCTTCTAGACTAGTCATTGGGCCTTGTTTGTCAGGGCCCTAACCAACTCTTGGATCAAGATCAGCCATCGTAGCTAATCGAGAGGAAGAGGGTTAGGAAGAAGGGTCGGTTGAGAGTCACCTTTTCCATCTTGGGTTTGGCTCCCAAGGTCCCATAAGTTTAGGTCTTAATGACCTTCTTCCTTGGATACAATAACAAAAAGGGTTGGTGTAGCCAAGCCAAAGAAGGCTAAGGCTTTGTTAATTAGATTAGTCCTTAAGTTCAGATGACCAGATTTTTTGTTCAGTTTCAAATTATTGAAGAAATTCGTTGAGAAATCGACTGAAGGTAATCCCCACCTTTCAAGCTAACCTAGCCAATCTGTGTACGAGGGGACTAAGAGGAAGGTTCTTCCTTTGACTTTTGCCTCTGGTTCCTTTGTACCCCTTAGCCAAGGTCATTTGATGCTACCTCACAAGCGTAGTCACCAGGTTTGGCAGAAGAGGTTGAAATTACCCAGTAGTTTTAAGATAAATACAGGTTATTTGATATATTTTCGTGATTTTTAACCTTTTTCTTTAATTTAGTATGTGGTGAGTGGTCCGCAAGGTGAGTCAACTCATCGACTAACCACTGGCCTCGACTGAGTCTAGGCTAGTCTAATGTGGTCCTAGGGCTCATGCACTTCTATGTTTTTTCAAACAGTAGACCACTGATCAAAAATATGCTCTTGGGTAACGTTGGAATTCAAATGATTTGAAAATTGGTAGGGAGATTCATTTATTAATAAGCTTTTTAGAGAGTATTTTTTCAAACTTTTTTGTATTTCCAATAAATATTTATGAATTTTTAACAAATAGAGGGTTAGATTTGAAATTTTGACCCCATGTTGGTTTTTCCATTGGAAACAATACAAATATAATCCAAAAATTCAAGAAAAATATGATAATAAAAGATAATTTGATTATCCTTCAAACCCCACCATTCTTGAGTCAATCTGATGTGTGTGTTGGTCAAAAGCAATTTTTGAAATTTATAAAAATTTAGTTTTTAGTCTATCTAAGCCCTGTGTACTCCATGAATTTTCAAAAATTCCACAAATTGAATTTCTTTTTAAAAATGGTGGTGCTGGAAAGATAGTTTAAAAATCTAGTTCCTGCTTGCATTTTAAGATTTTTGGGTTGAAAAGTAGCAATTGAATTTCTAAAATCGTGTTCAGTTTCTAGCCAAGTTTCTCACAATAGTTGTAGTAAAGAGAATGTTTTTTTTTTCTCAGGCAAAGCAAATCCTAACTAGCTAACAAATCAGAATTTGGTTCGAATAATTCCTATCCTAATCAATTTCCTAATCTAAAATCCTACCGAATTAAATGTGTACACTTGATAGTCTTCACCTGCGCTTGATGTGTACGCAGATCCTCGCTTCATTCCTGCACACAAAAGAAGAACACACTAAATCAGATATGAAATCAAAAATTGCCGTGCCTCCCCAGCAACGGTGCCAATTTGTTCAAAGCATAGATCGCATTAAAAGAATGAATACGTCATAGTATAGAGCAAAATATTTCAAAACAAATACAATTTTAATGAGAGGTGAGTCCCGGTCGAACTCAAGGAGGCAGAAAATGCTTCTGATTTCATAAATTGAATTAGAATTACATGCTACTACTTGCAAACTAATTAAAATATATATATCAAGAAAATCAAGTAAGCTAGTTGATCATGAAGTGCCAAATTGTACTAGAGTTGATGACTAATACATGCAAAGCTAGAGCAGGAAAAATTACTATCTAATTTATTAGAATAAGGGCACCACGGGTGGTCCGTGGTAGACATCTGGAGAGATTGGGGAGAGCGGCAGTGGTGCACCAAGGTGGCTTAGTGGGTGCTTCAAAGGGAGAGAGTTGGAGAAGAAGATCTGGTGAGTTGGAGAGGGTTAGGAGAGAGTTGTTTTTCAACTACGGGCCCTGGGGCTCTTTTTATAGCTTCATTGAGGGGCAAAGTGGGCATTTGAGCCCTCTAACTCATGCAACAACCTCACATTGATCAGATTCGTTGATCGGGAGATCAACAAATCAGATCATGCTCCAAAAGGCCTTTTAAATCGTTCTCTACGCACGGATCACCTTTGGAGCTGACATGTGGTGCTCCCGTAGAGGTCTGAACTCCATCGCATGGTCTAGTGCTCACTTTGCACCCACTCTTCAACTGTAGCACTTAAATCATGCTCGATCCTCATGAGCGTGTGCACAACATCTTTCAGCCATCTGATCTCGTGATCAGACAGCTTAAGTGCCTTACCCACACCGCCTTCAAATTTCTAGCGTGCGCACGAGCATTCAGTTGCGCGTGATCGCACACGCCTTCATCTGATGTTCACCAGGAAGCCACGCAGTCATGCCATCACCGTCTATTGGAGATTTGATGCTCCAAATGGATCCAGCGCACCACCTCATTTGATTTTCCATGGATCGCGCCTCGATCGCTCACTGCTTGATCTCGCACCACTGCATGGACCAACGTGCTACGCCAACGCTTTGTTGCGATTTCCATTTCGTGTGTGGCACCCCTCCACCGTTGGATGGAGATCCAATGGGTAAGGATTATCCTCCTAAATTAAGTGTGAGGGAGTGGTTGATGTGGCACCTTTGTGGTCGTTGGATGACGATCCAATGGCCCACAAGGTGTGGGAGAGGTCTTCTTCAAAGGTTGGGTGGCGATTTTGGGTTGTTGCGATGGTGCCACTTGGTGCCATCGTGGCCGTCCATCTTCTTTTCTTTATAGACAGTGCTCTAGGCCTCCGATCAAGATGATTCTTACGCTGTTGGACTACGATCGTTTATCTGGATCCATTCGTGTGGTTGGATTTAACATTTAAGGTTCGGATTTCCACCTATTTGCCTCTTGGCCCTCGCTCTTCTGTGGACTCCATAGGATGCTACGGAAGTTTGATCGGTGCGATCTTAGAGGTGTTGGACTCCCGTTGTTGTTTTGAGCTGGTTGGATTGGTTATCCGCAGCCTTGAATTACCTGCGATTGTTAATACCTCCTAATTAGAGCATAATATGACATTATTATTTACAAAGCTAATAAATCAACTATAATGCAAAGTATGATGCGTATGTATGTATAATGCCTATGTTAAGCTAGGATCTAACTTAATTTAGGTATATTAGGACCTATGATTGCTGCGCAATCAGATTTTAACTTCCAAATTTCTATCCTCCAAGATCAAGTGTTCGGGTTCCAGGACCTCTAGCATATCATTCACCCCATGAGATTTACCCAAGTCCAAAAATTGTGGCTGAATTAGGATTGACTTGGGTTTGATAATTTCAAAATCATCAATATATTCTTCGGGGTGTGGTGGAGGAATGGGGCTACTGATTGAATCTTCTAGTAAATCAGGATTTAGATCCTCCAAGTTTGCCCCAACCGAATCAAATTCCTCAATTATAGGGCCATCAAATAATTAATCAAATTCCTCAGGCCCATTAGTCTCACTAAAATCATCCTCTTTAAGCTCATGTGAGACTTCACCTAAATATTCTTCACCCTTAGAATTAAAGAATCCTTGATCCTCATTTATATGTCTCAAAATCATATGTTATTCCTTGGTCCATAGAGACATATTTTTCCTCGCTCCCTGGTTCAGGGATCTTGGGTGAGAAAATCACATCATCCTCGATTAGTTTCTCTAACAAAACCTGGTCATCCCTGATCTCAGAAAATGTGTCCCCCCCGATAGGCACCTGAGCGGGTTCAGACATTGGCTCTCCTGAAAGGGGTTTGTCCTAGGAATCATCCCATGATTGGACTAAGGCAACCACGAATTTCATCCTCAATCTTGATAATTTCCCAAGTAGAAACTCACTCGAGCCCCTATCCTTAACATCTTGGAGACAATCTAATAAAGAACTATTAAGCTCATCAATCATTTTGATCATAGGCTCCAATGCTTCAGTGCATGGTGTTCACTGATCTTCTAAAGATTGTATAGTATTCCTTACGTTAGCCAACACCCTATCCTTAACCTAGTTCACCTAAATTGAATTGTGAGGTTCAGGGTTGGGTGGGTGATAGCGTTCGAGGCTTCAGTTATATCGTTGTAGTAAAGCTGGTTGTTACCAACGTTTCATATAAAATTTTTTTACTCGGAAAAAATAAAAGAGTTCCCGAGGTCGAACTCAGGGAGCAAGTTGTATTCTAGAGATATACAAGTTCTATTACAAAAATAAAGAGAGAGAGAGAGAGAGATGAAAATTTGGCTTCTTCTTCTTTTCTTCTTTCTTCCTCTTTGTCTTTGGTTCTTCCTGTTCTTCTTCTTCTTCTTCTTCTTCTTCTTCTGCTTTCTTCAGATCTTCCCCTCGTGCTCTTCTTCTTCTGTTCTTCCTTGTTTCCTTTCTTTCTTTTTCGTCAGATCGTCTTCTTCTTTTCTTGCTTCTTGCTTCTCTTCATGTCTTCTTCTTCTTTTCTTGCTTCTTGCTTCTCTTCATTCCTTCTTCTTCTTTGTCTTCACCTGCCTTGACCTCTCTTTTTCTTCTTTCGCGACGGCCGTTGCTCTTCCTTCTTCTTCAACCTGTCTTCTTTCCTGCTCTGGCTGCTGACCTTCCGTCGTCTGCCCCGATGCTGAGACGACTTAACGATGCCTTCGCTACAGTGCAGCAGCTCCTTCTTCTTCAGCGGGTCTGCTTCTTCTTCTTTGGCCTGCACACTTCAGAGTTTTTTCGTCAAGAGGCAAAAACCTACTCTACCCCCCTCCCCCGCGTATCTCTCTCTCTGAAATCACTCTTCGGAAGCTCTCCCAGAGCGCTACCGGGTAATCGGGTTCGGGTCAGGCCCGGGTCCAGGCCCACCGGCGTGCGTGGTGGGCGAGGAGTGCAGGTCAGTCTAATCGGGTCGGGCCAGGTCCGCGGAGCGTGGTCACGGACGAGGCCGAGTCGGGTCGGGTCGGGTGAGAGGGACCTCACCCCGTGGTAACTGAGGCAAACAGATGGTGGCACTTTTGCAATTTATGTGGGTGTGTGGCTTCAGAAACTCCCGAGGTGGGACTATCCGCGCACCCCTTTTCTCTCACGCCTGCAGCAGGGATGGTGCTTCCAATTGCAACAGCTGTTGAGGCGCGCAACTCCAATTGAGGGCCAGGGTGTGTGCGCAAGACTCTTTCGCGCTGGCCGTGGCTCTTCAACCTGGGATATCTAGGCTTGGAGCAACCTCGAGCAAGCTTCGAGCTTCCTCGCCAATGGCGGTCAAGGCCTGGAACCTGAAATCAATAGAACGACCTCTCGGCCAAATCAGACAGGCGGGGAACCTTCGCCGTGGCACGGCGAAGGTGGTCAGGGGGTCTGCAGGGGGCGAGATGGAGCTAATAGGTCGTCCTAGGTCAAACTGTGAGCGAGGGAGTGGGTGTGTTCGGTGGGTCTGCAGAGGGTGTTTGGTGGGAAGTGGAGGGGCGGAAGAGGATCAGGGTGAGGAGGCGGAGGTTCTGCGGTGGTCGGCGAGCCGTGTGGGTCGCTGAGGTGATGGGAGCGGCTCGCCGGAGGGTGGTCGGAGGCGGAGAGGATGAGGGTGAACAGGGTCGGTAGAGGGCTTAATTGACTAAATCGAAAGCGGGGAAAGAAAGAGGAGGAGAAGGGGAGTAGGTCTAACTTAACTGCAGGGACGAAGGGGGAGGAATAGGGCGACAGTCGTATCGACTGTCGCCGGAGAAGACGATGCTCAGGGAGAGGGGCGGCGGCGAGCAGAGGGCTGGAGAGGCGCCAGCTGGGTGCGGCGTGGCGCGGGAAGAGCAGGGGAGGAGGTCTCTGCTGCTGGTATTGCGGCAGAGCGAAGAGGTGGAGGGGGAGGAAGTCGCCGGAGCTGGTGAGCGTCTGCCGGAGAAAGAAGAGAAGAAAGCTGGGGGTTTTCTCCGTCAGATCCAGGCTGCCCTCGTCGGTGGAGCGGCGGGGGGTATTTATAGGGTTGAAGCAGGGAGGAAGGCGGAGGGAGACGACGTGTCTCCCTCGCCGGAGAATGGTCGGAATACGAACCCATACCGTCCGTGCGTTCGCACGGCCGGTATGGGGGGCTACAATGACCATGGGGGTGCTCCTGCGACGGCTGACGACGCAGGGCACCCCCGGTACACTTGCCAGGTCCTCCACCTCACCCTGCGCGGCGCCATGCTCCGCGCAAGGTCGCCGGAGCATGGTGCTGGCAGGGTTTTGCAGGAGGGACCTGTTTGCAAAGAACGAAGGAGAGTTAGGGGCCAAAATGCGAGGGTTCAAAAGTTGAGGGCCAAAGAGTAAATATATGAGGACCAAAGTGTGAAGTCGGTCAAGGAGGTTTCTTCTTAGGCTCAAGTTTTTATACATGACTAATTAGGACCTAAGGAATCTGATGGTGAATTTTATTTTCATATTAAACCTTGTTTGACCGGTCAATTTGCGCAAAAACCCAAATTAAGTTATTAATTGGGCATGGTTCTCAATGTAGGTCAAAATGGGTTCTAAAGGCCAAATTGAAGGTTCTAAACCCTAGAGATTATTTTTCTATGAATTTTAGAGGGTTTATTCTATTTTTACTTTGCCTCGAACCTTGTGAATTGAAGTGGGTTGTTTTAGGGTTACAGATTATCATTTGGTTCCTTGGAAGTGCTGTAGCCCTTGCTAGATCATCTCATCCCACTTTTATTCTTATTAAGCTGTTTTGACCTATGTTTGGGCCCTGAATTACCCTGTATGCAGATTATACTGGTAAAATTGCACTTTTACCCCTTATGACTTGTTTTCTTCTCAAACTCAGAATTCTCTGAGTTAAGCTTTTCCTTGAGATATGTAGGAGCTTTTATCCTCTGTATTGGGTCAAAATGAGCTAGTTATGGCTCATGATGAGGTTCTCATCATACCCCCATGCCTAGCTTTTGCTAGTCCCTTAGCAAAAAAAACTTAAGGTTTCAACCCTTGTTCTAGACCATGAAGTTTTCAATGGTTTTAGATAAGTGCCTTTTTATTTACATAGATTAGGTTAGAATGCTGACCATAGGCCTAAAAGATACTCTAGTACCAATCAAGATCCAAATCTGTCTAGCCTTAGCCTCAGTCTTTTAGCAAAGGTTTTTAAGGCCCGCAAGAACTAACCTAAGGTTTATTGGACTTCGTGGTTAAAGCACCCGTGCTTGAAATGATTTTAGCCCTGGCCCAGTTCGCAGTGCGTTTTGTAAGAGAGAGATAGAAAGTTTTTTTCTGTTTGGAGAGTTTTCTCTCTCTTTTTCTTTTTAGTTCTAGCCTAGGATTAGCTTTTCAACACGGTCTGTATCAGATTCCTTGCTCCCATCATCAATCCTCAAGGGTTCCTGGCGATCGATGCTTCGAGATAGCACCGCCCATGGCAACCCCCGGAACCCTGGCTATTGAGATTTCGAGATAATCCCATCCATGGTATTCCGTGGCCGAATCCAGACCCTGGCAATTGACACTTCGAGATAATGCCATCCATGGAATCTGAACCAGCAGAGTGCTTACATGCCCCCCGTAGGATATGTAAATATCCTAAGAGACAAGCACCGAGGAGATGATATTTTGTTACGCATCTTCGAGGGGATTTCCCGCCTCTCCGCGCTGGGAACTCGTCCAAATCAACTTGTGTTGATCGGCCATTCCTATTCTAGGTGTTCTTTTCAGATTTTTGCGACGCTTCTGCGTGATTCTGATTTTTACGCTTACTGAACCAGGCTGTGTGTGAGATTAGGGTGCTTAAGTTACTGAGTCCCGTAAACCAAAAATTAGTTAACGAGGCCGAATACTTCCTAAGCCTTAGACCTAATACTTCAGCTTTTCATTTTCCTCAACCTCTTGAGGAGTGTCCAGATCTTAATGAGTACTAAGAGTCTATTCAAGAATGCCTAAGGTTTGCATTCTTACTAATCTTATTGTGCACTTTTCAGTTATTTTCTTGAATGAGGTCTAGAACTTAGGTTAATTCCTTAGTTTCTTACTAATGACTATCACTCTTTTTTTTCATAATTTTGTGCTCCTTTTTCATTTTGTTTGTTCTCTCCTTCACAAAATTTTCCTTCTCCTCTTTTCCTCTTATTCTTTTTCGAAAAATTTTTTTAATTTTTATGGTATTTTTGGCATATGTGAATTTTTTGTTTGAAACCTTTTCTTACACGTTTTTGCACTTTCCTACCCCCCCATGCCTAAGATTTGCAATGTCCTCATTGTAACCTAGGGGGTCTTAGTTCATTCCTTAAGACAGAAATTTGGGTGAGTGGATGGGTTGGGTTGAATTTTTGCGGACGATTTCAAATTTCAGATGCGAACATCTGAGTTGGGGTCGGCTGTCTATAAGGGTGAACTTCGAGTGCTGAAAGGTGTCAGAACAAGTTTCAGGTTTTCAAAGAGAATGACGGGCTGCCTCCCGTTAAGCGCTGAGTTTTACGCCATCGGCTGGGCGCAATAAGCTCAAGGGGAACGGAGGATATAAGATGCCTCAGCCAAATCAGTAGAAGTTACATCAATGAACGGCTTGAGTCTTTGACCATTCACGATGAAAGGTTCAGAATCGTGGCTGAGTGGACTGATTTCGATTGCTCCATTTCCAAAAACCTGTCGGACCAAATATGGTCCGACCCACTTAGATCTCAGTTTTCCTGGGAAGAGTTTGAGTCGGGCATCAAAGAGTAGGACCTTTTGACCAGGATGAAAGATCTTTCTCGAGATGTGTTTGTCGTGGAAGGCTTTAACCCGCTCCTTGTAGATTTGCGAGTTCTCGTACGCGTCTGTGCGTAATTCATCGATCTCGCTGATTTGGAGTTTTCTGTGGGTCCCAGCCTTGGAAAGATCTAGATTACAGTTCCGTACTGCCCAATAGGCTTTATGCTCCAGTTCGACGGGAAGGTGGCACGCCTTTCCGTACACCAATCTAAAGGGAGACATGCCCAATTGGGTCTTGTGGGCGGTCCTATAGGCCCACAATGCTTCCGGAAGTCGGGACGACCAGTCCTTCCTGTCAGGTCGAACAGTGACCTGCAGGATTTTCTTGATCTCCCGATTCGACAGCTCAGCTAGACCATTAGTTTGGGGGTGGTAAGGAGTAGAGATTCGGTGAGACACCCCGTATTTGGTCATCAGTGACCTAAACTGAGCATTTGTGAAATGGGTCCCCCCATCAGAGATTATTGCACGAGGAATCCCGAACCTTGAGAAAATGTGTTGATGAATGAATTTGAGAACGATTTTGTGATCACAGGTTCGGGTCGGTATGGCTTCGATCCATTTGGACACGTAGTCCACAGCCAACAGAATGTATTCGAAACCATCCGAAATAGGAAAGGGGCCCATAAAATCAATCCCCCAAACATCAAAGATTTCGCATACTAGAATCGGTTGCATAGGCATCATGTCGCGATGGCTCATGTTGCCCAAAGTCTGGCAACGACTGCATGCCTTGCAATGACTGTATGCGTCTTTGAACAGTGTGGGCCAGTAAAAGCCGCACTGGAGGACTTTTGATGCGGTTTTATGCCCGGCAAAATGGCCACCGCATGCCTGGTCATGGCAGAAAGAGAGGATATTGTTGACTTCCCCTTCCGGGACACATCTCCGGATGATCTGATCGGCACCTATGCGGAATAGGTACGGGTCCTCCCAAATGTAATACTTGGCATCGGAGCGTAATTTGTCTTTCTTGGCCTTCGGCCAATCGGACGGGGTCTGATGAGATGCCAAGTAATTTACAATATTAGCAAACCATGGAAGGCTAGTACCAATAGTCAGCAGGTGCTCATCGGGAAAATGCTCAGTGATGGGTCCGGAAGGGTCTATCATTTCAGAAGGAAGACGGGACAAGTGATCAGCTACCACGTTTTGTTTTCCCGCTTTATCGCGAATCTCGAGGTCAAATTCTTGCAACAGCAAGATCCATCGGATCAATCGAGGTTTCGCGTCCTTCTTTGCAAGGAGATGCCTCACAGCCGTGTGATCCGAGTATATGATGACATGGGAACCCAGAAGGTATGATCTGAACTTCTCTAGGGCAAATACTACAGCTAGCAGCTCTTTCTCAGTAACTGTATAGTTACGCTGAGCCTCATCGAGTGTTTTGCTGGCGTAGTAAATGACCACAGGTTTCTTGTCATTTTTCTGCCCCAAAACCGCTCCTACAGCGAAGTCGGATGCATCACACATGATCTCAAAGGGTTGAGACCAATCAGGGGACTGTAGGATCGGGGCTTGGGTGACTCGGTCACGCAGGATTTCAAATGCTTGAGTGCATTCCTTGGAGATTTCGAAGGGAACATCCTTGGAGAGAAGAGTGGTCAGGGGGCGTGCGATTTTTGAAAAATCAGGGATAAATCGTCGATAAAAACCGACATGCCCTAAAAAGGATCGGATGTCCCTGATCGAGCTAGGCATAGGAAGGCGAGAAATCAGATTAACCTTAGCTCGATCCACTTGGATACCTTTCTCCGAAATTGAGTGTCCCAGGACAATTCCCTCAGGCACCATGAAATGGCTCTTTTCCCAGGAAAGAACCAAATTCACGTCGATGCACCGCCTGAGTATCTGGACCAAGTGTTGGAGGCAATCGTCGAATGATGCTCCGAAAACTGAAAAGTCATCCATGAAGACTTCCAGATAATCACCTACCATATCTGAGAATATGGCAAGCATGCATCGCTGAAAAGTAGCGGGTGCATTGCAAAGACCGAAAGGCATCCTTCGGAAAGCGTACGTTCCGAAGGGGCAGGTGAACGTGGTCTTTTCTTGGTCCTCAGGATGGATTGCCACCTGGTTATAACCGGAGTACCCGTCAAGGAAGCAGAAGAACCTATTTCCCGCTAATTTTTCGAGAATTTGATCAATGAAGGGTAGTGGGAAATGATCCTTCTTCGTGGAGGAATTGAGTCGACGGTAATCTATACAGACTCTCCACGAGTTGGCTAATCGGGTAGGAATGACTTCTCCGGTCTCAGTCGTTATAGTGGTGAGTCCTGCCTTCTTAGGCACGACCTGAATCGGGCTCACCCAACGACTATCGGAGATCGGGTAGATGATCCCGGCATCTAACCACTTGATGATCTCCTTTTTCACGACCTCCTGCAGATTGGGGTTTAAGCGTCTCTGCATTTCACGAGAAGGTCGTGTGCCCTCTTCTGAATAGATATGATGAGTACAATAAGAGGGACTTATTCCAGTCAAATCATCGAGGGTCCATCCGATGGCTCTGCGATGTTGCTGGAGGACAACAATCAGACGGGATTCCTGTTCAGGACTAAGGTTGGAATTGATGATCACAGGAAGGGTCTGATTAGAACCCAAAAAGATGTATTTCAAATGAGCAGGAAGGGGTTTCAGTTCGAGGATGGGGTTTTCAGCAGCAGCGGGTGGTTCAGTATAGATGTGAGGTTCAAGGGTGGGAGTTACTGGGTTGTTCACATCTGGATTTGACTCCTCTATTTGCGGGTCAAGATCCTTCTGTGGTTGATGAGGAATACTCAAGTCATTCTGGAGGTATGATTCATCAACCAAAGTCTTGATGTCACAAATTTGTTCGATGACGCCGCAATTAATTCCTTGTTGGGCCTTAAATATATCAATTTTCAGTGTTTGATCTCCAAACTTAAGCTCTATTTGGCCCTCCTCACAGCTGATGTTGGCTCTAGCAGTAGCCAAGAAAGGTCTCCCTAGAATGATTGGTGTATCCCTAGGGTTCTCAGGTGCATCCATGTCTAAGACTATAAAGTCCACTGGAAAATAGAAATCCCGCACTCTCACGATAACATCCTCGAGAATCCCTTTTGGTGACTTTATAGATCGATCTGCTAATTGTAATGTCACCTCAGTTGGTTTCAGCTCAGATTCTTCCAGATGGTCAAGTAAGGATGTGGGTATCAGATTTATAGATGCACCTAAGTCTAACAATGCTCTATCAAATTGGGTACCACCTATCTTACAGGAGATCAGGGGAGTTCCAGGATCTTTTGCCTTGGGTGGGAGTCTACTAAGGATTACAGAGCTGGCTTGCTCTGACAGAACAATTGGGCTCCCTCCCTTGGTTCGCGGCTTACGCTGGGGTGTACATATATTCTTTAGAAATCGTGCGTAAGCTGGTACGTGGCGGATTGCATCCATCAAGGGGATGTTTATGTGGACCTGCTCAAAGAGCTTGACCAGGTCCTCCTCAGGGGCCACGGGTTTGGTGGTCTTCTTTCCCTTGGTCAGGGCCTCGGGAAACGGGATCTTGGTTGGTTCCTCTAGGATAGGTCCAGGTTGTGGGTTTGGAACAGCGGTACCTTGGATAATTATCCTAGGGTCATGGTTATCAGGCTGGGATTGGTTTGGATAATGCGGGTCCTGAGTTGTCTTACCACTACGTGTTGTTACAGCATTTAATCCGGCCTGATTTTGGTTTGGATTTGGTAGGAGGGGTGGCTGCTGCTGAAACCCCGTACGAGAAGTAGAGGCTTCCATCTCGTCTGGAGATGGGGCAGTAGGGGCCTGATAAATCCATTGAGCGTGGCCTAAATTTGGATTCATAACGCGCTTCTGGGTTGGCACGTTATTTGGGTTAGGAAGGGGTTGGGAAGGGAGTGTGCCTGGCTGGCGAGAATTTGCCAACTGGGCCAGCTGAGTTTTAACTTCAGTAAGCTCGTCCTTGTGCTGTTTTTGAATGGCCGCATTCGATTTTTGAATGTCAGCCAGAGTCTGAAGGATTAAGGACATTTGATCTTGATTTGGCCCTGATGGATAAGTAGGGTTGGGCCGAGGCTGAGGCGGCTGGTAGTGATGAGAGGGCTGTGGGCGGGACTGAAAAGGTGGTCTTTGGGTTTGGGAATTTCCCGCCCACTGAAAATTTGGATGGTTTCGCCATCCAGGGTTGTAAGTGTTGGAGAATGGGTCGTTCTGGATGGCGTTGAGGTCCTCGCAGGTCTGAGGAACCTCCTGAGAATCAGGGAAAGGGGGAATGGAGTTCCCCCGGCTGGTGAAGAAAGGATCGGATGATCTTCCAGTCCAAGAATCAGATGGGGATGGATATGGATCCATCCCAGGGGAGGATCGGTGTAGGATGTTTTGCACAGTCTCCTGTGTGGAAGGAGGTTGTGCAAAGGAGTTACGCGCAGAGGTGGCTCGCTGCAAGTGCTAAGTCAGCTCATCCACCTTCTTTTCAATAATTGAGACCTTGTCCAATCGACTGGCCATTAATTCCAGGTCGACTGATGCGGACAGGCCCTGCGTCTCATGTGCTCCCTTAAGATTCGTCGCTGCGCGGGTATTCGTCCTGTCGAATAATCCCATGGAGTCATTGTTGATGGAGTTCTCGCACATGTTTTCGAGAATCTCCCATACGGTGTCTTCATGTTGACCCATGATGTTTCCTCCGCAGGTTGCATTGACGAAAAGGCGGATGTCCTCACGGAGTCCCTGGTAAAAAGATTGGACTTGTTCCCATTTAGGAACTCCGTGATGGGGGCACTTCCTCATGAGATCCTGAAAACGATCCCATGCCTCATGGAGAGGTTCTCCTGATTGTTGAGTGAAGTGTGTAATCTGATGGCGCAAGGCGTTGGTCCGACCAACGGGAAAGAACTTTTTCAAAAACTCGGATTGAAGTTCTTCCCAAGTGTTGATCGGCCGGGTCTGAGTTTGATACCAATGGGCGGCCTTGTCCATAAGAGAAAAGGAGAACATCTTCATGAGAAGAATATCCCGATTTTGCGCATCTGATCCAAAAGTGTGGGCCAGATGCTTTAGCTGTTTGATGTGCTGGAAGGGATCTTCAGAATTAAGCCCATGGAATTTAGGTATAGCGTGAATCATGTTGGGCTTTAGTTCGGAATCAGGTCCTCCAATCGGGATTCTAACTCGAGGCTCAATGGCCACCGCAGCAGGATTGTAGTGGTCCCGCATCATAGGACGCTGCGGTGGGTGCACGAAGTTTTGGAAGAGGTCATTGAGTCGCTGGAGCTGGTGTTCCAGATTATTTTCTTCCTCAACTGGCTGAGCCATGATGGGGGAAGAAGAAGAACTTGGTTCTGAATCAGAAGAGAGAATAATGTGAGGGTGTTGCTGCACAAACACGGGCGTCGAGGCTTGGCCTTGACGAGAGTGAATTTCTAATGGAGGTCTTAAGGGTGGTCTTAGAGACCTCCTTCCGTACATGCACAGTTGGGAGAGGTAAGTTTAGAAGGTGATGGACCCAATCAAGACACCCAAAAATGTGTTGGGTGACTATAGAGGTGCGGGGCAGATGGACCCCTTGATCAGAAAGATCATCCACCTGAGAATTACCTGGGCAGCCAGAGAGGGAGAGTCCCGCGAAGACCCCTACACGGTAGAGCGTCCCCACGGGTTACAGGGTTTCCCCCACCCGACCTCTCTTGTCACTGCGGTTCCAGGTAGACCAGAATGGGGATCTTGACCTCTTAAGTCTACCAATTTTAAGATCAGGGTGCTTAAGGTTTCACTTGAACTTTAGTCTTTTTAAGTGCAAAGAGTGACCTAATTTAAGGTTGGTTAACCCAAGGGGTCAACTTTACCTATTATTTTCTTTAAGAGCTTTTAGGTCCTGTCTTTTAGGGTTCAAGTGTTTAGAGAGAGCCAATTGTTTAGGATTTTTCTTGTTAATTATTTTCAATCAATGGCTTGGGCACACCTCTTTAGGATTTTCTCAATTCTTGATTAAGGGGTGTGTCTCTACTGAAATCCTAATGTTTGACCTTATGTTGGCTCTACTTGGTCCATTTAACTCTTTGTTGGGCAATTAGGGCTCAAGCAAGAATGTGTTAGCCCTTAAATACCCTTAATAGTGTGCAGGAGTGATGAGTTGAAAACATGCAACTTTTTATGGTTACTAAGTATGGAAGACAGGTTAGCCCTATATTGCTTTGTTCTTTTTTTTTTCTTTTTTTTTTTTTTTTTTTTTCTCTTTAGAGTGTAGGGGTTAATAGTGAGAGAAAAGATTTACCTGTCTTCGGAGTGGTTGTCGTGTGGTTGCTTGTCTTCCTGTAGCTGCACAAAAGAGAGGAGATTATCAGAAATTAAAAGATACAGGAATGTTTACCTCTAGAATAGCCGTTGCTCCCCGGCAACGGCGCCAAAATGATAGCGTTCGAGGCTTCAGTTATATCGTTGTAGTAAAGCTGGTTGTTACCAACGTTTCATATAAAATTTTTTTACTCGGAAAAAATAAAAGAGTTCCCGAGGTCGAACTCAGGGAGCAAGTTGTATTCTAGAGATATACAAGTTCTATTACAAAAATAAAGAGAGAGAGAGAGAGAGATGAAAATTTGGCTTCTTCTTCTTTTCTTCTTTCTTCCTCTTTGTCTTTGGTTCTTCCTGTTCTTCTTCTTCTTCTTCTTCTTCTTCTTCTTCTTCTTCTGCTTTCTTCAGATCTTCCCCTCGTGCTCTTCTTCTTCTGTTCTTCCTTGTTTCCTTTCTTTCTTTTTCGTCAGATCGTCTTCTTCTTTTCTTGCTTCTTGCTTCTCTTCATGTCTTCTTCTTCTTTTCTTGCTTCTTGCTTCTCTTCATTCCTTCTTCTTCTTTGTCTTCACCTGCCTTGACCTCTCTTTTTCTTCTTTCGCGACGGCCGTTGCTCTTCCTTCTTCTTCAGCCTGTCTTCTTTCCTGCTCTGGCTGCTGACCTTCCGTCGTTTGCCCCGGTGCTGAGACGACTTAACGATGCCTTCGCTACAGTGCAGCAGCTCCTTCTTCTTCAGCGGGTCTGCTTCTTCTTCTTTGGCCTGCACACTTCAGAGTTTTTTCGTCAAGAGGCAAAAACCTACTCTACCCCCCTCCCCCGCGTATCTCTCTCTCTGAAATCACTCTTCGGAAGCTCTCCCAGAGCGCTACCGGGTAATCGGGTTCGGGTCAGGCCCGGGTCCAGGCCCACCGGCGTGCGTGGTGGGCGAGGAGTGCAGGTCAGTCTAATCGGGTCGGGCCAGGTCCGCGGAGCGTGGTCACGGACGAGGCCGAGTCGGGTCGGGTCGGGTGAGAGGGACCTCACCCCGTGGTAACTGAGGCAAACAGATGGTGGCACTTTTGCAATTTATGTGGGTGTGTGGCTTCAGAAACTCCCGAGGTGGGACTATCCGCGCACCCCTTTTCTCTCACGCCTGCAGCAGGGATGGTGCTTCCAATTGCAACAGCTGTTGAGGCGCGCAACTCCAATTGAGGGCCAGGGTGTGTGCGCAAGACTCTTTCGCGCTGGCCGTGGCTCTTCAACCTGGGATATCTAGGCTTGGAGCAACCTCGAGCAAGCTTCGAGCTTCCTCGCCAATGGCGGTCAAGGCCTGGAACCTGAAATCAATAGAACGACCTCTCGGCCAAATCAGACAGGCGGGGAACCTTCGCCGTGGCACGGCGAAGGTGGTCAGGGGGTCTGCAGGGGGCGAGATGGAGCTAACAGGTCGTCCTAGGTCAAACTGTGAGCGAGGGAGTGGGTGTGTTCGGTGGGTCTGCAGAGGGTGTTTGGTGGGAAGTGGAGGGGCGGAAGAGGATCAGGGTGAGGAGGCGGAGGTTCTGCGGTGATCGGCGAGCCGTGTGGGTCGCTGAGGTGATGGGAGCGGCTCGCCGGAGGGTGGTCGGAGGCGGAGAGGATGAGGGTGAACAGGGTCGGTAGAGGGCTTAATTGACTAAATCGAAAGCGGGGAAAGAAAGAGGAGGAGAAGGGGAGTAGGTCTAACTTAACTGCAGGGACGAAGGGGGAGGAATAGGGCGACAGTCGTATCGACTGTCGCCGGAGAAGACGATGCTCAGGGAGAGGGGCGGCGGCGAGCAGAGGGCTGGAGAGGCGCCAGCTGGGTGCGGCGTGGCGCGGGAAGAGCAGGGGAGGAGGTCTCTGCTGCTGGTATTGCGGCAGAGCGAAGAGGTGGAGGGGGAGGAAGTCGCCGGAGCTGGTGAGCGTCTGCCGGAGAAAGAAGAGAAGAAAGCTGGGGGTTTTCTCCGTCAGATCCAGGCTGCCCTCGTCGGTGGAGCGGCGGGGGGTATTTATAGGGTTGAAGCAGGGAGGAAGGCGGAGGGAGACGACGTGTCTCCCTCGCTGGAGAATGGTCGGAATACGAACCCATACCGTCCGTGCGTTCGCACGGCCGGTATGGGGGGCTACAATGACCATGGGGGTGCTCCTGCGACGGCTGACGACGCAGGGCACCCCCGGTACACTTGCCAGGTCCTCCACCTCACCCTGCGCGGCGCCATGCTCCGCGCAAGGTCGCCGGAGCATGGTGCTGGCAGGGTTTTGCAGGAGGGACCTGTTTGCAAAGAACGAAGGAGAGTTAGGGGCCAAAATGCGAGGGTTCAAAAGTTGAGGGCCAAAGAGTAAATATATGAGGACCAAAGTGTGAAGTCGGTCAAGGAGGTTTCTTCTTAGGCTCAAGTTTTTATACATGACTAATTAGGACCTAAGGAATCTGATGGTGAATTTTATTTTCATATTAAACCTTGTTTGACCGGTCAATTTACGCAAAAACCCAAATTAAGTTATTAATTGGGCATGGTTCTCAATGTAGGTCAAAATGGGTTCTAAAGGCCAAATTGAAGGTTCTAAACCCTAGAGATTATTTTTCTATGAATTTTAGAGGGTTTATTCTATTTTTAATTTTCCTCGAACCTTGTGAATTGAAGTGGGTTGTTTTAGGGTTACAGATTATCATTTGGTTCCTTGGAAGTGCTGTAGCCCTTGCTAGATCATCTCATCCCACTTTTATTCTTATTAAGCTGTTTTGACCTATGTTTGGGCCCTGAATTACCCTGTATGCAGATTATACTGGTAAAATTGCACTTTTACCCCTTATGACTTGTTTTCTTCTCAAACTCAGAATTCTCTGAGTTAAGCTTTTCCTTGAGATATGTAGGAGCTTTTATCCTCTGTATTGGGTCAAAATGAGCTAGTTATGGCTCATGATGAGGTTCTCATCAATGGGTTTAGGTTAAATCTATGTGAGTCAAGAAATTGAGGTTCCTAGGTTCCTCCCTGATAGTAGGTCATTTCTGGTTGTTTAAAGAATGGTGGTGACTTATGTTCAGCATAATCCAGGTGAGGGTAGGTTTTATAATCGTCCTATCCTTTCTGATTGTACATTGGGTTGGTTTGTTCATAAGAGGGCGGTGATCTATAATCAATGTAGCTCTGGGAAGGATAATAATCATGATCATGATGTCCAAGGTTAGGTCCTAGACATTGAGGTCCGGAATCATATCTCCAATCAAAGTTATACTGGCTAGTGGATGGGTAATCATAAGTCGAGTCGGAATAATCATCTTGAGGATAAGTAGTGGTAAGAGGGTAGGACTGGAAATGTGTGTAGGATGTGGAAGGATACATGGTGAAGTAGGAGGGAAAATAGAGGAGAGAAAGGTGCCCTATAGTACAATCAATCAAGCATGTCCTTAGGTGGGTAGCCTAAAGACCTACCGACTCCCAGAACCCATCTTGAGATGAAGGAAATGATTTGGTCTACTTCTATCTGGTCAATCTAACTAGTTAGAGGGAGGGGTTGGGGAGAAGGTTCTTCCTTTGTCTTGCACCATCGGTTCCTTTAATACCCCCCAACCATGGTCATTTGACGCTACTCCCCTAGCTAGACATCAGATGGAGTAGTAGTAGATTAATCGAAAAAATCTCAGTTGGAGTCCCAAAGAGCAAGTTAATCCTTAAGGCTAATGTCTACTTAGTTTTAATTAGGCTTGGGAAGATTACGCTCTTTGAATGTGATGGGCCCTTTAGATGGGTTGTGACCTTAATGATCAATTCAAATTTGTGTGTGTGTGCACAACCAGGGTTTCCAAACAAGGTTATTTTATGATGTGACTTTTAGGGTTTAACCTTGTTTAGTAGCTTTTTGGGCTTAATCATTAGGTTCGTTCAATTAGGTTCAATGGAACACTCCAGGTTTTGAAAACACCGATGATAATGTATTCCTTTAAAAATCAGAAATAATGTGGAGTGCCTGGTTCAACCATAAAAATCAACCCTATGGGGCAAGCTACTAATGAATCAATTTTAATTTGAGTGGTGTGACCTAAACAGTTCAAGCAATTGGCCTATTACACCACTTGATTAAGGCACATAAAAATGTTTAACCTAATCAAATTTCTACTTATGCGTATTAAGTTGAAGTATATCAGGTCCACAGGTCAGATCCTGGGTTTAGTAGAATCAAAGTGACTATGTGCCTTAAGATGAGAATTTGTGGGTGTTAAGTGCATAACTTTCAGTAAATCCCACAGTCAGATAGTTTTTTTTTTTAAATTTATGCTGGGGGTGAGTGTTTAACGCGTGAACTCGGTGTTTAAGATTGATACGTTGTAGTACAAACCAAAATTGCTTGTCAAAAAATATAATTTATAACTCGAATTTAAGTCTGAGGTCAAACATAAGGAGTAAATATGGAATTCACACACTAATCTCAAAAAATAATATAAATGAGCATAATTAATGATAACAATTACTCAAAACTAATATTCAATTGTAGCACATGGGTATATCAAGAGTCTACTGAGGCAAAAGGATATCTAAGACAAAATAATGGTGATTGGAATCACCAATTATTAGCTTATATACATATATAATAATTACTTAATGATCTAAATAAATGCACAGTGCCTCAAATAATGCCACAGTGTTTTCAAACAAGTCAGACGTCAGGTCAGATGACCAGACGAATTAAGTTCAGCCCTGCTATAGTGCTTCAAAGAGGCATCTTCTATTCTTCTCTCCTACTTCTTCTTCTTCTTCTTTAAGCCTTCTTCTTCAACCTCTTCTTTTGCTCTTCTTCCTTGGCTCTTCTCAGTTTCTTAGCTTCTTCTTCTCTCAAGCTCTTCTCTTCTCTCTTCTTCTCAGCCTCTTCACACACAAGGGAGGAGCTCTCAGATTTTGGCCAAGTGTTGGAAGGTTTTAGAAGCAAAACCCCCCTTTTCCCCTCTCTCTCTCTTTTGCTCTTCCTCCTCTTCTCTTCCAGGTAATCGGATCGGGTATTCGGTTCAAGCGTGTACCAGGGTCAAGGGTTGCTTGCGTGGTCGCAGTCGAGGAGTGAAGATAGTAGGTCAGGTCGGGTCAGTGTATGCGGGTAAGGAGGAGCTCACCCTTGTGTTATGAGGTAGTAAGCCTAGAACACAAATACAATTTATTCCACCTCAACGTTTCGAAATCTCACGATGTGGGATTATTACATTCCCTTTCCTCGCATGTTGCTGTAGAGATGAAATCTCTCCCAATTACGAGTGCAGCTATGCCTCTTCCTTCCAATTGAGAACCTGAATGCTTAGAGGTGTTAATTCTGCGCCACCTGGGCGGAGCTCTTGGCGAAGAACAGGGTTGCGACTTGATGAATACAGCCGGAGAAGGTGACGCGGCGGCGAAGCTCCGATGGAAGACCTGAAACATAAAGTATGGGCTAAAAGCCGTTGTTAAAAGGCTCAAGAGGATCTCCGTAAATAGTGGATCGTGATGGCGGAGTTCGTAGGGTGTGGGAGTGTGTGGAGTGGTCGGACGGAGGTGGAGATGGCGTGCGGATGATGGGTTAGTTGACAGGGGGCTTGAGTGTTCAAGAGAGTGGAATAAATGAGGGGTTTTGTTCATGGTGTTGTGGCGAAGGTTGTGGACTTGTCGGCGAGGTGTTTGGTGGCCTGTGGAGGTGGAGCGGACTCACCGGAGGTGTGGCTAGAGGTGAAGACGAAGGTGGCGGGTGGTGGCATCGAGGGTTGATTTTTGGACTTTAGGGAATAAATAAAACCTAAGGAAGGGAAGGAGTGGAGAGGACCTAAATTAAGGATGAAATGAGGGAGATTCTAGCGTCAGTGTGATTGCCAACACCGGAGAAGGAAGAAGCTCCGTGACGGAGACAGTGGCGAAGAGAGAGGGAGGACGCTCTCACGGTGGCTAGCAAGACGTGGAGGAAGATGAGGAAGGTCACTGCACTTCTAATTTGGCCTTTGGAGGAGTGGAGGAAGGATGTCGAGAAGGCCGTTGGAGCATAGGTTGGAGGAGGCTGGAGATAGGGATTTGAAAAGGTTTTTGGCCCAAAATCTAGATAAGGAACTCGGCCTTGTGACCTGGGTCCTTGTATAGTGCTTAAGGAGGCCTTCCAAGCTTGGAAACCAAGCTTGGAAGCTTGGAGCTTACACACAAGTAGGAGACCCAATCCTTCAAATGATTCACATAAGGATTTGGGCAAGAATTAGAGCCTAAGATGCAGCTCAAATTGTAGGGAAATCTCTCAAAAGTCTCTCTTCCAATTTTGTAAGGGATTCATCAATCAATCAGGGAGAAATCCCTAGTCGAAGGTTGCTGGAGTAGGGGTTCCTCAGAGATAATGGTGGAGGGACCTGATTGCAAAGAAGATGATAAACTTAGGGACCCATTTGTAAGGAATTCAAAAAGTTAGGGGTGTGTAAGTGATAAAAAGAGTCAAACTGGATTGAAATGCAAACTAGGTCAATATGATCTCTAATTGGGCCCAAATTTTGGTATAAACCTAATTTGGACCCAAGGAATTTGATGGTGAAGTAGAATTTAGGTTTTGACCAAGTTTGATTGGTTAAATTGCATAGAAACCCAAATTAGGGCAACAGTTTGTTTGAGACTATTTTAAGTCAAAATGGATTCAGATGGTCAAATCAAGGATGCCAAACCTTAGAGAATATTTTACTTTGATTTATAGAAAGTTTACAAGAATTTTATCCTAACCTAAATCTCATTTAATTAAGCGGGTCTATTTTTAGGGTTTCAAATGTCATTTAATTCTTGGAATGCGTGAAAATCCATTTTTGTCTACATGAACCCACTTATTAGACATTTATGACCATTTGACCTTTAACCATCCCCTGAGAAACCCGTGATTGTTTTGCATTCATGATAGGATGGTAAAATTGTAGTTTTAACCCTTGTTTCTTGTTATTCTCTTAAAAGGATTGTGCAATGAATTACTGTCTTCTGGTGGTTATGTAGGAGCATTTAATGATGGAATACAACTAAATAAAGCTAAATATGGCTGATGATGACGTTATCATCATACCCCCATGCCTAACTTTTGCTAGTCCCATAGCAAAATCTCATAGAATTAACTTAAATTCTAGACCATGCCTTGATGTTCAAAGTCTTGATTCTTTCTTCTTTTTAGAAATTAGATTAGAATGCTAATAGTAGGCTTAGAGGGACTTGATGTAGACACAATTATTGAAGATAAAATGCCTATTCATGCATGTTCCTAGGCTTAGATTTGCATTTCATGTTATAAATATTGCATAGCATGCATCATTCTGCATTTAGAGTAGTTGTACGTAATTTAGGTTAATTGCATCCTTTTTATGGTCAGGGAGAAGAGGATTTATTCCAGAGCCTCGGATGGATGATCGGACCATATGGATCTGATCAGGATGACGATCAGAGGCTAATGCCTCCAAAATCATCTAGATCGAAGTCCCGTAGCATCATATGAAGTCTGAGGAAGATCAATGGTCAGGAGGGCAATGCAACATCCGTATGGGCTTCAGTTGAAAAATCTGACCATACAGATGGATCAGGAGCAACGACCGTAGTCCGAAAATGTGGAAATCAACTCGATCCAAGCACCGTGGCACCCTCTACAACAGAAAGAATAATGGATGGCCTAGATGGCACCACATGGCGCCATCCAGGCAGCCTAACACCGACCAGTAACTCCCGTTCCCACCTCTCCATCATCCGTGACGTTCATTCTCAACCGTTGGATCTTGATCCAATGGCTGAGAGGCCTCCGTACCGCACTCCTCTTTCAACTCAAGGGAGAGGCTAACGTAGTGGCTAAGTGCCTTTTGCTGATCAAGAGGGGCAGGGTCAAGACTTGCAGACACCCTAAATTAGAAATTGGAGGCATGCACGCGCTTGGCCAGCTGCAGTGTAGCACAAGGACGCACGCACGCATATAGCCAGTGCAGTGCCAGCACGTGAGCGGGTGCGTGCAACTAGGGGTGTGTGATGCGCGGACCAACTACGAACATGAGCGAGCACGTGCTCGGTTGGCGCCAGCCTGGCAGACATTCAGCAACACTTACAGCCGTCGCTAATTTTTTGCATGCTAGAAAGACCAGCTGCGTGCGTGAGCGGGGGTGAGCTGCCTACAGTGACACTTATAGTGACGACCTGGAGGTCGCTAATGGTCCTATACCTATTCTAGCCTCTTCTCCTCCACTATAAATGGACCTACACCCCCTCCCTTCCAAGCCATCTCTACCTACGCTACTCCCACCTACTCCTAAGCTCTAGCAAGCCTACTAATGCTCTATTAGTGCTTACTCTCATGCTCCCAAGGTGCCTATTAGTGTAACGAAACTCTACCTCACCAAATACTCGTCCATCTTCCAATCCCCATTCATATGTTGCCTTGGAGCTATCCTCCCACCTCCATTCCGATAGCAGATCATCTCTGCCTTCTCACCTCCATTCCGGAGCCACGCTAAAGCTTTCCTCTACCCGACATCCTCCCGCTTCTCACCTTTGTTGTCCTGCTTCCCAACTCCTTCGTCTGAGCTTTCGCCAGGCACCATCATCTCACCAAACAACTACTTCGGGAGATTTCTTCTCACCCCTTTTCTCTTTTACGCTTTCATAGTTTATTGTAATTGACATTTATGTAATAAATCACATTTGATTCCATCTTTCTCTTGTGATTGCTTGTTATTTTATTTCAAAAACAAAAAAAAATAGCAAAACCACAAAAACACCAAAAGGAAACAAATCAAAGCATGGTTTTCATACAAAGTAAACGTCGCCTCCCTATGTTCAACTCGGGACTCCCTTGGAGTTTCGGTATAAATTATATTTGATTACGAGTTTTACAACTACAATGATGAGTTACTCGTAACCTCAATTTCAAACACGTAAAACCCATGCGATCATTTTGGCATCGTTGCCGGGGAGGCAATGGAATTTACTTTATTATTTTCTATGCTTCTTTGCATTTACATAGCACTAACCTCGCTTATCTCTGATCTATTGTCTTGCAGGTACCCTAGCATGGAGATGCAAGTGTGGTAGACTGGAGTAGAGTGCAGATAGAGTGCTTTATAAGTGTCCCCCACTTCCCCACCCACTAGTTCATTTCACCACACTAATAACTCAAACCCAAATCAACTTAGCTATTTTTCATAAACCCTAGGATAGATTTGTTGTTTGTTTGCCACCTCCACTCATCTCACCCCCAGATATATAAAAAAAAAGAAAAAAAATATACTCTTCTATTGTGGGATTTTTTGAAAGCTACACACTTAACACCCACAACTTCTCACCCTAAGGTGCACAATTACATCGATTCTACCACTTAATCGGGATCTGACCTGTGGACTCGGTATAGTTAACTCAACACACAAATAAGTGACTAGAAATTTGATTAGGTTAAGACTTTTTGTGTGCCTTAATCAAGTGGTGCAGTAGGCCAATTGCTTGAACTGTTTTGGTCGTACCACTCAATCTAAAATTGATCCATCAACTAGCTTGCCACTTAGGGTTGATTCTTAGGGTTGAACTAGGCACTCCACATTATTTTTTATTTTTAAAGGAACATATCATCACCCATGTTTTCAAAACTTGGAGTGTTCTACTAAACCTTGATTGAACCAACATAAGAATTAAACCCTAAAAGCTACTAAACAAGGTTAAACCCTAAAAGACACACTATCAAATAACCTTGTTTGCAAACCCTGGTTGTGCACGCACACACATTTGAATCAATCATTAAGTGCACAACCCATCTAAAGGGCCCATCACATTCCAAGAGCACAATCATCCCAAGCCTAATTAAAACTGAGTAGACATTGGCCTTAAGGATTGATTCGCTCTTCAGGGTTCAGACTGAGATTTTTTTTTATTAATCTGCTTCTGCTAGTCCATCTGATGTCTAGCTAGGGGAGTAGCATCAAACGACCGCGGCTGGGGGGTACACTAGGAACCAGAGGCGTAAGCCAAAGGAAGAACCTTCTCCCTAGTCCCTCCTAACTAGTTGGATTGACCAGATAAAAGTAGACCAAATCATTTATAATCTCAAGACAGGTCTTGGGAGTCTGTAGGTCATTAGGCTACCTACATAAGGATAGGCTTGGTTGATTGTATTGCAGGGCTCCTTTCACTCTTCTAATTTCCCTCCTACTCTACAATGTATCCTTCCACATATTTCACACATTTCCAATCTTACCCTCCTACCACCACTTATCCCCAAGATGATTACTCTTCTGACTTGACTTGTAATTACCCATCCACGAGCTGGGATGACTTTGATTGGGGGCATGAATCCGGACCTTAGTGGCTAAGGCCTAATCCT
Source organism: Thalassia testudinum (assembly GCA_037157565.1). Classification (NCBI taxonomy): domain Eukaryota; kingdom Viridiplantae; phylum Streptophyta; class Magnoliopsida; order Alismatales; family Hydrocharitaceae; genus Thalassia; species Thalassia testudinum. The sequence continues at coordinate 214,857,534 of JAZHRO010000024.1, forward strand.
GGACAACAAGACTATGATTACTATCCTTCCCAAACCTACAATGATTATGGATCTCTATCCTTTGATGACAAAACCATCCCGATCTATAATCAAGAAGGATATGCTGATTATAACACCTACCCTCCCCAATATTCCATTGAAAATAGGTCATCATCATTCTTTGAATAACCCAAGATGACCTACTATCAGGGAGGAACTCGAGAACCTCGACATCTTAACTCCCCTAGATTTAACCCAAACCCACCCAAACCTGAATCAAACCAGTCGGTTCAGGTTAACCAGATCTAGGATAGGGTGTTGGCTAATTTGAGGAACACTATACAATCTTTAGAAGCTCAGCCAACACCATGCACTGAAGCATTGGAGCCTACGATCAAAATGATTGATGAACTTAATAGTTCTCTATTGGATTTTCTCCAAAGTGTTAGGGATAAGGACCTAGGTGAGTTTCTTCTTAGGAAATTGTCGAGGTTAAGGATGAAATTTGTGGTTGCCCTAGTCAAATCTTGGGATTATTCTCAAGATGAACACCCTTCAAGAGAGCCAATGTCTGAACCCGCTCAGGCACCTATTGGGGGGGATACATATTCTGAGATTGGAGATGACCAGGTTGGTCTAAAGCAACCCATTAAGGATGAACCGATTGATTCACCTGAGATCACTGAGCCAAGGAGCGAGGAAAAATATCTCTCTTTGAACTAGGAAATGACTGTCGATTTTGAGACATATATAAATGAGGATCATGAATTCTTTGACTCTGAGGGTGAAGAATCTCTTGGTGAAGTCTCACTTGAGCGTAAGGATGATGATTTTAGTGAGACAAATGGGTTTGAGGAATCTGATGAACCATTTAATAGCCCGTTCATTAAAGATTTGGATTTGGTTGGGGCTAACTTGGAGGATTTGAATCCTCATTTACTGGAAGATTCAATCAATAGCCCCATTCCTCAACCACACCCCAAAGGAATTGATTTTTATTTGGAAATCATTGTACCCAAGTCAATTCTAAGTCAGCCACAATTTCTAGACTTGGGTAAATCATATGGGGTGAATGATATGCTAGAGGTCCCGGAACCCGAACACTTGTTGTTGGAAGATAGGAAGTGGGAAATAAAAATATGGGAAGCTACTTCTGAGGAAACTATGAGTTTAGATTTAAGGGTTCCTGTTGACCTAAAACCACCTACTTTCTACCAGGACCCTTACGATATCTTTCACGTGCAACCCAAGCTCAAAATAACTGATTATTTTTCTGAGCTAAATGTTAAGTGGACTTCTGCACCTAATGAACCATCTTTACATATTGTTCGACACTTTGGTCTTGGGTTGCACACCACCAAACCGCAGACTCGGCCCTGCAAGCTCAACAATCTTTGATTTTGGATGATTTTCATCCAGAACCTGAGAACCACTCAACCCTTGGGCATCGGCCTACATCATAATCTGGTCCACGTCTGTGGACATCTTCTGCTGAAGGGTTTCAGGATCAACCTTTTCATTTTGATTCTGACCTGCACCTGTGAATTCCAAATTTCTTCTTTGTATGTATATTATGCCTAGCTGAAGGCATTAAACTTAGCGCGTGTGTATACTCTCCTCTCTGTGGAGTTGACCGGGTTGTCACGAAATTCAGGTGATATTCTTTTTACTCCACCCTTTTCATATCTTTGTTTTTACAATGAGGACATTGCATCATTTAGGCATGGGGGTGGATAATCAATTCCTGAAATCATTTTGTTAACTCCGCATAATTTCTTTTAGTTTCTTATAAAATAAAATAAAAAATTTTTGAAAATTTGAAAAAGATAAAAAAGAGAGAAATTAGGAAAAGAGAACTTAGGCATTTGGAAGTTATTAACTTTAGGAAATGATACGATAGGACCTGAATACTTAGACTCTTCAGGTCTTCGGGCTTAATTAGCCTGGGTGTCCACTCGAATGTGGACTTACTTTTGAGTCCTCGCTAAGTCAATCTTATTTTAATTCAATAAATAATTTGGGATGGTATGTGACTTATCAACCCGCCCTCTGATTTGAGGGGATTTTAAGTCAAGCATCTACACACTTTTTACACTGACTCACTTTTCGGCGGTTTCTTCAGAAATTGGATAGCTAATGAACTATCTAGGGTGGTATGGCTAACAAGTTGTCAGTGGTAACAGCTCATCGGTTGATTGTCCAGAGCCCAGCCACAAGACCATTTTCTTTGTACTTCCTTTAGGTAAATCTTAGATCAAGGAAGCCACCTACTTAGAAAAAAGAGAAAAAAAGAAACACCAAAAAATAAAAGAAAAAAATAGAAAAAGAGAGAAAAAAAATAAATCCATACTTCACCGCATGAGTATGGCTGGCAAGTGGTCATGGGTAACAGCCCATTGGCTGGTTGTCTAGAGCCCAGCTCACAAAAATGCACAATAATCCTAAAACACTTAAGGAAGAAGCAGGAAAGTAGAATAACCCGGGGAGATATACACTGGGTTCGCCCTTGTGTTGACCCCATAAATAAAAGTAGGGAGAAAGCTACCAATCAAAAAGATAAACCTTTTGGCAAGGTCACCTAGGGTCGTAGAAACCCGAAGTCCGTTTTAATGGCCGCTTAGTGAGTCATTCACTATTTTTACAAGATGCTTAGCACTTAGAGTCCTTTCTGAGTCTTGGGCGGGTTGGGTAGCTTTAAAAAGTTATCCCGACACTCTCAAACTCCAAAAGTCCAAAAAAAAAAAAAGAAAAGAAGAAGAAAAAAATAATGTATCTTCCCTTTCCAAATATGGCGAGGACTTGGGTGGTCTACATTCTGGTAGACACCTGGGTACTGTTGAGTTTTTGTTGTTTAGGACCTTAGTTGAAATTTTCTATTGTATAATAAATGGCTTAGGCCTAAGCGATCTAATCTTAATTTTGATTTTATACATAGCATGTAGTTTAGTTTTGCTAGGAACTAGCAAAAGATAGGCATGGGGTTATGATATAGATAATTATTGAAGATAAAATGCCTATTCATGCATGTTCCTAAGCTTAGATTTGCATTTCATGTTATAAATATTACATAGCATGCATCATTCTGCATTTAGAGTAGTATATAATTTAGGTTAATTGCATCCTTTTTATGGTCAGGAGAGAAGAGGATTTATTTAGGGCCTCGAATGGATGATCGGATTGTATGGATCTGATCAGGATGACGATCTGAGGCTAACACCTCCGAAATTGCCTAGATCGGAGTCCCATGGCATCATATGAAGTCTAAGGAAGATCAACGGCCAGGAGGGCAATGCGACATCCTTACAGGGTTTGGATGAAAAATCCTACCATACGGATGGATCTGGAGCGACGATCGCAGTTCAGAAATGCGAAAATCAACTAGATCCAAGCATCGTGGCACCCTCTACAACGGAAAGAAGAATGGACGGCCTAGATGGTGCCACATGGTGCTATCTAGGCTGCCCAACATCGGCTAGCAACGCCTGCTCCCACCTCTCCATCATCCGTGACATTCATTCTCAGCCGTTGGATCTTGATCAAATGACTAAGAAGCGCTGCATCGCATGCCTCTTTGCGACTCAAGGGAGAGCCTAGCGTAGTGGCTAAGCGCCTTCTGTTGATCAAGGGCATGGGTTCGAGACCTGCGGACACCCTAAATTGGAAATTGAAGGCACGCATGTGCTTGGCCAGCCATAGCGCAGCACAAGCACGCATGCGCATAGCCAATGCAACGCCAGCACGCGAGCGTGAGCGCAGACACGTGATGCGCAGACCAGTTGCGAGTGTGAGCGAGTGCTTGCTCGGTTGGTGCCAGCCTTCAGCGACAGCCTGGCAGACATTCAGCGACACAGCCGTCGCTAATTGTTCGCACTCCAGCAAGGTCAACTGCATGCGTGATAGAGCATGAGCTGCCTACAACGATGCTTACAGCGATGATTTGGAGGTCCTTAATGGTCCCATGCCTATTCTAGCCTCTTCTCCTCCATCATAAAAGGACCTACACCCCCTCCTTTCCAAGCCATCTACCTACTCTACTCCCACCAACTCCTAATCTCCAGCAAGCCTACCAATGCTCTATTAGAGCTTACTCTCAAGATCCCAAGGCGCCTATTAGTGTAATGAAACTCTGCCTCACCAAATACTCCTCCATCTTCCCATCCCAATTCATTGGTCACCTCAGAGCCATCCTTCCACCTCCAATCCAGTAATAGATCATCTCCGCCTTCTTACCTTCATTCTGAATCCACGTTGAAGCTTTCCTCTACCCAACATCGTCTCGCTTCTCACCTCCGTCATCCTGCTTCCTAGCTCCTTCATCCGAGCTTCAACCAGGTGCTGTCCTCTCACCGAATAGTCATTTCGGGAGATTTCTTCTCCCTCCTTTTTTCTTTTATGCTTTCATATTTTATTATAATTGACATTTATGCAATAAATCACATTTGATTCCATCTCTCTCTTGTGATTGCTTGTCATTTTATTCCAAAAATAAAAAAAAATAGCAAAACCACAAAAACACCAAAAAGAAACAAATTGAAGCACAGTTTTCGTACAAAGTAAACATCGCATCCCTGTGATCGACTTGGGACGCCCTTGGAGTTTTGGTATAAATTATATTTTATTATGAATTTTGCAACTACGATGACGAGTTACTCGTAACCTCAATTTCAAACACGCAAAACCCATGCGATTAGTACTCAAGTACTAATCAAGATCTAAATTGATGGGAACACCATCATGACCCAATTAAGTCAGTAAATGCTCGTACATAACTGCCAGAGAGTCATAAGTCACTGCATAATCATTCTGAGGGAAAAAATAAGAAACCAGGACTAAAACTACAACTTTACTAGCATATCATGAATGTAGTACAACCATGGGTTTTCTCCTAGGGGCTAATTAAAGGTCAAATGATACTAAAAGACTAACAAGTGGGTTAAAGAAATCAGAAAAGGGTTTGCACATATTCTGAGAAATAAATTACTTTTGAAACCCTAAAATAGACCTGCTCAGTTAACTGAGTTTTTGATCAAGATAAAATTCACCTGGACCTTCTAAAATTCATAGAAAAATATTCTCCTGGGTTTGGAACCTTCAATTTGACCATCAGAACCCATTCTGACCCATAATAGTCTCAGACAAATATTTACCCTAATTTAGGTTTTTACAAAAATTACCTAGTCAAACATGGTCAAAACCAAAATCAAACTTCACCATTGGATTCCTTAGGTCCAAATTAGGTTTGTACCAAAATTCGGACCCAAGATAAGTTTGTCTTGACCTAGTTTGCAACTTGGTTCTGTCTGATTACATTTCTTCCCTTAACTTTCAAAACCTTATCAAACAAAACCCTAACTTTGTCGTAGTTCTCACAAAAAGGTCCCTACTGCCATTAAACCTATTCCTACTTGCTCCGACGACCTTAATTTGGAAGGAACTCCTCGATTTCTTGATGAATCCCTTTCAAATTTGAAAGGGAAGTTTGTCAAGAAATCTCCTTCCTTTTGAACCAAATCCCACACCCCAAAACCTTCCCAATCTCTCATGCGAACACTTGAGAGATTTGGGTATCAAGGAATTTCCCAATTTCGGGAAGCAAGCTTCCCAAGCCTAAAACCTCCTCTTGAGGTCTATAAAAGAACCTCCTGCTCAGACCGTACCCCTTACGCTCCAATCGGCCAAGATTTCCCCCAATTCCTCTCTCTCCCTCTCTGCTGAAAGCCCCTCAATGTTCGGTGAGCCTCTCCGTCCATCTTCGTCCTTCATTCGAAATGCCGGCAGTGCAGTAATCCTCCTCGCTTGTTCCCTCATTGAGCTGTACTAGCCGACGCCCTAACCTCCCTCTTCCTCGCCATTCCTCTCTCTTTGGAGCTATTATCTTCTCCGACACCGGCGCCACCGCAATAAGTGCCTTCTATTCCCCACTTCATCTGTTAGTACCTTCAACTAATCTCTAACCTCTTCCTCATCACACCAATACTGTCGACATGCTATTTTGACCTCGACCATTCCTCCCCGACTTCATCTTCCACCGCTCCGGCCACACCTACAGCGAGGCACACCTCACTCCACATGCCACCAAACTCCTCGCCGACTACCTCAAAATCTTTGCCACATCTCTTTGCACATTTCCCCTCTCCTATTTCACCCTATTTCCCGCTCCAATGCTCCACCAAACAAACCAACTGCCGTTCATCTCCTCCATCATTGACTACCCCCTACATGACCTCTCACGCCACAGGACCATCACCCACACATTCACCGTGGTCCGGTGAAGGTCCTGAGCGAGTTTAATTGGGTCGTGAGGCCTTATTTCTGCTTTCAGGTACTCGCCCCCTCTGCCATTGACGTAGCACATCTCAAGCTTGCTTGAAGCTCTAATCAGACCTGAAGCACCCAGGTGACATCCTCAGGATGCACGGATTACCTCCAGGAACATCTTTGCGTGGTCAATTGGAGCCTTTGATTGCTCCTTACGCTCGAATTGGGCGAAGGAAGCAGCAGCAACATGCACGAGAAAAGTAGGGGCAGATAGTCCCACATCAGAAACCATTGAAGCAAAGCATACATATAAGTTGAATTTGTCAATAGGGCTCTTTGCCTCCAAACACGGGGTGACGTACCTCTCACCCACGCATGCCTCATCCGTGACCTCTACCCACGGACTTGGCCTGACCCGTTAACCCGCTTAACCCTCACTCCTCACTCATCACCCACTGCCGATGAGCCTGGACCTGGGTACGCTAGGTCCGATAACCCGATTACCCTGTGGCTCTGGGAGAGCTGATCCTAAAGAGAGAGAGAGAAGGTGAGCCTGCATAGGTAGGGGGAGGGTTTTGCTCTTGGTGAGAACTATCTAACACTTAAACAAATTCTGAAGTTGCCTGTGCTGTGTGAAGAAAGCAGAGAAAGAAGGGCCGAAGGCAGAAGAAGAGGAGTTACAGTGAAGGAAAGAAGAGAAGAAGCAGAGGAAGAAAGACAGAGAGGAGAAAGAGAAAAGAAGAAGAAGAGAGGCTTAAGCAGTTTAAGCCATCTGATTTACTAATCAGATGATTGGTTTGGCTGCATTGCATTTCATATATACATTGAGTGCATTATCTATCATTGTAAGGAGTATTTGGTGATCTAAATCATCATTTTACTCCATTATTTTTACATTTTGACACTTGATCCCAGTACTATTTTATTCTAAAATAATTTTTGCATACAATTTCATAGGTTTCTTTTCTTAAATTGTAATTCTTGAGAGCTGAATTCCATATTTCTCCCTGTGTTCGACCTAGGAACTTTTTCGAGTAATAAAATTATTTGTTTGAGTGCTATTTTTGCAATACTGTAATGCGACAATCTTAAAACACCGATTTAGCACACGAACATCTTTTCTCAGTTCGGCATTCCACATGCCATAATCTCTGATGGAGGGACCCATTTCACGAATGCTCAGTTTAGATCATTGATGACCAAGTACGAGGTGTCACATAGAATCTCGACTCATTATCAACCCCAAACTAATGGTCTAGCTGAGTTATCAAATCGGGAGATCAAGAAAATCCTCCAGGTCACTGTTTGACTTGACAGGAAAGATTGGTCATCCCAACTTCCGGAAGCTTTGTGGGCTTATGGGACCGCCCACAAAACCCAATTAGGCATGTCTCCCTTCAGATTGGTGTACGGGAAGGTGTGTCACCTCCTCGACGAATTGGAGCACAAAGCCCATTAGGCAATACGGAACTACAATCTCAATCTTTCTAAGGTTGGAATCCACAGGAAGATTCAAATGAGTGAGATCGATGAACTACGCCATGACACGTATGAGAACTCACAAATTTACAAAGAGCGGGTTAAGGCCTTTCATTAGAAGCACACATCCAGAAAGATCTTTTTCCCTGGTCAGAAAGTCCTACTCTTGGATGCCAAACTCAAATTGTTCCCAGAAAAACTCAGATCAAAATGGATTGGACCATACCTTGTCCGACGAATCTTTGGAAATGGAGCCGTTGAAATCAGTCAACTCAGTCATGATTCAGAACCCTTTGTTGTGAACGGTCAGAGACTCAAATCGTTCATTGAACTCACCGATACAAACTTGGAAGAGGTATCTTTTACCTTCCATTCTCCCTGAGCTCATTGTACCAGGCTGATGGCATTAAAATCAATGCTTAACGGAAGGCAACCCGTCATTTTGAAAAACCCGAAACCCTTCCTGACAAATCTTATGATAAACTCATATTGCACTTTAGGGTTCATCCATTAGAACAGCCGACTCCACCTCTGGTACCTGTACCCGAGCTTGAAATCATCTACAACAGTCACCCCAACCCATTCACCCACCCAACACCTGTTCTAATGATTGATCTAAGCTAAACTTGAACCCACTTAATTTACAATAAGGGCATTGCAAATTGTAGGCATGGGGGGGTATTAAAGTGCAAAAATGCTGTGAAAATCACTTCACAAGACAGGGTTTTTATCAAAAAAATCACATATTCCAAAAAACCAAAAAAATAAAAAAATTGAAAAAGAACAAAAATAGGAGAGGGGAGGAAGTTTTGAATGGATTGCATATCATTTTTGAGGAGAAAAAGAGGAGATAAAAATGTCAAAAAGGATCATAATTTGAAGAGAAAAAGAGATAGTTATTAGTAAAAGATTAAGGAATTGACTTAGTTCTAGACCAAATCAAAAGAAAGAAAATGAAAGGCAAAAAGTGCTAAGGAAACAAAAAAGAGATTAATAGGAACGCTGATTTTAGGCCTCTTGGGCCGCAATCCTAGGCTTAAAAGGTCAAGTATCCGCTAAGATCTGGATAGTACTCAAGAGGTTGGGGAAACTGTGAAGCTTAAGTATTAGGTCTAAGGCTTAAGGATTATTCGACCTCGTTAATTGACCTCTGGTTTGCGAGACTCGGTAACCTAAGCACCACAATCCACACATAGTTTGGTTCAGTGCGCCTAAGTATCAAAATCATGTAAATGCGTTAAATCTATTATGAAAAAGTTTCCTAGGTTAGGAGCGGCTGATCAACACAAGTTGATTTGGATGAGTTCCCGACACGGAGAGGTGGGAAATTCCCCTCGAAGATGCGTAATAACATATCGTCCCCTTGGTGCTTGTCTCCTAGGATATCTAAATATCCTACTGGGGGCATGTAAGCACCTTGTAGTGGTTCAGATGCCATGGGCAGTATTATCACAAAATGTCGATTGCCAAGGTTTGGATTTAGCTACAAAACGCCATGGGCAGGTTTATCTTGAAATCTCGAAAACTAGGGTTTTGGGGGTTGCCATGGGCAGTGCTATCTCAAAGCATCGATTGCCAGGGACCCTGCGAGGATTGATGGTGGGAAGTAGGAATCCAATACAGGTTGTGCTGTAAGGCTAATCCGAACCTAGAAATAAAAAGAAAAGAGAGAGAAAACTCTCCAAAATAAAGAAAAGTTCTATCTCTCTCTTACAAAAAAGCACTGCAAATTGAAACTGGGCTAAAACATGTTACAAGCATTGATGCTTTAACCGCGGAGTTCAACGAACCTTAGGTTAGTTCCTGTGGCCTTAGAAACCTTCGCGGTGGACTAAGGCTAGAGCTGGTCAGGTCCGAATCTTGGTTGGTACTTGAGTACCTCTAGGCTACTATCGTCATTCCAACCTAATCTACAAACGAAAGAACACATGAAAGTTTTAAGCATCAAAAGTCATATTGTCTAGAATCTAAGTTAATACCTTGAAATTTTGCTAAGGGACTAGCAAAAGCTAGGCATTGGAGTATGATGGGAACACTATCATGAGTCACAACTAGCTCATTTTGACCCATTTAAGTTAGTAAATGCTCGTACATAACTGCTAGAGAGTCATAAGTCACTGCATAATCATTTTGAGGGAAAAAATAAGAAACTAGGGTTAAAACTGCAACTTTACCAGCATATCATGAATGCAGTACAACCATGGGTTTTCCTAGGGGTTAATTAAGGGTCAAATGGTACTAAAAGACTAACAAGTGGGTTAGAGCAATCAGAAAAGGGTTTGCATGTATTTTGAGAAATAAATGAATTTTGAAATGCTAAAAATTGACCCACTCAATTAACTGAGGTTATGGTTAAGATAAAACTCACCTGGACCTTCTAAAATTCATAGAAAAGTATTCTCTAGGGTTTGGAACCTTCAATTTGACCATCAGAACCCATTTTGACCCAGAATAGAGTCTCAGACTGATATTTGCCCTAATTTGGGTTTTTACATAAATTACCTAGTCAAACATGGTCAAAACCAAAATCAAACTTCATCATTGGATTCTTTAGATCCAAATTAGGTTTGTACCAAAATTTGGACCCAAGATAAGTTTGTCTTGACCCAGTTTGCAACTTAGTCCTATCTGATTACATTTATGCCCTTAACTTTCAAAATCTTTTCAAACAAAACCCTAACTTTGTCTTAGTTCTCACAAAAAGGTCCCTGCCACCATTAAACCTATTCCTACTTGCTCCGACGACCTTAATTTGGAAAGAACTCCTTGATTTTTTGATGAATCCCTTTCAAATTTGAAAGGGAAGTTCATCAAGAAATCCCCTTTCTTTTGAACCAAATCCCACACCCCAAAACCTTCCCAATCTCTCTTGCGAACGCATGGGAGATTTGGGTATCAAGGAATTTCCCAATTCCGATGAGCTTTCCAAGCTTGGGAAGCAAGCTTCCCAAGCCCAAAACCTCCTCCTGAGGTTTACAAAAGAACCTCGTGCTCAGACCGTACCCCTTACACTCAAAATCGGCCAAGATTCCCCCCCAATTCCTCTCTCTCCCTCTCAGCCGATAGCACCTCGCTGTCCGACAAGCCTCTCCATCCATCTTCATCCTTCGTTCGAAATACAGGCAGTGGAGTAATCCTCCCCACTTCTTCTCTCGTTGAGCAGTACTGGCTGGCGCCCTAACCTCCCTCTTCCTGGCCATTCCTCTCATTCTCTGGAGCTATTCTCTTCTCTAGCACCAGCACCACCGCAACTAGTCCCTTCTCTTCACGACTTCATCTGTTAGTACCTTCAATTAATCTCTAACCTCTTCCTCATCACACCAACATTGTCGACAGGCCGTTTCGACCTTGACGACACCTACGGCAAGGTACACCTCACTCCACACGCCATCAAACTCCTCGCCGACTACCTCAAAACCTCTACCACATCTCCCCACTCATTTCCCCTCTCCTATTTCACCCTATTGCCCCTTCCAATGCTCCACTGAACAAACCAACTTTCGTTCATCTCCTCCGTCACCGACTGCCCCCTACATGACCTCTCATGCCACCAGACCATCACTGACACATTCGCTGTGGTTCAGCGAAGGTCCTGAGAGAGTTTAATTGGGTTGTGAGGCCGTATTTCTTCTTTCAGGTACTCGCCCCCTCCGCCATTGACGCATCATGTCTCGAGCCTGCTTGAAGCTCTAATCAGACCTGAAGCACTCAGGTGACATCCTCAGGACAAGCGGATTACCTCCTGGAACATTTTTGCATGGTCAATTGGATCCTTTGACCACTCCTTACACTCAAATTGGGCGAAGGAAGCAGTAGCGGCGTGCGTGAGCAAAGTCGGGGCTGATAGTCCCACATCGGAAACCATTAAAGTGGAGCATACGCATAAATTGAATTTGTCAATAGGGCTCTTTGCCTCCAAACATGAGGTAAGGTCCCTCTCACCCACGCACGCCTCTTCCGTGACCTCTGCTCGCAGACCTAGCCTGACCAATTAACCTACGTAACCCTCACTCCTCGCTCATCACCCACTGCCAGTGAGCCTGGACCTGGGTACGCTAGGTTCGATAAGCCGATTACCCTGTGGCTCTGGGAGAGTGGATCCTAAAGAGAGAAAGGGAGAAGGAGAGCCTGCATGGGTTCGGGGAGGGTTTTGCTCTTGGTGAGAACTGGCTAACACTTAGCCAAATTCTGAGGTTGCCCATGCTGTGTGAAGAAAGCCAAAGAAAAAAGGGTCGAAGGCATAAGAAGAGTTATAGAGAAGGAAAGAAGAGAAGAAATAGAGGAAGAAAGATAGAGAAGAGAAAGAGAAAAGAAGAAGAAGAGAGAGGCTTATGCAGTTTAAGCCGTCTGATTAGATTTACTAATCAGATGATTGGTTTGGTTGCATTGCATTTCATATATATGTTGAGTGCATTAGCTATCATTGTAAGGAGTATTTGGTGATCTAAATCACCATTTTACTCCATTATTTTTACATTCTGACCCCTGATCCTAGTATTATTTTATTCTGAAACAGTTTTTATTTGCAATTTCATAGCTTACTTATCTTAAATTGCAATTCTTGAGAGCTGAATTCCATATTGCTCCCAATGTTCAACCTCGGAACTTTTTAAAGTAATAAAATTATTTGTTTGAGTGTTATTTTGGCTATACTACAACGCGACAATCTTAAAACATCGATTTAGCGCTCGAGCATAGACCTGACCATCTTTAGCCTCAATTTGTCGTGAAGGTTTCTAAGGCCCACAGAAACTAATCTAAGGATTGTTGAACTTCATGGTTAAAGCACTCATGCTTGTAACATAGTTAGTCCTGGTTCAGTTTGCTATGCATTTTTGTAGGAGAGAGGGATGGAAGAATTCCTATTTTTTTTGAGAGTTTTCTCTCTCTTTTTCTTTATTTGTAGCTTTGGATTGGCTCAAGAACACATTCTGTATCGGATTCCTTGTTCCCACCATCAATCCTCACAGGGTCCCTAGCAATCGATGCTTCGAGATAGCACCGCCCATGGCAACCCCCAGAATTCTAGTTTCGACACTTCGAGATAGTGCCGCCCATGGCATTCTGTAGCTAAATTCTGACCCTGACGGTCGAGATTTCGAGATAATCTCACCCATGGTACCTGAATTAGCACAAGGTGCTTACGTGCCCCTGATAGGATATTTAGATATCCTAGGAGACAAACATCGAGGAGACGGTATGTTATTGTGCATCTTCGAGGGGAATTTCCCATCTCTTTGCATCGAGAACTCGACCAAATCAACTTGTGTTGATAAGCTGCTCCTAATCTAGGTAGCTTTTTGGGAATAGAATTAGCTCATTTGCGTGATTTTTATTATTAAGCGCACTGAACTAGACTGTGTGTGGATTAGGGTGCTTAGGTTACCGAGTCCAGCAAACTAGAGGTTAGTTAATGAGGTCGAATAATCCTTAAGCCTTAAACCTAATACTTAAGCTTCGCATTTTCCTCAACCTCTTGCGGATTATCCAGATCTTAATGGATATGTGAATTTTTAAGCCTTAAAATAAGCCCAAGAGGCCTAAGAACAGCACTCATACTAATCTCTTTGTATCTCTGTTATTCTAAGACTTAATTTTTTTTCTTTTGATTTGATCTAGAACTTAAGTAGATTCCATAATCTTTTGCTAATGACTACTTTTTTTTCTTCAAATTGTAGCTCCTTCTTAACATTTTAAAATCACCTCCTTTCTTCCTCCAAATGATATGCAATTAATCCTCTCAAAATTTCCTCCCCTTTCTCCATTTTTCTTATTTTATTTATTTTTTTTATTTTTTTGTGAGAACCTTTCAGAAATTTTAATTTTTATGTCTTTGCATTTTAACACCCCCCCATGCCTATGTTTTGCAATGTCATTGTAAACTGGAGGGTATGAAGTCAATGTGGTTTAGGGATTAGAATAGGAGAAATGGGTGGGTGAATGGGTCGGGATAACTATTGTAGATGATTTGAAGCTTTGGTATGAGTACCAAAGGTGGAGTCGACTGTTCTAAAACTGAACTTAGAGTACAGTAGACATGAAGTACAAAAAGATAAATAGAAGGAGGGATGGCGAACCCTAGGGCGACAGGAGAGAGATTCCATGGCAATGGAGGGTGGACAACCTTGAGATCTAGGGCTTAGAGGAGGAAGGATAGAAGCTTCTTGATGGCTGATGGAGCTATGGCTGCAGGCAGAGGATGGGCTAACAATGGCTGGCCATGGGGCAACAAGGAAATAGTGTGCTTTCGGTGTCGGCTCCGAGGGCATATGGCAGCGGTGTGCCACTTCCCTTTGGTCTGTCTGGCTTGTCAGGGGCATGGCCACAAATGAGACACCTGCATGGCCAATAATGGACAACCAAGGGGAAGGACGAGCATGTGAAATAGAGCAAAGAGGGCTGAAATGCAGCCATCTCTGCCTTTACCTCCACTTACCTATGGGGGACACACAGTGGACGTAGAAATCCCTATGAACAATGACATCAGGATGGCGGAGATTGTGTTACGAGGGGCCTTAATCAGAGAGGTGATGACGGGAAACCCTTCCCTGGAAAGGGTTCATCAGCTGGTAAGCTCCTTATCTTTGTCGACTAGTGGTTGGAAGATTGTGTCCCTCTCCCCTATGCAGTTTGTGCTTTTTGGTTTGGGGATGATGGATGTAGAGTGTTTGTATTTTCGCTCGAGTGATTTGGATGGACTAATGGTGATTTGGAGGCTAGTATCTCCCTTTGATAGCTCACTGCCTGAACGACCGCCCCAGAGAGTAGCCTCAAGATCAGGTAAACTAGGAAATAGGGGTCTGTCGTTGCATCTAAGATCAAAAGAGGTGGTGGCAGCTTTGATAGTAGGGTTTGCTACTTTGGTTGATGATGCTGAGGTTGGATTGCTGGAAGGAGATGGCTATGTGCTGAATGTCTGGGTTGATGTTTTCAGAGCAGGTTCTGTGCCAGAGAAGTTGATCCTCCGATGTGGGGGGAGTTCTTGGTTGTTGATTTTGAATTTTTCAGTGGACAATATGGATGGGAGTTTACATCCAAACAATCCATCTTATGCAGAGGTGTTGCAACCTGAGGCAGCCTCACTGCAGTGAGGATGTGACACCTGATAAGGCGCCTGAGTTAAAAAAGTGCAAGGACCATCACTGCAAAGAGGAAATCGAGGAAGGGATGGAAGTGGCATTGGTAGAAGATGGTATGGCAGAGAAAATGGAGGAAGGGATGGATGTAGCATTGGTAGAAGGTGGTATGGCAGAGAAAATGGAGGAAGGGATGGATGTGGCATTGGTAGAAGGTGGTATGGCAGAGAAAATGGAGGAAGGGATGGATGTGGCATTGGTAGAAGGTAGCTGTACCAAGGGCCAATACACCTGATCAATGTGTGTTACAAGAGATTTCTGTAAACTCCTTGAATCTGCAAACTAGCTTACCTACAGTTGAGGGCCTGAAGTTTGGTTCAGGGACAGTCTCCAAGACCAGTGTGGTTAGATCCCCTTATAAACTTAGATAGAGGAAACAAAAAACTTCGTAGAAATTTGATGAAAATGGCATTGTAGCTGTGATGAAGGTTAGTAGAGTCTCGACTACAGAAAAGGGGGGCACCCAAGAAACTAAATGAGGATTCTCTCTTGGAACATGTGTGGGCTGCGCAATAGAAGTTGGAGGGCTTCTCTATTGAGGTATATGAGAGAATGGGAGATTGACTGTGCCATTATTCAAGAGACACACATAGAAAGTGAAGATGATAGGGCTTGGGCTGATATGAAGGTTGGGGATGCGAATGAATGTGTGATGCTTAATTCACATGGTAGGTCTGGGGGTGTTGCTATGTGGTGGAAGAAAAATGTGTTGCAAATGGTTGAGGTCTCTATTGCTAGACACATGTTGACTTGTAAGTTTGAAAGAACTTAGGGGGGGTGTGACCTCTACATTATAGGAGTCTACAGCCCCTGTGACCCCTATAGAAGGGAGGAGTTGTGGGATGATTGGAGTGTGGCTGCTGGCTTTGTGAATTGGGCTGCATGGGTTGTAGGAGGAGATTTTAATTGTGTACTGATGGGGAGATACAGACCAAATTGCATGGTGGACAGTGCATCTACTGGATTCCAACCCTTCTTCTGGCACTGAATTTACATGGAGAAATGGTAGTGGTCTCATGTCCGAAATTGATAGATTCTTTGGTAATGCTAGGCTGTTAGATATGTTCCAGTTATCCTCTGTGTGTGGATTGGAACGCCCCTTTTCTGATCACACACCCTTGGTTTGGGATAGTGGGGAACAAGTGCTTGCCGGCTCTTATTTCAAGTTTAAAAAATCTTGGTTGAGAGAACCAGGATTCAAAGAGATGCTTGAAGGTTGGTGGAGGACCAAACATGTAGATGGCATAACCACTATCAAGCTTGCATCCAAGCTGACTGCTATGCGAACTATGTTAAAGGAATATGGGGCTGCTGTATCTGCTGTGAGACATCAGAGGTGCAATGAGGCATTGCTGGAAATCTAAGGCCTTGACTCAAAAGAAGCTACTGGCCCTCTGACAGATCAGGAGCTCAAAACCAGAAGATGGTAGCAGGATGTGGTGGCTGAAGAAGATCTGAAATTAGAGATGGATTAGAGGGAACGTTCCAGACAACTATGGCTTAAACAGGGGGACGCCAACACCAAATTTTTTCACTTGGCTACTAGCTCTCGCAAAAGGTTCAACTTAATCTCATCAATACTCAAGGATGGGCAGAGAATCTCATCAATGTCAGTCATTAAAGCTGAGGCCATCAAGTACTTTAGAGATTCATCAAGGGCTGCAGGGAGAGGGCAATGGAGAATGGCAGCGAGTGACTCACCTAAAATATATGGGGAACAAGTATTTAGCTTGATTGCAACTATCATTGAGAAAGAAACTGTGGCTGCCATCAAAGACCTAAATAATGAAGGTTCTCCTGGTCCTGATGGTATCCAAGTTTTTTTCTACAAAGAGATGTGGGGTGTAGTTGGCAAAGAAGTGATGCATGCTACTAAGGAGTTTGAGGAGGGAAATTCTGGCTTTGATAAAATCAGCAGATCCTTCCTCTTCTTGTTGCCAAAGACACAAGGTGCAGAGAAATTTCAGGACTTCAGACCTATAGCTCTCTCGAACTCTATTTATCTGGTGATTAGCAAAGTATTGGCAAATAGGCTACGACCAATTCTGTAGAGTGTGATTCATCTAGTCCAATCTGCATTCCTTCATAACAAATCCTTACAAGAGTCTTTCATCATGGTGTAGGAGATGGTGTGTGGTTGGCTAAAAAGGAAGTGTAGAGCCTTTATGTGGAAAGTTGATTTCTGTAAAGCGTATGATTCTATTTCATGGCCCTATTTGTGGGAAGCTTTCAAGAGAAGCGGATTTCCCTCTCTCTGGATTCAATGGATGAAAAGGTGCATTACAACTACTTCTTTCATTCCCTTGATCAATGGGAAGCCTTGTGGGGCCTGGATCCAACCACAATGCGGGGTGAGGCAAGGATGCCCTTTGGCCCCTTTGGTTTTTAACCTTGCTATTGATAATTTGGTGAGATATGCTTGCAAACTTGCTGAGGCAGGTATTATCAAAGGATACTCCCTTTCTAACAGGAGTGCTATAGCTCCTATTCTCCATTATGTGGATGATATGGCCTTTTTTGTGGAAGGATCAGAAAGTGAAGCCCGTGCACTTGGCCATATGGTTAACATCTTTGGAGACATTTCAGGTCCGAGACTAAATAGAGAGAAGTCCAATCTAGTGTGTTTTGGACTAAATGAGACAGAGCAAGAAGCTATTTCTGCTACTTTGGGGACCCCTCGCATTAACCTGCCCATTAGATATCTGGGGCTACCCCTGAGATGCTCAAGAATGAAAAAGAGTGACTGGAACATTCTATTTGATAAGATCTCTGTGAAGCTGGCTGGATGGAATAGCAGATTCTTATCTAAGGGTGGCAGACTCATTTTGCTAAACTCTGTTATTACCTCCACCCCCGTCTTCTGTTTATCTCTATTCAAGGCTCCAAAATCTGTGTGGAAGGGCATGGATTTAAGGTGCAAGAGGTTCTTCTGGAACGGATCCAAGCATGAAGGTAGATTTATGCAACCTTTAAAGTGGGAGCAAATCTGTCAACCCAAGGAAAGTGGGGGTTTGGGAATCAAATCCTTAAAAGAATTCAGTGAGGCGTTGTTGATAAAATGGGCTATTAAAATTCTGCAAGGGGAAGAGAAACCTTGGACTGAGCTGATTAAGGACAGTTATGGTCATTCCAACAGTGCGCTAAAGAGACTACTTCCTATCAAACCATCACCTTTCTAGTAGTATGTGATTCGAGCATTGAAAGAAAATTGGCATCTGCTACAACCGGTATTAGGAGATGGCAGAACATTTAACTTTTGGTGTGAACACTGGTATCTACTGGGCTCTTTGAAGGAGTCTTACCCAAGGGTCTTTACTGCAGCAAGGGACCAAGCAGGGATTGTTAGTTGCTACTAGTCTGAAATAAGGGCCTGCTGGCAGCTGAATGAAGAAGAGACCATTAGGATGGGCACCCGGCTGCGGGAAGAAAGAAGAAACCTGATTTCAAACCTGGAAAGGTTCAAACCCAGACCTAGAGTGGATGATAGCTATGTTTGGGATGGAATATATACAATGTAGTATGGGTATAGAAAAATTATGGAAGGTGGAAGAGGTGGGGGCTACGATCACATTGACAAAAAAATATGGTTCTTGAAGATCCCCATCAAGGTACAAATTTTTCTTTGGCTATGTAGGAGGGAGGGCTTGATAACAAGTGATCTAAGGCATAAATGAATGGGAGCTGCTCTTCATGAATGTCACCTATGTGGAATGCACACTGATAATCTCAACCACATTTTTTCTTCTTGCTTGATTACTGATGTAATTTGGAGGAGGACTTGCCAGGAACCACTCCCCTCGTGGGACTCTTTGTGGCATAACTTTGTAGTGTTGGAGAGACCGCACCTACACATGGCTACAACTCTTTGGTGTGTGTGGAGGGCAAGGAACGAGAGGCTTTTTCAGGAGAGACAGGTTTGCTGTGAGCAAATTGTAAATGAGTGCTGGTCCTTCATACATAGATGGGGATCTGATTTGTAATTTTTTATTCATTTATCAATAAATTGCCCTACCAGATTGCTATCGTATAACGATAGGTTTCCTTTAGATTTCAAAAAAAAAAAAAAATTATTAGAAGGATCTTGGGTTTTTGGAAATGACGGGTTGCCTCCCGTTAAGCACTAAATTCAATGCCTTCAGCCGAGCAGAAAATGGTCATGGAGGAGTGGTCAAATCAGATAAATTTTATAGAGCAAGCACCTTGATCAATAGCTTGGTTGGTCCAACCAGGTGCTTGTTCAAATCAACAGGCTGATGATGCAGCCCAAACCCAATCAATCTAGTGGGTTGATGAGTATGGATCAGGAGATGTGGTTCTGTTGAACGTTTACGAACCTACGCTAACGTGTTTGGTTTTGGAAAACCTGTCGTTGTAGTTCGAAAGCGAAGAATTCGTGTTCAACAAATAAAATTTATACCGAAAATAATTCCGGGTCGAACATAGGGAGGCTACGTTGATCTATTTTCGCAATTATATTTTTTTTAGGATTTTCTTTAAGCAAAGCATTATAATTACAATGGGGCTATCAAACTATGAGAGAGAGGAGAGAGAGAAAGAGAGAGAAAGAGAGAGAGAGAAAGAGAACATGCATTCAATATTTCAATAGTTTATAAAAGTTACACTAGAATGCGGAAAATCAATTACACTATAAAGCAGAAAATTCTACACTAGAAAAGCTGTAAATAAGAATGGGAGAGAGAAATTATCCTCCTCGACGATTGCTTGGAGGACGAACTGGATGGGACGACGCCTGGACGAAGGAGAACGAAGTAGGATGAAGGAGGATGAAGCAGAAGAACGGGAACGGAGCAGCACGCCGTCGTCGTCGCGGGATCCACTTCCGAAGGGGAACGAAAATTAGACTTTATCTCACGAGAAGAATCCCGGGTGTGGGACAAGCTTCTCTTGAGCTTTGGAGGGGTAGAGAAGAGAAAGAAGGGATGAGAATTTCGTATGGAGGGGGTCTCCTTTTATAGTTGCAAGGAGTGGGGGCAAAATGGACATTACATCTTCAAAATAATAAATAAGGGGTCTTTAGTGACGGATAAATCCGTCACTAAAGCCCCGACGTGGCCGTCGCCACCGCGCCCACGCGCGCCTCCTCGGCTGCCCGCTCCTCAACGCTCGCGCACGTCCAGCGCTTTTCAGCCGTCCGATCGTGAGATCGGACTGCTTAAATAGCGTTTGCGCCCGCTGCAACCCTCCCGCCTGCGCGTGCGATCGCGCGTTACGCGAGGCATCCAATCTCACGTCGGCGCTATCGGGCTCCCGCGATCACACGATCTCCATCCGACGCTCCACGCGCCTCAATTACCCGTGCCTCCAATCCACTCGCCGCGGCTCGAACCCGCGCCCCGCGCTCGCGTAAGCGCGCTCGACCGCTGCGCTGCGGGGTGCGGATGGTCGAGCGCACGTTTTAAGCGTCGGGCGGCCACAGCCGTTGGATTTCCATCTGACAGTGGAGAGCGATCGAGCGGGGGCCTGCACAAAATGCCAGCGGCCGTTTGGGCGGCTGAGATGGCACCACGTTGTGCCATCTTGGCCGTCCATCTTCTGGAAGTTGTAGATGGTGCCACGGATGTCGGATTGACTCGATTTTTGTGTCGTTGGGCTGCGATCGTGTTGAGGAGTGGAAAGAAAATTGATAAGCATGATAGCACTGCTACGGTCACCTCTTAGGATTCCCTTCCTACATCAAACCCGACTTCCATCTCTACCAAGGAAGAACCACACTTCTCTCCCTCACTAGAAATCACCCACCCTGAGGATGTCATCATTCCACCACCCCTTTCTCGCCATGACGACCCCTCTACCCAGAAGCCAAGGGTGCCCTATCCAGAGTGCCTATCTACTCCTAGGGAATTTTCTGTTGGCTCATCTGGAGCCAAGGATAGGACGAATGAAGTTATGGACACTTTTAGGCAAGTCCATATCAACTTGCCTTTGTTGGAAGCTATCAAATAGATCCTGTCCTATGCCAAGTTTCTAAAGGACCTGTGCACCTAGAAGCGCCTATCTAGGAGACAGGTCCAAGCTAAGGTCATCCAGCCTGACCATGTTAGCTCAGTGCTCCAACATGGAACACCCCCCAAAGTGAAAGGCCCAGGAGCCCTGTATATTTTAGTGGTTATAGGTAACCAACACATTGATGAGGCTCTCGTCGATCTGGGTGCGGGGGTGAACATTTTATCGAGCTCTGTCTATGACCTTCTGGGACAAGGTGATTTAAAGCCTAGTCCAGTCATCCTCCAGGTCATAGATAGATCACTTAAGACACCACGGGGAGTACTGGAAGATGTCCTGGTGAGAGTGGAGAACTTCTTCTTCCCTGTTGAGTTTCTTGTGTTAGATACTTACCCATCGAATAAGCCCACCAAGCCGTCCATTATTCTGGGATGCCCCTTCTTGGCCACAACCAATGCCTCTATCAATTGTAGATCAGGGGCACTGAAAATGGGCTTTGGGAACAGGAAGATTCGGTTGAATGTTTTTAATGCCTACAATCAATCCGGATTGGAAGATTGTTCATAGATTGTGGTAGTTGATAAAATCATTGAAGAGACTGCTCTAGCACTCTTACGTAGAGATCCCCTTCAAAAGGTCATATCTAAAGACCATCCTCTGACTATTGAAGAAACTGAAGGGGATATACCTGAACTAGAAGAGTTGCTAGGGGTACACACAGAGTCTCTGTCCTAACCCTAGACTGTGAAGGTAGATCCGCTACTTGAGGTGGGGACATCTAAAATTGAACCCTCAATCCAAAAGGCTCCTAAGTTGGAGTTGAAACCCCTCCCAAGTACATTGAAGTATGCTTTCCTCAGCTCTAATGACACGCTCCCCGTTATTATCTCGTCAGCATTATCTGAATCGCAGGAGGAAGCTCTGCTTGAGTGTTTACAAAGGCACAAGGAAGCAATTGCCTGGTCAATTGCTGATATTAAGGGTGTTGATCCCTCCCTTTGCATGCATCAAATATACACGGATGAGTCTATGAAACCCTTCCGAGACATGTAGAGAAGTATCAACCCCAATATGTGGGAGGTTGTTAAAAAGGAGATTCTGAAATGGCTAGATGCAAGAATTATTTGTCCCATTTCAGACAGTAAATGGGTCAGTCCTATTCATGTGGTGACCAAAAAGGAAAGAATCACTGTGGAAGAAAATGACAAAGGAGAGTTGGTAACCACTAGACCCTCAACTGGTTGGAGGGTTTGCATTGATTATCGCCGTTTGAACACGGCTACCCAAAAAGACCATTTCCCCTTACTGTTTATTGACCAGATTTTGGAACAACTAGTGGGGAACAAGTAGCTCTATTTCCTTGATGAGTACTTTGGGTATAATCAGATAGCCATCTCTCCTGATGATCAGGAGCGTACCACCTTCACAAGTTCGTATGGCACTTTTACATTCCGCCGAATGCCATTCGGGTTATGTAATGCTCCTGCTACTTTGCAACATTGTATGATGGCTATCTTTTCTGATATGATCAACGTGTCTGTTGAGATTTTCTTGGATGATTTCTTGATTTACAACTCCTCGTTTGACCTATGCCTTTCGCACCTTGATAAAGTCTTAACCTGTTCCAAAGAGGAAAAGCTGGTGCTTAGCTAGGAGAAAAGCCACTTTATGGTCCAGCAAGGCATTGTGTTAGGGCATGTAGTTTTCGAGAGAGGATTAGAGGTGGATACCGCAAAAATTAATTCCATCTCAAAGCTTACATCACCCACCATTGTTCGTTAGGTTAGATCTGTCCTTAGCCATGCTGGATTCTATAGGCGCTTCATTAGAGATTTCAACAAAATCTCTAAGTCACTCTGCGACCTGTTAGCGAAGGATGTTCCTTTAATTTTGATGAAAGATGTTGCGAGGCTTTCCAAGTCTTGAAGAAAGCCCTTATTACAGCGCTGATTCTCCAAGCACCAAATTGGACCCTCCTGTTTGAGCTAATGTGCGATGCTTCTGATTTCGCAGTGGGAGCAGTCTTAGGTTAAAGGGTTGATGGCAAACCTCATGTGTTGCATTTTGCCAGCAAGACCCTTACGAATCCTCAACAAAACTACACGATCACTGAAAAGGAACTTCTTGCTGTAGTATTTGCTTTGAAAAAGTTTCGATCTTATCTTTTGGGATCAAAGGTTGTGGTGTTCACTGATCATTCTACCTTAAAGCTTCTTCTTGATAAAAAGGACACCAAACCTCGCTTAATTCGTTGGATTCTACTACTCCAGGATTTTGACCTGGAAATTAAAGATAAGAAAGGAGTTGAGAATGTGGCAGCAGATCATCTGTCGAGGATCCCCATTGAGCATCAACCCCTGCTGGAGATATCAAAGAGACTTTTCTTGATGAGTCTTTGATGGTCGTGGAGGCCAAAACTCCTTGGTTCGCTGACATAGTGAACTATCTGGTCACGGGCATTACCCCCAGTACTTGGGACAAGCAGAAGCGAGACAGGTTTCTTACTGACGCTAAATTTTATTACTGGGAGGAACCTGAGTTCTTTAGAATAGGCCCTAACCAGCTTTTCCGCCATTGTGTCCCTGACAAAGAACAAAGAAGTGTTCTGAGTTTCTACCATGACCTCCACTGTGGAGGGCATTTTAGTGGAAAAAGCACTACCCATAAGGTTCTTCAGTCTGGCTTTTGGTGGCCCACATTATTTCAAGATGCACATACATATGTGGGCACATGTCTACGTTGCCAGCATACGGGAACCATCAGAAAAAGGGATGAGATGCCTCAGCAACCTATTCTCCCCATTCAGTGATAAGTCTACTTTTGTGGACCATCATTTGGCCTAAGTACTCTTTAATTAGTCATTCTAAGTTAATATTTGATTAGGAATTAAAGGGGAAGTCAACATAGTCTGGATATCATCTTATGCATCAATTTTATGCTTAATAACATATGATATGTTATGATAATCATTTGGTGGATGCAGGCTAGGTACAAGACACTTGAAGGTAGTAGTCAGACATCCAAAGTCCCATTTTAAGATGTCTGGATTCTAGTCTGGATGTCTGGAACTTCCAGCATGGACTCCTTGCTAGCCAAATATTTTAAGGCGTTTGATGTTTTCATAAGACGTCTAATGGCTAAACATACAGGACTTATTCGTCAGTTTCAACCACTCGCAATTTTCACAAGTGGTTGCAGAAGTTGGCTGCAAATATTTCAAAAACGGGCCAACAGAGAGGAAGGATAATCTTCTCCCCCTGGCGGGGACTATCTCTCCATCTTCTCCACCATGAAGGAGGCGCACATCATGGAACCAGCGAGCACCATGGATCCTATGTGCACCGTGGGCTCGGCGTACACCATGGCTTAGGCGTACTGCACCTCTACTCCTCCTCGCCGGTCGCATGGTGATAGCGTGTAGCCTCAACACCTTCCACATCACCAAACCACCCCCTCGCCGCTGCCGACCATCTCCACCCACAAAGCAAACCCACTTCACCACCTTCCCCAACACAACCCAACGCCACCACCATCCTCCCTTCCCCCTCACAGCAGACCTCTCCCAAGCCACCCACCACCGCTCCCTCTTCTTCTTCCTCAACATGCTTGTAGCTCCACGGGAAGGAACCCAAAGCCATCGCCCCCCCTCCACACAACCACTCCTCTGAGCCTCTGCCAATCGCCGAACTCGACGTCAAGCACCGCCGAGCATCTTGTAGGCCACAGAGGCTACGAACGGCCAAGAACGCAGAACCTCCACCTCAACCTTCGTTGGCATCCTCTTCCTCTGGCCAGCTGGCTCCGGCTACCTCTTGCCGTGAGACCAACGTCATCGGAACCCCCTCTGCGTCCTCTACGTCCTCCGGGCACCTCACGACCAATCGTGGTTCGCACATCACATAAGGAGGAGAGAGGAGAAATCCTCTATTTCCTCTTGCAATATTATTTACAGGGTATGTCATTGTAAAAAAGAACTATTCATTTAATTATTGACTTATCATATTCTGAAAGATTTGCTTGAATATCCCTCCTGTCTATCAGAATTACGGATAGTTGAACTCTTCTCATGCATGATAGAGTATGGGATATTGGTTATGGGAAACAAGTTCAGTTTTTATTAAGATTGACAATGCTTGTCAGTACTAAGATCATGATTCACGTGTTTCCATTGTGGTGATTTTGTATGTGCACCCTCACATTATTGATTAATTATTTAAATCAAGAATTTATGTTGAAAACACATGCACCAGTTAGTACGCATATGCATTGACTTTCCCGAATAAACGAGACACTATTCTCTAGTTTAAATAGGCTAATTCCTCCCTGTGGAGATGACCTAACTCTTCGTGGTTAGTTTTGACTTATTAAATATTTTTGAAAAGCGATTTTCTACCACACAACGAACTATAACAACATGGCATTTTATGTTAAAGTTTTCAACGAAAATGAAGATTGCTCTCCTTCATTGAGATCTTTGACATTTGGGGCATCGATTTCATGGGTCCCTTTCCTGTGTCCTTTGGATATGAATACATCCTTGTGGCTGTGGACTATATATCGAAATGGATAGAAGCCATACCCACGCAGACCAATGACCATTCCATGGTCTTGGATTTTGTTAAGGCTAATATCATTTCCCGGTACTGGTGCCCAAGGACGATCATAGGTGATGGAGGACCTTACTTCAAGAGCATACACTTCACAAGACTACTCCAAAATTTGGGATTCAACCACATGATAGCCACACCTTACCATCCCCAAACGAGTGGACAAGTTGAATGTCTAGTAGGGAGATTAAACGAATTTTAGAAAAAACTGCCAGGCTCAACCGTAAGGATTGGTCTAAAAACCTAATTGATGCTCTTTGGGCCTACAGAACAGCGTATAAGACTCCATTGGGTATGTCTCCTTTCCATCTTGTCTACTAAAAGGCATGCCATCTTCTCATTGAAATCCAACACAAGTCCCATTAGCCTATTAAAAATGTTAACTTAAATTTGGATAAAGAAGGAAAGGCACATATGCTGGAGTTAAGTGAGCTTAAGGAACTTCGCAATGAAGCCTATGAAAATTCTCAAGCTTACAAGCAACGTACAAAGGTCTTCCATGATAAGCATATTATTAGAAAGACATTGAAGCCCAACCAGTGGGTCTAGCTTTTCAATTCCAGACTTAAATTATTTCCAGGAAAGCTCAAGTCCCACTAGAATGGGCCATACGTTGTTATCAATGCCTTCCCTCATGGAGCTTGTTTTTGCGAGGCGAGATCAATGTTAAAATCAATGCATCGTAGTATAGGTGAAATCGCTCGAAAACAAAGAAATTTTATTACTTGAAGTTTTAAGTCTAAAGCCAAACACAGGGAGAAAATTGGGGTTTAAAAAATCAAGAGCACAACTTTAAGATTGAATATAATATGCAATGAAAATCAGAGTATAGTGCAAAAACACAATGTCAATGTATATAGGAGAAGCACAAAAAATATGGACGTCTGATTTTGGAAATCAGACATCTAAAATATAAGGTTGCAATAGTGCTTCTATTTCTCTTCTCTGTCTCTGTCTCTGATATTTGATTTCTTCGTGCCTTCAGCTTCTTCTTTCTTTCTTTAGCTACTCTGGCCCTTGTCTTCTTCTTTCTCCTTTCCTTCTGTCTCTGTGGCTCCTCCTTCTTCTTGGCTTCTTCATCTTCTTTCTTACCTTCTCTTTAGCCCTTCAGCTTCTCCTTCAGCCTTGCCTTAGCTTCTCAGGCTTTCGCCCTCTCCTTCCTTGGCTTCCCCTTCTTCTCCTGCCTGCGAGAGCAAAACCTACCCCTACCCACCCCTGCGATCTCTCTTCTTCCTTCTCTCTTAGGCTCACTCTCCCAGAGCCTTCTCGGGTAATCGGGTTAGGTATGCACGCCCGGGACCAGGCCCACTGGCGTGCGTGGTTGGTGAGGAGTGCAAGTTGGTCAGGTATATGGGTCAGGGCCACGTCCATGGGCAGTGGGTCACGGATGAGGCAATGAGGGCAAGTGGGACCTCACCCCATGGTCAGGAGGTGATAAGCTCCTATCACTTTTACAATTTATTTCGCTGTGTCCGCTCCTCCACTTTCGAGGTGGGACTAAACGTCCCACCTTTCTGTTGTGTGCATCTGCAGCAGATGGTGTTCAATTGCAGCTGCTATTGTGGCCTTCAATGGGAAGTGTTTGGCTGAAGCTGTGCGCGAGGAGAATTCACATGCCTTGGGATTCGTAGCCTGGTGCGAGATGACCTGGAACAAGCTTGCAAGGTATTTGCTTGCTTGCTTCAATGGTGTCGAGGCTCCTGTACCTGCAGTCATGCAAATGGCCTTGCGGCCTCATCATAAGGCTCAGGAGGCTTCGCCAAGACACGGCGAACGTGTTGCGGTGGTCGATGTGGTGTGTGGGTGGTTGTGGTGGTGGATCTAGGGCACCCTGTGGCTATGTGTATGGTGTGTTCGGGGGGTGTTTTAGGTGTGTGGCACGATGAGTGAGGTGAGGGGTTACATTCAGTGAGGTGTGGTGGTGCTTGTGGGGTAGTTGGAGAGGTAGATGGAGGCGTGGAGCGGCGGGAACACCTCACCAGAGTGTGGCTGGAGATGAAGAAGGTGGTGGTGATTTACGACGTCGACGGATAGTTCCAAGAAATAAAGAGGGGGAATAGGAAGAGGAGGGAGAGAGAAATTGAACTAACCTAACCAAAGGATGAAGGAGGCAAGGATGGCGGACAGCTCGTGTTTGCTGTCGCTGGAAGTGAAGCTCTCCATAGGTAAGGAAGTGGCGACGACAGGGGCAGAGGCGGTGTCAGGCTGGTATGGCTGACATGGAAGAATGAGAGGAAGGCAACCCAACCACTGGTATTGTGGTTGGGTGACGAGATAGAGAGGATAGAGCTCCAGAGCTTGCAGAGAAGTTGTGGCCGGTGAGGAGAGAAGAAGGTGGGGTGGACCGGCCCAAATCCAAGCTAAGGAGGTGCGAAATGAATTAGGTTTCTTATATAGGCCCTGGAGGTTGGTTTTGTGCTTGGAAGCCAAGCTTCCAAGTACGGCCATGTTGTCGGAGATGGAAACTCAAAGTGACCCAAATCTCTCATGCGTTCGCATGAGAGATTGGGTAGGAATTAGGGCTCAATAATGGGTTCATATGAGAGGAGATTTCTCAGAGAATCTCCCTTTCAATTTTGAAATGGATTCTCTGAGAGATCTGAGAGTTCTTGCCTTTGAAACCTCGCCGGAGTAGGATTCCCTCTGCTATAATGGTAGAGGGACCTAATTGCTAAGAATGATGAGGAAGTTAGGGGGGTTTCTACAGAGGTTTTCGAAAGTAAGGGGTAGAAAAGTAATTGAGCTGGACCTGTTTGCAAAGTAGGTCAAGGTGAATTTCCCTTAGGTCCAAATTTTGGTACAAACCTAATTTGGACCTAAGGAATCCAATGGAGAAGTTGGATTTTAGGTTTGACTATGTTTGACTAGGCAATTTACATAAAAACCCAATTTAGGGTAAATATTTTACTGAGACCCCAATTTAGGTTAAAATAGGTTCCAAGGGCCAAATTGAAGGTTCTAAACCCTAAAGGATATTTTTCCATGATTTTTAGAGGGTTTAGGTGAATTTTATATTGATCATAACCTTGTTAAATTAAGTAGGTCTGTTTTAGAGTTATAAGAAGTCATTTAATTCCCAAAATTCACATGAACCCTTTTTTGTTTGAACCAATCCACTTTTTATCTTGTTAAGATCATTTGACCTATGTTTAGCCCATGAGAAATCTCGTTGTTGCACTGCAATGGTAAAATTGTAGTTTTACCCCTTGTTTCTTGCTTTTGTTTCAGAAGGGTTATTCATTGAGTTAGGACCTCTAGTTGGTTATGTAGGAGATTTTGTTCTCTTTTCTGGGTCAAAATGAGCTAGTTAGGGCTCATGATGGCGTTCCCATCAGAAATCTAGAGATTCAGAACTCTACTTTTGGTGCGAGCTTTAAAGTAAATGGCCGACTTAAACCTTATGTTACTCTTTCAGATGGCCAAGCTTTGGAAGCACTTCAGCTTGAGGAGCCTTAGCTCCTCCCACTCTCCTCCTCAGGTGATATTCTTTTATGTCTTTATTTTTCCAATGAGGGCATTGTCAGTCTTAGGCATGGGGCGATATAACCTGAGGATGTTTATAGCATTTATAAATATTTGCATGCATTTAGGATAGTTATAAATATTTGCATGCATTTAGGATAGTGAATTATATATATATATATATATATATATAAAATCTTTTATTGAGCTGAATTGGTTAAGTCCCTAGCAGAAAATTTTTATCAAGGAGGCGCCATTGAAGATTTTCCTCTTAAATTATTTCTTAAGTTTAGAATCTAGTACATTTACTTCACTTACATGTAGACTGGGTAATGGATCTTTGTAGAAAATCAATAAGCATTTTTAGTCTGCTGAACCCTTGGACAGTTAATAGAGAGTTAGGCATACTATCTTCTATTAGATCGACGTAATATTTGTGAGAAATAGACTATTGGTGCACTAAGTCTAGTGCAAGGACTCTTAAGTTCTAGATAATTAAATGATGGTACTTCAGAGTTAGGCATAGATTTTCACTCTCTATTCCTGTGTGCAAACTTTGTGTGAATTCCTAAGAGTCACCAAATAAGGCAGATACATAGAGATTGAGTCCTATTAAAACTATGACTATGGTGGATGGTTACGACTGTCCTTCATACAGCCCTCGGCTGAAGGAGGGTAATAGTGTCAAAGGTTAGAAATACGCTTATCTTATCCATCCTTTCCCAGTGCCGAGAGTAGGCACTTCCACCAAATAAGCCACACAATATCCTCTTGACCATCATTATCCTTAATAATGCCTCATAAATAAAAGTTTGTGTCATGTTGTGTTGGAGTTATAAAAGAAAAGAAACAATATATATATAGAGAGACAGAAAGAAGAAAAGAGAAATATTTTATTTAAAAAAAAAAGAAAAAGAAAAAGAAAATATATATATAGAAGTTCAAGTTTGGAGTTTTATCTTCATTTTTTGTGTCAATATTCTTGAGGCAACAACAAAAACATCCATTGTGATCCACCAAATATGGCCCATACCTACTTTTCAGTATTTCTGATCGCTCGAATATTGGCTAAGGACTTCTAACTTAGTTGTAGGGTTATTAGGACTTTAATTGAAGTGTGAATGCCATGTGAGGCCACCAAATATTGAGTACATTTACAAAATCTAGCAAGATATGTGATCCCAAAAAGGAAAGAAGAAAAAGAAAAAGCAAAGAGAGAGTGAGTGCAAGGGAATGCAAAGAGAGCATAATTTTTAGCCTATCTCTAGGTTGACTTGTTTAATAGTCTAGAGATCTAAAGTCTGCAGTACTAGATTACATGTGGCACCAGATGAGTGTGAGCCACCAAATATAAATCCATTCAACTAAGTATCTCCTACCTAAGCAAAAAAGCCGGGGTCAAATTATAGGTCATTTACTACTTTATCCCCAAGGGAAGAAGATGCCTATTCCAATAAAATTTTATCACAGGTGAAGTACGAACTTCCAATGTGAGTTAGCTTTTTACTTAGATCTGTTGCCTAGGCTACTATCACTTCACACTTCTGTGGATCTATAAATTTTTGGAATAAGGAAAGGAGAAATCTCTTGGTTACTTCCATTGTTTTTCACTTTTGCTCGAGACTAGCAAAACTTCAACATGGGGGCATTTGATAAGTCCACTTTTGTGGACCATTATTTGGCTTAAGTACTCTTTAATTAGTTGTCCATAATTATTAATAGAGTAGGAGTAAAATGGCAATTTACCTTAGCCTGCATTTAATTTTATGTGCTAATTTTACATTTAATAACATATGTTATGATAATATAATTTATTTGATGAATGCAGCTCTTTGAAAGAGTTCACATGACATTTCTTTGTTTATAAGACGTCCGGAGATTAGTTTGCACGTCAGAGAACCTTCATCGTGGACTCATTGCAATCCACACTTTTAAAGATGTCTAGATTATTGATTGGACGTCTGGTAGAGTACGGCCAGAACTTATCTTCTGTTCCAACCACTCGCGATCTTCGCCGAGTGGTTGGAGAAGTTGGCTGCTGAAGAGAAACAGACGGAGAGTTTTTTTTTAAAAGCCATGCCATCCTCTCCACCAGAAATCATCACCTCCATCCTCTCCACTGTGAAGTATAGCCTGCACCGTGGACCCAGCATGCACTAAGGCCTGAGCCGTACTCCATCCCCGCTCCTTCCCCTCGTTGGTCGCACAGTGAAAGTGTGCGGCCATCACAGCACCACCGTCCTACCCCACAGATCACCACTGCAACTCCCCGCGCAGCCACGGCCGACCTCGCCTACAGCCCGCGTGCGATCACAGCACCTTCCATGTGCTGCTTGGACGCAAGCTATGCGTCCTCGTCCCTGCGTGTGGGTGCACTAGCACCAACCACACACTCACGCTCCAGCCCGCACACGCACAACAGGCACCTGTGCTCCAGCCAACGCATGCATAGCCGGACCTCTTCTCCTTCTTCTTCTCCCTCTTCTTCTTCTTCTTCCTCGTCCTCTCTACCAACCGAAGGAACCCAAACCCCACAAAATGCAGCCACGTCCATGGGCATCAAAACTCTGCACCGTTGACACCAACTCACTCCCCTCACCTTCACGAGTGCATCCACACCATCCACACCATCAACCGACGACCTACACACTGGCAAGCCACTGCCGGTCTTCCACATCGTCGGCACCAACTTCGGCCACAATTGGCCGTGCCACCACCGCTATCAGAATGCCGTCCTCGTGGTCATCTTCCCTTGGGCATCTCTCCTCCAGACGTGCCTTCTCCTCCACGTGCAAGCAAGGGGAGTTCTTCCCCTGTTTTGCTACAGTGAAGGACCAATTAATATTTACGACAAATGCCATTGCCAAAACTTATTTTTCTAATTTTTTATTATTAAATTGAGGTGAAATTTCAGCATCATACTTAATCTTTTCCAAAATTATTTAGCTATTGTAATTCATCTCATTTTGCATTGAAATTGGATCAAGAATGGCATGCAATTAAAAATTGCATACCCTGCCTCTACACGTGCATCATCCACGTATTTTCTGGAGGTTAATTCCTGACATGAAATTTACATAAATAGCACTGAACTTCTCATGAAATTAAAAGTGACATTCAGAGTAGCAAATTCATTAAATTAATTTCGCGAATGTTTCTACAAACATGATGGCTCTATACTCGTTAATTTATTGCAGTCATTCCTTCTTGTGGATATGACCTAACTCTTTGGGGTTAGTTTTATTGAAATATCTTTGTTCGGGATTTTTCACCACGTGATTTTACTGCAACGACATATTTCTCTAATCCATTATTTCTACAAGTGAAAATCCACCAATCAGAAAGGTTATACAATAGGTTAGAGTTGTTGATGCTGAGCTTACCATTGGTATAGATGGATACTAAAATGAAATGCATGAAATTGTGGATATTAGCTTCAGATATGATCGCATAGTTGTCCTATTTAAATGTCATTGGTTTGATTTTTTAAAGAGGGCACTAGTTTCAAACTTGTCAAGAAACACAAATTTGTGAGTATAATCGTCAAATTCTTTAGTGTTCTGAATCATATCACATTGGCATGTCAAGCTGCACAAGTGTTTTACGTCCTCGATAATTGCCAAAGTGGTTGGGTTATCCTAATAAGAATAGTATCGCACAATTATTTTGATGCACAATCTGAAGCTTATCAAGAATTAACAGAAGGTCATATAGATTTAAATGCAATAGATGTGAATATCTAAGGTTAGTAACAATTTCTTTACTTTGTTTCCTTTTTATTTTACTTATGCATTTCATATTTACACATTTCTGTATTTCTTTTGTGTATTTGTTTCATTATAGGTTTACTTTATGTAGTTGTTAATTTTTGCAATAATGTTTTATATATTATTTTCAGCTGTATTAATTTTTGTATTTATTACTGCTGCAGATGAAGGGGTTTAAGAAAAAAGACAATAAGAAGGCTCCCTCTTAGACAACCATCCACCCAACTCGAGCTATCTCCCTAGGCTTAGCTACCTCCCCCCCGTTTACGTGGCTAGATCGTGTCTTAACAGATATCTTGTTGTAATATAGATGAACTCTCAGCGAAAAGAAATAAAAATTTATAACTCGAAAATCAAAATATCCGAGGTTGAACACAGGGAGCAATTTGGGTATTCCAAAACTTGAGAACACAAGTTTTAATAAGAAGCACTAACTAGTTCAACAAAGTTGATAGGATAATGTTATGGAGAAAATGCTCAAAAAGAATTGGACGTCTGATATTGTATCAGACATCTTAAAATTTCATACTATAATTGGCCTTCAGTGTCTTCTATTCTATCTTTGCTTTACTCTGCGGCTATGGCTTCTTGTTCTCCTTTTCTTTTTCTTCCTTAGCCGCTCCTGCTCCTCTTCTTTTTCCTTCCTTTGCTTTCTCTCTTCTCGATTCTCTACCTGCAGCCAAGTCTTGGCCTTTCTTCTTCAGTTTCCTTCCTCCTCTTCCTTTGCTTGGTCGCTCTTGCTTCTCCTCTTCGTCTTCCCTTGATCTCTCTCTTCTTCTTCTTTCTCTTGGTCTGCTGCCCCTCTTCTATAGTGCATCTCTCTTCTTCTTCTCCTTCTCTTGCTCCAGCTAAGTCCTGCTTCCTTCTTTTGCTGCGCTTCTTCCTCCCTTAGCTTCCTCTTCCTGCACAATCACCACACAGCAAAACCTATTCCCCTACCCTCCCTACGCTTCTCTCTCTCTGTATCTCTCTTCGGTACGCTCTCCCAGAGTCGGGTTATCGGGCCGGTCGCGCACCCGAGTCCAGGGGCATTGGCATGGGTGTGGTGCACGAGGAGTGCACAGAGGGGTTAGTCCGATCTGGGTGCCAGGTCCATGGGTTAAATGTCACAGACGAGGCATGATAGGTGAGGAAGAGGGACCTCACCCCAGTGATTTCGAGGCAAATAGCGTAAAAGACAAAATCAACTTAAACCACTCAAAAAGCTCAAGACTTACCGAGGTGGGACTAATAGTCCCACCCACTTCTGCTGGCACCTTCAGGAGAGTGTCTTTGCACAATCGACGTAGCTACAGGTCTCATGACACCAGCTATCAGGCTGGACTTGTGCACATTCTCAACCCGCACAACCTGGGAGCCTGAATCTTATAGCTTGCTTCCTGAAGCTAGAGAACAAGCAAGCTCGTGTCCTCATTAATGGCGAACGGGAGCTCTACCCTGCACGACACAAAAGGAGCCTTGCAACTCTATCAAACCATAGGAGAACCTTTTCCATGTCACTGCGAAGGTGAGGCAGGGCTCGACGTGGCTCAGATCAGCCTAGGCGTGCATGCCTAGGTTGGACTGTGACTATGTGAGTGGGTGTGTTCGGTGGAAGCGTGGAGTGCGTGTGGCGGTCTGTGATTGGGTGGAAAATGGTCAGCGGTCGATGGCAGAGGTGTTGAGGTTGGTGGCGAGACGTGTGGAGGTGCGGAGTGATTGGTGCGTCTCGCCGGTGGTTGGCCGGAGATGGGGAAGATGAGGATGGACAGTGGTAGTCGAGGGGTAATTTGCGAAATAGATTGAGGGAAAATAGAGAGTAGGAGATGAGGAGCTTATCTAGGGTACCTGGTGTGAAGGGGAGGCAGAGGAGATGGACGACGCATTTGTTCCATCGTCGGAGAAGATGGCCCTGAGGGGGAGATAATGGCGACGAGGAGGAGGACAGGAAGGCGTGCACTGGTGCGGCGCAACACGGAAGAATGAGGCAAAGTGAACCCTGCCGCTAATATGGTAGCAGAGTGATGAGAGGGAGGAGGAAGAATCACCAGAGCTTGCGGGCTACTTGACCAGAGAGAGGGGAGATGAATTCTGAGGGAGTCTGCGGCTAAATCAAGCTTGAGGGATTCGCAAAGGATCGGGGATCCTTTTATAGTTGCTGGCTGAGCTTCTGGTGCTTGGAGGGCAAGCCTTCTACCATTGACTCCTCACCGGAGAAGGAAGGTAGTTGAAGATCCAAATATCTCGTGCATTCGCACGAGAGATTGGATGCAAATCAGAGATTGCAATTAAGCTCAGATGGAAGGGAATTCCTTAGAGAATCTCCCTTCCAAATCTGGGAGGAGATCTCTGAGGAATCAGGGAGTATGCCCCCTCCATTCCTCGT
This sequence comes from Thalassia testudinum, assembly GCA_037157565.1. Classification (NCBI taxonomy): domain Eukaryota; kingdom Viridiplantae; phylum Streptophyta; class Magnoliopsida; order Alismatales; family Hydrocharitaceae; genus Thalassia; species Thalassia testudinum. The sequence continues at coordinate 214,892,551 of JAZHRO010000024.1, forward strand.
CGGAGAAGAATTTCTTCCCATTAATGGTGGGGGGACCTATTTGTAAGAGTGGCGAAGAAGTTAGGGGGTTTGTGTAATGGTTTTCAAAGGATAGGGGCCAAAATGTAATTTGGGTGTATTATTTTGCAAAGAGGTCAAGATGACCTCCCCTTACATCCAAATTTTGGTACAAACCTAATTTGAACCTAAGGAATCCAATGGTGAAGTTGGATTTTATGTTTGACCACGTTTGACTAGATGTTTTGCACGAAACCCAAATTAGGTCAATTAATGAGCTAGGACCTTAATCTAGGTCAAAATAGGTTCCAAAGGTCAAATTGAAGGTTCTAAACCCTAGGAGATATTTTTCCATGAATTTTAGAGTGTTTAGTTGATTTTTAAACTGATCAGAACCTTGTTGAATTAAGTAGGTCTGTTTTAGGGTTATAGAATGTCATTTAATCCCTAGACTGCACACTAACCCATTTCTGATTGAACCAACCCACTTTTTATCTTATTCAGATCATTTTACTTATGTTTTACCTTTGGGAAATCCCATTTATGTATTACAATGGTAAAATTACAGTTTTACCCTTTATTTCATATTTTCTTCTCAAAACACTTATTCCTTGAATTAAGACCTTCTCTAGGTTATGTAGGAGCTCTTATTCTCTTTCTTAGGTCAAAATGAGCTAGTTAGGGCTCATGATGAGGCTCTCATCACCCCCTGCACCAGGCTACCTCTCAGTCATGTTTTTTATAACTCGAGGACCTGGCACGATCTCATGATGTAATATATGCGGTGTGGAAGGGAAAGGGGAAGGCGATTCCTCCTATTAAGCACGAGAGAGTACCGGTTGATCCAGATTATTAGCTAGAGTTGAGGGCATTAGAGGAGGAGGACAAGGATGACGACAATGAGGAGGAGAGGGAGGAGGAGTAGGTTGAGAGTACATCCCCAGTACATATGGAGCTGAGCGCGGTGAGTACAAGTCCTGGTAAGAACTCCTATACTTTTAAAAAGTATTTTACTTTTATATTTTAAAACTTATTATATATTTGATATATATAATGAATATGACTAATGTCTACTGATTGCACAGTAGTTCACACCAACAAATTGTCAATCTTATTCTATTTTCTAGCTTTACACACCTAGGATTAGGTAACAATACTTGCATTTTGTAAATACCTGCATTCATGACTAATGAGAGAGGAAGAAAGAGAGTGATAGAGCCCTTATGTTTGCACTACTGCCTAATATCACCCACTTATCACCTACAATAATTACCCAAAATCTCAAGTGCCGACCCAACGAAATGCCCAAATATCCATATCCTAATGACACTTGCTTGCTCCCTACACCTCACCCCTCACCTATAAAAATACCATTCCCGCCTTCACTCTTAACGTCAACACCCACCATCACCCACACCCACACTTTCATTACATCTCCCACTCGCACACACCCTCACTCCATCCCAACAGTAGACCACCTCTCCTCTCTCCCTCTCTTGTCCCATTCACGGTACCCTCTCACTAGTTGAGAGGGCACATTGTGCCATTGGGAAGACTCTCGTGGTTGCAAACCACCATGGTGAGGTCCACCGGCGTCTAGCTCTTCGTGAGCAGGTAGAAGTGGTAAATTCTCTCGTTATTTTGTTATTTTGGTCATTTTTATCACCATTAGCATAGGTTAAAAGCTCCCCTATTTTCCCTTGCTTTATTTTGGTTTAGTACGACAATCACACTTCAATTTCGTGGCCTTCACACCATAAAGTTTCTCACTTATGCGGTGTTAGGCCCCATGCACGCATGCTTTGCTGGTCACAAAGCCACACGTAAGCCCTTCTCTCTTTTCATGTCATTGGCTAAGTGAGAAACTTAGTTGGTGAGTCGTCGCAACATCCAGTCGTGCCACACACCCACCTACGCCCTTTCTCTCCTCAGTCACCTACTGACGTGAGAACTCATCGAGTGAGCTTCTCACTTTGTCAGTGGCTTCGCCTACGTGCCTCACTTTCCCGCACATGCACGATCGGTAGCATGCCTGGTGATTGGCTCATTCCTCAGTTAGTCAGTCACCAGAGCTGTGTGTGCCTCCTCACTCCCTCAATTAGTCGGTCACTAGAACAGAAGTTAAAACCTTGAAATTTTGCTAAGGGACCAGAAAAGCTAGGCATGGGGGTATGATGAGAGCCTAATCATGAGCCCTAACTAGCTCAGTTTGACCTATGAAGGAGAATAAGAGCTCCTACATAACCTAAAGAAGGACCTAATTCAAGGAATTAATGTTCTGAGAAAAAAAACATGAAACAAAGGTTAAAACTGCAATTTTACCATTGCAGTACATAAATGGGATTTCTCAGAGGAAAAACATAGTTCAAATGGTCTGAATAAGATAAAGAATGGGTTGGTTCAGTTAGAAATAGGTTATTGTGCAATCTAAGAATTTAATGACATTCTATAACCCTAAAAGAGACCCGCTTAATTCAACAAGGTTTTGGTCAGGATAAAAATCAGCTAAACCCTCTAAAATTTATGGAAAAATATCCCTTAGGGCTTAGAACCTTCAATTCGGCCTTTGGAACCTCTTTTGACCTAGATTAGGGTCTCAACTCATTATTTAACCTAATTTGGGTTTTTGTGTAAAATATCCAGTCAAACGTGGTAAAACCTAACATCCAACTTCATCATTGAATTCCTTAGGTCTAAATTAGGTTTTTACCAAAATTTGGACCTAAGGAGAGGTCATCTGGACCAACTTTGCAAAATAGTCCACCGAATCACATTCTGGCCCCTAACTTTTGAAAACTCTTACGTAGACCCCCCTATCTTCCTCACCACTCTTACAATCAGGTCCCTCCGCCATTAATGGGGAGAAATCATACTCTGGCAAGGAATGGAGGGCGAGTACACCCTGATTCCTCAGACATCTCCTCCCAGATTTGGAAGGGAGATTCTCTAAGGAATTCCCTTCCATTAGAGCATGATTTAAATCTCTCATGCGAAGGCTCGAGAGATTTGGGTATCTAACGGATTCCTTCTCCGGCGAGGACTCTTGTGCTTGGAAGCATGTCTTCCAAGCACAAGAGCCCCTGCCAGCATCTATAAAAGGATCCTCAACACCGGCTACATCTCTTAAGCTCGACTTGGCTAGAGATCCACCCCAATTTCATCTTCTCCTCCGGTCAGGAAGTCCAATGAACTCCAGTGAGCCTCCCTCCTCTTTCTTTTCGCTCTACCACACTACTAGTGGCAGAGTTTCCCTCACCATCTTCCTTTGCGTCACGCAACACCCGCGTGCGCACCACTAGACCTTTGTCATCGTAGCTCTCCCTCCCCTGGATACCGTCTTCTCCGGCTACAGTAGGTACAGCCAGTAGCCACCTCTCCCCCTTCGTCCACTTAGTTATGTTAGAATTACTCCTCTCTATCCCCTTTTAGATTCCCCTCTCTCTATTTTCCCTTTTGACCCCTCGCAGCAACTATCCACCGCCATCTTCTCCATCTCCGGCCACCCATCGGCGAGGTGCCTCCACTGCTCCACACCTCCACGTGCCTCGCCAGATACCTCACTACCTCTGCCACAGTCCACTAGTCACCTTACGCCCATCCATCTACCACCATCACCTCCCTAAACATCCCCTGACCAAACCCATAAGTATGGCCACAGGGTGACCTAGGCACACATGCCTAGGTCACCCCACAGCCTGCCACTCACCGTCCCACCTTCGCCATGACACGGTGAAGCTATTCAGGTGTTTTAATGGGGCCGACAGGCCGTATTAAGTGAAATGCAGGTCGATCCCCCTTCCGCCATTAACGCTGAAGCAAGAAGGTTGCAAGGTCGCTCTAAGCCGCATCCACCCAGGTGTTGTGCTCCAGGACGTGCGGATTGGTCTTGAGCATCCACACAGCTAGGCAATTGGCTGGAGAGCAACTACAGCTATGGCAATTGGAAGAGACACCCTGCGGGCACGTGAGCAAAGCGGGTGGGACACTTTAGTCCCACCTCGGAAATCTTTAATACAGGTATGTAGTATAAATTGAATTCGTGTTTAGTGATAGTTGCCTCATATCACACAAGGGTGAGGTCCCTCACCCTCATGCCTCATCTGTGACCTTCCCCCGCGGACCTAGCACCCGACCAGTTTACCTAAACCTAGCACTCCTCGCGCATCACACCCATGCCAGTGTGCCTGGACCCAGGTGCGCGATACCCGACCTGATTGCCTAGCTCTAGGAGAGCGTACTGAAGAGAGAAATAGAGAGAGAGAGAGATGCAGGAAGGGTAGAAGGTAGGTTTTGCTGCATGGCGTTGTGCAGGGAAGAAGAAGAGAAGAAGGAGGAGGAAGGCATAGTTGTGCAGAGGGAAGGAAGGATACTTAGCCGCAGAAAGGAAGAAGGAAGGAAGGCCAAAGACAAGAAGAAAAAGAGGAGAGCTAAGGAAAAGGCTAAAGAAGGAAATCAAGGGAAGGAAGGAAAAGGAAGAAGAAAGGCAAAAGCCAAGGGAAGGAGCAGCATTGTAGTAGAGGTGCAGCTGAAGAAGAAAGAAGAGAAGTAAAAGAAGAACAAGACAGAGGAACAAAGGAAAGAGCATAACTAAAGAGATGAAGAAGAAAAGTGAAGAAGAAAGAAAGCAGAAATGAGAGGACTCAGGAAGGAGAAGGAAAAAAGATCTTAAAAAGAAATATCTTTTTAAGACGTCTGAATCTATAATCAGATGTCCAATTTTTCTATTTTTGTTATAATTGATTCTTAAATTCTTGCATTAATATTATGAATTAAGTTTTGAGTAACTCTAAGTGTTCAATTACATTATTGAGATTAGAGAATAAATTCCATTTGCTCCCTGTGTTCGACCTCCGATACTTAGGTTTTTGAGTAATAAATTCTTATTTGTTATCAACACTTGGTCACCTATACTACAACGCAACTGACTTATACTCATTTCAAAAGCCCGAAAAAGCATTATAACATTTTGGCATCGTTGCCGGGGAGCAACGTACAATTTATCACTAATCTCTACATTCATTTTGACTATATTGAACACTAACTTGCCCTATTTATTTTATTGTGACCTTGCTAGGTGTTTCAAGAGAAGAAATCTCTCATGCAAGTCAACCTCTCCAGGCTAGGTAACCTCTCTGCTTCTCTAAAATCCATTGCCTAACCATTGAAAGACACAAGGAAGAAACCAACTTAGGAGTCAATTGCCTTCTTTTTATAGTAATTACCATATTTAACGCAAAGGTTTCCTGATTTTGTGAAAATTTTTAGAAACTTATTGAAGTGGAAGCAATTTCTTAAAGATCCTATCCCACAAAATTCCTGTGCCTAATAGAAATCACGCTTAATCGCTGCGGACAACACACTTCTTGTTTTTGAGTCCTAAGAGAATTTTTGTGAAAAAGAGGATTGGAAATAGAACTAAATTAGGGTTTCAATAGTAGGGTTTTTGTAGTTCTAGTCACACATGCCTGTATAAAAGGAAATGAACCCTCCTACATCAGTGTGCTACCCAAGCCTTTGATTGAAGAGATCTAAATAAGACAAACCCTAAAAATTGAGCTCTAACAGCACTTGAATCTTAAAAAATCTTGGACCTAATAAACTGGGAGTCAAATCAGGGAGATCTCTAGGTCCCAAGCCTAGAATCATTCTGCCATCTTTAGGATAGGTTAGGTAAAGTTGAACCCTTGGGTCAACCAACCTCCAAATTAGGTTACAACATCAAAACATCTAAAGTTCAAGTGAAAACCCTAAAGCACCTTTGAAATAAAAGTGGTAGACTTAAGAGGCCAAGGTCCCCATTCTGGTCTACCTAGAATCTCAGTGACAAGAGAGGTCGGGTAGGGGAAACACTATAACCCGTGGGGATGCTATACCATGTAAGGGTCTTTGTGGGACTCTCTCCCTCTGGTTGCCTAGGTAATTCTCAGGTGGACGACCTTCTCATCCAGGGGTATCATCCGCCTCGAACCTCCATTGTCATCCAAACGTCTTTGGGTGCCTTGATTGGGTCAAAAACATCTCTAGTCCCTCATCTTTTCTATTTAGAGCACACACATACATTTTCAGTGGGACTCTTTATTCAGATTTAATCGCTTCATAACTTGATTCTACATCTTGATTCCACCACCTGATCCAAATATGTAGCCAAACCACTTAGGACTACCATTCAAGAAACCGGAATATCGAAGATCCATGAGAGATAGGATGATTGAGGATGCCCTGAAATTCTATGAAAAAGAAGACAAAACCTCAACACCAGTAGAAAACATTTAGGTTGATGTCCCAACAACCACAACCTTCATCATAACTTGTGCCCAAGTGCTATTGGCAGAAGCCACAAACGGATCAACCTGAGACATGCTCATCACAGGATACATTGAGATAGAAAAATTGCACAATGTTGTATACCTTCAATGCATGACAAATCCTATACTTTGGGAGCAACACCAAGATGATCTTGAAAAATGAGAAGAGATAATGAGATTATTAAAACAAATTATCGACTAGAAATACCTGTATTTGCCACAAACAGAGGATGAACCATCTTGGGACAACATCGAGGATCAATTTGATCTTGGGTTTGAGGCACAAAATGGTTGTGGATTCCCAACCCAGATGGAGTACAATGTGCCTGATATTGAAGAAGGTTGGGAAGTTCCAATTGTAGGAGAACACAATGTTGAGCCAACTCTAGACCATGAATCACCAGGCTTAGAATCCCAAAACTCCTATAATAATGAGAGTAGAACTGAACCTCTCGAGGGTGTAAGTTCCACCCCTTATTCTGATAAGGTGACCCTCGAAGGTTATTTGGACCAAGATTCTAGTGATTCAACCCACATCTTAAGCCCAAAATCTAGATCTGAAACCTATTGGGATGATTTCGAGGCCCCATATGAGGAAGATCAATTTTTCAATGAAAAATATGATTTTGGGCCTTTATTTGATGAATATCCCTTGCTAACATCCTCAGAGAAACCATTCGATTTTTCAGAAGTCATGCCAATTTACGATACAGAAACTAAGGAATTGGATGAGTGGGGTTTCAATTGGGTCTATCCTACCAGCTTGGAACTTGAGCTTCTACTAGATAAGGACACCTTTTTAAGCTCAGAATTGACATCTAGGCTAGACACCAGTCAGGCTGCTGAATCTACAGCATATGATTTATTCTATGGTGGAACTCATGATCTTGAATCTCATTTAGATTTTGATTTTCGCAAACTCTCCGACAATTTCGAATCTGACCATAACATCAGAGAAAATCTGCTTCCTGATTATAACAAGCCAATCTACGACCTCAGCTCACATGACTCATTCTCTAACTCCGATTCTGAAGTCCCGGTTCCTAAGATCACTGATTTCGGTTTAGGTTCCAGTAACTTGGAATCATTTCTTTTTGATCCTCAGGAATCAGAACCAGCAAATGCCGAGAGTGATTGTGACACAGAATACGAATCTTTTCTCGACTCTGATTTCCAGTATCCCATAGACACTCTCTAGGCATTCGCTTATGGTTTTGAAAGTTACTATGAGGACTCTCTACATGAGACCACCTGTCATTCCTTTCTAGAAGAGCCCTCATGCACAATTCCCATTGAAGCCACCTCTTCCACACATACAGAACTAATCAAAACCTATTCTCTACCCCGACCTACAACCGGACTCAATTTCTATTCTGATTCACCTCTCACTGAGCTATTTGCAGATGATTCAACTCCACATCTATACCAAGCATCGGGTATCAATCAGATTGAAAAACATGATCCATCATTCTCTGATCACCCCTGTAGGGTTTCCACACCATGCACTGATTATTTTTCGAAACCCTATTCTGACCAGGCTAATGCGACTCAGCCTAAACCCAAGTTTTCATTTCCACGTCCATCAGAACTTCATTGCATATGGTGGGTTCCGCATCTGTTGATCTACATCTATCAACCCACCAGACTGATTGGGTTTGGGCTGCAACATCAGCCTATTGATCTTAACAAGCACCTGGTTGGACCAGGCTCTTAATCAAGGTGCTTGTTTTACAAAAATCTGCTGAGTTGACCACTCCCTCTCCACCCCATGTTCCGCTCGGCTGAAGGCGTTGAATTTAGCGCTTAACGGGAGGCAACCCGTCATTCCAAAAATAGAGACCCATCTGATTATCTGTCTGTACTCCACATCCATTGCACCTTGAGTTTAGCCTTAGATAGTTGATCCCACCTCTGGTACACGTACCAGAGCTTGAAATCGTCTGCATCAGTCATTTCCGACCCATTCACCCACCCGATGTATCCTATTCTAAGTCCCTGACCTCAACACTATTTCACACCCTCCGTTTACAATGTGGACATTGCAAAACTTAGTCATGGGGGGGTGGTAAAGTGCATACATGCAAAGCCAAGAAAAAGTCAGAAGGATTCTCACAAAAAAATTCACATATGTCAAAAACACAAAAAAATGAAAAATTATGAAAAAGTGCAAAAACATGGAGGAAATTTTGTAAGCCACATTATCATGAGGAGGAGGAAAAGAGCAAAATGACAAAAAGGAGCATAAAATGAAAAAGAGATAGTCATTAGTAAAAGATTAATGAATTAACTAAAGTTCTAGACCACATCAAGAAAAAAATGAGAGAAAAGTGCTAATGAGACATAGAAAGAAATTAGTAGGAACGCTGATCTTAGGCTTTCTGGGCTAGACTCTTAGGCTTAAAAATTCATGTACCTGCTAAGATTTGGATAATCCTCAAGAGGTTGGGGAAAATGCAAAGCTTCACTATTAGGTCTACGGCTTAGGAAGTATTCGGCCTCGTTAACTGACCTTCGATTTGCGGGACTTAGTAACCTAAGCACCCTAATCCACACACAGTCTAGTTCAGTGCGCATAATTGTCAAAATCATGCAAAAGCGTTTTAATGCTCTGAAAAAGTTGCCTAGATTAGGAGCGGCTGAGCAACACAAGTTGATTTGGATGAGTTCCCGGCACGGAGAGGTAGGAAATTCCCCTCGAAGATGCGTAACAACATATCATCTCCTTGGTGCTTGTCTGTTAGGATATTTAAATATCCTACTGGGGGCATGTAAGCACTCTGCTGGTTTAGATACCATGGGCAGCATTATCACGAAATGTCGATTGCCAGGGTCTGGATTCAGCCACGGAGCGCCATGGGCGAGATTATCTCGAAATCTTGAAAGCCAGGGTTCTGCAGGTTGCCATGGGCGGTGCTATCACGAAGCATCGATTGCCAGGGACCTTTGAGAATTGATGATGGGGACGAGGAATCCGATACAAACCATGTTGAGAAGCCAATCCGAAGCTAGAAATAAAAAGAAAAGAGAGAGAAAACTCTCCAAATAGATAAATCCTTTATCTCTCTCTTACAAAAACACACGGTAATCTGAACCTAGGCCAAAAATGTCTCAAGCACGGGTGCTTTAAATGCAGAGTCCAACGAACCGTAGGATAGCTTCTACGGGCCTTAAAAACCTTACGGAGGACTGAGGCTAAAGCGGGTCAGGTCCGGATTTTGGTTGATACTTGAGTACCTCTAGGCCTATTGTCAGCATTCTTAACCTAATCAAAAGAAGAAGAAAAGCACTTATCATAACTGGTACTAGACACTCAGGGTCTAGAACATAAGTTAAAACCTTGAAATTTTGCTAAGGGACTAGCAAAAGCTAGGCATGGTGGTATGATGAGATCCTTATCATGAGCCCTAACTAGCTTAGTTTGACCAATGAAGAGAATAAGAGCTTCTACATAACCTGGAGAAGGACTAAATTCAAGGAATTAATGTTCTAAGAAGAAAACATGAAACAAAGGTTAAAATTGTAATTTTACCATTACAGTACATAAACGGGATTTCTCAGAGGCAGAACATAGGTTAAATGATCTGAATAAGATAAACAGTGGTTGGTTTAGTCAGAAATGGGTTATTGTGAAAACCAAGAATTAAATGACATTCTTTAACCCTAAAATAGACTCGCTTAATTCAAAAAGGTTATGGTCAGGATAAAAATCATCTAAACCCTCTAAAATTCATGGAAAAATATCCCCTAGGATTTAGAACCTTCAATTCGGCCTTTGGAACCTCTTTTGACCTAGATTGGGGTCCTAACTCATTATTTGACCTAATTTGGGTTTCTGTGTAAAATGTCCAGTGAAATGTAGTAAAACCTAACATCTAACTTCATAATTAAATTCCTTAGGTCCAAATTAGGTTTGTACGAAAATTTGGACCAAAGGAGAGGTCATCTGGACCTACTTTGCAAAATAGTCCACCGAATTACATTGTGACCCCTAACTTTTGAAAACTCTTGCGCAGACCCCCCTATCTTCCTCTCCACTCTTACAATCAGGTCCCTCCACCATTAATGGGGAGAAATCATACTCCGACAAGGAATGGAGGGGGAGTACACCCTGATTCCTCAGACATCTCCTCCGAGATTTGGAAGGGAGATTCTCTAAGGAATTCCCTTCCATTAGAGCATGATTTCAATCTCTGATTTGCACCCAATCTCTCATGCGAAGGCTCGATAGATTTGGGTATCTAACGGATTCCTTCTCCGGTGAGGACTCTTGTGCTTGGAAGCATGTCTTCCAAGCACAAGAGCCCCTGCCAGCATCTATAAAAGGATCCTCAACCCCGGCCGCATCTCTTCAGCTCGACTTGGCCAGAGATCCACCCCAATCTCATCTTCTTCTCCGGTCAGGAATTCCAGCGAACTCCGGAGAGCCTCCCTCTGCTTTCTTGTCACTCTACCACACTACTAGTGGCAGAGTTTCCCTCACCATCTTCCTCTGTGTCACGCAACACCCACGTGCGCACCTCTAGACCCTTCGTCATCGTAGCTCTCCCTCCCCTCGACATCGTCTTCTCCGACTACAGTAGGTACAACCAATAGCCACCTCTCCCCCTTCGTCCACTTAGTTAGGTTAGAATTACTCCTCTCTATCCCCTTTTAGATTCCCCTCTCTCTATTTTTCCCTTTCGACCCTTGCAACAACTGTCCACCGCCATCTTCTCCATCTCCGGCCGCCCATCGGCGAGGTGCCTCCACTGCTCCACACCTCCACGTGCCTCACCAGATACCTCACTACCTCTGCCATAGTTCACTAGTCACCTTACGCCCATCCATCTACCACCATCACCTCCCTAAACATCCCCCGGCCAAACCCATAAGTACGGCCACAGGGTGACCTAGGCACGCATACCTAGGATGCCCCGCGGCCTGCCACCCACCGTCCCACCTTCGCCATTACACGACAAAGCTCTTCAGGTGTTTTAATGTGGCTGACAAGCCGTATTAAGTGAAATGCAGGTCGACCCCCCTTCCACCATTAACGCTGAAGCAAGAAGGTTGCAAGGTCGCTCTAGGCCGCATCCACCCAGGTGTTGCGCTCCAGGACGTGCAGATTGGTCTTGCGCATCCACACAGCTAGGCAATTGGCTAGAGAGCAACTGCAGCTATGGCAATTGGAAGCGACACCCTGCTGGCACGTGAGCGAAGCGGGTGGGACACTTTAGTCCCACCTCGAAAATCTTTAATACAGGTATGTAGTATAAATTGAATTTGTGTTTAGTGATAGTTGCCTCAAATCACATAGGGGTGAGGTCCCTCACCCTCATGCCTCATCCGTGACCTTCCCCCGCGGACCTAGCACCCGACTCGTTTACCTAAACCTAGCACTCGTCGCGCATCACACCTACGCCAGTGTGCCTGGACCCAGGTGCGCGATACCGGACCTGATTGCCTAGCTCTAGGAGAGCGTACTGAAGAGAGAAATAGAGAGAGAGAAATGCAGGAAGGGTAGAAGGTAGGTTTTGCTGCATGGCGTTGTGCAGGGAACAAGAAGAGAAGAAGGAGGAGGAAGGCATAGTTGTGCAGAGGGAAGGAAGGATACTTAGCCGCAGAAAGGAAGAAGGAAAGAAGGCCAAAGACAAGAAGAAAAAGAGGAGAGCTAAGGAAAAGGCTGAAGAAGGAAATCAAGGGAAGGAAGGAAAAGGAAGAAGAAGAAAGGCAAAAGCCAAGGGAAGGAGCAGCATTGTAGCAGATGTGCAGCTGAAGAAGAAGGAAGAGAAGTAAAAGAAGAACAAGACAGAGGAACAAAAGAAAGAGCAAAACTAAAGAGACGAAGAAAAGTGAAGAAGAAAGAAAGCAGAAATGAGAAGACTCAAGAAGGAGAAGGAAAGAAGTTCTTAAAAGGAAATATCTTTTTAAGATGTCTGAATCTATAATCAGATGTCCAATTTTTTTATTTTTGTTATAATTGATTCTTAAATTCTTGCATTTATATTATGAATTAAGTTTTGAGTAACTCTAAGTGTTCAATTACATTATTGAGATTAGTGAATAAATTCCATTTACTCCCTGTGTTCGACCTCGGATACTTAGGTTTTTGAGTAATAAATTCTTATTTGTTATCAACACTTGGTCACCTATACTACAACGCGATTGACTTATACTCATTTAAAAAGCCCGACAAAGCGTTATAACATTTTGGCATCGTTGCCGGGGAGCAACGCACAATGTATCACTAATCTCTACAATCATTTTGACTATATTGAACACTAACTTGCCCTATTTATTTTATTGTGACCCTGCTAGGTGTTTCAAGAGAAGAAATCTCTCATGCAAGTCAACCTCTCCAGGGTAGGTAACCTCTCTACTTCTCTAAAATCCATCGCCTAACCCTTGAAAGACACAAGGAAGAAACCAAGTTAGGAGTCAATTGCCTTCTTTTTATAGTAATTACCATATTTAACACAAAGGTTTCCTGATTTTGTGAAAATTTTTAGAAACTTATTGAAGTGGAAGCGATTTCTTAGAGATCCTATTTGACAAAATTCCTGTGCCTAATAGAAATCACGCTTAATCATTGCGAACAACACACTTCTTGTTTTTGAGTCCAAAGAGAATTTTTGTGAAAAAGAGGATTGGAAATAGAACTAAATTAGGGTTTCAATAGTAGGGTTTTGAGCGTGATTTCATTCTCTGATTGGCACCCAATCTCTCGTGTGAAGGCTCAAGAGATTTGGGTATCCAACGGATTCCTTCTCCGGCAACGACTCTCTTGCTTGGAAGCTTGTCTTCCATTTTCAAGAGCCCCTGTTAGCATCTATAAAAGGATCCTCAACCTCGGTCGCATCTCTTCAGCTCGACATGGCCAGCGATCCACCCCAATTTCATCTTCTTGTCCTTTGGTCAGGAAGTCTAGCAAGCTCCGGTGAGCCTCCCTCCTCTTTCTCGTCACTCTGCCACACTACTAGTGGCAGAGTTGCCCTCACCATCTTCCTCCATGTTGTGTAACACCTGCGCGTGCACCTCTAGACCCCTCGTCATCGCCGCTCTCCCTCCCGTGGACACCGACTTCTCCAGCGATAGCAGGTAAAGCCAATAGCCACCTCTCCCCCTTTGCCCACTTACTTAGGTTAGAATTACTCCTCTCTATCCCCTCTTCAATTCCCCTTTCTCGATTTTCCCTTTTGACCCCTCACAGCCACTGTCCACCGCCATCTTCTCCATCTCCGGCTGCCCACCGATGCGGTGCCTCCACAGCTCCACACGCCTTGCCAGATACCTCACTACCTCTGCCACAGTCCACTAATCAGCTTCCTCCCATCCATCGACCACCATCACCTCCTTAAATGTCCCTCGACCAAACCCATAAGCACGGCCACAGGGTGACCTAGGCACGCATGCCTAGGCCACCCCGCAGCCTGCCACCCACTGTCCTACCTTCGCCAAGACACGGTGAAGCTCCTCAGGTGTTTTAATGGGGCCGACAGGCCATATTAAGTGAAATGCAGGTTGACCCCCCTTCCGCCATTGATGCTGAAGCAAGAAGGTTGCAAGGTCGCTCCAAGCTGCATCCACCTAGGTGTTGCGCTTTAGGATGTGCGGATTGGTCTTGCGCATCCACGCAGCTAGGCAATTGGCTGGAGAGCAACTGCAGCTGTGGCAATTGAAGGTGACACCCTGCGGGTGCGTGAACGAAGCGAGTGGGACACTTTAGTCCCACCTCAGAAATCTTTAGTGCAGGTATGTAGTATAAATTGAATTTGTGTTTAGTTCTAGTTGCCTCAAATCACATAGGGGTGAGGTCCCTCGCCCTCACGCCTTGTCCGCGACCTTCCCCCGTGGACCTGGCACCCGACTCGTTTACCTAAACCTAGCACTCCTCATGCATCACACCCACGTCGGTGAGCCTGGACCCGGGCGCGCGATACCCGACCCGATTGCCCGACTCTGGGAGAGCATACTAAAGAGAGAAATAGAGAGAGAGACACGGGGAGGGTAGAGGGTAGGTTTTGCTATGTGGTGTTGTGCAAGGAAGAAGAAGAGAAGAAGGAAGAGGAAGGCGCAGTTGAGCAGAGGGAAGGAAGGTACTTAGCTGCAGAAAGGAAGAAGAAAGGAAGGCCAGAGAGAAGAAGAAAAAGAGGAGAGCTAAGGAAAAGGATGAAGAAGGAAATCAAGGCAAGGAAGGAAAAGGAAGAAGAAGAAAGGCAGAAGCCAAGGGAAGGAGTAGCACTGTAGCAGAGGTGTAGCTGAAGAAGAAAGAAGAAGCGAAGTAAAAGAACAAGACAGAGGAACATAAGAAAGAAGATAACTAAAGAGACGAAGAAGAAAAGTGAAGAAGAAAGAAAGCAGAAATGAGAAGACTCAAGAAGGAGAAGAAAATAAGTGCTTAAAAAGAAATATCTTTTTAAGACGTCTGATTCTATAATCAGACATCCAATTTTTCTATTTTTGATATAATTGATTCTTAAAGTCTTGCATTTATATTCTAAATTAAGTTTTGATTAACTCTAAGTGTTCAATTACATTATTGAGATTATTGAATAAATTCCATTTGCTCCCTGTGTTCAACCTCGGGTACTTAGGTTTTCGAGTAATAAATTCTTATTTGTTATCAATGCTTGGTCACCTATACTACAACGCGACTGACTTATACTCATCTAAAAAGCCCGACAAAGCGTTATAAGAATACACACGTAGCGTGCCTCACTTCTCTCTTAGCACGTGCACACACTCAGCCTCTGTGCCACACCGCCCAGTGCCTCTGCGCCTCACTTACCCATGCGCAGCACACCCTTCTTCTCGCACACATGCAATGCACCTCACCCCACTTCGTACTACTACTCTCTCAATCACACACACACAGACAAACACACATACACACACACTCACACAGACACATACATTCACTCTCACATTGACATAGACACATGCACATACATATATATATTCATACACATACACATATATCCATTCACACCACGCACACGATTCCTATTTCCCGCGCATTTTATTGCATGTGTATGTGCACAAGTTGCATGCACATACACGATAACCCGCACACATCAAGCATTCAAACACACACATGCACACACATCCATTCCATACCCTACACTTGGTGCATCATTAGTTTTGATCTTGTCTTTCTAGACATTGGTCGAACTAATACCATGCCACATAAAATTGAACCATAGATTAAATCCCCCCCATCACTATATTATATAGCTATATTCATATATATATATACATAGATAGATGTATCTTATACACACACATATACATATAAATAAGCTAAGTATTTTAATTTATTTTGATTGCAACAATTTCTCTTTTGTGCTATTGTTATCTATTATTGGATAAGTAAGAAAATACCAAAAAAGTTATAAAAGAGAAACGATAACTTTTGAATCATAGGACTCCATCCTCACGTGTAGCGAGAGTATTTGGACTCAAGTTGGTGTGTCACCAAGGACTTATTTTGTGGGAGTGTCTCAAGAATAAAGTTATCACAGAAAAGATCTAAAACCAAAGAAAAAACTAAAAAGCTAATAAGGGAATGGAAATGATACGATTTTAGGATTTTCATAGAAATGAAGAATCTTAAACTTGCCTCCCTGAGTTCTACCCTCGGATAAAAGTGACTACTTAAAATCTAATTTAGCCCAGGTTAAATAGATTTCAAAAATCTTTGTAGGATCACTTATAGTTAACCACTTCCACTATACTCATTTTCACACTAATATCACCTAATTAAGTAACACTACTTTCAATTTGACATAAGTTTTCCGGCACCAATGTTGGGTAGGCTCTATTCAGGTTTGATTTCTACTCTTTTCATTTAGCGTTATTCTTCTTTCCACCCATCTCTTCACGAGTATTTGTTGTTTGCTTTTGCGCAGGTGAACCTATTGTGAGGGAGAAGACATGTAGAGGAAGTCAAAGATGTAGATGAGTCCAAGGCAGGAGCGCGAGAGTGAAGTCAACGGTGTCGCTTGGAGCTTTGTACATGTTGCTAAGGAGGTAGGTGTCCTTGTCTCTTAGCAAACTTAGGTTCTCTTGTCACCATAAATTTCATTAAAAAGATAAAAAAATACAAAAATAAGAAAACCTATAAAAAAAGGAGAGCTTCTTCTTGGGATTTCTTAGGTTGAGTGGATTAAAGTCCACTGATTGATTGTTTTTATCACATCCACCACCCTTGATTTCCCATAGACCTGTGCATGTAAAATCCAAGAATCTCGATTCTTTGATTTTTCACGACGTGCAATCTCATTATGGCGAATTAAAATCAAGTTCTTGTTATACATCTTTTTGCCTCATTATTCATATTTGGGATCACATTATTTTGGTTGGGGAGTCTTTGAATCAAGTTTACTCCAACCACACCACAACCTCATATTTGGCCTCTGATTTGATCCTGGATTTCCACCCTAAAAGTTTTCATTTCTCTTATTTTGGTGGTTGAGACTTGTGTGGATTCTACATTTTGGTGATTGGGAGCAATTGTATTGCATTGTTTGGCTCCCATTCACATTATATTAAAAGAGACATGTGCATCCACACTTACAAATATCCGTTTAGGGTCCCATTGCATTGTAGCATGCATTAACCAATCAATTTGAAGGAGGGTTGTTTGGGCATAAAAACATGTTTTTCAGAAAACCCGAAGATTGGTTGAAATGGTAATTCATTTGAATTTTAAAATCCATACTAATAAAGAGTGGAATTTTGAATGCCATTCACCAATTTGAATTTCAATTCAAGGAGATTTCCCCGTTGCATGCTTGATTTACACACTCTTCAATCAATGCACTTTGGCATTACCCCAACACAACACCCTTCACATTCCAAAGCAGTTGTATCCAAAGCCTTTTAATTAAAATTGGTAGTAGCTTGACCCTATTAAGGTTTGAAGGTCCAACTACCTACATGTAGTTCCTACGTGCTGATACAGGTTCTTGTAAGCTATCGAGTGTCTAAGATTAGGGCAAACAACCTTTCAATCTAGTTCAGTGGTTTCGCGATGCTCATATATGGTTCCGTAGGTGGAGAGTGTAGGTAAATTGGATCTTTAGGTCTAGGGTCACCTTTAGAGGTTAGGACCTTGATAGTTTTATTTGTCATCAAGTACACCTATTCAACGTCATTTCTCTCATCCCCTTCTCTCTTCTCATCTCCCCACTTCTTCTTCCGGTGGTGCATGTTTGGAAGGAGGTCACAAAACCCTAAACTTCTTGAATTGTATGATAATTCTAGGAGGGTAGAAACTGTGAATCGTCCTCCTGCTCCAAAAAGGTGGTTGCTCACCCACCCCCAAATCTCGAGGGGAATCAACCTCCTCCCCCTCCACCAGACCTGTTAACTTACCTCCAAGCTCATATGGCATTGTACACATAACACATTGAAGCTATCAGGGAAACCTTAAAGGAGATGCAAAATCCTCCCCATCAGGAGGAGCTAAGGTCTCTGAGCTCTTATCAAAATCCCACTGCAATACAGACCCAAAGCAGGTTCTTGTCCTCATGAGTGGGGATGATTTTGAATTGAAATTGAATGTCATTGGCCTAATCAATTTCTATTATAATAGACATGCCAGTGAAGACTATTTTCTTCACTTTAAGGATCTAACTTGATTTGCTAAAATAATTAAACCAAGAAATAATAGGTTAAATATTGTCCACACAAAAATGTTCCTATTTTCATTGCGGGACAAAGCTGTGCAATGGCTGTGCAAGATTGGAAGAGATGCACACAACATTTCTCAAGAAATTCTTCCTAATTGGGTGCACTAATGCGCTTCGTCATGCCATCACTTCTTTTGTGCAACAAAACAGTGAATAATTTCATGAAGCCTGGGAGAAATATAATGACTAATTGTGAGCTTTCGCTTGTAGAAAAATTTTGTCATCGCAGTAGTGGAAATTGTGGTGGAAAATCCTGAACAAAAATATATATCAATGAAAACTAATCACGGTGGATTAGGTCATATCCACAGGGAGGAACAAGGCCAATAGATCTACCAATATTTTCAGTGCATTATTTGGACACTTTATGCGAGGCTAATATGATGCAAACTAAATTTATCACTAAGTTGTAGCATCGAATGAGATGAAGAGTGGCTTGATTTAGCATTAACATGAAGTGTAGACAATCAGGAGGGTCTGAGAAGCAATTACCCATAATATAAAATAATATCTCAAAATTTGCTCTTCTTCAATTACTCCTCATTTAAACTAATTCACCTCCTCCTATAGCAGAACAGGGGAGGTGAATCTTCTTGGTTGTGCGCTAGGTTGGAGGGATGACTAGAGGTGCGGCTCGTCGGAGGAGAGGAGTGGCCTAGTGGTGGTGCTATGGCACGCAGTGGCTAGAGCTATCGCTAATGAGGAGGAGTGGCTGTGGTGGTGTTTTGTTCCTACTGATGAAGCACACAGTTGGTATGACTAAAGGTGTAGGCATACACGTGGTTTTGAGGCGAGGTCAATGGCATCGATGGTGCGGAGGATGGTGGCTAGACGAGGTGGCTGGGCAGAGAGACCTAGGATCGGCGATGCATTCCTCTTGGACAAGAAGAACAGTGCATGGGGAGGAGTTGTTGTAGCCGCGAGGACATGCGCAGGGCCTAGGTGCGGTGGCTACATGCGTCGGCTGTTGGCGTAAGGGCTGTTGCGGTGGCGCGAGGACATGCCGCATGCTAGGGTAGTTGGCATGGCGGTGGTTGGTGGGCCCGGAGGTGTGCTGCATGCTATTGGTTGCGTGGAGGCTTGGGCGTGCATGTGCACATGAGGTGGTGTACGTGGGTAGTGGTGTGTGCAAGCAGTTGTTGGTGGTGCTGTTGTGGTTGGGTCTCACATGGAGGAGAGGTGGTGGTAGCCACATGCACTACTGTGGTCGGTCAGCGCTGGTGGAGTTGCTCGCGGTGGCCATCAAGTAGGGGATGCTGCGATGGCTGGTTGCTCTCATGGGAGAGCACATGGTGGTAGAGTTGTTTATGGCACACAGTGGAGGAGAGGTTCTCCTAATTATTGGACGAAGAAGATGATGGATGCACAGCAGTGCCCTTCCTGCCAAAGCGTAGGTGTGTGCAAAGGAGGCTCGCAGTTGGGACAAGCTCTCTCTAGAGCCTTGGAGGTGGTGAGGAGAAGAAAGGAAGAGATGAAGAAGAATAGGAGGGGTAGGGGTCATTTATAGTGGAGAAAAGGATCAATTTTGTATACAGGACATTTAGTGACAGTCATAAACGTCGTTGACGATCCACCGCAAATGTCGCTGAAGATAGCCTTGTGCCCACGCTGCCGCTGCACTGGTACGTGCACACGCGAGCTAAGTACCCACTGCGCCTCGCACTGTACTGTGCCCATGTGCGCACGCTGCCTTCCGTGCAGTGCCTTCTACTGTGCTATGCATGCATGCCTCTGAATGCACATGTGTGCCCACACTGCAGTGCTCATGCAGTGGTGCGTGCGTGCACATGGGTGGCCTGGGTTGTGCTACATGGTGCGATCTAGGTTGTCCATCTTCTTTCCTTTGTTGGAGCTGCTATAGAGGTTGAATTGAGTCGATTTTCGCACCGTTGGGCTACGATCATCGACCCAATTCCATCCATGTGGTTGGATTTGTCATTTGAAGCTCCAAATTGCGTCACCTAGTCCCTCGGCCATTGATCTTCCTCGGATTGCATATGGTTCTACGGGACTCTGATCAAGGCAATTTCAGAGGCATTGGAATTTGATCGTCGTATCGATTAGATCTGTTTGATTAGATTGTCAATTCGAGGCTCCAAATTAAATTTCCTTCTCTCTTAGCCATAAAAGGACGCAATTAATCTAAAATATACACAAACTACTATAATTGTAGAATGATGCATGCTTTTAAATATTTATAGTTTGGAATGCATATCTAAGCCTAGAGACATGCATAAATAGGTATTTTAACCTAAATGGATGTGTCTGCATCATGCCCCCATGACTATCTTTTGCTAGCCCTAGCAAAATTAAACTATATGCTATGTATAAAAGTGGAATTAGGGCTCGATCGCTTAAGGCATTCGTTGTTTATTAATAAAAGGAAATTTTGACTAAGGGCCTAAACTATGAAAACTCAACAGTATTCGAGTGTTTGCCAAAATGTAGACAACCCAAGTCCTCGCCTTATATGAAAAGGGAAGATAATTTTTTTTTCTTTTTCTAATTTTTTTTTTTGGACTTTTGGAGTTTGGGAGTTTCGGGGTAACCTTTTATAGTTACTCGACTCACCCAAGACTCGAAAAGGACTCTAAGTTCTAAGCATCTTGTGAAAGGGTGATAGACTCACTAAGTAGCTGTTAAAATGGACTTCAGGTTTGTACGACCTTAGGTGACCTTGAGAGTTTTGCCTAAAGGTTTATCTTTCTGATTGGTAGCTTTCTCCCTACCTTTTTTTACTTTTTTACGGGGTCAACATAAGGGCCAACCCAACGTATATCTCCCTAGTTTATTCTACTTCCCCACTTCTTCCCTAAGTGTTTTGGGAATTATTTATGCATTTTTGTGAGCTAGGCTTTTGACAAGCTATTACCCATGGCAACTTGCCAGCTATACTCATGCGGTGAAGTTGGTTTATTTTTCTATTTTTATTTTTTCTCCTTTTTCTATTTTTCTATTTGTTTTCTTTTTCTAAGTAGGTGGCTTTCTTGATCAAAGATTTACCTAAAAGTAGTAAAATGAGTATGGATATGTAGCTGGGCTTTGGACAACTGGCCAATGGGCTGTCACCCATGACAATTTGCCAACCATACTACCCTAGAAAGTTCACTAGCTACCTAATTTCCATAAAAATCGCTGAAAAGTGAGTCAGTGCAAATAGTGTGTAGATGCTCAAACTTAAAGTCCCCTCAAATCAGAGGGCGAGTTGATAAGTCGTGTATTTATCACCCCAATTTATTTACCAAATTAAAATAAAATTACTTGGCGAGGACTCGAGACTAAGTCCACATTCGAGTGGACACCCAGGCTAATTAAGCTCGAAGACCTGAAGAGTCTAAGTATTTAGGTTCTATCGTATCATTTCCTAAAGTTAATAACTTCCAAATGACTAAGTTCTCTTCTGCTAATTTCTTTCTTCTTTGTTTTTTTAAGAAAATAAAAATAAAAGAATTTCCATGGAGTTAACAAAATGATTTCAGGAATTAACCCCATGCCTAAATGATGCAATGTCCTCATTGTAAAAACAAAGACATGAAAAGGGCGTAGTAAATAGAATATCACCTGAATTTCATGAAAATCTGATAAACTCTGTAGAGATAATAGAGTACACACATGGGCTTAGTTTAATGCCTTTAGCGAGGCATAAAATACATATAAGGAAGAAATGGAGAATTCACAAGTGAAGGTTAGAATTAAAATCAAAAGATTAATCCTTAGACTCACCAACAGAAGATGTCCATAGATGTGGACCAAGTTGTGGTGCTAACCCATGCCCCAGGGTTGACTAGTTCTAAGGTTCTGGATTAAAATCACCTAGAATCGAAGATGATTGATCTTGCGGGGTCAGGCCTGCAGTTTGGTGGTGTGCAACCCAAAACTAAAGTGTCGGACAAAAGGTAGATTTGATCCACTAGGTTCAGGTGTCCACTTAAAGTTTAGCTCAGAAAGATAGTCAGTTATTCCAAGCTTGGGTTGCACATCAAAGATATCATAAGGGTCTTGGTAGAAAGTAGGTGGTTTTAGGTCAACAGGAACCCATAAATCCAAAATTGTGTTTCCCTCTGAGTTAGCCTTCCAGATTTTCGTTGCCAAATTCCTATCCTCTAAAATCAATGTTTTTGGGACCTCCAAATCGTTGTACACCCCATCTAAAGTATCCAAGTCCAATAGTTGTGGCTGAATCAAGATTGGGCATAATGATCCCAAAAGTATGATCATTTATCTCTTTAGGGTGCAGTTGAGGAAAGGGGCCACTGATTGAATCATCTAGAAAATGAGAATTCAGATCCTCCAAGTTAGCCCCAACATGATCATAATCTTCAATAATCGGGCTATCAAATGGTTCGTCATACTTGAGCCTGTTTGTCTCACTAAAATTGTTCTCCTTAACTTCAAGTGAGACATCACCTATAGATTATTCACCCTCAGAGTCAAAGAATTCTTGATCCTCATTTACATATGTCTGAAAATCGCATGTCATTTCCTGGTCCATAGAGACATTTTTCCTCGCTCTCTGGCTTGGGGATCATGGGTGAAGCAATCGGTTCATCCTGAATCGATTGCTCTAGACCAACATAGTCATCTGCAGTCTCAAAATATGTATCCCCTCCAATAGGCACTTGAGCGGGTTCAAACATTGGCTCTCCTAAAGGGGGTTCATCTTGAGAATCATCCCAATATTGGACTAGGGCAACCGCAAATTTCATCCTCAATATTGATAATTTCCCAACTAGAAACTCACCCGGGCCCCTCTCTAACATCTTGGAGAAAATCCAATAAGGAGCCATTAAGCTCATTAATCATTTTGATCATAGGCTCTAATGCTTCAGTGCATGGTGTTGGCTGAGATTCTAAAGATTGTATACTGTTCCTTATGTTAGCTAGCACCCTATCCTGGACCTGGTTCACCTAAACCAAATGGTTCGGTTCAGGGTTGGGTGGGTTTGGGTTCAATCAAGGAGAGTCAAGATATTGAGGTTCTTGGGTCCCTCCTCGATAGTAGGATTCCTTGGGTTGTTCAAAGAATGGTGGTGACCTATATTCAACATACTCTTGGGGAGGGTGGGTGTTATAGTCAACATATTCTTCTTGATTGTAGATTAGGTTAGGTTGATCATCAAAGGGTGAAGATCTATAATCATTATAGCTCTGAGAAGGATATTAATCATAATCTTGTTGTCCAGGGTTAGGCCCTGGACACTGAGATCCAGATTCATATCCCCAATCAAAGTTATCCCAGCTAGGAGATGGATAATCATAAGTCGAGTCGGGATAGTAATCATCTTCAAGATACGTGTTGGTAGGAGGGTAGGATTGGAAATGTGTGAAAGATGTGGAAGGATACATTATGGAGTATAAGGGAAAATAGAATAGAGAAAGGTGTCCTGCAGTACAATCAACTAAACCTGTCCTTATGTGGGTAGCCTAAAGACCTACAGACTCCCAATACCTATCTTGAGATGGCAGAAATGATTTGGTCTACTTCTATCCGGTCAATCCAACCAGTTAGAGGGAGGGGCTAGGGAGAAGGTTCTTCCTTTGGCTTGTGCCTCCAGTTCCTTTGATACCCCCCAATTGCAGTCGTTTGACGCTACTCCCCTAGCTAGACATCAAATGGACCAGTAGAAGCAGATTAATCGAAAAAAATCTCAATTTGAGTCCTGAAGAGAGAATTAATCCTTAAGGCCAATGTTTACTCAGTTTTAATTAGGCTTGGGATGATTGTGCTCTTGGAATGTGATCGACCCCTTAGATGGGTTATGCCCTTAATGATCAGTTCAAATGTGTGTGCGTTCACAACCAGGGTTTGCAAACAAGGTTTTTTGATGATGCATCTTTAGGGTTTAACCTTGTTTAGTAGCCTTTAGGGTTTAACCTTGTTTAGTAGCCTTTAGGGTTTAATCTTAGGTGTATTCAATCAAGTTTAGGAGAACACTCCAAGTTTTGCAAGCACTGGTGGTGATATATTCCTTTAGAAATGAAAAAAATAATGTGGAGTCCCTGGTTCAGCCCTAAAAATCAGCCCTAAGTGGCAAGCTACTTGATGAATCGCTTTTATCTTAAGTGGTGTGGCCTAAACAACTCAATTAATTGGCCTGTTACACCACTTGATTAAGGCACACAAAATGCTTAACCTATTCAAATTTTCTACTCACTTATTTGTGTATTGAGTTAAGGTGTACTAGATCCACAGGTCAGATTCCGGTTAAGTGGTAGAATCGATGTAAAGTGGTGCACCTTAAGTCGAGACTTGTGGGTGTTAATGTGTGTTTCTTTCAGTAAATCCCACAAGAGAAGAGTATTTTTTTTTTTTTTGGTCTTTTATATATGCGTGGGTGAGATGAGTGGAGGTGGCAAACAAGACAAATAATTTCTATCCTAGGGTTCGTGAAAACTCCTAAGTAGATTAGGTCTTGAATATTAAGGTGGTGAAATAAAATCTAGTGGGTGGGGAAGTGGGGGAAAACTTATAGAAATCTCTACCTGCACTTTACTCCAATCTACTGCCTTTAGCTCCTTGATCAAGTTCCTGTAAGACAGTGAATCGAAGAATAAAGATAGGTTAGAAAAATGTGTAAGTATTCAAGGCATAGATAGCATAAAAGATGAGCATGTTGTAATATAGCGTGAAATATATCTCGAGCAAATAAATTAACAAAACTAGTGAGTCATGGTTGATCACAAGGAGGCAGGAAGCACTTTTGATTTCATGCATTTGTTCTAAATATAATTACTAAATGGAATAGACAAAATATCGTAGTATATATATCAATCAGAGAGTTTGAACATGAATTGCATACATCTAACTAAACATATTCTAACATAAACATAAACTACTTATGTAACAGAACAAGGGCACCACGAGTGGTTCATGGTGGCCTTTTGGAGAGGTTGGGAAGAGTAGCAACGATCCGTCGGGGTGGCTCAACAGATGCTTCAGACGGAGATGTAGAGATGGACGTAGAGAAGACAGGAAGAAGAAGAAGCGAGAGGAGTTGTAGAAGGGGGAAGAAGAAAATATGGAATGGTTTTCAAAGGGGACCCTTAGGCCTCTTTTTATAGCTTTTGTAAAGGGCAATTGGGGCATTGGAGCCCTTAATTCCATGCAAAGGCTTCAGATTAATTAGATTCGTTGATCGGGAGATCAACGGTCCTGATTAAGACTTCCAAATCCTTTTCCATCCATGGTTTAATCTAGTGATGACATGTGGCGCAATGTGCACCCTTGGATCTGGATCTGACAGCCTCCACTCACCCGCCACTCATCCCTTCGTCCACACACCTGCCGCTCTACCTCAATTTGCACCTCAAATCCTAAACCTTCTCTCGATCGGACGACATAAAAAGCTTGCACCATGCCCAACCGACTCGTAAGGTGTGCGTCATCACGAGCATCTTCATCTGATGCTCTTGCGCCTGCCACACGTTTGCTGCTCCACCGCCCGATGAAGATCCTACGGTTGAATTCCATCCGTGCATGGCTGACTCCCACATCATGACTCGAACCCACATTGCGTGTTGGTTGTTAAGCACGCTCTCTTATGTGCTACGCACGTGGATTGTTACGATTTACATCTCATGTGTAGCTGCCCTCGCTCGTTGGATGGAAATCCAACGGTCGAGATCTCACCCTCACTTGATGAAGCGGTAGGAGCTGAGAGACATGGTTGCATCGCTGTTATTGGATGACGATCTAATAGCCCACGGCTTTCCTTCCAAGATTGGGGCGTGCTGAGGGGCAGCTGCGATGGTTCCACATGGCACCTTTGTGGCCATCCATCTTCTTCTCCATGTATCTGATGATGTAGGCCACTAATTGAGTTGATTTCTGCACCGTTGGCCTGCAAACATCAATTCGGATCCATCCGTGCGGTTGGATTTGTCATCTGAGGTTTGGATATTGATGAGCCCATATTTATGGGCTAATTAGTTACTTAAATGCCTAGGAATTAGATTAATATTGGCATATAAATTGCATAAAATATGATGTAAATAGATTAGTCTAGGTATTTATTTATTTACATATTCCATGATTGCATTCATACTTAGAATTCATTTAGAATAGCATGCATTAGAATAGTTAATCTTTTAGGTTGCACTACATGTATTATTTTATTTCACATTTCTTTTAAGAGTTTGCACATAAATAACCCCGTCTTTATTTTCTTTATTTGTTTCTTCTCTAACGGCTGCATGCAGGAGAGTGTGTGAGCAAAATGCACAGGCAAAAATCATGGATCTCTGTTCCCACGATCTGCGTCGCTTCTTCTTCAACTAATGCCTGCCTACGCCTACACTCCTCTTACAGCATAAAAGAAGGGTTCCTGCATCCTTAGCAGGGAGGCCACCACCATTCTGATCCACCACTACACAGAGCGTTAGAGCTTTTCCATTCCACCAACACCGGCCTCCTACAGTGAGCGCAAGTCCACACCACCGCGGGCAGGCAGGGTGACAGACCGCCGCGCCATCAGTGGCTTGTGCAACTTACTGCAAGTGTGTGCCTGAAGGCCACGCAACCACCGCCAGCAACCAACTTCAGTTCCTCGTCTCCACGCCAGTAAGACGTCTGGGAGTGATCTCAGACGTCTGACTTCCCATATCTTTTTTCATCTTCTTCTTATTTCTTATTGCTTTGTTTCCCCTCCACTTCCACAAAACCATTTACCATCCACACAAACAACAGCTGCCACTTGCGGCCGAGCCCTCCACGCACCCGTGCGGCCAACACGCCTCTAGCCAGCACTCCTGTAGCATGCAACAGCAGCTGCTGCAAGCTTCGCCTGCGAACCGCCTCCTCCAGCACACCACCTGCAGTTGCACGCTGCACCAGACCCCCACGTGCGCCTGCAGCTCACGCACCCCTCCGCACGCGTGTGCAGCCTGTAGCACCCGCCCCTTCAGCACACGTCGCCTCTGCTCCCCTCTGCACGTCAGCACCTTCGCATGCCCCTTTAGTGCCTTGCCGACCCCCATAGCGCCTTCTTCTGCAGCCGCGTGCGTCATCTGCATGCCCCTGCGCATAGCAGCAGGTGTTCCTTCCCCTCCGCGTGTGCCTGCCTCCAGCGCCCCCTCGTGCGGTCTGCAGCACCCACGCGCGCCTGCAGCACCCGCGCGGGCCTCCGTCCCTCCGACAAGCACAGCTAGCAGCAAGAGCCGCCGGAAACCACCCTTCACCGGAGCTTCATCTGGCTGACTCCGACCATCTCGCAACCTGCCACTGCCACCGCCGCAAAGCCCTCGCTCCAGCCAACTTAATCCCATAAGGGTTCCTCGATCGAACCTCTCTCCCGTGCATGAGGAGGAGAGAGGTAGAATCCTTTATTTTTGGTGCTATTAATATTTGCATTTCATACCATTGCCACAAAAATAACTTTTGATTTATTATTATTTTATTATGATGATTTTATGCAAAGAACCTCCTTTCTTGTAAATGCAAAATCAACATGTTAAATTCTTTTTATCTTGATTGAAAAGAGATTTTGGCTTGATTTCTTGACGAAATTAATAGTGAACATTGGTT
Organism: Thalassia testudinum; assembly: GCA_037157565.1. Lineage (NCBI taxonomy): Eukaryota > Viridiplantae > Streptophyta > Magnoliopsida > Alismatales > Hydrocharitaceae > Thalassia > Thalassia testudinum. The sequence continues at coordinate 214,920,048 of JAZHRO010000024.1, forward strand.
TTTGATCCTAGCGAGTTTAAATAGGCCATTTCCTCCCTGTGGATACGACCTACTCCTAGTTGAGTGGTTATTTTAATTGTTGATTAGACAATTTTTTCACCACTTACATACTGCAACAATGCGTTATTTCATTTGCGAAACTTAATCGAAAGTAGAAAATCATCTCGTCAAATGGCACCGTTGTCGGGGAAGCAACAAGCTTGTTAAACTCTCATTGATCTATTTATTTGTTCACATTTTAATGGAGGCATATTTAACCTGTTTTATTTGATTTGGTGCGAGGTACGCATATTACACATGGGTTGTTGCATCGGCCACATGGGTTGTTGCATCGGCCTCAGCAATGCCATGGTGGACCTTGTTTCCACTACTTGGAGGAGGAACTAAGCTTCACATCTTGGTGGATCTTGCGGCCACCTTTGAGATCATCACAGGAGCTTGTGGGTTTTGACCCACATGCATAGAAACGCATGGAGGACCATCTAGGAGGATCTTCCTCTTAACTTTTGATTTAGCATTTAGAGTAGACTCTTTAGGTTTAGTTTAGTTGTTTCTTTTCTCACCATTGTTCTGGGGTATAGTTTTAGGGGCTTGTTCCCTGATTTTGTTAGGCCTGTGTGGGTAATTTTTAGGAGTCTGTTCCCTTTTTCTTCAGATTTAGGTTTTTACTTTCTTTTGTGGTTTGATTTTATTTTGATTGTGCATAAGTAGTTAAAAAAAAAAAAAAAAGAGCTACCTGCTAGAAGCTACCTGCCCTTAGGATGAATCATTCAGGTTTGTATGAGCAGCCTTTAGATTTATTTCTCTTCATTGCATGCATTCTCGCATCGTTGATTGTTGGAAGCAAGGTACGCATTCTCTTACTTTGCAATCATATTTAGATCATGCATTGCATTTTGAACTTAATTACACGACCACATAAGTTGTCTTGAAACGATTTAACATGTGGTCACATTCTCTGAAAAAGGACTAATCAAAGGAGGAACGTATAAAACCCAAGGAGTTGATTTGAGATATTGTGCTGTGGTTCAAAAAATTCAAATTTTTACAGTGAATGCACATGTGCATGACTGCGCACTAAGCACGCATTTAGACACTCCTAGGTTTTTCAGATGCTAGGAAAGAACTCTCCTATCATTGGATACTAAAGTTCATGAAACTTAAGCTCAAAGGTTTTGTAACTCCAAGGAGGGGGATACACTGTCACGGATTTTTGAGGGTAGTTAAGAAGCACCGTGAAAGCACAGCTTCAAAGGAAGGCTTAGACCTACTTGCATCCATTGATCTTTCATCCTTGGAGTACTTTACCATTTGAACTTTAGGGTAGAGTACCTAAGTTCCAATTAGGTCTTCAATAAGGCATTTCTTAGGTCAACAACAGGCACATAATTGTTTGGGCAATTTGTATTGTCATCTACAACTGGACTTAAATCTCAAAGGCCTTAATTGATTAAAGACATAAAAGTCCTTTGGAATTGTGTTTGTTTGTGTATGCTTGGTAGGCGATCTTTGAGGAGACAACTTGTGTTTAATTCAGAACCTGAAAGGATCCTTAGGAGAGCCAACCAAGAGAGAAAAGTGATGGCTGAGGAAAGAGAGAATAGAATTGTGGAAAACCAACGATCTTTGAGAGATTAGCTTGGGATCTTTTTGAGACTTTGAGCGAGAATTCTATCCATCTTAATTCTGCCTATTTGGATAGAAAACACACTCTTATGCAGCGAAAGATGGAGGTAAATGAGGCTAGGGATACCTAGAATTTGGCCTTTCATATTCAATTGTTGAACCAAAACATGGAAAGGCTTATGACAAACACTAGCCAACTCACACCAAATGCCTCTGCTTCCTAAGCTTCTGAATGCTCCATTTGCAATGGCAATATGCAAGCTACTGTGGATTGTCATTTGGCCTAACAATTCCCTGACCTTGTACAAGCGAACATGAATGCCGCCAAGGGTTCTGACCCAGACATCGTAATGACCCATTTTCAAACACTTATAACAAGGGATGGAGGAACCACCTCAATTTTTCATGGAGACAGGGGAATGTCTCTAATTCAGGGAATTACAGACCCCAACCCTTTCAGACTCAATAGTATAATCAACCTCCTATGACTTCCCAACCATCCAAGACTTTTGAGATGGATGAGCTTAAAGCTATGCTTAAAGCCATGCAGGAGAATCAAAGTATGATCATCCAATCTCATGACAAGGCAATCAATGAGATGAAATCACAAATTGGACACCTTGTCGAGGCCATGAGTAAAAGAGAGACTGGGAAGCTTCCAAGTTCATCTGAGGAGAACCCTAAAGGGAAAGGTGTTATGTTTAGGGAGCAAGCCCAGGCGGTGACTATTCTGAGGAGTGGGAAAGAAATTTCCAAACCTGATGCTCCTATAGTCCCACCTTCTGAAAAACCATCTACTCCAACTTTCGACCTCACTAGAGAAGAGAAGCCTAACTCTTCTTCGCTTGAAATCACCTCACTGGAAAAGGTTGTCCCCGTTCCCCCTCTTACCCGACATGACAACCCTTCCACCCAGAGATTTAGAGTGCCCTTTCCAAAGCGCTTATCTAACTTTAGGCAGACTTCTGCTGGCTCATCTGGAGCCAAAGATAGGATGGATGAAATAATAGAGACTTTCAAACAAGTGCAAATTAATATGCCCTTGCTTGAAGCTATCAGGCAGATTCCATCCTATGCCCACTTTCTTAAGGACCTGTGCATGAAAAAGCGGCAATCAAGGAAACAGGCCCAATCAAAGGTTGTCCTACCTGATTCTGTTAGCTCAATTATACAACATGGGACTCCCCCGAAACTTAAGGACCCAGGAGCCCCATACATCTCAGTGGTCCTTCGCGACTTACAAATAGATGAGGCTCTGCTTGATCTAGGTGCGGGGGTGAACATCCTTCCGAGCTTATATGAACCTGGAGGAGGCAATCTGAAGCCTTCCCTTGTAATCCTCCAAGTTGCAAACCATTCTTTGAAGACACCATAGGGCCTGTTGGAAGATGTCCTCATGAGAGTGGAGGATTTCTTTTTCCCTGTTGACTTTCTAGTTCTAGACACTAACCCTACCAACAACCCAAATTAGCCCTTCATCATATTGGGCTACCCTTTTCTTGTGACTTCTAATGCTTCAATTAATTGTCACACTGGGGTGTTAAAAATGGGCTTTGGGAATAGGAAAATTCAGTTGAATGTGTTCGATGCTTATAAATAAGCTGGATTTGAGGATTGTTCCCAAGTTGAGGTGGTAGATGATCTGATTGAAGAGACAACTCTGACAATTTTATGTAATGACCCCCTTCAGCATGTCATGTTAAATGAGCATTCCCATCTCTTGGAGGAATGTGAAGGGGATGTGCTAGAACTTAAAGGAATTGCTTGGAGTTTCTACTGAGTCTCTTTCTCCATCATGTCTGCCTAAGGTAGATTTGCTACTTGAGATGGGGACTTTTATTATGAAACCCTCAACCATACAAGCCCCCAACCTTGAACTGAAACCCCTCCCTGACTCTCTCAAGTATGTATTCCTTGGGCCAAATGATGCGCTCCCTGTAATCATCTCATCTGCACTATCTGAAGTGCAAGAGGGAGCCTTGTTAGACTGCTTATCAAGGCACAAGGAAGCCATAGCTTGGACGATTGCTGATATTAAGGGTATAGACTCTATGCTTTGCATGTATCACATTTATACTGATGATTCCATCAAACCCTTTCGAGACATGTGGAGATGTCTTAACCCCAACATGAGGGAAGTGGTTAAAAAGGAGATTCTGAAGTGGTTGGACACTGGGATCATTTATCCTATCGCAGATAGCAAATGGATTACTCTAATACATGTGGTGCCAAAGAAGGCAGGCTTCACGGTAGAAACCAATGACCAGGGTGAACAAGTGGTGACCAGACCCTCAACAGGTTGGAGGGCCTGCATTGTGTACCGCAAACTGAACACCGCTACCCAGAAGGATCACTTTCCCTTGCCCTTTATTGATCAGATCCTTGTGAGATTGGCAGGGAACAAGTATTTCTAGTTTATAGATGGCTATTCTGGGTACAACCAGGTTGCAGCCTTCGTTGATGATCAGGGTAAGATAACTTTCACTAGTCCTTACGGCACTTTTGCATTCAGGCATATGCCGTTTGGATTATGTAATGCAGCTGCAACTTTCCAGTGGTGTATGATGTCCATTTTCTAGGACATGATTGATGAGTGCATCAAGGTTTTTATGGATGACTTCTCAATTTATGGCTCGTCTTTTGACCAATGTCTCCTGCACTTAGAGAATGTGCTGAAGAGATGTAAGGAGACTGGTTTAGTCCTCAGCTGGGAGAAAAGCCACTCCATGGTATAGAAAGGCATTGTACGTGGGCATGTTGTGTCTAAAAGGGGCTTGGAAGTGGATAAGTTTAAAGTTGATTCTATTTCCAAACTTCCATTGCCCACGAATGTCAAATAGATTAGATCCTTTCTGGGCCATGCAGGTTTTTATAGGTGATTCATTAAGAATTTCAGCAAAATTTCTAGGCCACTTTGCGACTTATTCGCGTAAGAATCTTCCTTCGATTTTGATTCAAAGTGTGCTGAGGCTTTTCATACGCTGAAGGAGGCCTTGACCTCTGCGCCTATTCTCCGAGCTCCTGACTGGAAACTCCCATTTGAGCTGATGTGTAATGCTTCAAATTATGCAGTGGGAGCTATTCTTGGATAGAGGGTTGAAGGAAAACCACATGTGCTACATTATGCTAGCAAGACTTTAACTAAACGACAGCAAAACTACACAGTCACTGAAAAGGAATTACTTGCTATAGTTTTTGCTTTGCAGAAGTTTAGGTCTTACCTTCTTGGATCCAAGGTGGTCATTTTTATTGATCACGCAGTAGTGAAACATCTCATTGCCAAGAAAGATTCTAAGCCATGTTTAATTAGATGGATTCTACACCTTCAAGAGTTTGACTTGGAGATTCGTGAAAAGAAAGGACTGGAAAATGTAGTGGCTGACCACCTATCTCACCTTCCCATTGATGACTGTCAATCTAGAGACATCAGCGAGACATTTCCCGATGAAACCCTTATGGCAATAACACCGACTTCACCCTGGTATGCGGATACAGTTAACTACTTGGTCACTAGAGAAACCCCTGGCTCTTGGGATGAGCAAAAACGGAAGCGATTCATTTCCCATGATAGATTCTTTCATTGGGAAGAGCCATAATTATTTCATATTGGACGAGACCAAGTTTGGAGACGATGTGTGCCTGAAGAAGAGCAACAGAGTGTGTTGAGATTTTGCCATGAGCTTCATTGTGGAGGACACTTTGGTGCTAAGAAAATAGCTTTTAAGGTTCTCCAATCCAATTTTGGTGGCCTTCTTTATTTAAGGATTCCCATTACTCTGTTCAGGCCTGTCTCAGATGTCAACGGACTGGATGATTGGGAAGCGGAATGAGATGCCCTAACACCCTATCCAACCTGTGGAAATTTTTGATGTTTGGGGTATAGACTTCATGAGTCCCTTCCCTTCGTCCCATGGATTCGAATATATCTTGGTGGCAGTGGATTACGTCTCCTCCAAGTTGATAGAGGCCATTCCTACGCGCACAAATGACCACTCTGTGGTCTTGAAATTTGTGACGGCCAATATCATATCTCGCTTTGGCTGCCCCAAGACGATTATAAGTGATGGGGGACCTCATTTTCGAAACCATCATTTCAATCGGCTACTCAGGAGTCTAGGAGTAACTCACAAGATTTCTACCCCTTATCATCCTCAGACAAGTGGCCAGGTTTAAGTCTCAAATAGGGAGCTTAAGAACATTTTAGAAAAGACTGTTAGGCCAGATAGGAAGGACTGGTGCCAAAAGCTCGATGACGCTTTATGGGCTTATCGAACAGCCTACAAAACCCCTTTGGGTATGTCTCCCTTCTAGATTGTGTACGGGAAAGCATGCCACTTCCCCGTTGAACTTCAACATAGGGCACTTTGGGCTATCCGAAGTGTTAACATGGATTTAGAGCAAGTTGGTAAAGCACGTTTATTGGAGTTGACTGAGCTTGAGGAGCTGAGGAATGATGCTTACGACACCTCCCAAGCTTAAAAAGAGAGAACTAAGGTCTTGCATGACAAGTACATCCTTAGAAAGACCTTTGAGCCCAACCAACAACTCTGGCTTTTCAATTCTAGACTTAAGTTGTTTCCCGAAAAATTGAAATCACGTTAGGATGGGCCTTATATTGTCACCAAAGTATTTTCACATGGGGCTGTAGAGATTAAAAATCCTTCCACTTCAACACCTCCCTTCACCGTCAACGGCCAACGATTAAAACCTTATGTAACTTTGGATGGCCAACTGGTTGATGAGGTCACTCTCGAGGAGCATTAGCTCCTTTCTTTTCCACCTCAGGTAATATCTTCCCTTGGTCCTTCTACTTTCAATGAGGACATTATTTGAACAAGGCATGGGGGGATAGGACCTGAGGCATCTGTACATAGCATTTATACATAGTGCATTCATGCATTTTATTTAAATATTCTGCATTGCATACATTTGATCGTAAAAAGAAGAAGAAGAAGAAGAAGAAAACATTTTACATCATTGAGCTTAACTGGCTGAGTCCTGCATTATTAGGCAGACGAGAACTTTAGGTTAGACTATGTTGACTCTAGGTGTCAGACTTTAGAAGCTAAGTTGAAGTACTAGCTCCAGACCTTTAGGGTCCTTTGTTTACTTAAAAACTCAAGTAGGAGTTAAGTTGCAGACCATTCCTCTAGAGGTTGAGGAAGGAAAGCTAGGGATTGAGTTAAAGGCTAGGTAGTATCTAGTGTCTTTTTCTACATTTTGGTTTACGGGTCCTCGTAACCAAAGCATCCACAATTTACACACATTTGGACTTGTGTAAATAGTGATCACCTTAATTTCTTTCTTAGGGAAAAAATTTTGGTTCCCTTAGTTCTGACTTAGGAGAAGTTTGAAAGCACAAGTTGATTGGAAGAGTTCCTGCCGCAGGAGAGGTGGAGTACATACTCACCTTAAGGATGCGATGATAACATGTCACCTCCTTGGTGCTTGTCTCTTAGGATATCCATCCTACTAGGGGCATGTAAGTGCATTGTGCGGTTCAGGTACCATGGGCGGCCCTATCTCGAAGAGCGGATTGCCACAGGCCTGGATTTGCTTTAGTAATCTATGGGCGATACTATCTCGAAGTGTCAATTTCCAGGAGTTCTTGGGGTCGCTATGGGCGATGCTATCACGAAGCATCGAAAGCCAGGCACCCTTTGAGGTTCGGTGATAGGGACAATGAATCCGACACAGACTGTGTTGATAACTAGGCATGGGGGCATTTGATGAGCCCATATTTGTGGGCTAATTAGTTACTTAAATGCCTAGGAATTAGATTAATATTGGCATATAAATTGCATATAATAAGATGTAAATAGATTAGTCTAGGTATTTATTTATTTACATATTCCATGCATTGCATTCATACTTAGAATTCATTTAGAATAACATGCATTACAATAGTTAATCTTTTAGGTTGCATTACATGTATTATTTTAATTCACATTTGTCTTAAGGGTTTACACATAAATAACCCCTTATTCATTTTCTTTATTTGTTTCTTCTCTAACGGCTGCATACAGGAGAGTGTGTGAGCTAAATGCACAAGCAAAAATCATGGATCTCTATTCCCACGATCTACGTCACTTCTTCAACTAACGCCTGCCTACACCTACACTCCTCTTGTAGCATAAAAGAAGGGTTCCTGCGTCCTTAGTAGGGAGGCCACCACCATTCTGATCCACCACTGCACAGAGCGTTAGAGCTTTTCCATTCCACCACCACTGAACTCCTACCGCGAGCACAAGTCCACATCACCACAAGCAGGTAGGGGACAGATCGCTGCGCCATCAGTGGCTTGTGCGACTCATCGCGAGCGTGTGCCTGGAGGCCACACAACCACCGCCAGCAACCACCTTTAGTTCCTCACCCCCGCGCCAGTTAAGACGTCTGGGAGTGATCCCAGACGTCCGACTTCCCATATCTTTTTCCGTCTTCTTATTTCTTGTTGCTCTATTTCCCCTCCACTTCCACAAAACCATTTACCATCCACACCATTAGCAGCTACGACCTACGGCCGAGCCCTCCACGCACCAGCATGGCCAACGTGCCTCTGGCCAACACGCCTGTAGCGTGCAGCAGCAGCAGCTGCAAGCTTCGCCCGCGAACCGCCTCCTACAGCGCACCACCTATAGTCGCGTGCTGCACCAAACCCCCGTGGGCACCTGCAGTTCACACACCCCTTTACACGCACGTGCTGCCTGCAGCACCCACCCCTTCAACGCGCGTCACCTCCGCTCCCCTCTGCGTGCCAGCACCTTCGCATGCCCCTTCAGCACCTCACCGACCCCTGCAGCTCCTTCTCTTGTAGTCGTGCACGTCATCTACACGCCCCTGCACATAGTAGTAGGCATGCCTTCCCCTCCGCTTGCACGCCGCCTCCAGCGCCCCTACGTGCGGTCTGCAGCACCCGTGCACGGCTGCAGCACCCACGCACACCTCCATCCATCCAACAAGCACAGCTAGCAGCAAGAGCTGCCGAAAACCACCCTTCGCCAGGGCTCCATCCGGCCGACTTCGGCCATCTCACAACCTACCACCGCCACCTCCATGAAGCCCTCGCTCCGGCCAACCAAATCCCAAAAGGGTTCCTCGAACGAACCTCTCTTTCGTGCGCAAGGAGGAGAGAGGTAGAATCCTCTGTTTTTGGTGGTATTAGTACTTACATTTCATGCCATTGCCACAAAAATAATTTTTGATTTATTATTATTTTATTATGGTGATTTTATGCAAAGAACCTCCTTTCTCGTAAATGCGAAATCAGCATGTTAAAGTCTTTTATCATGATTGGAAAGCGATTTTAGCTTGATTTCTTGACGAAATTAATAGTGAACATTGGTTTTTGACCCTGGCGGTTTAAATAGACCATTGCCTCCCTGTGGATACAACCCGCTCCTAATTGAGTGGTTATTTTAATTGTTGATTAGTCGATTTTTCCACCACTTACATACTAGAACAATGCATTATTTCATTTGTGAAACTTAATCGAAAGCAGAAAATCATCTCATCAGATATTCTTCAATTTGCCCCTTGGCTCCTACTTCTTCTGCGGACTCCCTAGGGTGCTACAGGAGTCTGATTGATGTGCTCTTGGAAACATTGGACTCCCGTCGTCATTCCAAATATATCCATAAAGTTGGTTCAGTCATCTACAACCCTGAATTACCAACAATTATTAATACCTCTCAAATAGCACATTATTATGTATAAAACATATAAATCATCTAGGATGCAAAGTACAATGTGTATGCATGTAGAATGCCCATGTTAAGCTAGGTTCTACCTTAATTCAGGTGAATTAGGGCCTATGATTGATGTGCAATCAGTAAGTAATGTGGAGAAACATAGAAAGAACCAAAGAGTGTTGTCTCCCCAACAATGGTGCCAAAATGATGCGGTGGAATTTCGTACGTGGAAAGAATTGAGTTGGAAAGCCCATCATCATAGCTCGATTCGCAAGAAAATCCATCAATCAGATAATATTTACAACCGAAACTTGAAAGGTAAGTCCCAGATCGAACATGGGGAGGTGAACATTTGGTTTGAAAAATCTGCATTTCGCTTTTATTTGTTTTTGTTGCTTTTATCTTTTATATTTTTTTTTGTGTTGTTATCAAGCAAGAGATCAGATCGATGAAAACATTATCTAACTAATCTACTTGCAGAATATAAGAAAAAGTGAGAATATTAATATATTGATGAACAAATGTTTCCTATGGCTATGAAAGTGGAAAAACTATATTAGAAAGTAGTAAAGATAGACGGAGATGAGAAGAGTCCCCCTCGATGGTCTCTTGGAGGATGGCTCACTCTGACAGTGCCTGGATGAAGGTGGTGAGGAGCGGGACGAGGGAGAATGGTGACGGATGAAGGAGGACAGGGAAAGACATCGTGGTGAGGATCTTCCTGAAGGAGGCGAGAGGACGACCATGGGATGCTCCACGAATGGGGATGAGAGGTGGGAAAATAATTGATTCTACTCTAGAGGAGCATCCCAAGCATGGGATAAGCTCTCTCTAGAGCCTTCGAGGTGGTGAGGAAAAGAAAGGAAGAGATGAAGAAGAATGGGAGGGGTAGGGGTCCATTTATAGTGGAGGAAATGATCAATTACTTATACAGGACATTCAGTGATAGTCATAAACATCACTAAAGATCCACCATAAACAACACTGAAGATAGCCTTACACCGACGCTGCTGCTGCCCTAGCACGTGCTACCCGTGTCCTTATCGCACGCTACGCGCCTGCTGTGCCTTGCACTGCATTGTGCCCATGCACGCCGTTGCCTTACCTGCAGTGCCTTGCGCTAGGCGTTGTGCTACTGTCTGTGTATGCCTCTTCTCGCACGAGCGTGCCCGCATTGCTGTGCACGTACAGTGGCACGTGCGTGCGCATGGGCAGTCTGGGTTGAGCCATGTGGTGCAATCTAGGTCGTTCATCTTCTTTCCTTCGTCGGGGCAGCTACAGAGGTCAGATTGAGTCGATTTTTGCCCTGTTGGGCTATGATCGTCGATCAAAATCCATCCGTGCTGTCGGATTTGTCATTTGAAGCTCTAAATTATGTCACCTAGTCCCTCAACTATTGATCTTCCTCGAGCTGCATATGGTGCTACAGGATTCAGTCAAGGTGATTTTGGAGGCAGTAGACTCTGATCATTATCTTGATTAGATTCGTACAGTTGGATTGTCAATCCGAGGAAAAAATTAAATCTCCTTCTCTCCTGGCCATAAAAGGACATAATTAGCCTAAAATATACACAAACTACTCTAAATGCAGAATGGTGCATACTATGCAATATTTATAGTATGGAATGCATATCTAAGCCTAGAGACATGCATAAATAGGCATTTTAACCTAAATGGATGTGTCTACATCTATGGCACACGGTGGTGGAAGTGTGGTGGTGATCTTTATCAACAAGAGAGGGAGATGCAATGGTGGAGTGATCAAGATGTTGAGGCAAACGCAGTCGATGATGAGTCGTCGCGGTTGTGAATGCTGGTGCTGTCACCACCGACCATAGTGATGGGTTTGTCGTGGGTGAGATGCAGTGGTGGTCATGGCCATGGTCGGGTCTATGCTAGGAAAGAGGTCTCTCATCCTCCATGGAGGAAGATGAAGATCTCTCAGTGGTCCATCCGCTCCCTGTTATAAAGAGAAAGAGAGAGAAGAGAATTTAGAGATTAATTGGAAAGAGAGACATTTGAGGGGAAAATAAGGAAGGGGAATTAACATGCAATTATTGATTTGATCAACATATGAGAGCCATTATTCTCTTCCCAAATTAAGCTTTCCAAAATAGTAGAACTAGATTACAATAATGTATAACTCTCCCACAAAAAATATTTGATTGACTTCCTTCCAAATAAATTTTTGTCCTAAGCATTTTGGTGCCAATTAATTCCCATTTTTATCTCTCCATCATTCCTACATATTTAATATGCATACGAAGTTCATGAAAATGTAGGAATTGTAAATCGCAAGCTTATTAATTTCTCAATGTAATACGTTTTCGAAATCCATTTCCAACTTCAATTTAAATGCTCTTAGGAATAATTTGAATCCACTAATGTGGACCTATCAAATACCCCCATGCCTAAGTTTTACTAGTCCCTAGCAAAATCATGTGGATCTGACCAAGTCTCTAGGTCAGATTTTTTCGTCAGGATGCCTTATTGTGCTATGCCTCTAGGCACTAGATTGAAATGCCAACTATAGACATAAAGGTGCTGAACAATTAACCAAGATATGGACTTGACCACCCTCAACCATGGGTCTACTGCAAATGTTTCTATGGCCCGCAAAAACTGCCCAGAGGTTCGTTGACCCCAGGAGTTAAAGCACCCGTGCTTATGTGCAACAAGTTTAGGTTTATTTTGCCAGTGCATTTTTTCTAATAGGAGAGAAATAGAGAGATATTATTTCGAGAGTTTTCTCTCTTTTATTTTCAACCTCCCTTAGACCCAACATCGGATTGGCCCTAAAACATGATCTGTATCGGACTCCTTGCTCCCACTATCAATCCTCGCAATGTCTTTGGCAATCGATGCTTCGGGATAGCACTGCCCATGGCAAACCCCCAAAACATTGGCATTCGACACTTTGGGATAGTGTCGCCCATGGCATTTTGTAGCTAAATTTAGACCCTGGCAATCGACATCTCGAGATAATGTAGCCCATGGCACCTGAACCAGCACAAGGTGCTTTCATACCCCCAGTAGGATATTTAAATATCCTAGGAGCCAAGCACAGAGGAGACAATATGTTATAACACATCTTTGAGGGGAGTATTTTCATTCCTCCTCTCCATATCGGAAACTCATCCAATAAACTTGTGTCTTCGAGTAGCTCTGAAGTCAAACTTTCGGGAAAACATTTTCAGAATGGACACCTTTTTGGCATTATTCTTCATTATGCACACTGAACCAGGCCAGTGTTTGATTTTTGGATGCCTAGTTTACCAAGTCCCACAAACCAAAGAGTAAGCAACAGGGTGAATACTCCCTAAGCCTTAGACTTAATACATCAACCTCGCAACTCCCTCAACCTCTTAAGGAATAGTCTCGATTTTAACAAATACGTGAGTGTTTAAGCCCTAAAACAGACTCAAGAGGCCTAAAGTCGGTATCCTTCTCTTATCTCTTTTTCTCTAGCACTTTAGGACTTAATCATTCATTTTAGCCTAGAACTTAGGTAACTCTTCCATAATCAAATGCTGGGACCAACATAATTTTGCACCTTTTCTCTCTGTGTCTCTCTCTTCTTCTCTTTCTTTTTCCTTCTCAACATATTTGCAATTCAGCTTAAAAAGATTCCATCTCCTTCTTTCTCTCTTTTCTTTCTTCTTCTTATTTTTTTTCTTTTATGCAAGATGGATGCCATAACTACATGCAGAATATGTATCATGCTACGAACAACCTTAGGTTATACCCCCTCATGCCTAAATTTGACAATGTTCTCATTGGAAAGCAAAACCAAGGAAAGATATTACCTGAGGTGGAGTTGGGATGTCTCGCAAATTGGGCTCTAGAAGGTAAGTAGAAGGCGACCAAGAAAAGGATATGTAACAAACCTAGCCTAGTGAGTAAGTAACCCAAGATGTTAATAAGCTGGTGATGGAGATTGATGCCAAATTCTCGCCAGATGCAAGTGAAAATAGGGTACTCTTGAAATATTGTTGAAGGTTTCACAAAATATACATGAGTAGCGACTCCGGGAGTGCATGGTGAGGAGGCAAAGGCTCCTCAAGTAGATATGTGCGGGAAAAAAATGGTGCGAAGGACACCCTAAGGATGATGGGCTGACATGGACAAGCGTCGATCCATACCCACCACTCTACCACAGGATGTATTGGCCTGGTTACCCTCGTAAAGAAAGAATGTAAGCAGAGACTTTAGGAAGTTGCTCTGCAGGAGTGTAAGTCGCTCAGTTGTGGGGTGGGGAAGAGGGTCAAAGAGGGCTTGAGTGGTTCAACATTCATCCTCGATAACCATTCCAGTTCCTAAATGTCATCAGAAGCAGTCTTAGTTATTGATAGACTTTCATGCTGCCTATCATTGGTGTGCGCATCTTGGAGTGGGCTAGAATGTTCATCTCCCAAATTTAGCTGATCAAGGGTGTCACCCATTTCATTGTCATGTAAAGGTGGGTTGGAAGCCATAGGAGTGTGTGTCCTCAACAACGACAACCCCAGGTTCTTGTTCAATGCTAAGATCCTGCCATTGGAATGTATAGATTCCGTCATCAAGAGTATCAATTGCTTCCTTTTCTTTCCAATGCTTGAGAGGATGATCTTTGTAGTCAAAAGTAGGTGGGAATCTGGATTGGGCTAAATTAGTAAGATCTTCAAGGGGTAAGTCCTCGAACAAAACATATTCCTCCCTGGAGTCACTCTATACTCTGAGTTCAGTCCCTTCAAAGTCATCATCATCCTCATCAACAGTTCTTCCCTTAGACTCAGAAAAATCTTCAAAGCCATGATGAAGGGTTTCCGTTTCCTCCTCAAAAATCAAATCTTCATGTCCTTGGGACCAAAATTGATCCAAGTCATCCAATTCTATATTAATCACATTAGGGTCACCTCTATTAGACACCTGTGGAATCTCAGACTGGTGTGTGGTGGATACTGGTCCCTTAAGTAGAGGGTCGTGGTTATTATCATGTCCTTCCAATATGATTTCTACTGACACCCAAGACTCTTGGAATTTGTTAACTTTAGAATTACACTCCTTAAGGAGATCTAACTGAGGTGTAAGGTCCTCAGAGGTGTAAAGTATAGGTTCGGCAACCTTAGGATGGGGTGTAGATTTCACCTCAAAATCCAGAAAGGGAGTTGGGTTGACTGTTTGACTATGACTCGTTTCATCAAATGAAACAAAGATACTATCATTTGGGTCGAGTTCATCTAATGGGACCATTTTCCCCTTCTTTTGACTCCAATTAAGATCAGGTAGATAACCACCAGGGTTGCCTTCTGGGGGGCCTATCTCATGTGGAACGTCTAAGTGATAGCTCCTCCTCAAAACAAGATCCTTGTTGTCATTGTTTTCCTCGAAATTATCTTGGTAATCAGGGGTATAGGAGTAGGGATCAGAATTGACTGTAGGAGGATCGCTAAGCTGGCTAATCTCTTCAGCTAATCTTTGACTATTCCTCAAAATCTCTCCCATAGAATCCATCATTTCTTTTTATTGTTTTTGCATCTCTATCATAAACGAGGAGAGGCTACTATTAGATTGGAGAGGATAGTCAATCTCAGGTTCAAGTTGCCTAGGAGTATTAGTAAAACCTCGATAAGCAAAATCATTATGGATGGGTGGGTTGGGTATAGTCATGGGAGAGCTAGGGCTAGGATACCCTTCTCCTAGGTCCTGCTCATCATCACTGGGTTGAGGATTAATCAGAATAATGCTCCTATAGTAGGAGTAGAAAGGATCCCAGTGCTCACAAGATGATGGATAACTGCAAGTCATGGGATTGGGATTCGGTGTTCTGGGATGAAAGCAAGAAGTGCAGTAGCTATTGTAATCCATGACTTGAAAAACACACCCCAATCAAATGTAAGGCAATGGGACTCTCTTTTCTTTCTTAGAGCATATTTGAGCTAACCTCCAATCTACCCCTTAAAGTTGTCAAATGGGGTTAAGTTTGCACCCGTCTATTCCCACTTTAGTGGTATAAGAGGGAACTGTGACTTGAGAACCCTGAGAAGCTTTTTAGAGAAGGACAGAGGTTAGTTATGATATTTCTTGGTGGCTAAAGAAGTTGTTCAATCAATTACAAGCCCTAAGTCAACCTTCGCATGCCTTACGACCTATACCTTGCTCCAATGATACTCTCAAGTGACCTACTAAGAAGTTACACCAAGGACGGAACTAAGGGATGCAAGTAGGGCGAACCCTTTCTTTGAGGTGATGCGAATGCAGTACCTCTTAGCTTCCCTTTTGTTCCTTTAAGGGTTGTCCCTCTTCTTGAAGTATCAAAACATTTGATAACAAGATAATATCACCACCACAAAGTGAAATAGGAGGGTCTGCATGATGAAGAGATCAGCGCCTGTAGCCTTAAGAGACCGAGACCTAGTTCGGTGCCTAGTGTGCATGCTTAGTGTCAAAAGTGTGCATCACACCACAAATTAGTTTGATTTTGAGAAGAATCGCGAACAAGTCCCTTCAAATCAAATGTGATTTTGATTTTAAGGTTGAATCTGATTACCAGTCCCAATTTCAGTTAGGCGACCACTGAATTGGGTCAATTTAATCAATTTTGTGGTCTTGAGATTTAATCCACATGCAATGTGTGACAGGAACTGGATGCAAAGATAGAATGGTATACCTAACTCTAGCAATCTCTGCATAGATATGTACACAATGAAAGGAAAGAGATCTAATATGCTACTCAATCACCCCTAAAATGCGTGCACCTACAAGTATGCAATTCCTAAATAGGTAGCTCGATATTTTTGTCTTTTCTTTTTAGAGCAAGCAAGCAGAAACTGAATCACCCACACATAAAGAAGTAGCCCCAGTTGCTAAAGAAAAGGGGACAGATCCCCGAAAATTAGCCCCAATTGCTACAAGGGCGAAAAGGCTGAAATGAAATAAACTCGAGGACGAAGGAGAATCCCTTGGGAAAGCGGGATCCCGGTCTCCTCTTCGTGTCTTCTCCAAGTGTGTGGGTGTCGCTCAAGGTCAACATCGTTGCTTTGCTATGCCTGTCGTCTCGTTAGATTCCTCTCACAGAAAAAAGTAAAGACTGGTCAGAAAAATGCACACCTCAGAATAATAAAATATAATCAGGTGAATCTATTGCGTTTGTTGCCTCCCCAGCAATGACACCATTTGATTGTGAGTTTTTGTTTGTGGAAAAATTATATTATCGTAGTAATAGAAATCATGGTGGAAAATCGCAAACAAAAATATATATCAATGAAATTTAACTATGGTGAATTGGGTCGTATCAACATGAAGGAACAAGGCTAATAGATCTACCAATATTTTTAGTGCATTATTTGGACACTTTGTAGGAGGCTAATATGATGCAAACTAAATTTGTCACTAAGTTATAGCATCGAATGAGATGAAGAGTGGCTTGAATTAGCATTAACAGAAAATTTAGAGAATCGGGAGGGTCTGAGAAACAATTACCCACAGTATAAGACAAAATTTCCTCGTCTTCAACCAATCCTCATTTAATCTAATTCACCTCCTCCTGTAGCAAAACAGGGGAGGTGAATCTTCTTCGCCGTGCGCTAGATTGGAGGGATGGCTAGAGGCGTGGCGCACTGGAGGAGTAGGGCCTGAGGAGAGGAGCACTCCGGTGGTGGTGCGGCGGCTCGCGGTGGCTGGAGCTACCATCGGCGATGAGGAGGAGCAGCGGTGGTGGTGTTCTATTGCCGCTGATGGAGCACGCGGTTGGCACAGCTGAAGGTGTAGGTGTGCACGTGGTGTCGAGGCGAGGTCAACGGAGTCGATAGAGCAGAGGATGGTGGCCGGACGAGGTGGCTGCGTGGAGAGACGTGAGATTGGCAATGGGTTCTTCTTGAAGAAGAAGAACAGTGCGTGGGAAGGAGTTGCTGCAGCTGCAACGACGTGCACGGGCCCTGTGCGCGGTGGCTGCGTGCATCGGCTGTGGGCGCATGGGTGGCTGCAGTGGGGCGTGGACGTGCCGTGCATGAAGGCAATAGGCGAGATGGTGGCCGGTGGGCACGAAGGTGTTTGTGCGCTGTTTGTTGCATGGAGGCTTGGGCGTGCATGCCTACGTGAGGTGGTGTGCGCGAGTAGATGTGATTGTGGGCGGTTGTTGGCAATGCTGTTGTGGTTGGGTCTCACATCGAGAAGAGGCGGTGGCGGCCGCGTGCGCGACTGTGGTTCGTCATTGCTGGTCGAGTTGCTTGCGATGGCCGTCAAGTAGAGGATGCTGTGGTGGCTGGTTGCTTTCGTGGGTGAGCACACGATGGTGGAGTTGTTGATGGCACATGGTGGAGGAGAGGTTCTCCCTGTGGGACGAAGAAGATGATGGATGCATGGCGGTGCTCCTTCCTGTCTGTGCGTGGATGTGTGTAGAGGAGGCTTGCAGTTGGTGACACACGGTGGTCGAAGCTGAGAGTTTGCCCGTGGGTACGATGAATATTAGAGGGGAGGGGTGAATAATATAGATTTTTGTAATAGTAAAACATAAAAATAAATTCACAACAAAGTCAAGTATAATTTACACCTAGATTTAGAGTGAAAATTTAAATTGGGTGAAAACCACTATCTAAGCTTCTTAGCATATGATTTTCTTGATTAGTCAAGACTAGTCAATTCACTATAGTACCACTTGAATGAAGGTGTCACAACCTTTTTACAACCACTTCTCTTTTTATCGTAAATAGAAGAAGAACAACAACACAGATCTTTCTAACACCTTGGAATTCGTTAATCAAAAGCAACAAAGTTGAATAACAATAAATATATCTATGGAACCTTAATAAAAGATCAAATCAAGATTTCAGTAGAGGTTCGAAACAATGTGCTTTTTAATGACGTTAATAGCGATGCGTAGAACACTTGAAAGAAGCACGAGAAGCTCTTATTTTTTAGAGTATTTCTATTGAAAGTTATATTTTCAAAGAGCTGCATACGACCTCTATTTATACTAAAATGTTGGCCTAAAAAAGAAGTCAAATTGGTTGATCAATTAAGGTATATTGGCCGATCAAAAATCTATTTGGTCAATTAATTAAGTTATTTGATCGATCACTATTTGGTCGATTGATTAGCTTGGTTGGTCGATCAATAGGATTTTAGTCAACTTCCTAAAAAGGATTGATTTGATCTATTAACTAACTTAGTTGGTCGATCAATCTATTTTGGTCGATCAAGAGGAAAGATTGATCGATCAATAACCTTAAAGATTGGTTTTCAAAGGAGCACGAAAAACTATTTGATTGTTTTATTTTTGAGGTTCCTTGCAATGATATCCTTGACTCAAAAAAGCAAAAGACACAAATTAGTATCCATCTGAACTTGATCCGAAAGAGAAGCTTTAATCCGAGATGGTCTTGAAATATTTGTGTAGCAATAAATAAAATTTTGGTGTATCAAAATAGAGGTACTTAGATTCTCCCCCTTTTTGATGACAACAAAATTATAATTATGAAATTTAAACAATTATGCATAATATCTCCCACTTTTTGTTTCAACAAAATGTAAAACATGTTGCTATGTTTTTCATTTAACTCCCCCTTAAGCATGTAAATAAGGCAAGATAAAGTTAAGCATGCATTAACAAAGAGAGTAACATTTAACTGAGAGAGGTAACAATCATGCATATGCCAAGAGTCTAGAAAAGCAATGCATAAAAATGAAATTGTTCTGAGAGAAATTAAGGTTTACATGCCAATAAAAAGTTAAGTAAAGATAAATCTAATCATCTAATGATGCCATGAAGGCATCCATCGTGCTATGAAGATCTATGTCCAACTCAAGATCCAGCGAAGCTGATCTCTCTGAGGAGATAGGCTGACCAAGACATAGGCGACACTGAGCTGACTATCTGGGTATTGGTGGTGTAACCTGCTGATCTGCTGGTGGAGCAGGAGGAGGAGCTACTGAGAATGGAGGCATGGTAGTAGATCGGCAAGGTTGAGTAGGTCGGTGAAGCTGCAGCTGAATGTCATGAATAGACTCTCCAAGTTTGTCCAAGAACTGACTCTAAGCATTCAGGTAGTCTGATACCTGATGCCAATGGTGCACCATCATCAAGGAAATACCATTTGTCACATCCTAATACTCACAAAATCCCTACCAGAGAGAGGTCTGTCACATCCTAAATACTCACAAAATCCCTACCTGATTGATCAAAGAATTTGGTCAATCAAACAATTACTTTGATCCATCAAAATGTTTTGGTCGATCAATTTAAAAAATTGATTGATCAAAAGTAAAAAAACAGATCAATCAAGCATATCAAGTAAGTTCTTTTAGTATTGATAATCCTAGTGAATGGCAAATTTGGTTGAATCTTTCTTTTGGCAAAGGTTTCATGAATATATCAGCTAATTGATTTTCCATTTTAACAAATTCTTGGTTAATCTCTCCTTTTAAGACAGTCTCTTAGAAAGTGATGTATTACATCAATGTGTTTAGTCCTAGAATGTTGTACTGGATTCTTAGATAAGTTGATTACACTAGTGTTTTCACACAGTATTTTATTGTTTTTGTATGATAGGCCAAAATCTTGTCAGATTTATTTCTTCCACAATAGTTGAGAACAAGTTAAAGATGCAACTACATATTCTGCTTCTGTTGTGGTGAGTGAAACAATATTTTGTTTTCTAGAGAACCAAGAGACTAGGGAATTTCTGAGAAATTGACACGTTCCACTAGTACTCTCTCTATCTGTAAAGCTACCTGCATAATCAGCATCAAAGAAGGAATATAATTCCAATGTGTCTGACTTCAGATAGAAAAGTCCTAGGTCTTGTGTGTTGTTCAAATATCTAAGTATTCCTTTAACATCATTTAAATGTATTTCTTTAGGGTTTACTTGAAAGCGAGCACACAAACAAGTACAAAAGAGAATATCAAGTTTACTAGCAGTCAAGTATAATGATGATCCTATTTGACTTCTATATAATTTCTGATCTACAGATTTACCATTTTCATCGGATTTTAATTGTGTAGAGGCTGCCATAGGCATGTCTTACTCTTTACTTTGTTCATAGAGAGTTTCTTCAAGATCTCTGTTTGAGATATGAAGATTCCAAATGACAGCTAGTCAATTTGATGTCCAAGAAAGAACTAAAGTTCTCTCATCATGCTCATTTCAAACTGATCCTGCATTACCTTTGCAAATTCTTAGCATAATAGATCATTAGTAACACCGAAAATAATGTCATCAACATAGATTTGTATTAAGAGGTTATGTTCTTTTCTTTTTGTAAATAAAGTTGGATCTATTTTACCAATTTTGAACTTGTTTACAATTAGATAGGATTTTAACCTGTCGTACCAAGCTCGTGGAGCTTGTTTAAAATCATATAATGCTTTGTTCAGTTTATATACATAGTCTGGATATTTAACATCTTCAAAATAGTCTGGACATTTAACATCTTCAAAACCTAAGGTTGTTTAACATAGACTTATTCCTTGACGAATCCGTTTAGGAAGGCACTTTTGACATCCGTCTGAAAAGGTTTGAATTTCATATGGGTGGCAAAGGCTAGCAGCATCCTAATGGATTCTAGGTGAGCTACGGGCACATATGTTCATTAAATCAATTCCTTCTTCTTGATTATATCCTTGGGCCACAAGTCTAGCTTTATTTCTAACTACTCCTGATTCACTAAGTTTATTCCTAAAGGCCCACTTGGTTCCTATAATGGTTTGAGAGTCAGGCTTTGGAAGAAGTTCCCATACATTATTTCATTTGAATTGATTCAATTCATCTTCCAATGCAATAATCCAGTAATTGTTAGAGAAGGCTTCCTTGACATTTTTGGGTTCTAGTTGAGAAACAAATGCAGTGAATGCTAAAATATTAAAAGAAGATCTAGTTTGAACTCCTTTAGACAATTCTCCTTTCCCAAATTCTTTTGGATGATCCTTTACATAGGAAATATCTCTAGGAAGTTCATGAGAAGCATTTTCTTCTGGAATGTTTGATGGGTCATCTACTAGTTCATCATCATCATTGTTTACTAAAGATTTAGGTTGAGCTAATGTTTCATCAAATGATACATGCATAGTTTCCTCAACAACTGAATTCTTCTTGTTAAAAGCTCTATAGCCTTTACTTCTAGTTGAGTAGCCTAAGAATATTCCTTCTGAACTTTTAGCATCAAACTTATCAAGATTGCCCTTAGTATTGAGTATAAAACATTGACAACTAGGTATCTTGAAGTAGGAAATTCTAGGTGTTCTTCCATGATAGAGTTCAAAAATTATTTTATTTAGGATAGGTCTAATCAATGATCTATTTAGGATATAGCAAGTGGTGCTTACAGCCTCTGCCTAAAAATATCAAGCCACCTTTGACTCTCATAGCATTGTGCAGGCACACTCTTGCAAGGTTCTATTTTTCCTTTCAATTACACCATTCTGAGGTGTGGCTCTAGGGAATGTTTTATTCCATATTGATCATAGAAATTGGAAAAGGATTCATTCTCAAATTCTCCGTCGTGATCACTTCTAATCCTAATTACTTCAGACCCTTTTTCATTTTGTAGTCTTCAAACTAGTTTGCTAAAGGAACCAATGATTAAGTCCTTACATTTTAAGAAAGATACCTAAGTAAATCTAGAAAAATCATCAATTATGACTAGACAATATTTGCACCCACTTAGTGTTCGCTCATTGAATCGGTGTTTTAAAAGTAATGCACTACAATATAGCCGATAAATCGTGTAGAACACTTAAAATTTATAACTCGAAAGAAATCCAAGGTCAAATGTAGGGAGCAATATGGCAATTTACCTCAAGATTACAATTTTAATCAAGAATATAGCAATGTAATTGCAATTTCAAGCACAAATGATGTAAATATAGATTCAAGAGTCAATGTGGCAAAAAGATTAGGGTAAAAATGGTGATTTAAATCACCAAATTACCCTATTACAATTATACTCAAATAATGCTACAGTATCAATCAACAAAATGCCACGTCAACTTAAGTGTCCTAATAGTACAACAGTGACTCAGAACCAGCAACAGAAGAAAAGGCCTCTCTTTTTCCTTCAGGCCTCAGGGAGATGCACAAATACAGCACAGCACTAATAGAGGTGAAGGCCTCTTCAAATTTCTCTAAGTGTAGAGAGCAACATAGGGAAAAACCCCCTTTCTTTCTTTCCAGCTCTTCTCTCTCTTCTCAGGATTGGGCCAACTAGACCAGACCCAGGTAATTGGATCCACCACCTAGACCCACGTGGTGAGTGCACAGGTGAGGGTGTGGACGAGCACGTGAGGCACTGCATGTGCGAGGGTGTGATACGGACCTAACCCTAGTTACTCGAAGGCAATAAGCCCTAGTCACTTTTTCCTTATATGAACTACTAGGGACCCTTCGCTACACAATGTAGGACTATCCCATAGATGTTCTTCCCACAGCAGTTGCAATAGATGATTTCTCCAATTGAAGGCGAAGGCAAGGCTGCTATCTTCGATTGAGGGCTTGGGAAAGGACCTGGAGTTGTGCCGCGTCGATTGCAACCTGCAGAAGGTCAGAAAAGACAAGGGCAGCAATGGAGCGATGGCGAGCACCTGAAATAGAGAACACGGCCTCATGGCCATGTCAGAGTAGCTCAGAAGGATCACCGGATGTCAACGAGTGCAATGATGGTTGTTGCATCACTGAGGGTGTGTGTGTGGAGGTCTGGCGACCTCGGGAAGGTGGTGCGGTGAGGGTGGTGTCAGGTGGAGGCGTTGAGTGGCCAATCCCCACAATTGCTTGAGGGGCTTTTATAGGCGAGAAACGATGAAGGTGTAGGGATCGGTGGTAGGCGATTTGGTGCAGTGGAGAGAGCATGTGTGCTTGTTGGAGTGTGGTCGAAGTTGGGGAAGGTGATGGTGAGGCAGTTGTGTGAGCGTGCAAATGTTTTGATTAAGTGGGTGAGTTGGGTCAGAGGAAGGTAAGGAATTGAAAGAAGGAGGTTGCAGACGATGAGAGGGTGGAGGCGACACCGGCTATGATTGGCTAGCACCGGAGATGAAGCTGCTCTGGTGGGGGTGAGACAGTGAGGAAGACTTGAGGGAGAGGCACCAGCTGGTACGGTGCGACATGGAAGAAGGAGAGGAAGGCGAATCCACCATCGGTATTATGAGCAGACGACGAGGGTGGTCGGAGAAGGTTGCTAGATGTCATGGAGCTTTTCAGTCGGAGATGAGGGAGGAAGTAGAGGGATTCAGGCTGAAAATGAGTGTAAGGAGATCGGCATGCATCGTGGGTCTTTATATAGGCCTTAGAGGGAGGTTTGAAGCTTGGAAACCAAGCTTTCAAGCTTGGTAAGCTTGATCCACAAGAGATACCCGAATCTCTCATGTGTTCACATGAGAGATTCGGAAGGTTATGAGGTCTAAGACCAGGTGCAGTGGAAAGAGAATTCCTTAAAGAATCTCTGGTTCAAGTTTGGAAGAGTTTTGTCAAGCAATCATCAAGAACTTTGCAAATGAAGGTTGCCGGAGTAGGATTCCTCCATGACAATGGGGGAAGGACCTTTTTGTAAAAAGTGATGACAAAGATAGCAGCTTGTTTGTAATGAATTTCAAAAGCTAGGGGAACTTGTGAAATAGAAGAATCAGATAGGACTGAAATGCAAACTAGGTCAAGACGATCTCTGATTGGGCCCAAATTTTGGTATAAACCTAATTTTGATCCAAGGAATCTAATGGTGAAGTTGGATTTTGGTTTTTACCTAGTTTGACTAGGTAATTTATGCAAAAACCTAAATTAGGGCAATAGTCTATCTCAGACTCTATTTCAGGTCAAAAGGGTTTAGATGGTCAAATTATGGATGCCAAACACTAGAGAATACTTTTATATGGTTTTTAGAGGGTTTAGATGAATTTTATCCTGACCAAAACCTCAGTTAATTAAGTGGGTCTATTTTTAGGATTTCAGATTCCATTAATTCATGTAATGTGTGAAAACCCATTTCTGTCTGCATGGACTCACTTAGTAGACTTAAAAGCATATTTGACCTTTAGTAATCCCTGAAAAATCCTGTGGTTATTATGTATTTGTGATAAGATGGTAAAATTTCATAAATAACCCAGTTTTCATCTTTTCTTTTCAAAATAACTTAACCTGCCAAAGAGACCTTCTAATTGATATGTAGGAGTTTTATTGACTTTATCAGACCAAATTGAGCTAGTTATAGCTCATGATGGTGTTCCCATCATACCCCCATGCCTAATTTTTGCTAGTCCCTTTACAAAACTATATGGATCAAACCAGTTATCTAGGTCAGATGTAACCGTTAGGATGCCTTACTAAGCTGCATCTCTAGGAATAAGATCTTAATACCAACAATAGGCCTAGAGGTAAACAAGTTCCAGCCCAGATCCAGGCCTGACTAGCTTTCGCCTCAATCTACCACAAAGGTTTCTAAGGCCCACAGGAACTAACCTAAGGTTCGTTGGACCTAGCGGTTAAAGCCCCCGTGCTTGAAACATGGTTAGTCCAGGTTCTATTTGCCAGTGCATTTTGTAATAGAGAGATATAAAAGGAGATTTTTATTTGTGGAGAGCTTTCTCTCTCTTTTTCTTTTTTGTTATATTTTTCCTTAGATCCATCTTCGAATTGGCCCTAAACACGATCTATATCGGATTCCTTATCCCCACCATCAATCCTCGTAGGGTCCCTGGCAATCGATGCTTCGAGATAGCACCACTCATGGCAACCCCCAGAACCCTGGCTTTCGAGATTTCAGGATAATCCCTCCCATGGCATTCTGTAGCTAAATCTATACCCTGGAAATCGAGATTTTGGGATAATCCTGCCCATGGCATCTGAACCAGCACAAGGTGCTTACGTGCCCCCGGTAGGATATTTAGATATCTTAGGAGACAAGCACCGAGGAGACGATATGTTATTGTGCATCTTCAAGGGGAATTTCCTACTCTGTGCCAGGAACTCGTCTAAATCAACTTGTGATTTCGAGCCGCTCCTAATCTAGATCTTAGGACTTTTTTTAAAACTGATTAAATGCCCTTTGGCATGATTTTATTATTTAAAGCACACTGAACAAAACTGTGTGTGATTTTTTTTTTTTGGGTTCTTAAGTTACCGAGTCCAACAAACCAGAGGTCAGTTAACGAGGCTGAATACTTCCTAAGTCTTTGACCTAACCACAAGCTTTGCATTTTCCCTAACCTCTTGAGGACTAATCTGGGTTGAGAAAAGTATGTGAGTGTTTAAATCCAATCAGATCCAAGAGGCCTAAGGTCGGTATTTGCCACTAATCCCTTAAGTTTTAGCTTTCCAAGTCTTAATTCATCATTCGATCCAACTTAGAAGTTAGGTAAGTTCCATATTACTTTGAAGGGACTCAATTTCCTTTTTTATCTCTTTGCTCCTTTCTTTTCTTTTCAATTTTTCTTCCCTCCTTTTCTCATTTTTCTCAAAAATGGCTCTCCTTTTTCCTCAACCTCCTCTTTTTTTTTCTTTAAGTATATAATTTTTTGATAAACCCTTTTTTGTGAATTGATTCTAACAGTATTTTGTACTTTAATACCCCTCTATGCCTACGATTTGCAGTGACCTCAATGTAAATTAGGTGGATTTGAGTTCAACTTAGATCATACATTAGAACAGGTTCAAAGGGTGGGTGGATGGGTCAGGATGATTGTTGCAGACAATTTCAAGCTCTGGTATGGGTATCAAAGGTGGAGTCGGTTGTTCTAATGGACAAACCCTAAAGTCCAATATGAGTTCAGCAAGGAGATGTGTCAAAAGAGTTTCAGGTTTTTCAAAAGATGATGAGTTGCCTCCCATTAAGCGCTGAGTTTAAAGCATCAGCTGGGCACAGTAAGCTCAGGGAGAATGGAGATCAAAAGATACCTCAGCCAAGTTCGTATCAGTGAGTTCAATGAAGGGGTTAAGTCGCTAGCCATTCACAATTAAAGGTTCAGAATCAAGGCTGGGTTGACTGATTTTGATGGCTCCATTTCTAAAGATTCGTCTCACCAAGAATGGTCCAATCAATTTAGATTTGAGTTTACCTGGGAAAAGTTTTACCTTGGCATCAAAGAGTAAGTCCTTCTGACAAGGATGGAAAGTTTTTCTAGATATGTGTTTGTCATGGAAAACCTTCACCTGCTCTTTGTAAATTCGTGAGTTCTCGTACACATCATTGCATAGTTCCTCGATCTCGCTCATTTGATGCTGACGGTGGGTTTCGGCCTTTAGTAGATCTAGATTACACTTCCATACTGCCCAATAGGCTTTATGCTCCATCTCGATGGGGAGATGACATGCCTTCTTGTACACTAATCTAAAAGAAGACATAACTAACTGGATCTTGTGGGTGGTCCTATAAGCCCACAAAGCTTCCGGAAGTCAGGCCGACCAATCCTTCTTGTCAGGCCGAACAGTGACCTGGAGGATTTTCTTGATCTCTTGATTAGACAGTTTAGTCAATCCATTGGTTTGGGGGTGATAAGGAGTCGAGATTGGGTGTGACACCCCGTACTTGGTCATCAGGGACTTGAACTGTGCATTTGTAAAATGGGTCCCTCCATCAGAGATAATGGCACGTGGGACACCGAATCGAGAAAAGATGTGCTGATGAATAAACTTGATTACCACCTTATGATCATTGGTTCGGCTCAAGATAGCTTTGATCCATTTAGACACGTAGTCTACAGAGAGGAGAATGTATTCGAAGATGTCCGATTTAAGGAAGGGTCCCATAAAATCAATCCCCCATATATCGAAGATTTCGCATACGAGAATTGGCTGTAAAGGCATCATATCGAAGTGGCTCATGTTGCCTAAGGTCTAACAATGAGTGCATGCCTTACAGTAGTCGTATGCATCTTTGAAGATCATGGGCCAATAATAGCCGCACTGGAGGACTTTAGCTTCAGTTTTATGTCCAAAGAAGTGTCCGTTGATTAGCCCATATTTGTATGCTATTTAGGTATTTAAGTGCCTAGACATTTAGTTAATTTTAACATTTAGATAACATACATTAGGATGTAAATAAAATAATTCATATTTTTAGCTTAATGGCATAATTCATGTGTGCCATTCATATCTAAATGCATTTAGAATTGACTTATAATTGCATGCATTTGATTAGTAACCAACTAGGTGCATTACATGCATTGTTTTAATTAACATGGAAGTTAAGGATTTGTTCATAAATAATCTTAATATTTTATTATTTTATTATTCTTTTTCCTCTTCCATAGGAACGGCTCCGCTTCCTCCTCCGACGGCCATTCACTCTGTGAGCATTCACCCTCCATGAGAAGTGGATCCGGAGCCTTCAATGGTCACCTCCATTTCAAATTTGTGTAGCCACAGCTACAAAGGAGGAGGAATGGCTACCATGCTTTGGAGGCCACCACCCACTCCTTCACTGTGCTTTACCTCCACCACCGTCGGCCTCAACCATGGTGGCAAGCCTCCACCACTGTGGGCATGTGGTGTGATAGGCCGCACCACCATCCAGATCTTGCTCGCATCACCGTGAGTGTACCTATTGGTGCACGACCATTGTCCTACACCACTGCGCCTTTATCCTTTGTCTCCATCTTCTTCCCCTGTTCACCACCACCATCACTCCATTGCAGATCACCTCACCAACAAGCATGCCTCCCTCTTCATTGCCATTTCCAGCAGCTCGCTCGCTTATCTCCAACAACACCATCTTTCCAATGCAACCACCACTGCCGGCCCTACCTCATCCTCTTCTTCTTCGTTCTTCTTCGGCAACTCCACCAATAAACCCAAACAACAACTAGTGCACAACTGCCTTTGGCTAAGTGCCACTCACGTGCGCTGCCTGCCCCCATCCCTCCCCTCGTCGTGCATCCCTCACGAACCAGGGCAGTGCTAGCGTAGAAGCTGCAAGCTGTAGCAGCCTACCACCGCGTGTAGCCCAACGTGCCCACCACTATTCTTGCGTTGCGCCCAGCTGGGTCGTTGCACGCTCCACCGCCTGCCCGAGCCCTAGCCGCACACGTGGACTACAATTCAGTGCACAGCAACCACACAGGTGTGCCCCTATGCCCTCCTCAGCTCTCCACGTGCACCTCTCCTTCGCCGGCAATAGCAACAACAGACCCATCAATCCCGCCCCTTCGCCGTTCTGTCCAACTGACTCCGACCACACCACACCTCGCTGGTACCACTGCCGGATGCGTGTCAGCCTCGCCCACCTCTTGTGAGGACCTCACCGCCAACCATCACCTTCCCTTCGCGTGCAAGCCAATTGAAGGCAATCCCTTGTTTTGCCTTCCATTTGTTTTTACATTGATTGCCATTACGGGATGTTAGAATTTAGGATATCAATATTATAATGCTACTATTTTATGAAGAGAACCCCCCTCCTTGCTTTAATTGCTTTATCAACATAAGTGAGCTTTATTAGCCTAATCTGAAAGGGCTTTCAACTTTGTCTCCATGTAAAAACTTTGATGAATATTTATTTTCAATGATTGAGAGTTTTAATAAGCCATTGTCTCCCTATGGACACAACCCACTCCTTCGTGAGTGGTTTATTTAATTAGTTTTGATTTGAATTATTCTCCACTCGATTTCTAAACTGCAACGATCTTGATTTACATTTTTGAAAAATAAAATAATGCGGTCAAAAATGGCATCGTTGCTAGGGAAGCAATGAGCCTACGAAACTCGTATTTATTTCATTATTGGTTCATACATTTTATTTGAGGCACATTTCAATTCAATTATCTGTTTGGTGTGAGGTATGCATATTTGGAGACATCTTGTTGAAGGTTCCCTACTTGGAGGGGTGAGATCAGCGTGACAAAAAATATGCGGAAATAAAATATATAAAGCAATCTCACAAAAATCAATCACACAATGTACACAAGTAATTTTTAGGTGGAAACCCAAACCGGGTGAAAACCACCACCTAACCCTCTCGAGTTAGGATTTTCCGATCAACCTAGTTGATCAAATCCACTAACCGAATCACTTTGAAACGAGGGTGATTCAACCTCAGTACAACCACGCTACAAGTACGAGGGTAGCATTCCTCAACCCCTTCTCTCCACGAGAAGGATTTTGTCCCACGAAGGAGACGGGAATTCACAAAGCGAATACCCAACCAAAATACAAAGATAAAATAAAATAACAGTCCTATAGAGCCAACAAAATTAAACCTAGCTTCTATAGGAAATAGGAAACTCCCCTTTGCAAGGAGTGCGTCGACGATGACGCGGTGCGTGTGCCACGCGATGGCGCTACGTCGCTCTCGTTATCAACAGCGAGAGAGCGGGTGCGCAAACTGTTTGATGCTCTCAAGATGTAGAGCTTGAGCTTGGAGAGCAAGAACTTCTTGGACACAAGAGTGTGAAAATGTGTAGCTAAGTGTATCCAAGTGTATTTCTAAGTGTCTCTTATGTTGTGTTTTTGTTACAAAGGTTCCCCTCTATTTATAGAGGCCTTAGGAAGGCTTTGGAAGGCTTGGAAAAGCTTCCATAGCCGTTGGGTGCAAAGCCCAAGAGAATCAGGCCGAAATCAGGACAATGATTACACTTCACAGGGTTATCAGACGTCTAACTCTGGCATCAGACGTCTGGAAGGCCACTTTAAGACGTCTGATTCCAAGGTCAGACGTCTGATTCTATGCGGGTTTCTCCCTGACTTGAATCAGATCTAAACAGGGTTTTTGTACAAGTCCATCAGACGACATAGAGGACGTCTGGCACTAAGTCTGGACGTCTGGAAACCTACTTTTACCGTGGGAATTGATTTCCAAACGTTGCAACGGCTAGAAAATCTCTGAGAAGAGATTTTGGGTCAGCCGAGGCAAAACGGTCATTTATCAGACGTCTGTGAAGTCCTATGGACGTCTGATAAGGCTCTAACGGTCATATACTGCCGTGCTTGCTAAGTTAGCCAACGGTCCACTATCTGGACATCTGGCAAATCCATCAGACGTCTTCTAAGACGTCTGGTCTAAGGTATGGACGTCTGATTTCATCAGACAGTACTAACTATGTCCAGCCTAACAGTTATCAGACGTCTGAAACAACAGTCAGACGTCTTAAAATGCTTTATCAGACGTCTGATTTGGGAATTAGACGTCTGGAAGTGCTGTTTGAACCCTATATTGGTTTTCTAAGTATTCTACAGAAAACCTAAGTATCCTAGGGTTGTGCCGGTGTTCCTAGGACTACTGTTAGGGTTTCTTGAGGCTCTTTAACATGAAATATCTAAGGAAATAAAGAGCAACAAAAGAAATGAAAAATACAACAAGTACAAAAGAAAGAATCTATCCTATTCTTCTTTTCCTTCCATCTTCACTCTGTCGCTCCACGCGAACCTCCTCTGTTTTCCGTCAAGCTCCTCCAATCCATCCTGGATGCGAGCTCGAGTTCCGTCTAAACACGTCTTCATTTGCAATTGACCTGAAATCTAGGACTCAAATTGCAAATGTTAAATAACACGTGTTTTGTTATCATCAAAACAAATGATCGTGGTGCTCTAGCACCAACAATCTCCCCCTTTTTGATGATGACAAAACCGTAAATAATAATGCATAAAAATCCTCCCCCTTTTTGACATTATCAAAAAGGTTTGATTGATTTTAAATTTTCTATTACTCCCCCTTAAAACATGCTCTTCTATTTATTTTAACAAAGGTAATATTCTCCCATTTTTGTAACAACAAGATAGCTATTATTTTTCTCCCCCTTACTAAAGGAAATTTAGCTACCTTATTTCTCCCCCTTAAAAATTGACAATTTGCTCATAAAGTTTTTAACTCCCCCTATCTAAATGCTACTGATAAAAAGATAGGGTAAAGGGTTTTACCTCACCTACCATGGCCAATAAAATGGCCCGAATGGTGGTGGTGGATGCCACATCGGATGGGGCTCCCATCCGTAGCTTGGAGGCCCGGGCATTGGCACCGGTCTCCAATCTGGTGGTCGACGTGCGGCGGGTCCATCGTTTGTTCGCCGTCTCGTCGGTCTTCTTGTTCTCCTTCTTGGTCTACTCCTTGGTTCCCCTAACTTGAGTTGACCAGCCTTGAGTTTGTAGGTCCAGTCCTGTGTATTGTAGTTATCCCTGAATCCTACAAAACAAGATTCTAATTCTTTTTTCGGTATCCAAGTGGGCTTGGATCCGGATTTGTTAGAGGGTCTCCTTGATGGAGATCCTTTCTCAACCTTAGGGCTATAAAAATTATCAACTTTGTTGATTAATTTGTTAGAATTTTCCCTAAGACATGCAATTTCTTTTTCTATAATGTTCATTTTAGTCTTTAAATCTGAAATTTCTAATTTTAGACTAACATTTTCCTCAATCAATTTATTATTTTCATTGATGAGGTTATGATTATCTAATAATAGGTTATCAACCTTAGGACTAGCTTCTATGTCCTTAAGTTATTTTTCTAACCTATCATTTTCATTTCTAAGAAAACTAAGGTTCTTTTTAATGCTTTTATTTTCTACCCTAAGTGATTTACTAATCTCAAAAAGTTCATTAAAAGCTTCTTGAAGATCGAGATTTACCTCGTTGTCTGAGTCGCTTTCGCTTTCGCTGTCGCTTCCTCTGGCCATGAAGCCGAAGCAAGCGGTTTCTTCTTCTATGGTCTTTTCTTCTTCTTCTTCTTCCTCCGAGCTAGAATCGTCCCAAGTGGCTTGGAACGCCTTCTTCTTAGATTTCTTCTCCTTTTCCTTCTTCTTCTCCTTTTTGAGAAGAGGGCATTCTGGTCGCAGATGCCCTTTCCCGTTGCAGTGGTAGCAACGTCTCGGGATTTCCTTCTTCTCCTCTTTCTTTAATTCCCTACAAAGCTTGGAAAAATTTTTAAGTAAAATTCTAAAGTCTTCGTCGTCGGAACTTACCTCGCTATCCGACGCGGCTCTGAAGGCGAGAGTCTTCTTTGGTTTAGGCTCCGGTGTATCCTTCTTCTTCTGCTTCAACTTAGTCTCGTAGGCCATCAGATTGCCTAGGAGATCTTCCATGTTGAGCTCCTCCATTTCGTTCACCTCCTCGATGGCGGTGACTTTCTGTTCCTACTCCGGTCCAAGGGAACGAAGAAGCTTCCCTTGAAGCTCCCCCTTGATGAAAGTCTTTCCTAAAGCTTTCAAGTTATTTACAATGAGAGTGAACCTAGTGTTCATCTCACTTAAAGACTCGTTAGATTTCATTGAAAAAGATTCAAATTCTTGAGAAAGTAAATTAATTTTTGAGGTTTTTACCTTAGAGGTACCTTCATGAGTTACCTCGAGTGTGTGCCAAATCTCGTATGCGGTGGCGCACTGCGAGATTCTGTTGAATTCTTCCGAGCTGAGCGCGCAATACAACGCGTTCATTGTTTTCGCGTTGAGAGAGAGCTCCCGGATCTGCTGTTGCGAGTATCCTCTGGAGGGTTTCTCTGGGATGTCGAAGGGGGTCTCGCACCTGGCCCAGACTGTGAAGTCGGTGGCTTGAAGCCACGTCTTCATCCGCAACTTCCAGTAGGGGTAGTTGCTCCCGTCGAAGAACGGCGGACGGGATGTGGACTGCCCCTCGGAAATCCTGCTTGTGGAACAGCTTCCCTCCATGTGATCTTTCCGCGAATGTTACTCCTGTCGGCGGAAAACCTGCTCTGATACCAATTGAAGGTTCCCTACTTGGAGGGGTGAGATCAGCGTGACAAAAAATATGCGGAAATAAAATATATAAAGCAATCTCACAAAAATCAATCACACAATGTACACAAGTAATTTTTAGGTGGAAACCCAAACCGGGTGAAAACCACCACCTAACCCTCTCGAGTTAGGATTTTCCGATCAACCTAGTTGATCAAATCCACTAACCGAATCACTTTGAAACGAGGGTGATTCAACCTCAGTACAACCACGCTACAAGTACGAGGGTAGCGTTCCTCAACCCCTTCTCTCCACGAGAAGGATTTTGTCCCACGAAGGAGACGGGAATTCGCAAAGCGAATACCCAACCAAAATACAAAGATAAAATAAAATAACAGTCCTATAGAGCCAACAAAATTAAACCTAGCTTCTATAGGAAATAGGAAACTCCCCTTTGCAAGGAGTGCGTCGACGATGACGCGGTGCGTGTGCCACGCGATGGCGCTACGTCGCTCT
Organism: Thalassia testudinum; assembly: GCA_037157565.1. Taxonomy (NCBI): domain Eukaryota; kingdom Viridiplantae; phylum Streptophyta; class Magnoliopsida; order Alismatales; family Hydrocharitaceae; genus Thalassia; species Thalassia testudinum. The sequence goes on from JAZHRO010000024.1 coordinate 214,953,452, forward strand.
CGTTATCAACAGCGGGAGAGCGGGCGCGCAAACTGTTTGATGCTCTCAAGATGTAGAGCTTGAGCTTGGAGAGCAAGAACTTCTTGGACACAAGAGTGTGAAAATGTGTAGCTAAGTGTATCCAAGTGTATTTCTAAGTGTCTCTTATGTTGTGTTTTTGTTACAAAGGTTCCCCTCTATTTATAGAGGCCTTAGGAAGGCTTTGGAAGGCTTGGAAAAGCTTCCATAGCCGTTGGGTGCAAAGCCCAAGAGAATCAGGCCGAAATCAGGACAATGATTACACTTCACAGGGTTATCAGACGTCTAACTCTGGCATCAGACGTCTGGAAGGCCACTTTAAGACGTCTGATTCCAAGGTCAGACGTCTGATTCTATGCGGGTTTCTCCCTGACTTGAATCAGATCTAAACAGGGTTTTTGTACAAGTCCATCAGACGACATAGAGGACGTCTGGCACTAAGTCTGGACGTCTGGAAACCTACTTTTACCGTGGGAATTGATTTCCAAACGTTGCAACGGCTAGAAAATCTCTGAGAAGAGATTTTGGGTCAGCCGAGGCAAAACGGTCATTTATCAGACGTCTGATAAGGCTCTAACGGTCATATACTGCCGTGCTTGCTAAGTTAGCCAACGGTCCACTATCTGGACGTCTGGCAAATCCATCAGACGTCTTCTAAGACGCCTGGTCTAAGGTATGGACGTCTGATTTCATCAGACAGTACTAACTATGTCCAGCCTAACAGTTATCAGACGTCTGAAACAACAGTCAGACGTCTTAAAATGCTTTATCAGACATCTGATTTGGGAATTAGACGTCTGGAAGTGCTGTTTGAACCCTATATTGGTTTTCTAAGTATTCTACAGAAAACCTAAGTATCCTAGGGTTGTGCCGGTGTTCCTAGGACTACTGTTAGGGTTTTTTGAGGCTCTTTAACATGAAATATCTAAGGAAATAAAGAGCAACAAAAGAAATGAAAAATACAACAAGTACAAAAGAAAGAATCTATCCTATTCTTCTTTTCCTTCCATCTTCACTCTGTCGCTCCACGCGAACCTCCTCTGTTTTCCGTCAAGCTCCTCCAATCCGTCCTGGATGCGAGCTCGAGTTCCGTCTAAACACGTCTTCATTTGCAATTGACCTGAAATCTAGGACTCAAATTGCAAATGTTAAATAACACGTGTTTTGTTATCATCAAAACAAATGATCGTGGTGCTCTAGCACCAACACTTGTCGCATTAGCATCAGAGATCAGGCAATCCTTGACTTGTCAGTAGGGTCACAACATTAGGAGAAGGAGCATCACACTCGCCTCCACAATGCCCTGGTGGACCTCGTTTCCACCACTAGAGGAGATATCTGGAAGACCACATCCTCATGTTATTCATTCAGCAGTAGATAGAATTTAGGTTTTAAAACTTTATTTTCTTGTACATACATTTGGTTTGAGACCCTTGTTCTGGGGTACATTTTAGGGTTTGTTCCCCGACCTTCTTTTAGGCCCCTAAGTGGGTAATTTTTCGGGAGCATGTTCCCTTTTCTTTGGATCTAGGTTTTCTTTTGTGGGTTGTTTATCCTTTATTTGTTTGTGCATAAGTAGCTAAAAATAAAAAATAAAAAAAAATATGAGTTGCCTGCTAGAAGCTGCCCACCTTAGTATGACCATTTATGAGTGAATGAGCAGCCTCTAGATTTATTTTGCTTGCGTGTGCATGCATCCCATTGAAGATTGCTGGAAGCAAGGTACGCATCCTCTTACTTTGCGTCAATATCTTGATCATGCATTTGCATCTGAATGTAATTGCAAGACCATCTATTTTTATTTGAAATAATCTAACAAGTGGTCATCTTTAAATTCGGGAAAGGACTTAACTAAAGGAGGGACATTTAAAAACCAAGGACTTGGTTTTCAAACTTAGAGTGCAATTCAAAATTCAAAATCTTTTACGGTGTATGCACACTTGTATCTCTTGCACCACGGCACACATTTAGACACTCCTTAGGTTTTGATCCGCTAGGACTAGAGCCTCCTATTACTGGGGTCTAAAGTGACCCAAACTTTAGTTCAGAGGTGAAGTTGCCTCCAAACCTTGCAGATTGTGGGTACTTAAGAAGCACCATGAAAGCAACGCTTCAAAGGAAGGGCTTGACCTTGCATCCCTCTTTGCCGTGCTTGGTGGTGACTAAATTTTTGGGCTTTAGGGAGTATCACCTAAGTCCCAGTTAGGTCTTCTTAGGTGTATCGTAGGTTGACAAGAGGCGCATAACTATTTAGATAACTTGATTTGTCACCTACAAGTGGATTTAAATCTCAAAAGCCTAACTGATTAAAGACCTAAAATGTCCTCTGATTTGTGTTTATATTGGGAGGAATTTGATTGTGGTGTGAGTTTGAATGGACTACGTTGACTTTCATCCTTTCACATCTTGCCTACACCCTTACCCCCACTCTGCAATCTTCAATCCCATACGTCTAGATGGTCCATTCTTTGATGGACATAATGACAGCAATTGGGATCCTTTCTACTTCTATTATAGGAGTATTGGCCTAGTTAAGCCCCAAATTGTTTGCAATGCTTTGTCGAGCTTATAAGTTAGTCGTGTTGTAGTATAGGTGACCAAATGTTGACAACAAATAAAAATTTATTACTCAAAAACCTAAGTATCCGAGCTCGAACATAGGGAGCAAATGGAATTTATTCACTAATCTCAATAACGTAATTTAACACTTAGAATTACTCAAAACTTAATTCAGAATATAAATGCAAGAGTTTATGAATTAAATTTATAGCAAAAATAAAAGAGTAGGACGTCTGATCATAGGATCAGACGTCTTAAATGATGGCCTCTTATTCTTCTCCTTGCAGCTTTCTCTTCTTCTTCTTCCTTCTCTTTTTGTCTCTACTTCAGTTGCTTCTCTTCTGCTTAACTTTTGCTTTCATCCTTCTCTTCTGCACAGTGACTCTGCCTTGCTCTTCCTTTTCTTCGTCAACCTTGCCTCTCTTCTTCCTTCTTGCTTCTTCCTTGCTCCTTCCTTAGCTCTGCTTCCCTTGGCTTCAGCCTTTCTTCTTCTTCTTCCTTGGCTTCTTCCTTCTTCAGCCTTAGTTCTCCTCTGACTTCCTCTTCTCTTTGGTTTCTTTCCTTTCTTCCTTCCTTCTACTCTTGCACAGTGCCTTTCTCCTTCCTCTACGACTAACTTCTTCCTTCACTTTGCCTTAGCTTTTCAGCTATGCCTTCTTTTTCCTTCTTCTTCCTTGCACACACACCGAAGAGCAAAACCTATCCCTACCCTCCCCCGTGTCTCTCTCTCTCAATTTCTCTCTTTGGTATGCTCTCCCAGAGCTGGGTAATCGGGTTGGGTGCCACCCAGGTCCAGGCGCACCAACGTAGGTGTGGTGCATGAGGAGTGCACGGATAGGTTAGTCGGGTCAGGTGCCAAGTCCGCGGGGGAGTGTCACGGATGAGGCATGGTAAGTGAGAGCGAGGGACCTCACCCCTGTGTGTCTCGAGGTGAATAACATAAAATAGAAATTCAATTTATCCCACACACCGCACTCTTGCATTCACGATGTGGGACTAATGTCCCACCCGCTTCTGCACGCACGTCCGCAGGAATCATTCTTTGATTGCTACTGATGGGTCGCTCGCCAAACCAATTGCTTGGCTACATGAAGTCGCGCGCTCATCCCGCTTCACCTGGACCCTGATGCCTAGAGCGCATAGCCTAGGATGAAGCTCATGACCTTCTCGCTATATGCGTCAATGGCGGCAGGTGCTCAAATCTGTCACACACGAATACAGCCTGGTGGCCCCATTAAAACACAAGGGAAGCTTCGTCATGCGAAGGCAAAGGTGGGACGGTAGGTGGCAGGCCGCGGGGTGGCCTAGGCGTGCATGCCTAGGTCACCCTGTGGCCAGGCTTATGGGTTAGGTTGGGGGGCATTTAGGGAGGTGTTGGCAGTCGATGGATGGGTGGAAGATGGTCGGTGGTCGATGGCGGAGGTGAAGAGGTTGGTGGCGAGACGTGTGGAGGTGTGGAGTGATGGGTGCGTCTCATCGGAGGTTGGCCGGACATGGTGAAGATGGCGTTGGACAGTGGCAGTCGAGGGGTAATTTGTGAAATAGATTAAGGGGAATTGAAGAGGGGATAGAGAGGAGTAAGTCTAACCTAATTAAGTGGATGAAGGGAAGAGATGGCAACTGGCAGTACCTGCTGTCATCGGAGAAGACGGTGTCCAGTGGAGGGAGACAACGGGAACGACGGGCTAAAGATGCTCACGCGGGTGTTGTGCGATGCGGAGGAAGATGGTGAGGACAGCTCTTCCACTAGTATTGTGGCAGAGCGACTAGAAAGAGGAGGGAGGCTCGTTGGAGCTCGCTGGACTACTTGATTGGAGGAGAAGAAGATGAAATTGGGGTGGATCTCTAGCCAAGTTGAGCTAAAGAGATGCGGTCGGGGTTGAGGATCCTTTTATAGATGCTGGCAGGGGCTCCTATGCTTGGAAGACAAGCTTCCAAATGCAAGAGTCCTCACCGGAGTAGGAAATCTGTGCGATATGCAAATCTCTCGTGCGTTCGCACGAGAGATTGGGTGTGAATCAGGGATTAGGACCATGCTCAGATGGAAGGGAATTCCTTAGAGAATCTCCCTTCCAAATCTGGGAGATCTCTGAGGAATCAGGGAGTACTCCCCCTCCATTCCTCGCCAGAGTAGGATTTCTCTCCATTAATGGTGGAGGGACCTGTTTGTAAGAGTGGCGAGGAAGTTAGGGGGGTTTGTGAAATGGTTTTCAAAAGATAGGCGCCAAAATGTAACTGGGTGTACTATTTTACAAAGTAGGTCAAGATGACCACCCCTTAGGTCCAAATTTTGGTACAAATCTAATTTGAACCTAAGGAATCTAATGGTGAAGTTGATTTTAGGTTTGACCACGTTTGAATGGACATTTTGCATAAAAACCCAAATTAAGTCAATTAATGAGCTAGGACCCAAATCTAGGTCAAAATAAGTTCCAAAGGCCAATTGGAAGGTTCTACACCCTAGGGGATATTTGTCCATGAATTTTAGAGGGTTTAGTTGATTTTTATCCTGATCATAACCTTGTTGAATTAAGCAGGTCTGTCTTAGGGTTACAAGATATCATTTAATTCTTAGATTGCACATGAACCCATTTCTGACTAAACCAGCCCACTTTTTATCTTATTCATATCATTTGACCTATGTTTTGCCTTTGAGAAATATCGTTTATGTACTACAATGGTAAAATTACAGTTTTAACCTTTGTTTCATATTTTCTTCTCAGAACACTTATTCCTTGAATTAAGCCCTTCCCTAGGTTATGTAGGAGCTCTTATTCTCTTTCTTAGGTCAAAATGAGCTAGTTAGGGCTCATGATGAGGCTCTCATCACAAATAAGTGAGCAAAACCTAGGAGCGGGATTTGCCTTGCCCAATATCCCACACACCATAGAAATGCCCAACCCACCCTCACTGAATAATTATAATGGTTGGATAGAAACTCCAAGGTACAATAAGCCTAAGCTTGACTTCTCTCCTGATAGAAATGATGACCTCTCCTCCTTGAAGATGGAAATACAGAAAATGCAAGATGAAATAATTGAATTATTAGGAGAATCTTCGAGAGTAGGCCAAAAAGAAAAAGAAGAAATTAGCCACCCAATCTACCCCATTAAGGACAAAGTGCACTCGTCTATGCTAGATGTATCTCCCGCAGGAGAGCCACAACCTAAGTTAGAGGGGAATTTAGGAGATTATGTAAGGGAGAATAGCTACTTTTCGAGGATTGATTTTGAAATCTCCCCGCTAGATGACACTTCCTTGAGAGGTCCACGCCTTAAGTGGGTGGAGAATATGTATGAAAGTAGCTATGCATTGGATGAAGAAAGGTGACAACCTGAGGAAGATGATGATCATGTTGAGTATCCACCTGAATTATATTGGAGTAAAAAAAGGGAATGATGGTACCATTGGAAGACCTTGACCCAGATGATTGTATTTTCATGACATTTGATGAAGTGGGTCGAAGTCAAGTTGTTAATCCTGCCCTCCCTTCTAATCTTGAGATGGAGCTCAAACCCACCCTTAGGGAACCTAACCCTGAAGAAATTCACCTATCTAAGGAGTCTGATGATACAATTAGGAACATTTTACCCCAAATAGAGTGCCCCAAGGGATCTGCGGAAATGTTAGATGAATTTAAACCTTGGGTGAATGATGAATTGACGGTTAAGGAGGATGAATTATGTAAGGAACCTAAACTTAGGATTGGGAGTGACATTAAAGGTGGTTATGTCTTATTTGAAGAATTAGATCTAGAAGATGTCATGAAGATGATCAAATTAGGTTTCATTAGTACACCCATTGATAATACTCTTCCTCATGAAGACGAAATAATGGAAAACATGGAAGAACTTCTAAGATTAATGTAGACTCACATATAGACTCCAGGGAGGATTTTAGTAAAGAACAAGAACTCTGCCATTGATAGGATAATCCTTAGATCTGTTGCTTCCAACCTGCCTTCATTTGATTCTGAATCACCCTCTAGTTCGCCTATGTCTAAAGGTGAAATGTTGACTCCATACATTGAAATGGTCATTGATGAAGTGCAAGAAGATACTTGTGATAGTACAAGGGATGCTAGGGATGTGATTGAGGAATAGTGAAGATTGTTAGGGATGGGCACTGAGCTGATTAATCCCAACCTAGATCTTATGGCCATCCTGCAACCTCGTAGCTTGGACACCCTAGACGATCCTTGGCTTAAAGACATGCTCACTACTGTTTTGATTGGGGGGCTTAATAGACTAATATCTCTTGTAATGGGGTACCAGGTATGGATTGATGATTTCTTTGGTCAGTCCATCACCCTGGGGGTTTATTTTTGCACCATTCCTTCACCATTCCTTTTTGAGGATCCTTGTCATCCTTCCCCTATCCCTTTGGAGATTATTATGCCAGTTTATCCTTTAAAACCTCCTTCGATAACTTGGGACGATTTCATTCCCATTCTGGTTGGGCGAGCATTTGCTATCGGGATTCATCATTAGCTCGCCAACATCCTAGGTTGCATGTTTTCTAGGCCAGCATTACTTTGCTCATTTTTAGGGCCTATTTCTTTGGTTTTGGAACCTGACTTGCAGGTTCTTTGGCTACTTGGCTGCTAACAAAATAACGGCAACCCAACTCTGACCCAGGTAATATCCTTCTATGTAATGGGTGTAGGATCTAAAAAGATATGGCTATGCGCAAAGACTTAAGCAAACAAATTAGTAATAACAAAAATAATTTTCACAAATCACAATCAAACCACAAAGGACACAAAATGTATAGTGGTTCCCCTCCCTTGGGTACTCCACTACCTAAGACTCCCAACTTAGGGTTTTTAATCGAGGTAATTAACGAGTTACCGCAACCCAATTACAAGAACGGGTTTGTTACAACCCAATGAGCCAATGCTCAAATGCAAATGAAAACTGGTGTAAGAAAGAAAACTCTTACAATAAGAACCTAAGCCTCTCAACAATATATAGAATAATATTACCAATTTGAGAGCCTAGAAAGGACGTGAATCACTTTGAAAATGTGTGAGAAAAATCACGTCGTTGAGCTTGCAAAACATAGAGAGATTGAGAATAGCAAACTTTATTTCTTCTCTTGTGAATATGGTGGAGATTTGGGAAATATAGCTCTATGAATTTCTCTTGTATTTCTAATCTTTCTTATGTATAAACAAAGAGTCCTAGGGTCTTTCTATATAGTTTAGGACCTCAAGGATTCGTCTACTAGACATTGGGAATTAATTCCCAACGTTCACAATGTTGGAATTAATTTTCTAGCCGTTCAGAATTTAGCCAACGGCAACTTGGTACCGGTACTAAAGTACCTGTACCGATACTAGCTGTTCACTGCTGCTAGTACCTGAGTCTCAGTACTGGTACTCATATAGGTACTGGTACTTGTGACTCCCAAGTTTGAGATTACATGGGCACGGTAACCTACTAGTACTGATACTCATCATGGGTACCGGTACTTGTAAGGTTCAGGCCAGAACAAAGCCTTCAACCTGTGGTCAACCTGTACCGGTACTCATGGTTAGTACTGGTACTTGTTGTTCACAATTTGAGATGAATTCTCAAACCGGTGCCTTGCAAATACCAGTACTGATGAACAGTATCGGTACTTGCTTACAAGTACCTATTTTATGTATTTTAATTCATTACGTTCTTTGAAAACGAGTACCATATAAATCCTAATTTATCTCTAATTGATTTTATGATCTAATTTAAGTTCTCTTCTTAAGAGGCATAAATCTATGAAAATAAAATCTAAACAAAAAGAAACTAAAGTCGAGGAAGATCTTCTTCTCCTCAACTCTTGTCATCTTGCCTCGTCCTTGTCATCATCATCTCTTTCTCATCAAGCCTCCTTCTTGTCATGATCTTCTCCTCCATCATTTCGTGTTTGCCTTGCTTCTTCACCTAAATCTAAAGAACACTTAATGAAAACATTAATTCATAATAATTTTGTTAACACCAAAATAAGATGTGGAGCAAGGTTCCAACAATCTCCCCCTTTTTGGTGTTGACAAAACTATCTTGCAAATAAATAATTTTTAGTTACATTATTTGAAGGAAAAAAATATTTAATTTAGTCCTCCCCCTCAATATATGCTCCCCCTAAAAATATTACTATTTGCCAAGTATCTTTCTCCCCCTTTTTGTCAATCACAAAATTAAGAAATATCATACCATAAAATTTACCAATAAAATGATGAATGTGGGTACCAAGCTCCATTAGGCCATCATTCTTGATCTTCATTCAACCTATAGAAAGGTTGAAATATTCCATTTTGTGCCTTGAACGCCCACTGATTTCTTTGTTCTATACCTGCAAAATAATGTAAAATATCTTTTCTAGGTAACCATTTTCTTGTGGGTCCTTTAGAGTTAGTACGTTTCAAACCTTGTGATTTATAGATCACTTTTGTGTTAGATCTATAACTCTTAGGATTTTTGACCTTTTGGTACATCCATGCATGCCTAGGTGCATGTGATTTATTTTGTGTGTTCTTATTATTGAACTTGTCTTTTAAATTATTACAAAATTCCGTATTTAGCCTAGTTGTTGTTTTTAAATTTTTCAAAGTGTCTTCAAAATGCTCATAAATATTTTCTAGTTCTAATATCTTTGCATGCAATTATGAGTTAGTCTCTTTTGACATTTCTAATTCTATTTCTAAACATGATTTATCTATTTCTAATATTCGATAATTATTTTTTAAAGCCTTATTTTCCTTTTTAAATGACCTAGCTTTATGATATAGCTCTTCATATGCTTCTAATAATTCGTCAAATGAAAAATTACGATTTACCTCGTTGTCCATATCTTCCGAAGTTGCCACCAAGCACAGATGTGCGACTTCATCTTTGGATTCCGATTTGCTGGAGTTGGTGTCCATGTCGGAGTTGCTATCATCCCATGTCCCTTTGAACACTTTATTTTTCTTCTTCTTCTTGAGCTCCTTTATTTCTTTCCTATTGTCCTTGTTCATAGGGCAATCCTTCCTCAAGTGCCCCTTTCTCTTGCACTCATAACAAGTAACATTATTTGAAACTTTATTGATTTTCTTACCTTGTTTTTGAAGAAATTTCTAAAACTTCCTTGTAAGTGTCTCCATCTCTTCATCTTCGGATTCCGAGGTGCTTGAATCTGAGTCCTCCTTGATTGCTCTAAAAGCTATGCTCTTCTTCTTGCTTGTCGCCTTCTCGTTCTTCTTCATATTCTCTAATTGGACTTCATATTCCATGAGGCTTCCAATTAGATCATCCAAGGAGAGAGTAGAAAGGTCTTTCGCCTCTTGGATGGCTGTGGTCTTTGGAGTCCAATTACTTGTAAGTGATCTTAAAACCTTTCTTACAAGCTGCTCTTCTTTCAGCTTGACTCCTAGGTTCTTCATAGCATTCACGATCTCTCCAAATCTTGTGTACATCTCCTTGATCGTTTCACCTTTCTCCATCCTAAAACACTCATAATTCTCGGTTAGAATAGAAATATGAGTTTCTTTTACCTTGTTTGTACCCTCGTAGGTGACCTCGAGAGTATTCCAAATCTCATATGCTGACTCACACACTGAGATGCGGTTGAATTCTTCTCTTCATAAAGTACAATACAATGCATTCAATGCCCTCGCGTTGCCCACGATCTTCTTCTTTTGATCAGCCATCCATGCCACTCCTTCTTGCGACTGCGAATCCATGTATATCTCTTGAATGAGAGTCCATGAATCTTCATTTATGGCTTTGAGGAAGACTTGCATCCTCCTCTTCTGATACCCGTAGTCTGTCCCATCGAAATAGGGAGGATGGGTGGATGATTGTCCTTGCATGCACCTTGTTGTAGATGCCATTGCGAGTTGATTTTTTACGTCTTCTCACAACCTGCTCTGATACCACTTTGTAGGATCTAAAAAGATATGGCTATGCGTAAAGACTTAAGCAAAAAAATTAGTAATAACAAAAATAATTTGCACAAATCACAATCAAACCACAAAGGATACAAAATGTATAGTGGTTCCCCTCCCTTGGGTACTCCACTACATAAGCATCCTAGCTTAGGGTTTTTAACTCAATTCTCTTAACCCTAAGAGAATCAATTTACTAATCGAGGTAATTAACGGGTTCCCTCAACCCAATTACAAGAACGGGTTTGTTACAACCCAAAGAGCAAATGCTCAAATACAAATGAAAACTGGTGTAAAAAAGAAAACTCTTACAATAAGAACCTAAGCCTCTCAACAATATATAGAGTAACATTACCAATTTGAGAGCCTAGAAAGGACATGAATCACTTTGAAAATGTGTGACAAAAATCACGTCGTTGAGCTTGCAAAACGTAGAGAGATTGAGAACAGCAAACTTGATTTCTTCTCTTGTGAATATGGTGGAGATTTGGGAAATATAGCTCTAGGAATTTCTCTTGTATTTCTAATCTTTCTTATGTATAACAAAGAGTCGTAGGGTCTTTATATATAGTTTACGACCTCAAGGATTCGTCTACTAGACATTGGGAATTAATTCCCAATGTTCACATTGTTGGAATTAATTTTCTAGCCATTCAGAATTTAGCCAACGGCAACCTGGTACCGGTACTAAAGTACCTATACCGATACTAGCTATTCACTGCTGCTAGTACCTGAGTCTCAGTACTGGTACACATCATAGGTACCGGTACTTGTGACTCCCAGATTTGAGATTACATGGGCACGGTAACCTACTAGTACCGGTACTCATCATGGGTACCGATACTTGTAAGGTTCAGGCCAGAACAAAGCCTTCAACCTGTGGCCAACCTATACCGATACTCATGGTTAGTACTGGTACTTGTTGTTCACAGTTTGAGACGAATTCTCAAACCTGTGCCTTGCAAATACCAGTACTGATGAACAGTATCGGTACTTGCTTACAAGTACCTGTTTTAAGTATTTTAATTCATTACGTTCTTTGAAAATGCGTACCAAATAAATCCTAATTTATCTCTAATTGATTTTACGATCTAATTTAAGTTCTCTTCTTAAGAGGCATACAATCTATGAAAATAAAATCTAAATAAAAAGAAACTAAAGTCGAAGAAGATCTTCTTCTCCTCAACTCTTGTCATCTTGCCTCCTCCTTGTCATCATCATCTCTTTCTCATCAAGCCTCCTTCTTATCATGATCTTCTCCTCCATCATTTCCTATTTGCCTTGCTTCTTCACCTAAATCTGAAGAACACTTAATGCAAACATTAATTCATAATAATTTTGTTAACACCAAAATAAGATGTGGAACAAGGTTCCAACAATGGGAACATTGTAGATTTTAGGCATGGGTGGGTGTACTTGGGGATATACATAGCAATTATACATAGTGCATTCATGCATTTAGTTAAAACATCTACATTACATACATTTACAACGATTTAAAAAAAAAATTGCATTTAGGCATATAATTAAATTGAGCTTAACTGGCTGGGCCTTGCATTCTTAGACATAAGATCAGGACTTTAGGTTAGACTAAGTTGACTCTAGGCATTTGACTTTAGAAGCTAAGTTGAGCTACTAGCTTTAGACCCTTAGGGTCCTTTGTGGACTTAGAATCTTAAGTAGGAGTTAAGTTGTGGACCATTCCTCAAGAGGTTGAGGAAGGAAAGCTAGGGATTGAGTTAGAGGCTGGGTAGTACCTGGTGTCCTTTTCTACCTTTTGGTTTGCGGGTCCTCGTAACTTAAGCATCCACATCTCACATACACTTGTTCTTGTATAAGTAATGATCACCTTAATTTCTTAAAGAAAATTTTCTTCTCTTAGTTCTAACTTAGGAGAAGCTTGAAAATACAATTTGATTAGATGAGTTCCTACCGCAGGAGTGGTTGAGTATATACTTACCTTGATGATGCGATGATAACATGTCACCTCCTCGGTGCTTGTCTCTTAGGATGACCATCCTACTGGAGGCATGTAAGTGCATTATGCGGTTCAGGTACCATGGACGTCCCTATCTTAATGGGCTGATTGGCACAGGCCTGAATTCGCTTAAGAAATCCATGGGCAATACTATCTCGAAGTGTTGATTGCCAGGAGTTCTTGGGGTCGCTATGGGCAGTGCTATCTTGAAGCATCGAAAGCCAGGCACCCTCCGAGGTTTGGTGATGGGAACAATGAATCCGACACTGACCGTGTTGATAGCTGATCCAAGGTTAGACTTAGAGGAATCAAAAAAGAAAAATTATATACTACAAAATATATATATATATCTTTCTTACTCTCTTTTCTAGGTTGGCAATCATACCAACCTCAAAAAAATCAAACCAATGCACTTGCACGGATGCTTTAATCTCTAGGATCAATAAACCCTAGGGTAGAGTTAGAAATCAAGGAAACCTGTGCCTGTAACTCGTCCTTAGCAGACCTAGTCTGTAGCTCAACAACTAATTCGGTACCTTATAATCTAGGGTTAGATGGTTCAACCGAAACTCAATGAAAAGGCCAATTGAGTTAGCTTGGATAACTTGGAGTGTTAAGTCATGCTTGAATTTGCTAGGGACTAGCAAAAAATTAGGCATGGGGTTATTTGATTAGCCCATATTTGTGGTCTATTTAGGTATTTAAGTGACTAGAGATTAAGTTAATTTTTACATTTAGATAACATACATTAGGATGTAAATAAATTAATTCATATTCTTATCTTAATGGCATAATTCATGTGTGGCATTCATATCTAAATGCAATTAGAATTAACTTAGAATTGCATGCATTTGATTTGTAACCAATTAGGTGCATTACATGCATTATTTTAATTAACATAAAAGCTAACGATTTGTGCATAAATAATCCTAATATTTTATTATTTTATTATTCTTCTTCCTCTTCCACAGGAGTGGCTACGCTTCCTCCTCCGGCAGCCAATCACTATGCAAGCACTCACCCTCCGTGAAAAGTGGATCTGGAGCCTTCAATGCTCACGCTCCATTTCAAATCTGTGTAGCCACAGCTAAAAAGTGGAGGAACAACTGCCATACTCGGGAGCCCACCACCCACTCCATCACTGTGCTTCACCTCCACCATCGCCAGCCTCAACCATGGCGACAAGCCTCCACCACTATGGGTGTGTGGTGTGACAGGCTGCACTGCCATCCAATGCTTGCTCGCATCACCATGAGTGCACCTACCAGTGCATGACCATTATCCTACACCACCATGCCTTTATACTTTGTCTCCATCTTCTTCCCCTGTTCACTACCACCAGCACTCCATCGCAGATCACCTCACCAACCATCGTGCCTCCCTCTTCATTGCCATTTCCAGTAGCCCGCTCGCTTATCTCCAATAGCACCATCTATCCAATGCAACCACCACTACTGGTCCCACCTCATCCTCTTCTTCTTCTTCTTCTTCGTTCTTCTTCTACAACTCCACCAAAAAACCCAAATAGCAATTAGCACATCACCACCTTCGACTAAGCGCCACTCATGCACGCTGCCTGCCCCCTTCCCTCTCCTCGCCATGCATCCTTCACGCACCAAGGTAGTGTTAGCATAGCAGCTGCAAGCTGTAGCAGCCTACAACCACTTGCAGCCCAATGTGCACACCGCCATTCTTGTGCTGCGCCCAGCCAGGTCGCTGCATGCTCCACCGCCTACCAGAGCCCAAGCCGCGCACGTGCGCTACACTTTAGCATGTAGCAGCCACCCGCACATACCCCTGCACCCTCCTAACCCCTCCGCGCACGCCTCTCCTTCGCCGGCAACAGCAGCAACATACCCATCACTACCGCACCTTCTCCACTCCGTCTGGCTGATTCTAGCCACACCACACCATGCTGCCACCACCGTCGGATGAGCACCGGCCTCGCCCACCTCCGGTGAGGACCTGATAAACTCAAAAAGTGATGGCGAAAATACACGATTTGTTAAAATACGTCGTTGTAACGCGTAAAATCGATCGACTCTTAAATTTATATTCCTAGATAGGGGAGTATCTAGGGTCGTCCAAGGAGGCCAAATGTTTGCAATAGTGATTCTCTTGCTTGGAATACAATCTCAACTTTCTTTTTGGTATTTTTCAATATATCATTTTTTTTTGTTTTAAATTAAGACAACATGCGGAATGGTGACGGAAAGGTAATTTACACTTCAATTTAACTACTACTTTCTAGTGGCAAGTAGAGCCTCTCCCTAAACTCACTCTAGGCAAGTGGAGGCCTAGAATAATTAGGGAGAGGGAGTGAAAAATGCTAAAAAGCAAAGCAAGTAGAAATGCAAAATAGAAAATTGCAAAGAAGGCAACTAGATTACTGAAAAGTGTTTTACAAAAAATGCTAGTAGAGGAATGCTTCTACTACTAGAAAAATTAAAATAAAGAAAAGCAAACACAAATCCTCTAGATAGATGGTGAAGAAGAGGGCTTCTTGCTCCAAGGCTGGTGGCTCCCAAGCTTGAAAAGAATCCTTCAACCCCTTCCTTGTAGTGCTCCGCCAAGGTGATGTCCTCCAAGACAAGCCCTAAGGGGGCGTGCCCTAAGCTTCTCTCCAAGGGTGGACGTCCACCCTAGGTCCTTCTCCCTTGCCTGGCTGTCCTTCTTGAAGTGGAAGAGTCCTCCTCCTTGGCATGGCCCAAGTTGAAGAGAGTGGAGAGAAGAAGGCACCAAAAGGGCTGGTGATGTGCCCCTTTAATCTCCTTCTCTACTCCTTCTCCTTGGGCGTAGGTATAGGTGGATGTAGGTAGAAAAATACACTAATGGAGGATGCCCCCAAATGGTGGTAGGTGGTGGGTTTTTATAGAATAGGAAGGGGGCTAAGGTGTCCCTTGAAATGGAGGGCCAAGATGGAATGATGGAGGTGGTTAAGGATCCAATGGCCAAGGGTGTTTGGCGCCACCTTAAGAGGCACCAAGGGGGTAGTTATGGGGGTTGACACCCCTTGATATTGGCGCCAAAATGGCTTCTAGAAGAGGGTCTAAGTTGGCGCCAAGAAGGATTCTAGAAGGGGGGTTAGGTGGATGGCTAGGATGGCTTATGTGGGTAGGTGTAGGGTGGATTAAGGGCTGAAAGTTGGCGCCAATATAGAGGTGGTTAGGGGTAGTTTTTGGCACCAACTTAAGGTGTCTTTTGGTGGAGATAATGGGGTGAAGGGATGGCTAGGAGGTGGTGCCAAGTTGAGTAGAGTAGCTAGCTTAACTAGGCTTAAGTTGGTGAAGCTAGCTAGGGTTGACTTTGAAGGTGGTGGATGGCCAAGGAGCTGGTTGTTAGCTAAGATAAGCTAAGCTAAGCTAAGCTAAGCTAGCTTAGCTAATGGAGGAGTAGAGG
This sequence comes from Thalassia testudinum, assembly GCA_037157565.1. Classification (NCBI taxonomy): domain Eukaryota; kingdom Viridiplantae; phylum Streptophyta; class Magnoliopsida; order Alismatales; family Hydrocharitaceae; genus Thalassia; species Thalassia testudinum. The sequence goes on from JAZHRO010000024.1 coordinate 214,969,309, forward strand.
AGAAGGTGTTGGAGCTAGGGTTTTGAGGGAGGAGCTAAGGAGGAGAAGTCTGGAGTTGGAGCTGGAGCTAGCTGCTGCTGAAGAGGCTGGCATGGGGCTACTCTAGCTGGCTTAGCTTGCTAGTTCTTTGCTAGTTGCTAAGACAAGCTAAAGTGAGCTAGCTTCTACCAAAATAAGCTGAGGTGAGCTAGGTCTGGTGCTTGAAATGGTCTGGGACAACCGGGTTTTATTGTTATAACGTTGTAGTATAGCCAGTTATTACCAACATTTCAAATATATAAATTTTTTACTCGGAAAATAAAAGAGTTCCCGAGGTCGAACTCAGGGAGCAAGTTGTATTCTAGAGATATACATGTTTCTTTAAAAAAAAATAAAGAAAGAGAGAGGGAAAGAATTTGTTGTTCTCTTTGTTTTCTCCTCGTGATGTTCTTCTTTCTTTCTTTCTTCAGATCTCCTTCTTCTTCTTTGTTCTGCAGAGGTGATGCTCCTCTTTCTTTCTTCAGATCTCCTTCTTCTTCTTTGTTCTGCAGAGGTGATGCTCCTCTTTCTTTCTTCAGATCTCCTTCTTCTTCTTCCTTGGTTTCTGTCTTGGCCTCTCTTCTTCTTTTTCTGCAGTCTCTTCTGTGAAGGTTTCTTCTTCCTTGGCTCTGCTGTACTTCTTCTCTGCAGCCTTTCCTCTTCTTCTGCCTTGCTCAGCCTCTTCTTTAGAGTTTCTTCTTGTTTCTCCTCCCTGCGGCTAAGTGTCAGCTTCTTCTTTTCTTTTTTAGCCAGGGACGTCACCCCTCCTTTCTTCTTTTCCCTTCAGGCCGTCGTCTGATTTCCAAATCAGACGACTTAAACTACCTGTTGCTACAGTCAGCTTCCTTCTTCTTCCGCGGGTCTTCTTCTTCGCCTGTGCCTGCACACTTCAGAGTTTTTCGTCAGAGGCAAAACCTACTCTACCCTCCCCCCCCACGTCTCTCTCTCTCTCTGAAACCACTCTTGGGAAAGCTCTCCCAGAGCTGCCGGGTAACCGGGTTCGGGTCAGGCCCGGGTTCAGGCCCACCGGCGTGCGTGGTGGGCGAGGAGTGCAGGTCAGTCTTAAGTCGGGTCGGGTCGGGTCAGGTCCGCGGGGCGTGAGCGCGGACGAGACCGGGTAACCGGGCGGGTGAAGGGGACCTCACCCCGTGTGCTGAGGCAGTAAGCCTCCAGCACTTTTGCATCTTATATCGCTGCGACTCTTCAGGCTTTTCCGAGGTGGGACTAAATGTCCCACCTCAATTGCGCGCCCGCAGCGGGGAAATCAGCGGGAGATTGCGGCGTCACGCGAAGCTTTCTACCTTAGCTGCGAGCCTGGTGTTTTGCCAAAACGCCTCGCAAGGCCTGGGAGTTGAATCTGGGCGTGGCGCTGAGCGTGGCGCGCCTGTAGCTGCAGGCGGAAGCAGTTCCTCCTGCGCGGCAATGGCGGCGGAGGTCGGGTGGCCTGTTCATAAGAAAACGGCCTCTCGGCCTAATCAGAAAGTGCCAGGAGCTTCGCCAGGGTGCGGCGGAGCTCGTGTGGGTGGTGGCGAGGCGCGGGGCGACGTGCAAGGGCTGCCCTAGGTCGGACTGTGGGTCGGAGGATGGGTTCGTTGGGGGAAGCGTTACGGAGGTGTGGAGTAGCAGTGAAGGGGTGGGGGGAGCTCAGTGTGATGAGGCGGAGGTTCGGTGAAGGTCGGCGAGGTGTGTGAGGCTGTGGAGCGATGGGAGCATCTCGCCGGAGGGTGGCCGGAGACGAAGGGGATGACGATGGTCAGGGTCGGTCGAGGGCTTAATTGAATAAATTGAAAGCGGGGAAAGAAAGAGGAGAAGAAGGGGAGTAGTTCTAGCTTACTTGCAGGGATGAAGGGGGAGGAACAGGGCGACAGTCGTATCGACTGTCGCCGGAGAAGACGATGCTCAGGGAAAGGGGCGACGGCGAGCAGAGAGCCGGAGAGGCGCCAGCTGGGTGCGACGTGGCGCGGGAAGAGCAGGGGAGGAAGTCTCTGCTGCTGGTATTGCGGCAGAGCGAAGAGGTGGAGGGGGAGGAACCGCCGGAGCTGGTGAGCATCTGCCGGAGAGAGAAGAGAGGAAAGTTGGGGATTTTCTCCGTCAGATGCAAGCTGCCCCGGTCGGTGGAGCAACGGGGGGTATTTATAGGGATCAAACAGGGAGGAGGGCGGAGGGAGACGACGTGTCTCCCTCGCCGGAGGATGGCCGGAAACAAGAACCCATACCGTCCGTGCGTTCGCACGGCCGGTATGGTGGGTTACAACGACCAGGGGGGTGTCCCTGCGACGGCTGACGACGCAGGGCACCCCCGGTTTACTTGCCAGGTCCCCCACCTCACCATGCGCGGCGCCATGCTCCGCGCAAGGTCGCCGGAGCATGGTGCTGGCAGGTTTTGCAGGGGGGACCTGATCGCAAAGAACGAAGGAGAGTTAGGGGCCAAAATGCGAGGGTTCAAAAGTTGAGGGCCAAAGAGTAAATATATGAGGACCAAAGTGTAAAGTCGGTCAAGCAGGTTTCTTCTTAGGCTCAAGTTTTTATACATGACTAATTAGGACCTAAGGAATCTGATGGTGAATTTCATTTCCATATTAAACCTTGTTTGACCGATCAATTTACGCAAAAACCCAAATTAAGTTATTAATTGGGCATGGTTCTCAATGTAGGTCAAAATGGGTTCTGAAGGCCAAATTGAAGGTTCTAAACCCTGGAGATTGTTTTTCTATGAATTTTAGAGGGTTTATTCTATTTTTACTTTGCCTCGAACCTTGTGAATTGAAGTGGGTTGTTTTAGGGTTACAGATTATCATTTAGTTTCTTGGAATTGCTGTAGCCCTTGCTAGATCATTTCATCCCACTCTTATTCTTATTAAGCTGCTTTGACCTATGTTTGGGCCCTGAATTACCCTGTATGCAGATTATACTGGTAAAATTGCATTTTTACCCCTTATGACTTGTTTTCTTCTCAAACTCAGGATTCTCTGAGTTAAGCCTTTCCTTGAGATATGTAGGAGCTTTTATCCTTTGTATTAGGTCAAAATGAGCTAGTTATGGCTCATGATGAGGTTCTCATCATACCCCCATGCCTAGCTTTTGCTAGTCCCTTAGCAAAAACTTAAGGTTTCAACCCTTGTTCTAGACCATGAAGTTTTTAATAGTTTTAGACAAGTGCCTTTTTTATTTGAGCATAGATTAGGTTAGAATGCTGACCATAGGCCTAAAAGGTACTCTAGTACCAATCAAGATCCAAATCTGTCTAGCCTTAGCCTCAGTCTTTTAGCAAAGGTTTTTAAGGTCAACAAGAACTAACCTAAGGTTTATTGGACTTCGTGGTTAAAGCACCCGTGCTTGAAATGATTTTAGCCCTCGCTCAGTTCGCAGTGCGTTTTGTAAGAGAGAGATAGAAAGTTTTTCTGTTTGGAGAGTTTTCTCTCTCTTTTTCTTTTTAGTTCTAGCCTAGGATTGGCTTTTCAACACGGTCTGTATCAGATTCCTTGCTCCCATCATCAATCCTCAAGGGTTCCTGGCGATCGATGCTTTGAGATAGCACCGCCCATGGCAACCCCCAGAACCCTGGCTATTGAGATTTCGAGATAATCCCATCCATGGTATTCCGTGGCCGAATCCAGACCCTGGCAATTGACACTTCGAGATAATGCCATCCATGGAATCTGAACCAGCAGAGTGCTTACATGCCCCCAGTAGGATATGTAAATATCCTAAGAGACAAGCACCGAGGAGATGATATTTTGTTACGCATCTTCGAGGGGATTTCCCGCCTCTCCGCGCTGGGAACTCGTCCAAATCAACTTGTGTTGATCAGCCGCTCCTATTCTAGGTGATCTTTTCAGATTTTTGCGACGCTTCTGCGTGATTCTGATTTTTACGCTTACTGAACCAGACTGTGTGTGAGGTTAGGGTGCTTAGGTTACTGAGTCCCGTAAACCAAAAATTAGTTAACGAGGCCGAATACTCCCTAAGCCTTAGACCTAATACTTCAGCTTTTCATTTTCCTCAACCTCTTGAGGAGCGTCCAGATCTTAATGGGTACTAAGAGTCTATTCAAGAATGCCTAAGGTTTGCATTCTTTACTAATCTTATTGTGCACTTTTCTTGAATGAGGTCTAGAACTTAGGTTAATTCCTTAGTTCCTTACTAATGACTATCACTTTTTCTCATAATTTTGTGCTCCTTTTTCATTTTGTTTCTTTTCTCCTTCACAAAATTTCCTTCTCCTCTTTTCCTCTTATTCTTTTTCGAAATTTTTTTTTTTTTTTTTTTAAATTTTTATGGTGTTTTTGGCATATGTGAATTTTTTTGTTTGAAACCTTTTCTTACAAGTTTTGCACTTTCATACCCCCCCATGCCTAAGATTTGCAATGTCCTCATTGTAACCTAGGGGGTCTTAGTTCATTCCTTAAGACAGAAATTTGGGTGAGTGGATGGGTCGGGTTGAATTTTTTGCGGACGATTTCAAATCCCAGATGCAAACATCTGAGTTGGGGTCGGCTGTCTACAAGGGTGAGCTTCGAGTGCTAAAAGGTGTCAGAACAAGTTTCAGGTTTACAAAGAGAATGACGGGCTGCCTCCCGTTAAGCGCTGAGTTTTACGCCATCGGCTGGGCGCAATAAGCTTAAGGGGAAAGGAGGGTATAAGATGCCTCAGCCAAATCAGTAGAAGTTACATCAATGAACGGCTTGAGTCTTCGACCGTTCACGATGAAAGGTTCAGAATCGTGGCTGAGTGGACTGATTTCGATTGCTCCATTTCCAAAAACCTGTCGGACCAAATATGGTCCGACCCACTTAGATCTCAGTTTTCCTGGGAAGAGTTTGAGTCGGGCATCAAAGAGTAGGACCTTTTGACCAGGATGAAAGATCTTTCTCGAGATGTGTTTGTCGTGGAAGGCTTTAACCCACTCCTTGTAGATTTGCGAGTTCTCGTACGCGTCTATGCGTAATTCATCGACCTCGCTGATTTGGAGTTTTCTGTGGGTCCCAGCCTTGGAAAGATCTAGATTACAGTTCCGTACTGCCCAATAGGCTTTATGCTCCAGTTCTACGGGAAGGTGGCATGCCTTTCCGTACACCAGTCTAAAGGGGGACATGCCCAATTGGGTTTTGTGGGCGGTCCTATAGGCCCACAATGCCTCCGGAAGTCGGGACGACCAGTCCTTCCTGTCAGGTCGAACAGTGACTTGCAGGATTTTCTTGATCTCCCGATTAGACAGCTCAGCTAGACCATTAGTTTGGGGGTGGTAAGGAGTAGAGATTCGGTGAGACACCCCGTATTTGGTCATCAGTGACCTAAACTGAGCATTTGTGAAATGGGTCCCCCCATCAGAGATTATTGCACGAGGAATCCCGAACCTTGAGAAAATGTGTTGATGAATGAATTTGAGAAAGATTTTGTGATCACAGGTTCGGGTCGGTATGGCTTCGATCCATTTGGACACGTAGTCCACAGCCAACAGAATGTATTCGAAACCATCCGAAACAGGAAAGGGGCCCATAAAATCAATCCCCCAAACATCAAAGATTTCGCATACTAGAATCGGTTGCATAGGCATCATGTCGCGATGGCTCATGTTGCCCAAAGTCTGGCAACGACTGCATGCCTTGCAATGACTGTATGCGTCTTTGAACAGTGTGGGCCAGTAAAAGCCGCACTGGAGGACTTTTGATGCGGTTTTATGCCCGGAAAAATGGCCACCGCATGCCTGGTCATGGCAGAAAGAGAGGATATTGTTGACTTCCCCTTCCGGGACACATCTCCGGATGATCTGATCGGCACCTATGCGGAAGAGGTACGGGTCTTCCCAAATGTAATACTTGGCATCGGAGCGTAATTTGTCTTTCTTGGCCTTCGGCCAATCGGACGGGGTCTGATGAGATGCCAAGTAATTTACTATATTAGCAAACCATGGAAGGCTAGTACCAATAGTCAGCAGGTGCTCATCGGGAAAATGCTCAGTGATGGGTCCGGAAGGGTCAATTATTTCAGAAGGAAGACGGGACAAGTGATCAGCTACCACGTTTTGCTTTCCCGCTTTGTCGCGAATCTCAAGGTCAAATTCTTGCAACAGCAAGATCCATCGGATTAATCGAGGTTTCGCGTCCTTCTTCGCAAGGAGATGCCTCACAGCTGTGTGATCCGAGTATATAATGACATGGGAACCCAGAAGGTATGATCTGAACTTTTCTAGGGCAAATACTACAGCTAGTAGCTCTTTCTCAGTAACCATATAGTTACGCTGAGCCTCATCGAGTGTTTTGCTGGCGTAGTAAATGACCACAGGTTTCTTGTCATTTTTCTGTCCCAAAACCGCTCCTACAGCGAAGTCGGATGCATCACACATGATCTCAAAGGGTTGAGACCAATCAGGGGACTGTAGGATCGGGGCTTGGGTGACTCGGTCACGCAGGATTTCAAATGCTTGAGTGCATTCCTTGGAGATTTCGAAGGGAACATCCTTGGAGAGAAGAGTGGTCAGGGGGCGTGCGATTTTTGAAAAATCAGGGATAAATCGTCGATAAAAACCGACTTGCCCTAAAAAGGATCGGATGTCCCTGATTGAGCTAGGCATAGGAAGGTGAGAGATCAGATTAACCTTAGCTCGATCCACTTGGATACCTTTCTCCGAAATTGAGTGTCCCAGGTGATGAGAACCTCATCATGAGCCATAACTAGCTCATTTTGACCAAATACAAAGGATAAAAGCTCCTACATATCTCAAGGAAAGGCTTAACTCAGAGAATTCTGAGTTTGAGAAGAAAACAAGTCATAAGGGGTAAAAGTGCAATTTTACCAGTATAATCTGCATACAGGGTAATTCAGGGCCCAAACATAGGTCAAAGCAGCTTAATAAGAATAAAAGTGGGATGAGATGATCTAGTAAGGGCTACAGCACTTCCAAGAAACCAAATGATAATCTGTAACCCTAAAATAACCCACTTCAATTCACAAGGTTCGAGGCAAAGTAAAAATATAATAAACCCTCTAAAATTCATAGAAAAATAATCTCTAGGGTTTAGAACCTTCAATTTGGCCTTTAGAACCCATTTTGACCTACATTGAGAACCATGCCCAATTAATAACTTAATTTGGGTTTTTGCGCAAATTGACCAGTCAAACAAGGTTTAATATGAAAATGAAATTCACCATCAGATTCCTTAGGTCCTAATTAGTCATGTATAAAAATTTGAGCCTAAGAAGAAACCTCCTTGACCGACTTTACACTTTGGTCCTCATATATTTACTCTTTGGCCCTCAACTTTTGAACCCTCGCATTTTGGCCCCTAACTCTCCTTCGTTCTTTGCAATCAGGTCCCTCCTGCAAAACCTGCCAGCACCATGCTCCGGCGACCTTGCGCGGAGCATGGCGCCGCGCAGGGTGAGGTGGGGGACCTGGCAAGTAAACCGGGGGTGCCCTGCGTCGTCAGCCGTCGCAGGGACACCCCCCTGGTCATTGTAACCCACCATACCGGCCGTGCGAACGCACGGACGGTATGGGTTCTTGTTTCCGACCATCCTCCGGCGAGGGAGACACGTCGTCTCCCTCCGCCTTCCTCCCTGTTTGCTCCCTATAAATACCCCCCGCTGCTCCACCGACCAGGGCAGCCTGGATCTGACGGAGAAAATCCCCAACTTTCTTCTCTTCTTCCTCCGGCAGACGCTCACCAGCTCCGGCGGTTTCCTCCCCCTCCACCTCTTCGCTCTGCCGCAATACCAGCAGCAGAGACTTCCTCCCCTGCTCTTCCCGCGCCACGCCGCACCCAGCTGGCGCCTCTCCTGCTCTCTGCTCGCCGCCGTCCCTTTCCCTGAGCATCGTCTTCTCCGGCGACAGTCGATATGACTGTCGCCCTGTTCCTCCCCCTTCGTCCCTGCAAGTAAGCTAGAGCTACTCCCCTTCTCCTCCTCTTTCTTTCCCCGCTTTCAATTTATTCAATTAAGCCCTCTACCGACCCTGACCACCTTCACCCCCTTCGCCTCCGACCACCCTCCGGTGAGCCGCTCCCATCACCTCAGCAACCCACACGGCTCGCCGACCCTCACCGAACCTCCGCCTCATCACACTGAGCACCCCCCACCCCTCCACTGCCACTCCACACCTCCGTAACACTCCCCCGAACAAACCCATTCCTCCGGTTGCAGTCCGACCCAGGGCTGCCGCCAGACACCTCCTTGCGGCCTGCCGCGCAGCTCCTCACCTTCGCCGTGCCACGGCGAAGGTTCCCCAGTGGTATGATTAGGCCGCGAGGCCATATTCGTGTCCGACAGGTTTTGAGGTTCGACCGCCATTGACGCACATTGAAGCAGCTTCTCCCGCGCTCCAGGCTTGAGGACTCCAGGTCTCCAGCTGCTGCGGAGTACGGGGAGTCTTGCGAAGGCAGCCAGCCAGCAACCTATGCCAATAGAAGCCGCAGCTGCAGAAGCCAGGCCGCGGTCTCCCAGCAGGCGCACGCGAGGAACGGTCTGCGTTTAGTCCCACATCGGCAAGCTTCACACACGTTCCACTGTTTAAATTGATTTCGTGCAGTAGCCTTACTGCCTCAGTACACGGGGTGAGGTCCCCTTACACCCGCCCGGTTACCCGGTCTCGTCCGCGCTCACGCCCCGCGGACCTGACCCGACCCGACTTAGACTGACCTGCACTCCTCGCCCACCACGCACGCCGGTGGGCCTGGACCCGGGCCTGACCCGAACCCGATTACCCGGCAGCTCTGGGAGAGCTTTCCCAAGAGTGGTTTCAGAGAGAAAGAGAGACGCGGGGGGGAGGGTAGAGTAGGTTTTGCCTCTGACGAAAAACTCTGAAGTGTGCAGGCACAGGCGAAGAAGAAGACCCGCGGAAGAAGAAGGAGCTGCACTGTAGCAACTGCATAGTTAAGTCGTCTAAGCACCGGGTCAGACGACGGAAGGTCAGCAGCCAGAGCAGGAAAGAAGGCAGGCTGAAGAAGAAGGAAGAGCAACGGCCAAAGCAGAAGAAGAAGAAAGGAAGACTTAGTAGCTGAAGGCAGAAGCTCTGCAGCCATAAAGAAGAAAAGGGAAAAGAGAAAGGGTCGCCACAATTGCAGAAAAAGAAGAAGAGAGGTCAAGGCAGAAACCAAGGAAGAAGAAGAAAGAGATCTGAAGAGGAGCATCACCTCTGCAGAACGAAGAAGGAGCTCTAAAGAAAGAAGAACATCACCAAAGCAGGAACAGCAGGAAGAAGAAGAAGAACATCACCTCTGCAGAACAGAAAGAAAGAAGGAGATCCAAAGAAAGAGAGAAAGAAAAGCATCCCCTCTGCAGAACAAAGAGAAAACAACAAATTCTTTCCCTCTCTCTTTTTGTAAAAGGAACATGTATATCTCTAGAATACAACTTGCTCCCTGAGTTCGACCTCGGGAACTCTCTTATTTTCCGAGTAAAAAATTTATATTTGAAGTGTTGGTAATAACTGGCTTTACTACAACGTTATAACAAACTAAAACCCGGTCACATAAAACCGACGACTCCATTTTGGCGCCGTTGCCGGGGAGCAACGGCTATTCTAGAGGTAAACATTCCTGTTTCTTTTAATTTCTGATAATCTCCTCTCTTTTGTGCAGCTACAGGAACTCAAGAAGACAAGCAACCACACGACAACCACTCCGAAGACAGGTAAATCTTTCCTCTCACTATTAACCCCTAAACTCTAAAGAGGAAGAAAAGAAAAGAACAAGCAATATAGGGCTAACCTGTCTTCCATACTTAGTAACCATAAAGAGTTGCATGTTTTCAACTCATCACTCCTGCACACTATTAAGGGTATTTAAGGGCTAACACATTCTTGCTTGAGCCCTAATTGCCCAACAAAGAGTTAAATGGACCAAGTAGAGCCAACATAAGGTTTAACAATAGGATTTCAGTTGAGACACACCCCTTAATCAAGAATTGAGGAAATCCAAAAGAGGTGTGCCCAAACCATTGATTGAAAATAATTAACAAGAAAAATCCTAAACAAGTGGCTCTCTCTAAACACTTGAACCCTAAAAAAAAAAAAAAAAAAGGACCCAAAAAGCTCTCAAAGAAAACAAGAGGTAAAGTTGACCCCTTTGGGTTAACCAACCTTAAATTAGGTCACTCTTTGCACTTAAAAAGACTAAAGTTCAAGTGAAACCTTAAGCACCCTGATCTTAAAATTGGTAGACTTAAGAGGTCAAGATCCCCATTCTGGTCTACCTGGAACCGCAGTGACAAGAGAGGTCGGGTGGGGGAAACCCTGTAACCCGTGGGGACGCTCTACCGTGTAGGGGTCTTCGCGGGACTCTCCCTCTCTGGCTGCCCAGGTAATTCTCAGGTGGACGATCTTTTTGATCAAGGGGTCCATCTGCCCCGCACCTCTATAGTCACCCAACATATTTTTGGGTGTCTTGATTGGGTCCAGCACCTTCTAAACTTACCTCTTCCAACTGTGCATGTACGGAAGGAGGTCCCTAATACCATCCTTAAGACCTCCTTTAGAAATTCGCTCTCGTCAAGGCCAAGCCTCGACGCCCGTGTTTGTGCAGCAACACCCTCACATTATTCTCTCTTCTGATTCAGAACCAAGTTCTTCTTCTTCCCCCATCATGTCTCAGCCAGTTGAGGAAGAAAATAATCTGGAACACCAGCTCCAGCGACTCAATGACCTCTTCCAAAACTTCGTGCACCCACCACAGCGTCCTATGATGCGGGACCACTACAATCCTGCTGCGGTGGCCATTGAGCCTCGAGTCAGAATCCCGACTGGAGGACCTGATTCCGAACTAAAGCCCAACATGATTCATGCTATACCTAAATTCCATGGGCTTAATTCTGAAGATCCCTTCCAGCACATCAAACAGCTAAAGCATCTGGCCCACACTTTTGGATCAGATGCGCAAAATCGGGATATTCTTCTCATGAAGATGTTCTCCTTTTCTCTTATGGACAAGGCCGCCCATTGGTATCAAACTCAGACCTGGCCGATCAACACTTGGGAAGAACTTCAATCCGAATTTTTGAAAAAGTTTTTTCCCGTTGGTCGGACCAACGCCTTGCGCCATCAGATTACACACTTCACTCAACAATCAGGAGAACCTCTCCATGAGGCATGGGATCGTTTTCAGGATCTCATGAGAAAGTGCCCCCATCACGGAGTTCCTAAATGGGAACAAGTCCAATCTTTTTACCAGGGACTCCGTGAGGACATCCGCCTTTTCGTCAATGCAACTTGCGGAGGAAACATCATGGGTCAACATGAAGACACCGTATGGGAGATTCTCGAAAATATGTGCGAGAACTCCATCAACAATGACTCCATGGGAGTATTCGACAGGATGAATACCCGCGCAGCGACGAATCTTAAGAGGGCACATGAGACGCAGGGCCTGTCCGCATCAGTCGACCTGGAATTAATGGCCAGTCGATTGGACAAGGTCTCAATCATTGAAAAGAAGGTGGATGAGCTGACTCAGCACTTGCAGCGAGCCACCTCTGCGCGTAACTCCTTTGCACAACCTCCTTCCACACAGGAGACTGTGCAAAACATCCTCCACCGACCCTCCCCTGGGATGGATCCATATCCATCCCCATCTGATTCTTGGACTGGAAGATCATCCGATCCTTTCTACACCAGCCGGGGGAACTCCATTCCTCCTTTCCCTGATTCTCAGGAGGTTCCTCAGACCTGCGAGGACCTCAACGCCATCCAGAACGACCCATTCTCCAACACTTACAACCCTGGATGGCGAAACCATCCCAATTTTCAGTGGGCGGGAAATTCCCAAACCCAAAGACCACCTTTTTAGTCCCGCCCACAGCCCTCTCATCACTACCAGCCGCCTCAGCCTCGGCCCAACCCTACTTATCCATCAGGGCCAAATCAAGATCAAATGTCCTTAATCCTTCAGACTCTGGCTGACATTCAAAAAACGAATGCGGCTATTCAAAAACAGCACAAGGACGAGCTTACTGAAGTTAAAACTCAGCTGGCCCAGTTGGCAAATTCTCGCCAGCCAGGCACACTCCCTTCCCAACCTCTTCCTAACCCAAATAACGTGCCAACCCAGAAGCGCGTTATGAATCCAAATTTAGGCCACGCTCAATGGATTTATCAGGCCCCTACTACTCCATCTCCAGACGAGATGGAAGCCTCAACTTCTCGTGCGGGATTTCAGCAGCAGCCACCCCTCCTACCAAACCTAAACCAAAATCAGGCCGGATTAAATTCTGTAACAACACGTAGTGGTAAGACAACTCAAGACCCGCATTATCCAAACCACTCCCAGCCTGATAACCATGACCCTAGGATAGTTATCCAAGGTACCGCTGTTCCAGATCCACAACCTGAACCTATCCTAGAAGAACCAACCAAGATCCCGTTTCCCGAGGCCCTGACCAAGGGAAAGAAGACCACAAAACCCGTGGCCCCTGAGGAGGACCTGGTCAAGCTCTTTGAGCAGGTCCACATAAACATCCCCTTGATGGATGCAATCCGCCACGTACCAGCTTACGCACGATTTCTAAAGAACATATGTACACCCCAGCGTAAGCCGCGAACCAAGGGAGGGAGCCCAATTGTTCTGTCAGAGCAAGCCAGCTCTGTAATCCTTAGTAGACTCCCACCCAAGGCAAAAGATCCTGGAACTCCCCTGATCTCCTGTAAGATAGGTGGTACCCAATTTGATAGAGCATTGTTAGACTTAGGTGCATCTATAAATCTGATACCCACATCCTTACTTGACCATCTAGAAGAATCTGAGCTGAAACCAACCGAGGTGACATTACAATTAGCAGATCGATCTATAAAGTCACCAAAAGGGGTTCTCGAGGATGTTATCGTGAGAGTGCGGGATTTCTATTTTCCAGTGGACTTTATAGTCTTAGACATGGATGCACCTGAGAACCCTAGGGATACACCAATCATTCTAGGGAGACCTTTCTTGGCTACTGCTAGAGCCAACATCAGCTGTGAGGAGGGCCAAATAGAGCTTAAGTTTGGAGATCAAACACTGAAAATTGATATATTTAAGGCCCAACAAGGAATTAATTGCGGCGTCATCGAGCAAATTTGTGACATCAAGACTTTGGTTGATGAATCACACCTCCAGAATGACTTGAGTATGCCTCATCAACCACAGAAGGATCTTGACCCGCAAACAGAGGAGTCAAATCCAGATGTGAACAACCCAGTAACTCCCACCCTTGAACCTCACATCCATACTGAACCACCCGCTGCTGCTGAAAACCCCATCCTCGAACTGAAACCCCTTCCTGCTCACTTGAAATACGTCTTTTTGGGTTCTAATCAGACCCTTCCTGTGATCATCAATTCCAACCTCAGTCCTGAACAGGAATCCCGTCTGATTGTTGTCCTCCAGCAACATCGCAGAGCCATCGGATGGACTCTCGATGATTTGACTGGAATAAGTCCCTCTTATTGTACTCATCATATCTATTCAGAAGAGGGCACACGACCTTCTCGTGAAATGCAGAGACGCTTAAACCCCAATCTGCAGGAGGTCGTGAAAAAGGAGATCATCAAGTGGTTAGATGCCGGGATCATCTACCCGATCTCCGATAGTCGTTGGGTGAGCCCAATTCAGGTCGTGCCCAAGAAGGCAGGACTCACCACTATAACGACTGAGACCGGAGAAATCATTCCTACCCGATTAGCCAACTCGTGGAGAGTCTGTATAGATTACCGTCGACTCAATTCCTCCACGAAGAAGGATCATTTCCCACTACCCTTCATTGATCAAATTCTCGAAAAACTAGCGGGAAATAGGTTCTTCTGCTTTCTTGATGGGTACTCCGGTTATAACCAGGTGGCAATCCATCCTGAGGACCAAGAAAAGACCACGTTCACCTGCCCCTTCGGAACATACGCTTTCCGAAGGATGCCTTTCGGTCTTTGCAATGCACCCGCTACTTTTCAGCGATGCATGCTTGCCATATTCTCAGATATGGTAGGTGATTATCTGGAAGTCATCATGGATGACTTTTCAGTTTTCGGAGCATCATTCGACGATTGCCTCCAACACTTGGTCCAGATACTCAGGCGGTGCATCGACGTGAATTTGGTTCTTTCCTGGGAGAAGAGCCATTTCATGGTGCCTGAGGGAATTGTCCTGGGACACTCAATTTCGGAGAAAGGTATCCAAGTGGATCGAGCTAAGGTTAATCTGATTTCTCACCTTCCTATGCCTAGCTCGATCAGGGACATCCGATCCTTTTTAGGGCATGTCGGTTTTTATCGACGATTTATCCCTGATTTTTCAAAAATCGCACGCCCCCTGACCACTCTTCTCTCCAAGGATGTTCCCTTCGAAATCTCCAAGGAATGCACTCAAGCATTTGAAATCCTGCGTGACCGAGTCACCCAAGCACCGATCCTACAGTCCCCTGATTGGTCTCAACCCTTTGAGATCATGTGTGATGCATCCGACTTCGCTGTAGGAGCGGTTTTGGGGCAGAAAAATGACAAGAAACCTGTGGTCATTTACTACACCAGCAAAACACTCGATGAGGCTCAGCGTAACTATACAGTTACTGAGAAAGAGCTGCTAGCTGTAGTATTTGCCCTAGAGAAGTTCAGATCGTACCTTCTGGGTTCCCATGTCATCATATACTCGGATCACACGGCTGTGAGGCATCTCCTTGCAAAGAAGGACGCGAAACCTCGATTAATCCGATGGATCTTGCTGTTGCAAGAATTTGACCTTGAGATTCGCAACAAAGCGGGAAAACAAAATGTGGTAGCTGATCACTTGTCCCGTCTTCCTTCTGAAATAATTGACCCCTCCGGACCCATCACGGAGCATTTTCCCGATGAGCACCTGCTAACTATTGGTACTAGCCTTCCATGGTTCGCTAATATTGTAAATTACTTGGCATCTCATCAGACCCCGTCCGATTGGCCGAAGGACAAGAAAGACAAATTGCGCTCCGATGCCAAGTATTACATTTGGGAAGACCCGTACCTCTTCCGCATAGGTGCCGATCAGATCATCCGGAGATGTGTCCCGGAAGGGGAAGTCAACAATATCCTCTCTTTCTGCCATGACCAGGCATGCGGTGGCCATTTTGCCGGGCATAAAACCGCAGCAAAAGTCCTCCAGTGCGGCTTTTACTGGCCCACACTGTTCAAAGACGCATACAGTCATTGCAAGGCATGCAGTCGTTGCCAGACTTTAGGCAACATGAGCCGTCGCGACATGATGCCTATGCAACCGATTCTAGTATGCGAAATCTTTGATGTTTGGGGGATTGATTTTATGGGCCCCTTTCCTGTTTCAGATGGTTTCGAATACATTCTGTTGGCTGTGGACTACGTGTCCAAATGGATCGAAGCCATACCGACCCGAACCTGTGATCACAAAATCGTTCTCAAATTCATTCATCAGCACATTTTCTCAAGGTTCGGGATTCCTCGTGCAATAATCTCTGATGGGGGGACCCATTTCACAAATGCTCAGTTTAGGTCACTGATGACCAAATACGGGGTGTCTCACCGAATTTCTACTCCTTACCACCCCCAAACTAATGGTCTAGCTGAGCTATCTAATCGGGAGATCAAGAAAATCCTGCAAGTCACTGTTCGACCTGACAGGAAGGACTGGTCGTCCCGAATTCCGGAAGCATTGTGGGCCTATAGGACCGCCCACAAGACCCAATTGGGCATGTCTCTCTTTAGATTGGTGTACGGAAAGGCATGCCACCTTCCCGTCGAACTGGAGCATAAAGCCTATTGGGCAGTACGGAACTGTAATCTAGATCTTTCCAAGGCTAGGACCCACAGAAAACTCCAAATCAGCGAGATCGATGAATTACGCAGAGACGCGTACGAGAACTCGCAAATCTACAAGGAGCGGGTTAAAGCCTTCCACAACAAACACATCTCGAGAAAGATCTTTCATCCTGGTCAAAAGGTCCTACTCTTTGATGCCCGACTCAAACTCTTCCCAGGAAAACTGAGATCTAAGTGGGTCGGACCATATTTGGTCCGACAGGTTTTTGGAAATGGAGCAATCGAAATCAGTCCACTCAGCCACGATTCTGAACCTTTCATCGTGAACGGTCAGAGACTCAAGCCGTTCATTGATGTAACTTCTATTGATTTGGCTGAGGCATCTTATATCCTCCTTTCCCCTTGAGCTTATTGCGCCCAGCCGATGGCATAAAACTCAGCGCTTAACGGGAGGCAGCCCGTCATTCTCTTTGAAAACCTGAAACTTGTTCTGACACCTTTCAGCACTCGAAGTTCACCCTTACAGACAACCGACCCCAACTCAGATGTTCGCATCTGAGATTTGAAATCATCCGCAAAAATTCAACCCGACCCATCCACTCACCCAAATTTCTGTCTTAAGGAATGAACTAAGACCCCCTAGGTTACAATGAGGACATTGCAAATCTTAGGCATGGGGGGGGTATGAAAGTACAAAAACTCGTAAGAAAAGGTTTCAAACAAAAAAATTCACATATGCCAGAAACACCATAAAAATTAAAAAATTTTCGAAAAAGAACAAGAGGAAAAGAGGAGAAGGAAATTTTGCGAAGGAGAAAAGAAACAAAAGGAAAAAGGAGCACAAAATTATGAGAAAAAGTGATAGTCATTAGTAAGGAACTAAGGAATTAACCTAAGCTCTAGACCTCATTCAAGAAAATAACTGAAAAGTGCACAATAAGATTAGTAAAGAATGCAAACCTTAGGCATTCTTGAATAGACTCTTAGTACCCATTAAGATCTGGACACTCCTCAAGAGGTTGAGGAAAATGAAAAGCTGAAGTATTAGGTCTAAGGCTTAGGGAGTATTCGGCCTCGTTAACTAATTTTTGGTTTACGGGACTCAGTAACTTAAGCACCCTAATCTCACACACAGCCTGGTTCAGTAAGCGTAAAAATCAGAATCACGCAGAAGCGTCGCAAAAATCTGAAAAGAACACCTAGAATAGGAGCGGCCGATCAACACAAGTTGATTTGGACGAGTTCCCAGCGCAGAGAGGCGGGGAAATCCCCTCGAAGATGCGTAACAAAATATCATCTCCTCGGTGCTTGTCTCTTAGGATATTTACATATCCTACTGGGGGCATGTAAGCACTCTGCTGGTTCAGATTCCATGGATGGCATTATCTCGAAGTGTCAATTGCCAGGGTCTGGATTCGGCCACGGAATACCATGGATGGGATTATCTCGAAATCTCAATAGCCAGGGTTCCGGGGGGTTGCCATGGGCGGTGCTATCTCGAAGCATCGATCGCCAGGAACCCTTGAGGATTGATGATGGGAGCAAGGAATCTGATACAGACCGTGTTGAAAAGCCAATCCTAGGCTAGAACTAAAAAGAAAAAGAGAGAGAAAACTCTCCAAACAGAAAAACTTTCTATCTCTCTCTTACAAAACGCACTGCGAACTGAGCCAGGGCTAAAATCATTTCAAGCACGGGTGCTTTAACCACGAAGTCCAATAAACCTTAGGTTAGTTCTTGCGGGCCTTAAAAACCTTTGCTAAAAGACTGAGGCTAAGGCTAGACAGATTTGGATCTTGATTGGTACTAGAGTACCTTTTAGGCCTATGGTCAGCATTCTAACCTAATCTATGCTCAAATAAAAAAGGCACTTATCTAAAACTATTAAAAACTTCATGGTCTAGAACAAGGGTTGAAACCTTAAGTTTTTGCTAAGGGACTAGCAAAAGCTAGGCATGGGGGTATGATGAGAACCTCATCATGAGCCATAACTAGCTCATTTTGACCAAATATAAAGGATAAAAGCTCCTACATATCTCAAGGAAAGGCTTAACTCAGAGAATTCTGAGTTTGAGAAGAAAATAAGTCATAAGGGGTAAAAGTGCAATTTTACCAGTATAATCTGCATACAGGGTAATTCAGGACCCAAACATAGGTCAAAGCAGCTTAATAAGAATAAAAGTGGGATGAGATGATCTAGTAAGGGCTACAGCACTTCCAAGAAACCAAATGATAATCTGTAACCCTAAAACAACCCACTTCAATTCACAAGGTTCGAGGCAAATTAAAAATAGAATAAACCCTCTAAAATTCATAGAAAAATAATCTCTAGGGTTTAGAACCTTCAATTTGGCCTTTAGAACCCATTTTGACCTACATTGAGAACCATGCCCAATTAATAACTTAATTTGGGTTTTTGCGCAAATTGACCGGTCAAACAAGGTTTAATATGAAAATGAAATTCACCATCAGATTTCTTAGGTCCTAATTATTCATGTATAAAAACTTGAGCCTAAGAAGAAACCTCCTTGACCGACTTTACACTTTGGTCCTCATATATTTACTCTTTGGCCCTCAACTTTTGAACCCTCGCATTTTGGCCCCTAACTCTCCTTCGTTCTTTGCAATCAGGTCCCTCCTGCAAAACCTGCCAGCACCATGCTCCGGCGACCTTGCGCGGAGCATGGCGCCGCGCAGGGTGAGGTGGGGGACCTGGCAAGTAAACCGGGGGTGCCCTGCGTCGTCAGCCGTCGCAGGGACACCCCCCTGGTCATTGTAACCCACCATACCGGCCGTGCGAACGCACGGACGGTATGGGTTCTTGTTTCCGACCATCCTCCGGCGAGGGAGACACGTCGTCTCCCTCCGCCTTCCTCCCTGTTTGCTCCCTATAAATACCCCCCGCTGCTCCACCGACCAGGGCAGCCTGGATCTGACGGAGAAAATCCCCAACTTTCTTCTCTTCTTCCTCCGGCAGACGCTCACCAGCTCCGGCGGTTTCCTCCCCCTCCACCTCTTCGCTCTGCCGCAATACCAGCAGCAGAGACTTCCTCCCCTGCTCTTCCCGCGCCACGCCGCACCCAGCTGGCGCCTCTCCTGCTCTCTGCTCGCCGCCGTCCCTTTCCCTGAGCATCGTCTTCTCCGGCGACAGTCGATACGACTGTCGCCCTGTTCCTCCCCCTTCGTCCCTGCAAGTAAGCTAGAGATACGACTGTCGCCCTGTTCCTCCCCCTTCGTCCCTGCAAGTAAGCTAGAGCTACTCCCCTTCTCCTCCTCTTTCTTTCCCCGCTTTCAATTTATTCAATTAAGCCCTCTACCGACCCTGACCACCTTCACCCCCTTCGCCTCCGACCACCCTCCGGCGAGCCGCTCCCATCACCTCAGCAGCCCACACGGCTCGCCGACCCTCACCAAACCTCCGCCTCATCACACTGAGCACCCGCCACCCCTCCACTGCCACTCCACACCTCCGTAACACTCCCCCGAACAAACCCATTCCTCCGGTTGCAGTTCGACCCAGGGCTGCCGCCAGACACCTTCTTGCGGCCTGCCGCGCAGCTCCTCACCTTCGCCGTGCCACGGCGAAGGTTCCCCAGTGGTTTGATTAGGCCGCGAGGCCATATTCGTGTCCGACAGGTTTTGAGGTTCGACCGCCATTGACGCACATTGAAGCAGCTTCTCCCGCGCTCCAGGCTTGAGGACTCCAGGTCTCCAGCTGCTGCGGAGTACGGGGAGTCTTGCGAAGGCAGCCAGCCAGCAACCTATGCCAATAGAAGCCGCAGCTGCAGAAGCCAGGCCGCGGTCTCCCAGCAGGCGCACGCGAGGAACGGTCTGCGTTTAGTCCCACATCGGCAAGCTTCACACACGTTCCACTGTTTAAATTGATTTCTTGCAGTAGCCTTACTGCCTCAGTACACGGGGTGAGGTCCCCTTACACCCGCCCGGTTACCCGGTCTCGTCCGCGCTCACGCCCCGCGGACCTGACCCGACCCGACTTAGACTGACCTGCACTCCTCGCCCACCACGCACGCCGGTGGGCCTGGACCCGGGCCTGACCCGAACCCGATTACCCGGCAGCTCTGGGAGAGCTTTCCCAAGAGTGGTTTCAGAGAGAAAGAGAGACGTGGGGGGGAGGGTAGAGTAGGTTTTGCCTCTGACGAAAAACTCTGAAGTGTGCAGGCACAGGCGAAGAAGAAGACCCGCGGAAGAAGAAGGAGCTGCACTGTAGCAACTGCATAGTTAAGTCGTCTAAGCACCGGGTCAGATGACGGAAGGTCAGCAGCCAGAGCAGGAAAGAAGGCAGGCTGAAGAAGAAGGAAGAGCAACGGCCAAAGCAGAAGAAGAAGAAAGGAAGACTTAGTAGCTGAAGGCAGAAGCTCTGCAGCCATAAAGAAGAAAAGGGAAAAGAGAAAGGGTCACCACAATTGCAGAAAAAGAAGAAGAGAGGTCAAGGCAGAAACCAAGGAAGAAGAAGAAAGAGATCTGAAGAGGAGCATCACCTCTGCAGAACGAAGAAGGAGCTCTAAAGAAAGAAGAACATCACCAAAGCAGGAACAGTAGGAAGAAGAAGAAGAACATCACCTCTGCAGAACAGAAAGAAAGAAGGAGATCCAAAGAAAGAGAGAAAGAAAAGCATCCCCTCTGCAGAACAAAGAGAAAACAACAAATTCTTTCCCTCTCTCTTTTTGTAAAAGGAACATGTATATCTCTAGAATACAACTTGCTCCCTGAGTTCGACCTCGGGAACTCTCTTATTTTCCGAGTAAAAAATTTATATTTGAAGTGTTGGTAATAACCGGCTTTAATACAACGTTATAACAAACTAAAACCCGGTCACATAAAACTGACGACTCCACCAGGACAATTCCCTCAGGCACCATGAAATGGCTCTTTTCCCAGGAAAGAACCAAATTCACATCGATGCACTGCCTGAGTATCTGGACCAAGTGTTGGAGGCAATCGTCGAATGATGCTCCGAAAACTGAAAAGTCATCCATGAAGACTTCCAGATAATCACCTACCATATCTGAGAATATGGCAAGCAGGCATCGCTGAAAAGTAGCGGGTGCATTGCAAAGACCGAAAGGCATCCTTCGGAAAGCGTATGTTCCGAAGGGGAAGGTGAACGTGGTCTTTTCTTGGTCCTCAGGATGGATTGCCACCTGGTTATAACCGGAGTACCCATCAAGAAAGCAGAAGAACCTATTTCCCGCTAGTTTTTCGAGAATTTGATCAATGAAGGGTAGTGGGAAATGATCCTTCTTCGTGGAGGAATTGAGTCGACGGTAATCTATACAGACTCTCCACGAGTTGGCTAATCGGGTAGGAATGATTTCTCCGGTCTCAGTCGTTATAGTGGTGAGTCCTGCCTTCTTGGGCACGACCTGAATTGGGCTCACCCAACGACTATCGGAGATCGGGTAGATGATCCCGGCATCTAACCACTTGATGATCTCCTTTTTCACGACCTCCTGCAGATTGGGGTTTAAGCGTCTCTGCATTTCACGAGAAGGTCGTGTGCCCTCTTCTGAATAGATATGATGAGTACAATAAGAGGGACTTATTCCAGTCAAATCATCGAGAGTCCATCCGATGGCTCTGCGATGTTGCTGGAGGACAACAATCAGACGGGATTCCTGTTTAGGACTGAGGTTGGAATTGATAATTACAGGAAGGGTCTGATTAGAACCCAAAAAGACGTATTTTAAGTGAGCAGGAAGGGGTTTCAGTTCGAGGATGGGGTTTTCAGCAGCAGCGGGTGGTTCAGTATAGATGTGAGGTTCAAGGGTGGGAGTTACTGGGTTGTTCACATCTGGATTTGACTCTTCTGTTTGCGGGTCAAGATCCTTCTGTGGTTGATGAGGCATACTCGAGTCATTCTGGAGGTGTGATTCATCAACCAAAGTCTTGATGTCACAAATTTGTTCGATGACGCCGCAATTAATTCCTTGTTGGGCCTTAAATATATCAATTTTCAGTGTTTGATCTCCAAACTTAAGCTCTATTTGGCCCTCCTCACAGCTGATGTTGGCTCTAGCAGTAGCCAAGAAAGGTCTCCCTAGAATGATTGGTGTATCCCTAGGGTTCTCAGGTGCATCCATATCTAAGACTATAAAGTCCACTGGAAAATAGAAATCCCGCACTCTCACGATAACATCCTCGAGAATCCCTTTTGGTGACTTTATAGATCGATCTGCTAATTGTAATGTCACCTCGGTCGGTTTTAGCTCAGATTCTTCTAGATGGTCGAGTAAGGATGTGGGTATCAGGTTTATGGATGCACCCAAGTCTAACAAAGCTCTATCAAATTGGGTACCACCTATCTTACAGGAAATCAGGGGAGTTCCAGGATCTTTTGCCTTGGGTGGGAGTCTACTGAGGATTACAGAGCTGGCTTGTTCTGACAGAACAATTGGGCTCCCTCCCTTGGTTCGCGGCTTACGCTGGGGTGTACATATATTCTTTAAGAATCGTGCGTAAGCTGGTACGTGGCGGATTGCATCCATCAAGGGGATGTTTATGTGGACCTGCTCAAAGAGCTTGACCAGGTCCTCCTCAGGGGCCACGGGTTTGGTGGTCTTCTTTCCCTTGGTCAAGGCCTCGGGAAATGGGATCTTGGTTGGTTCTTCTAGGATAGGTCCAGGTTGTGGATCCGGAACAGCGGTATCTTGGATAACTATCCTAGGGTCATGGTTATCAGGCTTGGAGTGGTTTGGATAATGCGGGTCTTGAGTTGTTTTACCACTACGTGTTGTTACAGAATTTAATCCGGCCTGATTTTGGTTTGGGTTTGGTAGGAGGGGTGGCTGCTGCTGAAATCCCGCATAAGAAGTTGAGGCTTCCATCTCGTCTGGAGATGGAGCAGTAGGGGCCTGATAAATCCATTGAGCGTGGCCTAAATTTGGATTCATAACGCGCTTCTGGGTTGGCACGTTATTTGGGTTAGGAAGGGGTTGGGAAGGGAGTGTGCCTGGCTGGCGAGAATTTGCCAACTGGGCCAGTTGAGTTTTAACTTCAGTAAGCTCGTCCTTGTGCTATTTTTGAATAGCCGCATTCGTTTTTTGAATGTCAGCCAGAGTCTGAAGGATTAAGGACATTTGATCTTGATTTGGCCCTGATGGATAAGTAGGGTTGGGCCGAGGCTGAGGCGGCTGGTAGTGACGAGAGGGCTGTGGGCGGGACTGAAAAGGTGGTCTTTGGGTTTGGGAATTTCCCGCCCACTGAAAATTGGGATGGTTTCGCCATCCAGGGTTGTAAGTGTTGGAGAATGGGTCGTTCTGGATGGCGTTGAGGTCCTCGCAGGTCTGAGGAACCTCCTGAGAATCAGGGAAAGGAGGAATGGAGTTCCCTCGGCTGGTGTAGAAAGGATCGGATGATCTTCCAATCTAAGAATCAGATGGGGGTGGATATGGATCCATCCCAGGGGAAGATCGATGGAGGATGTTTTGCACAGTCTCCTGTGTGGAAGGAGGTTGTGCAAAGGAGTTATGTGTGGAGGTGGCTCGCTGCAAGTGCTGAGTCAGCTCATCCACCTTCTTTTCAATGATTGAGACCTTGTCCAATCGACTGGCCATTAATTCCAGGTCGACTGATGCAGACAGGCCCTGCGTCTCATGTGCTCCCTTAAGATTCGTCGCTGCGCGGGTATTCGTCCTGTCGAATAATCCCATGGAGTCATTGTTGATGGAGTTCTCGCACATGTTTTCGAGAATCTCCCATACGGTGTCTTCATGTTGACCCATGATGTTTCCTCCGCAAGTTGCATTGACGAAAAGGCGGATGTCCTCACGGAGTCCCTGGTAAAAAGATTGGACTTGTTCCCATTTAGGAACTCCGTGATGGGGGCTCTTTCTCATGAGATCCTGAAAACGATCCCATGCCTCATGGAGAGGTTCTCCTGATTGTTGAGTGAAGTGTGTAATCTGATGGCGCAAGGCGTTGGTCCGACCCACGGGAAAAAACTTTTTCAAAAATTCGGATTGAAGTTCTTCCCAAGTGTTGATCGGCCGGGTCTGAGTTTGATACCAATGGGCGGCCTTGTCCATAAGAGAAAAGGAGAACATCTTCATGAGAAGAATATCCCGATTTTGCGCATCTGATCCAAAAGTGTGGGCCAGATGCTTTAGTTGTTTGATGTGCTGGAAGGGATCTTCAGAATTAAGCCCATGGAATTTAGGTATAGCATGAATCATGTTGGGCTTTAATTCGGAATCAGGTCCTCCAGTCGGGATTCTGACTCGAGGCTCAATGGCCACCGCAGCAGGATTGTAGTGGTCCCGCATCATAGGACGCTGTGGTGGGTGCACGAAGTTTTGGAAGAGGTCATTGAGTCGCTGGAGCTGGTGTTCCAGATTATTTTCTTCCTCAACTGGCTGAGCCATGATGGGGGAAGAAGAAGAACTTGGTTCTGAATCAGAAGAGAGAATAATGTGAGGGTGTTGCTGCACAAACACGGGCGTCGAGGCTTGGCCTTGACGAGAGCGAATTTCTAATGGAGGTCTTAAGGGTGGTCTTAGGGACCTCCTTCCGTACATGCACTGTTTGGAAGAGGTAAGTTTAGAAGGTGCTGGACCCAATCAAGACACCCAAAAATGTGTTGGGTGACTATAGAGGTGCGGGGCAGATGGACCCCTTGATCAGAAAGATCGTCCACCTGAGAATTACCTGGGCAGCCAGAGAGGGAGAGTCCCGCGAAGACCCCTACACGGTAGAGCGTCCCCACGGGTTACAGGGTTTCCCCCACCCGACCTCTCTTGTCACTGCGGTTCCAGGTAGACTAGAATGGGGATCTTGACCTCTTAAGTCTACCAATTTTAAGATCAGGGTGCTTAAGGTTTCACTTGAACTTTAGTCTTTTTAAGTGCAAAGAGTGACCTAATTTAAGGTTGGTTGACCCAAAGGGGTCAACTTTACCTCTTGTTTTCTTTGAGAACTTTCAGGTCTTGTCTTTTAGGGTTCAAGTGTTTAAAGAGAGAGCCAATTGTTTAGGATTTTTCTTGTTAATTATTTTCAATCAATGGCTTGGGCACACCTCTTTTGGATTTCCTCAATTCTTGATTAAGGGGTGTGTCTCTACTGAAATCCTAATGTTTAACCTTATGTTGGCTCTACTTGATCCATTTAACTCTTTGTTGGGCAATTAGGGCTCAAGCAAGAATGTGTTAGCCCTTAAGTACCCTTAATAGTGTGCAGGAGTGATGAGTTGAAAACATGCAACTCTTTATGGTTACTAAGTATGGAAGACAGGTTAGCTCTATATTGCTTGTTCTTTTCTTTTCTTCCTCTTTTAGAGTTTAGGGGTTAATAGTGAGAGGAAAAATTTACCTGTCTTCGGAGTGGTTGTCGTGTGGTTGCATGTCTTCTTGAGTTCCTGTAGCTGCACAAAAGAGGGGAGATTATCAGAAATTAAAAAAAGAAACAGGAATGTTTACCTCTAGAATAGCCGTTGCTCCCCGGCAGCGGCGCCAAAATGAAATGGTCTGGGACAACCGGGTTTTATTGTTATAACGTTGTAGTATAGCCAGTTATTACCAACATTTCAAATATATAAATTTTTTACTCGGAAAATAAAAGAGTTCCCGAGGTCGAACTCAGGGAGCAAGTTGTATTCTAGAGATATACATGTTTCTTTAAAAAAAAATAAAGAAAGAGAGAGGGAAAGAATTTGTTGTTCTCTTTGTTTTCTCCTCGTGATGTTCTTCTTTCTTTCTTTCTTCAGATCTCCTTCTTCTTCTTTGTTCTGCAGAGGTGATGCTCCTCTTTCTTTCTTCAGATCTCCTTCTTCTTCTTTGTTCTGCAGAGGTGATGCTCCTCTTTCTTTCTTCAGATCTCCTTCTTCTTCTTCCTTGGTTTCTGTCTTGGCCTCTCTTCTTCTTTTTCTGCAGTCTCTTCTGTGAAGGTTTCTTCTTCCTTGGCTCTGCTGTACTTCTTCTCTGCAGCCTTTCCTCTTCTTCTGCCTTGCTCAGCCTCTTCTTTAGAGTTTCTTCTTGTTTCTCCTCCCTGCGGCTAAGTGTCAGCTTCTTCTTTTCTTTTTCAGCCAGGGACGTCACCCCTCCTTTCTTCTTTTCCCTTCAGGCCGTCGTCTGATTTCCAAATCAGACGACTTAAACTACCTGTTGCTACAGTCAGCTTCCTTCTTCTTCCGCGGGTCTTCTTCTTCGCCTGTGCCTGCACACTTTAGAGTTTTTCGTCAGAGGCAAAACCTACTCTACCCTCCCCCCCCCCCGCGTCTCTCTCTCTCTCTGAAACCACTCTTGGGAAAGCTCTCCCAGAGCTGCCGGGTAACCGGGTTCGGGTCAGGCCCGGGTCCAGGCCCACCGGCGTGCGTGGTGGGCGAGGAGTGCAGGTCAGTCTTAAGTCGGGTCGGGTCGGGTCAGGTCCGCGGGGCGTGAGCGCGGACGAGACCGGGTAACCGGGCGGGTGAAGGGGACCTCACCCCGTGTGCTGAGGCAGTAAGCCTCCAGCACTTTTGCATCTTATATCGCTGCGACTCTTCAGGCTTTTCCGAGGTGGGACTAAATGTCCCACCTCAATTGCGCGCCCGCAGCGGGGAAATCAGCGGGAGATTGCGGCGTCACGCGAAGCTTTCTGCCTTAGCTGCGAGCCTGGTGTTTTGCCAAAACGCCTCGCAAGGCCTGGGAGTTGAATCTGGGCGTGGCGCTGAGCGTGGCGCGCCTGTAGCTGCAGGCGGAAGCAGTTCCTCCTGCGCGGCAATGGCGGCGGAGGTCGGGTGGCCTGTTCACAAGAAAACGGCCTCTCGGCCTAATCAGAAAGTGCTAGGACCTTCGCCAGGGTGCGACGGAGCTCGTGTGGGTGGTGGCGAGGCGCGGGGCGGCGTGCAAGGGCTGCCCTAGGTCGGACTGTGGGTCGGAGGATGGGTTCGTTGGGGGAAGCGTTACGGAGGTGTGGAGTGGCAGTGAAGGGGTGGGGGGAGCTCAGTGTGATGAGGCGGAGGTTCGGTGAAGGTCGGCGAGGTGTGTGAGGCTGTGGAGCGATGGGAGCATCTCGCCGGAGGGTGGCCGGAGACGAAGGGGATGACGATGGTCAGGGTCGGTCGAGGGCTTAATTGAATAAATTGAAAGCGGGGAAAGAAAGAGGAGAAGAAGGGGAGTAGTTCTAGCTTACTTGCAGGGACGAAGGGGGAGGAACAGGGCGACAGTCGTATCGACTGTCGCCGGAGAAGACGATGCTCAGGGAAAGGGGCGACGGCGAGCAGAGAGCCGGAGAGGCGCCAGCTGGGTGCGGCGTGGCGCGGGAAGAGCAGGGGAGGAAGTCTCTGCTGCTGGTATTGCGGCAGAGCGAAGAGGTGGAGGGGGAGGAACCGCCGGAGCTGGTGAGCGTCTGCCGAAGAGAGAAGAGAGGAAAGTTGGGGATTTTCTCCGTCTGATCCAAGCTGCCCCGGTCGGTGGAGCAACGGGGGGTATTTATAGGGATCAAACAGGGAGGAAGGCGGAGGGAGACGACGTGTCTCCCTCGCCGGAGGATGGCCGGAAACAAGAACCCATACCGTCCGTGCGTTCGCACGGCCGGTATGGTGGGTTACAACGACCAGGGGGGTGTCCCTGCGACGGCTGACGACGCAGGGCACCGCCGGTTTACTTGCCAGGTCCCCCACCTCACCCTGCGCGGCGCCATGCTCCGCGCAAGGTCGCCGGAGCATGGTGCTGGCAGGTTTTGCAGGGGGGACCTGATCG
Source organism: Thalassia testudinum (assembly GCA_037157565.1). Classification (NCBI taxonomy): domain Eukaryota; kingdom Viridiplantae; phylum Streptophyta; class Magnoliopsida; order Alismatales; family Hydrocharitaceae; genus Thalassia; species Thalassia testudinum. The sequence goes on from JAZHRO010000024.1 coordinate 214,996,741, forward strand.
CAAAGAACGAAGGAGAGTTAGGGGCCAAAATGCGAGGGTTCAAAAGTTGAGGGCCAAAGAGTAAATATATGAGGACCAAAGTGTAAAGTCGGTCAAGGAGGTTTCTTCTTAGGCTCAAGTTTTTATACATGACTAATTAGGACCTAAGGAATCTGATGGTGAATTTCATTTCCATATTAAACCTTGTTTGACCGGTCAATTTACGCAAAAACCCAAATTAAGTTATTAATTGGGCATGGTTCTCAATGTAGGTCAAAATGGGTTCTGAAGGCCAAATTGAAGGTTCTAAACCCTGGAGATTATTTTTCTATGAATTTTAGAGGGTTTATTCTATTTTTACTTTGCCTCGAACCTTGTGAATTGAAGTGGGTTGTTTTAGGGTTACAGATTATCATTTAGTTTCTTGGAATTGCTGTAGCCCTTGCTAGATCATTTCATCCCACTCTTATTCTTATTAAGCTGCTTTGACCTATGTTTGGGCCCTGAATTACCCTGTATGCAGATTATACTGGTAAAATTGCATTTTTACCCCTTATGACTTGTTTTCTTCTCAAACTCAGGATTCTCTGAGTTAAGCCTTTCCTTGAGATATGTAGGAGCTTTTATCCTTTGTATTAGGTCAAAATGAGCTAGTTATGGCTCATGATGAGGTTCTCATCAGTGCTCCCGGGGAGAATTAAGCTGGTTGAGGCAGCTAAGGTAGCTTAGCTCAACTGAGTTGAGCTAAGCTAAGTCCCTGGGAGCTGGACTTGAGCTTCCTGAGCTGGGATGAATTCTTCTTCAGCTGGCTAAAGCTGAGTGGAGTTGGATGTAGCTGGATCTGAGCTGGGGTGAACTCCTGTCAACTTAGCTGAGCTAGCTAGAGCTCCCTGTGGACTAGTGGGAGCTGAGATGAGCTTGACTCAGCTAAGTTGAGCTGGATCTGAGCTGACTTGAGCTAGGGTGAGCTAAGGTGAACTCTCTTGAGCTGCCATCCAGCTGAGATTAGCTGAATGGAGCTGGGATGAGCTAACCCTAGTTCAAGTAAGCTAGGTTCCAGCTGCGGTGAGCTGGATCAAGCTGAGGTGAGCTGGATTAGGCTGAGTTCCAGCTAGTCTGGGCTTCTCCTTCACCATTTGCCTTCTTGAGTGCTAGGGTTTTAGGGATCTATATATCTGTACATCCCTAACACTCACAAAAACATATTAAAAAGATAATAAAAAATGTAATGCATGCCTAACCTATTTTATGCCTAAATGCAGCCCAAAAACCCGTTTGCGGAGTAAAATCCTAAGAGCTAGGTTTGTTTTAATGCATAAGAATGATGATAAACTGGCGTTTATCAGGACCTCATTGCCGGCCATCACCTTCCCTCCTCATGCAAGCCAATTGAAGGCAATCCCTTATTTTGCCTTCCATTTGTTTCTACATTGATTGCCATTGTGGGATGTTATAATTTAGGATATTAATATTATAATGCTACTATTTTATGAAGAGAACCCCCCACCTTGCTTTAATTGCTTTATCAGCATAAGTGAGCTTTATTAGCCTAATCTGAAAGGGGTTTCAACTTTGTCTCCATGTAAAAACTTTGATGAATATTTATTTTCAATGATTGCGAGTTTTAATAAGCCATTGCCTCCCTATGGACACGACCCGTTCCTTCGTGGGTGGTTTATTTAATTAGTTTTGGTTTGCGTTTTACTCCACTCGATTTTTAAACTGCAATGATCTTGATTTACAATTTTGAAAGCTAAAATAACGTTGTCATCCGTCACAGGCCTTATCATGGGAGAAGGACAGTATGTCTTGAATTTTTGCTTCCGGGATGCATCGTCTGATGATCTGATCGACACTAATGTAGAAGAGGTATGAGTCTTCCCAGATGTTGTACTTGGAGTCAGAAAGCAACTTGTCTTTCTTGGCCTTCGTCTAATCAGACGGGATCTGATGTGATGCCAAGTAGTTAACAAAATCAGTGTACTAAGGAAGTCCTACACAGATAATCAGGAGGTGCTCATCAAGAAAGTGTTTTGTGATTGGTCTAGAAGGGTCGATTATATTAGAAGGAAGGCAGGACGAGTAATCAGTTACCACATTCTATTTTCCCACTTTGTCATGAATCTCGAGGTCGAATTCTTGCAACAGCAAGATCTAGCTGATTAGTGAGGTTCCACATCCTTCTTCACGAGGAGGTGCCTCACTGTGGTGTGATTTAAGTATATGATAACACGGGAACCCAAAAGATAGGATCGAAATTTTTTGAGGCCAAATACTATGGCTAGGAGCTCTTTTTCAGTAACTGTGTAATTACACTAAGCCTCGCAAGTGTCTTGCTAGCGTAGTAGATGACCATGGGTTTCTGAAATACGATTTGCAATGACTGTATGATGAATGAATTATTACGATCATGTCGTTGCAGTATAGTGTGTATAATATAACATTTAGAATGTCGTATAGTGGTGAGTATGGTGAGTACCAGTCAATACAACTATTATTATCATTTGCTTATTTATCTAATTTTTACTGCTTTTGTTACAGGTCGTTCACTGGGAGGCAATTTATTGAATTACATCGGTCACTTTTTGATCTCAAAATTATCCTCTAATTCCAAAAAGAAACTTTACATCTTATTAAAGAATGAATGAATATAAAAATGGTTTGCCTACTTACTAAAAGTTAATTGTAATGCTTGTAAAAATTAACTAAAAACAAGCACCAAACAATTTATTACTATACTAAAAACTATGTATTTACAAGTTATAGTATTAATAATAACATGATAGTACCTAATACACTAGGATGCCATAGTGTAAAAACTTAACTTACTAGTCTGTTATCTACAGTAACATATACAGCAGTTTTAATGACAGACATAAGCGACGCTAAATCTCAGAAAACACTATATACAACTTGAGGGAAAACTGAGGTCTTTAGAGACGTTTATGGTGTCATTTTATTCTGTTAGTAATTATATAAGTTTACTTATACAAATAATAGGGCTATACTACGTGTACATATGTATATCTTTTTCTGTTATATACACTTAAGTCATCATTAGCTTTTATTAAGCAAATTCAAAATGTGTATAATTTGCGGGCGCGCCATTAGAGGGATACACAGCACCCAGAGGGTGGGACCAAACCTCTACTAAGTGTGCCCAAATGTTGATTAGGTGGCTTAATTACGCTTTCAGACTCGACGCAGGACCTTAGCCAAACGCCACACAACATGCTCACGCTCAGGCCCCCGGTCCCGCACACATCACATATATCATCGCATTTCAGACAGTTCATAGCGTATCGGATAATCGGGTCGAATAGGGTAGGCTTTCGCTTTGAGCGCCCGGCGCCCGTGACGACTAGCATACGTAAAACATATATTCAATATAAAGCGCTGCATTTGGTTTGCAGCGCACGATGTGGCGCTATTCCAGCGCCACATCGTGCGCTGGAAATCAGGCGCAACTGCGTCTGTTCGTGCTTTTGGCCCTCGATTTGGGGGCCATAAATTATTAAAAAAATAAGATAAAATATGGTTAATAAATTATTTACATAATACTACATAATTGATTAATTAATTTTGACTTTTAATTATGTTTACTATACAAATAAATTCGCTAAACTAAGCTGATTATATTGGTTGATTTAGGTGATTAAAGAGTTAATTACTTATAAAATAATTAGTAAATGGTCTAATTGACCTTATACAGATTTAATTTACATACTTAAGTATTTTATACATATTTTTATTGTATTTTTATGAATTTATTTCTATTTTATTTAGGTTAAAATAGCAGTTCTAGGTGTTTATAAGTTAAAACTAAGTTAACAGTAAATACAATAGGTATAAATACACTTTAACTAACTTAAATTACTTACTATATATATTAACCTAAGTCTATAGATTTATTTACTTAATTATAGCTGTAAATTATTAATTTAGCTAATTTATTCTATAATATAGCTACTAGCTAAGTAAATATATCTCTGTCTCTATATATATACATAATTAAGTAAATACATACATAATAGTTTAGTATTTATACATATATTTACATAGATTACAGATGTATATCGATTTATATACAAGTTCATGCAATATTTATAGTATATCTATGTATGTATACTTACATAATCAGGCTGTATATTATAGTTATAATAGTATGGATATGTATATTTACAGTGTGAGAATTAAGTATATATAAGTAGGCTTTAGTAGGAAGTTAGGAAGAAGGGTTAATTAAGTTTTTATTTCATTGTAAACAGCAGCTAAGCTACTGTCAGAGAAGATGGGAAGAGAAGAGAATGTGCTGTTCAGGGTGTTTTGTTTAGCAGCAGCAGTGGCTTAAGCCATTGTCAAATGGGCTAACTGCTGCTGCAATTAGTCCATTTGAAGAGGGGGATGTATTCACAGATGAGAGGGGAATTGTAGAGAAGAGGAGAATTTAGAGTTGGAGGGAGATGTAGCTGTAAGTTGCAGCATGTTACTGTATAACTGGGAATAAGAGAAAACTCAAAACAAACTAAAAATTTTGAGAGTTGAAATCCAAATCTGATAGGGGTTTAAATCTCACGAAAATCACATAAGAATTCAGTTCAAATACCCAACAAGAAAAAGCCCTTATCAAAAGCATCATTTCTGATCAAAACAACAAATGGCATTGAGTTAGCTCTTCCTAATGCTATAGACAGCATGAAGGAGAACTTAACTCAATCAATTAAAACCAAAAACATACAATCCCAGTTTCTTGCAACCTTAAGGAGTATGGAGAACTCCTTAGGTTAGGAAATCACCATACAAAAATAATCATCAAAACAGGTGGTGTATGGCAGTTCTGAAATGGCAAAACAGACTAAGAATGCATTAAAGGAATTTATAAAAGCTTGCGAATGCATTCAGATCAAGGTAGAAACAGATTCATGAAAGGCTCTTCTAAGTTGTTCTCTGTCACCAGAGAACTTCTCAGAGTCCTTGCCCACAAGGAAAACCAAAATTCCTTCAATTTGTCAGATCTTTCAAGGCAATCCAGAGAGCAAAATTCTTTAAAATCCATGTTAAAGTGAATCTGACAAACTGAGGCAATCAATCTAAAATAAAAGGGGCTTTTGTGAACACAAATGGGGTGAGTGAGAAGCCCCAAATGGTGCTTGTGACGCCAATTTCAGATCTGAGGCAGAACACCACCAGATCTGAAATTGGGTCCGGATGTGTGGGTGAATGATGAAAAATTCGTCGCTAAAAGAAACATAAATCAGAATTGGATGGTGGAAAAACAAAACATGAAGAGGGAGATAAATTGAACAATGAACAGATGATTCTTCCCCTCTGATCTGGACTGATCAGAGGAGGTGAGGGAGGGGATCTAATTCTAATTCTACTCCTAAGACTAATCTCAACTACAGCTAACATTAAACACTAACAATTAAAGCTAAATCTATTCTAAACTACTGTAAACTACAACTAACACTAATTGTGCAGAATTAAAAACCTAAACTAAAAGGAAGAATGGGACCTATGGGTCCTTAGCCGGTGGCTAAGGAGGAAGAAAGGAGGAGGGTGACTCCAGCGGAGGGAAGAGTCTTCTAGTGAGACTCCAGGGTCGTCCTCAGGTGCTACGAGGTCCTTAGCGACGAGGAGGGTCGAGAGCAGGCGATGATTCCACAGCCGGTGGTTGTGAAATCAGGGACTAGATGAGGAGGAGAGACTGGAGTGGACGAACTGATCGCTAAGAGATGTAGGAGGGAGCGATCCCTTGCGCGCAACACCACTGAGGTGCTTAAGTAGCAGCTCAGTGATTGAGGTCACCGCGGAGGTGAGGATAGTCAAGATGCAATCGGCGGCGAGGATGAGAGGGGCGGAGCGCGTGGTGAGCCAAGAGAGAGATCTGACCGTCAGATGAGATCTGGGAAGAGAGGTGAACGCACGCACCGAATCGCACAAAGGTTCCATTTGATTCCAGCCGCAGATCGAGATCAAAAGTGCGATGGACGATCGAGAATGGCTGTGTTCTTCGCGTGCTACAGTGCACGTGAAGAACACAGCTTCTCGTCGAAATAAAGGGATTTTTGTAGGGAGACCCTTGAACGAAGGGGTAGAACATTTACATGCAGACCCATAAGTGAGAGGAATAGTAGCTGGAAGGGACCTGCAGCCTTATAAAAGGGTCCCTGCGGCTAGCAAAAAGGTCCAAAAAGGAGTTTTGAAGGGTAGAAATGTAATGCATGAAGGACCTATATGTAAACTATCTATTTCCAAACCAACATGATGTCCAATTGCTTTCAAATTTTTACATGTGCTTAATTGAACATTTAAGACATTGATTTTACTTCTGATTTGGCTTTTCAAACTTGTTTATGTGTTCAATTGATGCATGGATCATCATTTATTCTTTTGTTTTCAGAGTGTCTCACTTTTGTGACCTAATTATGAAGTTTTAACACACATTAAAAGTTTTAGGTCTTTTTCTTTAATTCCCACACTTAACCTTTTTTATATGTTAATTTGATATTGTTTTGCTTAGTGTCTAGCTTAATTTCAGCCTTTTAGCCATGATGAGTAGCCACTCATCAGTTTCTCATCTATTTTCTGCCGAAGTACCGCACCCACTGCATAGTCAGACGCATTGCACATGATCTCAAAGGGTAGAGACCAGTTAAGGGATTGCAGGATTGGTGCTTGAGTAACTCGATCACGCAGGCTCTCAAATGCATGAGTGTACTCCTCGATAATTTTGAAAGGGACATCCTTTGAGAGAAGATTAGTCAAGGGGTGCACGATTTTCAAGAAATCAGGAATGAAATGGAAGTAAAAACTGACGTGCCCCAGAAAAGAGTGGATGTCCTTTATTGAGCTAAGTATGGGTAGTTTGGAAATCAAATTAACTTTAACTCGATCAACCTGGTTGCCTTTTTTAGAGACAAGGTGCCCCAGGACAATTCCCTCAGGTACCATGAAGTGGCTCTTTTCCCAGGAAATAACCAGATTCACGTCAATACAATGCCTGAGGATTTGGTCCAAGTGTAGGAGGTAATCATCAAAAGATGCCCCAAGTACCAAGAAGTCATCCATGAAGACTTCAAGGTACTCACCTACCATATTTAAGAATATGGCAAGCATGCACTACTGAAAAGTGGCAGGTGCATTGTAGAGACCGAATGGCATCCTAAGGAATGCGTATGTCCTGAAGGGGTAGGTGAAGGTAGCCTTCTCTTGGTCCTTAGGATGGATTGCCACCTGGTTATAACTAGAGTACCCATCCAAGAAGTAAAAGAATTGATTCTCTGCCAATTTCTCGAGTATTTGATCAGTAAATGGCAGTGGGAATTGATCCTTTTTCATGGAGGTATTTAGTCTTTGTAATCAATATAGACTCTCCACGTGTTTCTGATGCAGGTCGGTATAGTTTCTCCGATTTCAGTCGTAATGACGGTGAGTCCTACATTTTTGGGCATAACCTGGATTGGACTCACCCAACAACTATCGAAGATCGGGTAGATGATACCTGCATCTAACCACTTGATGATCTCCTTTATCACGGCATCCTGCAGGTTTGGATTCAGGCATCTCTGCATTTCACGGGATGGTCGTGAGCCCTCTTCAGTGTAGACGTGATGCGTGTAATATGAGGCGCTGAGTCCAACCAATGCTATCTGATGCTACTGGAGAATAGAGATCAGATGTGTTTTCTGATCAGAGGTGAGGTAGGAATTGATAATCACAGGAAATGTCTGATCAGAACCCAAAAAGAGGTATTTCAGATGATTGGGAAGAGGCTTTAGTTCCATAACGGGATTATCAGCAGTAGCAGGCAGGTCGGGATAGGCCTCAGAGGAAAAGCTTTGAGCTGTATGTGGGTCTAGATCAAAGCTAGGCTCCTCTATCTGCTGGGTATGATCTGCTTGGGGCTGAGGACCAGAAATAATCTGGTTGTCCTCGAGAAATGTGTCCTCAACCATAGAACTAATATCACATATTTGTTCCACTACCCCACAATTAATTCCTTTTTGGGCCTTAAATATATCAATTTTTAGTGTCTTGTTCCCGAATTTCAATTCAATCTAGCCCTCTTCGCAATTAATGTTTCCCTAGCTGTTGCTAAGAATGGTCTACTTAATATAATCGGTGTATTCTTTAGATTCTCAAGAGTCTCCATGTCCAACACAACGAAATCCACAGGAAAGTAGAAATCACGAATCTGAACTAGAACATCCTCAAGAACTCCTCTAAGTGACTTGATTGATCAGTCAGGTAACTGTAAAGTCACCTCAGTTGGTTTTAGCTCAATTTCCTTGAAATGGTCTAGTAGGGACATAGGGATCAAATTGATGGAGGCTCCTAAGTCTGAAAGGGCTCTGTCAAATTCTAAATCACCAATTTTACATGAGATCAGAGGGGTACTAGGGTCTTTTGCCTTAAGCGTAAGTCTACTCAAAATGATGGAGCTGGCTTGCTCTAACAGTACGATTGCATTCCTGCCTTTGGTTCACGGCTTACGCTTAGGTGTACATACATCCTTCAGAAATCTCACATAAGCCAGCACGTGGTGAATTGCATCCATCAATGGGATGTTTATTTTGACTTACTTAAAGAGCTTGACCAGGTCTTCCTCGAGAGCCACGTGTTTGGGTTTCTTCTTTCCCTTCGTCAAGGCCTCGGGAAATGGAACCTTTGTAGGTTCTTCAAGAATTGGTCTAGGTTCTTGATCTGGGACAGGGGTATCTTGGATGACCAACCTAAGGTTTGGGTTTGAACTACTAGGCTGAGAGTGGCTCAGGTAAAGTGGTTCCTGAGTTATTTTGCCACTATGGGTGGTAACAGAATTCAGTCCTACCTAGTTCTGGGTTGGGGTATTCAAAAGAGGTGGTTGCTGTTGATAACCCACGTATGATGTTGAAGCCTCCATCCCATCGGGTGATGGAGCAGAAGGGGCCTGATAGATATAGTGAGCCTAGCCTTGAGTCGGGTTCATGATGTGCCTCTGGTTCGGCACATTATTTGGATTAGGCAAAGGTTGTGAAGGGAGTGCACCATGTTGCCGGGGATTTACCATCTGGCCAAGTTGATTACGAACCTCTATCATCTCATCTTTATGCTATTTTTGCATAGCCATATTCGTCTTGTGAATCTCAGCTAGAGTCTGAAGGATAAGAGTAATTTGATCTTCTCGAGTTTGCCTGATTTGGTAAGTTGGGTTGGGACAAGACTGAGGTGGCTGATATGGACTAGAAACTTGTGGTCGAGGCTGATATTGAGGTCTCTGATTTTGATTGTTCCTTGACCACGTGAAATTAGGATGATTTCACCATCCAGGGTTGTAGGTGTTTGAGAAAGGATCGTTCTGGTTGGCATTAAGGTCCTCGCAGGTCTGAGGAATCTCGAAGAAATTAGAAGATGAGGGTTCAGAGTTCCCCTAATTAGAGTAGGCAGATTCAGAGTTTCCTCTGAACCCTAGATCAGACGAGGGTGGGTATGGATTCATACCCTAAGAAGATCGGTGGTAGATGTTGTGCACAGCCTCCCTCCCAGAGGGTGGTTGTGCGAACGGGTTTTGCGCAAAGGTGGCCCATTGCAGATGTCGAGTCAACTCATCCACCTTCTTCTCAATGATAGAGACCTTGTCTAGGCGACTGGCCATTAACTCCAAGTCGACGGAAGACGACAGGCCCTGCGTATCATATGCTCCCCTCGGATTTGTCAATGCACGGACATTCATCCGATCAAACATGCCCATGAATTCATTTTTGATGGAGTTCTTGCACATGTTCTCGAGAATCCCCACACGGTTTCTTCATGTTGACCCATGATGTTTCCTCCGCAGGTTTCATTGGCGAATAATCGAATATCCTCGCAGAGTCCTTGGTAAAAAGACTGTACTTGTTCCCATTTAATAACTCTGTCGTGGGGGCACTTTCACATGAGATTCATAAAGAGATCCCATGCCTCATGAAGAGGTTCTCCTGCTTGCTGCATGAAATGTGTGATCTGGTGCCACAGAGCATTTATCCGACCAACAGGGAAGAAATTTTTCAGAACTCGGATTATAGTTCAGCCCATGTGTTGATTGGACTAGTTAGGGTTTGGTATTAGTGAGTGGCCTTGTCCATGAGAGAGAAGGAGAACATTTTCATGAGCAAGGTATCCTGATTTTGAGCTTCTGACCCGAAGGTCTAGGCCAGATGCTTGAGTTGCTTGATATGCTGGAAAGGATCTTCGAAATTAAGCCCATGAAATTTAGGAATAACATGAATCATGTTGGGCTTGAGTTCATTATCAGGACCTCCAGCTGGTATTTGGACTTGAGGTTCGATCGCCACCATAGCGGGATTGTAATGATCTCGCATCATAGGACACTGCGGTGGATTCATAAAGGCCTGGAATAGATCATTGAGGTGCTGAAGCTAATTCTATAGATTGTTTTCTTCTTTTGCTGGCTGTTCCATGGGTATGGATGAAGGAGATCTAGGCTCAGATGAATCAAAAGGTATGTCGATCTGGTCGGGTGGTTGCACAAATAGGGAAGTCGAGGATTGGCCTCGATGGGAGTGAATAGCTAATGGAGGTCTCAAGGATGGTCTTAGGGACCTCCTCCCAAACATGCACCAATGGAGAAGATGAGGGATAGAAGGTGTGATGGACCCAATCATGACACCCAAATATCTTTGGATGACTATAAAGGTTCAGGGCGGATGATACCCCTAGATAAGAAAGTCATCCACCTGAGAATTACCTAGGCAACCAGGAAGGGAGAGTCCCACAAAGACCCCTACATGGTAGAGCATCCCCATGGGTTATAGGGTTTACCCCACCTGACCTTCCTTGTCACTGAGGGTTCAGGTAGACCAGAATGGACAACTTGACCTCTTAAGTCTACCAATTTTAAGTTTAGAGTGTGGGTGTTTTGGACTTCACTTGAACTTTAAGATGTTTTTGTAACTGGTGACCTAATGTGAAGATTGGTTGACCCCGCAAGGTGGGTCAACTTCACCTGATTTGTCCATGATTATTAGGTCCCTACTTTTAGGATTCAAGTGAGATTTAGAGCTTGAATCTTAAGGTTTGTTTCTTAGATAAGTTCAGTCAAGGCTTAGGACACACGGTTTGGGAAAATTGATTCTTGTTTTAAGTGTCTTTAAAACCCTTTAATTGAAACCCTAATTGACTCTTAATTGGTCAATCAATTAATTCCAAATTTGGCACCTAGGGCTCAATCAAGAAGGTGGTAGCCCTAAGTGTCTTAAATCCCTAAGTAGGTGCAAGAATCAGATTTGGGATGTTTTCTAAAAAGAATGTATCAAATTAGGCAACTTGTGTTGATTAATCTAAGAATAGAATGCAAGTTAGCCCTAATTGATTTTTTCTTCTTTTAGCTTTTTCAGAATAAAGGGCTTAGGAGAAAGTGAATGGAGTTTACCTAACCCTAGAGTGTTTAGTGCTTGTCTGACTCCCCTTGATTGGATTCCCCTACACAGATCACAACAAAATAGATGGAGCAAGTTAGTATCAAATCAGAAATTACAATCCAGAGATCAAACTACGCGTTGCTCACAGGCAACGGTGCCAAAATGTTTGCATGCTGAATCGATGTCTTAAAAGTAATGTGCTGTAGTATAGCCGATAAATCGTGTAGAACACTTAAAATTTATAGCTCGAAGGAAATTCGAGGTCGAACGTAGGGAGCAATATGGCAATTTACCTCAAGATCACAATTTTAAGCAAGAATATAGTAATGTAATAGCAATTTCAAGCACAAACAATGTAAATATAGATTCAAGAGTCAATGTGGCAAAAAGATTAGGGTAAAAATGGTGATTTGAATCACCAAATTACCCTATTACAATTATACTCAAATAATGTTACAGTAACAATCAACCAAATGCCATGTTAACTTAAGTGTCTCAATAGTGCAACAGTGACTCAGAACCAACAACAGAGGCAAAGGCCTCCCTTTTTCCTTTAGGCCTCAGGGCGAGGCACAAACATAGCATAGCACCAATAGAGTCGAACACCTCTTCAAATTTCGCTAAGTGTAGAGAGCAGCAGAGGGCAAAACCCCCCCTCTCTCTTTCCTACTCTTCTCTCTCTTCTCAGGATTGGGCCAACTAGACCAGACCTGGGTAATCGAATCCACCACCCAGACCTGTGTGGCATGTGCACAAGTGAGGGCATGGATGAGCACGTGAGGCACTGTGTGTGCGAGGGTGTGGTAGGGACCTGACCCTTGTCACTCGAAGGTGATAAGCCCTCATCACTTTTTCCTTAAATGCGCTGCTAGGGGCCCTTCACTTCATGATGTCAGACTATCCCACAGATGTTCTTAGCATAGCAGCTGCAATAGATGATGTCTCCAATTAAAGGAGAAGGCGAGGTTGCTATCTTTAATTGAGGGCCTAGGAAAGGTCCTAGGGCTTGGTCGCATCGATTGCAAGCTGCAGTTGGATGATTGTAGCTGGAGAACTGTAGTGAAGGTCGGAGAAGATGTGGATGACGACAAAGCGATGGCGACCACCTAAACTAGAGAATACGACCTCACAGCCACGTCAGAGTAGCTCAGAAGGATCGTCGGATGTCGATGAGTGTGATGGTGGTTGTGATGTCGCGTGAGGGTGTGTGTGTGGAGGTCGATGGCCTCGGGAAGGTGGTGTGGTGAGGGTGGTGTCGAGTAGAGGCGTTGAGTGCCTAATCCCCTCAATTACTTTAGGGGTTTTGGTCGGCGAGGAACGGCTAAGGTGTAGGGACTGGTGGCAGGCGATTTGGTGTAGTGGAGTGAGCATGCGTGCTGATGGGAGTGCGGCTGGAATTGGGGAATGTGACGGTGAGGCGGTTGTGTGAGTGTGCAAATGTGTTGTTAAGTGGGTGAGTCGGGTCAGTGGAAGGTAAGGAATTGAAAGGAGGTTGCAGATGATGAGAGGGTGGAGGCGATGCTGGCTATGATTGGCCGACGTTGGAGATGAAGCTGCTCCGGTGAGGGTAAGACGGCGAGGAAGACTTAAGGGAGAGGCATTGGCTGGTACGGCGTGACGCGGAAGGAGAGTAAGGCGAATCCACCATCGGTATTGCGAGCAGACAACGAGGGTGGTCGGAGAAGGTCGCTGGACTTCATGGAGCTTTTTGGCCAGAGAAGATGGAGGAAGTAGAGGGATTCAGGCTAAAAATGAACGTAAGTAGATCGACGTGCATCATGGGTCTTTATATATGTCTTAGAGGGAGGTTTGAAGCTTGGAAACCAAGCTTTCAAGATTGGTAAGCTTGATGCACAAGAGATACCCGAATCTCTCATGTGTTCGCATGAGAGATTGGGAAGGTTATAGGGTCCAAGACTGGGTGCGGTTGAAAGAGAATTCCTTAAGGAATCTCTGGTTCAAGTTTGGGAGAGTTTTGTCAAGTAATCATCAAGAACTTTCCAAATGAAGGTCATCGGAGTAGGATTCCTCCACGACAATGCCAGAAGGACCTTTTTCTGAAAGGTGACAACAAAGATAATGGCCTATTTGTAATGAATTTCAAAAGCTAGGGGCACTTGTGAAATAGAGAGAATCAGACAGGACTGAAATGTAAACTAGGTCAAGACGATCTCTGATTGTACCCAAATTTTGGTATAAACCTAATTTGGACCCAAGGAATCCATTGGTGAAGATAGATTTTGGTTTTGTCCTAGTTTGACTAGGTAATTATGCAAAAACCCAAATTAGGGCAATAGTATGTCTGAGACTCTATTTCAGGTCAAAATGGGTTCAGATGGTCAAATCAAGGATGCCAAACCTTAGAGAATATTTTCCATAATTCTTAGAGGGTTTAGATGAATTTTTTCCAGACCAAAACCTTAGTTAATTAAGCAGGTCTGTTTTTAGGATTTCAGATGCCCATTAATTCTTGCAATGCGTGAAAACCCGTTTCTGTCTGCATAGACCCACTTATTAGACTTAAATGCATATTTGACCTTTAGTAACCCCTTAAAAACCCCATGGTTGTTCTGTGTTTGTGATGAGATGGTAAAATTGCAGAAATAATCTAGTTTTCATCTTTTCTTCTCAAAACAACTTAACCTGCCCAAGAGACCTTCTAACTTATATGTAGGAGCTTTTATTGACTTTATCCGACCAAATTGAGCTAGTTATGGCTTGTGATGGTGTTCCCATCACTTAGGCTTTCGAATTTGGTTGGTTTGAACAAGTCTAAGTGAAGTGCCTCTAGTGGTTGTAAAGTGTTAACCATCCTTTTTGGTTTGAAGGGATTTTTAGCTTGTTTATCAACTTGACAAGTATCTTAGACTTTGCTTTTCTTGAAGTTGATATTTGGTCGACCTTTGATAAGTTCATGTTTCACAAGTTGATTAATGTTTCTCATGTGAACATGACCTAGTCGTCTATGCCAAATGTTGCCTCTTCATCAAATACGACACGACATTCAAGACTGTCACATTTGTTGAAGTTGATAGTGTAGATATCTTTATGCCTTTTTCCTTTGAGAAGAGTTTGCTTTGTTTCTTTATCTCGTATTTTAAAACCATTTGAAGTGAAAGTGATTTTGTATCCTTTATCACATATTTGGCTTACACTTAGAAGGTTATGTTTCAATCCACTACCTAAATGTACATTATCAAAAGAGGTGGAAGAGTTACCAGTTTGGCCAGTACCAATAATATGGCCTTTGTGGTTGTTCCCAAACATGACGGTACCACCATCCTAGCAATGAAGTTGCAGGAATAGGTCTTCCTCCCCTGTCTTATGCTTTGAACATCCACTATGTATGATCCATCTCTTTTCTTCTCGTTCCTGTCATTTGTTTGTGTTTGTAAGGTCATGGTTTGGTTGATCTATAGAGTGGCTTCAATGTTCCATTGATTTGTTGATATGTCCAATTCTTATAGTCTACTTGGCCTACAAAATAGGATTGAAATAATATTTTTAGTATCAATTTTTGTTTGGGTCCACGGTAGTTAGATGCTGCCTGTTTAGGCAAGCTACCTTTCTTGTTGTTTTGGCTAGAACTAGATGCTTCATGATCATTTTTAGGTATGTAACCTAACCCAAATTTTTCGGTGCTCTGGGTTTGTGTTCCTAATAATTTATGCAAGTTTCAACTTCTCCTAGTAAATTTAGCCAGACTACTTAAGAGAATCACATAATTTTCTTTTAATTTGTCTATATCTATCTTTAAATTATCTATGTGATTTTAATGAGGTGATCTCTTTAGATAACTCTTATTTTGTTGAGAAACCATATCTTTTTGTGCTCTTTCATCCCCTGATGTTTTTGCTAGGTTTTTGTTTTCTAATTTTAGTGACTTAGCTATGTCATGCATCTCAAAAAATGCTTTTAGTAGTTTATCTTGAGAAAAAGAGGTTACCTTGTCTTCTAGCACCATTAGTCCTAGGAGAGCTTCTTCTCCAAAGGTTTCTTCTTCTTCTAAACATGAGTCTGATTCATCCTAAGTTGCTATGAAGGCCTTTTTCTTTCCTTCTCTTCTGGGAAACTCCTTTTCTGACTCCTTTTTGAGAAATGGACAATCCTTCTTGATGTGTCCTTTTCTTTTGCAGTTGTAGCAAATAATGGCATCTACTTTGGCTTCTTCTTTCTTCTTTCTCCAGCTTCTGTTGTTCTTGAGGAGCTTTCTGAACTTTCTTAACAGGAGGGCTATGTCTTCCTCTTCATGTTCACTTGAGGAATCTCCTGATTGTTGATTTGCTTCAAGGGCTACAGTCATCGTCTTGATTCCTTCATCTTCATGCTCCTTCATGTGTTGGAGTTGAACTTCGTAGGCCGTAAGGCTTCTGATAAGATTGCCTAGTTTTAAGGTAGACAAATCTTTCGACTCCTGTATGGCTGTAGTCTTGGTTTCCCAATCACTGGTGAGTGATCAAAGAATCTTCCTCACCAAGGCTTCATTCTTGATCTCTTGATCTAGATTCCTTATGGAGTTTATGATGTCCATGAATCTCATGAACATCTCTTTAATTGATTCTCCTTTTTTATCACTAAAAAGCTCATAATTTTATGTTAATAAATTTACTCTAGTTTCTTTCGAGTTAGATGTCCCCTCGTGGGTGACTTCAAGGATGCTTGTTTGCACCTCAAAACACGCCTGTAATAACGCCTTCTTGTGCTATTTTCTAGCATTAACATTGCATAATAGGATCCTGTAATCGCATTTGTAAAAATGCTTGCATGCATGCATTTAATCAAGAGAGGAAGAGGAGTGAAACAATGGCTTGCATAGTTACATTTTATCTCAAGTGACTCCTTGCAAATTCCACGTCTTTTCATTTTTTTCTCTCTTGATTTCTTCTTTTCTTCTTCCCGTGGCTGCACTTCTTCCCGCAGCAGCTGCATGCATTTACTCCACGTCACTTCTCCCTGCCAACGCCGCTCCCTATAGCTGCAACTCGCGCACCCTCTCCCTGCTGCAGCCGGCACGCCACTCTCTCCTCCTCTATAAGAAGTTGCAGCTTCATCCTCGCAATAGGGGCTGCTGCAGCAACAAAAACCCGCAGCCATCTTCTCCACCGCTTTCCCCTCCCATACGTCGGCCCTCCGTCGAGGAGGCACCCGGGGAGCAGGAGAACCTACTGTGGTGCACACCACCACAGTGGGAGCACCACCGCCCAGCTCTTCGACGAGCCGGTGGGCGTGGTGCATTCCCTCGCTTCATTTTTTTTCTCTTTAACGCCATTGCCGCCGCTCCAAGCTTCGAAGCTTGAAGCCACGGCAGTAGCAGCCACGCAGCAGCAGCAGCAGGTCCTGCCGCTCCTCCGCGACGGTCCCCGCAGCCGCCCGTCGACTTCGCGCGCGCCTGCAGGGCCATTCCCCGCTCAACCTCCCTCCTGACGTCCCCGCAGTTGCACCTGTAGCCGTCCGCCGCGCGCACTGCAGCGGCCGGCTACGGCCTCGCGCCACCCCCTACCCTCCTCCACGACCCTCCGCGACCACCTGCAGACCTCCTCCACGCCTGCTCCTCCACGCCTTCGCACACGCCTATAGGAACCCTACGCGAAGTCGCGCCCGCACCCGCCGTCTTCAGACGTCTGCCTCCGCCTTCAGACGACGCGACGTCAGACGTCCGTCGGAGGCGGCAGACGTCTTAACTCGCGCGTCCGCGATCTTTCGCTCGCCCGCTCTCTCTCTCTCTGCCGATCTCTCCCGCTCCCGCTCTCTGTCATGTATACTCTCTCTCTCTCTCCCGCTCTCTCTCTCTCTCTCTCTCACTCACTCTCAGTACACTACACCAACGCACACACACATCTTCACCGACACTTCCACACACCCACACACACATAAACACTAGTATAAACATATATATATCTATTCGTATACATATATATAGTAACATATATATATATATATACATAGTATATCTATATAGTTATGTATACATACATACATATATAATATATATATATATGTATATATATATATCTATATACTTACACATATACTTATATATATATATACACATACTTATATACATATATATATATATATACATATCTATATACTTATATATATACATATATATCTAGATACATATACTTATATACATATATATATACATCTATATAGTATTACATATATATATATATATATCTCTATATATCTATACATATATACCTATACATTTATATATATATATATATATAGATATATTTACTTATATACATACACATATATATATATTTTCACGTTATTTGCCGTACGCTGTATTGCGGGAATATCTGCACCAGTTGTTGATATTCCTTGATACACGCGTACAAAAAAAGCGTGGTCCCATACATCATCCATCCTCCATCCACAGTCCACGCGGCACCTAGTCGTGTTGGTTGCGTCCCTCTAGACGTCGACTGACTCGACATAGTGCTACACTCCATCGCCACCTCCACCCCCACCCCTTTATATATATACTACATATATATATATATATACATACTATATTTACTTTCTGTCTATTTGCTTTTCTGTTAGTAAAAAGATAAAAAAATATATGAAAAAGAAAAGATAATCTTTGACTTGCAGGTACCTCGTCTTGCGAGTAGCAAGACTTGTTTTGGGACTCTGTTTGGCTAAAAGCCAAGGACACAATTTTGAGGGTGTGCCTCAAGAACAAGGATTACCATAAAAAACCTAAATAAGAAAAACACCAAAAACACAATAAACGAACGGAAGAGACGCGTTTTAAGGAAAACGTAGAAACTCGACTTTAACCCCACTTCCCTGTGTTCGACCCTGGGCTTAAAAGTGACAAGATAAAATCAATTAGGCTAGGGTAAAAATTTTGTAAAGAGATGGTTAGGTCTGAATTAGGTTAACCACTATACACATTTCAACGATAAAAATATCATATTAACAACCTATTCGGGCCTACCCATCATAACTTTTCTGGCGCCGTTGCCGGGGACATGCGCCTTCGAGTAAGTTTCTATCCAAATCCTTTCAATTTTTCTCTTCCCTCTTCACGGGTATTGTTGTTTTTGGTGTGCAGGTGAACTTGGTGGAAGGAGAAGGAAAGCAGGAGAAGTCGGGAACGAGGGCAGATCCAAGGCGGGAACGAGAGCGTGAAGACGCTGACACCGCATTGGAGCTTTGCATACGTTGCCGAACAAGTAGGTTTTCCTTTTCTTAGCAAACTAGGATTAACTTACCACCTCAATAAAAAAAAAAACTTCTTGGGATTTCTTGAGGAAAGTGGATTAAAATTCACTTGTTTGATTGGTTGACTTCACTCCCATTGCCCCAGGATTTCCCGCCACACTTCGCATAGCGAAAATCCGAGAATCTTGATTCTTGGATTTTTCGCCGTGGGAAGTATTCTTTGAGGCAAAGAAAAAGACTGCTTGCATCCCTCTTTTGCCTCGCTCATCTTTAATTCAGGATCACATTTTTGGTGGGGAGACTTGGAATTAAGTTAATTCTAACCTCACCACGACTTTTCAACTTGCCTGTGATTCGATCCTGAATATTTCAACACCAACAACTTTATTTTCTTTATCTGTTGGTTGAGCCTTGTGTGGACATTCTTCTTGGTGATTGGGAGCACTTGAATTGAAGTGCCTTGGCTCCCTTTCACATTGATATAAAACTAATTCGTGCATCCACACTTAGAAATCTCCATTTTGGGTAGCCCATTGCATTTTAGCATGCATTAACTAACTGATAATTGAAGAAGGGCTTCTTGGGTTTTAGAAAGAAAACCTGTATTTTTGCAAAAACCCGGAGATTGGTTGAATTGGTAATTCAGCAAAACCGTAAAATCCATACTACTTAAGGCTGAACTCTAAAAAACCATTCACCAATAAAAACTTCAATTCGGGGAGATTTCCTCGTTGCATGCTTGTTTTTACACACTCTGAAAATCAATCACTTGGGCATTACCCGTAAACAACGCCCTTCACATTCCAAAAGCACTTGACCCTAAGCCTCTAATTAAAACTGGTAGTAACTTGACCCTTTTTAAGGATTGGAGGTCTAACTACCTACGTGTAGCGGTTACGTGCTGGTGAGAGTTCCCGCGTGCTATCGGGTGTCTAAGACTGGGGCAAATGGCCTTTCAATCTGGCCCAGTGGTTCCGCGGTGCTCGTATTCGATTCCGTAGTTCGTGATAGTAGGTAACTTAGATCTTTAGGTCTAAGGGCACACTGTAGAGGTTAGGAACTTTACTGTATTGATTTGTAATCAAGTGTACCTTTGCGGCGTCATTTCTCTCATCTCTTTTCCCCTCTTATCCCCCCAATTCTTCCTGTGATAGTTCATGTTTGGGAGGAGGTCACACAACCCTGAATTGTTTGAATTGACTGATAAATAGCCGAATCATCCTCCTCCTCCACCAACATGGCACACACCCCCACCTCACCACTTCGTCACAATTCCAATTCTTTCAACACCAGGCTTATCCCGAGAAACCCTGTAAGACCTTCCTTGTCCAGTATCGCGCCAAGCGACTCGGTAAGCCATGTGGAACTGGCTTCTGTGAGCCAGTATTTCAACACGGAGGACCAAGCCTCCGTGTGCTTGGACACATATGCGGACACGTCTTCTGAAATAGAAGACGCTTGCGCCCGGGGGAACAACCCATTTTCTGCCACGTATAACCCAGGGTGGCGCAATCATCCGAATTTCGCATGGTCCAACAACCCGCAATGCCAAAACCCCGCTGGTGGACCAGGGCGATCGTCCGCACCCGTCATCCCAAGGGCCCAGTCTAATCCTATGGAAAATCCGCCATCAAGTCCTTGCGTACAGAAAACCAAACACGCATCAAAGCCTCTTGATAAATTGATGCGAATGATGACGGAAATGTCAAAGCGCCATAAAGAGAACATGACCTCTCTTCAGCATTTGGCGCAGCAGAATGCTGAGATCAGTCAACTAAGCATGGCGACTCGATCTCAGGGCACTCTTCCCGCCCAACTTGTTCCAAACCCGCAAAACTTCGTACCCTGTGATCCGCAACCACAGGTACAACCTTCTCAAGAACAGGTTCAAATTTTGCAAGCTTCGAGTATTCCTCCGGGATTTCAGGTTAATCTCGCTGCAACACTGCACTCTTATGCTGATAGTGATTACATCAAGGATGACACGTTTGATGAGGACATGACTGTCATTACGTGTATCGAGCTAATTGGAGCCGATTCAGACTGTTGCAAATTACCGGACGACTGCCTGACCAACACAAACTGTGACGTTCCCCAATCCCTCCCCATTCCCGTACCTTCTCCTGACCAGACTTCTAAAGAGGTTTTCTCTGCTTCCCATACCTCGTGGTCTGAGTCATCGCCGGGCTGCTCACCGCCGGGCCGCACTATGGAAGACCGGATTGCCCTTTCTTTCCCGCCAAATCAGGCGGATTTGCAACTCCACACTGGGACCTTAAGCCCACATCTTCTTCACCAGGGCTATTCCCTTTTGGATCCATCTATCCAAAAAGCCCCTCTTCTTGGCCAATCTAAGGGCCAACTTCCTCTTCCTGATCTGTTTTCTGATCCGCCTGGGACACTCTCGTCCCAGAAAACGCCAAATCTCTCACCATCCACCATCACTTTTCACACCTCTATCGCAATCACTTCACTTTTCTCTTCACCACCCACCATCCACCCACCCTTCCACCCTGATCTATACCCTGAACCTCAGCTCTTGTTACCCGATCTTCCATCCTTTCTCTGCCTTTCCCTACATGCATATGAGGACATAGCATTGTTTGGCATGGGGGGGTGGATAGGCATCCATAGGATCCGGGTATGCTATGGTATCATACAGTTCCCACCTATTTATAAATATGCAAGAAAAAGGAAAAAGAAGAAAAAAAAATATATATATATATAATAATAATAAATGGTGTTTAGTAATGATTTGAAAGCTGAAACAAAAAGGCAATAAGTGTTTATGGATATTCAACCTCTGTTTTGAAGACTTTCCAGGCCACAAAAGCTTGATTCGCTCAGGCTCGGCTTAATTCACTTAAAGCATTGACAAAATAGATCAAGATCTATCCTAACTAAGGATGTATTCTTGTACCTGAGACACAAGTACAAGATCCGTTGGTTTATTTTTACTTGAGAGCTTAAGTAAATGTGGTTCACACTACACATATCAGGAAAGGCCAGGTGAACATAAGATCCAACCCTAGTGTTCATTAGGGAAGGTGGAGTCCTTACCTGTGCACGCAGGTAGACTTTTTATCCCAGGCTTTAGTCTTGTGTTTAGGAGCGACTCTTTCCACCAAAAAGAAACTCTCCCACCAAAAAGAAAAAAAAGTGTGCTCTTTCAAAATGTGTTGTAAGAGATATACTGACACGTGTTTCAAAAAAAAGAAAAAAACAAAAAAAAATAAAAAAAACAAAAAAAAGAGAAAAAAAGTGTTGTCAAAAAAAAAAAAAAAAAGATGTTGCAAAGGAGTCAGTATATCTCATAAATGTCTGTATAATTTGTTTTCCGGTGAGCCAAAAAAAAAAAAAAAATCAGAAAATGGGAGTTGAGTTTTCCGTCATCATCTTAAGGGTCAATCTGAAGACATGAGCTGAAACTGGGACCAACCTGTACTTAAAAATTCGTGAAACCCTGGGATTGAGTCTTAATGTTCATCTGGTCAGTCTTGATCCTTCACTATGCACAAACCATAACCTCTTGAGCTCTTGAGTACGGCAAAAACCTCCTGGGTCCTGGAAATCGTACTTAAGGTTTAAATATCAAGAGTCCTGGTTAGTTGAGAGATGATCTATGTCATGTGAGACTTAAAGTACTGGTAGTCTTCCTTACAACTGGTTCTCACAATATTCGATAATAAACACACCTATATCACCTCAGAAGAAAATCTTCAGCTTAAGATTATTTCTAAATACTATTTTGCTATGGACTAGCAAAAGATAGGCATGGGGGTATATGTTTGCACCTCAAAACACGCCTGTAATAACGCCTTCTTGTGCTATTTTCTAGCATTAACATTGCATAATAGGATCCTGTAATCGCATTTGTAAAAACGCTTGCATGCATGCATTTAATCAAGAGAGGAAGAGGAGTGAAACAATGGCTTGCATAGTTACATTTTATCTCAAGTGAATCCTTGCAAATTCCACCTCTTTTCATTTCTTTCTCTCTTGATTTCTTCTTTTCTTCTTCCCGCGGCTGCACTTCTTCCCACAGCAGCTGCATGCATTTACTCCACGTCACTTCTCCCTGCCAACGTCGCTCCCTATAGCTGCAACTCGCGCACCCTCTCCCTGCTGCAGCCGGCACGCCACTCTCTCCTCCTCTATAAGAAGCTGCAGCTTCATCCTCGCAATAGGGGCTGCTGCAGCAACAAAAACCCGCAGCCATCTTCTCCACTGCTTTCCCCTCCCATACGTCGGCCCTCCGTCGAGGAGGCACCCGGCGAGCAGGAGAACCCACTGTGGTGCACACCACCACAGTGGGAGCACCACCGCCCAGCTCTTCGACGAGCCGGTGGGTGTGGTGCATTCCCTCGCTTCATTTTTTTTCTCTTTAACGCCATTGCCGCTCCTCCAAGCTTCGAAGCTTGAAGCCACGGCAGCAGCAGCGACGCAGCAGCAGCAGGTCCTCCCGCTCCTCCGCGACCGTCCCCGCAGCTACCCGTCGACTTCGCACGCGCCTGCAGGGCCATTCCTCGCTCAACCTCTGTCCTGACGTCCCCGCAGTTGCACCTGTAGCTGTCCGCCGCGCGCACTGCAGCGGCCGGCTACGGCCTCGCGCCACCCCCTGCCCTCCTCTGCGACCCTCCGCGACCACCTGCAGACCTCCTCCACGCTCGCTCCTCCACGCCTTCGCGCACGCCTGCAGGAACCCTACGCGAAGCCGCGCCCACACCCGCCATCTTCAGACGTCTGCCTCCGCTTTCAGACGACGCGACGTCAGACGTCCGCCGGAGGCGGCAGACGTCTTAACTCGCACGTCCGCGATCTTTCGCTCGCCCGCTCTCTCTCTCTGTCGATCTCTCCTGCTCCCGCTCTCTGTCACGTATACTCTCTCTCTCTCTCCCGCTCTCTCTCTCTCTCTCTCTCTCACTCACTCTCAGTACACTACACCAATGCACACACACATCTTCACCGACACTTCCACACACCCACACACGCATAAACACTAGTATAAACATATATATATCTATTCGTATACATATATATAGTAACATATATATATATATATATATACATAGTATATCTATATAGTTATGTATACATACATACATTTATAATATATATATATCTATATGTATATATATATATATATCTATATACTTACACATATACTTATATATATATATACACATACTTATATACATATATATATATAGACATATCTATATACTTATATATATACATATATATCTAGATACATATACTTATATACATATATATATACATCTATATAGTATTATATATATATATATATACATATATACATATATAGCTATATACATACATATATACATATATATATACATCTATATAGTATTATATAAATATATATATCTCTATATATCTATACATATATACCTATACATTTATATATATATATATAGATATATTTACTTATATACATACACATATATATATTTTCACGTTATTTGCCATACGCTATATTGCGGGAATATCTGCACCAGTTGTTGATATTCCTTGATACACGCGTACAAAAAAAGCGTGGTCCCATACATCATCCATCCTCCATCCACAGTCCACGCGGCACCTAGTCGTGTTGGTTGCGTCTCTCTAGACGTCGACTGACTCGACATAGTGCTACACTCCATCGCCACCCCCACCCCTTTATATATATACTACATATATATATATACATACTATATTTACTTTCTGTCTATTTGCTTTTCTGTTAGTAAAAAGATAAAAAAATACATAAAAAAGAAAAGATAATCTTTGACTTGCAGGTACCTCGTCTTGAGAGTAGCAAGACTTGTTTTGGGACTCTGTTTGGCTAAAAGCAAGGACACAATTTTGAGGGTGTGCCTCAAGAACAAGGATTACCGTAAAAAACCTAAATAAGAAAAACACCAAAAACACAATAAACGAACGGAAGAGATGCGTTTTAAGGAAAACGTAGAAACTCGACTTTAACCCCGCTTCCCTGTGTTCGACCCTGGGCTTAAAAGTGACAAGAAAAAATCAATTAGGCCAGGTTAAAAATTTTGTAAAGAGATGGTTAGGTCTGAATTAGGTTAACCACTATACACATTTCAACGATAAAAATATCATATTAACAACTTATTCGGGCCGACCCATCATAACTTTTCTATATGGTTGCACCTCAAAACACGCCTGTAATAACGCCTTCTTGTGCTATTTTCTAGCATTAACATTGCATAATAGGATCCTGTAATCGCATTTGTAAAAATGCTTGCATGCATGCATTTAATCAAGAGAGGAAGAGGAGTGAAACAATGGCTTGCATAGTTACATTTTATCTCAAGTGACTCCTTGCAAATTCCACCTCTTTTCATTTTTTTCTCTCTTGATTTCTTCTTTTCTTCTTCCCGCGGCTGCACTTCTTCCCGCAGCAGCTGCATGCATTTACTCCACGTCACTTCTCCCTACCAACGTCGCTCCCTATAGCTGCAACTCGCGCACCCTCTCCCTGCTGCAGCCGGCACGCCACTCTCTCCTCCTCTATAAGAAGCTGCAGCTTCATCCTCGCAATAGGGGCTGCTGCAGCAACAAAAACCCGCAGCCATCTTCTCCACCGCTTTCCCCTCCCATACGTCGGCCCTCCGTCGAGGAGGCACCCGGCGAGCAGGAGAACCCACTGTGGTGCACACCACCACAGTGGGAGCACCACCGCCCAGCTCTTCGACGAGCCGGTGGGCGTGGTGCATTCCCTCGCATCGTTTTTTTTCTCTTTAACGCCATTGCCGCCGCTCCAAGCTTCGAAGCTTGAAGCCACGGCAGTAGCAGCCACGCAGCAGCAGCAGGTCCTCCCACTCCTCCGCGACCGTCCCCGGCAACGGCGCCAGAAAAGTTATGATGGGTCGGCCCGAATAGGTTGTTAATATGATATTTTTATCGTTGAAATGTGTATAGTGGTTAACCTAATTCAGACCTAACCATCTCTTTACAAAATTTTTAACCTGGCCTAATTGATTTTATCTTGTCACTTTTAAGCCCAGGGTCGAACACAGGGAAGTGGGGTTAAAGTCGAGTTTCTACGTTTTCCTTAAAACGCGTCTCTTCCGTTCGTTTATTGTGTTTTTGGTGTTTTTCTTATTTAGGTTTTTTTATGGTAATCCTTGTCCTTGAGGCACACCCTCAAAATTGTGTCCTTGGCTTTTAGCCAAACAGAGTCCCAAAACAAGTCTTGCTACTCGCAAGACGAGGTACCTGCAAGTCAAAGATTATATTTTCTTTTTTATGTATTTTTTTATCATTTTACTAACAGAAAAGCAAATAGACAGAAAGTAAATATAGTATGCATATATATATATGTAGTATATATATAAAGGGGTGGGGGTGGAGGTGGAGATGGAGTGTAGCACTATGTCGAGTCAGTCGACGTCTAGAGAGACGCAACCAACACGATTAGGTGCCGCGTGGACTGTGGATGGAGGATGGATGATGTATGGGACCACGCTTTTTTTGTACGCGTGTATCAAGGAATATCAACAACTGGTACAGATATTCCCGCAATACAGCGTATGGCAAATAACGTGAAAATATATATATATGTGTATGTATATAAGTAAATATATCTATATATATATGTATAAATATATAGGTATATATGTATAGATATATAGAGATATATATATATATATAATACTATATAGATGTATATATATATGTATATAAGTATATGTATCTAGATATATATGTATATATATAAGTATATAGATACGTATATATATATATATGTATATAAGTATGTATATATATATATATATAAGTATATGTGTAAGTATATAGATATATATATATATACATATATATATATTTATATATATATTATATATGTATGTATGTATACATAACTATATAGATATACTATGTATATATATATATATATGTTACTATATATATGTATACGAATAGATATATATATGTTTATACTAGTGTTTATGTGTGTGTGGGTGTGTGGAAGTGTCGGTGAAGATGTGTGTGTGCGTTGGTGTAGTGTACTGAGAGTGAGTGAGAGAGAGAGAGAGAGAGAGCGGGAGAGAGAGAGAGAGTATACATGATAGAGAGCGGGAGCGGGAGAGATCGGCAGAGAGAGAGAGAGCGGGCGAGCGAAAGATCACTGATGTGCGAGTTAAGACGTCTGCCGCCTCCGACGGACGTCTGACGCCGCGTCGTCTGAAGGCGGAGGCAGACGTCTGAAGACGGCGGGTGCGAGCGCGGCTTCGCGTAGGGTTCCTGCAGGCGTGCGCGAAGGCGTGGAGGAGCGAGCATGGAGGAGGTCTGCAGGTGGTCGCGGAGGGTCACGGAGGAGGGCAGGGGGTGGCGCGAGGCCGTAGCCGGCCGCTGCAGTGCGCGCGGCGGACGGCTACAGGTGCAACTGCGGGGACGTCAGGAGGGAGGTTGAGCGGGGAATGGCCCTACAGGCGTGCGCGAAGTCGACGGGCGGCTGCGGGGACCGTCGCGGAGGAGCGGGAGGACCTGCTGCTGCTGCTGCTGCGTGGCTGCTACTGCCGTGGCTTCAAGCTTCGAAGCTTGGAGCGGCGGCAATGGCGTTAAAGAGAAAAAAAACGAAGCGAGGGAATGCACCACGCCCACCGGCTCGTCGAAGAGCTGGGCGGTGGTGCTCCCACTGTGGTGGTGTGCACCACAGTGGGTTCTCCTGCTCGCCGGGTGCCTCCTCGACGGAGGGTCGACGTATGGGAGGGGAAAGCGGTGGAGAAGACGGCTGCGGGTTTTTGTTGCTGCAGCAGCCCCTATTGCGAGGATGAAGCTGCAGCTTCTTATAGAGGAGGAGAGAGTGGTGTGCTGGCTGCAGCAGGGAGAGGGTGCGCGAGTTGCAGCTATAGGGAGCGGCGTTGGCAGGGAGAAGTGACGTGGAGTAAATGCATGCAGCTGCTGCGGGAAGAAGTGCAGCCGCGGGAAGAAGAAAAGAAGAAATCAAGAGAGAAAAAATGAAAAGAGGTGGAATTTGCAAGGAGTCACTTGAGATAAAATGTAACTATGCAAGCCATTGTTTCACTCCTCTTCCTCTCTTGATTAAATGCATGCATGCAAGCGTTTTTACAAATGCGATTACAGGATCCTATTATGCAATGTTAATGCTAGAAAATAGCACAAGAAGGCGTTATTACAGGCGTGTTTTGAGGTGCAAACAATGCTCCAGATCTTGTTGGCTATCTTGCAAGCAGAAACGTGATTGAATTCTGCTGTAGAAATCCCGTAGAAGATAGCATTCATGGCTTTTGCGTTGTGCGTTACCATCTTCTTCTGATCTAGTGTCACTGCCACTCCTTCCTTGATGTCAAGACATGTGTACTTGGAGGCAATGACATCCCACACCTCAAAATCCATTGATTCTACGAAGATTTGCATCCTAGTCTTCCAGTATCCATAGTTTGTTCCATCAAAGAGAGGAGGTCGAACTGCTGATTTCCCCATAGCATATGTGTCAACAGATGACTTTGACATCTTCTGGATAGCCAGGTTTTGATACCAAGTGAGTGTTTGCATGTGAATCAAACGAATACTAGAGGGGAGGGGTGATTACACAACAATTCACGTCTCTAATTAGGCCATCTTATGCTATTTTCTACCATTAAGCATTTATATTAGATAGCTACGCATGCATCATGTAAATATTTGCATTTGTGCATTTTATGGAGAGGAAGATAGAGAGATAGATTGAGTATCCATTCATCCATTTCATCCCTTCCATTTCCACCTTATTTCCATGCAAATCACACCATTTATTCCACCTAATAAGCATTTAATATAGCCTACAATAATTTCCCAACACCACAAGTACATCCCCATAATTAACCCAAAGTTGTCCCCTCTAAGGAATATCCCCAATGGCCTTAGACCACCCACCTCCCTCACTACCCTCACCTATAAAACACACACCTCCACCTCCATGCAATTGGTCGGCCCTCACCACCTCCTGCCAGCCTTCCCATCTCCACCATCAGACGCACCACTCATCTCTCCCTCACAACACACACAGTAGACCACACATACTCCTCTCCTGAGCTCTTCTCTCTCCCTCTCTTCCTCTCCTCATCCTCAGTATCCTCTC
The DNA here is from genome assembly GCA_037157565.1 of Thalassia testudinum. NCBI lineage: Eukaryota > Viridiplantae > Streptophyta > Magnoliopsida > Alismatales > Hydrocharitaceae > Thalassia > Thalassia testudinum. The sequence goes on from JAZHRO010000024.1 coordinate 215,025,415, forward strand.
ACAAGTTGAGAGGAACACTGAGAGCAGAGGAGCTTATCTACTATGGTTGCAACCTCCACGGTAGGGAGCATCATCGTCTAGATCTATAAGAGTAGGTAGATGTGGTGCCCTTCTTTTCTTTTATACATTTTTTTTGAATTTAATTTTATTTTGTTTTCCTTCAATTCTTTGTTCATCGCCATTGCTAGAGTGTGAAGCTCTGAAGCTCGTGTGCCATTATACATGCTCTAGAACTGCCCCCACGTGACCCACGTGCATTAGCCACCCTGTTCACACTTCCCGGGTACCTCTTGCCGGTCTGAGCTCCTTCCTCGTGCACCTTCACCACTGCCTGTGTGAGGGGTGTAGCTGGTAGTCTCGCGTACTAGCCAGTTGCTTTTTTCCCTTTGCACTGTAGCTACGACCTCATGTGGCTATAGTGCATGACCAGTTCATTCCTCAGTTATCCGGTGCCTAGCCACTCTCTCTCCTCATCGCGACTCACTACAGTTGGTTGTAGCACCCTACCTATGCACCTCTTTGCATGCTACACCTTCAGTGCATCACCTTGTGTTGCCACTGCACCACTCGCGTTTCACCACCCCTGCAGGGGTGGTGCGACACCTCTCTATCATTTGTGGGCTACGCCTATGCACGCTAATGTGTGCTCCATTCTCCCACACACAAACACACAAACACATTCACTCACATTTCCACACTCATACACACAAGCATACTAATATATTCATACTCACATATACACACTCGTATACACAAACATACATATATATATACATTTATTCACATATTCACCCTCCCCCATCTATACACATACATATATATATTTATATATTTATACACATATACATATATATATATACAGATATCTATACTTATATATATATACTTATATATATATTTATATATACACATATATATCCACGTTTCCTCCTTCACACAGTCACCCTATTTACCATTCACATTACAGTGCACATACCCATTTACTGCACATCAAATTGCAAGTATATTCACACCAGTTGCGGATATTCCCCGATATTTGCGCATACCAAGCCTTCTACCTACACTCACACATATCTGCTCCACACCGCACATGGCATGTAGCTAGGTTAATCTCATCTTTCTAGACAACAGCTAACCTAGCATTGTGCTACATCCCTATTGAATCCTAGATTCAATATTCACTATTCTATTTTATAGTTATATATATATACTTATATTTATATGCATATATCTATATCTATATCCTATATATATATATTCTACATATAAATAAGGTACGTATTTCAATTCATTTCAATTGTAGCATTTCAACTTTGCATTTTCATTTTCTTTTATATTTTCTTTTATTTTATTACTTAAAGAAAAGACAAAAAAATATATAAAATAGAAAAGATAATTATTGATTTGTAGGTGCACGATCTCGCGTGTGGCAAGACCAGATTTTATTATTTTGGCATGTAGCCAAGAACCATTTGAGGGTGTGCCTCAAGGACAAGATTATCTCAAAAAAATCTAAAAAATCAAGAAAAACTAAAAATACAATAAGCGAAAGGATTTGATGCGAATCTAGGAAGCTCGTAGAAACTGAGTAATTCCAATCTTGCCTCCCTGAGTTCGACCCTAGCCTAAAAGTGACAATCTTAAAATCTAGCCAGGTTAATAATTTTTTGATAAACGAGTGTAGATTCACTTGCAAGTTAACCACTTCCACTATATACAATTTGACACTAATTTCACCTAATTAAATAACCCTACTCGTGTTCTATCAATGGGTGAATAGTATCACTTTTTGTAATAGTAAAAGATAAAAATAAATTCACAACAAAGCCAAGCATAATTTACACCTAGATTTAGAGTGGAAACCAAAACCAGGTGAAAACCACTACCTAACCCTCTCAACTTAGGATTTTCCCGACTAGTCAAGACTAGTCAATCCACTATAGTACCACTTGAACGAGGTGTCACAACCTCTTTACAGCCACTTCTCTTTCTATCCTGAAGAGAAGAATAATAACAACAACATGGATCTTTCCAACACCTTGGAATTTGTTAATCAAAAGCAGCAAAGTTGAATAACAATAAATATATCTATGGAACCTCAATAAAAGATCAAACTAGGATTTCAGTAGAGGTTCGAAATGACATGCTTTTGGATGACATGAATAGTGAAGCATAGAACACTTGAAAGAAGCATGAGAAGCTCTAATTTCTTAGAGTATTTCTATTGAAAGTTATATTTTAAAAGAGCTACGTACGACCACTATTTATACAAAAAGGTTGGCCTGAAAAGGAAGTCAAATTGGTCGATTAATTAAGGTATATTGGTTAATCAAAAAGCTATTTGGTCGATCAACTAGGTTATTTGATCGATCAATAGTTGGTCGATTAATTAGCTTGGTTGGTCGACCAATAGGATTTTAATTAACTTCCTAACAAGGATTGGTTTAATCGATTAACTAATTTAGTTGATCGATCAATCTATTTCGGTCGATCAAGAGGAAATATTGGACTATTAGTAACCCTAAAAATTTGTTTTCAAAGAAGCACAAAAACCTATTTGATTGTTTTATCTTTGAGGTTTCTTACAATGATATCTTAGACTCAAAAAAGCAAAAGACACAAATCTGCAACCATCTGAACTTGATCCAAGTGAGAAGCTTTAATCCGATATGGTTCTGAAGTATTAGTGTAGCAATAAACATAACTTTGGTGCATCAAAATAGAGGTGCTTATAGAAGTGTGGTGGCGATCTTTGTTAGTCAGAGTAGGAGACGCAGTGGTGGCATTGTTGAGATGTCGAGGCGAACGTAGTAGATGATGAGTCCTCGTGGTTGCGGATGCTGGTGTTGTCACCAACTACAGAGATGAATTTGTCGTGAACGAGATGTGGTGGTGGTTGTGGTCATGGTTGTGGTCGAGCCTGTGCTTGGAGAGAGGTCTCTCCTCTATGGAGGAGATGAGTATCTCTCAGAGGTCCATCCCCTCCCTGTTATAAAGGGAAAGAGAGAGAAGTGAATTTAGAGATTTATTGGAAAGAGAGAGATTTGAGGGGAATATAAGGAAGGTGAATTAACATGAAATTATTGATTTGATCAACACATGGGAGCCATTATTCTCTTCTCAAATTAGGTTTGCCAAAAATAGTAGAACTAGAATACAATGATGTATAGCTCTCCTACAAAAATATTTGATTGACTTCCTTGCAAATAAATTTATTTCCTAAATATTTTGGTGCCAATTAATTCCCAATTTTGTCTCTCCATCATTCCTACATATGTAATATGCATACAGAGTTCATGAAAATGTAGGAATCATAAATCGTGAGTTTATTAATTTCTTAGTGTAATACGTTCTCGAAATCCATTCCCAACTTTAATTTAAATGCTCTTAGGCATAATTTGAATCCACTAAAGTGGACCTATCAATGACCTTCTCAGGAAATGCTCGCACCATAATCTTCCACGGTGACATGTAGCCCAAATCTTCTATTATAGGCTAAATGAAACCATGAGATAGATTGTGGATGCTTCTTGTGGAGGCAATTTCATGAACAAAGATGAGGGTAGAGCATTTGAATTATTCGAGAACATGAGTGAAAATTCAATGAACAATGCCTCCATCATTACCTTTAACCGGAATAGCGCACCTCGTAGTGGAGCACACGAGGTTGACACAGGACCCTCTCATTTGTCCACTGATATGAATTTGATCACACAAAAATTGGATGCTGTCTCCCTCATTAACAAGAAGCTAGACGAACTTTTAGCCAACCCTACCCATTCTGTGGCCAACACTTCGGCTCCTCCCTCACGTCACAAACGTAATTCTTCCCAAGTTAAGCTTGTTTCCAAGAATCCTGCATGACCTACACCATCTTTGTTGAGTATTGCACCGAGCGACTCGGTAAGCAATGTTGACCTAGCTTTTGCTAGCTAGTATTTTGACTTGGAGGAGAAAGCCTCCATGGATTCAGATAAATTATTTTATGCGGTCCCATCTTCAGAATTCAAAGATGTGTGCGCCTGGGGGAACAACCTGCATTCTGCTACTTATAACCCAGGGAGGCACATTCATCCGAACTTCGCATGGTCCAGCACTCCTCAGTGCTAAAACCTTGCTAGTGGACTAGTGCGACCATCCGCTACCGTCATCCCAAGCGCTCAGTATTGTCCTCCAGCAAATCAATTGTCAGGCCCTTGCATAGCTTAAGTGGATCACACATCAAACCCTCTTGACAAGTTGATGTGAATGGAAATGTTTAAGCACCATTAAGAAAACATAACTTCTCTTAAGCAACAATTAGTAGAGAAAAATGCTGAGATCAGCCAACTATGCATGACGACTTGATCTCAGGGTACTCTTCCCGCCCAACCTGTCCTTAACCCATGAAATTTTGTACCCTGTGGTCCACAACCATAAGTATGACCTTCTCAAGGGTAGGTTCACCAGATTCTGCATGCTCCAAGCACTTCCCCAAGATTTCTAGCGAATCCCACAGTAGCACAGTGATGGAATCCGTCCAACACATCATAAAATTGCACCATTATCGGGTTTGAATCCCCGACAACGTTGCTAAAAAAGATGTAACTTCTGGATTGCTAGTTAATTATGGTTAATTAATCATATCATAGTATAGTGTCACAATCCAAATGTATGCCATTTTATTTATATAGAGATTTTTACTGGTTTTATTCCAAATTGTTCACTGGGTGGCAGTTATTGATATATATCACTCTCTATTATCCAAAATCATCTTTTATTCCAAAAATGTTAAGTTTATTTACATCTAAATGAATAATGAATAAAAGAATCAAAGGATGAACTAATCTAAGTCAAATATGTACAACAATGAATAAATTATGTTAATGACAATGCCTCAAGAATATATATAGGTATAAAGGCACTAAAAACTAATCTAAACTAATTTAGGTTAATTATGCACAATACTATCTAAGTAATGCCTTAATATAGGCATAAAAAGAATATCTATACTAACATATACTAGATACTATACTAACATATACATACCTTGTATGCTAACATCTATAAACGTCACTAAAGAGCCTTAAAAACATTTATTCACAAAATAAGGCTAAAAAGAATATATATAATACTTAAGACATATACTCTATATATATATATACATATATACTATACTAATACATTTATACCAATTATACATATATGTACTAACACTTACACTCAAACTACACTTAGTTCACTTAACACTTAACACACACACGTGTACACAACACTTAACCATTTTAGCTTAACTTAGCCCAACACTTAGTGAAATTCCAAAACTTATTAATTTGCGAGCCCACATTTCACAGGATTAATGTCCTATTTTGAGGTCAGATTGATACCATTACTAGGTGGGCCCTAGTTATTATTTACGTCGTTTACTGTATAGTTTTGGACCAATACAGGTCCACAAGAACCATGGGCTCCCAGCCCACTCGCCCACACTGGGGTCCTCTCTTTTCTCTCTCTCTCTCAATGCATTCTCAAGGGAATAGATGGTGTGTGAGGATTCGACCCATGTACTTGGATGAATAGCCTTCGATCTTAGTTGCTTTAATACCACCTCAAGTGGTTATGCTCTTCTGAGGTGAGACAAATAAGAGCGCCTAATATGCATGCCAATTTACGATTTCCAGCCAACATTAAAGGCTAATTTAGGTACTAAATTAATTATCATCTTATAATTAAATTATTTGTACATTTAGCCAATACATAGGGCTACATATTAGTATAATTTATTTACAATAATTAAATATATAAATAGATTTAAAAAATAATTAAATTTAGTGAAAAATACATATTGATTTTAAGTTTAATCTTTTAATTAAAGTGTATATTAATAAATTAATGGTATAATTAACTTATAAATTAGTTGATTTACATTATTAACTTATTATTGAAGATTTATAATTTATTTTTATTGATTTCTTTCAATTTATACAAATTTAATTTACGTGATTTACATATATAAACATATATATATAGTAAAAATGTTATTTTACAGTATAAATAAGTTATAAATATATTGAAAATACTTTAAACTATAATATACAGCTATACAACATAATTTATTTCAATAATTTATTAGTTAACTAATTTAAATTACATTAACTTAATAATATACATAATTAACTTATGAAGATAAATATGTACAATATATAGATAAATAAATAAATATAAGACATATCACTATACATTATAATTATTTTAAGTTATATCTACAGTTACAAATATGATTATACATACATTTGTAGCTATTTGTATTTACATAAGGAATATGTACATATATTATAATTAATTAATTAATTAATTATATTATTATAATATGTATTGTACAACTCAATATAAATATCTTTTAAGTAAATAAAATAATTATATAAGTTATTTATAGACTTTATATACATATAAGTTATTATATACACTTAATTTAAGCTTATATACAAGTATAAATACTATATACAAAGGTATTTTTATGCGATTTTTGAAGTTTTTCAGATTTTTATTTTCCTTTTATGGGTCATAGAGATAGAGGAAGAGGAGGGAAATGTGAGGAGAAGAGAAGAAATACTCTTTTTAGTATTTTTATATCATTTTTCTTATTTCTAAAGTAGAAAAGATCTAAATTTCTACTAGTATGTTCTCCTAACTACTAGACTCAAAACCAAAATCTAAGTACTCACACACCTAAAACTAAACCTAAGCTAACTCAAGACACATTTATTTTATTTATTTACATTTATTTTTTATTTTTTATGTCTTTACAAATTAGGATGAAAAAGGCTTAAAGGAGAGTTAGAACTTGAAATCAAGCCTTAACATTCATACAAAACTGCTGGAAAAATAGATCTAAACATGGTAAACAATCAGCCATCAGTAGAAAGCCAATTCAAACTCAATATTATGATTGAATCACTGAATTATAGATCAATTCCAATTCAGATAGTTTAACTGTAGTATTCTTGCTGACAAAAGATTTCAAATAGGATTTACAAGCCCTCTTACTTCAAATCAGAGTTAAATATCATTACAGGAATGCTTAAGACATCTAGATGTAACACAAAACCACTTTAGAGGTCCTTAAACAAAATTATAATTCATTTAAACTCTTGGAACCACCCTTCATCAAGTCTAGTAGTAAAAGAATCTACTACTATTAACAGATAAAACACATTCTATTGCAGTTGCCCAAGGTCCTTTAGATTGATCTAGGTTTAACTCATACAATCCAAATCTTTGCCAAATATCTAAATTTTAGTTCTAGACAAAATCCATTCCAGACACATTTCATTTATTAAACCATTTTGAAATCACAATCAAAACCATGTTTACTCAATCAGTATAAAACTACTACTGATAAAACATTTCAAATCAAGATCAATAGCTTAGAATCTCGACTTAAACACTTTAACATGCACATAACAATCTGATATCATTTTAAAGCTTTGTTCAAAACATCATAATATTAGTGGAAAGCTTAAATCCCAGAAATTACTTTAGAGCTGGGTGATAAGATTCACATCCAAGATCTGAATTCCTTCCACTATCAATCACATTCAAGTGATGCAAATAATCTTAAAATGATTTGGAACTACACAAATATCAAATCGAAGCATATAAGCTCTAGAAACCCTAGCTTGATTCCTTTCCTTTGTATTAGATAGCAAAGAAGGAAGAGATAAAAACATTGTATTTGTTTGGAAACCATTTGAAAAGCTTCACACGATCTTTCTAGACCTCGTACAACCCTTAAATAATAGATTAAACACCATTTCGATGAACGGATGATGTTACCCACCTAGCCATTTGATTTGAGATCGCTAAAATGATCAGATCACTTTAGATCCCTACAAACCATTGATTGGTGCTCAGGTGTATTGCGATCCTTGAAAACTAATTTGATCATTACGTGGACCTCAAACCAGTGCAACTAATTTTCACAGGCTCAAGCTACCTGGGTTATGGAGGAAAAATAGTAGTAGAGGCTACAATTGGGTATAAACTCAAATTGCAATCATAATCCAATTAAAACATCTCAATACAATTGCAATCCATTCATTTGCATAATTATAAACCAAATTCACTCAATTAAAATTGACTAAAACCATATTGGAACTCTAATCCTCTGATCAAACATGAACATCAATTCTGTATAAATCGAATGAATCACAATCAATTCACAACCTAGGGAGGGCTCTTGTGATCTGTGAAATGAGTGAGAGAGCACTCTTGTGAAATTTGAGTGCAATTGAGATTCAAAAGCTAGTATTCTTCCAATCTCAATTAAATCTGATGCGTGAAATGGTCAGTAGATTAAAACATTGAGGAGATGAATAAGAAATGATCATGAGATGACAAGGGAGATTAATGGATCGTGATGAATGCATGGACTAAACTCTCTAATTTGAATTGATTAGAGAGGTATGATCGATGAAAAACTAAATCTAAGCTAATCTACTCCTAATTCTAACATAACCAAATGATGAATTATGATTGACTAACTAAACTTCTTTAGAAAGAAATAAAACTAATCTAGAAAACTGCAAATCTACACTAGGAAAGCGATTAAAGCTACTCTAAAGGATGAAAGTGACTCTCTAGGATCTGCAGCCAATGTCTAACGAGGATGAAAGGGGAGGATCTCCAGCGAACAAAATGCTCGCTAGTGGAGAGGACGAAAGGGGAGGATCTCCAATGAACAAAAAGCTCGCTAGTGGAGCTTCTAGGTCACCCTCAAGCATATGTCATTGCTTGTGTGTAAAATCACATTTTAAGATATTCTTGTTGCAGTATAGTGCAAAAATACGTCGAAACAAATAAAATGTAATGAGATGGTAAGTCCCGGTTAAATTTAGGGAGGCAGAAAAAATGACTTGAATTTAATACTGATCTAATCTAACTAGAAGTAGAATAATAAGAGAGATAAAGCAATTCTATTCAAAGAATGATATGGCAATGTTTTTCTAACTAGAACTAGAAATAAAGACTGTCAGAACTACTAAAAATAAAATTGCTATCTAGTCTACTAGAATAAGGGCACCAAGGGTGGTCCCTGGTGGCCTTTGGAGAGGTTAAGGAGAGCAATAGTAGTGCACCAAGGATGGCCTTGGTGGATGTCTTGGAGGAAGAGGGATTTTCGGAGTAGATTAGAGAAGGAGATGTCTGGAGGAAGAGAGGCCTCTCAAATGGGTGTCTGGGGTCCTTTTTATAGCCAAAGTGAGGGGTAGAATAGGTATTTTGGGCCCCCAACCCGTGCAACAGCCTTGAAGTAACCATATTCGTCGATCGAGAGATCAATGTCTTAGATCATGCCTCAAAAGAACCTCCATCGTGCCTTCATCGCATAGACACATGCAATTGGGCCACGTGGCACACGCACGGTCACCTACACCACCGCCTTCGTGCTCCTTGTGCATGCATGCTCGCGTTTAACCAAAGCAGTCCGATTGTGAAGACTGACGGCTTAAAACATGCGCCACACTACCTTTGGATCGCGCATACAATGGCATGTGAAACCACACATCAACATGGGCATCTACCAAACTGCTTGATCCAGCGTTCGCTTCGTGCCATGTGGCACATGCTACGCAACCGATTGCGCATCCAACACTCCAATTTCACCTTAGCACACTGCCTCACTGATTTCATGCTCTGCTCACCTTGAACCCACGTCAGTCACTCTCGTGAGAGGGTGCTGACGAATACGCTGTGGCTGCGGATTTTCGTGATTACACTTTAATGCGAGTGTGCCCTCAGTCATTGGATGACAATCCAACGGCTAAGATGAGATCTTCCTTGATGAAGTGTTGGGGAGGTGGCAACGTGGCTCAATCGTGGCCATTGGATGACGATCTAATGACGCATGTTTTGTGCTTCAAAGGCTAATGGCGTGGAGGTGGGCCGTCAGGATGGCACTATGTGGCACCATCCTAACCGTCCATCTTCCCACCTTTGTAGTTGGTGCTACAAGGCTCCGATTGAGTTGATTTTTGCATCGTTGGACTGCAATCATTGATCTAGATCCATCCATGTGGTCAGATTTGGCATCTGAGGTTTGGATTTATGCCACCTTGTCCCTTGTCCTTTGATCTTTCACAGACTTCATGTGATGCTATGGAAGTCTGATCAAGATGATTTCGGAAGCGTTGGACTCCAATTGTTGTCTTGATCAAATTCGTATGGTCGGATTCATCATCTACGACCCTGAATCATCTACAATTAATATCACCTCTCAATTAGAACATGAAATAACATTATTGTTTACAAAGATAATAAATCAATTATGATGCAAAATATGTTGCTCATGTATACATTATTCCTAAATAAAGCTAGGATCTAACTTAATTCAGGCATATTAGGTCCTATGATTGCTGCACAATCATACTCCCATGCCTAAATCTTACTATTCCCTAGCAAATGCAAGACTAAATGCAAAGTGGTGCTAAATAACTAATTTCTATCAAGAGTTTGACTAGAGATCTATTTCTTTTGTTTTCATCCAAAAATTTAGAAATCCAAATGATTGTGAAAGTGTAGTGTTGTAGCCTATGCAACACATCCAAGTGAAAAGCTAATCCACATCTAAAGCTCGTACTTGACCCTTAGTAAAAACTCTATTGAGGTAGGCAAAATTCTTCCCTTGGGGGTATAAAATAGTCTGTAATTTCAGCCCTAATTTTTGGCTTAGGTAGAAGATGTCTGAGTCAAGTGGGTTTGTATTTGGTGGCTTACACTCCTCTGGTGCTACATATAGACTAGTACTACAATACCTAGATTTCCAGGCTATCAATTAAATCAACTCAGAGAGAGGTGGAGAAATTATGCTCTCTTTAGTTCCTTTGTACTCATTCTCTCTCTGTATTTTTTTTCCTTCTCTTTTCTTCTCCTTTCTTTTTTTTTTTCGAGCTCACAATCTCACCAGATTTGTAAATATATTTGGTGGTCACTCATGGCATTAACACTTCAATTAAGTTCTGATAACCTTATAACTAGGTCAGAAATCCTCAACCAATATTCAGGCAGTCAGAAATACAAAAAAGTAGGTCAAGGCTATATTTAGTGGATCGTAATGGTAGTAGGTGTTGTTGCCTCAATGTGCATGACATGAAATAAACACAACTCAACACTTTTCTTTTTCTGTATATATATATAATTTTTTTTTCTGAAAATTTTTTCTTTTTTTTTCAAAATTTTTGACATATATATCTACCTACACAACGTAATGCAACACACATGCACCTTTTTATTCACGAGGTATTATTAAGGATTGGTGATGTTCAAGAGGATATTGGGTGACTTATTTGGTGGAAGTGCCTATTCTCAACATCGGGAAACGAATGAATCAGATAGCATATTTCTATCCTTGACATTAATACCCTCCTTCAGCTGAGGATTCCATAAGGATAGTCGTAACCATCCACCTTAGTCTTAGTTTTATTAGAACCTGATCCCTATGTATTTGCCTTATTTTGTGGCTCTCAAAAATTTCCACAAAGAATTTGTATGCAAGAATCGAGAGTGAAAAGTATGCCTAACACCAAATATTATTATCCAATTATCTAGAAATTAAGATTCTTGGTACTAGACTTAGAGCACCAGTAGACCCTTTACTCTCACCTCGCAATTGTTTGGTGGATCTATTAGAAGATGGTTTTCCTGACTCCCTAATTACTATCCAAGGGTTTAGGAAAAGAAGTAATGCTTTCTCTTGACAAACTAAAGATGTCTATCAGTCTTTACAGTGGATCCATTATAAATTCTACGTACCAGTGTGAAATTGTACTAGATTCTAAATTTAGGAATCAAATAAAGAATAAATCCCTAATAATACCTCTTGATAAAAATCTATTTCCTAAGGTGTTGGCAGATAAATTTTTCAGTTTATGTGTACTAGTCCCCATGCCTAAGTTCTTGCATGTCCTCAAGCATGAATAAGAGAAAAATAAAGTAAGACAATTGTAAGTGGATAGAAATCACTTGGAATTGCTCCTAATTTGTCATTTAGCCTATGCCAACACAAACGTGATATTCACAATATGCACAACAATATGCAAAAATGAAATATGCTATGTATAGAAGATATTTTCATATTTATAAGTGCTGAGTTTAACACTACCAGCTAGGCTAAAATTCAATTGCACGTTATCGATAAGATTAATAAATTCATCAGCAGGAGGAGGCTCCTAGGCCATAAATGTCTTGAGGCGCTGGCTATTTATTGTAGAAATATGCCCAGATTTTGGATCCACAATTTGGATCGCCCCACTAGAATATGGGTGAATCACAAGATACAGGCCAATCCACTTGGACATGAGCTGTCCTACAAAGAATTTAAGTCGAGAATCAAATAACCAAACTTGCTGGATAGCATGAATTCCTTCCTCTGGATGTGGCAATCGTGAAAATCCTTAGTCATATCTTTGTATATCGTTGCATTCTAATAGGCTTCTCGCTGAATTTCTTTTAATTTGCTGAGCTGGAGCTTCCTCTCATAACCTCCTGCATCGAGGTTAAAATTACACTTCTGCACCACCCAAAAGGCGCGGTGCTCCAGCTCGATGATGACTCTACAATGTTCAGTGTTAATATTATCAGTTAGAGTCAATTTCAAGGATACTTGTGCGATAATGACATATTATAATGGGATGGGGAGCATTGCATGCATATTGCTCTCTTAGAATCAATGTTTAATGACCATGTGCACAAGTCCATTTTGAAACAGGTCTTAGATAAGCTATCGGATCGTATGGATGGATCTGGATCGACGAACGGAGTCCAACGAACTCGAAATCACTTCAATCTGACCTCTGTAGCTCCCACAACAAGCTCGAGAAAGATCAATGGCCAGGGGGCAATGCAACATCCTTATGGTTCTTGGATGAAAAATCCAACTGTATGGATGGATCCGGAGTGACTATCACAGTTCGGCAATGCGAGAATCATCACGATCTAAGCACCGTGGCATCTCCTACAATAGGAAGAAGATGGACGGCCCAGATGGTGCCATGTTGATGAGAATCTCATCATGAGCCCTAACTAGCCCTTTTCGACCTGAGAAAGTAAACAAAAGCTCCTACATAACATACAGGAAGGCCTAATTCAAGGAGGAACTATTCTGGGAGGAAAACATGAAATAAAGGGTAAAACTGCAATTTTACCATTGCAGTACATCAATGGGATGTCTCAGCTGCTAAATATAGGTCAATTGAACTTAATAAGTGGAAAACTGGGATGGTTAAGTCAGAAAAGGGATATTGTAAGATTTAAGAATTAAATGATATTCTATAACCCTGAAACAAACCCACTTAATTTTACAAGGCTCTGGTCAGGATAAAAATCAACTAAACCCTCTAAAATTCATGGAAAAATATCCCCTATGGTTCAAAACCTTCAATTTGGCCTTTGGAACCTATTTTGACCTAGATTAGGGTCCTAGCTCATTATTTGACCTAATTTGGGTTTTTATGCAAAATGTCTAGTCAAACATGGTCAAAAAAAAATCCAACTTTACCATTGGATTCCTTAGCACCAAATTAGGTTTGTACGAAAATTGGGGCTTAAGGAAAGGTCACCTTGATCTACTTGGCAAAATAGTCCACCCGATTACATTTTGGCCCCTAACTTTTGAAAACCCTTGCGCAGACCTTCCTATCTTCCTCGCCACCCTTTGCATTTTGGTCCCTTTGCCATTACAGTGGAGGAATCCTACTCTAGTGAGGATTTGAGGAGGATTTCTCCCTGAATCCTCAGAGATCTCCCAGATTTGGAAGGGAGATTCTCTGAAGAATTCTCCACCATCTGAACAGGATCCCAAGATCGGATTTGCATCCAATCTCTCGTGTGAGTGCTCGAGAGGATTGGTATCTTCTTCACCTTCCATCTTCAGTGAGATCTTTGCGATTGGAGGCTTGCCTTCCAAGCATAAAGGTCTCGGCTAGAAGCTATAAAAGGACCCCCTGTCCTTGTAGCATCTTCCAAGCTTGATTTGGTCGTAGATACCCCCTTAATTTCTTCCTCCCTCGTCTCCGGCCAACTGCCTGCAAGCTCCAACGATATCTCCTCCCTCTTCTCGTCGCTCTACCACCTACCAGTGGCAGAGTTATCTTCGTCTCGCTCGTCCGCATCACGCCGTACCCGCACGTGCCTCTCTGATCCCTTCCTCATCGCCGTCATCCTCACCTTAGGGCTTTCTTCTCTGATGACAGCACCTATGCGCCGCTCGTCCTCTGCCTTTCCCTCTTCATCCAGCTACCCTCAATAAGTTCCCCTCTCTCAACTCTCTCTTTTCCCCCACTTAATTTTAGAAAACACCCCTCGACAGCCACCAATCGCCTCCGTCTCCCTCACCTCCAGCCAACCATCGGCGAGGCAAATCCGACACTTCACCTCTCCACACACCTCGCCACCCACCTCAGAACCTTCGGCATCACTCACTGATCACCATCCACTCCTCCATTGACTGCCACACATGCCCTACACCCTCGCCTGACACACGCACTTCCACGGTCACAGTTCGACCTAAGCACGCACACCTAGGTCATTCTACACCACGCCAACCCCCGCCTCACCTTTGTCATGACACGGCGAAGCTTCCCAAGTTGTTCAACAGGGCCACGAGGCCATGTTCGGGTCTTTCAGGTGTGAGCCTCCACTACCATTAGCGAAGGCATGAAACATCTTGCAAGGTTGCTCTGGGCCCTAGTGCTCCAGCCTCCCGGGTCCAGAAGGCACGGGTTGGTCTCGCGCACGCACACCGCTAGGCAATTGGCTTAGCGAAGCACCCAGCTGTAGCAATTGAAGGAAAGCCTCCTGTGGGCACGTGCACAGAAGCAGGTGGGACTTTAGTCCCACCTCAGAAGTTCTCAATGCAGGTGAGTCACTTATATTGATTTTGTGCTTTTATCTCATCGCCTCAAGTAACACGGGGTGAGGTCCCTCGTCCACTCCACCTGCCTTGTCCGTGACCACACCTATGTAGACCTGGTTGACCCATTTACCTTGCACTCCTCATACACCACCCACGCCGGTGCGCCTGGACCCAGGTGCACGTAACCCAACCTGATTACTCGGCTAGCTCTGAGAGAGTGAAGAGAGAAATAGAGAGAGCAACATGGGGGAGGGTAGGGGTAGGTTTTACTCTGTGCTGTGTAGGGGAGGAAGGAGAAGGCAAGAAGGGTTGAAGCCATAAAGGAAAAGAAGCTGAGGCAGAGCTGAAGGAAGACGAGCACCACTGAAGAAGGACTGAGAAAGAAGAGGCCAAGAGACTTGAAGGCAGAAGTTAGGAGCGGCTAAGGAAAGAAGAAAAGAAGTTGAAGGCAGAAGTCAAGGAAAGAGGAAGAAGCACTGTAGCTACTGAAGAAAAAGTTGAAGGCAGAAGTCAAGGAAAGAGGAAGAAGCACTGTAGCTGCTGAAGAAGAAGGGAAGGCAGGAGCTGAGGAAAGGCAAGGTCAGAAGAAGCAGAGGCTGAAGAAAGAAGAAAGGTGCAGCCAAGAGGAGAAGGAAACTGAAGGAAAGAAATCAAAGAAGAGATAGAAGCCAAGAAGGCAAAGAAGAAAGAGAAGGAAGAAGAAGGTAGAAGAAGAAGAGTAGCTGTAGAGAGAAGAAAGAAGACATCAGAGAGAGAAAGAAGAAAGAAGAGAGACATTCCATTTCTTTTTACATTTTTCTTCTCTTTAAGCTTTCATATACATTGAACTTCATTGATATTATTGTTGAACCTCATCTTTTGAGTAATTTGAGATTGTGATCTTAGTTTTTAAAGATCAATTTGCTCCCTTTGTTCGACCTTGGATACTTAGGTTTTCGAGTGATAAAATTCTCACTTTTTTTCAAGGTAATTTCACTTATACTGCAACACACATCTTTTAAAATCGATTTCACCCTATTAACATTTTGGCACCGTTGCCGGGGAGCAACAGGCATTTTAGAAACTTTGATTACAACATCTGATTCAGTATTGACAAGGGAAGAAAGGAAAAGAAAAGCAGTCGCACAACAACCACACCAAGGAACAGGTAAACTTTCATTAGCCCTCTCTCTTAATCCCCTCAAAGTCTAAAAAGGAAAAACAAAGAAAAATCAATTTAGGGCTACCTACTTTCATATTTAGTAATTCACCAAAGTTACCTGATTTTCATTCCAACACATTTTGAATTGCACATCCAATTAAGGTAACTAGGGCTAAACCTTCTTGATTGAGCTCTAGATACCACTTTTTAGGCAACTAAATTGTACCAAATAGAGCCAACCTAAGGATTTCAGTCTAGGGTTTTAGAGACATATCTTCTCTCAAGCAAAGAATCAAAAATTTTCAAAAAGAAGTGTGCCTAAGCCTTGTTTGAAGAGATTTATCCAAGAGAAACCCTAAGCAAATCAAGCCCTTAATTCACTTGAACCCTAAAAGAAAGGACCTAAAAGCTCTCAAAGGAACAAAGAGGTGAAGTTGATCCTTTGGGTCAACCAACCTTAAAATTAGGTCACCTTTTACACTCAAAAGACCTAAAGTTCAAGTGGAACCCTAAGCACCTTGATCTTAACTAAAAGTGGTAGACTTAAGAGATCAAGGTCCCCATTCTGGTCTACCTAAAATCTCAGTGACAAGAGAGGTTAGGTGGGGGAAACCCTATAACTCATGGGGATGCTTTGTGGGACTCTCCCTCTCTGGCTACCCAGGTATTTCTCAGGTGGACGGCCTTTCTGACTAAGGGGTATCATCTGCCCCGAACCTCTATAGTCACCCAACAATTTTTGGGTGCCTTGATTGGGCCCAGCACATTCAGATCTCATCAAATCCTTCGGTGCATGTTTGGTAGGTGGTCCTTAAGACCATCCTTAAGACCTCCTTTAGAAATCCATTCCCGCCGAGGCCAAGCCTCGACGCCCTTATTTGTGCAGCAACCCACCACATAGATCTTTCCTCTAATTTAGAACCAAGTTCTCCTTCTTCTTCCATCATGGCACAACCCATTGAAGAGGAGAACAACCTTGAGCACCAACTTCAGCGCCTAAATGATCTCTTCCAAAACTTTGTAAACCTACTGCAGCATCCTATGATGCGAGATCACTATAATCCCACTGTGGTGGCAATCGATCCTTGAGTCCAAATCCCAGCTAGAGGTCCTGATTCTGAACTCAAGCCCAATATGATTCATGCCATACCAAAATTCCATGGGCTTAACTCCGGGGATCCATTCTAGCACATTAAACAACTCAAACATCTGGCCCAGACCTTTGGGTCAGATGCACAAAACTAGGATATTTTACTCATGAAGATGTTTTCTTTCTCCCTCATGGACAAGGCTGCTCACTGGTATCAGACTCAAACTCATCCGATCAACACATGGGTCGAACTTCAGTCCGAATTTTTGAAGTTCTTCCTCATTGGCCAGACAAATGCCTTGCGCCATCAGATCACTCACTTCACTCAACAATCAGGAGAACCTCTTCATGAGGCATGGGATCGATACTTGGATCACATGCGAAAGTGCCCCCATCATGGAGTTCCTAAATGGGAATAAGTCCAGTCCTTTTAACAGGGACTCCGTGAAGACATTCGATTATTCATCAATGCAACCTGCAGAGGAAATATCATGGGTCAACATGAGGACACGATGTGGGAGATTCTCGAAAATATGTGCAAGAACTCCAACAATAATGACTCCATGGGCTTAATCGATCGGATGAATGCCCGCACATCGACAAATCTTAGGGGAGCACATTAGATGCAGGGCCTATACACATCCGTCGACATAGAACTGATGGCTAGTCGGTTGGACAAGGTCTCTATCATAGATGAGAAGGTGGACGAGCTGACTCGGCATCTGCAGTGAGCCACCTCTACGTAGAACTCATTTACACAGCCTCCTCTTACGAGGGAAACTGTGCAAAACATCTATCACCGATCCTCTCAGAGGATGGAGCCATATCCACCCCCGTCTGACTCCCAGACCGGAGGGACCTCCGATCCACTATATTCTAGTTGGGGGAACTCCGAACCCTTGTACTCTGATTTTGCTGAGGCTCCTCAGACCTGTGAGGACCTCAATGCCATCCAGAATGACCCATTCTCCAATACCTACAACCCTGGATGGAAGAATCATCCCAACTTCCAGTGGGCAGAGAATTCTCAGAATCAAAGACCACCTTATCAACCCCGTCCACAAGCTCCTCGCCCATATCTGCCGCCTCAGCCTCGACCTAACCCCACCTATCAATCTGGGCCAAACCAAGATCAAATGACTCTTATCCTTCAAGCACTAGCTGACATTCAAAAGACGAATGTGGCAATGCAAAAACAACACAAGGAAGAGATCACAGAGGTTGGCAATCAACTCGCCCAGATGGTGAATTTTCGCCAACCAAGCACCCTTCTTGTGCAACCTCTGCCAAACCAAAATAACGTGCTGACCTGGAGGCGTGTTATGAACCCAAATCCATGCCACACACATATGATTTATCAGGCCCCTGTTGTTCCATCACCCGACGGGATGGAAGCTTCGACATCTTATGCGGGATTTCAGCAGTAGCCACCCATCTTACCAAACCCAAACCAAAACCAGGCAGGATTAAACTCCGTAACAACTCATAGTGGTAAAGCAACCCAAGACCCACCTTATCCAAACCACTCCAAGCCTGGTAGTAACCCAAGCCCTAGGATAGTTATCCAGGATACCCCTATCCCAGATCAAGAACCTGGACCTATTCTAGAGGAACCAACCAAGGTTCCATTTCTCGAGGCCTTGACCAAGGGAAAGAGGATAACCAAACCCGTGGCTCCTGAGGAGGATCTAGTCAAGCTCTTTGAACAGGTCCAGATAAACATCCCCTTGATGGATGCAATCCCCACATATTGGCTTATGCATGCTTTCTGAAAGACGTGTGTACACCCAAGTGTAAACCACGAACCAAAAGTGGGAGTCCGATCGTACTGTCAGAGCAAGCCAGCTTTGTAATCTTGAGTAAAGTCCCATCTAAGGCTAAAGACCCAGGTACTCCCCTAATTTCATGTAAAATTGGTGAAACCCAATTCGACAGAGTCTTGTTAGACTTAGGTGCCTCCATAAACCTAATACCTACATCCCTTCTTGACCACCTTGACGAGTCCGAGCTTAAATTGATAGAGGTGAGATTGCAGTTAGCCGATCGATCCATCAAGTCACCTAAAGGAATACTTGAGGATGTCATTGTTAGGGTATGGGATTTCTACTTCCCGATGGATTTTATAGTTCTAGACATGGATGCACCAGAGAACCCAAGGAAGACACCAATTATACTAGGGAGACCTTTACTGGCCACTACTAGGGCGAGCATAAACTATGAGGAGGGCCAAATAGAATTGAAATTTGGGAACCAAACTCTAAAGATTGACATCTTTAAGGCCCAACAAAGGATCAATTGCAAGGTTATAGAACAAATATGTGATATCAAAGCCGTGGTTGATGAACTGCATACCAAGGACAACCTGATTATCCTCAATCAACTACCAGGAGATCAAAACCTGCAAATAGAGGAGTCTGAACCTGATCTAGACACATCCATGACTCCTACCCTTGTCCCTGATACACACCCTGATCTGCCCACTACTGCTGATAATCCTGTCCTGGAACTCGAGCCCCTTTTTGATCATCTGAAGTATGTCGTTTTGGGTTCCAATCAGACATTTCCTATGATTATCAACTCCAGACTCGCAGTTGACCAGGAATCCTGTCTGATTACAGTTCTCCAACAACATCGTAGAGCCATTGGGTGGACTCTCGATGACTTAACTGGCATAAGCTCCTCTTATTTCACACATCGAATCTACACTGAAGAGGGCACACAACCTTCACGAGAAATGCAGAGACATTTAAACCCTAATTTGCTAGAGGTCAAGAAAAAGGAGATCATTAAGTGGTTAAATGCAGGGATCATCTACCCAATCTTCGACAGTCGCTGGGTGAGTCCAATCTAAGTTGTGCCTAAAAAATCCAAACTCACCATCATCACGACTAAAATCGGAGAGGTCATACCCACTCAAATAGCTAACTCGTGGAGAGTTTATGTTGATTGCAGAAGACTTAATTCCTCAATGAAGAAGGACCATTTCCCACTACCATTTATTGATCAGATCTTCGAGAAACTAGCAATAAATAGGTTCTTCTGCTTTCTTGATGGGTACTCCTATTATAACCAAGTGGCAATCCATCCAGAGGACCAAGAAAAGACCACGTTCACCTGCCCTTTGAGACGTACGCATTCCAAAGGATGCCGTTCGATCTCTGCAATGCACCTGTGACTTTTTAGCGGTGCATGCTTGCCATATTCTTAGATATGGTAGGTGATTATCTGGAAGTCTTCATGGATGACTTTTCAGTTTTTGGAGCATCATTTGACGATTGCCTCCAGCACTTGGTCCAAATACTCAGGCAACGCATTGACATGAATCTTGTTCTTTCCTGGGAAAAGAGCCATTTCATGGTGCCGGAGGGAATCGTCCTGGGACATCTGATTTTGGAGAAAGGCATCCAAGTCGATCGAGCCAAGGTTAACTTGATTTCCAAACTCCCTATGCCTAGCTCGATCAAGGACATCCGATCTTTTCTGGGGCATGTCGATTTTTACCATTGATTTATCCCTAATTTTTCAAAAATCGCGTGCCCCCTGACTACTCCTCTCTAAGGATGTACCTTTTGAAATCTCCAAGGAATGCACTCAAGAATTTGAGATCCTTCGTGACCGAGTTACCCAAGCCTCGATCCTACAGTCCCCTGATTGGTCTCAACCCTTTGAGATCATGTGCGATACATCTGACTTCACTATAGGGGAAATTTTTGGGCATAAAATTGACAGGAAATCTGTGGTCATTTACTACACTAGCAAAACACTTGACGAGGCTCAGCATAACTACACAGTTACTGAGAAAGAGCTACTAACCGTAGTATTTGCCCAAGAGAAATTTAGATCATACCTCCTGTATTCCCATGTTATCATCTACTTGGATCACACAGTTGTGAGGCATCTCCTTGCAAAGAAGTATGCGAAAACTAGACTAATCCGCTGGATCTTGCTGTTGTAAGAATTTGATTTCGAGATTCACGACAAAGCGAGAAAATAGAACGTGGTAGTTAATTACTTGTCCCGCCTTCCTTCTGAGATCATTAACTCTTTTGGACCCATCACGGAACATTTTCCTGATGAGAATCTCCTGACTATCGGTAAGGGCTTCCATGGTTTGCTAACATAGCAAACTACTTGGCATCACATCAGATCCCGTCCGATTGGCCGAAGGCCAAGAAGGAAAAATTGCGTTCCAATGCAAAGTATTACCTTTGAGAAGACCCGTGTTTATTCCGCATTGGTGCTGATCAAATAATTCAACGATGTTTCACTAAAGCGGAAATGAAAGACATACTCTCTTTCTGCATTACCAGGCATGCAGTGGACATTTTTTAGGACACAAAACCACATGAAAAGTCCTCCAGTGTGGCTTTTACTGGCCCACAATTTTCAATGATGCATACAATCACTATAAGGCATGTACCCGTTGCCAGACCTTGGGCAACATGAGACATCGAGACATGATGCCTTTACAGCCTATTTTGGTATGCGAGATTTTTAACATTTGGGGGATTGATTTTATGGGACCCTTCCCTATCTCGGACGTCTTTGAATACATCTTACTCGTTGTTGACTACGTGTCCAAGTGGATCGAAGCCATTCCGACCTGAACCAATGATCACAAAGTTGTTATCAAGTTCATTCATCAAAACATTTTCTCAAGGTTCGGGATTCCATGTGTAATAATTTCCAATGGAGGGACCCATTTCACAAACACTCAGTTAAGGTCACTGATGACGAAATACAGGGTTTCACACAGAATCTCTACTCCTTACCACCCCCAAACTAATGGTCTAGCTAAGCTATCAAATTGAGAGATCAAGAAAATCCTCTAGGTTACTGTTCAGCCTGACAGGAAGGATTGGTTGTCCCGGCTTCTGGAAGCTTTGTAGGCTTATAGGACTGCTCACAAGACCCAATTAGGTATGTCTCCCTTCAGACTGGTGTACAGGAAGGCATGTCACCTCCCTGTCGAATTGGAGCATAAAGCCTATTGGGCAGTACGGAATTGCAACTTAGATCTTTCTAAGGCTGGAACCCTTAGAAAGTTTCAAATGAGCAAGATCAATGAATTACGCCACGACGCGTATGAGAACCCACGAATTTACAAAGAATGGGTTAAAGCCTTTCACAACAAGCACATTTCTAGAAATATCTTTCATCCTGGTCAAAAGGTCCTACTCTTTGTCGCCCGACTCAAATTATTTCCAGGAAAACTATGATCTAAATGGATCGGACCCTACCTAGTCTGACAAATCTTTGGAAATGGAGCAATTGAGATCAGTCACTCAGCCGCAATTCTGAAATCCTCGTTGTGAACGGTTAGAGACTCAAACAGTTCATTGACATGACCAATATAGATTTGGCTGAGACATCCTTTACCCTCCATTCTCCCTAAGCCCATTGCGCCCAGCCGATGGCATAAAACTCAACGCTTAACGGGAGGCAACCCATCATTCTTTGAAAAACCCAAAACCTTTCCTAACATTTCTAAGCTGAATTCATATTGCACTTTAGGGTTCATCCATTAGAACAGCCGATTCCACCTCAAGTATTCGTACCCGAGCCTAGAAATCGTTCACAACAGTCACCTTGACCCATTCGCTCACCGAACACCTATCCTAATGAATGAACTAAGCTGAATTTGAACCCACCTAATTTACAATGGGGACATTGCAAATCGTAGGCATGGGGGGGTATGAAAGTGGAAAATGTTATGAAAACTCATATCAAGAAAAGGTTTCAACAAAAAAATTCACATATAGCAAAAAACACAAAAAAATTTAAAAATCTTGAAAAGGAACAAAAAACTGAGGGGGGGAGAGAAAATTCTTGGGCCATACAAAACATGAGGAAAAAGAGCAAAATGCCAAAAAGGAGCACAAAATGGAAAAGAAAAAAAAGAATAGTCATTAATAAGAAATTAAGGGATTAACTGATATTCTAGACCACATCAAGAAAAAAGAGAAAAAAATGAACAAAAGTGCTAAGGAGCCATAAAAAGAGATTAGTAGGAACACTGACTTTAGGCCTTTTGGGCTAGACTCTTAGGCTTAAAAATTCAAGTATCCGCTAAGATCTGGATAATCCTCAAGAGGTTGGGGAAAATGCGAAGCTTAAGTATTAGTTCTAAGGCTTAGGGAGTATTCGGCCTTATTAACTAACCTTCGATTTGTGGGACTCAGTAACCTAAGCACCCCAATCCACGCACAGTCTGATTCAGTGCACATAACTATCAAAATCACGCAAAAGCATTTAAATGTTCTGGAAAAGTTGCCTAGATTAGGAGCAGCCGATCAACATAAGTTGATTTGGACGAGTTCCCGACACATAGAGGCAAGAAATTCCCCTCGAAGATGCGCAACAACATATCGTCTCCTCGATGCTTGTCACTTAGGATATTTACATATCCTATCAAGGCATGAAAGCACTCTGTTGGTTCAGATACCATGGGCGGCATTATCACGAAATGTCGATTGCCAGGGTCTAGATTGGGCCACGGAACACCATAGGTGAGATTATCTCGAAATCTCGGAAGCGAGGGTTCTGGGGGTTGCCATGGGCGGTGCTATCACGAAGCATCGATTTCCAGGGACCTTTAAGGATTGATGATGGGGACGAGGAATCCAATACTGACCGTGTTGAGATGCTAATATGAAGCTAAAAATAAAAAGAAAAGAGAGAGAAAACTCTCCAAACAAATAAATCTTCTGTCTCTCTTACAAAAATGCACTGCAAATTGAACCTAGGCTAAAAACATCTTAAGCACGGGTACTTTAACTGCGGAGTCCAATGAACCTTAGGGTAGTTCCTGTGGGCCTTAGAAACCTTTGCGGAGGACTAAGGTTAAAGCTGGTCAGGTCCAAATTTTGGTTGGTACTTGAGTACCTCTAAGCATATTGTCAACATTTTAACCTAATCAAAAGAAAAAGAAAGGCACTTATCATAACTGAAGAAAGAAACTCATGGTGTAGGACAGACGTTAAAACCTTGAAATTTTGCTAAGGGACTAGCAAAAGCTAGGCATAGGGGTATGATGAGAACCTCATCATGAGCCCTCACTAGCTCTTTGTGACCTGAGAAAGTAAACAAAAGCTTTTACATAACCTAAAGGAAGGTCTAATCAAGGAGGAACTATTCTGGGAGGAAAACATGAAATAAAGGGTAAAATCATAATTTTACCATTGCAGTATGTCAATGAGATGTATCAGGGGCTAAACAGAGGTCAATTGGACCTAACAAGAGGAAAAGTGGGATGGCTTAGTTAGAAAAGCGTTATTGTAAGATTTAAGAATTAAATAACATTCTGTAACCCTAAAACAAACCCACTTAATTTCACAAGGTTCTGGTCATGATAAAAATCAACTAAAACCTCTAAAATTCATGGAAAAATATCCCCTAGGGTTTAGAACCTTCAATTTGGCCATTGGAACCTATTTTGACCTAGATTGGGGTCCTAACTCATTACTTGACCTAATTTGGGTTTTTATGCAAAATATCTAGTCAAACGTGATCAAACCTAAAATCTAACTTCACCATTGGATTCCATAGGACAAAATTAGGCTTTTACCAAAATTTAGGCGTAAGGAAAGGTCACCTTTATCTACTTTGCAAAATAGTCCACCCAATTACATTTTAGCCCCTAACTTTTGAAAACCCTTACGTAGACCCCCCTATCTTCCTCGCCACACTTTGCATGTAGGTCCCTCTACCATTACAGTGGAGGAATCCTACTCCGGCAATGATTTGAGGAGGATTTCTCCCCGAATCCTCAGAGATCTCCTCCCAGATTTGGAAGGGAGATTCTCTGAAGAATTCTCCACTGTTGAATAGGATCCCAAGATCGAATTTGCATCCAATCTCTCGTGCGAACGCTTGAGAGAATTGGGTATCTTCTGCACCTTCAATCTCTGGCGAGATCTTTGTGATTGGTGGCTTGCCTTCCAAGCATAAAGGTCTCGGCCAGCAGCTATAAAAGGACCCCCTGTCCTTGCCGCATCTTCCAAGCTTGATTTGGCCATGGATACCCCCTTAATTTCTTCCTCCCTTGTCTTCGGCCAACTGCCCACAAGCTCTAGCGATCCCTCCTCCCTCTTCTCGTCGCTTTACCACCATATTAGTGGCAGAGTTATCGTCATCTCACTCTTCCACATCGCACCGTACCTACGCGCACCTCTCCGACCCCTTCCTCGTCGCCGTCATCCTCACCTCAGGGCTTTCTTCTCCGACGACAGCACCTACGTGCTGCTCATCCTCCGCCTTTCCCCCTTCATCCAACTACCCTCAGTAAGTTCCCCTCTCTGTACTCTCTCTTTTCCCCCACTTAATTTCAGAAAACACCCCTTGACAGCCACCAATCACCTCCGTCTCCCTCACCTTTGATCGACCACCGGCGAGGCAAATCTGATGCTTCACCTCTCCACATGCCTTGCCACCCACCTCAGAACCTTCGCCATCACTCATTGATCACCATCCACTCCTCCATTCACTACCACACATGCCCTACACCCTCATCTGACACACGCACTTCCACGGTCATAGTCCGACCTAGGCATGCATGCCTAGGCCATTTTGCACCACACCAACCCCTGCCTCACCTTCACCATGACACGACAAAGCTTCTTAAGTTGTTTGACAGGGCCTCAAGGCCGTGTTTGTGTGTTTCAGGTGTGAGCCATCCCCGCCATTAGCAAAGGCATGAAAAAGCTTGCAAGGTTGCTCCAGGCCCCAGCGCTCCAAGCTCCCAGGTCCAGAAGACGAAGGCATGCACACCGCTAGGCAATTGGCTTAGCCTAGCACCCAACTACAGCAATTGAAGGAAAGCCTCCTGCGGGCAAGTGCGCAGAAGCGGGTGGGACTTTAGTCCCACCTCGGAAGTTCTCAATGAAAGTGAGTCACTTATATTGATTTTGTGCTTTTATCTCATTGCCTCAAGAAACACAGGGTGAGGTCCCTCACCCACTCCACCTGCCTCGTCCGTAACCACACCTATGCGGACCTGGTTGACCCATTTTCCCTGCACTCCTTGCGCACCACCCACGCTGGTGCGCCTAGACCCGGTCACGCATAACCCGACCTGATTACCCAGCTGGCTTTGAGAGAGTGAAGAGATTAATAGAGAGTGAGCAACATGGGGGAGGGTAGGGGCAGGTTTTGCTCTGTGCTGTGCAAGGGAGGAAGGAGAAGGCAGGAAGGGTTGAAGCCATAAAGGAAAAGAAGCTGAGGTAGAGCTGAAGGAAGACGAGCACCGCTGAAGAAGGACAGAGAAAGAAGAGGCCAAGATACTTGAAGGCAGAAGTCAGAAGCGGATAAGGAAAGAAGAAAAGAAGATGAAGGCAGAAGTCAAGGAAAGAGGAAGAAGCACTGTAGCTGCTGAAGAAGAAGTTGAAGGTAGAAGTCAAGGAAAGAGGAAGAATTACTGTAGCTGCTGAAGAAGAAGAGAAGGCAAGAGCTGAGGAAAGCCAAGGGTAGAAGTAGAGGCTGAAGAAAGAAGAAGAAAGGTGCGGCCAAGTGGAGAAGGAAACTGAAGGAAAGAAATCAAAGAAGAGACAGAAGCCAAGAAGACAAAGAAGAAAGAGAAGGAAGAAGAAGGCAGAAGAAGAAGAGTAGCTGTAGAGAGAAGAAAGAAGACATCAGAGAGAGAAAGAAGAAAGAAGAGAGACGTTCCATTTCTTTTTACATTTTTCTTCTTCTCTTTAAGCTTTCATATACATTGAACTTCATTGATATTATTGTTGAACCTCATCTTTCGAGTAATTTGAGATTGTGATCTTAGTTTTTAAAGACCAATTTGCTCTCTGTGTTCGACCTCATACATTGAACTTCATTGATATTATTGTTGAACCTCATCTTTTGAGTAATTTAAGATTGTGATCTTAGCTTTTAAAGACCAATTTGCTCTTTGTGTTCGACCTTGGGTAATTAGGTTTTCGAGTAATAAAATTCTCAATTATTTTCAAGGCGATTTCACTTATACTGCAACACAACTTTTAAAATCAATTTTTCCTTATTAACACACGTGGTGCCATCCAGGATGCCCCTTATGCTCCCAGTAGCCATGGCCTCTTCTCTCACTCTGCATCTCAGTCGTTCATCCTTCATCCAACAGCTGGAGAGGCGTGTACAATGAATGCTCTCCACAACATCTCTTGTCCTTGGCTCATTGGTCGTGAAGACACCTCTCAAAGAGAGGGTGTAGGTTCGAAACCCACTACCCCCCACAATTGTGCACTTGAGGCACCACGTAGCAGGAGTAGCGACAACGCAAATAAGCACGTGCGTGCAGAGCTGCAGCGCATGTGAGTGCGTGGAGACCAGTGCATGCGCACGCACAGTGCCCGAGACACGAGCGCATGAGGCACACGCCAGCGGAATGCGTGGGTGGGGGCTACGACAACACCTACAGCGGGTCTTCGAATGTTGCTGTTGACCCAAGGACGAATTTGAGCCCTCTCCTCAACTACAAAAAGGGACCTATCCCTCCCATTTTCATCCATGTTCTACCTTAGCAACTCCACCACTCCTTAGAGCTCCAAGCAAGGTTGTGAAGGCGTCAAGCCATCGACAGAAGCCCCTCCACCGCCGTGGTTGCCTCGCATCTCCACTTAGCTAGTTTTTGGTTTATTATTTATGTTGCTTAAGCTTTCATCTGCCATTGTAGTTGTAGAACTGAATCATTTACATAATATATGCTCTATTTTATTATCATATTTGTCTCTTCCATAGTTAGATATTCTCACATCATCATAATGAATTTCTAACCCTATCTCTCTCTTTCTCTGTCCCTTTCCCCTTCTTTCTTGTTCTATCTGGTTTGCAAGCAAAACAAACGACGAATCTTTGTGACACAAAGCAACTATTCGATCCAATTTCATGTCTCCCTATGTTCGACACTTGGACTCACCTCCGATTCTTTATTTAAAATTAGCATCGTAAAACATGCTACAATGAACGATTTTACACAAACACTTCCAGCGAATGTCAATTTTTGATGTCGTTGCCGGGGAGGCAACGGATCTCTTATTTGCTTTCATTTTCTTGGTCATTACTTATACTTGTATTATCTAACTTGCTCTTCTCTCTCTTCTTGTGGTTGCAGGAACCTTGTGCATCGGCAACAGGAGGAGAATGAGTCAGGTTGGATCGAAAGGAAGTGCAAGAAGAAGATCGCCATTGACCCGAAGGCTTGATCTTATCTTCCCATGATCCAAAGGTAACCTTCCATCCTTGGACCAAGAAATGGTAGTGTTATAAAAAAAAACTCTCTTTTGTTTGTTGATGAAAAACACCACCACTAAGTCTTCGACCCGTTCACTTAAAAAAAAAATCATTTTTTGGACTCAGGTTTAGGACACGATTAAAGGACCCTTTATACCTCTAAAAATTGTGTATAAAAATCTTATAGGTGCCTCTTTTAGTAAGAGAACTCTCCTTCAAATTTCAGAGCTAAAGGCTTTGTGGTTTGGCCGTGAGAAATTCACTACTGGAAGTATACAAGGTTGTCCTAAGTTCTGGAGATCTGTAGGGTGTTGTTACTGCTGCAAAATCCACACAGCTCAGATTTGCAAAAGATTTATATTTCTAGAAAGATCTTGAAATTCTCTACACTTCATCTGAAGAACACTTTTGCATCTAAAATTGATTAGTGCTTATTCTAATCAAGATATTAACCTTGCGCACTGATCTAGAGGTTCTGGATAGATTGACCCCCTCTTGAAAAAATGTGAATTTGGGTGGTCTAATGTCCTAAAAAAAAATTCTGAAATCAATTTTGTTGAATAGCTCATTCGATTTTGGTCAGGATATGTCATTGCTTGTTTTGATTGTACCATTCTTGACAAAATCATAAAAAAGATTCATTGAATAGATGCTGCACATCCTAGGATCTTCTACACTAGGGAGTTTTTGATTTTATATAGTGAGATGAAAGGCCTTAAAGAAAATCAAATTTTCACCAACCGTGTGACTATACATTTGTGCCGTGTTTGAAGGTGTAAATAAGTGAGAACTTTAAAAGTGATTAAAGCAAGATTTAAATCCTAAAAATCACACATTTTAATCTTGCCTGTGAAGGAACACTTGTTTTGGCATTGGGTCCTTGCACCCAATTGTGCACACTTAATTCGCTCATCCCTCTACTTCTTCCAAACCATGGATTTCAAGGCCTATCCTTCATTTCCAAACTATCCCCAACATGATTTGTATGATAACCCAAGTGGGTTGTATCTATAGTTTACTTGGGATAACCAACCACCTAGTCAGGGACTTAATCCAAGACCTAAGTACCCAAAATACCTCCCTTATCCCAACTATCCCAATTTTACTCAACATGCATCAACTTCCTATTGGGATACTTCCAACCCACCCACTTAGGGGTTTGATCCAAACCTTGAGGATCCTTACCTTGACTCTCCTTTCGATGGCTCTTCTTTTAGGTCCCGCCCACCCACTGACCAATTTGATAAGACCTACACTTTAGGAGAACACCATGACCTCTACCTTGCCCTGGACCCTAACCAAGATATGTCATTTGAATTCAAGGATCTCTCCTACTTGACCTAAGGATTGGAAGGGATTTTAGAAAAATGGAAATCAAATGATGATCATAAACTTGGAAAAATCAAGAATGATCAAACCCTGATTTGGACCCCTGATGAAGAATCTGGGAGGAGGACTTAGAACCTCAATTATTATGGAGTAGGACAAAACAGAAAATGGTTCCTCCTAAAGAATTGGACCCTGAAAATGATAGAATAGAGGACCCACCCAAGAACTTAAACCCCAGTACGGACTCTAGCACACATACTCAATGATACCCTCCCAACTCTGATTTAAATACTAAGGAGCAAATCCAAGGGAAACCTAATGACACCCGATCAGTTCTTGATAGCCTTCAGTTGGAGTTACAAAGACAGAATCAAGAATTGATTAAAGGGCAACAAGCCATGATAGATATGTTCCAACAACTGGAGGAAGAGGGCCAAAAAAACTATTGAAAACAACCCCTCTTACTTAATCAAGGAAGCAAGGCACCGTAATGATCAATTAGACTACACCTAGTTGCCAAAAATTGGTTTAGTCCACCATTGATACGCCTCCATTGTTGGACAACTCATTAGAAAATGTCATTAAGGATTCCTTGGGGAAGGTTGAGGACAAAAATCAAGAGGAAACTAAGAATTTTGGGGATGATGTCTTTGAATCCAAATCTAATCTTCCCAAGGAAAGTGATTTGGTGAAAGAGACATCCAAAATTGAATATGGGGAGTAGGATTACAATTTCGAAATAGCTAATTTCGAATCATTTGAAACCCCCATCACAAGTTTAGAGGAGGGCCAAGGGAAAGAATTTGAGCTAGAGAGGATGAGATTAGCCCAACCTTTAATGTAACCTCGAAAATTGAATCTGATATGAAAGAGGTTGAAGAAAATATTCTTGGGGTCATGGAATGGGAGGGAATAAGCAATGAAACTCTAGTTGAAGAAGGGATGGATTTTTATTTGGGGAGAGACCTCACACTTGATTTTAGGGCTCACTGTGAAACTCTTGATTTGGTTACATGCCCTATAAGAATTGAAATCTCGTAACCCGAAGGCATTGGAATTGATATACCTTTGAGGAATTACAATTTTAAAGGGACACAAGCTGATTACAAAACCTACATCTTTAGTGTCCAACATTTTGGATTCGGGTTGTGCTCGTCGAAATCAACTTCTCTGCATGCTCGCAGACTAAGAGAGGAACATGCACGGGCATGCATGGTACACCATTTGCAGGGTTCCCTTCCTTTAGGGATGGTACTCCACCACAACCTAGTTCACATCTGCAGACTTCAGACTCTAGGATTGGATGATTTCGTTTTCACCTCCTTGACCTAGACTAGTCTTGTTTATGCATCAATCCCAGCTGAAGGCACTAAACTTAGAGATTCCTAGGAGTCAACCTAGAGGATTCAAGCTAACCAGATTCACGATTACAACTTTGGTGATTTCTTTCCTTACTCCTTTGCATACATTTATTTTTCCAATGAGGACATTGTCCAACATAGGCATGGGGGGGTGGTAATTTATAGGATATGAGTACAAAATTGTTAGCTTGAACTAATTTTATTTTTTTATATAAAAAATAAAAATTAGGAAAAGAAAACTTAGGTATTAGAAGCTTGTCGACTTTAGGAAATGATACGTTAGGGACCTAATAGCTAAGACCCTTCAGGTCTTCGAACTTAATCAGTTCAGGTGTCCACTAAAATGTGGACTTGGTCTCGAGTCCTTGCCACCTTAATATATATTAATCTGATCAGTAGGGTGATAAGTATACGACTTATCAACCCGCCCTCTGATTTGGGGGGGATTTTTAGTTTGACTCGCTCATTGGCAGTTCTAAAGGAAATTAGGTTGCTAATGAATCTTCTAGGGTGGTATGGCTGGCAAGTTATCATGGGTAACAGCCCATTGGTAGGTTGTCGAGAGCCTAGCCACATGACCATTCTCTTTCACTACTACCTTTAGGTAAATCTTAGATCAGGAAAGCCACCTAGTTAAAAAAAAAAGAAAAGAAAAAGAAAATAGAAAAGGAGAAAAGAAAAAAAAGAAAAAAACCACACTTCACTGCACGAGTATGGTTGGTAAGTTGTGGGTAACAGCCCATTGGCCGGTTGTCCAGATCCCAACTCATAAAATGCACAATCATTCCAAAACACTTAAGGAAGAAGCGGGGAAGTAGCATAATCCAGGGAGATATACATTGGGTTTGCCCTTGTGTTGAGCCCGCAAAATTAAAAAGTTGGGAGAAAGCTACTGGTCAGATAGATACAACTTTAGGTAACATTTTTTTTCTTTTGGATCACCTAGGGGCATAGAAACCCGAAGTCCATTTTAATTGTCATTGAGTGAGTCTATCACTATCACAATAAGATGCTTAGTGCTAAGAATCTTTTTTCGAATCTTAGCTAGATTGGATAGTCGTAAAAAGTTACCCTGAAATCCTCAACACCAAAATCCAAAAAAATTAGCAAAGATGAAAAAGAAAAAAATATGTATTTGCCTCTATACAGAATAAGGCGAGGTCTTGGGCGAAAAGCATTTTGGCGAGCAACTCGGGCACTGTTGAGTCTTAACGAGTTAGGTTCTTAGTAGAAATTTCCTTCAATTAACAAGCAACTTCTACCTAAGCAATCAATTCCTAATTTTAGTTGTAATAACATTTAGATCAAACCATGCTAGAGACTAGTAAGGGGTGGGCATGGGGGTATGACGACTCTACAATGTTTAGTTAATATTATCAATTAGAGTCAATATTGGGGATACTTGTGCGATAATGACATATTATAATGGGCTGGGGAGCATTGCATGCATATTACTTGATCATTACATTTTAATCGCTTAGAATTAATGTTTAATGACCAAGTACACAAGTCCATTTTCAAATAGGTCTCAGATAAGCGATCGGACCGTACGGATGGATCCAAATTGACAAATGGAGTCCAACGGACTCGAAATCACTTCGATCCGACCTCCATAGCTCCTACAATAAGCTTGAGAAAGATCAACAGCTAGGGGGAAATGAGACATCCTTATAGACCTCGGATGAACAATCTGACCATATGCATAGATCCGGAGTGACGATCGTAGTCCTGCAATGCGAGAATCATCTCGATCTGAGCACCGTGGCATCTCCTACAACAGAAAGAAGATGGACGGCCCAGATGATGCCACGTGGTGCCATCCAGGCTGCTCCTCACACTCCCAGTAGCCATGGCCTCTTCCCTTATGCTCCATCTCTACCGTTCATCCTTCATCCAACAACTAGAGAGGCGTATGCAAGGAATGCTCTCCACAACATCTCTTGGCCTTAGCTCATTGGTCCTGAAGGTGCCTCTCAAAGAAAGGGTGTGAGTTCAAAACCTGCTGCCCCCTCAATTGGGCGCTTGAGGCACGGCGTAGTAGGAGTAGCAGCAGCACAAGAAAGCGCACGCACACGTGGAGCAGCAGTGCACGTGAGCGTACGGAGACCAGTGCAAAGCCAGTGCATGCACACAGCACGGTGCACGTGATAGGGGTGCATAAGGTGCACGCCAGTGGAGTGGGTGGGCAGGGGCTACGGCGATGCTTGTGGCCAGTCTTTGCGGCGTCTTTGAATGTTGCTATTGACCCAAGGACGAATTTGAGCCCTCTCCTCAACTATAAAAAGGGACCTATCCCTCCCATTTGCATCCTTGTTCTACTTAAGCAACTCTACCACTTGTTAGAGCTCCAAGAAAGGTTGTGAAGACGTCGAGTCGTCAAGGGAAGCCCCTCCACCACTGCGGCCGCCTCGCATCTCCACTTAACTAGGTTTTGGCTTATTATTTGTGTTGCTTAGGCTTTCATCTGCCATTGTAGTTGAAGAACTGAATCATTTATGTAATATATGCTCTATTCTATTATCATATTTGTCTCTTCCGTAGTTAGATATTCTTGCATCATCATAATGATTTTCAAACCCTATCTCTCTTTCTCCATCCCTCCCTTTCTTTCTTATTCTATCAAGCTTGCAAGCAAAACAAATGATGAATCTTTATGACACAAAGTGAGTATTCGATCTGATTTCACGCCTTCCTGTGTTTGACACTCAGACTCACATCCATTTATTCTTATTTAAAATTGATGTTGTAAAACATGGTACAATGAATGATTTTACACAAACGTGTCCAGCGAACGTCACTCGACAGGAAGGTGACAAGCCTTTCCATACACCATGCGGTATGGTGACATTCTGAGTGGGGACTTGTACGCGGTCCGATATGACCAAAGTGAATCGATCAATTGATCGGACCAATCCTTCCTATCTAGTCTAACCATCTTCTAGAGAATAAGCTTTATTTGACGGTTAGAAACTTCAGCTTGGCAATTGGTTTGCAGAAGATACGGGGTGGCAATGCAATGATGTGCCCCGTCTTTCTTTAATAGAGATCTAAAATGAGCATGAATGAAGTGACAACTTGACATATCCGAGTTCATCAATCATAATAAAGTACTATTGTCAAGTTTTTGTCTCCGGCAACGGCGCCAAAAATAATGTTGGTCGATTATCTATCTATGATTAAAATGGTATTTTAAATGTCGTTGTTATAGTATATTTGTCACATTACAAACAGATGTTGTGTCATTTTATTTAATTACAATTGTTATTGGTTAGTTTCCAGGTCATTCACTAGGAGGTAGTTATTGATATACATCACTCTCTATGTTCCAACAATATTCTTCTATTCTAAAAGTGTTAATTTTATTTACAAAATGAATCAATGAATCAATTAATAAATGAATTGGTTAATTATATAAAAAAGAATCAATTAGTAAACACTACAATACCTTAAACATATTTACACATAATAGACATCAAAAACCAGGTAAAATTACACTACGTTATATACAACTACTCTAAGTAATACCTAAATATAGGTAAAAAAATTGCTACTAATATATACTATACTACGTTATATTAACATACTAATATCTTTAGTAATGTCTACTATATATACAGTAACATATCATGTGTTGCTTTAGCCTTAGTGAAATACATACATAACATAAGGTAAAAATAACTATCTATAATAACATATATACATATCTACAGTGACGGATATATTCGTCACTAAAGCCTTAACATTTTATTTATATATATAAGGATTAAACACTACTCTAAACTATTTAATTATATATATATACATATATATTATCTATACATATGTATACATTACTTACATATATTATTTACTACATATATACATCTGATAATATATATTTATACATATAAGTATACATACACAAATATACACACAGACACATACAAGTGCACTCAACACTTAGCCACTTCTTCAAACCACTCACTCTCCTCTCTTCACACTTCTTCAAACAATTAGTCGATTTTCAGGTTGTCCTCCCTCACACACACATGAAGCATTGTTCATTAAACCAAAATTAGGTTTTTTTTATGGGCGAGCTGGTCCTTTTCGTGGGATACACAATGCCTCATAGTGGTAAGACCATACCACTACTAAGGATCAACCCTAGTTCATTAAGCATGTATTTTCATTCAATTTTAGGCCTATAATAGACCCACATAGGCCCAGCTACAGTGCATGGCCCCTGGCCCATAAATGTTCAGAATACATGCTCATATGCTCGAGAGAGGAGAGGATAGGTATGGTGTATGTGCGCCGAGCACTGATGACTGAGCGATCATCGATGCTCATTCATCTTATACCGCATTACGTGCTTCTCAATGCACAAAGTGGGACTATGTTAGCACCCACTTAAGTGTTGTCCTACGCTCGAATGCATTCGAATTTCTTGATTTTGGCCCTCGATTTGAGGGTCATAATTATATCAAATTATAAATAAATTATATATTTACAAAGCCACAATATAGGTCTACATGATCGTATAATTAATTTACCAAAATAAGTTTTTTAACTATAAATTAAAATTAGTTAAAGTCAGGAAATTATGCACGCTAATTTAGGGGTTAATTCCTTAATTAAAGTATAAATTAATAGCTTAATCATGAAATTGACTTTGTACAAAATTCATTTACAAAATAAATTATTTATTACACATTTTTAATTTATTTTAGAGGCTTTATTTTAATTTATTTATATTTAAATACATGTTTAATCTAGTTATATGCATAATTTAGTTATAAATATTGTAATATAATACAAATATAGTAAAATAGGTTGAAAATATTTAAAACTAATATATGTATATGTACAACATAGATTATTCATTAATAACTTAATTCACTAATTTATTTTATTTTAAGTTAATTATTTACTTAATTAATTTAATAACTTAATTACCAACTATAAATTCATAATTAAATTAAATTATAGGTGTGGTACAGTATATATTACTTAGTTAAATATGTATGTACAATATTAGATATAATTATATACATATACATAGGTTTTTATAATTACTTAAGATAATATACATTTAAGTTAATATAAATTATTATATAATTATACAACAAAGTTATATATACAATAAATCATCTTAAATACTTAGTTTGATAGATAGAATACAATTATAGCTTATTTATGTACATTATTTAGATATTTTATAATATACACATTTAGCTTAGTTTAGATTATATTTACAAGTATATACACACTATACAAGGTATTTTTAGATACTTTTAGGGATTTCTAGATTTTTATAGTTTTTATATGTATAATGGAGGTAGGGGATGAGAGAGAAAGAGTGAAATGAGAGAGAGATGACCTCTTTTTGGTATTTTGAACTTTGATTCTTTTTATTAAATTCCAAGGTATACTAAACCATCGGCTGGTATGTTCTACCAAGTTGATGATTCAAAAAGCCTTGAAATTTGGTTAGCACCTAGAAAAATACCTGATCTTACTCAAGACAGGTTTATTTTATTCTTTTTGTGATTTTTTTTATCATTTTCATTTATTTACAAGTTAACCCCAAATGTAGCCTTGAATGGATTTTAAACTAAGAACCTAAGGTCCTAAAATTGATCCTAAGGGGTTGGACGGCTGATTAAACACTCAAGCATCTTTAGTACATACCAAGAAAGATATAGAAGCATTAAAAATTGATTTTCACTCAATTTCATTCAAATTTATAGATATAACAGTTAAACTACATGAATATGCTGACAATGGAATTCAAAACCACTTATAGGCAATTCAAATTGAATTTCAATTCATTTCAAGTACATGAATGCTTGTTTGCTAAATTCCTAACACTATACACAAGTCAGCTCCATAAACTTTCAAATCCCATCTCAATTCGCATTTCAAAACCATCAACAAAGCTACTGCCTTTACAGTATGTCAGATGCTACTGCAATTGATACAGATTTGCTGCAACTGCACAATTAAGTGCCTGAAGAGTAGATTAGACCTAATGAGTGTGAATCAGACTTTATGGAATATCTAGAAATGTTTCCAACTCAACATCAATTCAATTCTCTTTTAAAAACTCTGACTGATTGCCTCATTCCACTATAGACAGTGGAGAGAATGACCCATATTAAATAATCAATTCAATAAATATTCCATTTTAGATGTTGCAAATAGTCCTATGTCATCAAACTTGTATCTCAAACTCTAATCAAAGTCTCAAGAATATTATACATCCTAATTTGATCTTCATCTTACATGAGACAGTGTAAAGGTGAACATCAAATTAGACTTTGAAAACATGAAAACTTCACTTTCATTTGTTGTAAATCCTTTGTGACAGATCTAAAACTGATCCAAATCCAGATTAGAGCTCAGAGAAAAAAGGAACCCTTATTTAATCTTTCTTTCACACCATGGACAGCTTGAAGGGAAAAGATCAAGCAATGAAACCCCACTAAAAGCAATCTCAAATCTTCCAATTACTTGAAATTAGGGTTCAATGCCTAAGAACGTAGCTGCTACGCAGCTCTTTTATGTGAGGATATGGGAGAGTTTAAATAAAAAATCACATGTTTAAGCAATTGTTTAAAACATGATCAGACTGAAAACTCATTCAAAGTCAAATTCGAACGTTGAAATCTTCATCGAACACCCCTAAATCTCATGAAAACTCATATGAAAACTCTTCTAATCATCTTGAAAACCAATAGAATTCAGATAAGTCTACCACAAATACTTGAAATCCTAATATGATTCTCATCTTACATTATAGACAATGTAGGATGAGAATGCAAATTAAGGTTTCAGTGGCAATAAATCCAATTTCAGAACTATCTTAGACCTCCTTTGATAGATCTGGGATTCATTCACACTTGATTTGAGCTCAAAAGCCAAGAGAAATTCTGATCTAATCTCTCTCTTTCTCCATAGACAACATGAAGTGAAAGCTTAAATCAGTCAATGAAATCCAATAAAATTAAATCCCAAATTGTCAAATCTTTCAAAAACCATGAGTCACTTCATTCAGAATCACGTGAGGATCATTATGGTTAGGTGGAATGAATGGAGTGATCCTCATATGAGGTTTGGCAGTCAAATTAGATCTGCATGCTCAAGAGCATCAGATTTGATTTGATGCCTTGATGAATGGGTGGTTGGTGAATAAAATGCGAGGAATTTAGCGAATGCAGGCAATGAGATGTGGAGGAAGATCAGGGGATTGAAGTGGTAGTGGAAAATCACCTCTCTGATATGAATTGATAAGAGAGGGAGAAATTGATTCTAACTATAATCTAACTAACATATCAACCAATTCACCATCTAAACTGCTTCTACATTATCTACATTACACTAATTACTACTCCAGACTATTCTAGAAAGCATTAAAACCTGGTCTAATAGAAGAATGGGCCTTGTGGATCTCCACCCGATGGGTGGAGAGGAAGAACTGAGGAAGGAGACTCTGGTAGAGCGAAAGCCCAGTAGTGGAGCTCTAAGTTGCCCTCAGGTGCTACGAACTCCTTAGCGACAAGGAAGATCTAAGAAGGTGGTCTCCACTACCGCAGCAATGGAGTAGTGGCAGAGTGAGGAGAGACCAAAGGGATGAAAGATTAACTTGAGAGATGGAGGTGGGGAGCTGATGGTGCGCACGAGGAGCTGGGATGGTGCTTAAGTAGCTGAGGTAGTGGATCAGAGCACCACTAGGTGCGATTAGGCATAATTAGGTATAATGGTGGGATGAACTTGAGAGGAGGGTGGGAAGGTTTAATCCAAATATGCACCGTTGGATGGAAATTGGGAGGTGTGGTGAAGCTATGCTCAGAAGCGCATGAAATTTAGATTGGGATTAGCCGTAGGATCGATGGTGCAAGAAATCAACAGCACCTGTGCATCGAGTTCATTGCGTGAACAGTGAGTGTGCAACCACAAGTGTATTGGGAAATTTGCAGGGAAGTCCAAAAAGGTGAAACGGTATGACATTTATGAGGAGACCCATAAGTGATAAGAAAGATGACAGAGCAACCCTTATTGGTTTACAAATGGGTCCTTGACGGCTTGTAGAAAGGTCCTCGCATGTTTTCTAGTTTATGAAGATGTGAAGGATGAAGGACCTATATGTAATGTCATGAATGCAAGGTTCTAATGATGTCCAAAATGCTACCAAGTTTTTATTGAAGCTCAATTGAAAATTTAGGAACATGATTTCACTTTCAATTTGAACTTTTGAACCCAATATGTGTTCAATTTGCAATTAGATCATCAAATTACATTTAGTAATAGAATATCTCATTTGGTGTCCTAATTATGCGTTTTTAACATAAATTGGATATTTTAGGTCATTTTCCTTAATTCTCACACTTAACCATTTCTTGTGTTAATTATGTCATGTTTTAGCTCAACTGCACATCATCACATGTGTTTGCTGCATCGCCTGATCCAACGCTTCACCATGCGCCATGCGCCTCATGCTATGCCACAGATTGCTGATCCAATGCTCCAATTTCACCTTCGTGCACTGCCTCACTGATTTCACACTCAATGTGCCTCGAACTCACATCGATCGCTCTCGTGCAAGGGCCCTAACCAATGCCCTGCGACCGCAGATTGTCATGATTACACTTTAATTCGCATGTGCCCTTAGCCGTTGGATGACGATCCAATAGCTGAGATGAGATCTTCCCTGAAGAGGGCTGGGAAGGCGGCGATGTGGCTCAATGGCCAATGGATGATGATCCAACGACCCACGTTTTGTGCTTCAGCGGCTAAAGGTGTAGAGGTGGGCCTTTGGGATGGCGCCACGTGACACCATCTTGACCGTCCATCTTCTTGCCTTTGTAGTTGGTGCTACAAGGCTTCGTTTGAGTTGATTTTTTACTCCATTGGACTGCGATCATTGATCTGGATCCATCGTGTAGTTGGATTTGTCATATGATGTCTGGATTTGCACCACCTTGCCCCTTGGCCTATGATCTTTTGCGGACTGCATGTGATGCTACGGAAGTCTGATCAAGGCGATTTCAGAAGTGTTGGACTCCAATCATCGTCTTGATCAGATCTGTACAGTCGGAATCATCATCTATGGCCCCAAATCATCTACAATTAATATCTCCTCTCAATTAGAATGTAAAATAGCATTATTATTTATAAAGCTAACAAATGAACTAAGATGCAAAATATGCTGCTCATGCATGCATTTTTCCTAGGTTAAGCTAGGATCTAACTTAGTTTAGGTAGATTAGGTCCTATGATTGCTACACAATTAGTCATCCCTAGCGGTGAGGAGGAATTGAGGTAGAGCAATGCCACCCTTATCACTGGTGGCATGAGATAGAAAGGAGCTGAAGAGGACGAACGACCAGCTCAAGGGGCATACGAGGGAGTTGTTGGGCTCACATAGGGATCTAGGTAGGTGTTTATATAGGCAATGGGAGGATTGGAACTTGGGATCATGGTTTTAGACGAAGGACATCAATGGCTGTGGAGGGAGATAGGATGTGTGGGAAAGGATTACGATAAAAGTGGATCATTGGATGAGATCTAGGGATTGGTGCGATAATGTGTGCATCAACTCCATTAGGTTAGACGAGGATTGACCGTAGGATTAAGATTGGGAAAATGGATGGCTGATGCTGCATGCACTCTTCGTGCTTGAATAGTAGAATGAGGAGCATTTCCTAGGTGTTTTGGAGAAATTACACAAGAGGCCCAAATAAGCGAAATGGTAGAACATTTGCTAAGAAACTCATAAGTGGAAAGAAGTGTTACAAATGGGCCCCAAAGGCTAACAAATAAGTGCCTGCAACTTTTTACATGGACCTAAGTTTAATGCAATGATTTCAAGGCTCTAATGATGTCCAAATGCAACGAGATTTTTATGGCATGTTAATTGAACATATCAGAACATAATCCAACCATTGATTTGTACTTATAATGTTAAATTGGTGTTTAATTAGCATTCAGATCATCTAAGTGCATTTTAGGTATAGAATATCTCAAAATTGACCTAATTATGCATTTTTAGCATAAATTGAGTGTCTTAGGTCTTTTTCCATAAATCCTACACTTAACCCATTTCTTGTATTAATTTGATAGTGTTTAACCTAGTTTCCTGCTTATCCTAGGCATTTTAGCTATGATGAGGCACACCTCATCATACCCCCATGCATAGGTTTTGTTAGTCCCTTAGCAAACAACTCATTAAGTACAAAGCAATATAGTATCATCTAGGTTAGCATGATGATATTTCTATTGAACTCATTTGGAAATGTTAAGTGTTTAGAGATGATCTTTAAGCTGAATTTTCTATAGCAAACCAACTGTGTTTATATAGTGGACATTGTGAGAACTAATTGCTTAGGAAGACTACCAGAACTAAGTCTTACATAACCTAGCCCATGTCTTGACCAACAAGGACTCATGATATTTAAACCTTAAGTGCAATTTCTAGGATTCAAAATGTTTTAGTAAGCTAAAAAAAAAACTAAGTTATAGCTGTGCTAAGTGTATAATCAAAACTAACCAAATGAATGCTAAGACTCATATCTACGGTTTCACTTCTTTTTAAGTTTTGGTTGATCTCAGCTTTAGCTCATGTTTTTAGATTAACTCTCAAAACAACTGAAAACTCAAACCCAACTCTTGTTGCGATTATGGCTCAAAGAATATTTGGTAGAGACATAGGTATTTGTAATGCACCCTGAAACAACCATATTTGGTAGAAATATAAATATATACAACTAGAATTGGAGAACATACTAACTTATTCAAAAGAATGTCTTTTTCTTTCCTTTTTTGACTTTTTTTTCTACCTTTTCTCATGTTTCTAATTTTTTTTCTTGATTTTTCTTCTTTTTCTAAAATCAAATGTCAGTATGTCTCCAACTTTATTTGGTGGAGCACACTTGTTTGGTTGGTGAGTACTTTGGTGGAAAGAGCTTCTCCTAGACACAAGACTAAAGATTGAGACAAAGAGTCTACTTGCACGCAGAGGTAAGGACTCTACCTTCCCTAATGAACACTAGGGTTGAGACTTAAGTTCATTTGGTCTTTTCCGAATCTGTGCAATGTAAACCAAGGTTACTTAGACTCTTAAATAAAGGAAAACCAACGAATCCTGTACTAGTGACTCAGGTACAAGAATATGTCCTAAGTTAGTAGAGATATTGGTCTATCTTGTCAAAGCTTAAGTGTATTAAGCCTAAGCCTAAGTGAATCAAGCTTATGTGGCCTGGAAAGTCTAACCAACAAAGGTTGAATGTCCAAAAACACTTATTCTATTTTTGGTTCAGCTTTAACATCATAATTAAACACTTATAAAACTTTTGTTCCTTGTTGTAGATTTCTGGAGTTTCTCCTTAAATCAGTTGATACAGAATAGGTCACTTATTGTATTTTTGGAATTTTTATTTTTCATATTTTTTTTATTTTTTTGTGTTGTAATTTTTTCCAAAATTTTTCCTTTTTTGTGGATTTCTCAATAATGCTATCTATATACACTAAAGGGTAAGCCTATAATTGCATTCCAGTAAATGATTTCACCATTTACACCCCCATGCTTAAATGATGCAATGTCCTCTTTGAATGATTAGGGTGGATGAAAATGCATGCTCTGCATTACACTAACTTAGACTAGGGTGATGGAAGGAAGTTAAAATGAGGAGATAAAATCTCTATGTAGACGATTTCAAGTTTGATATAGATTAGAGTGGAAAGTCAGGTTAAGTAGTGAAATGTAGGACAAAGTGACTATGTGTGCAAACTAAGAATGCAAGGATAGAGACCTAAGGAAGAAAGGAAAACAAAGAAAGATAAAACAACTATATACAACATGAGTGCTATGTTTTATGCCTTTAGCTAGGCACGAACCCAGAGGAAGTATCTGAAGTAGAAATACTTGGTACAAGGTTCAAGTAATGAATGTGGATCAAATCAGAAGACTTGGCTCAAGG
Source organism: Thalassia testudinum (assembly GCA_037157565.1). Lineage (NCBI taxonomy): Eukaryota > Viridiplantae > Streptophyta > Magnoliopsida > Alismatales > Hydrocharitaceae > Thalassia > Thalassia testudinum. The sequence goes on from JAZHRO010000024.1 coordinate 215,068,394, forward strand.
TCCAAGTACAAATTCAAAATATATCAAGAAGAATCTACAACTTCTACCTCTTCAAATCAATGAATGCAAGTCATGACGTGGAAGATGGATCAGGATTAGGAAGAAGAGGTATTTCTAATTAGAGTAAGGTGTAGAAGATTTAGAATTATGCAAGGCTTGTGATATGACATGTGCTTGGCCTTGGGGGGAATTAGGATGAACATACATTTGGGTACATACATTCCTAGGATTAGGTTCAGCCTGAGGTGGTAAAGAGTGTGACTGATGGGTGATGTGTACACAACTAATTGGCCTAAAATACCTATTTATGCATGTTAGTAGTGTAATAGAAGCATCATGCATTATAAATTATAGGTTAATTTGCCTCTTTTTATAGTCAGGGGATAGGTCGATATTTATTTGGGCCTCGGATTGAAGATCCAATGATACGGATCTGATCAGGGCAACGATTGGAGTCCAATGCCTTCGAGATCGCCCTGATTAGACCTTCATAGCATCAAATGTAGTTTGAGGAAGATTAAATATCAAGGGCAATGTGGTGAAAGTTCGTACCTAAAGTGACAAATCCAACCACACAGATGGGTTCAAATCAACAATCGCAGCCCAACGACTCGCAAATCAACTTAACCTAACATCTGTTGCACCACCTATGAGTAATAGAAGATGGACGGCCTAGAAGATGCCACATTGCATCATCTAGGCCACCCAAGGCCATCGATGCCCTCCTTTCTCATCAAGGCAAGCTCAATCTTAGCCATTGGATGCAAATCCAATGGTTAAGGGTGCATGGAGGAAACTTCATCTTCTCGACATAAAGTGGCATGTGGTGCAGTGGAAGCGATGAGCGCTCTCAACGCAGGAGCATGCGTTCGAGGCTCGTGACGCAGAATAAATTTGCTGAAGAGGTGTGCACATCAAATTCAGTCGTTGGATGGGTATTGAGAGGCGATGGAGGCTGCTACATGGCGCAATAGGAGCGATGCGATGAGGCACGTGTGATTCTACGTGTTAGTCCACGCGTAAGCACATGCACAGGGATGTGAGATGAATGATTGAGGCACACATTAATCCTAGCCATTCGATCGAGATTAGATGGCCCACGGTCCACATGAGTCAGCGGTCACGTTCGCCTTTAGTAACACTTACATGTGTCACTAAAGGCTGTGTATTAATATTAAGCCATTGGAAAGACTCTTTTGCCCCTATTTCTACACCGATAAAAGGCTTACCCCTTGTACACATTTCACCATCCCTTCCTTCATCTCTCTCCCTCTCTGAGAGCTAAGAACTCAAGTTCTAAGCTCATTCTAGTGCTCCGAAGCTACGGGAAGCATTGTTAAAGTTAAAAATCAAAATTTTCCACTTCTCACCCCCTTCGCATAGCTCTCTCCAACCGTCCTCTCGCCCTCATTTTGGAAGCAGATCCCACAATGTCGATGCCTTACTCATCCCTGGTTCTTCCCGATTCACCCTCCATCTTTCGTCTTCGCTCCCCTTCCTTCAAGTGTTGTTTGTCCGGCTCGTCTTCCAAGCAATCGTCGAGGAGGATAACTTCTCACCCCCTTATCATTTTATTGCTTTTTAGAATAGTTTTCTAGCTTTCTAGTTGTAGAAATTAGTTTTAATGACATTATCCTAGTTATAAAAATTATTAGTTTCTCTCTCTCTGTCTCTTTCTCTTTCTCTCTCTTATTTATATTGCAAGTAGAATAGCTGTTTATAGCCATTGTGAATGTTTACTTTATAAAGAAAATTATAAAAAAATATATTTGCGGATTTAGAATCGTCGTAGCCTCCACAAGTTCAATCTGGGACACACTTTGAGTTTTGGTAAAATTATTTGATTAACGAATTTTTACACAACTACAATGATGGGTTTTTAACTAAATCTTTTCGTGTATAAAATCTCGTTTATCAAATGGGTGTAGTCAGGTGTGCTAGTGTTCATGCGAATTTGTTGTTTGTTAAGTAAATGTGTCCTAGTATAGGACAAATGCACTCAAATCATTAAAATTTGTAACTCAAAATCAAAAGGGTCCAAGGTGGAACACAGGGAGCAAGTAATAGCAATTTAATATCTCCAATCATAATTTAATTAGAAATGTAAGCAATTATAATCAAAACTTCATTCAGAACAACTCAAAATGATATATAGATAAAATCAAGTATCTCAGTGCAAAAAGAATGGGTTAAAATGGTGATTTGGATCACCAATTAACCCTTTGAATGTTAAGCTCAAATATATCAAGAGTAATTCTCAACCAATTTTCTACATTAGTAAATATCTTAACAGTATTATGAACCAAGGCACTAAGCAGATATTAGATGACTTAAGTTGCTTCAAGGCTCAACTCAAGAGAATGGAGGAAAAGGTCTCTTCTCTTCTTCTTCTTTCGCGCCTTAAGGGAGAGGCACCCACAGCATAGCAGCACAGAGGCAAAGGCCGCTCAGAATATGCTAAGTGTGGAGAAAGCAATAGAGGGCAAAGGCCCTCCCCTCTCTTTCTTTTTCTCAGAAACCTGGGTTAAGCTGAATAATCAGGAGGGTAACCAGGCGTGAACATGGTACAGGCTTGCAGGCGTGGTCGTAGGCGAGTAGTGGGCTCAAGTAAGTGGATGTGCGGGTGAAGGGGACCTGACCCCCGTGTTCTTGGGCGAAGAATGAGGGTGAGGAACTCCCTTTACTTCTCACAGATAGCTCCAATTTTCACGATGTGGGACTATTCGTCCCATAGTCTTTGTGTGCAAGCAGCCGATGGCAGAGGGTCCAATTGATGTAGCAGCTGCGGTTGAATGCTCCAATTGAGGACCTAGAGTGAAGCTTCGAGGTAGTCCGTAGAGTTTTAGAGTGTTGCTTGGAGGCCTCATGGTTGGAACACTGTGGACGAGGTCGGAGTAGTTGAGGCAGTGATGGAGGTCCAGTGAAGTACCTGCAAGCAAGAACATGGCCTTGCAGCCACATCAAAGGCACTTAAAAGCTTCACCGTGAAGCGACGAGTGCATTGGTGGCGGTGGTGTGGTGTGTGGTGTCGAGAGGAGGGCTATCAGTGATGGAGACGACGTGCAAAGAAGGTGGTGGTCGAGGAGGTGTCGCAGTGGGCGAAAGCCCAAATTGTTTGAGGGCTTTTGTAGAGGGTGGTGCGACGGAGCTTATGGAGGTGGCAACGAGGTGTTTCGTGAGGTTTAGTGGTCTAGAGGCTATTCCAGAGTGGAGGACGAAGGTGCTGCAGTGGTTGGGATAGTGGTTATGCATTTATTATGCATGTGAGAAAAGGGAATAGAGGGAGAGAGGAAGATATAGAGGAACCTAGGAGCGAAGGGGGCAGATGGGTAGCGCCCAGCATTGGTGAGCTAGAACAGAAGAAGATAAAGAGGTCCAGTGTGTTGGTGCGACAACGATGAGTAGGAAGAATGCCTCTGCTGTGTCTGGCAAGGAGCTAGATCAACGAAGGAAGGTAGGGGGTTGTCCAATTTGATGGTTGGATGGCCGGAAAAGGAGGATGGAGAGGGTCACCAGAGCAAGGTGTGGAGGTGGTCGGAGAGGGAACAGAGAGGAGTTTCTCAGACCAAAACTTACTAAGGGGCACGGTTAGAAGACCCAGGGGCTTTTATAGAGCTCGGGAAGGCTTTCAAGCTTGCAAAGCTTGAGAAATTATGGAGGAAGATCCCTAAAATTCTAAATATTCACATGAGCTTCTTGGGTGGATTTCGGATCCAGAATTAGGTTTAGATGATTAGGGATGACCTCAAGATCATCCCTTTCAATTTTGGAAGGGATTGATCGAGAAATCAGGGAGATATCCCTGATTGAAGCTCGGCTCCTTTGGGTTCATACCAACCATGGTGGCAAGGACTCATTTGAAGAAAACAAGGAGAAGTTAGGGGTCTTTTTGTAAAGATTTTGAAAGTTGGGGGTATGAATGAGAGAGAAAGAGTCAGACTAGACCAAAATGCAAACTAGGTCAAGATAGACTCTAATTTGACTTAAATTTTGATACAAACCTAATTTGGACCCAAGAAATTTGATGTTGAAGTCAAATTTTGGTTTTGACAAAGTTTGAAAAAGAAATTTGCGTAGAAACCCAAATTAGAGCAACTTTTTGTCTAAAACTCTATTTTAGGTCAAAATGGGTTCCAATGGTCAAATCATGTGTACCAAACCTTATAGAATTTTTTTCTATGAATTTTAGAAGGTTTAAATGTAGTTTATCTTGACCAGAACCTCTGTTATTTAAGTGGATTTGAAATTAAGGTTTTGGGTTACTGTTAATTCTCGAAATGCGCAAAAACTCTTTTCTGTCTACATGTACCCAGTTATTTGACTTTAATGTGACCTTTAATTCACACCTAGCCATCCCCTTGGTTATTCTGTGTTTATGATATGCTGTTAAAATTATATAATTAACCCTGGTTTCTTGTTCTCTTCTCAAAACATAAAATGGTGGAGATATAACCCTCAAATGAAAATGTAGGAGCTTTTATCTTTAATTTTAGACTAAAATGGGCTAGTTAGGGCCTATGATGGTGTTCCCATCATACCCCTATGCCTAGCTTTTGCTAGTCCCTTAGCAAACATCCCTTGGATCAAACCAGGTTTCTAGGTTGGAGGTAATCGGTAGGGTGCCTTACTAAGCTGCATCTTTAGGAATCAGATCAAAATACCAATAGTAGGCCTCGAGGTACTCTAGTACTAGCCAAGATCCAAACCTAACCAGCTTTAGCCTGAGTCTGCTGCAAAGGTTTCTAAGGCCTGCAAAAATTTCCTAGAGGTTCATTGACTCGAGTGGTTAAAGCACCCGTGCATAGACGTAATATGTCTAGGTTTAGTTTTCCAATGCATTTTTTTTGTTAGAAAGAGATAGAAGGATTTTCATTTGGAGAGTTTTCTCTCTTTCCTTTTACTTTTTCCTAAATCCAGCCATGACTTGGCCCTAAACATGATCTATATCGGATTCCTTGTCCCCACCATCAATCCTCGAATGGTCCCTGGTAATCGATACTTCCAGATAGCACCACCCATGGAAACCCCTAGAACCCTGGCTTTTGACACTTCAGATAGTGTTACTCATGACATTCTGTAGATAAATTAAGGCCATGGAAAATGACATTTTGGCATAATCACACCCATGGCACCTGAACCAGCATAAGGTGCTTACATGCCCTCGGTGGGATATTTAGATATCTTAGTAGATGAGTACTGAGGAGACAATATGTTATTATGCATCATCGAGGGGAATTTCCCACCTCTCTATGCTAGGAACTCATCCAATAAACTTGTGTTGTCAAGCCACTCCTAAGCTAGATCTTCAAGATGATTTTTCAGAACAGAACACTGTTGGTAGATTTTTCTTTATTAAGCGCACTGAACCAGACTAAGTGTGTGATTTTGGGTGCTTAGGTTACCAACTCCACAAACCAAAGGGCAGGCAATGGGGCTAAATAATCCCTAAGCCTAAGACCTAATACATCAGCCTTGCACTTTTCTCAACCTCTTGAGGATTAATCCGGATCTTAACAAATACTTATGTGTTTAAACCCTAGAATAGATCCAAGAAGCCTAAGGTTGGTATCCACCACTAATTCCCTATGTTTTAGCCTTCCAAGTGTTAATTCATCATCTGATCCAACTTAGAAGTTAAGTAAGTTCCATATTCAGTTTCAAGGGACTCTCTTTGTTTCTTTTTTTCTTTTATTTTCTCCTTTTTCTTCTTTCTTTTCTTTTTCTCCCCTCTCTTTTTTTTTTCATTTAACTCAAAATGACCTCTCTTCTCCTCTTTTTTCCTCCTTTTTCTTTTATGAAACCCTTCCTTGCTTTGATTTCATAGCATTTTGCACTTTAATACCCCCCATGCCTACGATTTGCAATGTCCCCATTGTAAATTAGGTGGGTTCGAGTTTAAATTAGATTGTACATTAGAATAGGTGGGTGGTGAATGGGTTGTTATGACTATTGCGAACGATTTCTAGCTCTGATATAGGTATCAAAGGTGGAGTTGGATGTTCTAACGGATGAACCCAAAAGTGTAATATGAATTCTGCAAAAGGATATGTCAAGAAGGTTTTGGGTTTTCCAAAAGATGACAGGTTGCCTCCCGTTAGGTGCTAACTTTAATGCCATTAGCTAGGCGCAATGAAGCTCAGAGAGAATAGAGATCAAAAGATACTGCAGCCAAGTTTGAGTCAGTAAGTTCAATGAACGGTTTGAGTCTCTGACCGTTCACGATAAAAGGTTTAGAATCAAGGCTGAGTTCACTGATTTCAATAGCTCCATTTCCCAATACTCGCCTAACCAGAAATGATCCAATCCATTTAGATCTGAGTTTTCCTGGGAAGAGATTAAGTTTGGCATCAAAGAGTAGTACCTTCTGACTAGGATGGAAGGTTTTTCTTGCAATGTGCCTATCATGGAAGGCTTTCACTCACTCTTTGTAGATTCGCGAGTTCTCATACACATCATCGCGTAGCTCCTCGATCTCGCTTAATTGCATCCAGCGGTGGATTCCAGCCTTCACAAGATCTAGATTGCACTTTCGTATTGCCTAGTAGGCTTTATGCTCCATTTCTGTGGGGAGGTGACATGCCTTCTTATACACGAGTTTGAAGGGAGACATGCCTAACCAGGTCTTATGGGCAATTCCATAGGCCCATAAGGCTTTTGGAAGGTGGGTAGACCAATCCTTCCTGTCAGGCCGAATAGTGACATGAAGGATCTTCTTGATCTCTTGATTTGACAGTTCTACCAATCTATTAGTCTGGTGGTGATAAGGAGTCGAGATACGATGAAACACCTCATACTTTTTCATCAGGGACTGGAAGTGCACATTTGCAAAATGAGACCTACCATCATGGATGATGGCTTTTGGAACCCCAAATCTGGAAAAGATGTTTTCCTAAATGAACCAAACAACTTTATGGTCACTTATTCTGGTGGGGATGGCTTCAATCCATTTAAATACATAATCAACAACATGTAAGATATATTCAAAGCCGTTAGATCCTGGAAAGGGTTCCATAAAATCAATTCCCCAGATGTTAAAGATCTTGCACACAATGATCAGGTTCAAGGGCATCATATCACATGGGCCAATGTTGCCTAAGGTCTGACAACAAGCGCATGCCCTACAATAAGTTTGTGCATCTTTGAACATTGTGGGCCAAATGAACCCACACTGGAGGATCTTCACTATGGTTTTCTGACTAGAGAAATGGCCACTGCAGGCCTGGTCATGACAGAATGAGATGACATTATTGACCATGTTGTCAGGAATGCATCGCCAGATGACCTGATCATTGCCAATATGGAAGACAAACGGTTCTTCCCAAATGTAGTACTTGGCCTTGAAAATCAACTTGCCTCGCCTGGAAGTAACCCAATGTAGGGAGGCTTTCTCCATAACCAAGTAGTTTACTATGTCAGCAAACCAGGGAAGTTCGTTAATGGCCAATAGATGTTCATATGGGAAATGCTCGGTAATAGGCTCGGATGGGTCAATGACCCAAGAAGGAAGGTGGGACACATGGTCAGCTACAACATTCTACTTTCCTACCTTGTCGCAAGTTTCAAGGTCGAATTCTTGTAACAGCAAGATCCATCGGATTAATCTCGGTTTCACGTCCTTCTTCGTGAGTAAGTGCCTCACTGTGCTGTGACCCGAGTATATAATGACATGGGAACCCAAGTATGATTTAAATTTTTCCAGGCTAGACCGCTAGCAACTCTTTCTCCATAATTGTGTAGTTACGCTGAGCCTCGTCTAATGTTTTCTGGAGTAGTATATGACCACAAGTTTCCTGTCAATTTGCTGCCCTAACATCGCTCCCACTACGTAGTCAGATGCATCACACATGATCTCAAAAAGTTGAGACCAGTCAGAGGATTAGAGGATTGGTGCTTGGGTGACTCAGTCACGCAGAATCTCAAATGCTTGAATGCACTCTATCTTTATCTCGAAAGGCATGTCTTCTGAGTGGAGGTTCATCAAGGGGCATGCGACCTTGGAAAAATCAGATATAAATCGATGATAAAAATCCACGTGCCCCAAGAATAATCTAATATATTTGATTGAGTTAGGTGCAGGAAGTTTGGAAATCAAATTCACCTTGGCTCGGTTGACTTGAATACCTCTCTCAAAAATAAGATGTCCTAGGACGATGTTGGAACCTTGTTCCACATCTTGTTTTGGTGTTAACAAAATTATTATGGATTAATGTTTGCCATTAAGTGTTTTTCAGATTTAGGTGAAGGAGCAAGGCAAACAAGAAATGATGGAGGCATGATGGTGAGAAGAAAAAGATCATGTCATGGAGGATGACAATGATGTGTCGAGGAGAAGAAGATCATCTTCGACCTTTAGTTTCTTTAGTTTAGATTTTATATTTATAGATTGTATATGCCTCTTAACAAAGGAATATAACTTAGATCGTAAAAATAATTAGAGATAAATTAGGATTTATATTGCGATCATTTTCAAAGAACATAATTGATTAAAATGCTTAAAATAGGTACTTGTAAGCAAGTACCGGTACTGTTCATCAGTACTGGTATTTGCAAGGCATAGGTTTGAGAATTCGTCTCAAACTGTGAACAACAAGTACCAGTACCAACCATGAGTATCGGTACATGTTGGGCACAGATTGAAGCCTTTATTCTGTCCTGAACCTTACAAGTACCGGTAGCCACGATGAGTACCAGTACAAGTAGGTTACTGTGCCCAAGGAATTTCAAACCTGGGAGTCACAAGTACCGGTACCCATGATGAGTACCGGTACCAGGACTCATGTACTGGTGGCAGTGAGCTGCTAGTACCAGTACAGGTACTTTAGTACTGGTACCAGGTAGTCGTTGGCTTAAAACAGAATGGCTAGAAAATTAATTTTGGCTATGTGAACATTGGGAATTAAATCCCAACATCTAGTAGATGAATACTTGACGTCCTAAACTCTATAAAATGACCCTAGCATTCTTTGTTTACACACAAGATATAGAAGAAACATAAGAGAAAATTCTAGAGCATATAATTCATATTTTCCACCATATATTCAAGAGAAGAAATCATGTTTGCTACTTTCCAATCGTTCTACGAGTTTGCAAACACATTGACATGTTTTGTTCACACAATTCAACACGATTCGTGTCCTTTCTAGGCTCTCAAATCGGTAACATTATATTTACGTTTGTTGAGAGGCATAGGAACTTAGTTGTAAGAGTTTTCTTTCTTACAGCTGTATTTCATTTGTTCTTGAGCATTTTCTCGTTGGGTTGTAATAAACCCATTTTTGTACTTGTGTTGAGGTAACCCGTTAATTACCTCAGTTTAGTAAATTGATTCTCTTGGGGTTGAGAGAATCGGGTTAAAAATCCTAAGCTGGGAGGCTTAGGTAGTGGAGTACCCAAGGGAGGGGAACCAATACACATATTGTGTCCTTTTTTGGTTTGAATTGATTGTGCAAATATTTCTTGTTATTACTAATATTGTTCTTGAGTGTTTGCGCGCATAGCCATATATATTCCATATCTTTAGATCCTATCAGACGATGCCTTCAGGAACCATACAGTGGCTCTTTTCCCAGGAGAGTACTAAGTTCACATCAATGCATCTTCAGAGAATTTGGACCAGATGCAGGTGGTACTCATCAAAAGATTCACCAAATAGCGAGAAGTCATCCATGAATACTTCAAGGTATTTACCTACCATGTCAGAGAATATGGCTAGCATGCATCATTGAAAGGTGGTGGGTGCATTACATAGCGCAAAAAGCATCCTACAGAATGCTCATGTACCATAGGGGCAAGTAATGGTGGTCTTTTCCTGATCCTCTAGAGGAATTTCCACTTGATTATATCCAGAGAAACCATCCAAGAAATAGAAGAATCGATTTCCCACCAATTTCTCGAGAATCTGATTAATAAATAGTAGTGGGAAATGATTTTTCTTCATGGAGGTATTTAGTCTTCGGTAATCAATGCAGACTCTCCATGAGTTCGCGATGCGGGTTGGGAAGGTCTCTCTAGCTTCAGTCATGATCATGGTGAGCCTTGCCTTGTTAGGCACAACCTGGATTGGGCTCACCCAGTAGTTGTCGGAGATCGGATAGATGATCCCAACATCTAACCACTTGATGATCTCCTTTGTTATGACCTCCTACATATTAGGATTAAGTCTTCTCTGCATCTCTCAGGATAGTTATGATCCCTCCTCTATGTAGATACGGTGTGTGCAATATGAGGGACTGATACCAATCAAATCATCAAGAGTCCAACCAATGGCTCTCCGATGCTGCTGGAGAATAGAAATCAGCTTTATTTCTTGATCAATGAGTTGGCAATTTATAATCATAGGAAATGTTTGATTAGAACCCAAGAGGACATATTTTAGACGATTGGGAAGATGTTTCAACTCCATAACTGGGTTATCAGCAGCAGAAGGAGGTTCGAGATGAGCCTTAGAAGATAAGGTAGGAGCTGCGGGTAAATCTGGATCAGCTCTAGGCTCCTCTATTTGTGGGGCATGATCTGCTTGTGATTGAGGACCAAAGGAAATCAGGTTTTCTTCTAGAAGTGGGTCCTCAATCATAGAATTGAAGTTGCAAACTTGCGTTATAGCCCTACAGTTAATTCCTTTTTGGGCCTTGAGTATATGAATCTTTAGTGTTTTGTTCCCGAATTTTAATTCAATCTGGCCCTCTTCACAGTTTATATTAACCTTAGCTGTGGCTAGGAATTGTCTTCCTAAAATAATTGGTGTATGCTTCAAATTCTCAAAAGTATCCATATCTAATACAATAAAGTCCACTGTGAAGTAGAAATCACAAATCTTAACTAGAACATCCTCGAGAATTCCTCTAGGTGACTTGATCGATCGATCTACTAATTAAAAAGTCACCTCTATCGATTTGAGCTTAGTTTCCTCGAAATGGTCTAGTAGAGATGTAGGTATCAAATTTTTGGGTGCTCCTAGATCCAATAATGCTCGATCAAACTCTAGATCAAAAATTCTGTAGGAGAACAAAGGGGTGCCTAGATCTTTTGATTTTTTATGGGAGCTTGCATAAAATGATTGAGTTGACCTGCTCAGACAATACGATCGGACTCCCATCTTTGGTTCGCAACTTATGCTTAGGTGTACATAAATCCTTCAAAAATCTCACGTATGGCGACATGTGGCGGATTGTATCCATCAAGGGGATGTTTATCTGGACTTGCTCAAAGAGATTTATTGGATCTTCAAGTGCCACGGGTTTGGGTTTCCTCTTTCCTTTGGTCAACGCATCAGAAAATGGAACTTCTCTTGGTTCCTCTAAGATCGGTTTAGGTTCTAGATCTAGGATAGGGGTGTCCTAGATAACCAACCTGGGGTTATGCTCTAAACACTAGGCTTAGAGTGGCTTGGATAAGGTGGATCCTGAGTTGTCTTGCCACTACAGGTGGTAACAAAATTTAATCCTAGCTGGTTTTGGTTTGGAGTAGGTAAAAGTGGTGGTTGCTGTTGATATCCCACGTATGATGTCGAAGCCTCCATCCCATCAGGTGATGGAGCAAAAGGGGCCTGATAGACATAATGTGCTTGGCCCTGATTTAGGTTCATAACATGCCTCTGGTTTAGCACGTTATTCAGATTCAGTAGAGGTTATAAAGGAAGTGCAATAGGCTGGCGAGAATTTACCATCTGTGCGAGCTAATTACGAACCTCTATGATCTCATCCTTGTGCTATTTCTGCATAGCCGCATTTGTCTTTTGAATGTCAGCCAGGGTTTGAAGGATTAGAGACACTTGATCTTCCTGTGTTTGCCCAGATTGATAATTCGAATTGGGCCTAGGCTTAGAAGGCTGATATGGGTGTGGAGCTTGTGGTCGGGGCTAGAATTGAGATCTCGGATTTTGATTGTTCCCTGACCATGCAAAGTTAGGATGACTACTCCATCTAGGATTATAAGTGTTTAAGAATGGATCATTTTAGATAGCGTTGAGGTCTTCACAGGTCAGAGGGACCCTAGAGAAGTCAAAATACAAGGGTTCAGAGTTCCCCCAACTAAGGCAAGAAGTTCTGGAGTGTCCTCCGAAATCAGGATCAAACAGGGGTGGATATCAGTCCATCCCTTGGGAAGAGTGATGATAGATGTTATGCATAGCCTCCCTACCAGAGGGCAGTTGCGCAAGCAGGTTTTGCTGTGCTGAGGTGGCTCTCTGCAAGTGTCGAGTCAATTCGTCCACCTTCTTCTTGATAATCGAGTCCTTGTCTAGGAAACTGGCCACTAGTTCCAGATCGATGGGTGCAGATAGGCCTTGGGTTTCATGTGCCCCCTAGGTGTTGATCAATGCACAGGCAGTCGTCCTGTCGAACATGCCCATGATTCATTATTGATGGAGTTCTCACACATATTCTCTAGGATCTCCCACACGGTGTCCTCATGTTGACCCATGATGTTGCCACCACAGGTCACATTGACAAATAATCTAATATCTTCATAGAGTCCCTAGTAAAAAGACTGGACTTGTTCCCATTTAGGAACTCCGTGATGGGGGCATTTTCGCATGAGATCCAAAAAGCGATCCCATGCTTCATGAAGTGGTTCTCCTACATTCTGAGTAAAGTGTGTGATCTGGTGCCTCAAAGCATTTGTCTGACCAACGGGAAAAACTTCTTCAGAAATTTGGATTGAAGTTCAGCTCATGTGTTGATTGGATGAATTAGGGTTTGGTATCGGTGGGCAGCCTTGTCCATGAGGGAGAAGCAAAACATCTTCATGAGCAGGATGTCTCGATCTTGAGTAGTTGTTTCGAAGGTTTGGGCCAGATGCTTGAGTTGTTTAATATTCTAGAAAGGATCTTTGGAGTTCAGCCCATGAAATTTAGGGAAAGCATGAATCATGTTGGGCATAAGTTCAGTATCAGGTCCTCCAGCCGGGATTTGAACTCTAGGTTCGATTACTACCGCAGTGGGATTGTAATGATCTCGCACCATAGGACACAGCGGTGGATCCATGAATGCCCAGAATAGATCGTTGAGGCGTTGAAGCTGATTCTGGAGATTGTTTTCTTCTTCTACTTGATGTTTCATGGCTATGGATGAAGGAGATCTAGGCTTAGATGAATTAGAAGAGATATTGATCTGGTCGGGAGGTAGCACAAACGAGTTGAGGCTTGACCTCGACTAGAATGAGCAGCTAATGGAGGCCTCAAGGGTGGTCTTAAGGACCTCCTCCCGAACATGCACTAGGAAACCAGATGAGGGACAAAATATGTGATGGACCCAATTGATTCGCTCAAAAACTTTTGGATGACTAAGGAGGTTCGAGGCGGATGACACCTCTTGATCAAAAAGTCGTCCACTCGAGAAATACTTGGGTAGCCAGGAAGGGAGAGTCCTACAAAGACCCTTACACGGTAGAGCATCCCCATGGGTTGCAGGGTTTCCCCCACCAGACCTTCCTTGTCACCGCAGATCCAAGTAGACCAGAATGAATGACTTAACCTCTTAAGTCTACCAAATTTTAAACTTGAATTATGATGCTTAGAATTTCACTTGAACTTTAGATTTTATTTGTGCTTGGTGTCCTAATTTGAACGTTGGTTGACCCACAAGATGGATCAACTTCACCTAACCTGCCCTAAGGCTAAGGATGAGTTGGGTAATGAGCCCAAAATCACCCTAAATGATTTGCAAACATGTTAACAAGTCCCAAGTTTTAGTAGTCAAGTGGATGATTAGAGCTTAATTTTTGATTTCTCTTGATTAGGTCAATTCAAACAAGGGTTTAGGTGACACAATGTGGGAAAATCAATTCTTATTATTTCAAGCAAGTGTGTTTTCTCAACCTTAAGATAGAATCCCTACCTTGGCTGTTTTGGTCTAATCAGTTCTTTCCAAATGTGGCACCTAGGGCTCAATCAAGAAGGTGAATTGCCCTAGGCACCTTAGATCCTTAATAGGTACAAAAATCTAGATGGGGATCTCTATAATGAATCAAATCAGGCAACTCAAGTGATTAAATCTAATAAGGAATGCAAGTTGACCCTAATTGATCTTTCTTTTCAATTATTTCTAGAAATGGGGGTTTAAGAAGAGGGAAATGAGATTACCTACCCCTAGAGTGGTTGTTGTGCGGCTGAACTTCTCCATGTACTTTACACAAACACAACAAAATAGAGAAGACAAGTTAGTATCAAATCAGAGATTGTAACCAGTGAAATCAAATTGTGCGCTACTCCCCGACAACAGTGCCAAAATGTTCAAACGAATTCGTCGTTTGTTAAGTAAATGCATCATAGTATAGGACAAATGCACTCAAACAATTTAAATTTGTAACTTAGAATTGAAAGAGTTTGAGTCGAACACAGGGAACAAGTAATAGCAATTTAATCTCACCAATCACAATTTAATTAGAAATGTAAGCAATTATAATCAAAACTTCATTCAGAACAACTCAAAATGATATATAGAAAAAATCAAGTATCTCAGTGCAAAAAGAATGGGCTAAAATGGTGATTTGAGTCACCAATTAACCCTTTGAATGTTAAGCTCAAATATATCAACAGTAATTCTCAACCAATTTTCTACATTAACCAATATCTCAACAGTATTCTAAACCAAGGAACTAGGTAAATATTTGATGACTTAAGTTGCTTCAAGGCTCAGCTCAACAGAATGGAGGCAAAGGCCTCTTTTCTTCTTCCTTCATGCCTTAAGAGAGAGGTACCCATAGGATAGAAGCACAGAGGTAAAGGCCTCTCAGAATACGCTAACTATGGAGAGAGCAGCAGAGGCAAACCCCCCCTCTCCCTTTCTTTCTCTTAGAAACCCAGGTTTAGCCAGGTAATTGGTTGGGTAACCAGTCATGAACAGGGTGTAGGCTTGTGGGTGTGGTCACAGGCGAGTAGTGGGCTCGGGTAAGTAGATGTGCAGGTGAAGGGGACCCGACCCCCATGTTCTTTGGCGAAGAATGGGGGTGAAGAATTCCTTTTATTTTGCACAGACAGCTCCAATCTTCACGATGTAGGACTATCCATCCCACAGTCTTCGCGTGCGAGCAGCAGATGGCAGAGGGTCCAATTGATGCAGCAGCTATGATTGAGAGCTTTAATCGAGGACCTAGAGTGAAGTTTCAAGGTAGTCTGCACCATTTTGGAGTGTTTCCTGGAGGTCTCATGGCCAGAAGACTACGGATGAGGTCAGAGTAGTCGAGGTGGCGACGGAGGTGCGGTGAAGTACTTGCAAGCAAGAACACAGCCTTGTGACCACGTCAAAGGTGCTTAGAAGCTTCGCCACAAAGAGGCGAGTGCGTTGGTGGCAGTGGTGTGGTGTGTGGTGTCGTAAGGAGGGTTGTTGGTGACAGAGACAACGTGGGAAGAAGGTGGTGGTCAGGGAGGCATCACAATGGGTGAAAGCCTAAATTGTTTGAGGGCTTTTGTAGAGGGTGGTGCAGCGAAGCTTGTGGTGGTGGTGGCAAGGTGTTTCGTGAGGTGTAGCAGTCTGGAGGCTACGCTGAAGTGATGTTGGAGTCGAGGACGAAGGTGCTGTAGTAGGTGGGATAGTGGTTGTGAATGTATTTTGAGTGTAGGAAAAAGGGAATAGAGGGAGAGAGGAAGATATAAAGGAACTTAGGAGCAAAGGGGGCGAATGGAGTGCACTGACGTTGGCGAGTTGGAACTAAAGAAGATGAGGAGGTCCAGTGAGTTGGTGTGGTGATAACGAGGAGGAAGAACGCCCCTGTTGTGGCTGGCAAGTAGTTGGGTCGACGGAGGAAGGTAGGGGTCGTCCAATTTGATGGTTGGATAGCTGGAGGAGGAGGACAGAGAGGGTTGTCAGAGTAAGGTGTAGAGGTGGCTAGAGAGGGAAGAGAGAGGAGTTTCTCAGACTAAAACTTGCTAAGGAGCACGATTAGATGACCCAGAAGCTTTTATAGAGCTCATGTAGGCTTTCAAGCTTGGAAACAAGCTTGAAAAGCTCAAGAAATTAGGGAAGAAGATCCTTGAAATTCTAAGGATTCGCATGACCTTCTTGAGCAGATTTGGGATCTAGAATTAGGTTTAGATGATTAGGGATGATCTCAAGATCATCCCTGACAATTTTGGAAGGGATTGATCGAGAAATTAGGGTGGTATCCTTGATTGAAGCTCGGCTCCTTTGGGTTCACACTTGCCATGGCAGCAAGGACCCATTTGAAGAAAATGAAGAGAAGTTAGGGGCTTTTTGTAAAGATTTAGAAAGTTATCAATATCAATGAGAGAGAAAGAGTCTAACTGGACCAAAATGCAAAGTAGGTCAAGATGGACTCTAATGGGTCCAAATTTTGGTACAAACCTAATTTTGACCCAAGGAATCTGATGGTGAAGTCAGATATTGGTTTTGACCAAGTTTGATTGGCCAATTTGCATAGAAACCTAAATTAAGGCAACTTTCTGTCTGAGACTCTATTTTAGGTCTAAATGGGTTCCAATGTTCAAATCAAGGGTACCAAACCATATAGAATATTTTTATATGAATTTTAGAAGGTTTAGATGAAATTTATTCTGACCAGAACCTCTGTTATTTAAGCAGGTCTGAAATTAGGGTTTTGGGTTATTATTAATTCTTGAAATGCATGAAAACTCATTTCTGTCTGCATGAACCCACTTATTTGACTTTAGTTCTCTTTAGAACTTTAATTCATCCCTACACAACCCCTTGGTTATTCTGTGCTCATCATATGATGTTAAAATTATAGAATTAACCCTGGTTTCTTGTTCTCTTCTCAAAACATCAAATGGTGGAGATATAACCCTCACATGAATATGTAGGAGCTTTTATCTTTTATTTTAGACTAAAATGGGCTAGTTAGGGCCTATGATGGTGTTCCCATCAGCTAGCTGTGCTCTCATCTCAGCTAAGGCCACGTCCTATCTTTACTGCATAGTAATATTCTATTGTTGCACGTTAACAAGTGCTTTCATGATAGATCCCAACTACTCATCTCGTGTAGGCCCAGATTAAGAGTACTGGGTAGGCCTTGGTTGTGGCTACTGGTAGGCACATGGAGGATACCGTGTTGTGGTGGAGGTGGTGCTCAAGACAGGTTTTGAAGTGGTGGTACAGAAGGTTGTTGAAATTAGGTCTCTATGAATTTCCTAACCACGAGAAATTTGGATGGTTACACCATCTAGGGTTGTAGGTCTGTCAATAGGGACTATTGTGAATGATGTAGAGCTCCTCTGAAGCTCCAAGAAACTACAAAGAAATTAGGATAAGGTGGTGAAGGATAATGTAGTGAATAATCAGAAGGTGGTGGTGTTGTCACAGAAAGATTATTCACAGTTTCCTTCCTTGTAGGAAACAGCGAAGAAGTGTGATGTGCTGGTGATTGAGAAGAAGATGGTTTAGATAGGAACTTCAACACCTCATCTACTTTCTTCTCTATTAAGCCCACTTAATCCAGCTGACTAGCCACAATCTCCTTATTGCGTGTGCTAGATTGGACTTCATGTACCCTAGTGTGAGTATGGGAACGCAAGGATTTTCTATTAAAAATGCTCATCGAAGCATTATTAATGGAATTATCAGCCATACCTTTGAAAAGCTTGAAGGCAGAATCCTCGTCCCGACATAGGAAATTGCCTCCACATGTGGCATCAAAAAAATTCCTAATGTCATCATGGAGCCTATGATAGAAGATCTTGACTTGTTGCTAGCGTTTGACACCATGGTGGCAACATTTCCTAATAAGCTCGTGGAATCTCTCCCAAGCCTTGTGCATTTGTTCTCCTAAGTTCTGTGTGAATGTAGTGATAGCACGCCTCAAGACATTGGTGCAGCCTACAAGAAAGTACTTCTTTAACAACTCATGTTCCTAAGGAAGGCAATTCTCTATAGGTGTAGTCCGTGAAAGAGTGAGATACCAAAAGGCTGCCTTATCCTTAAGAGAAAAGGAGAACAACTTCATAAGAAGAGTGTGCTGGTCATGGCCATACGGACCCAGGGTATAAGCAAGATTTTTCAGCTCCTCTAAATGCTGAAAAGGGTCCTCAAAAGCAAGACCATGGAAGTGAGGGATAAGGGCTGTGTTGTTTGGCTTCAGTTCAGCAATACAACACCCAATGGGAAATCAGACTGTAGGCATAATGGATGCAACTGTGGGATTATAGTAATCTCGTAGTTGAGGTCCACGAGCCTGGGGTTGGCGGTTTGTTAGAATATGAATAGCTTTAGTAAGCTATTGCACCTGCTGTGTAAGGTATTCATTTGAATTTGTGTTTGAAACAAGTGTTGCAGGTTTGGTGGATGTCTTTCCAATTGAGGTTGATTTGGGAAGTTACAGTATGGAGGAGGTGGATGATGTGCAAAGTGAGGAGAATGATCTTCAAAATCCATGTGCTATGTAGAATCGTGGTCATCCACTGGATGAATGGAATGGTGGATAGGTGTTTAAGGTTCAGGAGGTAAAGGATTAGAAGTGGAAGGCATAGAGGAAGTGGTGGCTTGGGCATCAGCACCCAAGGGAGGTACAAGTGGTGGGTTTTGGGATCTCCTACTGTCCATGTATTCAGTTTTAAAAGGTCATCCTAAAACAGCCATAAAACTCACAATAGTATCTCAAATCTCAATGAATCAAATCAAAAACCAGAAATCCCAACCATAATCTCAATCTTACAAAGTCATGACCAATCAATACAATCAAATAAAAAAAATTCACGGATTTTTTCCTAAGGTCTGCTACGGAAAATAGATGTGCACAAACAAATGTATCAATACAATTGTACACTTCCAAAGAGAAACGTAGCGATGTGTAGACCTCTAAATCCACCCAGAATCTAAATAAGATCGGCGTGCAAATCCAAATCCCTATCGGTGCACAAGAAGATGAGATAGAATCCATGTTTTTGTCTACCTTATGTGATCACGTAGCGTATACATGATAAGCAATTAACTGATATGCGGTGAAAAACACACACAAGGTATGAAGCAAATTATACCAACTTTTTGATTAGATTCATCTTCTTAGGATGTGTTTTGTAGGAAGGTCTCACTCTTTAGTCCTTTGTAAAACAAGAGATGGTCATGTTACTTAAGTCAAATGCAAAGATGGCAGGAGCTAAATAGGATAGAAAATCATACCTGGCTTTAGCACTCTACAGCATATGTAGATAGACAAGTAAAGAAATCTAGCAAGAAATGTGCAAACCTAGATATAGAATGCCTAAGTAATGGTGCTGCTAGATAAGAAGATGAGATAGTTTTGATTTTCTAATTTTTTTAGCTATTCGTAATGCAACAAAAAAATCAAATCGAAAAGAGAGCGATTCGTAAAATCGAATCAATGAGAGAAAGAGAAGGAAATCACAAGGTCCATAGTCCAGATTATTACAATTGGTATGTGAGAACAAGCTCTTACAACTTATGCCTAACAACAAATCCTATGTATATACCTAAACCTAAAGCTAATAGCTGTACTACTTTGGAAAGCAAGAAGCAATAGCTCCTGCTCGAGGTCAACTTCGCTAGGAAGTTGAGTCGAAGCCACAGTGTCTCCTCCAAGAAGCAAAAACTCCACCAGTAAGGCGATACTCCTCCCACTCCTCCTCAAGTGTTGCAAACACAACAAATGATTAGTAAGAAAATTATATACAAAATAAATCAAGCAAATCAAAGAATATATTGAATCAAATAATGTATATACAAGAAAGAATTTGAATAAAAGAATGAAAATGTACAAAGAAAATAAAAATATATACAAAATAAAGAATAAAAGACAAATTTTGGCATATATAGAGTTGCCTCTCTGGTAACGGCGCCAAAAAATGATGTAACTTCTGGATCACTAGTTAATTAGGGTGAATTAATCGTATCATAGTATAGTTTCATAGTTGTTCGTTCACTTTCGTTGAGATTAAAATTCACATTGTAATATAGCGATTAGAGCGACAGAAATATTTAGAATTTATAATCTTGAAATGTGAGTTATGAGGATGTTCGCTAGGAGCAATCAAATTGCATGAATACCACTATCTAAGTCTGCAAAGATGTAGCTCGAGAACTAGACATTGTTCATTTGAATTTTAAAGTACAAAATCTAGTTCAGAAATGCAATTATCAACTCACACAATTCAATTGAACACTTTAATCAAGAAAATTGTAATGCTTAATCAAGGATAATCGCATGTAATGAAAATTAAGCAAATGTTTGGATCTTGTAATAAAACCTCTCTATAACCACTAATAGAATCAAATCAACAAGCAATTGACTAGATTCAATAATCAATCCCCAATAATATAGTTTCTTCTACAAATGAGTCCCTGAGATCTTACGAATGGATCCTTACAAAATTACATTCAAGTCCCTAGGAGCTTTTTCTTCTTTCAATCAACCCCCTGTCAGCAAACAGGGGGCCTTCCTCTTCGTGTGAAGAACCCACAGGTGTGGGCTATCGATGATGATGGAGAAGGAATGCAGAGGTCCTCTGGCTACTTGGTGAATGTCGATGTCTTCACTAGACTCCCACGAAGCTCCTCTTGACATGGGGAAAGCTTCCTATGAAGCTTTGAAGCATGGGGGTGAATTGTGTAGATGGTTGAATCGAAGAAGAGGATGGTGGACGGCAGAGGTGGTCATTGCAAGTAGAACTTCAAAGCTCTCAACCGAGGGATTAGGAAGCTTCATATGAAGTCGAAGAATGTGCTGGTTGATTGCTAACTATCTATATTACATAAAAATGTGATTTTAATGGTGTCGTTGTTGATTGTAGTATAACGCCACAATGCAAACAGATGTCATGTCATTTTTATTTATTTGCATAATTTTTACTGGTTTATTTCAAGTCGTTCACTGGGAGGTAGTTATTGATATAATCACTCTCTATGCTCCACAAATGCTCTTTTATTCCAAAAATGTCAATTATATTTATAAATGAATCAAATAATGAATGAACTGAGTTAATTATGTACAAAATGAATTAATCAATGCTAACTACAATGCCTTAAACATATTTACAATCAAACAGGCATGAAAAACTACCTAATCGATGTTATTTATATACAATTCAATACCTAAGTCTAAGTACAAAAATAACAAACAAATACTTACATACACTATACTAACATATATAGAAACATACTTACTCCTATTAACCTTAGAAACACTATAAACAACCTAAGGCAAACAATGACTCTAGTATATACACTAACTATATATATATACATATATACACATATACATACATATAATATATCTATTTACAAATGTATACTAATAATACTTAAATATATATACTCTATATATGGTTCTTGCTATATACTACACAAATATATACACACTTATGTATCATATCAACACTATAAACAACTTTAACTTAGCTAAATTACTATGTAAAGCTATACTGACATACTTAAACATTACTAAAGCCTAAAAAACTATCACTAAAGACTATGTACATAAAAAGGCTAAAACAACCATTACTCTTATACACCTAGTATGAAACACTTATACTTTACATATATACATTTTATTTATTATACATATACTGTTATATTATATACTTATACTATATATTGATACATATATATATACATTATGCATATACTTATATAACTCACATGAACACACAATACACTCAACTTACTCAACTCCACAAAACACCTAGTCTCTTTTAAGCTAAGTCACTCACACATGGTTAAGGGTTCAACACTTAGCCAAAAAAATTACATTTTTTAGTGGGTGGGATGTATCCCATTCGTGGGATACACAACACCTTCTCATGTAGGACCAGACCAATACTATGAATCGGCCCCTAGTTTCTTTTTAGTGTTTTTTAGCGCATTAGTTTTGCCCAGACCCAACTTAGTTGAATTGGGCTGAGGCACTATACAAAACCAGGCTCCCAGCTCCCAAATATGCTCAGATATACTCATTCATGCTCAGAGGATATGGTCAGGTGATAAGGGTATAAGTGCACCCAACGCTTGACAACTGAAGGGGCTGCACACACGATTTAATTTATGCTACTGTGTAAGCTTCAAAAACCATGATGTGGCACTTTGTTAAGCACCTGATTTGGGCACTCGCTGTATTCTGAATTCACGATTTAGGGCCTTAATTGGAGCACCCAAATTTAATCCAATTTTAAAATAGATTATATGGCTAGAAAGCCCATATATAAGGCTACATTATAGAGTTAATTTATAAGCATAATTTATTTAATTATATTTAAAAATTACTTAAAGTTAGTGATTTGTACATGTACATTCGGAGCTTAAATCATTAATTAATGTATAAATTAATGATTTGATGATGCAATTGACTTTATAAATAATTAATTTATATAATAAGGTATTTATTAAACATTTTTAATTTACTTTAGAACATTTATTTTAATTTATGTACATTTATTTACACATTATAAATAGATATACACGTAATTTACATTTAAATATTGTTATATAGTATAATTATATCATAAATAGGTTGAAAATATTTAAAATAAATATATACAAATATAAAATATAAATTACCATAGTAATTAATTAAATTACTAATTTATTTTATTTTAACTTAATAATTTAGATAATTAACTTCCTAATCTAATTATGTACAATAAATACATAAATAAATCAATGTATAAGTGTCATACAGTATATAATACTTATTTAAATACGTATGTATAGTAACATATAAAATAATACAAGTATACATCTTTATTTATAATTATATAAATATATGTACATATAATCTTGTGTAAATTATTAGATAATTATATAATAAAGATATATTTACAATAACTCAATTTAAACACTTATTTACATATATATAATACATATATAAGTTATTTATGTACAATATATGCACATATTGCATTATTTACATATAACTTATTAATTTATTCATATTTACAAGTATAAATACTATATACATGATATTTTGTGTATTTTTGAACTTTTCATATTTTTGTAATCTTTTTTATGATTCATAGAGGTAGGAGAAGAGAGAGAGAAGGTGATGTGAGATAGAGAATGACTCTTTTTGTATTTTTTGAATTTGAATTCTTTTATTAAGTTTTAGAGTAGATTGAATCATCTACTAGTATGTTTTATCAATTGGAGGATTCAAATCACTCTGAAACTTTGCACAGACCTAAAGATATACCTAATCTTAATTAAGACAAGTTTATTTTATTTTTTTATGCTTTTTTAATGATTTTTATTATTTACAAGTCTAACACAAAAGAGGCCTAAAGAATTTTGAACTAAAGAACTAAGGCCTCTAACTATGTTTCAATGGCAGAACAACAAGTTTAAATACCTACAGACATTCAACACATCATATGAAAGATATTGAAGCATTTAAACATAATTTATACTTTGAATTTCCTTCAAATTAGATAATGGGCAGATTGAATAGTTGAATACATTCAAAAGTAGCTGACAATGAATCAAAATAAGAAATTCATGCCATTAAAATTAGATTATAGCCAAATGCTTATACATGAATGCTTATAACATTAAGTTCTTGCATTGCAAACTATGTCAGCTACTTCATTTCTTAAATTGACCTAAAATCCACTTTGAACTATCTCTTCTAGACCTGCCATTGTCAAATTACTACAGCAACTGCTGCTCATAAAAATTGCTAGCTACTACTGCTGATTGATAAACATGCACGAATTCATGATAAAATGCTTATTTATGATAGTTCCTAAGCCTAACATTACATTCCATAAGTATAAATAGGGCATAACATGCATTATATTGCATTTAGGATAATTTGTGTATGTTGTATAGTAAGTCCAACATTTTATGGCTAGGAGGCAATGTGACATCTTTACAGGCTTTATATGAAGAATCCGACTATATAGATGGATCCGGACCGACGAATGCAGTTTGACAACATGGAAATCATCTCGATCCGAGCACCATGGCATCCTCTACAAATAAGGAAAGGTGGATGGTCCAAATGGTGCCACGTGGCACCATCTGGAGCACCCAAGGTCACCTGGTGTCCTTATAAAGGCCATTCAACAAGCAATCTTAGCTGTTGGATGCAAATCCAACAGCTGAGAGCCCTCCTCCACCGCAAGCCCACAATGCATCATCTCGAGACTTTAGCTAGCTTAGTGCATCGGTTGAAGACTTGGCCTCCAAGGGAGGGGTGCAGGTTCAAGACCAGTAGAGCCCCCCCCATAATTCACTAATTGGGTGCATGCCAGCGTGTATGATGGGAACACTATCATGAGCCCCAACTAGCTCATTTTGATCCAATGAAAAGAATAAAAGCTCCTACATAACCAATTGAAGGTCCTAATTCACTGTATTACCTTTCTGAGAATGAAATAAGAAATTAGGGGTAAAATTGTAATTTTACCAATGTAGTACAACAACAGGTTTTCTCAAGGGCTAAACAAAGGTCAAAGGGTCTTAATAAGATAATAAGTGGGTTGGATCAAACAAGAAAGGGTTTGTGTGAGTTCTGTGAATTAA
This sequence comes from Thalassia testudinum, assembly GCA_037157565.1. NCBI lineage: Eukaryota > Viridiplantae > Streptophyta > Magnoliopsida > Alismatales > Hydrocharitaceae > Thalassia > Thalassia testudinum. The sequence goes on from JAZHRO010000024.1 coordinate 215,092,834, forward strand.
ATGACTTCTTGAAACCCTAAAAGGACTTAATTAACTAAGGTTATGGCCAGGATAAAATTCACTTAAACCCTCTAAAATTCATAGAAAAATATTATCTAGGGTTTAGAACCTTCAATTTGGCCATTGGAACTCATCTTGACCTAGAATGGGGTCTCAGACAGATATTCACCCTAAATTAGGTTTTTACATAAATTTTCCAGTCATACGTGGTCAAACCCAAAATCCAACTTCACCATTGGACAAAATTTGGACCCAAGATGAATTTGCCTTGATCGAGTTTGCAAAAAGGTCCAGCCTGATCACATTGCTACCCCTATCTTTCAAAAACCCTTACAAATAGCCCCCTACCTTCTTCATCATTTTTGTAATTAGGTCCCTCAACCATTATAGTAGAGGAATCATACTTCAATGAGCTTTGGATAGAGAGTTCTCCCTGATTGATCAGAGAATCTCTTCCAAAATTGGAAGGGAGATTCTCTGAGAAATTCTCTCTCGTCTGAACCCTCATTTGAGATCCGATTCTCTCCTAATCTCTCATGCAAACGCATGAGAGATATGGGTATCTCAATTGCTTCCAACTCCAGCGAGCTTTCCTTGCTTGGGAAGCTTGCTTCCCAAGCCCTAACCGACCTTCAGAGCTCTATTTAAAGGGGCGCAGACTCCTTTGATCACTCCACGCTCAACTTCTACCACGAACACCCCTGATTCATTTCTTCTCCTCACAGCCGTAGGTTCCTCGACATCCAACGACCTCCCTTGCTCCTTCTCATCATCCGACCGCCATAACTGCAGTGGATTCCTCCTCCTTGACTTCATCCGTGAATCACCGTACCAATAAGCATCTCCCTCTCTTCGTCCTCGCCGATCTCCACTCACAGGAGCCACTCTTCGTCTCCGGTGTCAGCCACACCAGACCCGATGCCTCCGCTTACCCTCGTCATCTCTTCACCTCCCAGATAAGCTTCCTCTCCCCTCTACATTCTTCTCCACCCTTACTTCTTCGAAACTGACCATTGCTGACCTCCATCACCTCCATCCCTACCATCTTCGACCACCAACTGCAGTGACGCTGCTCCACCTCCACAGGCCATCCCAACCCTCGTCGACAAGCCGATAAGCTTCTCCTCACTTCACTAAACACTTCCCTCACTCCACTCATCGTGCAACTCACTCAAACCACCCCCCAAACACACCCACACATTTGCACGTAGTGTGCCCTAGGCATGCATGCACAAGCACTGCCGCGCCACACCAACTACCCCAGCATCTTTGCCATGCTCTAGCGACCCTCTCTGAACATTTTGATGTGGCCGCAATGCCAATGTTGTCATTTCAGGTTCGTCGTCCCTCCGCCATTAATAGGTGAGCTTGAAGCAAGCTTACTAAAGCTCAACTTCTGCCCAGCTCAGGTGCAGCATTCCCAGGTGCCCGGAATACCCTCGTGCATGCACTCCGACCCTCAATTGGAGTTGAAGACCTCTACTGCTGCTGCAATCATGAAGGCCATCTCTGCAGGCGTATGCGAGGAATGGGTGGGACATTTAGTCCCACCTCGGAAGTGAAGGCGCGCTCACACCTAGATAAGAGGAAAAAGCGAAGGTTGTTCACCTTAGATCCACAGGGTGAGGTCCCACTCACTCGACCTAATCTTGTCCGTTCTCATGCCCCACAGGCCTGGCCTGACCCGACTGACTACACACCTCGCCCACTACTGCCTGCTGGTGGGCCTGGTCCTGGGTACGCACTCGACCCTATTACCCGACTGACTGTAGGCTATGGGAGAGCATATCCTATGAGAGAAAAGAGAGGAGAGTTGCACGTGGGTAGGGGTAGGTTTTGCTATAGGTTCTACTGGCCAACACTTAGCCACAGCCAGAAGGAAGAAGGTTGAAGGCTGAAGAAGAAGGAGAAGCCAAGCTAGACGAAAGGCAAAGGCAGGAGCTGAAGAAGAAGAGGCTAGAAGAAGAAGAAGGAAGAAGAAGGAGAAGCTAAGGCAGAAGGGAGGCAAAGGTAGAGAGAGACAGAGAAGAGAAGGAGAAGGATCGGAAGTCAGAAAGAAGCCAAAGAAGAAGAAGGAAGGAGAAGACAAAGAAGAGAAAGAGAAAAAGAACTCAGACATTTAGGTCGTCTGATTAAGGAATCAGACGACAGATTCTAGCCTCCATTGCATATTTACATTGAATTATTTGGTGATATTGTAGGAGTATTTGGTGGTCTACATCACCATTTTACTCCCATATTTTTGCACTTTAATACTGCTATTATTGCAATTTCTTTCAGTTTAAATTGTGATCTTGATTTCTAAATACCAATTTACTTCCTGTGTTCGACCTCGAAAATCTTTTCAAGTAATAAAATTATATTTGTTTTGAACTCTTTTCGACTGTGTTCAGTAATATCAAAAAGAAACAACACGATGCGTGGATTTCAGTAAAACAAACGTCGCCTCCCTGTGTTCGACTCAAGACTCCCTTAGAGTTTCGGTAAAATTGTATTTAATAATGTGTTTTACGACTACAGCAACATGTTTATCTTAACCCCATCTTTCCATTCGTCGAAACACGTCAATCATTAATGTTGCTATCTGATTGAGCAGCTTATTGCTGCTTCTTTCCAACTATTTGAAATCACACAATTTAGCTACTACTGTGCCTGTTGATTAAATGCTATTAGACCAAATCAGACTTTGAATCCTGATCTAATGATCAAGAAGATCGTCCTTAGATCTAGTAAACCAGATCTAAGCATCAATAAATCCCAGCAAATCATTTTGTCATCAAATCATTTAAAATTAGGGATTAGATCACACAATAAGATCTGTGCAAATGAATAGAGAAGAGTAGCTATCAACTGCTACTCGATATGATGAAACCACTAAAAATTCACATCAAATCCTAGTTAATCCCTTCCTCTTTATCATAGATAGTACAAGAGGAATGGAACAATCTAGACATTAATTCCACTTAAAATCACTTCAGAATTATCATTTGGATATTTTGGAACTCATTTCATGCTTAAACAACTGATTGAAATCATTTTGAAGTTAGAAACAAATGTCACCCAAATTGGGCATTTAATGTGAGATTGACAATGTGATTTGTTCACTTTGAGCTCCAAAACACTATAAATCAGTGTTTAGGACCTCAAGAGATCCTACAAAAGTCAAATGGGTCATTGTTTTGGCCTCTAATCAGTGCATCTGATTCTTCTTGGCCAAAACTACCTTAAGAACAGTACAAAATCAGAAATTTGGGTATACACATAATGAATACTAAAAATCAAAGCACTGAAGCTTAAATCCTTTGCAATCGATCTGATTACACAAAAATAAACTCGATTCACTAAATTAAAACTCATTAAAACCAAATTGAATCTTAATCTTCCAATCAAGTGTGATAAACAAATCCACATGAATCAAATGAATCCAGCTCAATTAAATCAAGAGTGAGGGCATTAATGAATATATGGGCTGAATGGGATGCCCTCAAGTTGATTTTTGAGTGCTTCAATAGATCTAGAAACTAATAAGCTTCAGATTTGTTGATTGTTCTGGTGAATGGGTGATCGGTGACTATATTGTGCAACAAGACACGAAGAAGCAAGTGTGAGATGAGGGAGATCAATGGGCAAATGAGTGAAAGCGAATTCGTCTCCTCTGATTTGAATTAATCAGAGGACGTGAATTGGCATCACACTAATCTACTCCTAACTAATCTAGGCTAAGCTAGAAAGCAGTTAAATTTAACTAGTAAAGCATATAAAATCCTAGCTAAGAGGAAGAACGAGATGCCTGGGCTGTAGCTGGTCACTGCAGCGACAAAGGTGGATGAGAAGATCTCCAGTTGAGGAGTGGGGTTGCTAGATCCACAGTAGGTTGCTGTGGCAATGAAATTGAGGAAGAGAGCCGCCCTTGTCACAGGCGATCGATGAAGGAGGAAGAATAACTGGAGATGTGGATGGTGACCAACTCAGTGGGAGGGAACCGATGGTCTCACGTGAGTTCATGGGAGGTGTTTAAGTAGGTTGAGGGGGAGGATCAGGTCACCGAAGAGTGTGATTAGGCATAATTAGGTTGAATGGTGGATGAGAAGGAATAGGTGTGCAGGAACTTCTATGACAAAAACCAGCTGCTGGATGGATCTAAGGGAAGTAGAGGTGCTACGCTCAAAAGCGTGCGATCCATAAAGGTAGATCCACCATTGGATTGGTGGAGAAGATCAATGGTAGCTATAGCTACTATTCTTCGCAGCTAAAGTGAACCCAAGGTAGTCAGGTGTTTCGGACAAATTGTGGAGAGGCCCATATGCTAAAATGCTGCAAAATTTATGAAGAAGGCCATAAGTGGCTGAAATGGTTACAGAATAGTCCCTAGCCACTTGTAGAAAGGTCCCTGTAGGTTTTCAAATAAACCTCTGAAGGTTTTAGCTTAAGAAAATGTATATGAATAAGGATCGAACACTCCTTGAAGATCGAACCCTTCTTGAAAACAATAAAGCACTCCTTGAAGATCGAACCCTTCTTGAAAACGATCGAACACTCCTTGAAGATCGAACCCTTCTTGAAAATGATCATGTAATGTGATGGTTTCAAGGTCCTATTGATGTCTAATTGCAACCAAGTTTTTATGATAGCTTAATTAAACATATTAGTAGTTAATTCAACCCTTGATTTGTACTTTTGAGATAAAAAATGTGTTCAGTTAACAATTGGATCATCAATTTACATTTGTGAATAGAATATCACATTAATTTGACCTAATTATACATTTTTAACACGAATTTGATGTTTTAAGTCATTTTCCTTAAATCCCACACTTAACCCATTTATTGTGTTAATCAAGTAGTGTTTAACCTAGTTTTTATCTTAACTTGGGCATTTTAGTTATGATGATCCACAACTCTTCACTGGTGTTGTTGATTTGGTGAGAGAATGTCGGAGGATCACCGGAGTTGAGGATGACAGGAGGAGATCTTGGTTTCAGCAGGGCAATCTGATAGGCAATAACCTCAATTTCTAGAGGGCTTTTGCTCACAGGGTTGTGGTGGAGCTTTCAGAGTGGTTGCCTGCCAGTGAGGTGGCTTTGAGAGAGGTGGGTGGCATTGTCGGAGCTACGCCAGAGAGGAGAGGAATCAGGGTAGAAACTTGAATCTAAGGAGCCTAATCTACTCTATAAGAAGAGGGGAGAGGACATCGGAGGACGTCGACGGAGGTTGACCAGATGTGGGGAAGAAGAGAAATCCGGCAATGAAATTGGAGCAACGAATGAGAGAGAGGAGCCAGTTTTGTTGGTAAGGATCATGGCAAAGACTAGGGAAGTTGATCTGCAACCTCTGTTGGCCGAGAGAAGCGGTGACTATGGAGGTTGGAAGAGCTCCAATGGTGCTCAACAATGGTGCATGAAGGAGGAGAGGAAGACGGGGTTCTTTCACGTCCAAGTTTGCGCAAAGAAAGTCACAAGAGCATGATCATTCTTTATAGATGCTTGATCATGAGGATTGGGGCGATATCATGGTCCAATCAAGGTCTGAAACCACGTGGTTCGGCAATGATTTTGGAAGCTTCTTACGGCCTCCAAAGATGGAAGTAGGAGTTTCCTGGCTCGATTTGGAAGAGCTATGAAAGGTGGATCGATCTGCCAAGTTTGGTTGGATTTCAATGTGTAGATCGCACGAAATCTTTACCTGAAGTTGTGGCTATGGACAGCTTCTCACCAGCTGGGGGTTGAAGATGATGGTGACATCATCATGATGTCATTGAGGGACATAAATGCAAAGTCCACAAAGATGAGGTCAAAGAGGTCTCAAGTTTTTAGGGTAACCTAATTTGGACCCAAGAAATATAATGGTGAATTCAAATTTTGGTTTTGAAAGAGTTTGATTAGGCAATTTACACTTTAACCCAAAATGTAGCAATTTCTCACCTTGGTCTTTGTTTTTGGTCAAAATGGTTCATTTTGTAAAAGTGAATGTTTCAAACCTCAAAATATTTTTCAATGATTTTTGGAAGGCTTAGATTACATTTATTTCCACCAGAACCCTTCCAATTAAGTGATGTTGTAATTAGAGTTTTTATTCATAAATTAATCTTCAATTTTCAGAAAAGCCTAATTCAATTAATTCAAGCCTACTTGGGAATTTAAGTTCAATTGACTTTTTATTAGGCACAGGCTCACCCCTTATCTAATCTGCATTTGTAATTACTCGTTAAAATAGTAGATTTAACTTAATTTCCTTTTTCTTCTCAAATTCAAGATAGAGTTGCATTATGCCCTTTTTGTGATTAGTAAGGAGCTTTTATTCTTCGAAATATGCTAAACTAGGCTAGTTATGGAAGATGATGGTGTTACCATCATACCCTCTTGCCTAACTTTTTCTAGTCCTTAGCATAATCCTATGGAACAAAATCATATCACTAGACCAGAATTTATCGTCAGGATGCCTTATTGTGCCACACCTCTAGAGACTAGTTTGAATTACCAACCCTAGGCCATAGGGTACTCAAGTATCGGCCAAGATACAGACTTGATTAGCTTTAGCCTTGGGACTTCAATGAAGGTTTCTAAGGCCCTAGAGCCTTCCTAAGGGTTCATTGACCCTAGCGGTTAAAGCACCCATGCATTCATGCAAGAAGGTCCAAGTTTAAATTGCTAGTGTATTTTTTCAAACATAGAGTGAGATATTTTTGAGATTTTTCTCTTTTTGTAATTTTTTGTGACTCCTCTAAAATGAACATCGGATTGGCCCTTAACATGGTCTGTGTCAGATTCCTTGTTCCTATCATTGATCCTCGAAGGGTCAGCACTCGATGCTTCGGGATAGCATCGCTCATAGCAACCCCCAGAACCCTAGAAATCGGCACTCCGGGATAGTACTGCCCATGGCATTCTATAGCTAATCTAGGCTCTGGCAGTTGACATTTCATGATAATGCCACCCATGGCACTTGAATAGCACAAGGCGCTTACATGCCCCCGGTAGGATATTTAAATATCCTAGGAGACAAGCGTCGAGGAGATGATATGTCATAATGTGTCCTCAAGGAGAGTATTGACTCCTCTCTTGCAGCGGGAACTCTTCTAATCAACTTGTGTTTTTAAGCCTTTTCTAAGTCAGATTTTTGAGAAACCATTCTTTTCAGAATAGAGGAATTTTTTTTTTGGCATGATTCTTCATTAAGCTTACTGAACCAGACCAGTGTGTAGGATGTGGATGCTTAGGTTGCCAAGTCCCACAAACTAAAGTGCAGACAAAGAGGTTGGATACTCTGTAAGCCTTAAACCTAATACATCAGCTTCTCAACTTCCTCAACCTCTTGAGGAATAGTCCATATCTTAACAAATACTTGAATTTTTAAGCCCAAACAGGCCCTAGAGGCCTAAAGTCAGTATCTCTCACTTATCACCTAAGGTTTAGCACTTTAGGTCTTAATTCATCATTGGATCCAACCTAGAACTTAGGTAATCTATTCCCTAATCACTGTTGGGACTAATACAATTTTTTTTTCTTTGATCCTTTTCCTTTCTTGTCTCTCTCTTCTTCCTCATCATAGTTTTGAAATTTAGCTCAATAGATTTCCTTTCCTTTCATCCTTTTTTTTTTGTGAGAACCTTTCAAAAGAATTGAATTTCCAATCATTTTGCACTTTAATGCCCCCTTTGCCTAAGTTTTACAATGTCCTCATTGTAAACAGGATGGGTTTGAATTTAGCTTGGTTCACATTTTAGAATAGGTTTAAAAGGGTGGATGGTCGGGTCAGAATGGATGTTGCGAATGATTTGAAGCTCCAATACAAAAATTAGAGGTGGAGTTAGATGTTTTAAAGTATGAACCCTAAAGTGCAATAGGAATGCAGTTCAAGAAGGATAAGAAAGGTCTCAGGTTTTCAAATAATGGGTTGCCTCCCATTAAGCACTAAGTCTATTGCCATCAGCTGGGTACTGATAAATGGCAGTTTATCATCATTCTTATGCATTAAAACAAACCTAGCTATTAGGATTTTGCTCTGCAAACGGGTTTTTATGTTGCATTTAGGAATTAATTAGGTTAGGCATGCATTGCACTTTTTATTATTTTTTTAATGAGCTTTTGTGAGTGTTAGGGATATACAGATTGCCAAATCCGTACAACCCTAGCACTCAGGTGGTAATTGGTAAAGGAGAAGCTCTCACCAGCTGGAACTTAGCTTGATCCAGCTCACCATAGCTGGAATTCAGGCCACCTGAACTAGGGTTATCTCATCCTAGCTCCATTCAGCTCATCTCAGCTGAATGGCAGCTCATGAGAGCTCATCTTAGCTCACCCTAGCTCAAGTCAGCTCAGATCCAGCTCAACTTAGCTGAGTCTAGCTTATCTCAGCTCCCATTAGTCCACAGGGAGCTCTAGCTAGCTCAGCTGAGTTTATTGGAGTTCACCCCAGCTCAGGTCCAGCTGCATCTAGCTCCACTCAACTTCGGCCAGCTGAAGATGACTTCATTCCAGCTCAGGAAGCTCAAGTCCAGCTCTCGAGGATTCAGCTTAGCTCAACTCAGTTGAGCTAAGCTACCTTAGCTACCTCAACTAGCTTGATCCTCCATGGGAGCACCAGACCTATCTCACCTCAGCTCATTATGGTAGAGGCCAGCTCACTTTAGCTTGGCTTAGCAACTAGCAAAGAACTAGCAAGCTAAGCTAGCTAGAGTAGCTCCATGCCACCCTTTTCAGCAGCTGCCAGCTCCAGCTCAAGCTCCGAAGTTCTCCTCCTCAACTCCTATCCTCAAACCCTAGCTCTAACACCTTCCCCTCTACTCCACTAATAGCTAAGCTAGCTTAGCTTAGCTTAGCTTAACTAAGCTCCAGCTCCCTTGGCAATCCACCACCTAAAAACCCTTCCTATCTAGCTCCACCAACTCAACCCTACCTAAGCTCACCTAAGCTAGCTCCACCCTACTGCAAGTTGGTGCCACCACCATCACCACCTTTCACCCCTCAACCACCACCAAAGGGCACCAACAAAGTGGCACCAAAACCACTATAACCACCCCATGTTGGTGACACTTTTTCCCTCAAAAATCCCTTTCATCTCCACCATACACCTCTCCAAAAATCATCTCCACCATCCACCTCTCCAAAAATCATCTCCACCATCCACCTCACCTACCTTCTAGAAGCCCCATATTTGGCGCCAACCATAGGTGCCTCTTCATGGTCATAACCACCCCATGGCACCACCTTGGTTGGGGCCAACTAACCTTAGCCCTAGGATCAACCTAACTACCCATAACCACCACCTAAATACATCCTAGCCATCCACCTAACCCACACCTACTACCCCCCTCTCCACCTCTATAAATACCCATCATATTCCACCAAAAACATTCAACCTTGGCAACAATTTTTCTACCTATATTTCCACCTACATAGAAGGTCAAGAGAAGAAGACGAAGAAGAAGATTAAGGGAATATTCTGTCCCCTTGGTGCCTTCCTCTCTTCTCTTCTCTCTTGTGCCCACGCCAGCCAAGGAAGGAAGCCAGGCATTGGAGGACAACCTAGGGTACACGCCTACCTTAGGAAGTGGAAGACTTGAGGGTGGTACACTACCACCCTTGGAGGAGGAATCAAAGGTGGTCCACACCACCTTAGGAGGAGCCTTTGAAGGTGGAAATCCATCCACCTTGGAGGAGTTAAGCATGCCCCTCTAGGGCTTGCTTTGGAGGACACCATTCTGATGGAGCTATAGAAAGAAGGAGTTTCTTTTCAAGCCTAAGAAGCTACTAGTCTTGGAGCAAGAAGAGCTTCATCCTCTTCATCACCATCATCATCTAAAGGATTTGTCTTTATTTAATTCTTGCAAATTTTTGTAGAAGCATTCATCTACTTGTAGACAATATCCTTTAATATAGAAAAAAGAAGTTGCCTTGATTACTTGTTGCACTCTTTTTGTTGCATTACCTTGCTTTCTCTTTAGTGTAGTTTCACTCCTTTTTGATTAACCTAGGTCTTCATGCGCCTAGGCTGAGCTTAGAAAGAGGATAATTTTTGTCACTTAGATTAGCATACTAGGTGTAGTAATTTTTCTCCTAATAGCTTCGCATATTGCCTTGATTTCAAAATCATAAAATTGATATATTGAAATAGACTAAAAAGAAAGTTGATTTCCACTTTGGATTAAGAGACCAATTTTTGCAAACAAATTGCCTCCTTGGACGACCTTAGATACCCCACTATCTAGGAATATAAATTTTAAAAGCATATGCGATTTCGCATGTTACAACATTAAAAACGCTAATTACAAATCATGCGATTTTTCGCATCAGGTACAATGTGGCTCAGATTGATATTTGGCACAGTGCAAGGAATGGTAGGAGAAATAATATGATCGTAATAAATGAGAATTAGATTGCCACAAGTGATCAATAGATCATGATGAAGAGTCATTCCAGAAAGTTTGTCATAAGGATCTAATTAATTCATTTCTGGATAGCTCTAGTTGAGTTGTTTTGGAGGAATCAAAAATATGATAAGGTACTCAAAGTGCTTCCAAGATAAATTCTAGTGAAGCCAAGAACCTACAGGGGTGGTGATCGCGCGGGTTTCACATGTTTGAAATCAAGCTTACGAGTAACCCGTCGTCGTAGTTCCAAAACTCATGATCAAAGAAAATTTATACTGAAACTCCAAGGGAGTCCTGGGTCGAACATAAGGAGGCGACGTTTACTTTATATGAAAATTGTGCTTCGATTTGTTTCTTTTTGGTGTTTTAGGGTTTTTTCATTTTTCTATTTTTGAAATAAAATGTCAATCAATCACAAGAGAGAGATAAAGTTGAATTTGATATATCACATGAATGTCAATTACAATAATATCGAAAACATAAAAAGAAAGGGAAGTGAGAAGAAATCTCCCAGAAAGATGTTCGGAGAGATGACGGCACCTGGCGGAAGGGCGGATGAAGGAGTTGGGAAGCAGGTCGACGAAGGTGAGAAGCGAGAAGACGTCAGGTAGAGGAAAGCTTTAGTGTAGCTCCAGAATGGAGGTGAGAAAGCGAAGATGATCTGCTAACAGAATGGAGGTGGGAGGATGGCTCCAAGGCAACCTATGAATGAGGTTGGGAAGATGGAGGAGTATTGGTGAGGCAGAGGTTCGCTACACTAATAGGAGCCTTGGGAGCTTGAGAGTAAGCTCTAACGGAGCGTTGGTAGGCTTGCTAGAGCTTAGGAGTAGGTGCGAGTAGAGTAGGTAGAGATGCTTTGGAATGGGGGGTGTAGGGGTGTTTATATAGTGGTGGAATGGAGGTGGTTTGCGTGCATGGGCCTTTAGTGACATTTAAGACATCGCTAAAGACCCGCCACAGACATAGCTAAAGCATTCAAGTGCCTTGGCTGGTGCTTGAACGCTCGACTGTAGCTGTCGTAGGCGCAACGATCGTCGGCCATTGGATTAGGCATGGACAGCTGTGATTGCGAGAGGTGAGTGTGCACCTGCCAACATTTTAAATTCACACCACTGGCACATGCGCTGGCAACCATCGGATGAGGCATTGCACGGTCGAGGCGCGCCCGCAGATCGTGCGTGCATTGATTTGAATCGCATGCCTCAAGCGATTGTGAGGATCAGATGGTGGGCACTGCTCATGGTCAACTTAAATGCACACCCCAGATGGCATGCGTGTGATCTGGTGTGCGCCTTCGCATCAGTGGGCAGTGTTGGATCACGTGTGGGGAATCTCGACCGCTCGAGTGCGATCAGGTGGTCCTATTGCAGCTGTCACTATAGCGAGTGCGACGAATTGTGGCTCGATCTCATGCTCGCTCTTTGAGAGTGCTCATCCTCACTGTTGCGCCACATCTGCTAGTGTGTTGCGAAGAAGTATTGAGACTGCATGGTAAGGGCGACCTCTCAGCCGTTGGATTTTCATCCAACGGCTGAGATCACTTGATGGGTGGCCTTTGGAGATGTGGCGGGCGGCTTTGGGCACTCCAGATGGTTCCACGTGGCAACATCGAGATTGTCCACCCTTCATTGCTTGCAGAGGATGCCACGATGCTCGAATCGAGGTGATTTCTATGTTGTTGGACTACGATTGTCACTTCGAATCCATCCGTACGGTCGGATTTTTCATCCGAAGTCCATAAGAAGTTGCATTGCCTCCTGGCCACATAAAATGAAGGAATTTATATACAAAATAGACAACTATGTTAAATGCCAAGCAATGGATGTTATGCAGTATTTATAATATGATATGCAATGCTAAGCCTTGGAACTATCATAAATAAGCAATTTATTATGAATTCATGTGTGTTTATCATACCCACATGCTTACTTTTTGCTAGTCCCTAGCAAAATTAACCTAAATGGTATGTATAAAAGTAGAATCAGGATTCGAGTATTTAGGCAAAATTCGTTGATTGCTTTAGAAAATCTCAACCCCAAGACTTAATTACAAAAACTCAATAGTGCCCAGTTGTCTGCCAGAATGCATACCGTCCAAGCCCTTGCCTTATTTGAGAAGAGAAGATACAACAAATTTTTTCTTATTTTTCTTCTTTTCTAATTATTTTTGTACTTTTGGAGTTTGAGAGTTCTGGGATAACTTTTTATGGCTACCTGACCTACCCAAAACTCGAAAAGGACTCTAAGCTTTAAGCATCTAATGAAAGAGTGAAAGACTCATTGGGCGACCATTAAAATGGACTTCGGGTTTCTACAACCCTAGGTGACCTTCCCTAGAGGTTTGTCTTTTCGAACGGTGGCTTTCTCCCTACTTTTATTTATGGGGTCAACACAAGGGTGAACCCAATGTATATGTCCCCGGTTTATTCTACTTCCTCGCTTCTTCCTTAAATGTTTTGGGAATTATTGTGCTTTTTTCTTGTGTGAGCTGGGTTCTGGACAACCGGCAAATGGGCTATTACTCACAACAACTTGCTAGCCATACTCGTGCGGTGAAGTGTGGTTTTATTATTATTGTTATTCTCCTTTTTCTATTTTTTTCTTCCTTTTTTTTTTCTTTTTTAAGTAGGTAGCTTTCTTGATCTATGATTTACCTAAAGGAAGTATAATGAAAATGGCCTTATGACTGGGCTCTGGACAACCAGTCAATGAGCTGTTACCACTGACAACTTGTCAGCCATACCATCCTAGATAGTTCATTAGCTACCCAATTTCCAAAGAAACCACCGACAAGTGAGTCAATACAAGAAAAAGTGTGTAGATGCTTTGGCTTAAAGTCCCCCCAAATCAGAGAGCGAGTTGAAAAGCTGCATACTTATCATCCCAATTTATTTACCAAATTAAAATGAATTTTAATTGGTGAGGATTCGAGACTAAGTCAACATTCGACTGAACACCCAGGTTAATTAAGCCCGAAGACTTGAAGAGTCTAAGTATTAAGGTCTCAAAGTATCAATTGCTAAAGTTTGTAAATCCTAATGCCTAAGTTCTCGTCTCCTAATTCTATTTTTCTTTTCTTTTTTTGAATCGAATAGTAGGAAATTACTGTTACAGCTAACAAGAAGATTATAAGATATATCTACCCCCCCATGGTTATCTATTGCAATGTCCTCATTGTGAAAAATGAAAGCATGTAGGAGAGTAGAAGTGGAAGAATAGCACCTGGTTTTCGTGAGACTCTTGTTAGCTTGGAACAGTCTTTACATGTGCTAAGTTTAGTGCCTTTAGCTAGGTGATGATCAGCCCACGGTGGTTATGGCAAGGTAAGAGCAACCTTGTCCAAGACAAGTTCAGGGAGCACATGGTCAACAAAGGGTTTAAGACGCTGTCCATTGACCTTGAAGATATTAACTGTCTTTGGGTCAGAGATTTTGACGGCCCCGTTAGGGAAAACCCACTCAATAACAAACGGGCCGTCCCACTTAGGCCTGAGTTTTCCAGGGAAAATCTTCAATCGAGAATCGAAAAGCCAGACCTTCTAGTTCAGCTCAAAGCTCTCATGTGAAATCATCTGGTCATGGAGAGGTTTGGTCCTTGCCTTATAGATTCTATCATTTTCATAAGCATTATTTCAATGTTCCTCCAACTCAGATAGTTGGAGTTTCCTGGCTTTCTTGGCCAACTCAAGGTCAAAATTACATGTCTTGATGGCCCAAAATGCCCGATGTTCAAGTTCTACAGGTAAGTGACATGCCTTACCAAACACCAGAAGGAACAACGACATACTGATAGGCATTTTGTACACCGTATAGTAGGCCCAAAGAGCATCATCTAACTTTTGGGTCCAATCCTTCCTATCAGGCCTAACGATTTTCTGCAAAATGTTTTTGATCTCCCGATTGGTGACCTCGGCCTGTCCGTTCATCTGAGGTTGGTAAGGTGTGGAAATCCGATGATTCACCCTATATTTCCCTAGTAAATTCTGAAACTGGGCATGAGTGAAATGTGTGGCACCATCACTGATAATTACTTGAGGAACCCCAAATTGACTGAAGATATTTTCCTTCACAAAATCGATGACCACTTTGTGGTCATTGGTCCGGGTGGGAATTGCCTCAATCCATTTGGACACGTAATCAACAATGACTAGAATATACTGGTGTCCAAATGAAGGAGGGAAGGGTCCCAAAAAGTTGATGCCCCAAATGTCAAAAATTTCGATGGAAAGGATTGGGTTTAGGGGCAACATATCTCTCTTAGCCATGCTCCCGAGTGTCTGGCATAGGGTGCATGACTTTGAGAATTCCTGGGCATCCTTAAATAATGGTGGCCAATACAATCCAGATTGTAAGATTTTTGCTGCTGTCTTCTTACCGAAAAAGTGTCCACCACATGCCGATGTGTGGCAGAACTCAAGTATGATATGGAACTCAATTTTCAGGATGCATCGATGAATAATCTGGTCTACGTCGATGTAGTATAGTTCGAGATCATCCCAAAAATAATATTTGGCCTCAGACACAAGTCTATCCCATTGTTGTTTGGTTCAATCCTGGGGGATTTGACTAATGGCCAAATAATGGACAATATCCGCAAACTAGGGGGTTCGGATACCCAAGACTGTAAGGATAGTTTCATTCAAAAAAGTATCAGAGATCAGGACATCCGGACGAGGAGAATCAATTAGGATTCTCAAGAGGTGATCCGCCACTACATTTTGTTCCCCGACGTTATCCCTGATTTGAGGATCGAATTCTTGAAGTAGCAGAATCCAACAAATAAGCCAAGGTTTGGCATCCTTTTTGGCCAAGAGATGTTTCAAGGCCGAGTGGTCGGTATAGATGATGACACGAGAACCTAATAGATAAGCCCTGAATTTTTCTAAAGCAAAAACAATGGCTAGCAATTCTTTTTCAATAATGGTGTAGTTCCTCTAGGCCTCGTCTAGAGTCTTGCTAGTGTGGTAAATCACAGAGGGCTTTTTCTCAATCTTTTGACCCAAGATAGCCCCGACGGCATAATCAGATGTGTCAGCCATAATCTCAAATGGGGCTGTCCAGACTGGTGGTTGCAACACCGGGGCACAGGTGACTGTCATTTTTAATAAATCAAATGCCTTACGGCATGATTCATCAAACTCGAACGGCATGTCTTTGGCCAGAAGGTTACTCAAGGGCCAAGCAACCCTTGAGAAATCCTTAATGAATCTTCTGTAAAAACCCACATGCCCAAGGAAAGAGCGGATTTATTTTACAGATGTGGGTGGAGGAAGTCTAGAGATAGCATCCTCCTTAGCTTTATCAACTCCAATACCCCGACTAGAGACCACAT
Organism: Thalassia testudinum; assembly: GCA_037157565.1. Lineage (NCBI taxonomy): Eukaryota > Viridiplantae > Streptophyta > Magnoliopsida > Alismatales > Hydrocharitaceae > Thalassia > Thalassia testudinum. The sequence continues at coordinate 215,108,532 of JAZHRO010000024.1, forward strand.
GATCTAGGACAATTCCTTCCTAAGTGATAAAGTGGCTCTTTTCCTAGCTAAGGACCAACCATGTTTTGATGCATCTCTGGAGGATCAATTCCAAATTAGCTAGGCAATACTCAAAAGAATCTCTGAAAATGGAGAAATCATCCATGAATACATCAAGAGAATCTCCCACCATGTCAGAAAAGATGGCTAGCATGAACCTTTGAAAAGTTGCAGGTGTATTACAAAGCCCAAATGGCATTCTATAGAATGCAAAGGTTCTGTAGGGACATGTGAAGGTTGTCTTTTTCTGGCATTCAGGATGGATAGGGACTTGGTTATATCCCGAATAACTGTCCAGGAAGCAAAAATATTTTTGCCCAGCTAACCTTTCATGGATTTGATCGATAAATGGCAAGGGAAAGCAATCCTTTTTAGTGGCTGTGTTCAGCTTCCTATAGTAAATACGGACTCTCCAAGTAGAAGCTGAATGATTGGTGAAGGTTTTCCCTTTCTCGTTAGTCGTAATAGTTATTCCTGCCTTCTTGGGTACAATCTGAATGAGGCTAACCCACAGACTATCCGAGATTGGCCATAATCCTAGCATCGAGCCACTTGATTATCTCCTTCTTGACCACTTCTTGCATATTCGGGTTTAGTCTCCTTTGCATTTCGTGAGAAGGGTGGGATCCATCTTCCATGAAAATACGATGATTACAATGAAATGGCTCGATCCCCCTAAAATCATGGATGGTCTAACCAATTGCCTCCTTATTGTTCTTAAGGACCCTAATTAACCTCGATTTTGGCTCCTAGGTCAAATCAGCATTAATAATCACAGGGAGCATGTTTTCAGGTCCTAAGAACTCATACTTCAGATTTTAGGCAATGGCTTCAGTTCAAGCTGAGGTAGGTTCAGTATAAAAGGTAGGGAGGATGCTGATGAAGATTCATCAGGACGATCTAGTGGAAGAGGCTGGAAATGAACAAAATCAATAGCCTCTTCAAGATGTGGTAGGTCTACCACGGAGGGCTGTGGGTTGGGTTCACTAAAGCTGGTAGAGTCCTCGAGTGCCCTGATCGTCACACAAGTTTCAAAATCTCGATCCTCAAGCTCCTCAATGAATCCACAATCCTCAAATCGTCTTATCGCCTTAAAAATATCCAGAGTTAGCTTCTTATCCCCAAAGGTGATCTCCATACTACTGCTTTCACAGTTTATGTTGGCCTTGGCGGTAGCTTGGAACAGACGCCCCAGAATGATGGGCATGTTCCTCAAAACATTAGGTACATCCATGTTAAGGACGAGGAAATCTATAGGAAAATAGAAATCCTTGACCTTGACAATTACATCCTCAAGAATGCCTCTCAGTGTGGTGACCGATAGATCTGCTAATTGTAGTGTTACTGAGGTTGGCTTGAGTTCACCTAACCTAAACCTCTCATAAGGAGAAGTCAGGATTAGGTTGATGGATGCACCTAGATCCAACAGTGGCCTATCAAAAGTGCATTCCCCAATAATGCATGAGATCAAGGGGGCACCTGGATCTTTCTTCTTTTGAGGAAGGTGATGCAGGATCACAGAACTTGCCTGCTCAGAGAGAATCACCTTCCTCGGAGTGGGTTCTCTTGGCTTATGCTTTTGGGTACATAGTTCATTCAAAAATTTAGCATAAGCCAAGATGTGCTTAATAGCATTGAGGAGCAGAATATTGATCTCTACGCTCTTGAATAAATCCAGGAGCTCCTCGTTGCTATCTAGGGTTTTCTTCTTCTTGGTTTTCAATAAGGCTTCAGGGAACGGGATATGGGTGGTATTTTCAATTTTTGGTCCTAGGGCCTTATTGTCTTCTTCAATCTCCTCCTCTTCTCTCTTAAGCTCCCCAGGGTTTTGGCATCTAGAAGGTAATTTAGGGTCCTGGGTTTGATTTCCACTTCTCAAGGTGACAGAGCTTGCAGAGGCTTAAGGGTTTTGGTCTTGAGGTGGGTTAGTGAAGATTGGAGAGCCTTGGTTGGTCATGTAACCATAAGAAGAAGATGATGAGGGACCCTGCTCAACCACCTAAGCATGTGCGTGTGGGTCCATTTGATTCTCATACACTTGGGCTCTATTGCCCTGATTTTGCACATTGCGCATGTTGGGTACGGGTTGGGATGGTAGAGATCCGAGATGTCGAGTGCTAGCAATTACCCTAGATTGCAAGTCGAGTGGTAGAGATCCGAGTCCTCGAGTGCCCTAATCATCATACAAGTCTCAAAATCCTGATCCTTAAGCTCCTCAATGAATCCACAATCCTCAAATCCTCTTATTGCCTTAAAAATATCGAGAGTTAGCTTCTTATCCCCAAAGGCGATCTCCATACTACTGCTTTCACAGTTTACGTTGGCCTTGGTGGTAGCTAGGAATGGATGCCCCATAATGATGGGCATGTTCCTCAAATCATTAGGTACATCCATGTCAAGGATGAGGAAATCTGCAGGAAAATAGAAATCCTTGACCTTGACAATTACATCCTCAATAACGCCTCTCTGTGTGGTGACCAATCGGTCTACTAATTGTAGCGTTAGTGAGGTTGGCCTAAGTTCACCTAATCCAAACCTCTCATAAAGAGAAGTTGGGATTAGGTTGATGGATGCACCTAGATCCAACAGTGCCCTATCAAAAGTGTATTCCCTAATAATGCATGAGATCAAGGGCAACTGGATCAACGAGGCATCTATGCATATGCATGTGGGTCCCTTTGATTGTCGTACCCTTGGGCTCTATTGTGATGATTTTGCACATTGCGCAGGTTGGGTACGGGTTGGGATGGTAGAGATCCAGGTTGTCAGGTGTTAGCAATTAACCCGGATTGCAAGTTATCCAATGATGTCTCCATTTGCTGCATAAGCTGAAGCATGGACCATTGCGTTTCCACCATCTACCGGTTTAAATCAGCCCACCCTACAGATTGTTGGGCATTCCAAGATGGCTGAGTAACTGGTATCGCGGGCAACTGGGTGTATACTTGACCCTGACCCATAGGTCTTTGAGATGCGTAGTTGCTGGGTCGAGTTTGGGTCTGTTGCACCTGACTTTTCCAGGAGAAGTTAGGGTGGTTCCTCCAACCCAAGTTATAAGTTTTGGAATACGGGTTGGACCTAACATTCTCTTGCATTGAATACCTATCCTCATAGGATCTGGATGGAGAGAAGGAAGGATTAGAAAAACTAGGATCAAAGGCCCCCAGTTTGGAACCCATAAGGTTTTGAGAAATCCTGGCTCATAGGTTGAGTCGAATCAAGTTGGTTCATAAATTCTCGCCTCGTGGGAGCTCATGAGGAATGGAATCCCAAATTCTAGGATTGACTAGGTATAGAAGTGTTTCCTGAATTCCCAGACATCCATTCTTCCATTCTCTTAGCAACCAAGTCCATTTTATCTAATTTATTACAAATTAATTCCATGTCAAATGAATGAGAATCCTGGATCTCATTAGCACTTGACCTGGGTTGTTGGGACTGGTTGAATGCATCCATGGAAGCATGATTAATTGAGTTCTCACTCATTTTCTCAAACAAGTCATATGCGCTATCTACATCCCTGTTAAGGAAAATGCCTCCACAGGAAGCATCCACGTGTTTACAGAGTTGCTCAACCAACTCGTGATAGAGAATATGCACGAGTTGCCATTTTAGCACCTCGTGGTGTGGACACTTCCTCAAAAGTTCCTAGAATTGCTCCCAGGCACCATGAAACGGTTCCCTCGGCCGCTGGGAGAAAGTGGTAATCGCCCATCGCAAGGCATTGGTCCTTTCGATAGGGAAGAATTTCTTCAAGAAAGCCGACTTAAGAGCAGCACAAGTTTCAATCGGCCTTCCTATTGTTCGGTACCAATGTGCAGCCTTATACCTGAGAAAATATGGGAAAAGCCTCATGATCATTTTCTCTTCGTTCACACTCCTTGCTCTAGTGGTTAGAACCAAAGTGGAAGATCCCCCAGGTGCTGGAATGGGTCCTCCAAGCCAAGCCCATGGAAATGCTTAATTAAATTTAATACTTGGGGCTTAATTTCTATGTCTCCGGTGGAAATCATGATGCTGGGACATTCCGGATAGTTTAAAGGATCGTAAAAATCCTTCAAGGGCCGAGTGCCCTGACCATGCATACATTGGAACCATTGCTACATTTGCTGCAGTCCTTCCAACTGCCCCTAAATTAGCTCCTGCTGGTTCAGGGGCGGGGGAGGTGGTTGTTGATCAGCCATGGGATCTGCTTATCTATAGCTCAACCTCTGCCTCCTAGAATGATCTAAAGGTCCTTCCAATCTAGGATTCAATGACCTCCTTCCAAGCTTACACTGGAATGAAATAGAAAGGATGGGGAAAAGAGGGAATCTTATAGCACAAGAATACAAGCCTATCCTTAGATGGGGTAGCCTAAAGCTCTATTGACTCTTAGAATCCATCCAAAGATTATGGACGATTTACTCTACTTATGTCCAGGCAATCCGACCAATTAGGAGGGACTGGGGAGAAGGTTCTTCCTTTGTCTTGCGCCTCTGGTTCCTAGTGTACACCCCAGCCGCGGTCGTTTGACTCTACTCCCCTAGCTAGACATTAGATTGACTAGTCTAAGTAGGTTAATCATGAATAATCTTAATCTAGATCCTAACGAGCGTATGAATCCTTAGGGCCAATGTCTAATTAACTTTAGTTAGGCTTGGGAAATTGGTGCTTCTGGAATGTGATGGGCCCTTAATGAGTTGTGCCCTTAATGATTTGTTTGAGAATGTGTGGATGTGCACAACCAAGAGGTTTTCAAGCAAGATTATTAATGATGAGGTGAGCTTTATAGTTCGAATCTTGCTTAATAGCTTTTAGGATTCAAATATTAGGTTCTTTCAACCAAGTTTTATGAGGCAAACCAACATTGCTTTTAAGAGCACGTGTTCAAGTATTTTCCTTTAGATATCAAGAAAAATATGGAGTGCCTGGCTTGATGTAGTTATTGAATCTTATGGGGCAGCTACAAAATGAACCGCTTTTAGATTAGTTGGTGCAGCCCAAACAATTCAATCAATCGACTCAAATGCACCACCGATTAGGGCACACAAAAAGGCGATTAACCTAATATGATTTCTACTCTTTTATGTGTTGAATTCATGTACCGGGTCCACAGGTCGGAATCCCAGTTGAGTGGATGAAAATCAAGTTAGGTTATGTGCCTTTGATGTGGGTGCATAAAGTGTGCAAATTGATTCGTCACACAAAAAATATCTTTTTGTATTTTTATTTATAAGATGTGGGTGAGGTGGGTGGAGGTGGCAAACAAGACAAACAAAGTCTACCCTAGGGTGTATGCAAACACCTAAGTAGATTAGGTCTTGGTTATGATTGTGGCGAAATGGACTAATGGGGGGGAAATGTGGGGGACACTTACAAAACACTCTACCCACACTTTACTCCAGTCTACTGCACTTGGATCTCCATGCTAGGATATCTGCAAGAAAGTAGATCAAAGACAAGTGGGATTAATGCTATGTAAATGCAATGAAGCTCAAAAAACAATAAAGTAAATTCCATTGCCTCCTCGGCAACGGCGCCAAAATGATCGCGCAGGTTTCGCATGTTTGAAATCTGGGTTATGAGTAACCTGTCGTCATAGTTGCAAAACTCATGATCAAATAAAATTTATATCAAAACTCCAAGGGAGTCCTGAGTCAAACACAGGGAGGCAACGTTTACTTTGTATGAAAATCATGCTTCAATTTGTTTCTTTTTGGTGTTTTAGGGTTTTGTTATTTTTTTGTTTTTGAAATAAATTGACAATCAATCACAAGAGAGAGATAGAGTTGAATCTGATATATTGCATGAATGTCAATTACAATAATATCAAAAACATAAAAGAGAGGGAGTTGAGAAGAAATCTCCCAAAGCGGCTGTTTGATGAGACGACGGTTCCTCGTGGAAGCTTGGATGAAGGTGTTGGGAAGCAGGTTGATAGAGATGAGAAGAAAGAGGACGTTGAGTAGAGGAAAGCTTCAGTGTAGCTCCGGAATGGAGGTGAGAAGGTGGAGATGATCTGCTATCGGAATGGAGGTGGGAGGATGGCTCCAAGGCGACCTATGAATGGGGATGGGAAGATGGAGAAATATTTGGTGAGGCAGAGGTTCGCTACACTAATAGGAGCCTTGGGAGCTTGAGAGTAAGCTCTAACGGAGCGTTGGTAGGCTTGCTAGAGATTAGGAGTAGGTGCGAGTAGAGTAGGCAGAGATGCTTTGGAATGGAGGGTGTAGGGGTGTTTATATAGTGGTGGAATGGAGGTGGTTTGCATGCACGGGCCTTTAGTGACATTTAAGATGCCACTAAACCATTCATGCACCTTGGCTGGCACTTGAACACTCGACTGCAGTTGTCGTAGGCACGATGATCGTCGACCGTTGGATTAGGCGTGGATAGCTGTGATTGCGAGAGGATAGTGTGCACGTACCAGCATTTGAAATCCGCACCGCTGGTGCATGCGCTGGCAACCATCGGATGAAGCATCGCACGGTTGAGGCATGCTCACAAATCACTCATGCTCTGATTTGAATCACGCACCTAGCGCGATTATGAGGATCAGACTGCAGGTGTTGCTCGCGGTCAACTTAAATGCATGCCCCTGATGTTATGCGTGTGATCTGGCATGTGCCTTCACATCGGTGGGCGACGTTAGATCGCGCGTGGGGAATCCTGACCGCTCGATTGGGATCGGGCGGTCCTACTGCAGCTGGCACTATAGCAGCCATGACGAATCGCAGCTTGATCTCGTGCTCGCTCTTTGAGAGCGCACGTCCTCACCGTTGCAACACATCTGCGGGAGTGTTGCGAAGAGGAATTGCGACTGTGTGGTGAGGGTGGCCTCTCAGCCATTGGATTTTCATTCAACAGCTGAGATCACTCGATGGGTGGCCTTTGGAAAGGTGGCGGGTGGCTTTGGGTGCTCCAGATGGTGCCATGTGGCAATATCTAAATCATCCACCCTTCATTGCTTGCAGAGGATGCCACGGTGCTCGGATCAAGGTGATTTCTATGTTGTCGGACTGAGATCGTCGCTCCTGATCCATCCGCACGGTCAGATTTTTCATCCGAAGTCCGTAAGGACGTCGCATTGCCTCTTGGCCATATAAAATGAAGGAATTAATATACAAAACATACAACTATCTTTAATACCATGCAATGGATGTTATGAAGTATTTATAACATGATATGCAATGCTGGGCCTAGGAACTATCATAAATAAGCAATTTATCATGAATTCATGTGTGTTTATTAGGTGGACTTAGTCAACTCAGCCCAAAAATTTGGTTCCTCCCGTGAGCCTAATTGTGCAATGTGGGCTAACAAATCTTTATCCAACGAGTCCTGCTGATCTCTTCCTATTGGATGAAACATCAACTCCTCAAGAAATGACTCGAAGATTGGCTTATCCAAAAATTCTTTTCTATAATGTTTATCCCAAGCAAAGGTGAATGTCTGGAGAGTGACTATTGGATCATGGACTTCCGATTCAGTAAAAGATTCAAGCTCTACAATGTAGTCACTCTCGAAACTGATTGTGTCAATTTTTTGTAGATCTTTAAAGCAATTCTCAACATAGAACTTTTCTAGATCTATGAAATACAAATCTGAACCCATTGAATAATGTGATTCTATTCCCCAAAATCTAAGTGTACATTTTCAAGATCAAATGTAAAATCCTCCAATGCTATCAATTTCTTGAAATCAACTTGGCTGGCTCAAGATTTTTCTTAATCCGAAAAGCTTCCAATTTTGGTTCTAGGCCTTCTGTTAGTGAAATAGACATGATATCCTGAATCAAACCTAGTTGCTCCACCAAGCATTTGTTCTTTCCTTTAGTGGATGCCTCAAAAATATTGATCTTAGTCCTTTTATTCCCAGAGGCAATTGTCATCTGCCTTAATTCACAATTAACTATGGCTCCTACAGCAACCAAAAATGGTCTCCCCAAAATCAAGGGCATATCTTGCAATTTTGCGATGTTTCCATGTCAAGGACAAGAAGGTTAGCAAGGTAGCTAAAATCCTTAACTTGGACAACCACATCCTGCACTAGCCCAATCGGGTTGATTGTGGGTTGATTAGCTAGTTGCAATGTAACATCAGTAGGTTTTAGCTGACCTAGCCGTAATTGCTCAAATAGGGTGGTAGGAATTAGGTTGATAGATGAGCTAAGATCTAGTATAGCCTGTTTAAAGTTTATGTCACAATCTTGCAAGGGATCAACGGGGTTCCTAGATCTGATTTCTTAGGAGGTAGACTATTTTGGATTATTGCATTTACATTTTTGGATAGAGCTACCTTCCTTTGAGAAGATCCTTCCACCTCTATTTTGGAAGAGTCAAGTGAGGTGGAGGTGAGAGTCAGGATATCAATTAATAGGATAGTGACTTGTGAGTTTCTTAACGATCCCGTAATGTATGATTCAATTAATCCCTTAGTGTGGAGGTGAGGTAGTATTTCAGATAGGAGAATAGATTGATTGCTCTATGGGATGGGTTTGTGCTTCCACCTCTTGGTTTTATTCTCAACCCTATAAGTTGGGTGAGATTTGGAAGATGGGTAATGAGGTTTGGCCTCAAGATCTTTTCTCATGCCAACAACATTGATTATAACACAGTCATATTGTGCAGGTGGGGGAGCATAAAGGATTAGGCCCTATTGAGGAGCAACAAGGGTGACCAACGATGTTTGATTTAAATCAACATTGGTGATGGAAGTCCCTGACACACATGCTTGAGTAGATGTGCCTGCATGGGTGTAGTAAGCTTGGCCTTGGTTTGGATTCACAACGTGTCTTTAGTTTGGCACATTGTTTGGTGATTCGGGCATGTTTCATGAATTAAAATCAGGGTTTGGAGGACTTGTTGTCGTAGCTCACAAAATGCATCTATCAAATAAAATTTATAACCGAAACTCGAAAAGTGAGTTCTGGGTCGAACATGGGGAGGCGAACATTTGGTTTTATAAAAATCCGTGCTTCACCTTATTTCTTTTTGGTTGATTTTATCTTTTCTAATTTTTTTGGTATTTTAATAGAGCAAGAGATCAGATCGACAATTGCTTATCTAGCTAATCTACTTGTGAAAATATAAGAGAGAGAGGGAGAAAGAGAGAAACAATCATCTATTTATAAACGAATGTTTGCTACACTACGAAAGCGAAAAATCTATACTACGAAAGCATAAAAAGATAGAATGAGGTGAGAGAAATCCCCCTCGATGGCTGCTTGGAGGACGACTCGCTTTAACATCTCCTGGAGGAAGGTAGTGAGGAGCGGGACAAACAGGGATGGAGCCAGAGGGTGGAGGGTGGGGCAGGACGGCATTACGGCAAGGATCTTCTTCCCGAAGGGTGATGAGAGGACGGCCATGGGATGCTCCACGAATGGGGATGAGGGGTGGGAAAACTATTTGATTTTCTACTCTAGAGGAGCATCCTGGGCTTGGGACAAGCTCTTTAGAGCCTTGGAGTTGGTGAGAGGAAGAAAGGAGGACATGAAGAAAAATGGGAAGGGTAGGGGTCCTTCTATAGTGGAGGAAAGAATCAAATTCGTATATAGAACATTTAGTGATGGCCATAAACGTCGCTGAATATCTGCCACAAACGTCATTGAAGACATCCCACATGCCCACACTGTTGCTCCACTAGCGTGTGCTCCGCACGCCATGTCACCGCCTTCGCGTGCTACGTGCCTGCGTGTGCTGCCGCTGAGCACGCGTGTGCACTCGCACTACTGTGATTGTACGGTGGCGCATGTGTGTACATGGGTGGCCTGGGTTGCGCCATGTGGCATGATTTGGGCTGGTCATTTTCTTTTCGTTGTAGGGGCTGCTACAGAGGTCGGATTGAGTCGATTTTCATACCATTGGGCTACGATCGTCGACCTGAATCCATCTACGCAGTCGAATTTGTCGTTTGAAGCACCAAATTGTCACCTAGTCCCTTGGCCGTTGATCTCCCTAGGAGTGTATATGGTGCTACGAGACTTCGATCAAGGTGATTTCGGAGGCGTTGGACACCGATCGTCGTCCTGATCAGATTGTATGGTTGGATCATCAATCTGAGGCTTCGAAATAAATCTCTTTCTCTCCTGACCACAAAAAGGACTCAATTACCCTAAAATATACACTGCTCTAAATGCAGAATGATGCATGCTATACACTATTTATAATATGGAATGCAAATCTAAGCCTAGGAACATGCATAAATAGGCATTTTAACCTAAATAGATGTGTCTATATCATACCCCCGTGCCTATCTTTTGCTAGTCCCTAGCAAAATTAAACTACATGCTATGTATAAAATCAAAATTAGGATTAGATCGCTTAGGCCTATGTTGTTTACTAACAATAGAAAATTTCAACCAAGGTCCTAAACAATGAAAACTCAACAGTACCTGGGTGCCTACTAGAATGCAGATCACCCAAGTCCTTGCCTTATTTGAAAAGGGAAGATACATTTCTTTTATATTTATATTTTTCTTTTTTTCTAATTTTTTTGTACTTTTGGACTTTGAGAGTTCCGAGATAACTTTTTACGACTACCCGACCTACCGTAGACTTGAAAAGGACTCTAAGTGCTAAGCATCTAGTGAAAAGGGTGAAAGACTTACTAGGCACACGTTAAAACGAACTTCGGGTTTCTACGACACTAGGTGACCTTGCCTAGAGGTTTATCTTTTTGAATGGTAGCTTTCTCCCTACTTTTATTTATGGGGTCAACACAAGGGCGAACCCAGTGTACATCTCCCCAGTTTATTCTACTTCCCTGCTTCTTCCCTAAGTGTTTTGGGAATTATTGTGCATTTTTGTGAGCTAGGCTCTGGACAACCGGCCAATAGGCCGTTACCCACAACAACTTGCCAGCCATACTTGTGTGGTAAACTGTGGTTTTATTTATTTTTTTTAGTTTCTCCTTTTTCTACTTTTTTTCTTTTTCTTTTCCTTTTTTCTTTTTTTAAGTAGGTGGCTTCCTTGCTCTAAGATTTACCTAAAGGCAGTACAACAAAAATGGTCTTGTGGTTGGGCTCTAGACAACTGACTGACGAGCTATTACCACCGACAACTTGCCAGCCATACCACTCTAGATAGTTCATTAGCTACCCAATTTTCGAAGAAACCGTCAAAAAGTGAGTTAGTGCAAAAAGTATGTAGATGCTTAGGCTTAAAGTCCCCTCAAATCAGAAGGCGAGTTGATAAGTCATGTACTTATCATCCCAATTTATTTACTAGATTAAAGATGAATTTGAATTGGCGAGGACTCGAGACTAAGTTCGAGTGGACACCCGGGCTAATTAAGCCGGAAGACCTGAAGAGTCTAAGTGTTTAGGTCCTCTCATATCATTTCCTAAAGTTAATAACTTGCAAATGCTTAAGTTCTCTTCTCCTAATTCTTCTTTCTTTCTATCTTTTTGAATTTTCAATTTTTTTTTGAAAGAAGCTAAAAGAAATTCTATGGAGTTAACAATGATTTCAGCATAAAGTTTCCACCCCCTCATGCCTAAATGATGCAATGTCCTCATTGTAAAAACAAAGACATGAAAAGGGTGGACTAAACAGAATATCATCTGAATTTCGTGACAACCTGGTCAGCTCCACAGAGAGTAGAGAGTATACACACGCGCTAAGTTTAATGCCTTTAGCTAGGCTTAATATACATACAAAGAAGAAGTTGAGAATTCACAAGTGCTGGTCAGAATCAAAATCAAAAGGTTGATCGTGAACCCTGCTAGCAGAAGATGCCCACAGACGTGGACCAGATTATGATGCAGACCCATGCCGCAGGGTCAAGTGGTTCTAAGGTTATGGATGAAAATCACCCAAAACCTAAGATTATTAAGCTTACGAGGCTGGGCCTGCAGTTTTATGGTGTGCAACCCAAGACCAAAGTGTCGGACAATGGGCAAAGATGGTTCAATAGGTTCAGATGTCCTCTTAATGTTCAGCTTAGAAAGATAATCAATTATTTCAAGCTTGGGTTGCACGTGAAAGATATCGTAAGGGTCCTAATAGAAGGTAGGTGGTTTCAGATCAATAGGTACCCTTAGATCCAAAATCATAGTTCCCTCAAAATTAACCTCCCAAATTTTTATTTCAATAACTTTATCCTCCAACATCAAGAGCATAGACTCTGGGACCTCTAGCATATCATTCACCCCATATGATTCTCCCGATTCCAGAAATCATGGCTGAATCAAGATTGACTTGGGCACAATCATCTCAGAAGTTAGCTCTTCGAGGTGGGGATGAGGAATTGGGCTATTGATTGAATCTTCTAGTAAATGAGGATTCTAATCCTCCAAGTTAGCCCCAATTGAATCGAAATCCTCAATAATTGGGCTATCAACTGGTTTGTTAAATTCTTTAAGCCCATTTGTCTCACTAAAATCCTCTTCCTTAAATTCAAGTGAGACTTCACCAAAAGATTCTTCACCCTCAGAGTCAAAGAATTCATGATCCTCATTTATATATGTCTCAAAATCATCTGTCATTTCTTGGTTCAAAGAGACATATTTTTCCTCGCTCCCTGGCTTGGGGATCTCAAGTGAATCAATTGGTTCATCCTCAATGGGTTGCTCTAGCCCAACCTGGTCATCTCCAATCTCAGAATATGTATCCCCCCCGACAGGTGCTTGAGCTGGTTCTGACATTGGCTCTCCTGAAGGGAGTTCATCTTGAGAATCATCCTAAGATTTGACTAAGACAACCATAAATTTCATCCTCAACCTCGATAATTTCCCAAGTAGAAACTCACCCAAGTCCCTATCCCTAACAATTTGGAGCAAATCCAATAGAGAACTATTCAGCTCATCAATCATTTTTGTCATAGGCTCCAATGCTTCAGTGCATGGTGTTGGCTGAGCTTCTAAAGATTGTATAGTGTTCCTCAAATTAGCTAACACCCTATCTTGGATCTGGTTCACCTAAACTAGTTCGGTTCAGGTTTGGGTGGGTTCGGGTTAAATCTAGGGGAGTCAAGATGTCAAGGTTCTCAAGTTCCACCCTGATAGTAGGTTATCTCAGGTTGTTCAAAGAATGGTGGTGACCTATATTCAGTGGAATACTGGGGACGATAGGTGTTATAATCATCATATCCTTCCTGATTGTAGATCGGGTTGGTTTGGTCATCAAAGGATGGAGATCTATAATCATTGTAGCTCTTGGAAGGATGGTAATCATAGTCTTGTTGCCCAGGGTTAGTCCCTGGACACTGAGGTCCGTATTCATATCCCCAATCAAAGTCATCCCAGTTAGTGGATGGATAATTACAAGTCAAGTCGGAATAGTAATCATCTTGGGGATAAGTGGTAGTAGGAGGATAGGATTGGAAATGTGTAAAAGATGTGGAAGGATACATTGTGGGGTAGGAGGGAAAACAGAAGAGAGAAAGGTGCCCTGCAGTACAATCAACCAAACCTATCCTTATGTGGGTAGCCTAAAGACCTACAGACTCCCAGGACCCATCTTGAGATTATAAACGATTTGGTCTACTTTTATCCGGTCAATCCAACCAGTTAGAAGGAGGGACTAGGGAGAAGGTTCTTCCTTTGGCTTGCGCCTCTGGTTCCTAGTGTACTCTCCAACCACGGTCGTTTGACACTACTCCCCTAGCTTGACATCAGATGGACCAGCAGAAGCATATTAATTGGAAAAAATATTAGTTTGAGCCTCGAAGAATGAACCAATCCTTAAGGCCAACATCTACTCAGTTTTAGTTAGGCTTGGGATGATTGTGCTCTTGGATTGTGATGGACCCTTTAGATGGGTTGTGCCCTTAATGATCAGTTAAAATGTGTGTGTATACACAACTAGGGTTTGCAAACAAGGTTATTTGATGATGTGACTTTTAGGGTTTAACCTTGTTTAGTAGCTTTTAGGGTTTAATTCTTAGGTTGGTTCAATCAAGGTTTAGTAGAACACTGATAAACGCCAGTTTATCATCATTCTTATGCATTAAAACAAACCTAGCTCTTAGGATTTTACTCAGCAAACGGGTTTTTGGGCTGCATTTAGGCAAAAAATAGGTTAGGCATGCATTGCATTTTTTATTGTCTTTTTAATATGTTTTTGTGAGTGTTAGGGATGTACAGATATATAGATCCCTAAAACCCTAGCACTCAAGAAGGCAAATGGTGAAGGAGAAGCCCAGACTAGCTGGAACTCAGCCTAATCCGGCTCACCTCAGCTTGATCCAGCTCACCGCAGCTGGAACCTAGCTTACTTGAACTAGGGTTAGCTCATCCTAGCTCCATTTAGCTAATCTCAGCTGGATGGCAGCTCAAGAGAGTTCACCTTAGCTCACCCTAGCTCAAGTCAGCTCAGATCCAACTCAACTTAGCTGAGTCTAGCTCATCTCAGCTCCCACTAGTCCACAGGGAGCTCTAGCTAGCTCAGCTAAGTTGACAGGAGTTCACCCCAGCTCAGATCCAGCTACATCCAGCTCCACTCAGCTCCAGCCAGCTGAAGAAGAACTCATCCCAGCTCAGGAAGCTCAAGTCCAGCTCCCGGGGACTCAGCTTAGCTCAACTCAGTTGAGCTAAGCTACCTTAGCTGCCTCAACCAGCTTGATTCTCCCCGGGAGCACCAGACCCAGCTCACCTTAGCTCATTATGGTAGAAGCTAGCTTACCTTAGCTCGGCTTAGTAGCTAGCAAAGAACTAGCAAGCTAAGCCAGCTAGAATAGCTCCATGCCAGCCTCTTTAGCAGCAGCCAGCTCCAAATTTCAGTTCCAGACTTCTCCTCCTTAGCTCCTTCCTCTAAACCCTAGCTCCATTACCTTCTCCTCTACTCCTCCTTTAGCTAAGCTAGCTTAGCTTAGCTTAGCTTAGCTTAGCTTAGCAATGCTCCAACTTCCTTGGCTTGTACCACCCCAAAAACCCACCTACCAACTCCACCCAACTAGCTCCACCTAAGCTCCACATAAGCTAACCTACTTGGCATCAACCTAACCTACCCACCACCTCCAAAAGACAACTAAAAGTGGCACCAAAAACTACCCATAACCACCGCTTAATGGTGCCACTTTTCCCTCCAAAATCTCCCCTCATCTCCACCACACAATCCCCCTTGAACCCATCTCCACCATCCACCTAACCCCCCTTCTAGAAGACCCCATGTTGGCGCCAACATGGTGGTGTCTCTCCACCACCAAAAGACCCCAACACCACCATAACTACCCCCTTTAACACCTCTTGGGTTGGCGCCAACTCTCCTTAGCCATAGGATCACCAACCACCTCCATTCTTCCATCCTAGCCCTCCATTTCAAGGGGCACCTTAACCCCCCATCCTACCCTATAAAAAGACCACTACCCACCACCATTCAAGCCATCCTTGGCTAGCAATTTCACTCTCATATTCCACCAAGAAGCCCACGTCCAAGAGAGAAGAAGAAGAAGAAGATTAAGGGGATATTCTGTCCCCTTGGTGCCTTCCCCTCTTCCCTTCTCTCTTGGGTCACGCCAGCCAAAGGAGAAGCTAGGCAAGGAAGATCTTGGAGGAGATCTTGAAGGTGGTCCACGCCACCTTGGAGGAGTTCTTGAGGGTGGTGCACGCCCACCCCTTGGAGAGAGCATTGAAGGTGGAAGCTACCACCTTGGAGGAGCTCTCAAGGAAGGAGGAGAAGGAAGCCCTCTTTATCAAGCCAAGGAGCAGCTAGGCTTGGAGCAAGAAGACAACCTTCTTCACCATTGTTACAAGAGGATTTGTGTTTCTTTTCTTGCTTTTAGATTGTTTAATTCTAGTAGAAGCATTCCTCTACTTGTCCTTGAAAGGAACACTCATTCTACTCAATCAAAATTGCCTTCTTTTAGCTTTTTATTGCAGTTGTTTGTTTTGGTTCTAGCACTTGTTTCACCTCTTCTTCCTAATTACCCTAGGCCTCCACTTGCCTAGAGTGAGCTTAGGAAGAAGACATTTCTATCTTTTAGATTTTAGTTAATCATTTGTAGGTGTTAGTTCTTTAGCTACAATCTGCAGTTTGCCCTCGTCTTTTCAAAATACAAAAAAAAATTACATATTGAAAAATATCAAAAAGAAAGTTGAGATCTATCTGTAAGCAAGAGGATTAATTTTGCATTTTTTTTGCCTCCTTGGATGACCCTAGATACTCCCCTATCTAGGATGTAAATTTAAAAGCAAAAGCAGATTCGCGTGTTACAACGACGTTAAAAACCCACTTTTACAAATCACGCGTATTTCGCTATCAAACACTCCAAGTTTTGAAAACACGGGTGATGATATGTTTCTTTAAAAATCAAAAAAAATGTGGAGTGCTTGGTTTAGCCCTAAGAATCAACCCTAAGTGGCAAGCTACTTGATGGAACAATTTTAGATTGAGTGGTGTGGCCTAAACAGTTCAAGCAATTGGCCTATTGTGCCACTTGATTAAGGCACACAAAAAGTCTTAACCTAATCAGATTTATACTCACTTATTTGTGTGTTGAGTTAAGTGTATTGGTTCCACTGGTCAGATCCTGATTAAGTGGTAGAATTGATGTAATTGTGCACCTTAAGGTGAGCAGTTGTGGGTGTTAAGTATGTAGCTTTCAGAAAATCCCACAAGAGAAGAGTATATTTTTTTCTTTTTTTTTACATATGCGGGGGTAAGATGAGTGGAGGTGCCAAACAAACAACCAAATCTATCCTAGGGTTTATAAAAAGCACCTAAGTTGATTTGGGTTTGAGTTATTAGTGTGGTGAAATGGACTAGTGGGGGGGGTCATGGGGATAAACTTACAAAACTTTCATTCGCACTTTTCTCCGATCTAACTGCTTTGGCCCGCCTCGAAAGATACTTGCAATCGCAATAAGATCAGAGAAAAAGTGAGATAAAAGTTAGGTAAGGTAGAAAAATCAGGGTTCGGAGAACCCATCGTCATAGCTCGCAAAATGTGTCTATCAGAAAAAATTTATAACTGAAACTCGAAAACTGAGCCCTTGGTCCAATACGGGAGGTGAGCATTTGGTTTTATAAAAATCCGCACTTCGCTTTTATTTGTTTTTGGCCATTTTTGTCTTTTTTTATTTTTTGGTATTTTTAATAGGGCAAGAGAATAGGTCGATGAAATCTAGCTAATGTACTTGCAAAATAAAAAGAAAAGAGTGAGAGAGGAACAATCACATATATTTCTGAATCCAATGTCTTCTAGAACTAAGAAAGCGGGAAAAACTATACTAGAAAGAGTAAAGATAGATGGAGGTGAGAAAATCCCCCTCAACAATTGCTCATAGGACGACTCGCTTTGACGTCGCCTGGAAGAAGGTGGTAAGGAGCAGGATGAAGAAGGATGGAGTCGAAGGATGGAGGGCGGGGCAGTATGGCGTCGCAGCGAGGATCTTCTTCCTGAAGGACGGTCAGAGGACAGCCATGGGATGTGACTCATCAATCTTTCGCTTTTAAGTCGGTTGCAGTTTAATGTGGTGGAAAAATCGACTGATCAACATTTAAGAATAAATAACCACTGGCAGAGGAGTGGGTCGTATCCACAGGGAGGCAATGACGTATTAAAACTCGCACCAATTAAAAACGTTCGTTCGTAGTTAGTTTGGATAAGAATCAAGCCAAGATTGCCTTTAGATTAAGGTTTAAGCAAGAAATAATGCTGAAATGGCAATTATGAGAAACTAGAGGATATTTTCCGCAATGCAGAATCAATAAAATATCATTAAAAAGTGACAATGGCATAAAATGTAATTTCTAATTGATGGTTTACTGTAGCAAAACAGGGGAATTTTTCCCCTTTGTCTTGCGTGACTAGGAGCGGATGGCCGGGCGCGGGAAGCTCGGAGGAGGTCCCTTGGACCAAGAGCTTCGAATGGGTGGTGGCGGCAAGTCGCGTGGCGGCAGGAGGTGGCCGGACGAGCTCCGGCGGAGGTGGTGCAGCCGGCGAGCTTGCGCGGCCTGCTGGCGTGAGATCTACTATGCACTGCTGCTAGCGTGGCTTCAGCCGGTGCTGCCGCGTGCGTGGCTTCAGGTGGGTGCGGGTGCTGCTGCTGGCGGCTCTGCAAGCGCGGGAGAAGGGCGCTGCAGGCTGGTGGGCGCGGTTGGAGGTTCAGCAGGCGCGGGTGTGGTTGCAGTTGTAGTTCTGCAGGCGCGGGAGGTGGGCGCTGCAGGCTGAGGAGGGCGTGCGCGGTCTGGAGGTTCAGCAGGCGCGGGAGGTGGGCGCTGCAGGCTGAGGAGGGCGTGCACGATCTAGAGGGCGTGGAGATGGCGAAGGCTGATGGTGGGCGCGGTTGCGCTGGAGGCTGGTGGGTGGCGCTGCAGGCGTGGGCGTGCACGGATGAAGGCGCAGGCGCGGGGGTGGTGGTGCGGGCGTGAACGGTGAGGTGGGCGGATGTGGTTGTGCGGGTGTGGGTGGACTTCAGATGGGTACGCAGGCGGGTGATCGCAGGTAAGCGGGTAGCTTCAGACGTCCGGGAAATTTCCTGGACGTCTTAAGTGAATGAGAAGGTGATTGCAGTGACGGTGGTTGCGGCGGTGGTGGTTGGTGACGACAGCGAGGGAGATGCACGCTAAGGTGCTCATGGTAATGCGGGCGAGCTCTGGATGGCGGTGTGGCCTGTCACACCACACGCCCACGGTGGTGGAGACTCGCAGCCACGGTAGAGGTCGGCAGTATGGAGTGGAAGAGAGAAGTTCTCTCTGCATAGTGGTGGGTCGGTGGTGGAGGCCTCCCGAGCTCTGCTGCCTCCCTCCTTTTGTAGTGGCCTACACACATTTGAAATCATCTGCCCGACCAAATCCACCACATCCGCTCTCCCTTGAATGGTTCTTCACTGCGGCCATTCGACGTTGGAGCGGCAGCCAGCCGTTCCTGCAAGGAGAAGAGTAAAGAAAATAATGTTAAAATATTAGGGTCATTTATATATAGACCCTCAACTTCTATGTTAATCAAAACAATGTACCTAATTGGTTGTCTAATTAGCTGAATGCTATTCTAAGCTAATTCTAAATGCACTTAAGATATGAATGCAATGTATGGATTATGTAATTAAATTAAAACTATGAATTAATCTATTTACATCCTAATTTATGCTAAATAAATGTTAGAATTAACCTAATGTGTAGGCACTTAAATACTTAAATAGCCCACAACTATGGGCTAATCAGGATGCTCCACAAATGGGGATGAGAGGCAGGAAAATATTTGGTTTTCTACTCTATAGGAGCATCCCAGGCTTGGGACAAGCTCTCTCTAGAGCCTTGGAGGTGGTGAGAGGAAGAATGGAAGAGATGAAGAAAAATGGATGGGGTAGGGGTCCATTTATAGTGGAGGAAAGAATCAAATTCGTATACAAGACATTTAGTGACGGCCATAAACATCGCTAAAGATCCACCGCAAATGTTGCTGAAGATGTCCCATGCGCCCACGTTGTTGCTCCGCTTGCGTGCTCTCCATGCACCGTGTCATGTGCCTCCTCGCGCTATGTGCCTATGTGTGCTGCCGCTACGTGCGAGCGTGCCCCCGCACTACTGTGTGCATGCAGTGGCACATGCATGCGCATGGGCGGCCTGGGTTGCGCCATGTGGCGTGATCTGGGCCATCCATCTTCTTTTCATTGTAGGGGCAGCTACAGAGGAAGGATTGATTGGATTTTTACACCATTGGGCTATGATTGTCGACCTGAATCCATCCCCACGATCAGATTTGTCATTTGAAGCTCCGAATTGTCACCTAGTCCCTTGGCCATTGATCTTCCTCAGACGTCATATGGTGCTATCGGACTCCGATCAAGGTGATTTCGGAGGCATTGGACTCCGATCGTCATCTTGATCAGATCCGTATGGTTGGATCATCAATTCGATTCTCTGAAATAAATCTCCTTCTCTCCTGACCACAAAAAGGATGTAATTAACCTAAAATATACACAACTACTCTAAACGTAGAATGATGTATGCGATACAATATTTATAATATGAAATGCAAATTTAAGCCTAGGAACATACATAAATAACCATTTTAACCTAAATAGATGTGTCTATATCATTTGGATTCGACAGAGGTTGGGAAGGAAGTGCACCAGGCTAGCGAGTCCTAGCCATTTGTGCTAGTTGTTTACGAGCCTTTGTAATCTCTGCATTATGCTACCTCTGCATGGCAGCATTGGTCTTCTACATATCAGCTAGGGTTTGTAGAATCAGGCTCATCCTATCTTCCTTGTTAGGCCCAATTTGAAAGTTTGAGTTAGGCATAGGATAAGCGAGCTGATGTGAGTGCGGATTTTGTGGTTGCGGTTGGAATTGAGGTATGGAGTTCTGATTATTTCCCAACTAGGAGAAGTTAGGATGATTACACCATCCAGGGATGTAGGAGTTAGAGTGAGGATCATTCTGGATGGAGTAGAGCTCCTCACAGGGTTGAGTAGCTCTAGAGTAATCAGGATATAAGGGTTTAGAGATCCCCTTACTAGAGTAAGAAGGTTCAAAATTCCCTCTGAAACCTAGATTAGATAGGGATGGATAAGCATCCATCCCCTAAAATGAGTCATGGTGGTGAACATTATGCAGGGCCTCCCTCCTCATAGGTGAACGTGCATACGTGCTTTGCTGAGAAGAAGTGGCCCTTTGCAGTTGGCAAGTCAAATCATCCAACTTCTTCTCAATAATAGAGACCTTATCCAATCCACTAGCCAGTGACTCCAGACTGACAGATGTGGATAGGTCTCATGTTTCATTTGTCGCTCGTGTGTTTGTTAATGCATGGGTAGTTGTCCAGTCAAACATACCTAGAGACTCATTGTTTATGGAGTTCTCGTACATATTCTCAATATCTCCCAAACAGTGTCTTCATCTTTACCCATGAAATTACCCCCACAAGCTGCATTGACAAATAGTCTAATTTCTTTTCGAAGTCCCCTTTAAAAGGACTAGACTTGTTCCCATTTAGGAACTCCATCATGAGGGCATTTCCACATGAGATCTAGAAAGTGATCCCATGGCTCATGAAGAGGTTCCCCTACATTTTGTGTGAAAAGCTTGATTTGGTTCCTCAAGGCATTAGTGAGCCTTACTAGGAGGAATTTTTGCAGAAATTCGGCTTGTAACTCCTCCCAAGTATTGATCGATTGAGTCATTGACCGATACTAATGGGTAACTAACGTTGAAAAATGCATAAGTGTAATTCGTGTGTTGTAGCATGTGCTTACTACATCAATTTTAAAAGAAGAATCGAACATGAGTCTGAGTGTCAATCTCAGGGAGGCGAAAAATCGAATCAGTTTATCGCTTTAATGTCACAAGATATTCGTTTCGTTTGCTTGTGAAAAGAGAGAGAGAGAGAGTGGTAGGGTTAAAGATTCATAGTAGAGTAGTGATAGCTAATTATGCATGAAAAGTAGACATGATGAATCACAATAAAATCTAGCTAGGAATGAGCATAAGACAATAATTATGATATCAAAATCTACTTTATTGAATTTCAAACATGTTCTAGAAGTTGTGATCAACAAAACTAGATGAATGCTTATAGTAAAGTTATAAAAGATTAGAAACTAAATGAAAGGAGGAGGATGGCACCGAGGTAGCCACAGTAGTGGAGGGCTTCCATCGACCGCTTGGCATCTTCAGGAACACTCTTTGAAGCTCTATGGAGATGTGGAGAATTTGCTTGGTAGACAATAGGAAGAGATGCCTTGTAATGGAGGTCCATAGGGCTATTTATAATGGAGGAGGGATGGCCAAAATAAGTAATGCACCATTAGTGACAACTAGGATGTCGTTGCAAGCGTCGCTATAGGTAGCTCACATGTTCGCCGGCATCGTGTGTGCATAGTTGGTATTGCACACAATTTGTGTGCATGCACTTGCTGTCGTTGGATTATAAATCAGTAGTCGAGATCGCGTACACTCGCGCACTTAGGATCGCGCCCCACCTACATGTGCAATGGCACTTGTGATGCGGCGTTGCATTGCACGTTGTCGGTTGCATTCATCCGGCATGAGAGATTGTGCCACATTGCCACTATCGTCTCCGTCCGCTCTTGTATCCACGGTCGAATTTCCCCCGCTGCTCAGGCACACCGAATTTGGCCCTCTCTAAGGCTTGATCGAGAGTCCTCCGTGTGTGGGGTTGAGATGCGAATTGTTGTGCCATGGGTGCGAAGATGTCACATTTTTCATTTTCACTCGTGCGCTCGCCATCATCAGATGGAGATAAACGGTCATTGATGAAGAGCGATGTGGCGCGATGTGGACCATTTGATGAGGATCTAACCGTGGCGATCGTGCGATGGAGAGCTGAGCGGGCGCCACGTGGTTGTTTTTGGGTTGTTGTACATCAGATCAATAACCAAAACTTCTTCGGCTCAATGAGGGAGCTATGGAGGTTGGATTGAAGTGATTTTGAGTCCATTGGACTCTGTTCTTCGCTTTGGATCCATCAGTATGGTTTGATTGTTCATCTGAGACCTGTTTCAATACCACATGTACACATGATCATTGAACATTGATTATAAGAGATTTTAACACAATAGGCAAGCAATGCTCCCTAGCCCACTTTGATATGACATTAATGCACATGTACCCTCGAAATTGGCTCTAATTGATATAATTGACACAAATAATTGTAGAGTCATCAACAGCCATATCCTTCAATGAGAAGGGGAACATTTTCATGAGCAGGGTGTTCCAATTCAGAACATTTGGCCAAAGAGTCTGGACTAGATGTTTCGATTCTTGAATATGCTGAAAGGGTCATTAGAACCCAATCCATGCAAGTGGGGGATGAAGTTAATAATATTCGGCTCTAACTCTATATTAGGTCCCCCAATCGAAATTTGCACCCTGGATTTAGTAGCCATAACTATGGGATTATAGTGATCTCGCTTCTATGGATGTGGTCGGGGATTGGCCAGTGCATGAATCAAGTCAGTGAGAGTCTACAAATGGTCCTGCATGTGTTCAATATCACACCCTTCTTGATCTGGGTTCTCCATAGAAGCAGAGGATGGAGAACTGGGTTCAGATGTAGATGAATCAGAAGAGATATCGAGTGGATCAGAAGAAGGCCCAAACAAGCAGGTCGGGGTTTAACCCTGATGAGTGTGACTCATTAATGGATGTGTTAAGACTGGTCCTAAAGATCTCCCGTACATGCACCATGGAACCAGGTGAGGGTCTGGAAATGTTCTAGACCTAATCAAGGCATTCAAAATGATTGGATGACTATGGCCGATTCGAGGTAGATGGATCCC
Source organism: Thalassia testudinum (assembly GCA_037157565.1). NCBI lineage: Eukaryota > Viridiplantae > Streptophyta > Magnoliopsida > Alismatales > Hydrocharitaceae > Thalassia > Thalassia testudinum. Next base: position 215,131,743 of record JAZHRO010000024.1, read on the forward strand.
TAGATCAAAAATTCACCCACCCGAGAATTACTTAGGAAGCCATGAAGGGGGAGCCCTACAAAGACCCCTACATGATAGAGCATCCTCATGGGTTATAGGGTTTCCCCCACCCGACCTTCCTGACACTACTGTTCCAAGTAGACCGAAATGTGCGAATTGAGCCCTAAGTCTAGCAATTTTTGGGCTATTTGTGCCTTGAATTATCACTTGATTAAGAAGTTGATTCAAATTGTGACCCAATTTTAGGTTGGTTGATTCACAAAGTGAACCAACTTCACCTGGCCTACCCTAAGGTTGAGGATGAAATTTGGGTCAAGTCACCCGAACCACCCTGTTTTGGTTCTCAAATAGGTTATTAAGACTCAATTTTTTTGATTCAAGTGATCTTAGAGCCTTGGTTTTAGGATTTGATGAAAAGATCAATTCAACCAAGGGCTTTGGTAACAAACAAATGTGGGAAGATTATTTTCATTTATAACTGGCACTTCAAATCCTAATGTGCAAACCCTAATTAGCTCTATCCCACGGCCATGTTGATTCAAAATATGGCACCTTGGACTCAAACAAGAAGGTGATTAGTCCAAGGTGTTGTAAGTCCCTAATAGGTACAGGAAGCAAGTATTGGGTGTTTCTAATCAAATCAAATAAAATTAGATCGATCTCAATCAAATCAAAAAAATTCCTGCCTTGAATGATAATTCTAGAAAAGAAAGGCAAGGTTGGATTCTTAATTTTTTCCCTTTTTTTTCTCCACAAGAAGGAGGGAGATTAGGGAAGAAAGGGAAGACAACTAACCTGCCTTTGGTGTGGTTGATTCGAGCTGGTGATCTTGAATGTTGCCTCGTGCTTGGTTTGCCTCGAAACAATCAAAACAAAGACAAGTTAGAAATCCAGTAAGAAGAAGGTGAAATGAATAGTGGTAAATGCACATTGCTCCCTAGCAATAGTGCCAAAATGTTTGTCTGCTTTCATTGAGATTAAAATTCTCATTGTAATATAGCGATTAGACTAATAGAAACATTTAAAATTTATAATCTTGAAATGTGAGTTTCGAGGTCATTCACTAGGAGCAACCAAGTTGCATGAATACCACTATTTAAGTTTACAAAAATGTAGCTCGAGAACTAGATGGTATTCATTTGAATTTTAAAGTGCAAAATCTAGTTCGAAATGTAATTATCAACTCACACAATTCAATTGAACACTTTAACTGAGAAAATTGTAATGCTTAATCAAGGATAATCACATGTAATGAAAATTAAGCAAATGTTTGGATCTGGCAATAAAACCTCTAGATAACCACTAATTGAATCAAATCAAGAAGTAATTAAATGGATTGAATAATCAATCCCCAATAATATAGTTTCTTATGCAAATGAGTCCCTGAGATATTACAAATGGATCCTTGCAAAATGGCAATCAGGTCCCTGGGAGCTTTTTCTTCTTTCAATCAACCCCCTATCAGCAAGTAGGGGGCCTTCCCCTTCATGTGAAGAAACCCACATGTGTGGGATACTGATGATTATGGAGAAGGAAAGCTGACGTCCTCTGGTTGCTTGGTGAACGTGAGAGGCTTTGCTAGACTCCCATGAGCTCCTCTTGCATGGGGAAGCTTCCTGGAAGCTCTAAAGCATGAGGGTGAAGTGTGAGGATGGTCAACATTGGAGAAGAGGATGGTGGATGGCGAAGGTGGTCTCTGTGAGCAAGACTTCGAAGCTCTCAACCGAGGGCTTAGGAAGCTTCGTATGAAGTCAGAGAACATGCTGGTGATGTTAATTTGTGCGAGAACTTTGAAGGGGGAGCATTGGAGTTGAGGAGGATGGGTGGCGAGGGTGTTGTTCGACAGGGCAATAGACTCAATCTCTTAAGGGCTTTTGCTCATCGGGTTGTGGTGGAGCTTTTGGAGTGATCATCTACGACTAACGTGGCTTGGAGAGAGGTAGGCAGCGTTGCTGGAGCTACGTCGAAGCATGGTTGGCATTAGGGAAGAAGATGAGGAGAGGAATCGGGGCAGAAAATCAATGTAAAGTGCCTAATCTACTCTATAAGAAGAGGGGAGAAGGAGAGGATACTTAGGAGGGGGTGAGGATGCTGGAGAACATCAATGGAGGTTGATCGGACGTGGAAAAGAAGAGAAATCCGGCAATGAAATTGGAGTGACTAATGAGGGAGAGGAGCTAGCTCCATTGGTGAGGAGCACAATGCCGAAGGCTAGGGGAGTTTATCTGTGCCTCTATTGGTGGAGAGACACGACAACAACGGAGGATGGAAGAGCTCCAATGGTGCTTAACAATGGCGTGTGAAGGAAAGGAAGAAGGGGGTTTTTCACGTCCAAGTTTGCTTGAAGAAAGTCGTAGGAGCATGGACATGCTTTATAGATGCTCGGCCCCAAGGATTGGGGTGATATCATGGTCCAATCAAGGTTGGAAATCTTGTGGTCCAGCGACGATTTTGGTTGCTTCTCACAGCCTCCAATGCTGCAAGTAGGAGTTGGAAACGACTCGATTTGGAAGAGCTATGAAAGGTGGGCTGATCAGCCAAGTTTGGTAAGATTTTAACGTGTAGCTCGTTCGAAATCTCTACCTAAAGTCATCGCTGTGGACAGCTTCTCGCTGGCTAGAGGTTGAAGATGGTGACATCATCATGATGTCACCGAGGGACCTAAATGCAAAGTCCATGAAGATGAGGTCAAATAGGTCTCAAGGTTTTAGGGTAACGTAATTTGGACCCAAGGAATCTAATGATGACCTTAAATTTGGGTTTTGACGAAGTTTGACTGGGTAATTCACACTTTAAATCAAAATGTATCAATTTCCCTCCTTGGTCTCTATTTTTAATCAAAATGGGTTCATTTTGTAAAAGTGAATGTTCCAAATCTCATAAAATATTTTTCAATGATTTTTAAAAGGTATATTACATTTATTTCCACCAGAGCCCTTCCAATTGAAATGAGGCCGCAATTAGGGTTTTTATTCATAAATTAATCTTCAATTTTCAGAAAACCTTGATTCAATCAATTCAAGGCTATTTCCTGGTAATTTAAGTTCATTTGACCTTTTATTAGGCACAGGGTCACCTCTTAGTTAATCTACATTTTATAATTAGTTGTTTAAATAATTTATTTAACTTAATTTCCCTTTTCTTCTCAAAATCAAGATAGAGTTTCATTAAGCCATTTTCTGATTAGTAAGGTGCCTTAATTCTTGGAAATCAACTAAATTAGGCCAGATATGGAAGATGATGGTGTTACCATCAGCAATCCTAATGGTTGTCATTTTATTTATATACAATTTTTACTGATTTTATTATAGGTTCTCTACTAGGAGGTAGTTATTGATACACATCACTCTATTATTCAAAAGTCATCTTTTATTCCAAAACGTTCAGTTTATTTACATCTAAATGAATAATGAATAAAGAATCAAAGAATAAACTAATCTAAGTCAAATATATACAGAAATGAATGAATTATGTTAAGAATAATTCCTCAAGAATATATACAGGTATAAAGGCATTAAAAACTAATCTAAAATAATCTAGGTTAATTATGTTCGATACTATCTAATTAATGCCTTAATATAGGTACAAAAAGAATATCTATACTAACATATACTATATACTATACTAACATATACATACTATGTATACTAACATCTATAAACATCATTAAAGAGCCTTAAAAACACTTATTCACAAAATAAGGCTAAAAAGAATATATATAATCCGTAATACATATACTATGTATATATATATATATATACGTATATACTATACTAATACAAATATACTAACTATAGATATAAGTAAGAACACTTACACTCATACAACACTTAGCTAACTTAACACTTAACACACAGTTGTATACAACACTTAGCCACTTTTGCTTAACTTAGCCCAATACTTAGTCAAATTGCTGGCCCATGTTTCACAGGATCAGCGTCCTCTTTCGAGGTCGGATCAGTACCATTACTATTTGGGCCCTAGTTATTATTCAACTTGTTTAGTGTATAGTTTTGGGCCAATATAGGCCCACAAGAATCATGTACATCTAAATGAATAATGAATAAAAGAATCAAAGAATGAACTAATCTACGTCCAATATGTACAACAATGAATGAATTATGTTAATGACAATGTCTCAAGAAAATATATAGGTATAAAGGCATTAAAAGCTAATTTAAACTAATCTATGCTAATTATGTACAATGTTATCTAATTAATGACTTAATATAGGGACAAGAAGAGTATCTATAGTAATATATACTATATACTATACTAACTTATAAATACTATGTATACTAACATCTATAAACATCACTAAAGAGCCTTAAAAACACTTATTTACAAAATAAGGCTAAAATGAATATATATAATATTTAATACATATATGTTGTATATATATATACATATATGTACTAACACTTATCCTCATACTACACTTAGTTAACTTAACACTTGACACACACACCTGTACACAACACTTAACCATTTTAGCTTAACTTACCTCAACACTTACTCAAATTCCAAAAATTATTGATTTGCAGGCCCACATTTTGCAGGATCAATATCTGCTTTCGAGGCGGGATCGGTGCCATTACTAAGTGGGCACTAGTTATTATTTAAGTTGTTTAGTGTATAATTTTGGGCAAATATAGGCCACATAAACCATGAGCTCCTAGCCCACTCACCCATGTCTGGGCCCTCTCTTCTCTCTCTCAATGCATGCTCAAGGGAATAGATGGTGTATGGGGATCCGACCGCCAGACTTGGACAAGTAGCCTTCAAGTGCAGTTACTTTTATATCGCCTCAAGTGGTGATGCACTTCTGAGACAAATACAAGTGCCTCACTGGCATGCTAATCCGTGATTTCTAGCTAACATTAGAGGCTAATTAGGTACTAAATTAATGGTCATTTTATAATTAAATTATATGTACATGTAGCCAATACATAGGGCTACTTATTGGTACAGTTTATTTACAATAATTAAATATATAAATATATTTAAAAAATTGTTAAAGTTAGTGAAAGGTACATATTGATTTTAAGTTTAATTAGTTAATTAAAGTGCAAAGTAATAAATTAATGGCACAATTAACTTATAAATTAGTTGATTTACATTATTAACTTATTATTATAGACTTTTAATTTATTTTTATTGATCTATTTCAATTTATACATATTTAATTTACACGATTTACATATATATACATATATATACAGTATAAACAAGTTATAAATATACTGAAAATACTTTAAACTATAATATACAACTATACAACATAATTTATTTCAATAATTTACTAATTTACTAATTTAAATTACATTAACTTAATAATATACCTAATTAAACTATGAAAATAAATATGTACAATATATAGATAAATAAATAAATATAGGGATATATTACTGTACATTATTATTACTTTAAGTTATATCTATAGTTATAAATATGATTATAAGTACATACATAGCTATTTTTATTTACATAAGGAATATGTACATATATTATAAATAAATAATTATATTATTATAATATATATTGTACAACTCAATATAAATATCTTCTAAGTAAATAAAATAATTATAGAAGTTATTTATAGACTTTATATACATATAAGTTATTATGTACACTTAATTTAAGCTTATATATAAGTATAAATACTATATACAAAGGTATTTTTATGTGATTTTTGAAGTTTTTCATATTCTTATTTTCGTTTAATGGTTTATAGAGATAGTGGAAGAGGAGGGAAATGTAAGTAGAAGAGAAGAAATAGCCTATTCAGTATTTTTATATTATTTTTTCTTATTTCTAAACCAGTGAAGATCTAAACTTCTACTAGTATGTTTTCTTAACTACTGAACTTGAAACCTAAATCTAATGACTCACACACCTAAAACTACACCTATGCTAACTCAATACACATTTATTTTGTTTATTTACATTTCTTTTTTATTTTTTTATGTATTTACAAATTGGGCTGAAAAAGGCTTAAAGGAGAGTTAGAACTTGAAATCAAGCCTTAACATTCGTACAAAACTGCTGGAAAAATAGACCTAAACATAGCAAATAGCTAGCCATCAGTAGAAAGCCAATTCGAACTCAATATTATGATTAAATCACAAAATTACATATCAATTCCAATTCAGATAGTTTAACTGTAGTATTCATGTTGGCAGAAGATTTCAAATAGGATTTACAAGCCCTCTTACTTCATATCAGAGTTAAATATCATTACAGGAATGCTTAAGACATGTAGACGTAAAACAAAACCACTTTAGAAGTCCTTAAACAAAATTAGAATTCCTTTAAACTCTTGGAACCATGTTCATTAGGTCTGGTAGTAAAATAATCTACTACTACTGATAGATAAAACACATTCTATTGCAGCTGTCCAAGGCACTTTAGGCTGATCTAGGTTTAACCCATGAAATCAAGAGCATTGTGAAATTTTTGAATTTTAGTTCTAGACAAAATTCATTCTAGAAAATTTTTTGCAACACATTTCATTTATTAAACTATTTTAAAATCTCAATCAAAACCATGTTCACTCAATCAGTATAAAACTACTACTGATAAAACATTTTAAATCAATATCAACAGCTCGAAATCTCGACTCAAACACTTTAACATGTGCATAACAATCTGATATCATTTTAAATCTTTGATCAAAACTTCGAAATATTAGTGGAAAGGTTAATTCCCAAAAATTACTTTAGACCTAGGTGATAAGATGCACATCCTAGATCCAAATTCCCTCCACTATCAATCACATTCAAGTGTAGGAAATAATCTTAAAATGATTTGGAACTACACAAATATCAAATCAAAGCATTTAAGCTCCTAAAACCCTAGCTTGATTCCTCTCCTTTGCTACAGACAGTAAAGAAAGAAGAGATCAAAATAAACATTGTATTCATTTGGAAACCATTTGAAAAGCTTCATATGGTCTTTTTGAACCTCATACAACCCTCAAATAATAGAGTAAACACCATTTCAATGAACACATTATTTACCCACCTGGGCATTTGATCTGATATTACTAAAATGATATGATCACTTTAGATCCCTACACATCATTGATTGGTGTTTAGGGGTCTATTACGAAAACCAATTTGGTCACTGAAATTCGACTAGCGGGGGGGTGAATACTAAATTGAAATTTAATATAAATGAAATGCAATCACATAAATAGCATTCACTACAAGACACGTATTTTTATATGGAAACCCAACCTGTGTAAAAACCACCACCTAAGCCTCTCAGCTTAGGATTTTTAAATCGATTGAGTCGATCAAATCCAGTCACCATACTACTTAAAATGAGGGTAGTACAACCTCAATACAAACTGCACTACTTTACAATCAAGGGTAGTGTACCTCAATCCCTTTTCTTCATGAAGAGAATTGTCTCACGAAGGAGACGGGAATTCACCACGTGAATACCCAACCAAAAATGAAATACAGGAGAAGAATACCTACAGATCCCAAAATATAATATAAACTTAGCTCCTATAAGTGAAGAGACTTCCTTATTTGTGGAAGTGAGTAGGTGTGATGATGTAGAGATTTAATGCTCTGAGATATGGAGTGTGAAGTTTGGAGAGTAGGGCCACAATTTTCTTCTTGTTGAATCTCTTTCAATCACTAAAAATGGTGGAAAGAATTGTATCAAGGTGCATCTCAACAAAGGAGAGGTCTTCCTTTATTTATAGAGGCCTTAGGAACCTTCAAGAAGGCCTTGGAGAGGCCTCATAGCTGTTGGGAATAAATCCCAAGAGAATCAGGCCGAAATCAAGGTCATGATGACTCTGATAGTAGAATCAAACGGCTAATTTTTGTATCAGATGTTTGGTACTTCATCTGATAAAGGTTCTGGACATCTGATCTTGAAGGACAGTCTCCCTGGATTTGTTTGGATCTAGATAGGGATCTAGTTAGACGTCAAAATTAGATATTTAAGATGTCTAAGATAATTATTTAACGTCTAATCATAGAGGGATTGGTTCTTGGATTAAACTAGATCCAAATATGGTTCTAGTGTAAACAAGTTGTATGTCTGATTGGACATCCCATCAAGGGACTGGACATCTAATGATGAAGGTCGTTTGCGGGAATGGATTCCCAAGAAGCTACTGGCTAGATTTGGTTTGATAAATCATGATTTGGGTCTAATGTCTCTTTATTAGACGTCTAACGATATTTTTGGACATCAGGGAAGAATAATAAAATATTTCTACACTGGTTTGTGAAGATATTGTTCTAACATGCTAACGGTCCTATTGTTGGATGTATGTCAAGGTTATAAGATGTCTGGAACAGGGTTAGGTTGTCTGATTACAAAGATCAAAGACAGAGGTTTCCAACCTAGGTTATTGGACATCTGGGATAGAGATCAAATGACTTAAAATGAGTTATCAGACATCTGGTAATCATGTTGGATGTCTAATCTGTTTGTTTGATTCCTATTTTGTCTTTCTAATTTAACTTCTGATTTTGCCTAAGTGCCTTTAGGTTGTGAAAGTGTTCCTAGGACTAAAGGTGTTATACTTTGGGCTCTTTACATTATTTTTAAGAAAATAAAGAGCAACAAGACAAATACATGTACATAGAATAAACATCTATCCTATTCTTCATTTTCCTTCTTCAAGCTTTGGCCCTAAGCAAGGCTCCATCTCCTCCATCAAGCTCCTCCAATTTGCCGTGGACATGAGCTTGAGCTCGGCATGCTTGCTTCTATTTGCATTTATCTTGAAACTATAAACTCAATGCAAATGTAAAATTACACATGTTTTGATATCATCAAAATTAATGATCAAGGTGCCTTTGCACCATGAATTGTGTGGACCTTAAATCAGTGCAACTGATTTTCATAGGCTCAAGCTACCTGGGTGATGGTGGAAAAATAGTAGTTGAGGCTGGAATCAAGTATAAACTCAAATTGCAATCAGAATCCAATTAAAACATCTCAATACAATTCCAATCCACTCAATTGCATAATTATAAACCAAATTAACTTAATTATAACTGATGGAAACCATATTGGATCTCTGATCCTCTGATCAAACATGAAAATCAATTCTGTATAAATCGAATGAATCATAATCAATTCATAGCCTAGGGAGGGCTCTTATGATCTATGAAATGAGTGAGAGAGCCCTCTAGTGAAATTTGAGAGTAATTGAGATTCAAAAGCTAGTAAGCTTCTAATCTCAATTAACTCTGATGCATGAAATGGTCAGTGGATTAAAACATCAAGGAGATGAATAAGAAATGATCATGAGATGAGGAGGGAGATTAATGGATCGTGATGAATGCATGGACTGATATCTCTGATTTAAATTGATCAGAGAGGTACTAATGTGTACACATCTAACTGGGTTGATTTGCCTATTTATGCATGTTCCTAGGGTTATAGAAGCATCATGCATTATAAATATTGCATAACATGCATCATCATGCATTTATATTAATTTGTACAAATTGTATATTAATTCACCTCTTTTTATGGCTAGGGGATAAGGAAATTCATTTCTGGGCTTCGGATTAAAGATCCAATCTACGGATCTGATAAGCGTGATGATTGGAGTCCAATGCCTCTGAAATTGCCACGATCGGACCTCCGTCGCATTAGATGTAGTTCAAGGAAGATCAGAGGCCAAGTGGTAAGGTGTGAAAATTGAAGCTTCAGATGACAAATCCAACTGCACGAATGAGTTTGGATCGATGATCAAAGCCCAATGACATGAAAATCAATCCAATCCAACATCTGTGGCACCAGCTATAAGCCAAAGAAGTTGGACGGCCAGGATGGCGCCATGTGGTGCCATCCCAGCCATCGAAAGCACCCCAATAGCCCCTGCCCAACTTTAAAGCGTGCATGAAGAAGTGATCTGAGCCATTGGATCACCATCCAACGACCAAGATCTTTCCATGTTGCTCCATACCCGTGCTTCATATTCTCTGAAGGTAAAGGCTCATGCGATCCTGACCGTTGGATCGAGATCCAACAGTCGTGAGTGTGCGACCCTTAAAACAGAAATGAAGACACAGAGAGGAGGGCTGCTTAGTGGTTGAAGGTGCTATGCAGAGAGCGGGGCACACATTCGAGCCTCATCGTGGAGTTTCAATTCGTTGAAGAGAAGGCACGGGTTAAGTTACACCGTTGATGAGCGATCCAATGGTTGATGGAGAGATGGCATGGTGGCATGGATGGTGAGTGATCCTCAGGCATGTGATGACATGCATTTTGCCTCATTGAGGCGTAATTTGTTAAGCGTTGTTCTCGCATGATCTAAACCGTTTGATGAAGTTCGGATGGCTTGGAGAGCGGCCACGCCATCCCTCAATGCAGGAAGCTCAAGTGACCCTCGTGTGATCTGGGCCGCACGATGAATATCGGATGGTCTTGATTTGGCAATCCGATCAATAGCTGAAGGTAAGAAGGCAACAATGTGGCTAAACAAGAGCACTTAGATTAGCGGTGAGTAATAGAGATTGCACACGTGCCTTCAGCAACGTGCATCGTCAGCAATGCACATATCCATCACTAAAGGCTTGTATTTAATTCTAAAGACCTGAAATACCTCATACGCCCCTATATCTACACCTACAAAAGGCCTACCCCTCCCACATATTCCACCATGAATCCCTTGCTTCTCTCACCAAAGCTTTAAGAGCTAGTCCCATACCCGGGATGCACCTCTAGAGTAAAAAGAGAATTTTTGTCCACCTTCTCATTGCCTTCTTAGAGTGCCAATGGTTGTCCTCTCACCACCCTTCAGGAATCAATCCCATGCTGGCAACGTTCTGCATCTCATCCCCACCTTCCAACTCCATTTACCTTATTCCAGCATCCTATCTCTGTCTTCTAGGTGCCAATAGCACGGCTCATCCTCCAAGTGGCTGTTGAGGAGGATTTTCCTTATCCCTATCTTTTTACTACTTTCTATTGTAGTTTTAATTCTATAAGTAGTTGTAATGAACATGGCTCTATGAAATATTTGTTCACTATCTCTATCTCTCTTTGTATTATTCTCTCCCTCTTTTCTATTATTTATTCTTTAAGTAGAGTAGCTCGTGTAGATTTATTTTTACTAGCTAATCTACTTTGTGACAATAACTTCTAAACACAGATTTTAATCAAACGTTCGCCTCCTCGTGTTCAACCTAGGATTCACCAGAGTTTTAGTAAATTTATTTGATAGCAGATTTTTACACAACTACAATGAAGGGTTTTTAACTCAATCTTTTAAGCACTAAAATCTAGTTCATCATTTTTGGTGCCATTGCCAGGGAGGCAATGTTATTTGATTTCCCACATTTTCCACCTTCCTTATCTTTTACCTCACTTGTCTCCATTCTTATTGTGATTGCAAGTACTCTCTCAAGGTAGGCCAAAGTGGTAGATTGGAGTAAAGTGTAGTTGAAGGGTTTGTAAGTGTACCCTACCTCCCCACCCCCTAGATTTCATTCAACCACCAAATAACACAAACCTAAATTTACTTAGGCACTCTTATAAACTGTAAGGTTAGATTATATTGTTTGTTTACCACCTCCACCCACCTCACCCCCCCCCCCCCCATACATATATATATAAATTGAATGTGGGATTAACTGAAATTTACATACCTTATACACCAACACACACCCAAGGTACCTCACCTTGACCTGATTCAATCACTTAACTGGGAATCCAACCTGAGGACTCGATACACCTGCATGACCTATACAAATAAGTGATTAGAAACAGATTAGCCTAACCACCCTGATGTGCATTTATAGGTGGTGTATTAGGCCACTTGTTTAAATTGTTTGGGCCGCAACACGTTAATTGAAACAAATTCATTTCGTAGCTTTCCCCTAAAGATTCAATTGTTAGGAATTGACTCGGCACTCCACATTATTTTTGATTTCTAAAGGAAGATATCCTTACCTGTGTTTTCAAAACCTGGTGTGCCAATTGAACTTTGACTAAACAAACCTAACAATTGAATCCTAAAAACTACTAAACAAGGTTGAACCCTAAATGACACATCATTAAATAACCTTGTTTACAAACCTTGGTTGTGCACTGTTGAAGCTACAGGTTACTACGCTATCGTATTTGGTTTTGAAAACCTGTCGTAGTTTGAAAGCGAAGAACTCATGTTCAACAAATAAAAATTTATACCAGAATAGAAATCCACGGTCTAACTCAGGGAGGCTATGTCGATCTAAATTCACAATTATATTTTTTAGGGTTTTTGTTGAAAAGTGGAGTAATTACAATGAAGTAATATAAACAATCAGAATAAGAGAGAGAGAGAGAGAAAACATGCACTTAATATTTCAAAATGTTTATACAATTAAACCAGTGAAAAATTACACTAGAAAGTAGGAAAATTCTACTCTAGAAAATTGAAAAGAGCAATGGGAGAGAGAAGTTATCCTCCTCGATGATCGCTTAGAGGATGAGCTGGATGGGATGATGCCTGAAAGACAAAGGATGGAGCGAGAAGGAGGTCCAGGCACGAGGAACTAGGACGGGGTAGCATGTCATTGTCGTCATGGGATTCGCTTCCAAAATGGGGGCGAAAATTTGAATTTATCTCTCGAGGAGCACCCAGGTGTGGGACAAGCTTCTCTTCAGCTTTGGAGGGGGAGAGAAGAGAAGGAAGGGATGCCCATTTCGTATGGAGGGGGTCTCCTTTTATAGTTGCAAGGAGTGAGGGCAATTTGGTCATTTTATGTTGAAAATCATTAATTCAGGACCTTTGGTGACGGATAAATCCATCACTAAAGGCCTGAACGTGGTCATAGTGGGCAACGCGTGCGCGCTCGCTCACCTCCCTGCATTCAACGCCTATACATGTTCTCTCAATCTCGGCCGATCGATCATGAGATCGAACGACTGAGAATGCATCCCCACCGCTTCAACCACGCGCCTCATCATGTGCGATGAGGCGTTTCCTCGCTACGTCAGATGGCATGTTGATTTGATTGGGCACACGTAGCCACCTGATCTCCATCGCGCAGTTGAATGCGCCCACTCGCCCGCGGCCAAATGCAACGCTTCTCGTGGCTCAAACCTGTGCCCTATCGCGGTCGAGCGCCTTATCCACTGTGCTAAGCATGTGGATGGGTTGGCAGTGTGTTATAGTGGAGCGCAATTTGGACTGTTGGATTGAGATCCAACGGTCGAGGCTGCATCTTCAATTGGGCTTTAGAGAATGAAGGCGCTGGTTGAGATTCACTCTCAGCCGTTGGATCCTGATCCAACAGTGGAGAGGCGTTGGCGTTAGAGGCTTCAGCAGTTGTGGGCGGTCGGTTGGGCAACTGAGATTGTGCCACATGGCACCATCTTGGCTATCCATATTCTGGATGATGTAGATGGTGCCACGGGTATCAAATTGAGTCGATTTTCACTTTGTTAGGTTGCGATCGTTGATCCGAATCCATCCGTGCGGTTGGATTTATCATCTGAAGTGTGGATTAACACCATCTTGGCCCTTGATCTTCTAGGGTTCCTCAGTGTCTATCTAATGCTACGGATATTCGATTAGGGCGATCTTGGAGTCATTGAACTCCAATCGTCACCCTAATCTGATCTGAATAGTTGAATCTTCGATCTGAGGCCCCGATAAAAAGTCACCCTGTCCCTAAACATAAAAGGAGACAATTAACCTCCTTTTTACTCAGATTTATCTAAATGCAAGATGATGCATGCTATGCAATATCTATAGTATGTAATGCAATTCTATGCTTAAGAACATGTATAAATAGACATTTTATGTAATAAAAACATGTTTACATCACACCCCCATGCCTATCTTTTGATAGTCCCTAGAAAGAACTATACGCTATTTATAAAAGAAATAGGTTGGATTATTTAGGCATATGTTATTTTCAACATTAATAAAATGTTTACTTAGGATCTCAACTTTCAAAGACACAACAGTGCCTGGGTATGTACCAAAATGCAGACCGCCTCAAGCCCTCGCCTTATTCAAAGAAAAATTTCTTTTTCACTTTTTCTTCTTTTCTAATTTTTTTGGATTTTTGAGTTTAGGGTTAAAGAGTGGCTTTCTACGGCCATTCAACTCACCCAAGATTTGATGAAAACCCTAAGTTCTAACCATCTTATTGTGAATGTGATAGACTTATTGATCGGAAATTAGAACGGACTTCGAGTTTCTATGCCTCTAGGTGACCTTAAAAAGAGAGTTCTGCCTAAAGGTGTATCTTTCCAACTGGTAGCTTTCTCCCTACTTTTATTTTTATGAGGTCAACACGAGGGTGAATCCAGTGTATATCTCCCCAATTTATTCTACTTCTCCACTTCTTCCTAAGTGTTTTGGGAATTTTCTATGCATTTCATGAGCTTGGTTCTAGACAACCGGCCAATGAGCTGTTACCACCGACAACTTGCCAGCTATACTCATGCAGCGAAGTGTGGCTTATTTCTTTTGTTTTCTTTCTTTTCTTTTCTTTTGTTTTTAAGTAGGTGGCTTCCCTGGTCTAAGATTTACCTAAAGGCAGCAAGAAGAGAATGGTCCAATGACTGGGCTCTGGACAACCTACCTATGGGTTGTTACCCATGATAACTTGCCAGCCATATTACCCTAGAAGGTTCGTTAGCTACCCAATTTCCATTAAAACTGCCGATCAACAAGTCAATGAAAAGAAAGTGTGTAGATGCTTAAGACTCAAAGTTCCCTCAAATCAGAGGGTGGGTTGATAAGTCGTGTACTTACCACCCAAACTTATTTACTCAAATTACAATAGAATTAAGATGGCGAGGACTCGGAAAGCAAATCCACATTTTAGTGGATACACGGGCCGTTTAAGTCCAAAGACCTAAAGGGTCTTTGTGTTTAGATCCTAATGTAATATTTCCTAAGATTGAAAAGTCCTAATGTCCAAGTATTCCATCCTAACTCAAATATATTTTTTTTAATGCATATAAGAAGAGAAATACAATTTACAAGAATTTCACAAAGCTGACAAAATGATTCAAATATGAATCCACCCCCCCCATGCCTAGCTGATGCAATGTCCACATTGAGAAAGAGGCATGAAAGAAAGGGTAGAGTATTGAAGATATCACCTGAATATGAAGCTCGGGTCAACTTTGCATCATATGTACAACTGTTGAGTTTAATGCCGTCAGCTAGGCGAAGTCTAGCCAAAGAAGTCACAATATGGCTAGAGCAACCGTGTCTGAGATAGGTTCTAGAAGAGTGTGGTCAATAACAGGCTTCAGACGTTGACTGTTGACTTTAAATGTGTTACCTGTCTTTGGCTCAAAGATCTGAATGGCTCCATTTGTTAAAATCTGGTCGATAATGAATGGGCCATTCCATTTAGATCTAAGTTTGTCGGAAAAGAGCATAACTCAAGAGTTGAATAACCAGACCTTTTGGATCGGCTCAAAGCTCTTACGGGAAATCAATTGATCATGTAGAGCTTTGGTTCGAGCCTTGTAGATCTTGGCATTCTCATATGCATCATTTCTAAGCTCTTCCAACTCAGATAGTTGGAGTTTCCTGGTCTTCCCAGCTAAATTTAGATCAAAATTGCATTGCATGATCTCCCAGAATGCCCTATGTTTAATCTCTACAGGTAGATGACATGCCTTTCCATACACCAAACAAAACGGAGACATGCCGATGGGTGTTTTATATGTCGTACAGTAGGCCTAAAGAGCATCCTCAAGCTTTTGAGTCTAGTCCTTGCGATCAGGCCTAACCATTTTCTATAGAATATTCTTGATCTCCCGATTGGAGATCTCGGCCTATCCATTCGTCTGGGGATGGTAAGGTGTGGAGATTCGGTGATTAACCCCGTATTTGACCAATAATTTTGGAATTGGCCATTAGTAAAATGAGTGCCACCGTCACTGATGATGGCCCTTGGAATCCCAAACCCACTGAAGATATTTTTCTTGACAAAATCGATGAGCACCTTGTGGTCATTGGTTCGGGTGGGAATCGCCTCAATCCATTTGGACACATAATCAACAGCAACAAGAATGTACTGATGTCCAAATGAAGGGAGAAAGGGTCCCATGAAATTGATGCCCCAAACATCGAAGATTTCAGCAGGAAGAATTGGGTTTAGGGGCATCATATCTCTCTTAGTTATGCTCCTGAGTGCCTGACATCAAGAACATGACCTTGAGAAATCTTGGGCATCCTTAAATAAAGATGGCCAATAGAAGGCATATTGCAAAATTTTTGCAACGTTCTTTTTCCCAGAGAAATGTCCACCACATGCAGATGCATGACAGAACTCAAGTATATTGTTGAATTCATTCTCCGAAACACATCGGCGAATAATCTAATCAGAGCCAATGCAGCACAGTTTAGGGTCCTCCCAGAAGTAGTATTTGGCCTCAGATTTAAGTCTGACCCGTTGTTGCTTGGTCCAATCCTGGGGGATTTGACCAACGGCCAAATAATTAACAATGTCAGCAAACCACGGGGTTTGGACACCTAAAACTGCAAGGATAGCTTCGTTCAGAAAGGTGTCAGCAATCGGGATGTTCGAACGAGAAGAATCACTTAGACATCTCGACAAATGATCCGCCACCACATTTTGTACCCTAGTTTTATCTTTGATTTCAAGATCAAATTCTTGAAGCAGAAGAATCCAACGAATAAGCCAGGGTTTGGCCTCCTTTTTGGCCAAGAGATGTCTCAAGGCCAAGTGGTCAGTATAGATGATGACATGAGACCCTAAGAGATAAGCCCTGAATTTTTCCAAAGTAAATACTACAGCTAGTAATTCCTTTTTAGTAATAGTGTAATTCCTCTAGGCTTCATCTAGAGTTTTACTAGCGTAGTAGATGACAGAGGGCTTCCTATCTATTTTCTTACCTAAAATAGCCCTGACCACGTAATCAGAAGCATCGGTAATGATCTCAAAAGGGGTTGTCCAAATCGATGGTTGCAACACTGGAGCACAAGTGACTGCCGTTTTAAGAAAATCAAATGCCTTACGACATGATTCGTCAAAAATAAACGGCATTTCTTTGGCGAGAAGATTACTCTGGGGATGAACAACCTTCGAAAAATCCTTGATGAATCTTCTGTAGAATCCCACATGGCCAAGAAATGATCAAATTTGTTTAACAGATGTGGGAGGAGGAAGTTTAGCGATAGCATCAACCTTAGCTTTATCCACTTCAATTCCCTGTTCAGAGATTACATAACCCAAGATGATGCCTTCTTGTGTCATGAAATGACTTTTTTCGCAGATAAGGACCAATCGTGTTTTGATACATCGCTTAAGAATCATTTCTAGATTAGTCAAACAAGAGTCAAAAGATTCTCCATAAATAGAGAAATCGTCCATGAAGACTTCCATAAACTCTCCCACCATGTCAGAGAATATGGCTAACATACACCTTTGAAAAGTTGCAGGTGCATTGCATAAACCAAAAGGCATCCTATGGAAAGCAAAGGTTCCATAAGGGTAGGTGAAAGTAGTTTTTTCCTAATCCTCAGGATGGATAGGAACTTGGTTGTATCCCGAGTAGCCATCAAGAAAATAGAAGTACTTCTACCTGGCTAGTCTTTCCAAGATTTGATCAACGAAAGGCAGGGTGAAATGATCCTTTTTCGTGGCCATGTTCAGCTTCCTATAATCGATACAAACCCTCCAAGAGGAAGTGGAATGAGTTGTGACAGATTCTCCTCTCTTGTTAGTCACAACGGTAATCCTGCCTTTCTTGGGAACAATCTGCATGGGACTTACCAAGGGACTATCAGAATTGGATAAATAATTCCTGCATCGAGCCACTTAATGATTTCCTTTTTGACCACTTCCCACATATTTGGATTTAATCTCCTTTGCATATGGCGAGAAGGGTGGGATCTATCTAAGGTCATGAATGGTCCAACCAATTGCCTCCTTGTGTCCCTTCAAGACCTTGATCAATTTAATCTGCTGCTCCTTTGTTAATTTAGCACTGATAATCACAGGGAGCGTCTTTTGTGGTCTTAAAAATTGATATTTCAAACTCTCAAGCAGTGGTTTCAGTTCAAGCTAGGGTGGGTTGATGATTGAAGGTAAGGAAGATGCTGAAGACTCATCAAGAGGAAGAGGTTGAGAGTGAACAAAATCAATAACCTCTTCAGAAGATGGCAGGTCTGCCATAGAGGGTTGCGGATCCAATTCATCATCAAAGGAGGAACTTTCAATTGAAGAGACCATCAAACAATTTTTAATGTTCACATTGTCCTCCTCAAGTTCCTCAATAAATCCACAATCCTCAAATTTATTAATCGCCTTAAAAATATTCAATTTCATTCGTTGATCCCCAAAGGCGATTTCCTTGCTACCACTTTCACAGTTATTGTTGGCCTTAGTGGTATCCAGGAACGGACGCCCCAGAATGATGGGTGTGTTCCTCAGATTTTATGGTACATTCATGTCAAGGACAAGGAAATCTACAGGAAAATACAAATCCTTGACCTTAACTCTAACATCTTCAATAATGCCTCGTGGATTTGTGATCGAACGGTCCGCTAACTATAGCATACTGAAGTCGGCTGAAGTTCACCTAATCCAAGCTTCTCGTAAAGAGAAGTCAGAATTAGGTTGATGGATGCACCCAGATGCAAAAGTGCTCTATCAAACATGTAATCTCCGATGACACAAGAAATCAACGGAGCACCTAGATCTCTCTTTTTCTGAGGGAAGTGGTGTAGGAAAACAGAACTAGCCTACTTGGAGAGTACCACCTTCCTCGGAATAGATTCTCTTGACTTACATTTTGGTGTACATAAATCCTTTAAAAATCTCGCATAAGCCGGTATATGCTTGATAGCATCGAGGAGCGGGATATTGATCTCAACGTTCTTAAAAATATTTAGAAGCTCCACATTGCTATCAACAGACTTCTTCTTTGATTTGATCAAAGCTTCAGGAAAAGGAAGATGAGTTAGATCTTTGGAATCAGGTTTCTGAGCCTTGATTTCTTCTCCAGAATTTTCCTCTCTCTCCTCAGGTTCTTTAGGATTTGGTAGATCAGAACAGTGTGGTTGTGAATCCTAAGTCTGCTTACCACTCCTCAAGGTAATAGAGTTTGTCGATGCATAAGAGTTTGGGTCATGGGGAGGGTTAGGAAAGATTGGAGGGGCTTGATTAGCCAAGAATTGTGGATGTGTAGAAGAAGAAGAAGAGGAAGGACCCTACTCAACCACCTTAGCATGTGCATGTGGGTCCCTCTGATTTCCATACCCATGGGCTTGGTTGCTCGGACTCAGAATATGTCGCGGGTTGGGTACGGGTTGGGATGGTAGAGATCCGAGTTGACGAGAGTTAGCAATGAGCCTGGTCTGCAAGTTGTTTAGTGAGGTTTTCATTTATTGCATGAGCTGGAGCATGGATCCTTGCATCTCTACCATTTGTCGGTTCAAATCAGCCTGCCCTACGGGTTCACGGGCATTCCAAGTTGGCTGATTGACCTGATTTGGGGGCAACTGAGTATACACGACCTTGAACCATTGGTCGTTGCAGAGCATAGTTGCTGGGTCAAAATTGGGTCTATTGCCCTGGGTTTTTCCAGGAGAAGTTAGTGTGGTTTCTCCAACCCGGATTATAAGCATTAGAGTAGGGGTTGGATCTAACGTTCTCCTGTACAACACAGACATCCACATAGGGTAAGGATGGAGAGAAAGAAAGGGAAGGATCAGAAAAATTGGGATCAAAGGCCCTAGTTTGGAACCCATGGGGTTCTAAATAATGCTGACTCACAGGTTGAGCCACATCGAGTTGATTCACGAACTCCCATCCAGAAGGAGCTCGCGAAGAATGGAATCCCAAATTTTGGGTTTGAGTGGAACGAGAGTTGTTCATAGAATTTCTATCCATCCACTCATCCATTCTCTTAGCAACCAAGTCCACCTTATCAAATTTGTTACAAATCAATTGCATATCAAATGAATGAGAGTCATGGACTTCATTAACATTTAATTTGGGCTGCTAGGGCCGATTAAAAGTATCCATGGAGGCATGATTGATTGAATTCTCTCTCATTTCATCAAACAAATCATGTGCACTATCTGCGTCTTTGTTGAGGAAATTGCCTTCGCAAGAAGTGTCCACGTGATTTCTAAGTTGCTCAGTCAACCTGTGGTAGAAGATCTGCATGAGTTGGCATGTCGGCACCTCGTGGTGTGGACACCTCTGCAATAGGTCTTGGAATTGCTCCCAGGCCACATGAAACTGCTCCCCCGGCTGCTGGGTAAAGATAGTGATTGCCTGTCTCATGGCATTGGTATGTCCGACAGGGAAGAATTTCTTCAGAAAGGTAGATTTCAACTCATTCCAAGTTGCAATTGGTCTTCATATTGTGTTGTACCAATGAGTAGCTTTATCCCTAAGAGAGTGGGGGAAGAGCCTCATGATCATTTGCTCCTCATTCACTTTTGTGCCTTGGTGGTCTGGACCAAAGTGGTCAAGTCCTCCAGTGTTGAAACGGGTCTTCGGAGCCAAGCCCATGGTAATGTTTGATCAGGCTTAACACCTGGGCTTGATTTCTACGTCTCCGACCAGAATCTGAACGCCGTGACATTCACCGTAATTTGAAGGATCATAAAAATCCATCAAGGGCTGAGTGCCCTGCATTCTCTAGAACCATTCTTGCATTCTCTGCATTTGTTCCAGTTGCCTTCGGAATTCCTCCTGTGGATCCCGAGGTAGAGGAGGCTATTGGTTGGCCATGGGATCAATTTGACCAAAATCCAATTTGCGCCTCCTAGAATACTCTAGTGGTCCTTCCAATCGGGGATTCAATGACCATCTTCCCAGCATAAACTAGGAGAAGGTCGGAAGGACTGGGGATAAGGACTCTGCAGCACAACAAAACAAGCCTATCCTTAAGTAGGGTAGCCTAAGGATCTACAGACTCCCAAAACCCACCGTAAGATTGTAAATGATTTACTCTACTTGTGCCTGCTCAATCCAACCAATTAGAAGGAGGGATTGGGGAGAAGGTTCTTCCTTTGGCTTGCGCCTCCGGTTCCTAGTGTACCCCCTAGTCACGGTCGTTTGATGCTACTCCCCTAGCAAGACATCAGATTAATTAGTACAAGTAGGTTAATCAATAACAATCTCAGACTAGGCCTCGAAGAGAAAATCAGTCCTTAAGGCCAACGTCTACTCGATTTTATTAAGGCCTGGGATTGTAGTGCTTATGGAATGTGATGGGCCCTTAAAATGGGTTGTGCCCTTAATGATTAATTGAGAATTGTGTAAGTGCATGCACAATCAGGGTTTTCAAGCAAGATTATTTATGATGTGTAGATTTTAATATTCAAATCTTGCTTAAGTAGCTTTTAGGGTTTAAAATTAGGTTGATATCAATCAATTTTGAGGCAAACCAAGTTTTCAAATATGGTTGAAGATTGCTTTCCTTTAAAACTAGAAATAAAGTGGAGTGACTGGAATAGACCTAGATTGAAAACCCAAAGGAGGAGCTACTTGATGAGTTGATTTTAGGTTGAATGGTGTGGTCCAAACAACTCAAACAATTGGCCACAACTTCACCATAAGGTTAGGCACACAGAGATGGTTAACCTAGAATGATTTCTACTCTTTTATGTGTTGCTTTGTGTGTACAGGTTCCATAGATCAGAACTCAATTGAGTAGAAGCAAATCAAGTAGGTTAAGTGCCTTAAATGTGGGTGTATGTTGTGTCTGTTGAAAATTACCCCACAAAATTATCTTTTTATTTTTTATTTTTTTAAAAATGAGGGTGGAATGAGTGTGAGTGAGAATCCAAACAACCAAACTAATCCTAGGATTTATGTAAACACCTAGGTTAATTGGAATTTGAATTTAATGTGACAAATGAAATCTATGGAGGGGGGGAAGAATGGGGAGCAGTTACAGTTGTCTTCAACTGCACTTTACTCCTGTCTACCACTTGATGATTCCCTGATGGAGGTCTCTGCAAAATAATAGGCACAAGAGAAAGCAAGTTAGAAGACAATAAAGTGCGTGAAATGCAAAAAGAAGATCGGAAATCGTTGCCTCCCAGGCAGCGGTGCCAAATTGTTGAAGCTACGGGTTACTATGCTATCGTATTTGGTTTTGAAAACCTGTCATTGTAGTTTGAAAGTGAAGAACTTGTGTTCAACAAATGAAAATTTATACCGGAATAGAAATCCCGGGTCGAACTCAGGAAGGCTACGTCGATCTAAATTCGCAATTATATTTTTTAGGGTTTTTAATGAAAAGCGAAGTAATTACAATGAGGCAATATAAGCAATTAGAAGAAGAGAGAGAGAGAGAAAACATGCACTTAATATTTCAAAATGTTTATACAATTAAACCAGTGAAAAATTACACAAGAAAATAGGAAAATTCTACTCTAGAAAGTTGAAAAGAGCAATGGGACAGAGAAGTTATCCTCCTCAACGATCGATTGGAGGATGAGCTGGATGGGACAACGGCTGGAAGATGAAGGATGGAGTGATAAGAAGGAGGTCAAGGCAGGAGGAACTAGAACAGGGTAGCATGTCGTTGTCGTCATGGGATCCGCTTCCGAAATGGGGGTGAAAATTTGACTTTATCTCTCGACGAGCATCCCGAGTGTGGGACAAGCCTCTCTTAAGATTTGGAGAGGGAGAGAAGAGAAGGAAGGGATGACCATTTCGTATGGAGGGGGTCTCCTTTTATAGTTGCAAGGAGTGAGGGCAATTTGGTCATTTTATGTTGAAAATGGCCGTAGTGGGCGACGCGTGTGCGCTCGCTCACCTCCCCGCATTTAACACCTATCCACATTCTCTCAATCTCGGCTGTTCTATCGAATGGCTGAGAATGCATCGTCATCGCTTCAACCGTGCACATTATCGCGTGTGATGAGGTGTTTCCTCGCTGTGTTAGATGGCATGTGGATTTGATTGGGCGTGCGAAGCAGCCCGATCTCCATCGTGCGGTCAAATGTGCCCACTCGCCCACACCCAAATGCAACACTTCTCACCGCTCGAACATGTGCCCTATCGCGGTCGAACGCCTTATCCACTACACTGCGCATGTGGATGGGCAGGTGGTGTGTTATAATGGCGCGCGATCTGGACTGTTGGATTGAGATCCAACGGTTGAGGCTGCATCTTCAATTGGGCTTCAGAGAATGAAGGCGTCGGTTGGGATTCACTCTCAGCCATTGGATCTTGATCCAACGGCGGAGAGGCATTGGCGCTAGAAGATTTAGCAATTGTGGGTGGCCGGTTGGGCAGCTAAGATGGCACCACGTGGCACCATCTTGGTCGTCCATCTTCTGGATGATGTAGGTGGTGCCACGGGTATCGGATTTAGTCGATTTCCACGTCGTTAGGTTGCGATCGCCGATCCAAGTCCATTCGTGCAGTTGGATTTGTCATCTGAAGTGCGGGTTAGCACCATCTTGGCCCTTGATCTTCTAGGGTTCCTCAGTCTCTATCTGATGCTACAGATATCCGATTAGGGTGATCTTGGAGTCGTTGAACTACAATTATCGCCTTGATCAGATCCGTACAGTTGGATATTCGATCCGAGGCCCCAATAAAAAGTCGTCCTATCCCTGAACATAAAAGGAGATAATTAACCTCCATTTTGTTTAGACTAATCTAAATGCAAGATGATGCATGCTATGCAATATCTATAGTATGTAATGCAATTCTATGCTTAAGAACATGCATAAATAGACATTTTATATAAAATAGACATTTTTACATCATGCACACACACATCGAAATTGATCTTTAAGGGCACAGCCCAGATAAAGAGTCCATTACATTCCCAAGCACATTCAAACCAAAGCCTAACTAAAACTTAGTAACATTGGCCTTAAGGATTGACTTGCTCTTCGAGGTCCAAATGGAGATTATTTTTTATTAATCTACTTCTACCAGTCCATCTGATGTCTAAGTAGGGGAGTAGTGTCAAACGACTGCGGTTGAGGGATATTAAAGGAACCTAAGGCAACAACCAAGGGAACTACCCACTCCCTAATCCCTCCCTCAATTGGTTTGATTAACTGGATAAAAGTAGACTAAATTGTCTACAACCTTAAGATGGGTTTTGAGAGTCTGTAGATCTCTAGGCTACCACACCTAAAGACAGGTTTGATTGTTTGTATTGTAGTGCTCCTTTTCTTTCTCTTTTCCCTTTCGCTATGCCATGTCTCCTTCCACATCCTACACACATTTCCACTCTTACCCTCCTACCACTACTTATCCCCAAGATGATTACTATCCCATCCCGAATTATGACCACCCATCCACTAATCAGGGTAACATTGATTGGGGATATGATTTCAGACCTGAGTGTCTAAGGCCTAACCCTAGACAAATAGGCTATGATTATTATCTTTCTCAAGCCAATAATGATTATAGATCCCCGCCTCTGTATGAACAACCCAATACGATCTACAATCAAGAAGGATATGATTACAACACTTACCCTCCCCAGGACTACATTGCATATAGGTTACCACCCTGCTATGAATAATCCGAAATGACCTACTATCAAGGAGGGCCCCAAGAACCTCAATTCCTTGACTCCCCTAGATTAACCCTAAACCCACCCCACCCTAAACCAAACCATTTGGTTCAGGTAAATCAGGTCCATGATAAGTGATGGTGGAAAATGTGATGTTATAATATGTTCATTGTAGCATGCAAATGTGATGTCAATTTTAAGAAGAATGTGAAGATGAGTATGGTTTGTCAAACACACGGAGGTAGAAATTGGGTCAATTAATCACTTAATGTCAAAAGATATTTTATTCTATTTGCTTGAGAATAGAGAAGAAAGAGAGAGTCAAAAATACGAGTTTAATTCTATATCCAAGAAAATAAGTACCAGGGAAAAATATTGTAACATAAGCATATAGAATAGAAGCCGAATTCAAAATACATGAAAAGAACATCAAACTCAAGGGAAATGAGTACTTATAAGAATCATTTTGTAAACATCATAGAGACATGCTTGAATAAGGTGCAAAAATATGAGCTAAAGAGATTGCTAAAATGGGGTGTCGAGGCAGCCACGGCGGTGGAGAGACTTCTGTCGGTGGCTCGATAGCTCTGGGACCTTGCTTTGAGCTCTATGGACATGGGAGTATGATTGGTAGAAGCTGGGAAGAGAGATATCCCCATGAATGGAGGGGTGTAGGCCTCTTTATAGTGGAGGAGAGGCTGCCAACATAGGTATCGAACAATTAGCAATAGGAAGGACATCATTGTAGCCCAGCTGCAAGCATTGCTAAAGCCCATCTCATGCGCCCGCTAGCGCTTGCACGTGCATAGCTGCTAGATGTTCGTGATTCGTGTGATCACACTGGCAATCATTCGATCAGCGATTAGTAGTTGAGATTGTGCCTTAGGCGAGAGGTTAGGATCATGCCTTAGGCGCACGTCTAATGGCACGTGCAATGTGGCCTTGGATGGCATGTCGCTCATCATGCTCATCCAACATGCCAGAGCACGCCATGTTGCCACTGTCAAAGCTGCTTGATGATGATCTAACAGCCCAAGTTTGTCGCCTCTTCGCGTGCAACAAATTTGCATTGCATTGGGTTTCGAAAATGTGTCGGTAGTGCTTGGGTTGAGGGCACTCTCCACCACGCTATAGCCGTGGATGGTCGCGTGGAGGGATTTTGTTGCTGAGGATGTAGGGTATCGCAACCATTGGATCGTGATCCAATGGCTGAGATGCGAGCACGCGATGATGGGAGTGAGGCACCTATGGTTGTCATTAGATGGTTTGGATGATTCCACGTGGCATCATTTGGGCCGTCCATCTTCAATTGCTCCTTGAAAGTACTACGGGTATTGGATTGGATCGATTTTCATGCTGTTGGGCTGCAATCGTCAATTCGGATTCATCCAAGTGGTTCAATTGCTCATCTGAGGTCTGTTTCATTATGCACTTGTACATAGGGTCATTAAACATTAATTCTAAACAATCTTAATGTAGAAATGCATGTATGGCTCCTAGACCCACTATAATATGATATTCATGCACATACACCCTCAAAATTAACTCTAATTGATGTAATTAACGCTATTAATTGTAGAGTCATCAATAGGGTGTTGGCTAACTTGAGGAATGCCATACAATCTTTAGAAGGTTAGCCAACACCCTGCACTGAAAAATTAGAGCCCCTGATTCAAATGATTGACGATCTTAACAAGTATTTATTGGATTGGCTCCAAGATGTTGAGGATAAGGACCTAAGTGAGTTTCTACTTAGGACATTGTCAAGGTTGAGGATGAAATTTGTGATTGCTCTAGTCCAATCTTGGGATGATTCCTAGAATGAACCCCCTTTAGGAGAGCCAATGTCAGAACTTGCTTAAGCACCTATTGGAGGAACACATTTTATGAGACTAGGGATAACTAGGTTTTTCTGGAGAAACAAATTGAGGATGCACCGATTCTTTCACCTAAGATCCCAGAGCCAAGGTACAATGAAAAATATGTCTCCATAGAACAAGGAACAACATACGATCTTGAGACATATGTTAATGCAGATCCAGAATTCTTTGATTTTGAAGGTGAAGAATCTTTATGTGAAGTCTCACTTGAATATGAGGAAAATAATTTTCATGAGACAAATAGGCTCGATAGTTCGAAACTGTGATCCCACTAGGGCTATCATGGACGATTTAGACCCTAACTTCATGGATGATTCACTCAATAGCCTCTTCCTTACCTGCACCCTAAAGAGCTGAATAATGATGTTTTTGAAATCACTGTACCCAAGTCAATCCTGATTAAGCCACAATTGTTAGACTTGGATATTGTATATGGGGTGTGTAACAACCTAGAGATCCCAAAAATTGTGATTGTGGAGGATAGGAATTTGGAAATGAAGATCTGGGAAGCTAATTTCGGGGGAAATGGAATTCTTGATCTAAGAGTTCCTTTGTGTTTGAAGCCACCAACCTTTTACCAGGACCCTTATGATGTTTGTGATTCTGAGGATGTGCAACCTATGTGTAGATTAATGGATTATCTTTTTGAGTTGAAACTTAATTGGACAACCACACTGAGTGATCAAAACCTACCAATTGTCCAACATTTCTGACCTGGGTTGCATACCACCAAACCACAAGCCTGGCCTCACAAGCACAACGATCTCAAATTTTGGGTAATTTTTATCCAGAACCTTAGAACCACCCTACCCTCGGGCATGGGTCTGCAACACAATCTTGTCCACATATATGGACATCTTCTTCTTACGTGTTTCAACATCAATCTTTTTATTTTGATCTTGACCCACACCTGTAAATTCTTAATTTCTTCTTTGCTTGTATAGTGTGCCTAGATGAAGGCACTAAACTCAGTACTTATACAGTTTATTTCCATCTTGGAGCTGACCTGTTAATCATGAAATTCAAGTGCTTTCTTCTATACTCTGCTCTCTTTTATATCTTCTTAATACAATGAGGACATTGCATTAGATAGGCATGGGCAGGTGGAAATATTCATCTCTGAATTATTTTGTTAGCTTCGTAGATTCATTTTATTTTATCTTTATTTACGAAAAAAAGATTTGAATTAGGAAAAGAGAACCTAGGCATTAGAAGTTTTTCAACCTTAGGAAATGATATAATAGGACCTGAACACTTACACTCTTCAAGCCTTTGGCCATAATCTGTCCGGGTGTCCAATAAAATGTGGACTTGTTTCTTGAGTCCTTGCCACGTTAATTTTATTTTATTTTGTCTAATAACTTGGGGTGATAAGTACATGACTTATGAACCCACCCTCTGATTTGAGGGTACTTATAGTCTAAGCATTTGCACACTATTTGCACTGACTCACTTTTCAACGATTTTAATGGAAATTAGGTAGCTAATGAACTTTCTAGGGTAGTATCGCTAGCAAATTGTCATCGGTAACAACCCATTGGCTAGTTGTCCAAAACCCAGGTACACGACCATTCTCTTTTTGCTACGTTTAGGTAAATCTTAGATCAGGGAAGCCATCTACTCAGCAAAGAAAAAGATACACACACTCAAACAGTTATATATATATAAAGAAGAAAATAGAAAAGGAGAAAAAAAATCGGCCTTACTTCACTGCATGAGTATGGCTGGCAAGTTGCCATGGGTTTGATGCCTCGTTGGCCAGTTGTCCAGAACCCGGCTCATAAAATGCATGTTTAATTCCTAAACACTTAGGAAGAAGCAGGGAAGTAGAATACATCAGGGAAATATACACTGGGTTTGCCCCTATGTTGACCCCACACAAAAAAAAAGTAGGGAGAAAGCTACCAGTCAGACAGATACCCCTTTAAGTAGAATTTCTTTTCAAGGTCACCTAGGGCATAGAAACCTGAAGTCTGTTCTAGCTGTTGCTTAGTGTTTGGGTGTAATCGTTGAGTGTTAAAAATGCATGTTTTAGTACACTTAATAAAAGCGCAACAAACACTTAAATTTATGAAGCTCAAAAACAATGTGAGTCTAAGGTCATTCACAGGGAGCAAATATGGATTTCACACACTAATCATAATATAAATCAATGAACACAGGATAAAGATTTGCAATAAATAATCTACTCAAAAATATATTGAATTATAATCAATAGTACCTCAAGATATAATGGGATAATAATAAATCAGGAATCTAAAAAGAATGTTGATTTAAATCACCACCTATTCTCTTTAATTAAGGCACATCCCAAGCATTCAATTTTACCAAGTAACCTAAATCATATATCAACCAAATAAATCCACAGTAACAGAACCAAGGGTCTCAAGCACAAGGCTTCAACTATCCCACGGTACCTCTCAATCAGTCGTCAAACCCTAAGGTCAGACGACTTAACTATTCAGAACTCAGACCAAGGCATAAGGGCAACCATAGAGTAAGCATTCTTCCTCAAAAGCTAAGTGTTAGGCTTTTAGCCACGCATCTTGTGGATCCACAGTGCAAAACCCTCCCTATTCCTCAAAATTTTTCCTCTCCCCTCATATCAAAATTGGGAATTTAATCGGGTATATGGGTAATCGGATCCAGGCATAGGGACAAGACCCTCCGGTGTGAGAGGTGAGCGAGGTGTGAGTGGGTATGTGCATGGGGGACCTCACCCCTAGTGTACTTGAGGTGATAAGCCTAATACACGAGAATAATTTATATTCCTCATCTCACTTGTTGTAAATGAGGTAGGACTAAGCAGGGGCTATCTTCTTCGCGTAGCTGCAAGGAAACCTTCTGGCTCAATTGAAGCTGATGGAGTTGCTTCTCATCCAATTGCAGTTGCACCTGTCCTCCTGGGATGTGCCTGCGTGGGTTGAGAGTAGTAGTGGAAGTGATGATGATCGGAGGGATGACGGTGACGGAGAAGATGGTCGATGGCAGTGACACCTAAAACCAACAATATGGCCTCTTGACCTAATTAGAATAGTTGAGGGGCTTCACCTTGAGGCGAGGAAGGTGATGGCAGGGTTAATTTGGTGAACGATGCCATGTGGTGGATGAAGGATGGAGTAAATGACAAAAGGATGGGTTCTTCGACCAATGGTTTCATTGAGCAAAACCCTCAACTTCTTGAGGGGTTTTGCTCTTACAGTCATGGGTGAGCTTGTGGAGGCAATTACGAGTGGATTGGTCGCGTGTAGTGGTTGCACGGCCTTGCCGGAGCTACGACCTCGCTAGAGGTGCGGCCTATGTTGGAGAAGACGGAGGGGGAGAGCGTGGATAACCGGTCGAATCGAGAAGTAAAGGGGTCGATAAGGATCTAGAGAGGTAGAGGAAGAGATTGAACCTATTTATGGATGAAGAGGATGAGGATTGTGCCATCTTTGATTGGCCGGTTGCAGAGAAGGAGAAGTCCCCCGATGAGGGAGAAGACAAGGAAGGGGTTTGGGAGCTCCTGGTTAGTATGGTGTGGAGCAAAAGGAGAGGAAGAAGGGGGACAACTTGGTTTGTTCGTCTAACGGCCAGAGGAGGAGGTTGAGGTGGCTCGCTAGAGCTAGGTTGGAGAATGTCGAGGAAGGAGTTGAAGAGGGATTTTGGCCACATACTTTGCTAAGGAAGATGGCCTGATGAGTTAGAGCATATATATAGCTCATAACCAAGCTCTAATTCAGGAAAGGAGCCCTACTTTCTTGGAGAATAGGGTACAAGATACCCACAGATTTCGTGGGTTCACTAGGGCACAACAACGTGAATTAGAAGGCAAGATCTGGTTCAAATGATTCTTTGGAGTGTGAACATTAACCCCACCAAATTTGGTGGGGTTTGGTGGTGATTTGATGAGGATTTGTGATGGTCAAAGCACACCTATATGTCAGTTGACCTCCAATGGTTGCAGGGATGGGCTTGTTAAGAAGGTGAAGAAGTTATGGGGCTTTCTGCAATAAATTCAAAAGTTACGCACTTGATTGAGAGAAATAGAGATTTAATGGACTGAAATACAAAATAGGTCAAGATGGACTCTGATTGGGCCCAAATTTTGGTACAAACCTAATTTGCACCCAAGAAATCTAATAGTGATGTCGGATTTGAGTTTTGACCATGTTTGGCTAGACAATTTGCACAAAAGCCCAAATTAAGGTACGATTCAGTTTGAGACTCTATTTAGGTCAAAATGGGTTCAGACGGTCAAAATAAGGGTACCAAACCTTTTGAAATATTTTTATATGAAATTTAGGAGGTTTAGATGAATTTTATCTGACCAAAACCTCTTCAACTCAAGCGGGTCTGAAATTAGGATTTTGAGTGTTATGTTGGTTCTCAGAATACGTGAAACCCTATTTCTACCTGTGTGGACCCACTCTTTGGACTTTAATGTTCAGTTGACCTTTAATTAACCCTTGGGAAACCTCGTGGTTACTTTGCAATTATTATGTGATGTTAAAACTGTAGAATTAACCTTGATTTATTATTCTCCCCTTAAAATGGATCTGAGTGGAATTACGACTCATAGGCGATCATGTAGGAGCATTTGTCACTTGATTTCCAATAATTGAAGTTAGTTATGGCTAATGATAGTGTAACCATCTTACCCCCATGCCTAACTTTTACTAGTCCCTAGCAAAATCCTATGGGAAGAACTAGATCTTTAGACCATTCTTTTGATGTTCAGATGCCTGATCTGTGCCACTCTCTAGAAATTAGATCAGAATGCCAATAATAGACCTAGAGGTACTCAGGTACTAGCCAATATCCAGACCTGACCAACTTCAGCCTGGGTCTTCCGTGAAGGTTTCTTTGTCCCACAAAAACTGCCCAGAGGTTCGTTGACCCCAGCGGTTAAATCACTTGTTCATAGAATGTAGTAGGCACCCATGCATTAGATTTGTGGTGTCTAGGTTTAGTTTGCCAGTGTATTTTAAGAGAGAGATAGAGAAAGATTTTTCATTTTGATAATTCTCTCTCTTTTCTTTTTATATTTTCCTAGATCTAGCCTTGAATTGACCATAAACATGGTCTGTATTGGATTCCTTGTCCCCACCATCAATCCTCGAAGGGTCCCTGGCTTTCGATGCTTTGAGATAGCACCGCCCATGGAGACCCCCAGAACTCTTGTCTTTCAGCACTTCGAGATAGTGCCGCCCCTGGTGTTCTGTAGCTAAATTTAGGCCTTGGCGATTGACATTTCGGGATAATCCTGCCCATGGCACCTGGACCAACACAAGGTGCTTATATGCCCCTGGTAGGATATTTAGATATCCTAGGAGACAAGCACTAAGGAGAGGATATGTTATTACACAACTTTGAGGGGAATTTCCCACCTCTCTACGTCGGGAACTCGTCCAACCAACTTTTGTTGTCGAGCTGCTCCTAAGCTAGATCTTCGAGATGATTTTCTTAGAACAGAA
This sequence comes from Thalassia testudinum, assembly GCA_037157565.1. Taxonomy (NCBI): domain Eukaryota; kingdom Viridiplantae; phylum Streptophyta; class Magnoliopsida; order Alismatales; family Hydrocharitaceae; genus Thalassia; species Thalassia testudinum. Next base: position 215,163,556 of record JAZHRO010000024.1, read on the forward strand.
TACTTTTGTCATGATTTCTTTGTTAAGCACATTGAATCAAACTAGTGTGTGATTTTGTGTACTTAAGTTACCAAGTCCCACAAACTAAAGGGCAAGCAACGGGATTGAATAATCCCTAAGCCTTACACCTACTACATCAACTTTGTATTTTCCTCAACCATGAGGACTAATCCTGATCTTAACAAATACATGAGTGTTTAAGCCCTAAAACAAGCCCAAGAAGCCTAATATTAGCACTCCTACTTATCTCCTTATCTCTAGTAATTTAGGACTTAATCCTTCTTTTAATTTTGTCTAAAACTTAAGTAAATCCCATAATCAATTGTTATGACTACCATCTTTTTATTGATTTTGCTCCTTTTTGACATTTTCCATTTCCTCCTCTTTTCCTCCTCAAGAAAGATTTTCAATCATTTCTCAAAATTCTCCTCCCCTTTCTTCATTTTTTTTCAAATATGTATTTGTTTTTGTGCGTATCCCTCAGAAAATTGAATTTCCATATTTTTGCACTTTAACACCCCCCATGCCTAAGTTTTGCAATGTCCTCATTGTAAACCAGGAGGGTATGAATTCATCTTGGTTCAAGGTTTAAAATAGGGTCAAAGGGTGGGTGAATGGGTCGGGATGACTATTGCATATGATTTCAAGCTTTGATATGAGTACCAAAGGTGGCATCGGCTGTTCTAAAGTTTAACTCTCAAGTGCAGGAGTGTAGCTCAAAAGATGAATTAGAAGGGTCTTAGATTTTTGGAATGATGGGTTGCCTCCCGTTAAGTGCTAAATTCAATGCCTTTAGCCAAGCAAAAGGTGGTCAAGGAGAAGGGATGGTCAAATCAGAGGAATTTTGTAGAACAAGCACCTTGATGAGTAGCTTGGTTGATCCAATCAGGTGCTTATTCAAATCAACAAGCTGATGATGTAGACCAAATCCAATCATTATGGTGGGTTGATGGAAGTGAATCAATATGTATGGAACCCACCAGATACTTTGTGTCTCGAAAGGATGTGGATATATGAAGCATGGGTTTGGTTGAATTGGTTCAACCTGATTAGAGTAGAGGTCCTCAAAAGTTAATGGATCAGTGTGAAATGTAGGAACCCTACGGGGATATCAAAGAAGGATGAAATGTGATTATCAGTTTGATCAATGTCTGATTCCTGATGAAAAGATGAAGGTGAATCATATGCAATCGGATCACAGAGAGGTGAGTCAAAGTAAAAATTGATTCTGGTGGCGAATCGGGGTTGGGATCTGATTTTGGAAGGCCCTATGATAGATGTGGCTGCTCGGAGGTTCATATCATCGGCCTCAGAATTAGAATTAAAGAATGGATCATGGACACTGAGGTCATAGACTGTCTCATAATCATCTAGAAACAATGGTTCTCTGAAATCAGACTATGATTTGAAATCAACAGAGAATCAGTGAAAATTAGTTTCTGAACCTAATTCCAGATCAGGATTCCACAATAGAACAAATCATGATGCATAGAATCAACAGCCAGACTTGGATCTAAACTAATCTCAAATCCCAAGCTCAAAGAGGTGTTTTTATTAGGCATAGGCTTAGGTTCTTGACACTTAGGGTAGACCTAATCAAATCCCAACTCTTCAAACTCCTCTATTTCTATATTGTAAATTGGTGTGACTTGCAAAAATTCAATTTGTTCTTCTAAGGAGTCTAGAGAGGTGTAATCATCAAATACATGGCTAGAATCACAATTCAAATCTAAAATCTAATTCTCATCACATTGGGCCTCATGATCATCCCTAATAGCTAGATTCTAGGTTAGGGTTAGGAATTAGGTCACTAGAATCTGGACATGGTTCTATTGGGATGTCAGAATCACTCTCGTGGATTACCTAAATAAGATAAGGTGCAAGAATTACATCCTTGAGAGGTTCTGATTCAAGCTCACTATAGGTGTTGGGAAATCAAGCCATGATGGACCAGCTTCATGGCTCTTTAAGGTTGGTTTAGAATCAAGAACACCTATAACTAGATCCACCCAACCAACATCAAGATCAGGTATGTCATTTTGCACAAAATTTGAATTAGATTCAATTTGGGTTGGGGGTCTACAACAACCTTGATTTTCTAACCCGAGCTCTGGGAAATCATATTGATCAACGTTGCTCCAAGATGTCTCATCAATTTCTGAGTGGATATGTGGATATTTTTGATTGATGGCCTGTTTCAATAGATTTATCAAATTTTCCCATTTCTCAATGTCATCTTGGTGCATTTCCCAAAGTAGTGGATTTTTCAGACATTGGAGATACTTAAAATTATGCAATCTCTCTAATTCAATATATCCTGCCATGAGAATATCTTGGGTTGAACCATTTATCATTTGTGTCAACATTAGCTGGGCACGATTCACAATGAAGGTTGTTGTTTCTAACACATTAACCTGAACTCTACTAAATGAATATGATGTCTTGTAATACTCATGATGATGTTTAAGAGCAGCCTCGATCATTTTTTCCTTGATGCTCCTTTGGGATTCAAGTTTCCTAAATATTGTTCCTACCTTGTTAGATTGCATTTTCAAATCAGGTGATGGATCAGGATGTAGAATCAAATCTAGGTTCAGATCAAATTTATTATATTAGATCAGATTTCCCCAAGACGATCAACTTTAATGGAGGCCTCTAGCTCAAACCTAGGACCTTTACTGTATAAGTGCTCTAGAGAATAGATGAGGGGCTAGATATTTATTGGACCCAATCAAGGCACCAAATGATTTTTGGATGACTAAGGCTGTTTTGAGGAGGATGATACCTCTGAATCAAAAATCCACACACCCGAGAATTACTTGGGCAGCTAGGAATGGAGAGCCTAATAAAGACCCCTACACGGTAGAGCATCCCCATGGGTTACAGGGTTTCCCCCACCCAACCTTCCTTGTCACTACAGTTACAAGTAGATCGGAATGTGCAAATTGAGACCTTAAGTATACCAATTTCAGTCCTAATTTGTGCCTTGAATTTCACTTGAATCGAAGTTGATTCAATTAGTGACCTACCCTAAAGATTGGCCCACAAAGTGGACCAACTTCATCTAACCTACCCTAAAGATTGAGGATGAAATTTGGGTCAAGACCAAAAAATTACCCTACATCGACTCTCAGGTTATTAGGTCCAAAATTTTTGGGTTTAAGTAAATTTAGAGCCTTTGATTTTAGGATTTTCTGGAATACATCTTTTCAATCAAGGGCTTGGGTAGCACACAAACATGGGAAGATCAATTTCCTTTAATGCAGGCAAATGTGTATTAACACTTCACAACCATAAAGTGGAAACCCTAATTGGCTCTACTTCAAGTCCAATTTGATCTCAAATGTAACACCTTAGATTCAAGCAAGAATGTGAGTGGCCTAAGATGTTTATAAAATTAAGCATAAATCCCTAATAGGTAAAGGAAATCAAGATGGAGATCTCTAATCTAATCTTTTCAATTTAATCGCATATCAAATTAAGTTCGTAAATCAGGAAACTTTGCCTTTACATGATGATTACTAGAAAAATGAGGTAAGTGAATCCTAATTCATTTGTTTCCTTTTTCTCTTCCCAAGATTAGGAGGTTGATTAGGGAAGAAGACAAAATTTTACTTGCCCCTGGAGTGGTTGATTGTATGGAAGATCTTCTTGTGATGTACGTTGCAAAATCAAAACAAATCAAATAAGGCAAGTTAGTAATAAGCTCAATCAAGAAAGATAAGATTAGTGGTGAATTGCACGTTGCCCCCTGGCAGCGGTGCCCAAATGTTTGGGCATAATCATCGAGTGTTAAAAGATGCATGTTGTAGTACACTTAACAAAAATACAACAAACAGTTAAATTTATAATGCTCGGAAACAATGTGAGTCTGAGGTCATTCGTAGGAAGTAAATATGGAATTCACACACTAACCACAATATAAATCAATGAGCATAAGATAAAGATTTGTAATGAATAATCTACTCAAAAATATATTGAATTATAATCAAGAGTATCTCAAGATATAATGGGATAATAATAAATCAGGAATCCAAAAAGAATGGTGATTTAAATCACCACTTAATACCTTTAATCAAAGCACATCTGAAGCATTCAATTTAACTAAGTAACCCAAATCACATATCAAGCAAATAAATCCACAGTACCAGAACAAAGGGTCTCAAGCACAAGGCTTCAACTATCCTACAGTACCTCTCAATCAGTCGTCAGACCCTAAGGTCAGACGACATAACTATTTAGAACTCAGACCAAGGCATAAAGGCAACCATAGAGTAAGCATTCTTCCTCAAAAGTCAAGTGCTAGGCTTTTAGGCATGCATCTCGAGGATCCACAGTGCAAAACCCTCCCCATTCCTCAGAATTTCTGCCCTTCGCTCAGATCAGAACTGAGAATTTAGCTAGGTATATGGGTAATCGGATTCAGGCATAAGGACCAAACCCGCCAGCATGAGAGGCAAGCGAGGTGTGCCTGGGTATGTGCGTTGGGGACCTCACCCCTGTGTGCTTGAGGCGATAAGCCTAATACATGAAAATAATTTATGTGCCTCATTGCATTTGTTGTATATGAGATGTGACTAAGCTGATGGAGTTGCTTCTCATCCAATCGTAGTTGCAGCTGTCCTCCTAGGATGTGCCCGTGTGGGTTGAGAGTACTAGCAGAAGCGATGATGGCAGGAGGTGGGGTGATGGAGACAGAGAAGACGGCCGGCCACGGTGGCACCTGAAACTAGCAATACAGCCTCTTGGCCCAATTAGAATAGCTCAAGGGCTTCACCTTGAGGAGAGGAAGGCAATGTCAGGGTTAATTTGGTGAACAGTGGCATGTGGTGGCCGAAGGATGAAGGATTGAACGACGAAAGGATGGGTTCTTTGTCTGATGGTTTCGTTGAGCAAAGCCCTTAATTTCTTGAGGGGTTTTGCTTGCACAGTCATGGGCGAGCTTGTGGTGGTGGTTACGAGTGGATTGGTCTCATGTAGTGGTCGTACGGCCTTGCCAGAGGTGCAGTCAACGTTGGAGAAGATGGAGAGGGAGAGCGTGGATAAGCGGTCAAATTGAGAAGTAAAGGGGTCGATGAGGATTTAGAGAGGTAGAGGAAGATGTTGAACCTATTTATGGTCGAAGAGGATGAGGATTTCATCAGTTTTGATTGGTTAGTCGTGGAGGAGAACTCCTTCGATGAGGGATATGGAGAGGAAGAAGGGGTCTGAGAGCTCCTGGCTAGTATGGCGAGGAGCGGACAAAGAGGAGGAAGAAGGAGGACCACTTAATTTGCCCATCTAGTGGTCGGTGGAAGGAGGTTGAGGAGGCTTGTAGGAGCTAGGTCGGAGAAGGTTGGGGAAGGAGTTGAAGAGGGATTGTGGCCTCAAACCTTACTAAGGAAGATGACCTGATGAACTAGAGCTTATATAAAGCTCATAACCGAGCTCTGATTAAGGAAAGGAGCCCTATTTGCTTGGAGAATAGGGCACAAGATACCCACGGATTTCGTGGGTTCGCTAGGGCACAACAATGCAAATTAGAAGCCAAGATTTGGTTCAAATGATTCTTTGCAATGTGAACATCAATCCCACCAAATTTGGTGGGATTTGGTGGTGATTTGATGAGGATTTATGATGGTCAAAGCACGCCTGTAGGTTGGTTGACATCCAATGGTGGCAGGGATGGGTCTGTGAAGAAGATGAAGTTAGCGGGCTTTCTACGATAAATTTGAAAGTTAGTGGCTTGATTGAGAGAAATAGAGATTTAATGGATTGAAATGCAAACTAGGTCAAGATACACTTTGATTGGGCCCAAATTTTGGTACAAATCTAATTTGAACCTAAGGAATCTGATGATAAAGTCAGATTTGATTTCTAACCACGTTTGACTAGTAAATTTGCACAGAAGCCCAAATTTGGGTAGAATTTTGTGTAAGACTCTATTCTAGGTCAAAATGGGTTAAGATGGTCAAACCAAGGGTACCAAACCTTTTGGAGTATTTTTCTATGAATTTGAGGAGGTTTAGATGAATTTTATATTGACCAGAACCACTTCAATTCAAGCGGGTCTAAAATTAGGGTTTTGAGTGTTGTGCTGGTTCTTAGAATACGTGAAACCCTATTTGTATTTGTGTAGATCCACTCTTTGAACTTTAGCGTTCATTTAACCTTTAATTAACCCTTGGGAAACCCCGTGGTTACTCCGCAATTTTTATGTGATGTTAAAACTGTAGAATTAACCCTGATTTGTTGTTCTCTCCTCAAAATGGATTTGAGTAGAATTATGACTCACAGGCAATCAAGTAGGAGCATTTGTCACTTAATTTCCACTAATTTAAGTTAGTTATGACTAATGATGGTGTTACCATCACTTAGTGAGTCTGTCACATTTTCACAATGAGATGCTTAGAAGTTAGAGTTCTTTTTGAGTCTTGGGTAGGTTGGGTAGCTGTAGAAAGTTGCCCTGAAACTCTAAACTCAAAAATCCAAAAAATTTAGAAAAGAAGAAAAAATAAAAAAAAAAGTATTTGCTTTTAAATAAGGTGGGGGCTTGGGGCAGTTTGCATTTTGGCAGACACCCAAGCACTGTTAAGTCTCTGTAGTTAATGTCTTTAGTAGAAATTTCATATTGTTGAGAAATAGCTGTTGCCCAAGCAATTTGATCCTAATTCTATTTATAAATAGCATGTAGTTTTACTAGGGACTAGATTTTGTTTATAAATAGCAATTTGATCCTAATTCTGTACACATGTGGCTTCAGATTTTGAAGACATTTGCACCAACACTTGCGAAGGAGGCAATGAGGCAAGGCCTCGATTTAATGAAGAAGCTTGCTGTAGTTGTGTGTGAAGCAAGGCAGTATCTTTAGTCCCATCTTGGGGATGTTAGAACTCGTGAAGGCATATACCAAGGAAAGCTGAAGAGGGCCCTTTACCTCCGAACACACAAGGGTGAGATCCCCACATGCCCAAATGCACGCGTACTCACACACACTTGCCCACGCACCCTCGCCCGCGAACACGCCCGTGGGTTTGGATTAGGGCCCTGTTACCTAGGTCCATTCTAGTTCTAAAGGGAAGGAAACTCTGAAGAGGAATGGGGAGGGTTTTGCACCTTGAGATTCGTGCCCCCTCTTATCTCAACGCTTAGATGCTGCGAGGCCCTTGTGCCTCTACTGCTGCTGTGCCTTGGTGCCTTGAGGTTAAGGCATCTAACCTCTCCTTTGACGTCTAAGGCCTTGTGCTGATTCTGATTTGGTGCTACTATGGAGTTATTTACGTGGACATTTTGTTGAAAGTACTGTTGAAATATTTGAGATAATTGCATAGTTTAAACATTAAGGTTAGTTTGGTGATTCAAATCACCATTTTAACCCCATCTTTTTATGCTCACATTCTTGGTTTTATTGAAATATTATTTTGGTTTGTCTTGAACAATAATTTGATTTTATTTGCATATCTTTATTGATAATTGTGATTAGTGATTGAATTGTCATTTTGCTTCCTGCAGGCGACCTCAGACTCTCATTGTTTTCGAATTTATAAATTTAAGTGTTTGTCACATTTTTGTCGACTATACTATAACGCATATCTCTTAAACTCGACGATTTATGCCCCAACATTTTGGCACCATTACCAGGGAGCAATGCATAGTTTCATTTATTGATTACAATTCTGATTTGATACTAGCTTGCTTTATCTACTTTGTTTTGATTTTGCGAGGCACACAAGAGAAAATCAGCTGCATAACAACCACTCCGGGGGCAGATAACTTCATTTCCCTCTTCTTAAGCCCATCATTTCTAGAAGGAATTAAAATCAAGAATCAATTAGGATCAACTCACATTATTTCATGGACTTAATCACCTAAGTTGCTTGATTTGATTTGCTTAGAAATCCCCAACTAGATATTGGCAATTACTAGAGACTTAAGGTGCTTAGGTCTATTCACCTTCTTGATTGAGCCCTAGGTGCCAATTTTGGAAAGAATTGGACCTAGAAAATAGAGCCAAATTAGGGTTTTCATCTTTAGGGTTTCAAGAAAACACACTTGCCTGATTTAAAGAGAATTGATTTCCCTCATAGTGTGTTACCTAAGCCCTGATTGAATTGATCTAAGCAAGAAAACCCTAAAATAAGGCTCTAACAATCACTTGAATTACTAAAATTCAGGACTTAATAACTTGTTTGCAAGCCACTAAGGGTGATTTTGGGTTCTTTTACACAATTCATCCTAAACTTTAGGGTAGGTTAGGTGAAGTTGACCCACAATGTGGGTTAACCAACCTCCAAGTAGGTCAGAAATCACAATAAACTCTAAAGTTCAAGTGAAAAGACTAGCTGCTCAGTTACAGGATTTCCCACTTTGCAACCTTCCTACTGATAACAGGGAGCATCTATTTGCATCTTGTTTAGTGACCGACCAAATTTGGAGGGGAGTTTGTGGGGAACCGCTGCCCATGTGGGAGGAGCTCTGGAGGAACTTATGGACGCATAGAAATATGTAGGTGAAGAAGGTCATGGTTATGTGGAATGTGTGGCGTGCTTGTAATGAGCATTTGTTTAGAGGGGTTTCAGTCAATGTGGGAACTGTTGTAAGGAATTGTTGGGGCATGTGAGAGATTGGGAGAACTTCATGTAATACTCTGGCTTTTAAATAAATAAAAGATTTCTGGCTTGCTATCGTCTTTTGGTAGCATTCCTTATCCTTTTCAAAAAAAACTCTAAAGTTCAAATGAAATTCAAGGCACCATAATTTCGGAATAAAATTGGTAGGCCTAGAGGTCAAGTTGCACATGTAGGTTTTCGACCCTACGAGGAGGGGTGACGTAATAAAATGCGAAAATAAATTATAAAGCAATCTCAAGAAGACAATCACACAAAGTACACAAAGATTTTTAGGTGGAAACCCAAACCGGGTGAAAACCACCACCTAACCCTCTCGAGTTAGGATTTTCCGATCAACCTAGTTGATCAAATCCACTAGCCGAATCACTTTAAAACGAGGGTGATTCAACCTCAGTACAACCACGCTACAAGTACGAGGGTAGCGTTCCTCAACCCCTTCTCTCCACGAGAAGGATTTTGTCCCACGAAGGAGACGGGAATTCACAAGGCGAATACCCAACCAAAAGACAAAGATAAAATAAAACAAGTAGTCCTATAGAGCCAACAAAGGAATTTAAACCTAGCTTCTATAGGAAATAGGAAACTCCCCTTTGCAAGGAGTGCGTCGACGATGACGCGGGTGCGTGAGCCACGCAACGGCGCAATGTCGCTCTCGTGAACAACGGCGGGAGAGCGGGTGCGCGAAGGCTTGATGCTCTCAAGGGAATGGAGCTTAAGCTTGGAGAGCAAGGGCTTCTCTTGGACACAAGAGTGTATTACAAGGTGTCTCTTGGTGTGTATCTTGCGTCTCTAAGTGTGTCTAGGTGTGTAAAGGCTCCCCTCTATTTATAGAGGCCATAGGAAGGCTTTGGAAGGCTTAGGAAAGGTTCTGTAGCCGTTGGGAACAAAGTCCAAGAGAATCAGGCCGAAATCAGGACAATGATTACGTTTGACAGGGTTATCAGACGTCTAACTCTGGCATCAGACGTCTGGAAGGCCACTCTAAGACGTCTGATTCCAAGGTCAGACGTCTGATTCTATGCAGGTTTCTCCCTGACTTGAATCAGATCTAAACAGGGTTTTTGCGCAAGTCCATCAGACGACATACAGGACGTCTGGCACTATGTCTGGACGTCTGGAAACCTACTTTTACTGTGGGAATTGATTTCCAAACGTTGCAACGGCTAGAAAATCTCTGAGAAGAGATTTTGGGTCAGCCGAGGCAAAATGGTCAATTATCAGACGTCTGGAAAGGCCTAAGGATGTCTGATAAGGCTCTAACGGTCATATTCTTGAGTGTCTGCTAAGCCAGCCAACGGTCCACTAATTGGACGTCTGGCAAATCCATCAGACGTCATCTAAGACGTCTGGTCTAAGGTCTGGACGTCTGATTTCTTCAGACAGAACTAACTATGTCCAGCCTAACAGTTATCAGACGTCTGAAACAACAGTCAGACGTCTTAAAATACATTATCAGACGTCTGATTTGGGAATTAGACGTCTGGAAGTGCTGTTTGAACCCTATATTGGTTTTCTAAGTATTCTACAGAAAACCTAAGTATCCTAGGGTTGTGCCGGAGTTCCTAGGACTACTGTTAGGGTTCTTTGAGGCTCTTTAACATGAAATATCTAAGGAAATAAAGAGCAACAAAAGAAACGAAAAATACAACAAGTACAAAAGAAGGAAATCTATCCTATTCTTCATTTCCTTCCATCTTCAATCTTTCGCTCCACGCGAACCTCCTCTGTTTTCCGTCAAGCTCCTCCAATCCGTCCTGGATGCGAGCTCGAACTCCGTCTAAACACGTCCACATTTGCAATTGACCTGAAATCTAGGACTCAAATTGCAAATGTTAAATAACACGTGTTTTGTTATCATCAAAACAAATGATCGTGGTGCTCTAGCACCAACAATCTCCCCCTTTTTGATGATGACAAAATCGTAAATAATAATACATAAAAATCCTCCCCCTTTTTGACATTATCAAAAAGGTTTGATTGGTTTAAAATTCCTATAACTCCCCCTTAAAACATGCTCTTCTATGAGTTTCTTTTGACAAAGGTAATGTCCTCCCCCTTTTTGTAACAATGAGATAGGTATTATTTTTCTCCCCCTTTCTAAAGGAAATTTAGCTACCTTATATCTCCCCCTTAAAAATTGACAATTAGCTCATTAATTTTTAACTCCCCCTATCTAAATGCTTATAAAAAGATAGGGTTAAAAATTTTACCTCACCTACCATGGCCAATAAAATGGCTCGAATGGTGGTGGTGGATGCCACATCAGATGGGGCTCCCATCTGTAGCTTGGAGGCCCGGGCATTGGCGCCGGTCTCCAATCTGGTGGTCGACGTGCGGCGGGTCCGTCGTTTGTTCGCCGTCTCGTCGGTCTTCTTGTTCTCCTCCTTGGTCTACTCCTTGGTTCCCCTAACTTGAGTTGACCAGCCTTGAGCTTGTAGGTCCAGTCCCTTATGTTGTAATTATCCCTGAACCCTACAAAACAAGATTCTAATTCTTTTTCCGGTATCCAAGTGGGCTTGGATCCGGATTTGTTAGCGGGTCTCCTTGATGGAGATCCTTTCTCAATCTTAGGGCTACAAAAATTATCAACTTTGTTGATTAATTTGTTAGAATTTTCCCTAAGACATGCAATTTCTTTTTCTATAGTTTGCATCTTAGTCTTTAAATCATAGATTTCTAACTTTAGACTATCATTTTCCTCAATCAACTTATTATTTTCATTGATGAGGTTATGATTTTCTAATAATAGGTTATCATTTTTAGGACAAGTTTCTAGATCCTTAAGTTTTATTTCTAACCTATCATTTTCATTTTTAAGAAAACTAAGGTTCTTCTTCATGCTTTTGTTTTCTATTTTTAGTGATTTACTAATCTCAAAAAGTTCATTAAAAGCTTCTTGAAGATCAAAATTTACCTCATTGTCGCTGTCGCTTCCGCTTTTGTTGTCGCTGTTGGTTCCTCTGGCCATGAAACCAAAGCAAGCGGTTTCTTCTTCTTCTTCTTCTTCCTCCGAGCTTGTCTCCTCATGAGTGCCTTCCAACCTCCTCCATATCTCGTGGGCGGTGGTGCACTCTTGGATTTTCTCAAACTCTTCCGGACTCAACGCGCAATACAGGGCATTCATTGCCTTTGCATTGAGTGAAAGCTCTCGAATATGCTGCTGCGAGTATCCTCCGGCGGGTTTCTCTGGGATGTCGAAGGGGGTCTCGCACCTGGCCCAGACTGTGAAATCGGTGGCTTGAAGCCACGTCTTCATCCGCAACTTCCAGTAGGGGTAGTTGCTCCCGTCGAAGAATGGCGGACGGGTTGTGGACTGCCCCTCGGAAATCCTGCTTGTGGAATAGCTTCCCTCCATGTGATCTTTCCGCGGATGTTACTCTTGTCGGCGGAAAACCTGCTCTGATACCAATTGTAGGTTTTTGGCCCTACGAGGAGGGGTGACGTAATAAAATGCGAAAATAAATTATAAAGCAATCTCAAGAAGACAATCACACAAAGTACACAAAGATTTTTAGGTGGAAACCCAAACCGGGTGAAAACCACCACCTAACCCTCTCGAGTTAGGATTTTCCGATCAACCTAGTTGATCAAATCCACTAACCGAATCACTTTAAAATGAGGGTGATTCAACCTCAGTACAACCACGCTACAAGTACGAGGGTAGCGTTCCTCAACCCCTTCTCTCCACGAGAAGGATTTTTTCCCACGAAGGAGACGGGAATTTGCAAGGCGAATACCCAACCAAAAGACAAAGATAAAATAAAACAAGTAGTCCTATAGGGCCAACAAAAGAATTTAAACCTAGCTTCTATAGGAAATAGGAAACTCCCCTTTGCAAGGAGTGCGTCGACGATGACGCGGGTGCGTGAGCCACGCAACGGCACAATGTCGCTCTTGTGAACAACGGCGAGAGAGCGGGTGCGCGAAGGCTTGATGCTCTCAAGGGAATGGAGCTTAAGCTTGGAGAGCAAGGGCTTCTCTTGGACACAAGAGTGTGAGAGTGTATTACAAGGTGTCTCTTGGTGTGTATCTTGTGTCTCTAAGTGTGTCTAGGTGTGTAAAGGCTCCCCTCTATTTATAGAGGCCTTAGGAAGGCTTTGGAAGGCTTAGGAAAGGTTCTATAGCCGTTGGGAACAAAGTCCAAGAGAATCAGGACAATGATTACGTTTGACAGGGTTATCAGACGTCTAACTCTGGCATCAGACGTCTGGAAGGCCACTCTAAGACGTCTGATTCCAAGGTCAGATGTCTGATTCTATGCGGGTTTCTCCCTGACTTGAATCAGATCTAAACAGGGTTTTTGCGCAAGTCCATCAGACGACATACAGGATGTCTGGCACTATGTCTGGACGTCTGGAAACCTACTTTTACTGTGGGAATTGATTTCTAAACGTTGCAACGGCTAGAAAATCTCTGAGAAGAGATTTTGGGTCAGCCGAGGCAAAACGGTCAATTATCAGACGTCTGGAAAGGCCTAAGGACGTCTGATAAGGCTCTAACGGTCATATTCTTGAGTGTCTGCTAAGCCAGCCAACGGTCCACTAATTGGACGTCTGGCAAATCCATCAGACGTCTTCTAAGATGTCTGGTCTAAGGTCTGGACGTCTGATTTCATCAGACAGAACTAACTTTGTCCAGCCTAACAGTTATCAGACGTCTGAAACAACAGTCAGACATCTTAAAATACATTATCAGACGTCTGATTTGGGAATTAGACGTCTGGAAGTGCTGTTTGAACCCTATATTGGTTTTCTAAGTATTCTACAGAAAACCTAAGTATCCTAGGGTTGTGCCGGTGTTCCTAAGACTACTGTTAGGGTTCTTTGAGGCTCTTTAACATGAAATATCTAAGGAAATAAAGAGCAACAAAAGAAACGAAAAATACAAGTACAAAAGAAGGAAATCTATCCTATTCTTCATTTCCTTCCATCTTCAATCTTTCGCTCCATGCGAACCTCCTCTGTTTTCCGTCAAGCTCCTCCAATCCGTCCTGGATGCGAGCTCGAACTCCGTCTAAACACGTCCACATTTGCAATTGACCTGAAATCTAGGACTTAAATTGCAAATGTTAAATAACACGTGTTTTGTTATCATCAAAACAAATGGTCGTGGTGCTCTAGCACCAACAGCACATTCCTGTCTAATTGGATTCTCAATGACAAGGAAGGTCAAGTTGGGGAAACCCTGTAACCCATGGGGATGCTCTATCATGTAGGGGTCTTTGTGGGGCTCTCCCTTCCTGGCAAGACAAGTAATTCTTGGGTGAGTGACTTTCTGATCAAGCGGTATCATCCGCCTCCAACCTCCTTAGTCATGCAAAGATTTTTTGGGTGCCTCGATTGGGTCCATCACACATTTTATCCCTCATCTTGCTCTTTAGTGCATGTTTAGGAGGAGGTCCTTAAGACCACCCTTGAGGTCTCCATTACCAGTCCATTCTTGTCAAGGCCAAGCCTTGACCCTCTTGTTTATGCTACCACCCAGCCAGTTTGACATCTCTTCTGAATCATCTGCTTCTGAGCCCAGATCTCCTTCATCTGCATCCATAGAAAACCAAGAAGAAGATCTTAATATCCAAAATCAACTACAGTGCCTCAATGATCTAGTCCAGGCACACCTGAATCTGCTGCAGCGTCCCCAGATGCAAGATCACTACAATCTCGCTGCGGTGGAAATCGAACCCAAGGTACAAATCTTGGCTAGAGGGCCTGATGCAGAACTCAAGCCGAATTTGATTCATGCTATCCCAAAATTCCATGGCTTGAACTCTGAAGATCCCTTTCACCACATTAAGTAGCTAAAACATTTGGCCTAAACCTTTAGGCCACCTAGTCAGAATCAGGACATTCCGATCATGAAGATGTTCTTCTCTCATGGATAAAGCTGCCGATTGGTTTCAGACTCTGAACCATCCGATCAACACATGGGGGGAACTCCAAACTGAATTCTTGCATGAATTCTTCCTAGTTGGTTAGACGAATGCTTTAAGGCACCAAATCATGCACTTCTTGCAAAATGTTGGGAACCACTTATGAGGTATGGACTGCTTTTTGGATCTCATGTGGAAATGCCCGCATCACGGACTTCCTAAATGGGAACAAGTCCAGTCCTTTTACAAAGGGCTCTATGAGGATATCAAGTTTTTTGTCAATGCAACCTGTGGTGGAAGCATCATGGGTCAACATGAAGATATAGTTTGGAAGATTCTCGAGAACATGTGCAAGAACTCCATAAACAATGAATCATTGGGTGTGCTTGACTGGATGACCACCCGTGCATTGGCAAACATGCGGGGGGGGCACATGAGACTCGGGGCCTGTTCGCATCCGTCAATTTGGAGTTGGTGGTTAATCACTTGAATAAGGTCTCAATCATTGAGAAAAAGGTGGATGATTTGGCTCGACATCTACAGAGAACCACTGTTGCTCAGCAAAACACGTATGCACAACCTCCTCCAGGCAGAGAGGCTGTGCATAACATTTACCACCACTCTCACCAGACGATGGACCTATATCCACCCCCGTCTAATCTCTATTTTGGAGGAAACTCCGGTCCCACCTACTCTAGTTGGGGGAACTCTGAACCCTTGTACTCTGACTTTTCTGGAGTTCCTCAAACTTGCAAGGATCTCCTTACCATCCAGAATGATCCATTTTGTAACACCTAGAACCCTGGGTGGTGTAATCATCCCAACATTATGTGGTAGGGAAATAATCAGAACACCAGACATCAATTTCAGCCCCGACCACAGGCTCCACGCTCATATCATCCCGATCAGCCTAGGTCTAATCTGAATTACCAATCTGTGCCTAGCAAGGAAGATTACATGACTCTAATTCTACAAACATTGGCTAACATCCAGAAGACCAATGTGGCTGTGTAGAAACAACACCAAGAGGAGATCACAGAGGTTTGAAATCAACTCGCACAGATGGCATGGACTCACCAACCTAGTGCACTTCCTTCCCAACCTTTCCTAAATCCAAACAACGTGTCAACCTAAAAACACGTGGTAAATCAAATCTATGGTCAATTATGCTACACTCAGCTAGGCCCATTAACTCATACCTGCGTGTTTGGAGCATCCACCTCAGCTGATCCAAATCATACCATGACTTTTCCTACTGTTCAACAATAGGGTCCAATTCTATCTACTCCGCCTCCGCATCATGACTTTGCTATGATTAATTTTGTGGGCATGAGAAAAATCACAAGTCCAGGCCCCAAGGACCATCTCCCAAATCTCACTGAACCCATGATCAACATAACAAGGTCGAGGACAAAACCACGAGGTGGAAATAGAAACTCGTCCCCCAAGATAGCCAATCCATTCCCCTATCCCAAATCCTATCCTATCTCTACACTAGAGGACTGTCAGAATCTGACATAACGGGACCATTGAGGAAGTGCAAGTGAATATCCCGTTACTAGATATCCTCACTCTCAACTCCACCTCATCTGACTTATCCAGAAAAGAGGTGGAGGAACCCTCACAAGGGAAGGTAGTACTAACTAAAATTGTGGCTGCCATAATCCAAAATAGTCTACCTCCTAAGAAATCTGATCCAGGCAATCCGCTGATTCCTTGGAAGATCGATGGTACACATTTCAGGCTGGTTGTACTGGATCTTGGCGCTTTAGTTAACCTAATCCCAGCCACCCTATCTGAGAAACTATGAATAGGATAGCTAAAACCCATTTTTTTTACTCTGCAATTAGCTGACCAAACCATAATCACCCTGATTGGGTTGGTAGAGGATGTGGTAATTAGAGTCAAGGATTTTAGCTAACTAGCTGATTTTCCTAGTTCTTGACATGGATGCGCAACAACAAATACAAGACATGCCCTTGATTTTGGGGAGTCCTTTCTTGGCTATTGCAGGAGCCATAATCAATTGTCAATCAAGGCACATGATAATTGCCTCTAAAGATAAGAGAATTGAGATCAATATTTTTGAGGCATCATTTAATGGAAAAGGAAAATGCTTGGTAGAACAACTAGGTTTGATTCAGGATCTCATGACCATCTCGGTAGTAGGAAACCTAGAACCAGAACTGGAAGTTTTTCGCGTGATGAAAGATTTTGATTTAGCTGAGCATGATTCCAGCGAATAGAGAGTATTGAAGGCTTTCACCTTTGATCTTGAGGACATACAAATGGATTTTGGGGATCACGATAACAGTCAATGGGATTTGGATTTCTATTCCATGGATTTGGAGACATTTTATGAGGATTGTTTTGAGGATCTTTGGAAATCGAGCATCGTAGATATCGAGAGTGACCACAACCTTGACCATGAATTCTTTATAGATTTGGAGTTGGATGATCCAAAAGGCACTCTCTAGACATTCACTTTTGATTGGGATGAAAACTATAGAGATGAATCATTAGAAGACTCAATCTTTGAGTCATTTCTTGAGGAATTGATCGTATACCCATTAGAGAAGAATCAAGATGACTTGTTGGATAATGATGCATTAGGTCACATGGCATGAGAGGAACCACACATCTGGGCTATACTGACTAGATTCACCTCTGTTGGGTCTTGGACTCACGACAATCTTTCTTCAGAGCCCCATGATCACTACATGTTCCCAGTGATTCCTCCACAAAAATTCCATAAGAACCACCCATAAATGAATCGGCTTGATCCATATCATAGACCTTCTAGAATGACTCTTCATCATGATTTGATGCTCATTTGTGGCCATCTGATTCTCATCCTCATGATCAGATATCTTCTCCTATCATTCATCATAATACAACCGATGACATATCATTTTGAGATTCGTGTGCCCTACCGATGGCGTTAAACTTAGTGCTTAACGGGAAGCAACCCATCCCTCTCTATTTTTTTTTTTTAAGAAATTGGGACCCTTCTGAAATATCTTTTTGCTAAAATCATATTGAACTTTAGGGTTCATCCGTTAGAATTTTCGACTTCACCTTTGATACTTGTATCAAAGGTTGAAATCGTCTGCAATAGTCATTCCGACCCATTCACTACCCAGCTGTTCTAATGTACGATCTGAAGTAAACTCAAACCCACCTAATTTACAATGAGTACATTGTAAATATTAGGCATAGGGGGTATTAAAGTGCAAAATGGTGTGAGAATCAATTCATGGAGGGGTTTCATCTTGGAAAAGAAAAAAAAAGGGAGAGAAGAGGAAAGGAGAGATCAAAGTGAGTTGAATTGAAAGTAATTGAAGAGGAAAGAAAGAAAAGAAAAATAGAGGCGCAATAAAAAAGAAAGAAAAGAGATAGTCTCTTGTAACTGAGTATGGAATTTACCTACTTCTAAGCTAGATCAGATGATGAATTAAGACCTGAATGGATAAAACTTGGGAGATTAGCAACAAGTACCGACCTTAGGCCACTTGGACATACTTTCAGTGTGTTAACACTCAAGTATTTGTTAAGATCCAGATTAGACCTCAAGAGGATGAGGAAAGTGCGAAGCTAATGTAGTAAGTCAAAGGCTTAGGGATTATTCGGCCCCATTGCCTACCCTTTGGTTTGCAGGACTTGGTAACCTAAGCACCCAAAATCCACACATTAGTTTGGTTCAGTGCACTTAATAAAGAAATAATACCAAAAGTGTTCTGCTCTAAAAAGTCATCTTGAAGATCTAGCTTAGGAGCAACTCGAAAGAACAAGTTGATTTGGATGAGTTCCCAGCATAGAGAGGTAGAATATTCCTCGAAGATGAGTGTTAACATATCATCTACAAGGTGCTTGTCTCGTAGGATATCTAAATATTCTACCAGGGACATGTAAGCACCTTGTGCTGGTTCAGGTGCCATGGGCGGGATTATCCCAAAATGTTGATTACCAAGACTAGAATTTAGCTACAAAACACCATGGGTGGCACTATCCCGAAGTGTCGAAAGCCAGGGTTCTGGGGGTTTCCATGGAAGGTGCTATCCTGAAAGCATCGAAAGCCAAGGACCCTTCGAGGATTAATGGTGGGGATAAGGAATCCAATACAGATCGTGTTTAAAGCCAATTTAAGGCTGGATCTAGGGAAATATAAAAAGGAAAGAGAGAAAACTCTCCAAATGAAATATCCTTCTCTATCTCTCTCTCATCAAAATGCACTAGCGAACTAAACCTAAACACAGTACATCTAATGCACAGGTGCTTTAACCACTAGGATCAACAAACCTCTCGGCAGTTTTTGCAGGACTTAGAAACCTTCGTAGTAGACTCAGGCTGAAGCTGGTCAGGTCTGGATCTTGGTTGGTACTTGAGTACCTCTATGCCTATTGTTGGTATTTTGATCTAATTTCTATACATGTAGCTTAGTAGCTTCCTGATGGTTACATCCAGCCTAGAGATCAGATTTGATCCATAGGATTTTGCTAGGGACTAGCAAAAGCTAGGCATAGGGGTATGATGAGAACACCATCATGGTCCCTAACTAGCCACTTTTAGTCAGGTATGATTAATAACAACTCCTACAAAATCATCTGAGATAATTCCATAATATGCTAATTTGAGAAGAGAACAGGAAATCAAGGGTAATTATGTAATTTTAACCGCACATCATAAACATAGATTAACCACGAGTTTTGTTAAGGGTTAATTAAAGGTTAAAAGGGCATTAAAGTCCAATGAGTGGGTTAACATAGACAACAGGGTTTCATGCTTTTTGAGAACCACAACAAATAAAACCCTAATTTCATACTCACTTAAATTAAAGACATTTTAGTCAGGATAAAATTTATCAAAACCTCCTAAAATTCATAGAAACATATTCTAAGAGGTTTGGTATCCTTGGTGTGACCATCTGAACTCATTTTGACCTTGAATAGAGTCTTAGACGAGATTTTGCCCTAATTTGGGCTTCTGTGCAGATTGTCTAGTCAAATGTGGTCAAAACTCAAATCCAACTTTATCATTAGATTACTTGGATCCAAATTAGGTCAGCACCATCATTTGGGCCTAATTAGTGTCCATCTTGACCTAGTTTGCATTTTAACCCTTAAAAACTCTATTACTTACCTTTAGCCCCTTAGGTTTCGAATTCTTTTCAAAAGGGTCTCTAACTTTTGATCATTTTCTTCATTTCGGTCCCTACCACCATTGATGTGAATGTAGCTCTCAACCTAGATTCGATGGAAGATTCCTCCCTCAAATCAGATCCAAATCCCTTCAAAATTAGAGGGACTGCTCATAAGAACCTTCCCGATCATTTGGACTAGCTAGGAAACCCTACAAAGATCTCCAAAGCCCATGTGAGCTCGAGATTTCAAGGGATATTTTTCCCTGAAATCTTGAGAATTCCAAGCCTCTTCCTTGATTAATAACTCGATATGAAACTCTATAAAGGACCCTCTGGCCATAGCTGTTCTCCTCAGCCAAGTTTTGAGTTGGATTCCCAATTCTTTCCCCTCCTCCGGCCAACCCTACTTGAGCTCCAGCAACGCACTCCAATCCCCTTCATCCATCCTCCCAACAATCAAATTGTGAGGTTCTTTGTCTTCCTCTTGATCCTTTGGTCCTCACCAGGCACCGTAGGAGTCGTCTTCCTCTTCATTGTCCTCGTCCCACCATGCCGCCAACTTCGTCTTCTTTGGTGCGGGCCTACCAACACGAGCAACTACACCTTCGTCTCAATCCCAAAGTCCCTTTAAACTCCTCTCCTACTCCTCTACTTCATTTCTCTCCACTTAAAACTCACTTTCGACCACCGCTTTGCCCTCAACACCTTCATCTTCACCACGTCTGGCACGAGCTCCGATGAGCATGCATGAGCACCACACACAAGCAAACACTTCTCCACTACATCCATAACCTTCACCATATCACACTAAGTGAAAGCCCTCAAGAGATTTTGGGCTTTGCACTCCCTATCACCCTGACGAACAAACCCACTCTCCGCCCACATCTCCGTCATCGATAGCCCTCCACACACATGCATACACCAAACCATGGCCACCGTTGCAGTCGCCGTGGTCCGGCAAAGCTTCTTAGCCAATTCAATTGGGCCACCAGGCTATATTCTTGATTTCAGGTCTTCACCGAAGCTTGCCACCGCCATCATCTTCTTCGACCATGTTTGCCTCTCTCCGGCCTTCGTTTTGACCTACAGTTGCCCTCACTCAATACGACTCCAAATTTTGAAGACATATGCACCAACACTTGCGAAGCATGCAACAAGGCAAGGCCTCAATTTGATGAAGAAGCTCGCTGTAGCTGTGTGTGAAGGAAGGCGGTATCTTTAGTCCCACCTCAGGGATGTTAGAACTTGCGAAGGCGTATATCAGGGAAAGTCGAAGAGGGCTCTTCCCCTCTAAACGCATGGGGGTGAGGTCCCCACACACCCAAACGCATGCGCATTCACACGTGCTTGCCTACTCACCCTCGCCCACAAACACGCCCACAGGTCTAGGTTAGGGACTGGTTACTTGGGTCTGTTCTGGTTCTGAAGGGAAAGAAACTCTGAGGAGGAAGGACAAGGGTTTTGCACCTCAGGATTTGTGGCCCCTCCTCTCTCAACACTTGGATGCTACTAGGCCCTTGTGCCTTAGTGTGTCTCTTGAGTCCCTTGTGCCTCTGCTGCTTCTGTGCCTTGGTGCCTTGAGGTTAAGGTGTCTGACCTCTCCTCTCGACGTCTGAGGCCTTGTGCTAATTTTGATCTGGTGCTACTGCATAGTTTAAACATTAGGGTTAATTTGGTGATTCAAATCACCATTTTAGGCCCATCTTTATGCACTCTCATTCTTGGTTTTATTAAAATACTATTCTGATTTATCTTGAGGAATAATTTGATTATATTTGCATATCTTTATTGATAATTGTGATTAGTGATTGAATTTCCATTTTTCTCCCTGCGACCAACCTCGGACTCTCATTATTTTTGAGTTTATAAATTTAAGTGTCTGCTGTGTTTTTGTTGACTATACTACAACGCATATCTCTTAAACTTGATGATTTACAACCCAACACTCGGATCTACAACCGATGGCTGAAGAGGATAAAAGGGGAGGATCTCCAATGAATGAAAAGCTCGGTAGTGGAGCTTCTAGGTCGCCCTCAGGCATACATCATCCCTAGCAGCGACAAGGAATTGAGGTAGAGCAACGCCATCCCTGTCACTGGTAGCACGAGTGAAATGGAAAGGACCTGAAGAGGATGAATGACCAGCTCAAGGGGTGTAGGAGGGAGTTGATGGGCTCATGCAAGGGTCTGGGTAGGTGTTTATATAGGTAATGGGAGGCTTGGGACTTGGATCATAGGTTTTAGACGAAGGGCATCAACGGCTGTGGAGGGAGATGGGTTGTGTGGGAAAGGATTAGGATAAAGGTGGATCACTGGATGAGATCTGGGGACCAGCATGATTAGGTTTGCATGAGGATCGACCGTATGATCAAGATTGGGAAAATGGATGCCTAATGCTGCATGTGTTCTTCGCACATGAATAGTACAATGGGGAGCACTTCCTAACTATTTTGGAGAAATTGCACAAGAGGCTCAAATAAGAGAAATGGTAGAACATTTGCTAAGAAACCCATAAGTGGAAAGAAGTGTTACAAATGGGTTACTAAAGGCTAACAAACAAGTCCTTGTGACTTTTTATGTGAAGAAAATCTGAATGATATGTTTAATATGATGGTCCTAAGTGTAATGCAATGATTTCAAGGCCCTAATGATGTCCAAATGCAATGAGATTTTTATGGCATGTTAATTGAACATATCATAATATAATC
This sequence comes from Thalassia testudinum, assembly GCA_037157565.1. NCBI lineage: Eukaryota > Viridiplantae > Streptophyta > Magnoliopsida > Alismatales > Hydrocharitaceae > Thalassia > Thalassia testudinum. Next base: position 215,185,881 of record JAZHRO010000024.1, read on the forward strand.
AAACCATTGATTTGTACTTATAAGCTCAGATTGGTGTTTAATTAGCATTTAGATGATCCAAGTGTATTTTAGGTGTAGAATATCTCAAAGTTGACCTAATTATCATTTTAAGCATAAATTGAGTGTTTTAGGTATTTTTCTATAAATCCCACACTTAACCCATTTCTTGTGTTAATTTGATAGTGTTTAATCTAGTTTCTAACTTAACAAGGACATTTTAGTTATGATGAGCCACACCTCATCACACAACAACCCTACATCCCTATTGTGAACCCTCTTTCGCCTTATGATCCCACTCGACCTATGATGTCCAATGTGATTACCACGAGGAGCAGTAAACAAATCTTTGATCCGCCTCGACTTGATGTTGGCCTAACTTTTTTGTTGTCCTTCATTTGGATTTCATACCACATTCTCATATGGATGACATACCTAAACTGGTGCTAGAATCGGTCCTATTCGCTGAGGGTCTATTAAGGGAGCCAAAAGGCAAGAAAAAGGACACGTAGACCTTTGATAATCTATGTGATTTATTCAAGTATGTTGAAATCAAGGTTCCCTTGCTAGAGGCGATCTACCACATCGCTACCGTCACCTATTTCTTTAAGGATTACACTACACCAATGTGACAACAAAAGAAAACTAAAACTCTGATGGTTCTCTTGCCTCATGCGAGTTGTACTATTCTCTCAAAATTACCATCATAGTAGAAAGACCTAGGCACCCCTCCAATTTTGTGTAGCATCAAAGGCTGCAATTTTGATCGTGCCTTGCTTGATTTACATTCTTCCATTAACCTCGTACCAACTATCATGTTTCAGAAATTTGAATTAGGAAATCTGAAACCCACCCCTATTACATTACAGTTGGCAGATCACTTTGTCAAAATCCTATGGGGTGTGGTGGAAGACGTGGTGGTTAATGTCAACAGTCTCTATTTTCCTATTGACTTTATTGTATTAGACATGGAAGTTCTTGACTCACTTTCTAATTAACCAATCATCCTCGAGAAACCATTCTTGGCCGCAGCTTGCACCCATATTGATTGTGAAGTGGGCTACATTGAGATAGCTGTAGGCTATGAAAAGCTTAAACTAAATATTTTTAAGGTTGTTAAGAATTTTGACTATGATCTAAACGAGGATGACACGTCTGATGATAACATGGCCGTCAGTTCATGTATCGGGTTGGTAGGGACTTATTCAGACTGCTGTGGCATACCTTGGAGAATCACCAATGCCTGACTGATTTACATTATGACATTTCCAAACCCCTTTTCTTATCCCTCCCTGACGAGGCTCACTCCGCTTCTTACGCCCCATGGTCTGAGTCATTTTTGGGCTACTCACCAACGATCTACCCCTTTGAAGACAAGAGTGCCCTTTCCTCCCAGCTAAATGTGGCGGAAGCAATATTCCACACTAGTTCCTTGCTCCCAAACACTAGTTCCTGGGGTGCCCCTTTCTTGATTCCATCAATCCAAGATGCTCCTATTCTTGGCTAACGTGAGGGCCATTTTCCTTAACCCCTTATTCTTTCTCCCTGTGATCCTTTTGGGACAATCTCATCCCAAGTTTGGCCGGATCTTTCCCTATCCATTCCTGAGATTAAAGTGCTACCAGACATGCTAAAATATCCCTTCTTACGACCAAATGAGACTCTCCTTGTAATCATTAATTCGAAATTATTTGGCCTTTCATGAACCATTATTTGTCCTCAGGACTCTTTAATTAGTTGATCTTAATTGTTAAGTAGGAGTTAGATGGTAATTCCCCTTAGTCTGCATATAATTTTGCACGTTAATTTTACATTTAATAACATATGATATGGTCTATTTTTTGAATGCAGCCTAGGTCCAAGGGTTAGATGTGCATTTTTCTTATATAAGACATCTGGAGTTCAGATCAGATGTCTGGAAACTACCATCATAGACCCCCTGAGGTCTACATTTTTTAAGACATCTGATGATTAATGGACAGAACTTATCCTTCTGTTCCAACCACTTGCAATCTTCGCGAGTGGTTGGAAAATTTGGCTACAGAAAATAAACACAGAGATTTCAAAAGGAGAGTGGGCCATCCTGAGGAGGGTATATCTCCTGCCCCCTAATGGGGATCCCCTTCCTCCTCCATCATGGACCCTACGCGTACCATGGACCTCACGAGCACTGTGGCTTAGGCGTGTTGCACCTCTGCTCCTTATCCCTCTCGTCGGTCACATGGTGATAGCGTGCAGCCACAACACCACTGCACATAAACCCCCTTAACCATCCATCTTCTCGTTCCTCTTCATTTTCTTCTTCTTCACCTTCTCCACCACCGTTCCCTGCAACCCAACAGGAACCCAACCGCATGGCCATCAGCCACGCACGCACCACCCATGTAGCATCACCTTCCTCCTCGTGCGTGCAAGCCTTAGCAGCTTCCAGCAGCCACGCATGACCATTCTCCTCGCGCGCACGTGCATGCGAGCACCTCCTCTCCAATCACTATTCATCATCTTCCCCAAAAGAACCCAAACCTACATCCACTTGTCCACATGCAGCTCACTCCATAGACCGTCAATCTCTGCTCCATCGATGCCATTGATCTCACCTCGCCCTCACAAGGCTACCCACGCTTGCGGCAGCCCTTCCTGCCGTCCACGCGTACACGCATGCAAGCCACCACCTGCCATCATCACCAATGATGCCTCCGGCAACCTCTCGCTGCGAGACCAATGTCAATGCGATGCCCACACTCTGGCGCACCACCACCGGCATTCACACCATCAGCCTTTCCCTCCTCCTCGCATGCAAGCTCCTCCACCGAATCCTCTATTTCTCAATAGTAAAGGCCTATTAATATTTACGAAGTTAGGCATTGCAAGAAACACTATTCTTTTATTTAGCATCATAATTTATTGAGGCACATTTGCATGAATATCCCTCATGTTTATTTGAATTATGAATAGTTGCATTTATCTCTTAAATAATAGAGTATGGGATATTGGTTATAGGGAACGAGCTCGATTTTGATTTATATTGACGATATTTGTCAGTACTAAGATTACGATTCACGTATTCCATAGTGGTGATTTTGCATTTAACTTCCCTATATTCTTACGTAATTACATAAATGCTAATGTTGAAAATGAATTGCAATAACTAGTATGCACGCCCATTGAGATTCCCAAATAAACAAGGCACTACTTACTAGTCCAATAGGTTATTTCCTCCCTGTGGAGATGACCTAACTCTTCGTGGTTATATTTGAGAATTAAAAGGTTTTGGAAAGTGATTTTCTACCATGCATTTAAATACAACGACATGTCATTTTATGTTAAAGTTTTTATCGAAAATGAAGATCACTCTTTCAAATGACATCGTTGTTGCGGAGGAAATATGTCTATTAAATTTTTTGGGAAATTTATATTATTTTTATGCTATTTCTAAAGCTTTTCTGAGTTCCTGACTATGGATCTTTTTCTGTGCAAAAACAACAAATGAATGCGGTGGGCATGCACGACAGAGACAATACGTTTGGTGGACCTTGATGCCACCTAGAGGCCAGTAACAGGAGTACGTGAGCCTTGATCCCACGCATGTGGAAGGAGGATTAGCGGCTGAAGACCTATTTGCTTGCTTTAGATTCAGATCAAGCTAGATAGACATTAGACATTTAATTTCTATCTTGTGGACCCGTGTTGGGAATTTTCGGGAACGTGTTCCTAGTGCTTTTATTGCTTATCACTCTTGTATGCGGGAGCATATTTTTGGGAGTGTGTTCCCATTTTATTTAGATTATAGGTTTATTTGAATTATTTGAACTGCACGTTAGTTAGTTATCTAAATTAGATTAGGTTTGTTTGTTTATTAATTATCATAAAAAAAAAATCAAACTGCTTGCTAGAAGCTACATATCTATAGGGCGACCATCTAGGATTAAATGAGCAGCATCTAGTTTATCTTTATGCATTACATACATCCCTACATTGAAGAAAAGTGGAGTAAGGTACATCTTCTCTTAAGCATCAATTACCTATCATGAAACTGCATTGGACTTAAATCTAAGACCACTAAAGTCTTTGAATCTAATTAATTTAGTGGTCACTTTAAAAATTGGGACTGCTAAGAGGTTGGACCTTAAAATTAGTGACTTTAAATTACGTGCAAAAGGATTTGATTGCGAGATTTTAAAATACAAAATGCAAACATGTGTTGCACACCTGAGACACTGTGCACATCACACATAAGGTCACTAGATAAATTTCTACCTCTCCTCTTTTGCAGCACAAGGGAAGTTAGTCGGAAATCAACAAGCCTATCCACCAATTTACTTCGGTTCCTTGTGCGTGGGCTCGATTTGAGACTTCCATCCCTTGCGAGTAGGTTGTTAGCACCAACTAAGGTTGGCCTAGGAAGTGTAATTCCTACAAAACTTATTTGGCCACCAACTGAACACTTAATTCTAAGACCTATAATCTACTGAAAACATATCCCACTGTATTTGCATTTGTTTTGATAGTGGTAGAACTCTCTAGAAAGTTTCTGCTTTTGTTCTGATTTCTTCTAAGTCCTAAGAGAGTTTAACCTGTTTGACTTAAAGAAATGGATTATCCTTACTCCTATCATTTTAACTAAGATCCCATCCCTGAGCATATCCATTCTTTGATGGGTACAATGACAATTCATGGGATCAATCATATTCCTATCCTGGGAGTACTGGCCCGATAACTCCCACTTTTGAGTAGAGCCTAGGAATGGAATTTTTCAGTTTTCAAACACCCAACCCTCCCACCCTTCATGATTTTCCTTATCGAGGTTGGAATGATACCCCTAGGCAAACAGAACCTGAGATTGACTATCCTCTCCAATCTGATAGCAGTAGCCTCTCCTCTTTTATGATAGAAATGCAAAAACAACAAAAAGAAATGATGGAGTCTATGGGAGAGATGTTGAGGATTAGTCAACAATTGAATGAGCAAATTTGTTAGCTTAGCTACTCTCTTACTAATGATTATGATCCCTACTCGTACAACTGTAATCATCAACAAGCTTCTGAGGAGACAATGGACAATAGGGATCCCATTTTGAGTAGCTATCACGTAGACTCTCCCCATGAGACATGGCCACTAGAGGAGAACGACCCAAGTGATTATCCACCCAAGCTATATTGGAATCAAAAGGAAGGGATGATGGCACCATCTGAGGACCTTGACTCGGTTGACAGTATTTTTCTTACCCCTGATGACCCAAGTCAAGGTCGTGCTAGTCATATCACTTCCCCAATTAATCATGTGGTGGAAAGCCATTCTACCCTTAATGAGCCTAATCCTGATCCTCCACCTAGGGAGCCAACACCTCCAATGCAACATCCTGAGAATTTACATATACCTAATGTAGGTAACCCTAAAGGAATGGAGGATGAATTGGATGACTTTTGGTCTCAGGGATATAAAAACTCTATTCTAGAGGAGGAGGATGACCGAATGAAGGAACACGGGCTTAGAATTTGGAGTGAATCACAAGGGGATTATGTGCTATTCGAGGACTTACCCCCTGAGGATATAAATAATCTGGTGAAATCTGAATTCCTCCCTTCTTTTGATTTTAAGAGTCATCCTCTGCAAAACTAGGAGTTGATATTGGAGGACAAACACAATAGTGAGAAGCCTAGGAGAGACTCTCGGGGACAATACACATCAATTGTGGATTTATGCCTCGAGAAGAATAAAGGATTGAGTGATATAGGCTTACTCCAAAAAATTAAGACTAATCATCCTTTAGAAATAATTGAGGATACTGATCCAACTCCTCTCTTTACTGGTGAATTACATATACAACTCGAAAAAAACTCAAGTGAACCAAAAGAATCCGAGGATGAAATTAATGAAAAAGATTATGTTGCTTCGACCCTGCCATTAAAGGAATTTGATTTGGAGTCCACCATCGATTCACATATACTAGGTGAAAATATGACTCCGATCATTAATGATAGGCAGGGTGACATGAATTTTTCTACAACTGTTAGGGAATATAATACAGAATCTGAATTGTGGGACTGGACACAAACTATGCCTTCCTTGGACTTAACCATTACCAACCAACACCACAAACAACCCTTACACTCCCTAACCAATCCTTGGCTCAGGTCTCTGCTTGGTCGTGCGTGTTTAATGTGTTAGAAATTGGGGCTACAAGTAACCCATCATCATAGTTGCAAAACACGTCGATCAGATAAAATTTATACCAAAACTCCAAGGGACTCCTGGGTCGAACACAAGGAGGCGACATTTACTTTACTTGAAAATCGTGCTTCGATTCGTTTCTTTTTGGTATTTTGGGGTTTTGTTATTTTTTTGTATTTTTGAAATAAAAGAAAATAAGAAAACGTGTCACAAGATAGAGATGTGGAACAAATATGATATATATTAATTCTAATGTCAATTATAAGAAACTATTAAAGCAAATAAAGAAAGGGAGGTGAGAGGAAATCTCCCAAATCGACTGTTCGACGAGACGACGGTGCCTGGTGGAAGCTCGGACGAAGGAGGTGAGGAGCAGGATGACAAAGGTGAGATGCTGGAGGACATCGGGTTGAGGAAAGCTTCGGCGTAGCTCCGGAATGGAGGTGAGAAGACGAAGTTGATCTGCTATCGGAATGAAGGTAGGAGGATGGCTCCAAGGTGACCTATAAAGGGAGATGGGAAGTTGGAGGAGTATTTGGTGGGGCAGAGGTTCGCTACACTAATAGGCACCTTGGGAGCTTGAGAATAAGCTTTAATGGAGCGTTGGTAGGCTTGCTAGAGCTTGGGAGTAGGTGAGAGTAGAGTAGGTAGAGATAGCTTGGAAGGGAGGGGGTGTAGGTCCTTTTATAGTGGAGGAGAAGAGGCAAAAATAGGAATGGGACCATTAGTGACACCCATGCCTTCGTTGGAAACATCACTGTAGGTCCAGTTCACATTGTGCTGGCACTGCACTCCTGCCTTACCGCGCGCGTGCACCCACGCGCTAGCACTGCGCTGCGCGCATGTGAGCCTGCATGCCAGCGCGTGCACCCGCACCGCTGCATGCGTACAGTGCTACGTTGATGTGCTAGCGGCCTAGGCTGCACCACGTGGTGCAATCTAGGCCCTCCATCTTCTTATTGTAGGGGCTGCTACAGAGGTCAGATTGAGTCGATTTTCATGCCATTAGGCTGCGATCGTCAACCTGAATCCATCCGCATGGTTGGATTTATCATTTGAAGCTCCAAATTATGTCTCCTAGTCCCTTGGCCGTTGATATTCGTCGGACTGCATATGGTGCTATGGGACTCCGATCGAGGCAATTTTAGCAGCGTTGGACTTCGATCGTTGTCTCGATCAGATCTGTACGGTTGGATCGTCAATCCAAGGCTCCGAAATAAATATGCTTCTCTCCTAACGACAAAAAAGATGCAATTAACCTAAATTATATACAAGTACTCTAAATGCAGAATGATGCATACTATGCAATATTTATAACATGAAATGCAAATCTAAGCCTAGGAACATGCATGAATAGGCATTTTACCCTCAATAAATGTGTTTACATCACTGCTCATATACATTCTTTCTAGGGAGAATATTAAGCTAGTACATCCTCAAGTAGAATGGCAAGTGTGGATTGATGCTTGTATTTTTAGTCTCGCCATTCAAGGGTTTGAAATTATTATGTTTATATCTTTTAAAACCCTTCCTGCTTTGGAGGATCCTTATTATCCTCCATTTATTCCATTTTAAAAGGTCCCTTCTTATGTTCCTTTTGTTATTCCTAGACCTCCCCAGGTAGCCTACGAGGTTCTCTGCATTCATGTCTTCTGGCGAGCATTTGGGATTGCATTGCATCATCAACTTGCCAACATCCATCGCTACCTATTTTTTAGGCCCACGCAGTTACGCATATTTTTAGGGCCTAGCTCTATCTGTTCGAAACCAGACTTATAGGTTCCTTATAAGTCAGGCTGTCGACAGAAAATGCAATGCTTGTTGGGAGGCAACCCAACATCCATAATAACACCTTCATCAGGTGTTTTCCTTCCTTTCTCCCCCTATTTTAATTTTACAATGAGGACATTGTAGGATTTAGGCATAGGGGGTGCATTTTGCATTTTAGGCAGTATTCATGCATGTAGGTTAGGTGCATTACCATAAAAAAAAAAAATCTCTTTTCTTGAGCTAAATTGGTTAGCCCTAGCAAAACATCTTTATCAAGGAGGTTTCATTGGAGATTGAATTCTTAAATTATTTCCGAGTTTAGAATCCGATATAGTTAGTTCACTTGCACGTAGACTGGGTATTGGATATTTGTAGAAAATCAATAAACAGTTTTAGTCTGCTAAACCCTTGGACAGTTAATAAGGAGTCTGGTATACTATCTTCTACTAGATCTACCTAATATTTGTGAGGAGAAGTAGAGAGACTACTGGTGCGCTAAGTCTAGTTCAAGGACTCTTAAGTTTTGGATAATAAGATGATGATACCTCAGAGTTAGGCATAGTTTTCGCTCTCTATTCCTGTGTATGTACATTGTGTGAATTCCAGAGATTCACCAAATATGGCAGATACATAGAGATTGAGTCCGAATAAAACTATGACTATGGTGGATAGTTACGACCATCCTTCATAGAGTCCTTAGCTGAAAGAGGGTAGTAATGACAAATGTCAAAAATATGATTGTACTATCCATTCTTTCCCAGTGCTAAGAATAGGTACTTCCACCAAATAAGCCACACAATATCCTCTTGACTATCATCATTCCTAATAATGCCTCATAAATAAAAGTATGCATCGTTTAGTGTTAGTAGTTGGAAGAAAGGAAAAAGAAGACCAAAGAAGGAAATATTTATATTTAGAAAAAAATATTAAAAAAAAAGAAAAGAGAGAAAAAGAAAAAGAAAAGAGTCTGAGTTTGGAGTTTCATATTGTCATTTTTTTCATTATATGCTGATGTTTTCTAGGCAACAACAAAAACACCCATTGCAATCCACCAAATATGACCCATACGTACTTTTTACTATTTCTAATCGCCCAAATACTGGCTGAGGTCCTTTAACTTAGTTGTAGGGCTTTTAGGATTTTAATTGAAGTGTAAATGCCATGTGAGGCCACCAAGCAGTGAGTACATTTATAGAATCGGGTAAGATATGTGATCTCAGAAAAGGAAGAAAGAAAAAAAGAAAGAGAAAAGAGAGGGTGAGTTAGTGCAAAGGAACACAAAGAGAGCACAGTTTTTAGCCTCTCTCTTGGTTGACTCATTTGTTAGTTTAGAGATTTAGAGTTTGCAGTACTAAACTACATGTAGCACCAGATGAGTGTGAGCCACCAAATATAAATCTCTTTTACTTTGTATCTCCTACCTAAGCCAAAAAGCTGGGGTCAAATCTCAGATTATTTTCTACTTTATCCCCGAAGGAAATAGTTGCCTATCACGATAGAATTATATTAAGGGTGAAGTATGAACTTCAAATGTGAGTTGGCTTTTCACTTGGATCTGTTGCCCAAGCTACTATCACTTCACGTTTCTCTAAATCTCTAAATTTTTGGAATAAGGAAAGGAGAAATCTCTTGGTTACTTCCATTGTTTTTCACTTTTGCTCGAGACTAGCAAAACCTAGTCATGGGGCATTTGATAAGTTTCATGAACCATTATTTTGCCTAAGTACTCTTTAATTAGTTGATCTTAATTGCTAAGTAGGAGTTAAATGGAAATTCACCTTAGTCTGCATATAATTTTATGTGTTAATTTTACATTTAATAACATATGATATGGTCTATTTGTTGAATGTAGGCTAGGTGCAAGGGTTAGACGTCCATTTTGCTTATTTAAGATGTCCGGAGCTCAGATCAAATGCCTAGAAACTACCATCGTAGACCCCATGAAGTCTACATTTTTAAGACGTCTAATATTTTTATCAGATGTCAAACGATTAATGGATAGAACTTATTCCTCTATTCCAACCACTTGCAAACTTTGCAAGTGGCTGGAGAATTCGACCGCAGAAAAGAAATAAAGAGATTTCAAAAGGAGAGAGGGCCATCAAGAGGAAGGGCTATCTCCCACCCGCTGATGGGGATCTCCTCCCTCCTCCACCGTGGATGTGCATCGTGGACCCTATGAGCACCGTGGACCCTAAAAATTCAAAACAATTATCAAACAAATTCATAAAATCTTACAAAAATCTTTTCTGGAATCCTTGTTTGATTTTATTCAAAGTAGTGGTGTTGTTTGACTTGTTTGGACCACTACTTAATTCAGAAAGCCAAAAATCAATTCATTGGTAGTAATTTTCTGTCTTAGGGATAATTGGCTTAGGGTTTCTTTCCTTCTCCTTAGAGACGCAAATTACAGGAAATATACAATCACACATACAACTTGTATTTCCTTTGATTGTGAACTTTCAAACTTGTTTGAAAACTTAAAGAGAAAAACCCTAAAACTCATTTAATTAAATCAAATCCTAAAAGACAAAAATACATAAAAATTGTGTGACAACTTGATTTTCATTGGAGCCACTCTCCAATTCCTGCACACACACAAAAAATCAAATAACAGGGCAATAACCCAATAAATGCCCTCCACATTCCGTGTGCACTATAGTATCCTAGACCTAATTAAAACTTGTAGCAACTTGACCCCTAAGGCTTTATCAACTTAGGCTTGCTATTTAGGTCTTAAGTTCTCTTTAGTTAATACCAATTCTGTCATCTGTATCTGGTGTTTAGGGTGAGGGGATGTGTCAAACGACCAGGCGCGGGTTTGTACAAGCACCTGGGGTCTTCCCTGGGAAACGTTTGGGCCCAAACCTCCCCTTAAGCAACTTGGCTAGATTTGTTGATAGAACGAGTATTCACTATTGACTACTTATTTCCTATATAGCCCAAGTCTTAGGTTATTATTAGGGAGTCACATTTAAGTTAGGTCTAGTTTTATTTGTTTGAATTGCACACTTTCTCTCATCTCTTTCTCTTCTCCTCCCCTCCCGTTCTTCCATTTTATGCACGGGCGACGGTCTCAAAATCCGCACTTGGAAGGACCATTTGATTTCGCCCCCCACGCAAAAAGACCACTTTTTCTATCTTCTTCTCCTGAAAAAATGGAAACACAACAAAATAGTTCCACTGACCCTTCCACGTCCACGTCTAACCCCACCACTAACCCTAATTCTAACCCTTCCACCCAAAACCCAACCACCAGTAACTTCCCACACTTGGAGCTCCCTAATCTTGAGTTGCCCCACACACAACATCAAAACCCCCTACCTGATCTTTTAAAATTGATGGCCGATCAGATTAATAAATTAAATTCCAATCAACAAACATTGACTAGGAACATCCAAAACCTAGCCAATCCAAGGCCAAACCCACCACCCCGTCAGCAGCCTGTTGTTCCTCTAAAAGATTTCTATGATCCGTCTTATTATGTGGAACGACCTGGGGTGGTCATACCGGAGGGGGACTTTGAGATCAAGCCTGCGGTCCTGAACCTAATTAAACACTTTCATGGCCTTCCTAGGGAAGACCCTTTCAGCCACCTTGAAGAACTAACTCTTCTTGCACAGACAACCCATTCCCGAAATGTGCAAGAAGACATATGGCTGATGCGGATTTTTCCATTATCTCTTAAAGATAAGGCCGCTTATTGGTTCAGGACCATTGGCCGACCCATCACAACATGGCCTCAACTCAAGAGCGTCTTCCTCAAGAAATTCTTTCCCATAGGTCGTACCAATTCCTTACGAAGATCTATTATGACCTTTCACCAAAAATCTGGTGAAACTTTCCATGATTCTTGGGAAAGATTTCAAGACCTTTTAAGAAGTTGCCCGCACCACGAGATTCCTTTATGGCAGCTCGTGCAAATCTTCTATCATGGATTAGAAGATCAAAGCCGACATTTTGTCGACACCTCGTGTGGCAGCAACTTTTTAAATAAAGATGCAGAAAGTGCCTATGACCTGTTCGAAGAAATGAGTGAAAACTCATTTAATCAAGCTTCCATGAACACATTTTGCAGAACCCAAAACCCGCAGTTCGGTGTTCATGAAATAGGCACTCAATCTATCCCTGTCACCCAAGACGATCTTCAATTGATTGCTCAAAAACTCGACCAGATGCATATTAATCAAAAGAAAATTGAGGAAAGACTGGCCACATCAACTCAAGCTCCACACCCACATCTAACCCAACCTAACTTTCCACGAAGAGAAAATTTGCACAATCTCAACACTACCCCTGCTGATTATTCTGAGGTTGCCCATGATTAACTGGGGAATTACAACTATCCAGATCTTAACCACACTCAAAATATTTTTGCCATCCAGGAGCCCTTTAAAAATTCTTCCAATTGGAAAAATTACCCGAACTACTCCTGGAATAATCAAGTTTCCTCCCAACCATATCATTTTAATGGGTATGGGTCGAATCCAAACTTCCATCCTGGGCCATCCCAACAAGATATCAATGCCCAGATGCTGCGAACCCTGCAGGATATGCAAACAAAAATGATGGAAGTAACCCGCAACATCACAAATCTGAACAATCAGATTGGGGTTACTCCCACGCAAAGACCTGTAGGACATCTTCCGTCCCAACCGATACCCAACCCTAATCACCAAGGAAACCATTATATGGGTAGAAATCCACATTATCCAAATCAGCCTCCTAATCCACCACCTCAGCAGCCGCCCAGGTTTCTGCAATCACAGGCCCCCCCACCTCCTCTAAATAATAATCCGACTGCACATGCAGTTACTTTGAGGAGTGGGAAAACGACCACTGACCCCGGGCCTTCACACGAACCTGGTAAGATACCTGTGCAAATTGACTCCCCACCTCCCCATCAGGAAGAAAAAGAAAAACAAAAATCTCAAGACAAGATTCCTGTTCCTTTCCCACAAGCTCTCTATCCCACCAACAACAAAAAAAAGAAATCTGAGCCCACTACAGAAGAACTCATGGAGCTATTTGGGCAAGTTCATATCAATATTCCTCTCCTAGATGCCATCAAATATATACCTGCCTATGCTAAATTTTTGAAGGAGATTTGTACTCCTAAAAGGCAGGCTAAAAATCTTGGACAGGTGCATCTTTCAGAGATAGTAAGCTCTGTCATACAGAGTAAGCTGCCTCCTAAGATGAAAGATCCAGGGGCGCCTTTAATTTCTGTAATTATTGATGACACTACATTTAATCGCGCCCTCCTTGATCTTGGTGCCTCAGTTAATATTATTCCCACGAGTTTATTCGAAGAATTTCAGATCGGTGAATTAAAACCCGTTGAGGTTACCCTGCAATTAGCCGACCGATCTACAATCAAACCTCGTGGGATTATCGAGGATGTTTTAGTCAAGGTCCAGAATTGTGTCTTCCCTGCAGACTTTCTGGTTCTTGACATTGAGGCACCTGAATCATTACTGGACTCCCCAATAATCCTTGGACGCCCTTTTTTGGCCACTGCAAAGGCAAATATCAATTGCCACACTGGAAAAATGGATATCACTTATGCAGGCCAAACTCTCACTTTAGATATTTTCAAATCCTCCAGGAGATTCCATGATGATAACTTCTTTGAGGAATCAGATACTGAAATTTCCAATATGGTGGAGACAATGTTAATAGATACCCTTACCGACCATAATTTTTTTGAGGACTCTGATTCAGAATCAGTGGTCGGTGAAATCTGTGATCCGGAAACTTGTCTTGACCCCAAATTTAGTCCTGATACCCCCCCTAACCCACCCACTATTCACGCACCTAACTTTTCCACACTAACTTCACCCAATCCTCACCATTCCTTCCCCGACCCCTTTCTTACGGACCTGCCACCAACCCCGCCTGAGTTTGGCACCCAACCTTATTTAAACCCATGGCCAGACTCGGGCTACACTTATCATTTTCCATCCAACTTTGATCCCAATATTATTTCTAATCAATTTTCTAGGGATCTAAAAGAAGACACCTTTTTTGCGGGCATCCAAGTGTCCAATTATTTACATGATCTTACGTCTTCCATGCATACCTTCACGCCCGGCTGAATGGCGTAAAAGATAGCACTGGATGGGAGGTAACCCATCATTTTTTCTTGCTTTCCCTTTTTTCTTTTTTTTCCAGGTTTTGTTCCTCCTAAACCCGATCGTTCTTCACTAAGGTGATCACTTTTCCCTCCTAATGCATGAGGACATGGCATATCTTAAGCATGGGGGGGTGTTTTTAAATTTTACGATCGATTTAGGATTTTCAAAACCTAAAAACATGCATTTTTGTTTAATTTATTTCCTGCTTGCATACCCAAAAAAATAAAAATGTTCAAAATTTTTTGAGGAAAAATTTTGAAATCGGGACTAAGGTCGAAAAATTCACTTTTGGTACAATGGGATTTAATCTTTAACAAACTAAGGATGAGGATATGGATCTGATCATTAGAATTCCAGGGTCTATTTTAGACAAGATCAGATATCCTTCTATAAAATTCCACCTGAACTCATGATAGTTCAGGTGACTTGATCCTATTTTGCAATATGGAAATTATTTGACTTAGCTTCTGATTCAAGAACTTGCATGTTTTGAGAAACTTCTTGTGTCACTCTTCACACACAAGCCAACACTTAAAAATAACTAAAAATTTGAAAAACTCCTTTGTTTGGACTTAGTAAAAGTCTGAAGTAGATCATTGGTTTGAGTTCCCACCGCCGAGAAGGAGGAAAATGCCTCCTTTAAGGACGCGATGTCAACATGTTACTGCCTCAGCGTTGCTCCATATCTATATTTCATATCTTTAGACGGAGCATTAAAGCGCATTTTAGCAGCTCAAGTGTCTTGGACGGTGCTCTACCTATAGTGTCGGAGCAAGAGCTTGAGTTTATTTGGAGCGCCCCTTTTCACCGCATCGTGTTCTGGGGTTGTGAGCTCCTGGGTGGTGTCATGGACAGTGCTATCTCGAAGTACTGGCGCCAGAACCCCCTCGAGGAATGGTAACGGGAATGATGATCCCGACACATCTGTTGTAAGACTAAGCTAAAAATAAGCATGGGGGAGAGAAAAAAAAAAAAATATATATATATATAAATAAATAAATTAACACGCCCTTATAAATGTTGGCTTTTCACAAGCACAACCACAAGGTTTTAAAGGATTTTGCAAGTTGAGAATCAGATTCATGAGCCAAAAAAAATTCCTAAAAACAAAAATTTCAAGTCATCCGAATTAACAAGGGGTTAATTTGAGAATTTTTTGGAAGATATATTGATCCCGTTCTATCTAATGGTTGAATCCAAAAATAAATCCCGATGTTTATCTTTAACAAATCCCGTACCTCCAATGTTTTTAATCTACCAAGGTCCATTGATCTCTTTTTCTCCTCCAAAGTGGAAAAAATTAGATTTCCCAAAAAAATTCCATTTTAAGTTTTGCTAAGAGACTAGCAAAAGATAAGCATGGGGGTGTGATAAACGCCAGTTTATCATCATTCTTATGCATTAAAACAAACCTAGCTCTTAGGATTTTACTCCGCAAATGGGTTTTTGGGCTGCATTTAGGCATAAAATAGGTTAGGCATGCATTGCATTTTTTATTGTCTTTTTAATATGTTTTTGTGAGTGTTAGGGATGTACAAATATATAGATCCCTAAAACCCTAGCACTCAAGAAGGCAAATGGTGAAGGAGAAGCCCAGACTAGCTGGAACTCAGCCTAATCCAGCTCACCTTAGCTTGATCCAGCTCACCTCAGCTTGATCCAGCTCACCGCAGCTGGAACCTAGCTTACTTGAACTAGGGTTAGCTCATCCCAGCTCCATTCAGCTAATCTTAGCTGGATGATAGCTCAAGAGAGTTCACCTTAGATCACCCTAGCTCAAGTAAGCTCAGATCCAGCTCAACTTAGTTGAGTATAGCTCATCTCAGCTCCCACTAGTCCATAGGGAGCTCTAGCTAGCTCAGCTAAGTTGACAGGAGTTCACCCTAGCTCAGATCCAGCTACATCCAGCTCCACTCAGCTCCAGCCAGCTGAAGAAGAATTCATCCCAGCTCAGGAAGCTCAAGTCCAGCTCCCGGGGACTCAGCTTAGCTTAACTCAGTTGAGCTAAGCTACCTTAGCTGCCTCAACCAGCTTGATTCTCCCCGGGAGCACTAGACCCAGCTCACCTCAGCTTACTTTGGTAGAAGCTAGCTCACTTTAGCTTGGCTTAGCAACTAGCAAAGAACTAGCAAGCTAAGCCAGCTAGAGTAGCCCCATGCCAGCCTCTTCAGCAGCTGCCAGCTCCAGCTCCAGCTCCAGACTTCTCCTCCTCAACTCCTCCCTCCAAACCCTAGCTCCAACACCTTCTCCTCTACTCCTCCATTAGCTAAGCTAGCTTAACTTAGCTTAGCTTAGCTTAGCTAACAACCAGCTCCTTGACCATCCATTACCTTAAAAATCAACCCTAGCTAGCTCCACCAACTCAAGCCTACCTAAGCTAGCTACCCTACTTAAGTTGGCGCCACCACCCCTTCACCCCATTATCTCCACCAAAAGACACTTCAAGCTGGTGCCAAAAACCACCCCTAACCACCCCCATTTTGGCGCCAACTTTCAGCCTCTTCATCTACCCTACACCTACCCATATAACACATCCTAGCCATCCACATACCCCCCTTCTAGAACCTTAAGGTGGCGCCACCTAATAGCCTTCTAGAAAACCCATTTTGGCGCCAACACTAAGGGGTGTCAAAACCCATAACTACCCCCTTTGTGTCCCTTAAGGTGGCGCCAACTCTCCTTGGCCATGGGATCTCCAACCACCTCCATCAACTCATCTTGGCCATCCAATTCAAAGGTCACCATAGCCCCCTTCCTATTCTATAAAAAGCCACCACCTACCACCATTTTGGGGCATCCTCCATTAGTGTATTTTTCTACCTACATCCACCTATACCTACGCCCAAGGAGAAGGAGTAGAGAAGGAGATTAAAGGGGCACATCACCAGCCCTTTTGGTGCCTTCTTCTCCCCACTCTCTTCAACTTGGGCCACGCCAAGGAGGAGGACTCTTCCACTTCAAGAAGGATGGCCAGGCAAGGGAGAAGGACCTAGGGTGGACGTCCACCCTTGGAGAGAAGCTTAGGGCACGCCCCCTTAGGGCTTGCCTTGGAGGACATCACCTTGGCGGAGCACTGCAAGGAAGGAGTTGAAGGACTCTTTTCAAGATTGGGAGCCACCAACCTTGGAGCAAGAAGCCCTCTTCTTCACCATCTATCTAGAGGATTTGTGTTTTCCTTTCTTTATGTCAATTTTCTAGTAGTAGAAGCATTCCTCTACTAGGCATTTTTGTTAAACACTTTTTTTTAATTATCTAGTTGCCTTCTTTGCAATTTCTTGTTTGCATTTCTATTTGCTTGTTTTTAGCATTCTTCACTCCTTCTCCCTAATTATTCTAGGCCTCCACTTGCCTAGAGTGAGCTTAGGGAAAGGCTCTACTTGCCACTTAGAAGTAGTATTTTAAATTGAAGTGTAAATCACCTTCCCGTCACCATTCCGCATGTTGTCTTAATTTAAAACAAAAAAATGATATATTGAAAAATACCAAAAAGAAAGTTGATATTGTATTCCAAGCAAGAGAATCACTATTGCAAACATTTGGCCTCCTTGGACGACCCTAGATACTCCCCTATCTAGGAGTATAAATTTAAGAGTTGATCGATTTTACGCGTTACAACGACGTATTTTAACAAACCGCGTGAAATCGCCATCAGGAAACAAATCATTTTAATGGTGCCATTACTGGGGAGGTAACTGTAATTTTTATTCACCATTATCTTTAGTTTGTAAATAATTTCTTTTCTAATTAGTTTTGTTTTGTTTTGTTTCTGTCTTCTTTTCTGGGATATCTTTGTGGGTATTCTCAGGAAGAAGGTGGGTTTTTCTGTTTTTGTTTTCGTATCCATTATACATGCCATTGTGAATATTTCTTACTTAGTCTTTAGTGTAGTTTGCTTGTTGCATTTAGTGTAGAAATATAAAAGAAATAAAAATATTCTTATCTTCTAACTAGCAGCAGCATATCTTAGGCATACACTCCTTGCAGTACATATATTTGCTAGAATATCTGCAATCTGACTTGGAATTTGTTTATTTTTATCTCGCATCAATGGGAAAACACGAGCAAAAGCTCACGTAGATCCCTATCTTTGGAATTAAAGCAACACCACATACTTTTTTGAAAATATCTAAAAAGCGGCCATCTTTACTTCTTTCTATCATTTTTGAAAAAGATTAACTAGAAAGAGGACTTATTGAAACTCGTGACATTAATCTGTTTGCAGATTGCATGTGGGTTTTAATCGTATACGTCTATTGCATGCTATCGCCCACATAGTGCGATCACTAGAGTCAAACGAGTCTATTATTTCTACCTCTCCTCTTTGCACCTCTTAGGGCTTTGGTCGAAGATCAAGTCAGTCTCACTACTAGAGCCCTAAGGAGCCAGTAGTGTGCGGTCTCAATCCTTGACCTTAGACCTTCGAGCCTTAAGGATACTCATCTGCATAGACACGATCTAGGATGCATATTTTGGATTGATACTATACTTGTTTGCATCTTGTATTTTACGCGTATTCTTAGGATCTTTTCTTTTGAAATGAAGAGAAACCTGCTTTTTGCACAGTGTTCGGGTTTTGCTTGCCATTATTTTTCACAATGGCGTGAGTGTGCCTTTGCACATTTTTTCTGTTTATGCACTGGAGGCGATCCCTGAAACCACCTCTCGTATCTCCTTTAACAAGTCTACCTAGATCGGTTGCACTGAAGCAACTGGCCATTTTCCCTTTTCCTACATCTGCTTTTTCTGCATTTGATTCTATGGATCAGGTGCAGAACCTGAATCCTATGATCCCTTCTTCTGTTCATGGGGAGATGCTGCCTTTTGATATCCATGAGGTGCTCCTGAACTAGAACCTCTAAATGGTCGAGAAGAACAGCCAAATTAATCTGTTGACGGCTGCTCTTCAGAACCTACAAAATTTGCAGGCCTGTCCTCCTCCTCAACCTAACGTGGGTCCTGATCACCTAATTTGGTTCTTCCACTACGTCCTAGGCCTCTACTCCGAGACTACTATAATCCATCCAATGATAAGTAGAGCCTAATGTTTGGATTCCCATTAGGGAAAATGACCCAGAATTAAAGCTAAATATTATAGGTCTAATCCAACACTTCACGGGTTTGCATCTGAGGATCCATTTCAACACGTAAAAGATCTTAAAAATCTATCTCAGATTCTTGGTCCTCGAAATCAAAGCAGGGAAATCCTACTCATGAAGATGTTCTCCTTTAGCCATAAGGATAAGGATGCCTACTGGCACAGAATGATTGCACGACCTATCTCAACTTGGAACAAACTTGAATCAATGTTCTTCAGGCAATTCTTCCCTATAGGTCGCACCAAGCCACTTAGGCGAGCTATCACAACCTTTAATCAAAACCAAGGAGAACCAATTCATGAAGTATGGGAGCACTTTCATGAATTGCAAGGGAAATGCCCACATGAAGACATCCCTCGTTGGCAACTCATGCATATTTTTATTATGGATTACAAGAGAGCATTTGCAATCTGGTCGATGCCTCTTGTAGTGGGAATTTTTTGAATTGCGACAAAGAATCCGCCTCAGAACTGTTTGAAGGGATGGCAGAAAACTAGATCAACAATGCCACAAAGTCACAATTCATGTGAGGAAACCCACATCAAAATCCGCATCCAAACTCGCATCACATGGGCATTCATGAGATCAGGAATCCATCTAGTTCCAAGGATTTAGAGATTATTACAGAAAAGTTGGACAAAGTCAATATCATAGCGAATCATCTTGACGAGGATCGAAACACCATGAAGAATCTTACGCCTCTTCTCGCTATGTAGAATCCCGCACATTTACCTGTTTTGCAAATTCCCGTAGGGAGGGAATTTGTGAATAATTTGGATTCTAGAGATCCGTCATCTTTGGGTTATTTCTCTACTCATGCACCAACCCAAGGAGGGACTTTTGTCCCACCATCTTTCCTACCACTTTCCCCACCCCTTGTTTTCGTAGAAAACATGTCATATCTTTATAATCTGTATGCCATCTAGCAGAATACTTCTAGATCAAACCCATATTCAAATACCTATAAACCTAGATGGAGAAGACACCCAAATTTTTCTGGGGCTAACCAAAACCAAAGACCATCATATCAAAATCAAACCCATCAAAACCTGCTTTCATTGCTTTCTCAACAACCAAATGCGAGGCCCTTTCACACGAGTTTATAGAACTACTCAGGGTCGAATGGAGATTCACATCTCAACCAAATTTTGCTAGCTGTTACAGAGAGTCAGCGACAAAATGCTGAAGCTCTCGCTGAGTTCTAAAGAAAGTGTAAGGTAGAATTGACTGATTTACGAAATCAGATCACGCTTTTGGCTGAATCTCTTCAGCTAGGTACTCTTCCATCGTAGCCAGTTTCAAATCCTAGGAATATTGCAAATCCAAGGCAACATCAGGGCCAAGCTCACTTCATTAATCAGCCTTTGATTCGAATCAAAACCCACCTTTTGCACCTCCTTAGAGTGATCTTCCAAATTCTAATCAGAAACCTTTGTTGTACCAAAATGATCAACCTATTATTCTGAATCAAAATTGCTCTTTGTTGATCTACTAATTGGTTGGATTCACTTATTCTATTTGCCTCAATCTGTAATATCTTTATCTCAAACTAAATTAGATCTATCTTTCATGAGAACCACTCAAATCTTTCTGAGATTTTTCATGGGAATTTGATTTTGGTTCTAGGAGATCTATTCAAGGCAAATCAGTGTGAGTTTATTCAGGTGGTTTTCTATATCTATTTATTGAGCTAATACTTCCTTGACTCCCTTATTTTTACCTTATCTATCCTTTCACGGGAGTTACCTTACTAGGGTTTACGCCTAGCTGAAGGTGTAAAACTTAGCACTTTGTCTATAATTGTTTCTTGCATTCCACACTTTTCTCTACCGATACACTTAAGTTTGTACTATATCTGTCACTTTTTTATCTGCCATACTCTTCACTTAGTTCGACTGATCACTCTGACTTAAGTCAGACTTGAAATCATCCCCATAGAGATCTTTGATCTCCTCTATCCGACTCCTTCCATCACCCTATACAAAGTGAAGTGTACAGTCTATTTCACCCTTCTTATAATGAGGATATTGTAATATTTTGGCTTGGGGGGTTGTGAAGTGAAATATTAATTACTCTAAGTGTATTGGTAGATAAAAGAGAAAATTTAAAAAAAAATTAAAATACACAAATACCTAAAGATTTGAAATTTTTTTTGGAAATTTCAAAAATTTATAAGTCATAAAAAAATTATAAATATGAAAATAAAAAAAATTGATTAAAAATAATAATAGGGGGTTATATATATTATAAGAAGTGAAGAACATAAAAAAATAATGAAAATATATAACTATTTATGTTAGTAACTTAAAGAGCTTAATTTTTCTTTTTAGGTCAGAAACCAAAAATGTATCTATTTATAAATAGTATATAAAGAGCATTGAATCCTTACTTTGGACTTAGGCTTAAATACCTTTTCAAAACACGTATTTGTTTTGCGAAATTTTGAATGGGATTTTTCTTCAATTACAGTCTGAAACACTTTAGGATTTGTTTTTTTTTCCGCACTTAAACCTAAAACAAAGTAACTAAGTTGTATTAAGTTTTATGAGACTTAATTCTTGGAATTAGATAGTAACTTTCTTGATCAATTAGACTAAGTTAAATCCTTTTGCTTTTCGAACATCTGTTTTTACCACCAAGTTAAGTGAAAAGCCTAGATACCTAGAGTTAATTAAGTAAAGAGTTGGTAGAATTCTTAGCCGTAAGGTATATCAGGCTATAATTAGTTTAATCAATTGAGGACATTCAGCTAGATTTGGCGAGTTGCATCTTGACAGATCCTGCAAGCGGATACTAATGGTTTAAGGGACCTGATAGTGAAAGGCTTTGCTGCCCAAGCTCTGGTTTGAGAGCTATGTAACCTAAGCATCCAAAATTCACACACATTAGAGTTGTCCTGTTGGCATCTGAGACCACGAAAACACAGAGGTTAAGCGATTGATTATGAATCCTCTTTAGTCCTAGGATTTTCATGAGGTGGCTCTTGAAAGGGTGAAGGATGTGCCACTCACCTAGAAAAAGGAATTGGAGTATTATATTAGTAAGAAAAATGGAAGGAGGAGAAACATAAAGAAAACAAAAAATATATATTTATATACACCCTGCAGTTAAGCATCTTACTACAAATGGATGCTTATACAGTTTATGTCCACCAAAAAAAGCATCTCACAACAAATGGATGCTACCCTTTCCTCCATCAATAAAAAAACACTTCACTACATATGGGTGTTTTATCCAATAGAGAAAGATTAAAAAAAATATGGAGATAAAATATATAAATAAGAGACCCAGTGGTCCATTGGGGAGATATACACAAAAAGTGTTGACCATGTGATAGAAAAATGGTGATGAGAAAGAAACCAAATCTGAGTAAGGCCAAGCCAAAGTGTTGAATTGGAATAACCTGGATTGGAAATTGATGTCTTAAGATCTGGATTTTTGCAACTTTGGATGCCTCTAGGAGGAGTCTGTTCACGAGCACAGATGCTTTAAAATCATAGCTACTGAACCTTTACACTTGGCAGTGAAGCCTAAGAAATCGAGTTTTGGAGACTAGCAGTTGAGGCCTAAAGGAAAAAGATTGACAAAACCCTAGGTCTAAAAGTCTGTCCTTGGTGCTGTGGGCTGGTTGTTTATGATTCACCATTCTATAAGTTTGCTTAATAAAGGGTGTCTAGTTAATTTACAAAAACTTAAGCTGATAAAAATCAGATTTCACAAACCTAAGGATTAATTTAAGTCTGTTGAATTTTTTAATTAGAATTTAAATTCCAATCTTGGAGACTTATTTTCTTAATCATCGTGACCTCTTTTGATTCTAGGGTTTAGAGTAGATACTAAGAATAAGAGGGTTTTCAATGCTTTGATTTTAAAGAAATTCCCGTCAAGATTCTATTTTTAACGAAAACATACTTTTGATAAGTATTTAAGTTTTTGAGTCCATAGTAAGAAGATTCACGCTAATGCTCTGTTTATTTATAGATATTTATTTAAAATATAAAATTATTTTTAAAAAAATTAAATATAGAAAATTCTGACCTAAGCATTCCTCTATTTCTTAAATCATCATATTATTTCTTCATAATTATTTAATCACCCTAGTGCTTAAATTATTATATTTCTTGGTTAATTTTGCAAGGGACTAGCAAAACTTTGGCTTGTGGGTTTGATGAGAGACTCATGATGGCTCTTAAATACCCCTAATTAACTAGTTTTCGTAGCTAATTAGCTAAGGATATGTATTATTAAGGGTTAATTATAATAAAAGGGATTAATACAAAGGACCATTAAAATAACATAAAAAAAATAAACTAAATAAATATTAATCATAATTATAATTTAATTACTAATTTGGACTCAAATACTAAATATTTAGCTGGTTAATTATTATCTAAATTAAATTAATCAATATTTAATCCTAAGTACTTAATTAACTTAAATAACTTAATCATTTACTTGAATATAGCTAAGAAAAGTAGAAATGTAATTTCAAGGGATAAATATATTATTTATCTAATTTGCAATAACATATAAAATGTTGAAAAGGAAATAAATTAAAATAAGCTTCAAACGCCTCTATTTACATTTAGGTCCTTAGGTTTTATTCAATTGAGTCCCTTTTTTAATTATTGGTCCCTAGATTTCTTACACTTTAGTCCCTACGTACACTATCGACATCACCTTTTTCTTCTTCTTCCTCGCACTGAATGACTGAGGATGGCCGGTCACCACACCCACCAACCACCTTTCATCTCGTGTCCAAACTCCACCCTTGCCGCCAGCCTTCCACTCACCACCGCCATTCCATCCTACGGTCCCAATCATCCTAAACTTAACAAACTCTAGCACGGTGATTGCATCGGAAAAATATACCTGCAATTGTGCCGTCTTGTGCTATTTCCTAGCATTACAATTAGGGTTCCATAGTCGCATTTGTGAAAATACATGCATGCATGCATTTAATTGAGAGTGGAGGAGAGTGAATAAAATGGCCTCGCAATTCACGTTTTCCTCAAGTGCTGCCTCGCAAAATTTCCATCTTAATTTTTTTATTTCTTTTTGATTTTTGATTTTCTTCCTGCGGCTTCAATGCATGGCAACCTCTTCTTCGTGCCATGTCTTGCTCAGCCATGCTCTGCAGCAGCTCTCCCTGCCAGCCGCATGCAAGCCACTCCCTACAGCCGCATGCATAGCTAGGGCATGGCTGTGCATGCCTTCTTCCTCTATAAAACAGGCGCAGCTCCCTTCTTTGAGGGGAGCCTGGTCCTCACAATAAAAAAAGCCAACCCAACGCAGCTCTTCTTCTCCAGGCCACCGCCTCCTCCCCTCTCCCTCCATACGCAGGACCTCCTCCTCAGAGGAGCAACTCTGCAGGCAGGAGCACCTAACGGTGGTGCACAACCACCACCGTGAGTCCACCACCGCCCAGCTCATCAAAGAGCCGGTGGACGTGGTGGTTCTTTCCCTATTTCAACATCCAAGCCACTTCAGCCATTGGAGCAGGAGCTTCAAGCTTTGAAACTCAAAGCTGCGCACGCAGCAGCAGTAGCAGGGCGGCAGCAGCCGCAAGGCCCTCCAGCAAGTGCCTGCAAGCCGCCCTCACCTCCAGCACTTGCATGCAGGTGCCCTCACCTCCCGCTTCTTCGCGTTGCACTCACCTTTCCGCCTGCAACCGGCCACCGCGCACCCCTGCAGCGGTCGGCCAAGCTTCACCGCGCACACCCACGAACACCTGCAGACCACCATGCGCCCTGTCGCGCTCCTTCGCCCGTGACCCAGCCCTCTTCACGCACTCTGTCGTGAAGTCCCACCCGCAAACCACCGGCGGCGCACCCCTTCCACATGCGTGCCAACCCCGAGCCGTCCACACTCAGCACCAGGCGCAAGCGGTTGCGTGGCTCGCCTTGCCACTGTAGTCTTTGTTAACGTGTTTCTGCGGAACACTGTGGCTACAGTGGGGTGACCGGTAAGTTTCTCACTTGTCCAGTCACCCGGCATGCTGCAACTGGCCTTCTCCTGTGCGCACGTTCAGCCCCACGCCCGCTCCAGCACCTGCCCACGTGTCTGCGTGCACCCACGTCACCCGCACCTACCCGCTCCCTTCGCCCGCGTATGCCTCTCCACGCAGTGCTGTGCACTGCGGTCCTTTTTCCGCGCCCACTTCCCTCTAGCGCGCACCTCTCTGCGTGCATACGCGCCTGCGCGCGAGCATGAAGCTTCAAACGATGCCCAGCTACGTGCAGACGTCTTAACGCTCGCCTCCTTCACACCAGCAGGAAGAGCGCGCCATCTCTCTCTCTCTCTCTCACTCTCTCTCTGCACACAATCATACGCACACACTCACACTCTCGCACACAAACACTCTAACTTATATATTATTATATACTTATATAAATACATAGACATATATATATATATTGATATATATATACTTATATTTATACATATAGTAGTACCTATATACTTAAGTATTAGTATACATACATACATATATATATATATCTATATCTATATACTTATATATACATATATATTTACATATATACATATACTTATATACATATATATATATATATATATATACATATATATATCTATACATATATTAGTACTTATATAACTATGTATTAGTCTATTTACACATATAGATATATATATATATACATCTATATACTTATATATATATATACATATATATACACATATACTTATACATACATACATACATATATATATATATATAAGTATACATGCATATATACATATCTATCTATATAACTATATATACATATATATATATACATATCTATCTACATATATCTATATACATATATTACTATATATATATATATATATATATATATATATGTATATATTTACATCTATATAGCTATATATACATACTTATACATATATATATATATCTATACATATATCTATCTTTATATATACATATATATATATACATATATATATACACACATATATATACATATATAACTACATATATATACCTATATATTTATAACCATATATATATATATACATATAGATATATTTAGATATATACTTATATATATATATATATTTTCACATTACTTACCATAAGTGGTATCGCGGGAATATCTGCACCAGTTGCTGATATTCCCCGATACATGCGTACAAAAAGCGTGGTCACACTCATCTTCCATCAATCCACCTTACACTCCACGCAGCACCTCGTCCTGTTGGTTGCGTCTTTCTAGACGACGGTCGATTCGACACCGTGCTGCACTCCATCTCCGCCTCCACCCCCACCCCTTTATACATATATAGTATATGCATATATATATACTATAGTTACTTTACTTCTGCTTCTCTTTCTTGCCAATAAAATGATAAAAAAAATATATAAAAGAGAAAAGATAATCCTTGACTTGTAGGTACTCCGTCTTGCGAGTAGCAAGACCCATTTTGGAACCCTGATTTGGCTCAAGGCCAAGAACCTAATTTTGAGGGTGTGCCTCAAGGAAAGAATTCTCAGAAAAAAAATCTAAATAGAAAAACACCAAAAACACAATAAACGATCAGAAGAGATTCGTTGTAGGAAAGGCGTAGAAACTTGACTTTTAACCCCACTTCCCTGAGTTCGACCCTGGGCCTAAAAGTGACCAAGATAAAATCAAGTAGGCCAGGTAAAAAAAATTTTGTAAAGAGATGGTTAGGCTCGATTTAGGTTAACCACTATACACACTTCAACGATAAAATCACCATATTAACACAACCTAACCGAGTCCTGACCAAAATCTTTTCTGGCGCCGTTGCCAGGGAAGTGTGCCTTCAAGTAAGTTTCTATTCCATTCCTTTCATTTTTCTCTTCTCTCTTCATGGGTGTCTCTGTTTTTGGTGTATAGGTAAACCTGTTGCAAGGAGAAGGCAGGCAGACGAAGTCAGAGACGTGGGCAGATCCAAGGTGGGAACGAGAGCGTGAAGACGTCGACACCGCACTAGAGCTTCACACACGTGGCTGAACAAGTAGGTCTTTCTTTCTTAACAACCTAGGTTAATTTGTCACCTTAATAAAAAAAAAAAAACTAAAAACTAAAAAACTAGAAAAACTTCTTGGGATCTCTTGGGGCAAGTGGATTAAAATTCACTTGTTTGATTGATTGCCTTTACTCCCACCACCTCGGGATTTCCCGCCTTACTTCGCATAGCGAAAATCCAAGAATCTTGATTCTTGAATTTTTCGCCATGTGAAGTATTCTTTGAGGCAAACATAAAAAGATTGATTGCACCCCTCTTTGCCTCACTTATCTGCAAATTTGGGATCACATTTTTGGTGGGGAGACTTGGAATTGAGTTGATTCCAACCCTACCACGACTTTTCAACTTGCCTAAGATTCGATCCCAAATACTTCAACCCCAACAATTTGATTTTCCTTATCTTTTGGTTGAGCCTTGTGTGTGGACATCTTTTTGGTGATTGGAAGCACTTGAATTGAAGTGCTTTGGCTCCCTTTCACACTAATCTAAAACTGATTCGTGCATCCACACATAGAAATCTCCATTTAGGGAAGCCCATTGCATTTTAGCATGCATTAACCAATTGACATTGACGAAGGGTTTGTTGGGCTTAGAAGAAAGCTTGTATTCTTGCAAAACCTGGAGATTGGTTGAATTGGTATTTCAGCGAAATCCTAAAATCCATACTACTTAAGGCTGAACTCTAAAAACCATTCACCAATTAAAACTTCAATTCGGGGAGATTTCCCCATTGCATGCTTGTTTTACAAACTCTGAAAATCAATCACTTCGGCATTACCCGTAAACAATGCCCTTCACATTCCAAAAGCACTTGATCCTAAGCCTCTAACTAAAATTGGTAGTAACTTGACCCTTATTAAGGATTGGAGGTCTAACTACCTGTGTGTAGCGTCTACGTGTTGGTGAGGGTTCTCGCGTGCTATCGAGTGTCTAAGACTGGGGCAAACGGCCTTTCAATCTAGCCCGGTGGTTCCGCGGTGCTCGCATTCGATTCCGTAGTTCGTGATAGTAGGTAACTTAGATCTTTAGGTCTAAGGGCACACTGTAGAGGTTAGGATGTTGATTGTATTGATTTGTCATCAAGTGTACCTTTGTGGGGTCATTTCTCTCATCTCTTTTCCCTTCTTATCCCCCCAATTCTTCCTGCTGTAGTGCATATTTGGGAGGAGGTCACAAAATCCTGAACTGTTTGAATTGCCTGATAAATTTAGAAAAGAAGTTGAATCGTCCTCCTCCTCCACAAACATGGCTGCACGCCCACCCCCAAATCCCGAGGGAGGAAACCACCCTCAAAACCCACCAGGTGGTGGAGCCTTAGATCCCATAACCTGCCTCCAAGCCCAAATGGAAATGTATATTGAGCAAATTGAAGCCATTAGGGAAATATTGGAGGAAATGCAAAACCCTCTCGAATGGGAGGAGCCTAGGTCACTTAACTCCTATCAGAATCCCGCTGCTGCAGAGACCATAGGACAAATTCGGGTCCCCATGGGCGGGGATGACTTTGAACTGAAACATAACATAATTGGCCTAATTAATTTTCACTTCCATGGTCTTGCAAGTGAAGATCCTTTTCTCCACTTGGAAGACTTAACCCGATTGGCTGAAACTGTTAAACCAAGAAATATCGGGTTACCTATAGTCGTCATGAAAATGTTCCCATTTTCATTGCGGGATAAAGCATCGCAGAGGTTACGCACCCTTGGGTGAACCATCCACTCTTTGGAAGAGATGCGAGCAGCGTTTCTCAAGAAGTTCTTCCCAATCGGGCGAACCAATGCACTTCTCCGTGCTATCACTTCATTTACGCAACAAAATGGCGAACAATTTCATGAGGCATAGGAGAGATATAATGACCTCCTCAAGAAGTGTCCGCACCACGGTCTGCCTAAGTGGCATATAGCCTAGATTTTCTACTATGGGCTAAATGAGACTTTGAAGTAGATTGCAGACGCTTCCTGCAGAGGGAATTTTATGAGTAAAGACGAGAAGGAGCATTCGAATTGTTTGAAAATATGAGTGAAAACTCAATGAACAATGCCTCCACTATCGCCTTTAATCGTACCAGGCTGCCTCAAAATGTCCACGAGGTTGACACGGGACCGTCCTATTCATCCATAGATCTTAGCCTTATCACACAAAAATTGGATGAAGTCTCCGTCGTGCACAAGAAGCTAGACGAGCTTCTGGCCAACCCCGCCCGTTCTTTGGCAAACACCCCCACCTCACCACTTCGTCACAATCCCAATTCTTCCAACACCAGGATTATCCCAAGAAACCCCGTAAGACCTTCCTTGCCGAGTGTCGCGTCAAGCGACTCGGTATGTCATGTGGATATGGCTTCTGCGAGCCAGTATTTCGACACGGAGGACCAAGCCTCTGTGTGCTCGGAAGCGTATTTACAACCGGACATGCTTCTGGCATAGAAGACGCTTGCGCCCTGGGGAACAACCCATTCTCTGCCACTTATAATCCAGGGTGGAGAAATCATCCGAACTTCGCGTGGTCCAACAACCCGCAGCGCCAAAACCCTACGGGTGGACCACTGCGACCATCTGCACCCATCATCCCAAGGGCTCAGTCTAATCCTATGGCGAATCTGCCATTAGGCCCTTGCGTACCGCATACAGAACACGCATCAAGTCCTCTTGATAAATTGATGCGAATGATGACGGAAATGTCGAATCGCCATGAAGAGAACATGACCTCTCTTCAGCACCAAGTGACGCAACATAATGCTGAGATCAGTCAACTACGCATGGCGACTCGATCTTAGGGCACTCTTCTCGCCCAACCTGTTCCCAACCCGTGAAATTTCGTACTCCGTGGTCCGCAACCACAGGTACAACCTTCTCAGGGACAAGTTCACCAGATTCTGCAAGCTCCGAGCATTCCACCGGGATTTTAGGCTAATCCCGCTGCAGCACCTCACTCTTATGTCCCTATTGCGAACCCTCCTCCGCCTTATGATCCCATTGGACCCACATCGTCCAATGCTATCACTACGAGGAGCAGTAAGCAGACCGTCGATTCGCCCCGACCTGATCCTGGCCCATCTTCTTCACTGCCCTCTCATTCGGGATGCGCACTGCATTCGCGAGAGGACGATACACCCAAATTGGTGGCAGAATCAATCCCAGTCCCTGAGGCTCTACTGAGGGAGCCAAAAGGCAAAAAGAAAGATACGCAGTCCTTTGATAACCTGCATAATTTGTTCAGGGATGTAGAAATCAAGGTACCCCTGCTCGAGGCTATCGACCACATACCTACTGTCACCCGATTTTTCAAAGACTACACAACACCCAGGCGACAGTCAAAGAAAACAAAGAATCCGGTGGTTCTCTCACCTCATGCGAGTTGTACTATACTGTCAAATCTCCCACCGAAGCAGAAAGATCTGGGCACACCGCTCATTTCCTGCAGCATCCATAGCTGCAATTTTAACTGTGCCCTGCTTGATCTAGGATCTTCCATCAATCTTATACCGACCATCATGCTCGAAAAATTTTTCATGGGAAATCTGAAACCCACCCCTATCATGTTACAGTTGGCAGATCGTTCTGTCAAAATTCCGAAGGGTGTGGTGGAAGACGTGGTGGTTAGGGTCAATAGTCTCTGTTTTCCTGTTGACTTTCTTGTTTTAGATATGGAAGTTCCTAGCTCACTTTCTGATTGTGCGATCATCCTTGGTCGACCTTTCTTGGCCACTACCCCCACCCATATCGACTGCGAGTCGGGCTGTGCTGGTGACAGGTTTCGTCTTTATTGTTATTTATAGTGTGGTATATGACAAAACAATTACTAGCTTAATACAAATTTTTTACTAGGAATAACAAGTTTCCTGAGGTCGAACTCAGGGAGCAACTATAATTCTAGAAACATAAATTCACAATATAAGGTTTTACAAAAATTAAGAGATAGAGAGAGAGGAAGCAAAAGTTCTCTTTTGTTGTCTTCTTCTTCTTCTCTCTTTCTCTTCTCTTTTCTTCTTCTCTTGCATCTGCTTCTTCTCTTCCTTCAATCTGCCTTCTTTTCTCTTCTTTTCTTCTCTTCTTTTGCTCTAGCCATTCCTCTTCTTTCTTTTCTTTCTCCTTCCTATCTTCTTCTTCTTCTTCTTTACTTCTCTTTCTTCTTCTTTCTTTCTTCTTCTTTCTGCTCTGGCTGCTGACCTTCCGTCGTCTGACCCGGTGCTCAGATGACTTAACTATGCATTTGCTATAATGCAGCTCCTTTTCTTCTTCTTCAGCTCCTCTCCTTCCTTTCTTCTTCAGCTACTCAGTGCGGCTAAGTCTTCAGCCGCTCCTCCTGTCTTCTTCTTCCTTCGCCTGCTTCTTCTTCTTTTTCCTTCTTCCCTGCGTGCACACACAATGATCAGTGTAAAACCTACCCCTTCCCCGCGTCTCTCTTTCTCTCTGAATCTCTCTTTAGGAAAGCTCTCCCAGAGCTGGGTAATCGGGTTCGGGGTGCGCACCCGGGACCAGGCCCACCGGCGTGCGGTGGTAGGTGAGGAGTGCTTGGTCGGGTAGTCGGATTCGGCCCAGACTCGCGCGGCGTTAGTGCGGGCGAGGGCGGGCGAGCACGTGGCACGTTGCATGCGTGGGCAAGAGACCTGACTCCTGTGTATCAAAGGCAAACAACCCTATACACTTTTTCAATTTAATTGTGGGTGCGAGGCCACACACTTACGAGGTGGGACTAAAGTCCCACCTCCAACATGCACACCCGCAGGCGAGAAGACGTTGCCAATTGGGGCAGCAGCGAACATTTGCACCCCCAGTCGCAAGCCTGGGCGTGCTCATGGAACCAACCTGTGCTGCCTAGAGCACGCGCCTGGGCTGGAAACGTCCTGGAGCTGCTTGCGAAGGAGCTTCAGCAGCTCTTCAATGGCGGCAAGGAGGCGCAGACCTGAAAACATAAGGACGGCCTCTCGGCCACATCAGATAACGTAGGGAGCTTCACCAGAGGGCAGCGAAGACAGTGTGACGATCGGCGAGGCGCGGGGTCACCTGTGGCCGTGTGCCTAGGTCAGACTGTGTGTGCGGAAGTGGGTTTGTTCGGCGGTTGGTCGGGCGGTGAATGGAGGTGTATGGAGTGGGGGAAATGGTTGAGTGGAGTGAGGGGGAGCTTCTGGGCTTGTCGGCGAGGGGTGAGGTGGTCTGTGGAGGTGGAGTGACCTCGCCAGAGATGGCAACCAGAGATGGAGCAGATGAGGGTGGAAGTGGCGGTTGGTGGGTTAAAGTGGTAAATCAAGAAGGCGAAAATGTAAGGGGGAGAGAGAGGAAAATTCCTACCTACTTAGTCGACGAAGGGGGAGAGGGAGGCATCAGGCTCGTGCCTACCAGAGCTGGAGACGAAGATGCCCAGGAGGGGGTTATCGGCGACGAAGAGGAGATAGGAGAGTGCCAGCTGGTACGGCTTGGCGCAGGACGACGGAGCAGAGTAGGTTCTACTGCAGGTATGGCAGCATAGTGAGGAGGAGGAGGAGGGTGGATCACCGGAAGCTCGGGCATTCTGACCAGAGAGGGGAAGGATGAAATCTAGGGTGTTTCTCCGCCAGAAGGACCTTGAAGGAGACAGCAGACCTTGCCGCTCCTTAAATAGGCACTGGCGAGGAGAGGAGATAGAGGAGGTGACGTGCAGCGCCCGCCGGAGTGTGGTCGGAA
Source organism: Thalassia testudinum (assembly GCA_037157565.1). NCBI lineage: Eukaryota > Viridiplantae > Streptophyta > Magnoliopsida > Alismatales > Hydrocharitaceae > Thalassia > Thalassia testudinum. Next base: position 215,218,740 of record JAZHRO010000024.1, read on the forward strand.
ATGGATACCCATGCCTTTTGTGCATTCGCGCAAGAGGCATGGTCGGTTGTAGAGGTCAGGGGAGGGTCCCTGCGACAAAGGACGGCTCAAGGAACCCCTCGCTTGTTCCTGAGGATGAACGCCCTACCCTGCGCGATGCCATCCTCCGCGCAAGGTCGCCGGAGGTATGGTGTTGCATAGAAATGGCAGGGTGGACCATTATGCAAAGAGCGATGAGAAGATAGGGGGCTAGACGCAAGGGTTTCAAAAGATAAGGGTCAGAAAGTAAATTAAGAGGACCAATTTGTAAAGTCGGTCAAGATGGTCTTATCCTAGGCCCGAACTTTTATAACAGACTAATTTGAGCCTAAGGATTTTAATAGTGAAATTTGATTTTAGGTTGGACCATGTTTGACCGGTCAATTTTGTCGTAAATTGGGTTTGGTTCTCATTTTAGGTCAAAATTGGTTGCAAAGGCCAAATTGAAGCTTCTAAACCCTAGGGAATATTTTTCCATGAATTTTAGAGGGTTTAGTTGATTTTTATCCTTCCTCGAATCTCATGAATTAAAGTGGATTTATTTTAGGGTTACAGAATGTCATTTAATTCCTACAAGTTGCTATAACCCTTTTCAGGTCAGATCATCCCACTTCCCTCCTTATTAAGCTCGTTTGACCGGTGTTTGGACCCTTAATGACCCTGTTTGCACACTGCATTGGTGAAATTGTAGTTTTACCCCTTATGATTTATTTTATTCTTTAACTCAGAATTCTATGATTTAAGCCTCTCTTTAGGTTTTGTAGTAGCTTCTTCACACATATTTGGATTAGATTGTGCTAATTAGGGTTCATGATGAGGTTCTTATCATACCCCCATGCCTAGCTTTTGCTAGTCACTTAGCAAAATTTTAAGGTTTCAACCCTTATTCTAGACCATAAAGCTCTTAATGAGTTTAGATAAGTGCTTTTTCCTTTGAAACCTTGATTAGGTTATAATGCCAACCATAGGCTTAAAAGTACCCTAGTACTAACCATGATCCAGATCTGTCTAGCCTCAGCCTCAGTCCTTAGCAAAGGTTTCTAAGGCCTACAAGAGCTAACCTAAGGCTTATTGGACTTTGTGGTTAAAGCACCTGTGCTTGAGATAATTTTAGCCCTAGCTCAGTTCGTAGTGCATTTTGAAAGAAAGAGAGGTAGAAGATTTATATGTTTGGAGAGTTTTCTCTCTCTTTTTCTTTTTAATTCTAGCTTAGGATTGGCTTCTCAACACGGTCTGTATCAGATTCCTTGTCCCCATCATCAATCCTCAAGGGTTCCTGGCAGTCGATGCTTCGAGATAGCACCGCCCATGGTAGCCCCCAGAACCCTAGCTTTTGAGATTTCGAGATAATCCCATCCATGGTGTTCCTTGGCCGAATTCAGACCCTGGCAATTGACACTTCGTGATAATGCCATCCATGGAATCTGAACCAACAGAGTGCTCACGTGCCCCCAGTAGGATATGTAAATATCCTAAGAGACAAGCACCGAGGAGATGATATTTTGTTACGCATCTTTGAGGGGAATTTCCCACCTCTCCGAGCTGGGAACTCATCCAAATCAACTTGTGTTGATCGGCCGCTCCTACTCTAGGTGGCATTTTCAGAATTTTTGCAATGCTTCTACGTGATTTTGATTTTTATGCTTATTGAACCAGGCTGTGTATGAAATTAGGGTGCTTAGGTTACTGAGTCCCGTAAGCCAAAAGTTAGTTAATGAGGCCAAATACTCCCTAAGCCTTGGACCTAATACTTAAGCTTTTCATTTTCCTCAACCTCTTGAGGAATGTCTAGATCTTAATGAGTACTAAGAGTCTATCCAAGAATGCCTAAGGTTTGCGTTCTTACTAATCTCACTGTGCACTTTCCATTCCTTTTCTTGAATGAGGTCTAGAACTTAGGTTAACTCCTTAATTTCTTACTAATGACTATCGCTTTTCTTTCATTTTGTGCTCCTTTTTGTTCTTTTTCTCCTCCTCCTTTGTAGAGTCCACAAAATTTCTTTCTTCCTCTCATTTTACTATTCTTTTTTCAATTTTTTTTAATTTTTATGGTGTTTTTGGCATATGTGAAATTTTTTTTTGTTTAAAACCTTTTCTTGTGAGTTTTGCACTTTCATACCCCCCCATGCCTAAGGTTTGTAATGTCCTCATTGTCACTTAGGAGGGTTCTTAGTTCATACATTAGGACAGATGTTTTGATGAGTGAATGGGTCGGGGTGACTGTTGCGGACGATTTCTAATCTCAGATGCAAGCACCTGAGGTGGAGTCGGCTGTCCTAAAGGGTGAACCTTAAGTGCAAAAAGGTGCCAGAAAAAGGTTTTGGGTTTTTTTCAAAAAGAATGACGAGATGCCTCCCGTTGAGCACTGAGTTTTACGCCATCGGCTGGGTGCAATATGCTCAGGGAAAATGGAGGATAAATGATGATTCAGCCAAATTTGTAGAGGTTACATCAATGAACGGTTTGAGTCTCTGACCGTTCACGATGAAAGGTTCGGAATCATGGCTGAGCAGACTGATTTTGACGGCTCCATTTCCAAAAACCTGTCGGACAAGGTATGGTCCGACCCACTTGGATCACAGTTCCCAGGGAAGAGTTTGAGTCGGGCATCAAAGAGTAGGACCTTCTGACTAGGATGAAAGATCTTTCTAGATATGTGCTTGTCATGGAAGGCTTTAACCCGCTTTTTGTAGATTCGCGAGTTCTCATACGCATCAAGGAGTAATTCATCGATCTCGCTTATCTGAAGCTTTCTATGGGTTCCAGCCTTAGAAAGATCTAGATTGCAGCTCCGTACTACCCAATAGGCTTTGTGCTCTAGTTCGACGGGAAGGTGGCATGCCTTCTTGTATACCAATCTAAAAGGATACATGCCTAATTGGGTTTTGTGGGCGGTCCTATAAGCCCACAAAGCTTCCGGAAGTCGTGACGACCAGTCCTTCTTGTCCGGCCGAACAGTGACCTGCAGGATTTTCTTGATCTCCTAATTTGATAGCTCAGCTAGACCATTAGTCTGGGGGTGACAAGGAGTGGAGATTCGGTGAGACACCCCGTATTTGGTCATCAGTGACCTGAACTAAGCGTTTGTAAAATGGGTCCCCCCGTCAAAGATGATTGCACAAGGAATCCCGAACCATGAGAAGATATTGTGATGAATGAATTTGATAATGATTTTATGATCATAGGTTCGGATCGGTATGGCTTTGATCCATTTGGACACGTAGTCCACAGCCAGCAGAATGTACTCGAAGCCATCCGAAATAGGAAAGGGGCCCATAAAATCAATCCCCCAAATATCGAAGATTTCGCATACGAGGATCGGCTGCAAAGGCATCAAGTCACGATGGCTCATGTTGCCCAAAGTTTGGCAACGATCGCATGCCTTGCAGTGATTATATGAGTCCTCGAATAAAGTGGGCCAATAAAAGCCACACTGGAGGATTTTTGATGCGGCTTTGTGCCTAGAGAAGTGGCCACCTCATGCCTGGTCATGGCAGAAGGAGAGAATATCATTGATTTCACCTTCCAAGACACATCACCGGATGATTTGATCAGCACCTACGCGGAAGAGGTACGGATCTTCCCAAATGTAGTACTTGGCATCAGAGCTCAATTTGTCTTTCTTGGCTTTCGGCCAATCAGATGGGATCTGATGAGATGCCAAGTAGTTTACTATATTAGCAAACCATAGAAGTCTAGTACCAATAGTAAGTTGGTGCTCATCAGGGAATGCTCCGTGATGGGTCCAGAACGGTTTATGATCTCAGAAGGAAGGCGAGACAGATGGTCAGCTACCACGTTTTGTCTTCCCGCCTTGTCACGAATCTCGAGGTCGAATTCTTGCAACAGCAAGATCCATCGGATTAGTCGAGGCTTCGTGTCCTTCTTGGCAAGGAGATGCCTCGCCGCCATGTGATCCAAGTAGATGATGACGTGGGAACCCGGGAGATAAGATCAAAATTTTTCAAGGGCAAATACTACGGCTAGCAGCTCTTTCTCCGTAACTGTATAGTTACGCTGAGCTTCGTCAAGTGTCTTGCTAGCGTAGTAGATGACCACGGGTTTCCCGTCAACTTTTTGCCCCAGAATCGCTCCTATAGCGAAATCAGATGCATCGCACATGATCTCAAAGGGTTGAGACCAATCAGGGGATTGTAAGATCAGGGCCTGGGTGACTCGGTCACAGAGGTTCTCAAAGGCTTGAGTGCATTCCTTGGAGATCTCAAAGGGTACATCCTTAGAAAGAAGAGTAGTCAAGGGGCACGCGATTTTCGAAAAATCAAGAATGAAATGACAGGAAAAATCGATGTGCCCCAGAAAAGAACGGATGTCCCTAATCGAGCCAGGCATAGGAAGTCGAGAAATTAGATCAACCTTTGCTCGATCCACTTGGATGCCTTTCTCAGAAATTAGATGTCCTAGGACGATCCCCTCAGGCACCATAAAATGGCTCTTTTCCTAGGAAAGAATAAATTAACATCGATGCAATGCCTAAGTATATGAACCAAGTGCTGGAGGCAATCATCAAATGATGCCCCAAAAAATGAGAAGTTATCCATGAAGACTTCCAGATAATCACCTACCATATCAGAGAATATGGCAAGCATGCACCGCTGAAAAGTCGCGAGTGCATTGCAGAGACCGAAAGGCATCCTTGGGAATGCGTAAGTTCCGAAGGGGCAGGTGAACGTGGTCTTCTCTTGGTCCTCAGGATGAATAGCCACTTGGTTGTAACCGGAGTACCCGTCCAGAAAGCAGAAGAATCGATTTCCCGCTAATTTTTAGAGAATCTGATCAATGAAAGGTAGTGGGAAATGATCCTTCTTCGTGGAGGAATTGAGTCATCGGTAATCTATGCAGACTCTCCACGAGTTGGCTATTAGGGTAGGTATGACTTCTCCGATTTCAGTCGTAATGGTGGTGAGCCTTGCCTTTTTATGCACAACATGAATTGGGCTCACCCAACTACTGTCGGAGATCGGGTAGATGATTCCTGCATCCAACCACTTAATGATCTCCTTTTTCATGACCTCCTACAGATTGGGATTCAAACGTCTCTGCATCTCATAGGAAGGTCATGTGCCCTCTTCTGAATAAATATGGTTTGTGCAATAAGAGGGACTTATTCCAGTCAAGTCATTGAGAGTCCAACCAATGGCACTATGATGTTGCTGGAGGATAGCAATCAGATGGAATTCCTGATCAGGAGTAAGCTTGGAGTTTATAATCACAAGAAAAGTCTAATTTGAACCCAAAAAGATGTATTTCAAATGATCGAGAAGGGGTTTTAGTTCAAGGATGGGGTTATCAGCAGCAGCGGGTGGTTGAGGGTAAGTGTGAGGTTCAAGGATAGGAGTTATGGGTTTGTCTGAATCAGGGTCTGACTCCCCTAATTGCGGTTCAAGATCTTTCTGTGGTTGATGAGGCATAATCAGGTTATTCTCAAAATGTGTTTCATCAACCAAAGCTCAAATATCACAGATTTGTTCAATGACACCACAATTGATTCCTTGTTGGGCCTTAAAGATATCAATTTTGAGAGTCTAATTCTCAAATTTCAGTTCTATTTGGCCCTCCTCACAACTGATGTTGGCTCTAGTAGAAGCCAGGAAAGGTCTCCCTAAAATGATCGGTGTATCCCTAGGGTTTTCAGGTGCATCCATGTCTAAGACTATAAAGTCTACAGGGAAATAGAAATCCCACACTCTTACAATAACATCCTCAAGAATCCCTTTAGGTGACTTTATAGATCAATCTGCTAACTGTAGGGTCACCTCAGTTGGTTTTAGCTCAGATTCTTCTAGGTGGTTAAGTAAGGATGTGGGTATCAGATTTATGGAAGCACCCAAGTCTAGCAATGCTCTGTCAAACTGGGTTTCACCTATTTTGTAGGAAATCAGGGGAATACCTGGATCTTTTGCCTTGGGAGGGAGTCTGCTCAGGATTACAGAGCTGGCTTGCTCTGACAGTACAATTGGACTCCCACTCTTGGTTCGTGGCTTATGCTGAGGTGTACATACATTCTTTAAGAATCGTCCGTAAGCCGGTACGTGGCGAATCGCATCCATCATGGGGATGTTTATTTGGACCTACTCAAAGAGCTTGACCAGGTCCTCCTCAGGTGCCACGGGTTTGGTTGTCTTCTTTCGCTTGGTCAAGGCCTCAGGAAATGGAACCTTAGTTGGTTCTTCTAGGATAGGTCCAGGTCTTTGATCTGGGACAGGGGTAGGAATGTCCTGGATTACTGTCCTAGGGTTTGGATCACTACCAAGCTTGGAGTGATCTGGAGAAGGTGGATCTTGGGTTTCCTTACCACTGCGGGTGATCACAGAATTTAGTCCTTCCTGGTTTTGGTTAGGGTTTGATAGGATAGGTTGCTGCTGATAACTCGCATAAGAAGTGGAAGCCTCCATCCCGTCAGGTGAAGGAACAGTGGGGGCCTGATAAATCATGTGTGCTTAGCCCAGGTTTGGGTTCATAACATGCCTCTGGGTCGGCACGTTATTAGGGTTAGGAAGAGGTTGAGAAGGAAGTGTGCCTGGTTGGCGAGAATTTGAACCTCTGTGATTTCGTCCTTGTGTTGCTTTTGAATAGCCGCATTCGTTCTCTGAATGTCAGCCAAAGTCTGAAGGATGAGGGACATTTGGTCTTGGTTTTGCCTTGATGGATAAGTAGGGTTGGGCTGGGGCTGAGGTGGCTGGTAAGGACGAGGTTGTGGACGGGGCTGAAAGGGTGGTCTTTGAGTTTGGGAATTTACCGCCCACTGGAAGTTGGGATGGTTTCGCCATCCAGGATTGTAGGTATTGGAGAATGGATCATTCTAGATGGCGTTGAGGTCCTCGCAAGTCTGAGGATCCTCTGAAGAGTCAGAGAATGGGGGAATGGAATTCCCTCGGCTAGTATAGAAAGGATCGGAGGATCCTCCGACCCGAGAATCAGATGGGGGTGGATACGAATCCATCCCAGGAGAAGGTCGGTGGAGAATGTTTTGCACAGTCTCCTGTGTGGAAGGAGGCTATGCAAAGGAATTATGCATAGAGGTGGCTCGCTGCAAGTGCTGAGTCAGCTCATCCACCTTCTTCTCAATAATAGAGACCTTGTCCAATCGACTGGCCATTAATTCCAGGTCGACTGATGCGGACAAGCCCTGCATCTTGTGTGCTCCCCTAAGGTTCGTCGATGTGCGGGTATTCGTCCTGTCGAATAATCCCATGGAGTCATTATTGATGGAGTTCTCGCACATATTTTCGAGAATCTCCCACATGGTGTCCTCATGCTGACCCATGATATTCCCTCCACAAGTTGCATTGACGAAAAGCCTAATATCTTCACAGAGTCCCTAGTAAAAAGACTGAACTTGTTCCCATTTAGGAAGTCCGTGATGGGGGCACTTCCTCATGAGATCCTGAAAGCGATCCCATGCCTCATGGAGAGGTTCTCCCGTTTGTTGCGTGAAGTGGGTAATCTGATGGTGCAAGGCATTGGTCCAACCAATGGGAAAGAACTTTTTCAAGAACTCGGACTGAAGTTCCTCCCAATTGTTGATCGGGCGGGTCTGTGTTTGGTACCAATGAGCGGCCTTGTCCGTACGGGAGAAGGAGAACATCTTCATGAGGAGAATATCCCGATTTTGTGCATCTGACCCAAAAGTCTGGGCCAGATGCTTTAGCTGTTTTATGTGCTGGAAGGGGTCTTCAGAATTAAGCCCATGAAATTTAGGTATGGCATGAATCATATTGGTCTTTAATTCAAAATCAGGGCCTCCAGTCGGGATTTTGACTTGAGGCTCAATAGCCACCGCAGTAGGATTATAATGGTCCCACATCATGGGACGCTGCGGTGGGTGTATGAAATTCTGGAAGAGGTCATTGAGTCGCTGGAGCTGGTGCTCTAGATTGTTCTCTTCCTCAACTGGCTGAGCCATTGTGGAAGAAGAAGGTGAGTTGGGTTCGGAGTCGGAGGAGAGGTATATGTGAAGTGTTGGTTGCACAAACAGGGGCACCGAGGCTCGGCCTCGAGGAGAGTGTATTTCTAAAGGAGGTTTCAAGGACCTCCTACCAAACATACACTGATGGAGAGGATGAGTTTAGCAGGTGCTGGACCCAATCAAGACACCCAGAATGTTGGGTGACTATAGAGGTTCGGGGCAGATGGACCCCTTGATCAAAAGATTGTCCACCTGAGAATTACCTGGGCAGCCAGAGAGGGTGAGTCCCGTGAAGACCCTTACACGGTAAAGAGTCCCCACGGGTTATAGGGTTTCCCCCACCTGACCTCTCTTGTCACTGAGATTCCAGGTAGACCAGAATGGGGATCTTGACCTCTTAAGTCTACCACTTTTAGTTAGGATCAAGGTGCTTAGGTTTTCACTTGAACTTTAGCCTTTTGAGTGCAAAGAGTGACCTAAGTTTAAGGTTGGTTGACCCAAGGGGTCAACTTCACCTACTAGTCCCTTTGAGAGCTTATTAGGTCTTTGTCTTTTAGGGTTCAAGTGTTTTTAAGAGCCAAATTTCTTAGGGTTTCTCTGATTAGGTGTTTTCAAACAATGGCTTGGGCACACTTCTTTTGGGAATTCTCAATTCTTGCTTAGGAAGGGTATCTCTAAAACCCTAATTTTGAATCTTATGTTGGCTCTACTTGGTCCAGTTAGCTTCCTTTAGATTGGGTAATTAGGGCTCAAGCAAGAAGGTGTTAGCCCTATATACCTTTAATGGATGTATAGAAATAGTGTGTTGAAATTGAAAACAGGTAGCTTCGATGATTTACCAGGTACGGAAGACAGGTTATGCCTAAATTGCTTTTTCTTTCTTTTTCTTCCTCTTTAGAATTTAGGAGTTAAAATGAGGTTAGAAAATTACCTGTCCTGGGTGTGGTTGTTGTGCGGCTGCTTTGTTGTCCTCTTGGTTTCCTGTGCTTGCACAACAAAAGAGAAGAGATCAATAGAAACTCAAAAATTGTGAACTAATGGCTTCTAGAATAGTCGTTGCTCCCCAGCAACGGCACGAAAATGCTGGTGACAGGTTTCATCTTTATTGTTATTTATAGTCGTTGTGGTATATGACAAAACAATTACCAGCTTAATACAAATTTTTTACTCGAAATAACAAGTTTCCTGAGGTCAAACTCAGGGAGCAACTATAATTCTAGAAACATAAATTCACAATATAAGGTTTTACAAAAATTAAGAGATAGAGAGAGAGGGAGCAAAAGTTCGCTTTTGTTGGCTTCTTCTTCTCTCTTTCTCTTCTCTTTTCTTCTCTTGGAGCTGCTTCTTCTCTTCCTTCAATCTGCGTTCTTTTCTCTTCTTTTCTTTTCTTCTTCTACTCTGGCCGTTCCTCTTCTTTCTTTTCTTTCTCCTTCCTGTCTTCTTCTTCTTCTTCTTTCTTTCTTCTTCTTTCTGCTCTGGCTGCTGACCTTCCGTCGTCTGACCTGGTCCTCAGACGACTTAACTATGCATTTGCTACAGTGCGGCTCCTTTTCTTCTTCTTCAGCTCCTCTCCTTCCTTTCTTCTTCAGCTGCTCAGTGTGGCTAAGTCTTTAGCCGCTCCTCCTGTCTTCTTCTTCCTTCACCTACTTCTTCTGTTTCCTTCTTCCCTGCACGCACACACAATAATCAGTGCAAAACCTACCCCTACCCCTTCCTCGCATCTCTCTTTCTCTCCGAATCTCTCTTTAGGAAAGCTCTCCCAGAGCCGGGTAATCGGGTTCGGGGTGCACGCCCGGGACCAGGCCCACCGGCGTGCGGTGGTGGGAGAGGAGTGCTTGGTCGAGTAGTCGGATTCGACCCAGACCCGCGGGGCGTGAGCGCGGGTGAGGACGGGCGAGCGCGTGGCATGCTGCGTGCGTGGGTGAGGGACCTGACTCCATTCTATCGAAGGCAAACAACCCTATACACTTTTTCAATTTAAGTGTGGGTGCGAGGCCACACACTTACGAGGTGGGACTAAAGTCCTACCTCCATTCTGCGTGCCCGCAGGAGAGAAGACGTTGCCAATTGGGGTAGCAACGAACATTCGCACCCCCAATCTCAAGTCTGGGCATGCTCATGGAACCAACCCATGCTGCCTGGAGCGCTCGCCTGGGCTGGAAACGTCCTGGAGCTGCTTGCGAAGGAGCTTCAATAGCTCTTCAATGGAGGCAAGGAGGCGTAGACCTGAAAACACAAGGACGGCCTCTCGACCACATCAGATAACGTAGGGAGCTTCGCTAGAGGGCGGCGAAGGCAGTGCGTGGGTCGGCGAGGCGCGGGGGCGCCTGTGGCCATGTGCTTAGGTCAGACTATGTGTGCGGAAGTGGGTTTGCTTAGGGGGTGGTCAAATGGTGAATAGTGGTGTATGGAGTGGGGGAAACGGTTGAGTGGAGTGAGGGGAGCTTTTGGGCTTGTTGGCAAGGGGTGAGGTGGTCTGTGGAGGTGGAGTGACTCGCCGGAGATGGCGACCGGAGATGGAGCAGATGAAGGTGGAAGTGGCGGTTGGTGGGTTAAAGTGGTAAATCAGGGAGGGGAAAATGTAAGGGGGAGAGTGAGGAAAATTCCTACCTACTTAGTTGACGAAGGGGGAGAGGGAGGCGTCCGGCTCGTGCCTGCCGGAGCTGGAGACGAAGATGCCTAGGAGGGGGTTATCGACGACGAAGAGGAGATCGGAGAGCGCCAGCTAGTATGGCCTGGCATGGGACGACGGAGTAGAGTAGGCTCTGCTGCAGGTATGGCAGCAGAGCGACGAGGAGGAGGAGAGAGGATCGCCGGAAGCTCAGGCGTTCTGACCGGAGAGGGGAAGGACGAAATCTAGGGTGTTTCTCCGCCAGAAGGAGCTTGAAGGAGACGGCAGACCTTGCCGCTCCTTAAATAGGCACTGGCGAGGAGAGGAGATCGAGGAGGCGACGTGCCGTGCCCACCGGAGTGTGGCCGGAAATGGATACCCATGCCTTTCATTCGTTCGTACGAGAGGCATGGTCGGTTGCAGAGGTTAGGGGAGGGTCCCTGTGACAGAGGACGGCGTAGGGAACCCCCCACTTGTTCCTGAGGACGAACGCCCTGCCTTGTGCGGCGCCATCCTCCGTGCAAGGTCACTGGAGGTATGGTGCTACACAGAAATGGCAGGGGGGACCGTTCTGCAAAGAACGATGAGAAGATAGGGGGCTAGATGCAAGGGTTTCAAAAGATAAGGGTCAGAAAGTAAATTAAGAGGACCAATTTGTAAAGTCAGTCAAGATGGTCTTATCTTAGCCCTAAATTTTTATACTAGACTAATTTGAAACTAAGGATTTTAATGGTAAAATTTGATTTTAGATTGTACCATGTTTGACCGGTCAATTTGCACAAAAACCCAAATTAAGTCATAAATTGGGTTTGGTTCTCATTTTTTGTCAAAATAGGTTGCAAAGGCCAAATTGAATGTTCTAAACCATAGGGAATATTTTTCCATGAATTTTAGAGGATTTAGTTGATTTTTATCCTACCTCGAACCTCATGAATTAAAGTGGGTTTGTTTTAGGGTTACAGAATGTCATTTAATTCCTAGAAGTTGCTATAACCCTTTTCAGATCAGATCATCCCACTTCCCTCCTTATTAAGCTGGTTTGACCTGTGTTTGGACCCTTAATGACCCTGTTTGCACACTACATAGGTGAAATTGCAGGTTTACCCCTAATGATTTATTTTATTCTTTAACTCAGAATTCTCTGAGTTAAGCCTCTATTTAGGTTTTGTAGGAGCTTTTTCACACATATTTGGATTAGATTGTGCTAGTTAGGGTTCATGATGAGGTTCTCATCGAGCTGTATTGAGATTGCCGTTGGATCTGAGAAGCTCAGGCTTAACATCTTCAAGGCAGCCAAGAACTTTGATTGTGATTGCATCGAGGATGGCACGCCTGACGAGGACATGGCCTTCAGTGTGTGTATCGGACCAATTGGGACCTATTCTGACTGTTGCGGATTACCTGAAAACATTGACAATTGCCTGACCGACACATATTGTGACGTTCCCCCCTCCCTCCCTATTCCCGTACCTTCTCTTGACCAGACTTTTGATGAGGTTTTCTCCACTTCCCATACCTTGTGGTCTGAGTCATATCCAGGCTACTCACCACCGGTCCACACTCTCGAAGACCGGATTGCCCTTTCTTCCCAGCCAAATCAGGCAGATTTGCAAATCCACACTGGGACCTTGAGCCCACATACTTCTCACTGGGGCTATTCCTTTTTGGATCCATCTATCCAAGAAGCCCCTCTTCTTGGCCAATCTGAGGGCCAACTTCTTCCTCCTAACTTGTTTTCTGTTTCGCCTGGGACACTCTCGTCCCAAGAAATGCCAAACCTTTCACCATCCACCATCACTTTTCATGCCACTTTCACAATCACTTCACTTTTCACTTCACCACCCACCATCCACCCACCCTACCACCCTACTGTATACCCTACACCTCAGCTCTCATTACCCGATCTTTCATCCTTTCTCTACCTTTCCCTGCATGCATATGAGGACATAGCATTGTTTGGAATGGGGCGGTGGATAGGCATCCATAGGATCTGGGTATTTTATGGTATCATGCAGTTTCCACCTATCTATATATATAAAAAGAAAAAGAAAAGAAAAATGGTGTTTAGTAATGATCTAAAGGCTGAAACAAAAATACAATAAGTGTTTATGGATATTCAACTGTTGTTTTTAAGACTTTCTAGGCCATAGAAGCTTGATTCGCTCAGGCTTGGCTTAATTCACTTGAGCATTGATAGTATAGATCAAAATCTCTCCTAACTAAGGACGTATTCTTGTACCTAAGACATCAGTACAGGATTCGTTGGTTTGCTTCTACTTGAGAGCCTAAGTAAACTTGGTTCACACTACACATATCAAGAAAGACCAGGTGAACATAAGATCCAACCTTAGTGTTCATTAGGGAAGGTGGAGTCCTTACCTGTGCACGTAGGTAGACTTTTTATCCCAGGTTTTAGTCTTGTGTTTAGGAGAGACCCTTTCCACCAAAAAGAAACTTTCCCACCAAAAAGAAAAGTGTGCTCCTCCAAATAATGTTGTAAGAGATATACTGACACGTGTTTCAAAAAAAGGAAAAGATGCAAATAAGTCAGTATATCTCTCAAATATCTGTAAAGTCTTCTTCCTACAAAAAAGTTCTTTATGTCAAATACCCTATTCTCTTTGAGCCATAAATGTCAGAAAATGGGAGTTGAGTTTCCATCATCTTTTTAAGGGTCAATTCGAAGACATGAGCTGAAACTGGGACCAACCTGTATTTAAAAATTCATGAAACCCTGGGCTTGAGTCTTAATGTTCGTTTGGCTAGTCTTGATCCTACACGAAGCACAAGCCATAATCTCTTGAGCCCTCGAGTATGGCAAAAACCTCCTAGATCCTGGAAATCATACTTAAGGTTTAAATATCAAGAGTCCTGGTTAGTCGAGAGATGATCTATGTCACATAAGACTTAAAGTACTGGTAGTCTTCTTTGCAATTGGTTCTCACAATATCCAACAATAAACACACCTATATCGCCTTAGAAGAAAATCTTCAGCTTAAAGATCATTTCCAAATACAACACAAAAATGTTTTGCTAGGGACTAGCAAAAGATAGGCATCGGGGTATGATTGCACCGCAAAAATACACCTACAATTGTGTCGTCTTGTGCTATTTCCTAGCATTACCAGTGCATATTAGGGTTCCATAGTCGCATTTGTGAAAATACATGCATGCATGCATTTAGTTGAGAGGGGAGGAGAGTGAATAAAATGGCCTCGCAATTTACGTTTTCCTCAAGTGCTGCCTCACAAAATTTCCATCTTCATTTTCTATTTCTTTTTGATTTTTGACTTTTTTCCCGCGGCTGCAATGCATGGCAACCTCTTCTTCTTCGCGCCATGTCCTGCTCAGCCATGCTTTGCAGCAGCTCTCCCTGCCAGTCGCATGCAAGCCACTCCCTGCAGCCGCATGCACAGCCAGGGCATGGCTGTGCATGCCTTCTTCCTCTATAAAATAGGCGCAGCTCGCTTCTTTGAGGGGAGCCTGGTCCTCACAAAAAAAAAGCCAACCCAATGTAGCTCTTCTTCTCCAGGCCACCGCCTCCTCCCCTCTCCCTCCATACGTAGGACCTCCTACTCAGAGGAGCCACTCTACGGGCAGGAGCACCTCACGATGGTGCACAACCACCACCGTGAGTCCACCACCGCCTAGCTCATCAAAGAGCCGGTGGGCGTGGTGGTTTTTTCCCTATTTCAACATCCAAGCCACATCAGCCACTGAAGTAGGAGCTTCAAGCTTTGAAGCTCAAAGCTCCGCATGCAGCAGCAGCCACAAGGCCCTCCAGTGCGTGCCTGCAGGCACCCTCGCCTCCCACTTCTTCGCATTGCACTCACCTTTCCACTCGCAACCGGCCACCGTGCGCCCTTGCAGCGGCCAGCCAAGCTTCACCGCGCACACCAGCCAACACCCGCAGACCACCGCGCGCCCTGTCGCGCTCCTCCCGCGACCCAGCCCTCTCTGCATGCTCTACCGTGAAGTCCTGCCCGCAAGCCACTGGCCAGCGCAACCCTTCCACGCCCACGCCAGCTCGTGCACACCAGCCCCGAGCCGTCCGCACTCACAGCAACGGGCGCAAGCGGTTGCGTAGCTCACCCGGCCATTGTAGCCACTGTTCACGCGTTTCTGTGGAACACTGTTGCTACAGAGGAGCGACCGGTAAGTTTCTCACTTATCCGGTCACCCGACGCACCTCAACAGGCCCTCGCCCACGCGCGTGTTCAGCCACGTGCCTGCTCCAGCGCCTGCCCACGCATCTGCGTGTGCCTGCGTCGCCTACACCCGCCCGCTCCCTTCGCCCGAGTGCGCCTCTCCATGCAGCGCTGTGCGCTGCGGTCCTCTCTCCGCACCCACTTCCCTCCAGCGTGCGCCTCTCTGCGCGCATACATGCCTGTGCGCGAGCATGAAGCTTCAGACGACGCCCAGCTGCTTGGAGACAGACGTCTTAACGCTCGCCTCCTTCACTCCAGCAGGAAGCGCGCGCCATCTCTCTCTCTCTCTCACACAGTACTCTCTCACTCTCTCTCTGCACACACTCACGCACACACACTCACACTCTCGCACACACACACTCTTACTTATATATTATTATATACTTATATATATATACATTTACATATATATATATTTTGATATATATATATTTATATACACATATATATATACTTATATTTATACATATAGTTGTACCTATATACTTAAGTATTAGTATACATACATACATATATATATATCTATATCTATATACTTATATATACATATATATTTACATATACACATATACTTATATACATACATATATATATATATATATATATCTATACATATATTAGTACTTATATAACTATGTATTAGTCTATATACACATATACTTACACATACATATATATATATATATAAATATACATACATATATACATATCTATCTATATAACTATATATACATATATATATATGCATATCTATCTACATATATCTATATCCATATATTACTATATATATATATATTTACATCTATATAGTTATATATATATATCTATACATATATCTATCTATACATATACACATATATATATATATTTTTTCACATTACTTACCATACGTGGTATCGCGGGAATATCTGCACCAGTTGCTGATATTCCCCGATACACGCGTACAAAAAACGTGGTCACACTCATCTTCCATCAATCCACCTTACACTCCATGCAGCACCTCGTCCTGTTGGTTGCATCTTTCTAGACGACGATCGACTCGACACCATGCTACACTCCATCTTTGCCTCCACCCCCACCCCTTTATACATATATAGTATATACATATATATATATATGCTATAGTTACTTTACTTCTGCTTCTCTTTCCTGCCAATAAAAAGATAAAAAAAAATATACAAAAGAGAAAAGATAATCCTTGACTTGTAGGTACTCCATCTTGCGAATAGCAAGACCCATTTTGGAACCCTGATTTGGCTCAAGGCCAAGAACCTAATTTTGGGGGTGTGCCTCAAGGATAAGAATTCTCAGAAAAAAAATCTAAATAGAAAAACACCAAAAACACAATAAACGATTGGAAGAGATTCGTTGTAGGAAAGGCGTAGAACTTGACTTTTAACCCCACTTCCCTGAGTTCGACCCTAGGCCTAAAAGTGACCACGATAAAATCAAGTAGGCCAGGTAAAAAAAATTTTGTAAAGAGATGATTAGGCTCGATTTAGGTTAACCACTATACACACTTCAATGATAAAATCACCATATTAACACAACCTTACCGAGTCCCGACCACACGGTGACTTCATGGTAGCCAGAGACGAAGGACTCTATACCTTTGCACTTGGATGCGATTGCATCCAAATGTAATCCTCCCTACCTCCATCACCAACTATAAATACCCCCTAACTTCTCCGATTTCACGCTATCGACCCCCTTCCCCCTCTCCCACACTGTGGTTGATCAGTAGGTCTTCTTCACAAGCTTTAGCATCTTCATTCTCCCTTCTCGAGTGCTACCACCGAGGAGCACTACCTTCCACACCCCTTATTCCTCTCTCTCACCCTGCCACTAGCGATTGAGCGTGCTACAGCTTTGAATTCTCTCTGCTTTGATCAACCGGAGTTGTTTTCCTCACCAAACTCAAGATTTCAATCTCATTTTTGCCCTACCAATGACGGATTCCCTTACCTCCTTCGTCAGGTAAGTAAATCTAACACTTATTAGTAGGTTAAGCTAGTTAATTAGGTGGTTACAATAGGAGTAGGAATAAGTAGCTCAATTTCTCACCTCTCTTCTCTCACTCTGACGAGGTCAATACCGACCTCACTGGACCTCGATTCACCCTTTCCTCCATATGATCACCTATCTCACCTCCTTGCAATCCTCCGTTTCTTTTCCCTTACTTTTGCTAGCTTATTCACCTAGAACCACTCCACTTCCACCATTGACCTCCATTGTCTAGGGTGGAGATCCACAGCATAGAAAACCTCCATTAGGGACCCTTCACCACCTCCACACCACTTTAGGGCCCTGTTCTACCTCTTTAATCACTTAAGCATCTAAACGACTAACTCACCTACACCTTCACCTAACACCTCACTGACTATGGTGAGGTGGTCAGAGTTGTTCTCACACCCAATTAGGTCCTCCATCACCCTCACGATACCTTATGGACCATCCTGACCTCCTTAATTACTCATTATCATCTATATTAAAAATGGATAATTTCTTCAACCTCCTGAGCACGCTGTCTATGGCGGCTCAGAAGGAGTAGTTCCACGTAATTAATCACTCCTACACCTTCGCTTGGTCCTACTAAACTGTTTCCCCCATCTAATTTGAAGAGAGATCAGTCCTTGAGTTTTGTCGAACTCAAGATGTGAGTTCACTGGATTCTTGATGAATTCAGTGTTAAGTCCTTTGACTGAAGCACCTATCATTTTCTTGAGGTTCCTTGTAGCCTCTGGGACATGTACAGGATAGTCATAGTTTGTTCCATGGAGTTTTTAACTCTAGTCTCCAATTTCTGAGTTCAATGGAGCTCCGACGAACTCTGACGACCCTAATCCTTAGCTTTAGCCATTAGAACTTCTCACAAAGCTCTAGAATGCTTAGTTAAAGCCTAAGGATTAGATCCTGTGGGTACACCTGAGTTTTGATGAGAATATTTCTCTCTTGATCTCTGTCTTCACCAACTTCAATAGAGTTGGAGAAGCTCAGTTAGAGCTAATATGAGCTAGAAAATAGATCAAGAAGCTTCAGTGGACCTTGTAGAACCTACTTAGATCCTTAAATTAGACTGAAAACCTCCTGAGACTTCTGACAAACAAACCTCCTTTTTATCCCATGCGGCAGTGCTTGAGAGCACTGTTTGAGTGCTCAAAATCTTGTTTTGAGATGATGAATCAACTTCTAGAACATAACTGAACCTATCTTGACCCTTAATTCAATCAGTGGAACTTAAAATCTAAAAGTCAACTCCAAGCATGAGATTGGTCAATTCTGCATGAATTGGAAGAATTTAGGGTCGATTCTATGATATTTAGAGTTAATTAAGTTTTTGGGAGAATTGTAAGGTCAATGGAATTGATTTAAGTGAAGATTATTTTGGTTTAATTGAAATTTAGATGCCTGCACAGTTTGGGTTCATATGGAACCCAATACTATTTTTGAGCTATTTGTCAAGATTTGAATCCAAATCCTACCCAGATCTCTTGTTTAGGACCTCCTAAATCTGTTCAAACCACCTGTTGAGATTGTTCTCTCTCTGTTGGACGATTTAGAGCTCAATTCTGAGCTTTGAACACTGAGAACGAAGCTCCTGAGCCTCTACTGCTTCCTGAGCCTCTTCTAGATTTCTTTTCTTCCCCAATATGTGTGGAATACCCTACTGAAGGTATTTAGACCCTCAGCTGAGGGCAACACCTACTTCTGTAGGTCAAAAGACCTGCTGCTCCTTTTCTACAGGCAACCTTGTGCATGGATACAAAGCCATGTTCCTCCAACAAATCCTTGGATCAACTTTGATCTAAATCCTAAATTGGAGCTCAAATTGTGTAGAGGACATTAGAGCTCTTGATCGAACCCTTGTTTGCTCAATTTCGTCACCTGTGCCAACTGGAATCTTCAAGCGAAGTTAGTCCTGGAGTTGGAAATGTTAGTCCCACACCAGGGAATCTTGAACAGCGCCATGGTATAATACCAAAATGTGCTAAGACCCTCCCAATCGTCAGCACAGGGTGCAACAAATAAGCATCTGATCCTTTGGGCCCGTGCATGTGCATGTGCATGTGTGTGTGTGCACAGGCATTCGTGCCTGTCTGTGCTCGGGTGGGCGAGAGAGCTTTGTGGGCTTGAATGGGCCTGAGACTATGTGCATTTTGGCTTAAATGAAATAAAATCCACCTAGTAAAAATTATGTCGGACCTCTAGTTGGGTCTTGTCCCACCCTACACGGTGCTATGTATCCCTGAAAGAGATCTGACCACCCATCAATAATTTTGTTAAGTAAAGAGGGAAAATGGGTTAAGTTGAGTGACAAATGGCTAAGTGTGGACATGTTGTATGCACAAAGAGTTCAAGAGGAAAGCTAAATGAAGAAAGGAAGATAGAGTTGAGAAATTAAGTATTAAAAGAAATGAAGCTAAGAAAGAAGATTAAAAGAGAGAGAGAGATCGTAAGCTTATGTAAAGGAAGAAGAAGAGGTAAAAGATAAGGGCTGAGAAAAGAGAGAAGATAATGAAGATAAGTCAGAAAGATAAGAAATAAGAGAGAATAAATGATTAGAGGTCAGACATCCAAAGCTTTAATTAGAAGTCTAATTTTGAATTTTAGGTCATCTATTCTTTCTCTCAGATGTCTAATTAAGAGTTGAACCTGCTGATTAGTGTATTTTCAAGCTTTTGAAGGTTGTAAAAGGCATGTAAACTCTTATAACTGTTTCGTTTACCATATATTTTGTGAGATCATGTGTGTAAGCATTCTTCTATTTGGTTCAAATTATAAATCCTTCTTGTAAACTTGTTTCCTATTAATGGAATATTGCATGTTTTATTGTTAAATTTCCGGTGCAATTATTCATGTGCTTAAAGTATTGTTAATTATTAATCTGATTGATTGATTAGATAGTAATTAATGATTAGGGATTAATTGTGAATTAAGATTACAATTATGCCTCCCATTGAACGACCTAGACTCAACCAGTTAAAAAGGAATAACATTCTAAAATGTTAGGTTAACTTGACTCTATACTATATTCATGACATTAATTCGAGTTAACCTAAGTTACTTTTTGATACACTTAATTAAGTCTGATAAGCTTAATTAACTATGTTGAGAATTAACACATTAGGTTGCCAAGCTAGCGAACTCACTGAAAAACCTGTGCCTCTAGCACATCACAAAGCATGAAATCATTGTATTGTCAAAACCAAAATCCTCCTGTGCTCTTACCTCACTAGGTTGCCATGGGGTGCATGCTAACTCCTAGCCTTAATCTATTTGGTTGTTATCTTCATTTACCCTTTCTATCCTAAACATACAAATATGTTTTCTACCATTTTCTTATCAATATGAATGTGCCACAGTAGGACCCTGTGCACCAACATCCCTTTTTCCTTCCAAATTTTTACAACACATCACATGTCACGTTGTCATCCTAGGTGGTACATCTCACATCATTGGCAATATTATTCTGGCTAATCATGGCCACACCCATATCATATCATGGCCAATCCTTGGCAATAGTTCATAGCCTTTTTTCAATGGTCCTAGACCAATATCTAGTCCTTATCCATGTACCAAATGATTATCCCAAGTACCATATGATTCACATTATAATACTTAGGTGCCTCGCATGCACTAAGTTTCCATATCATTATCATACTATCCTCATTTCTCTTTATCATTTCTGACTGATCTCATGAATCCCATAACATTGTTTTTTTCCTAGATTCTACAAGCCATCATTATAATCGTTTACTAATCATTTTCTTAATTATCATCTCATCATTCCATTCCCATTCCATTCATGGAAATCCAAGTGTCTACCAAAACATGATCCATATATCTATGATTACCCATTTTAAGCCCAACATGTACTTATGTTTGAATTGTTATCTGGACATTACTTTCCAATGATGTAATCCTTAGCAAACCGTGGCTTCAATATCACAACTCTAGACCATTATGAAGGATCGATGGAATATGGCTATGCGCACAAAAAACTTAAACAAACAAATTAGTAATAACAAGAAAGATAATTTGCACAAAACACAATCACAGAAATTAGCACAAGATATATAGTGGTTCCTCCCTTGGGTACTCCACTACTTAAGCCTCCCAGCTTAGGGTTTTTAACCCGATTCTCTCAACCCCGAGAGAATCAATTTACTAATATCAGAGGTAATTAATAAGTTACCTCAATGCAATTACAACAATGGGTTTGTTACAACCCAAACGAGCAAATGCTCAAAATAATGTGAAAACTGGCATAAGAAAGAAAACTCTTAGAACAAGAACCTAAGCCTCTCAAAAATAATTAAAATAATATTACCAATTTGAGAGCCTAGAATGAGCATGAATCACTTTGACAATGTGTGAAGAAATCACATCGTTGAAGTGTTTGCAAAAGCGTAGCACGACGAAAAGCAGCAAACACAATTTCTTCTCTTGTGAAAATGGTGGAAATTTGGGAAATATAGCTCTAGGAATTTCTCTTGTATTTCTAATCTTTCTTGTATGCAAACAAAGAATCCTAAGGTCATTATATACAGTTTAGGACCTCAAGGATTCGTCTACTCGATGTTGGGAATTAATTCCCAACATTCACTTTGTTGGAATTAATTTTCTAGCCATTCAAAACTAAGCCAACGGCTACCTGGTATATGTACTAAAGTACCTGTATCGGTACTAGCTGTTCACTGCTACCAGTACCTGAGTCTCAGTATCAGTACTTATGACTCCCAGGTTTGAGATTACATGGGCATGGTAACCTACCAGTACCGGTACTTGTAGGGTTTAGGTCAGAATTAAGCCTTCAACCTATGGCCAACTTGTACCGGTACTCATGGTTAGTACCGGTACTTGTTGTTCACACTTTGAGATGAATTCTCAAACCTATGCCTTGCAAATACCAGTACTGATGAACAATACCGGTACTTGCTTACAAGTACCTGTTTTAAGTATTTTAATTCATTACGTACTTTGAGAATGAATGCCATATAAATCCTAATTTATCTTTAATTGATTTTACGATCTAAGTTAAGTTCTCTTGTTAAGAGGCATACAATCTATGAAAATAAAATCTAAACTAGAAAAAACAAAGGATTGAAGATGATCTTCTTCTTCTCGATCAATCCTTGTCATCTTACCTCCTCATCATCTTCTCCTTTTCATCAAGCCTCCATCACTTCTTGTTTGCATTGATCTTCACCTAAATCTGAAAAGCACTCAATTGCAAACATTAATTCATAATAATTTTGTCAACACCAAAATAAGATTTGGAACAAGGTTCTAACAATCTCCCCCTTTTTGGTGTTGACAAAACTATCTTGCAAATAGATAATTAAAAAATTTAACAATGTTATATGAAGGAAAAATTTTCATTTTAATCCTCCCCCTCAATATAAGCTCCCCCTAAAAATATTACTATTTTCCCTTTATTTTTCTCCCCCTTTTGGTCAATCACAAAAAAATAAAGAAATATCATACCATAAAGTTTACCAATAGTAAAATGATAAATGTGGGTACTAAGCTTCGTTAGGCCATCGTTCTTGGTTTTCATTCAACCTATAGAAAGGTTGAAATGTTCCATTGTGTACCTTGAACATCCACTGATCTCTTTGATCTATTCCTGCAAAACAATGTAAAATATCTTTCCTAGGTACCCATTTTCTTGTGGGTCCTTGATGGTTAGTACCTTTCAAATCCTTAGGTTTATAGATCACTTTAGTATTAGATATATAATTCTTAGGATTCTTGACCTTTTGATAAATCCATGCTTGTCTAGGTGCATGTGATTTATTTTGTGTGTTCTTCTTATTATTGAACTTGGCTTTTAAATTATTACAAAATTCCATATTCAGCCAAGTTGTTGTTTTTAAATTATTCAAAGTGTCCTCAAAGTGTTCATAAATATCTCCTAATTCAATTATTTTTGCATGTAATTGATTGTTAGTTTCTTTGGACATATCTAATTCTATTTCTAGACAAGATTTCTCTATTTTTTGAGTTCTATAACTATCATGCAAAACCTTATTTTCCTTTTTAAATGACTTAGCTCTATGATATAGCTCTGCGTAGGCTTCTAACA
Source organism: Thalassia testudinum (assembly GCA_037157565.1). NCBI lineage: Eukaryota > Viridiplantae > Streptophyta > Magnoliopsida > Alismatales > Hydrocharitaceae > Thalassia > Thalassia testudinum. The sequence goes on from JAZHRO010000024.1 coordinate 215,241,593, forward strand.
ATTCTTCAAATGAAAAATCAGGGTTTACCTCTTCTTCTGTATCTTCTGAAGTTGCAACAAGACAAAGGTGTGCGACCTCATCTTCATTCGATTCACTAGAGTCAGTGTCCATGTCAGAGTCGCTATCATCCCATATCGCTTTAAATGCTTTCTTCTTCTTCTTCTTCTTGAGCTCCTTTGTTTCTATCCTATTGTCCTCCTTGTTTACGAGGCAATCCTTTCGTAGGTGACCCTTTCTCTTGCATTCATAGCAAACAATATCAGATGAAATTTTATTCACTTTCTTACCTTGCTTTTGAAGAAATTTCTGGAACCTTCTTGTGAGTATCTTCATTTCTTCATCTTCAGATTCCGAGGTGCTTGAATCCGAGTCCTCCTTGATTGCTCTAAAAGCAATGCTCTTCTTCTTGCTTGTCTCCTTCTCCTCGTTCTACTTCATATTCTCCAATTGGACTTCATATGCCATGAGGTTTCCAATTAGATCATCCAAGGAGAGAGTAGAAAGGTCTTTTGCCTCTTGGATGGCTGTGGTCTTTGGAGACCAATCACTTGTAAGTGATCTTAAAATCTTTCTTACAAGCTGCTCTTCATTCAACTTGACTCTAAGATTCTTCATTGGATTCATGATCTCTCCAAATCTTGTGTACATCTCCTTGATCGTTTCACCTTTCTCCATCCTGAAACACTCATACTTCTCAGTTAGAATAGGAATATGGGTTTCTTTCACCTTGTTTGTACCCTCATAGGGGACCTCGAGAGTATTCCAAATCTCATATGCTAACTCGTATGCTGAGATGCGGTTGAATTCTTCCCTTGATAACACACAATATAGTGCATTCATTGCCCTTGCATTGCCCACAATCTTCTTCTTTTGATCCACCATCCATGCCACTCCTTGCAGCTGTGGATCCATGTATCTCTCTTGAATGAGAGTCCACGAATCTTCATCCATGGCTTTGAGGAAGACTTGCATCCTCCTCTTCCAATGGCCGTAGTCCGTCCCATTGAAATAGGGAGGACGGGCAGATGATTGTCTTTCCATGCGCCTTGTTGTAGATGCCATTGCGAGTTGATTTTTTACGTCTTCTCGCAACCTGCTCTGATACCAAGTGAAGGATCGATGGAATATGGCTATGCGCACAAAAAACTTAAACAAACAAATTAGTAATAACAAGAAAGATAATTTGCACAATACACAATCACAGAAATTGGCACAAGATATATAGTGGTTCCCCTCCCCTGGGTACTCCACTACCTAAGCCTCCCAGCTTAGGGTTTTTAACCCGATTCTCTCAACCCCAAGAGAATCAATTTACTAATATCAGAGGTAATTAACGGGTTACCTCAACCCATTACAACAATGGGTTTGTTACAACCGAAACGAGCAAATGCTCAAAATATAAGTGAAAACTAGTGTAAGAAAGAAAACTCTTACAACAAGAACCTAAGCCTCTCAACAATAATTAAAATAATATTACCAATTTGAGAGCATAGAATGAGCGTGAATCACTTTGACAATGTGTGAAGAAATCACGTCGTTGAAGTGTTTGCAAAAGCATAGCACGACGAAAAGCAGTAAACACAATTTCTTCTCTTGTGAAAATGGTGGAAATTTGGGAAATATAGCTCTAGGAATTTCTCTTGTATTTCTAATCTTTCTTGTATGCAAACAAAGAATCCTAGGGTCATTATATACAATTTAGGACCTGAAGGATTCATCTACTAGACGTTGGGAATTAATTCCCAATGTTCACTTTGTTGGAATTAATTTTCTAGCCGTTCAGAAATGAGCCCATGGCTATCTGGTACCGGTACTAATGTACCTGTACCGGTACTAGCTGTTCACTGCTTCTAGTACCTGAGTCCCAGTACCAGTACTCATCATAGGTATTGGTACTTGTGACTCCCAGGTTTGAGATAAATGGGCACGGTAACTTACTAGTACCGGTACTCATCATGGGTACTGGTACTTGTAGGGTTCAAGCCAAAATTTAGCCTTCAACGTGTGGCCAACCTGTACCGGTACTCTTGGTTAGTACCGATACTTGTTGTTCACAGTTTGAGATGAATTCTCAAACCTGTGACTTGTAAATACTACTACTGATGAACAGTACCGGTACTTGCTTACAACTACCTATTTTAAGTATTTTAATTCATTACGTACTTTGAAAACGAAAGTCATATAAATCCTAATTTATCTCTAATTGATTTTACGATCTAAGTTAATTTCTCTTGTTAAGAGGCATACGATCTATGAAAATAAAATCTAAACTAGAAAAAATAAAGGATCGAAGATGATCTTCTTCTTCTCGATCCATCCTTGTCATCCTGCCTCCTCATCATCTTCTCCTTTTCATCAAGCCTCCATCACTTCTTGTTTGCCTTGATCTTCACCTAAATCTGAAAAGCACTCAATTGCAAACATTAATTCATAATAATTTTGTCAACACTAAAATAAGATGTGGAACAAGGTTCCAACACATTATTGGTTTCCTATATGAATCAAAGTATCAATGTCCTTACATCTATGTTGTACTATATGTGTTCCTATGGTTCAGTGATGGTTCATCATAGCATGTTCTATCTATCTTAACTACAAGAACATTTAACATGCATACATCCCCTTATCTCAATTCAATTTAGCATAAACAATAATGATTATGTCACACCATATCATTTCCATAGGGAACAAACAACAGTATTCATATTCATTTCAATTCCATATCATGCCATAAGTATATATATCATTTATCGAACATATGTAACAGGTAGCATATTTCATTCAATCAAGCACAATAATAATGTATTATATCTCATCTTCATAAATCGAATCCAGAAGTAGACAATTTATTCAATCAATCATTCTCATGGCATATAAGTAACAAGTAGGTAAACCTAGTCCTATCTACCAGTAAAAGGTGGAAAAACACTCTACTAGGCAAAATTGCCCAGAACTCGTGCACCTCAGCAATGCACGAATGGTCCCGCTGATGATAACGTCAACATCAGCCATATCTGACTTTATTTAGTCATATTTCATCATTAACTGCTCCTAGATAACTGGTAGAAGATAGAAATTCATTGTATATCCTTCATAATAGAATAATAAGAAACCAGGGTTAAAACTGTAATTTTACCATCCTATCATGAATGCAGAATAACTGTAGGATTTCTCAGTGGTTAATTAAATGTCAAATGGTCATAAATGTCTAATAGGTGGGTTCATGTAGGCAGGAGTGGGTTTTCATGCATTTCAAGAATTAATGGACATTTGAAACCCTAAAAATAGACTCGTTTAATTAACTGAGGTTTTGGTTAGGATAAAATTCATTTAAACCCTCTAAAAATCATAGAAAAATATTCTCTAGGGTTTGTCATCCTTGATTTGACCATCTAAACCCATTTTAACCTAAAATAGAGTCTCAGACAGACAGTTGCCCTAATTTGGTTTTCTGTGTAATTTAACTAGTCAAACTTGGTTAAAACCTAAATTTGACTTCACCATCAAATTCCCTATGTCTAAAATTATTTTGTGCCAAAATTTGGGCCTAAGTAGAGATCATCTTAACCTAGTTTACATTTTAGTCCTGTTTGACTCTTTTCTCTCACACATATGCCACTAACTTTTGAAATTCCTTGTGAAAAGCCCCTATCTTTGTCATCACTCTTTGAAGAAAGGTCATTCTACCATTTTTGTGAAGGAATCCTACTCTGGCGGGCTTCATTTGGCCAGAAGTTGTTGATTATTTGACGAATCCCTCTCAAAATTGAATGGGAGATTCAAGTAATTTCCTTCCTTTTAAGCCTTGTCTGAGTCTCCAGATCTCACCCAATCTCTCATGTGAACCTTTGAAAGGATTTGGTCTCCATAGGTTTAAGAGCTTGCAAGCTTCCAAGCTTGGAAGGCCTCCTTGAGCCGTATAAGTGGACCCCTAATTTAAACCGTACATGCTCAGCTTGTTCTTGACTGGTATCTCACCTTCTTCCCTCCTCTCCAGCCGAGATCCTGTACAAGCTTCGACGAGCCTCTCCGACCTCCTTCCTTGTCTGCTATCACGGACAATAGCCAACGGATTCCTCTTCGTCTCATTCATCCACATCTCGCAACACCGGCGAGCGCCCCTCAGAACCCCTCTTCCTCGCTATCGACCTCAATGGAGATTTTATCTTCCACGACATCAGCCTGCCGAAACCAATGCCGCTCTACCCCTTTTGTTCATTAGATTAGGGTTAGTTTATATCTTTTAAGCATCTTAGGTTGGTTCCCTATCCAAAAGTCCCAAAAACATGCCTCGACACTTACGCAAGCACCTTCCTCCCTCTGCTCCAGCAACCACTTCGGTGAGGCCTCCCCATCATTCCACTTCATCACACACCTCATTGAAACTCCCTACACCTCCACCTCGACTCCACGAACCAAACCCCTATACCAATTCTCCCTTCCACCCACACAAAAGTGCCACTGAACAACCCATTAATTTTTGACCTCCTCTGCCCTCGCCAGGCATCTTCGATCCCTCTTACAGCACGCCACCGCCACCAACGCCTTTGCTGCATCTTTGTGATTCTACTGGGCTTCTCTGATAGGGCCGTAATGCCATACTTTGTGTTTTAGGTTTGCCGACCATTGTCTCCATTACTGAAGAAGCTCCAAGCAAGCTCTGGCCATTTTCCTGAGATCCCAGCTCTAGGTGCAACTCCCAGGTGATGCGGAATCGAAGCACAAACACCTTTGCCCGGTCAATTGGAGTGTTTGATCACAGCTCCTATGCAAATTGGACGACGACACCTCAAGCAGCTCATGGCCATGTGCAAGGAGAAAAGCTGTGCGATTAGCCCCACATCATAAGTGGGTAAAGCGCTGAGGTCGAATAAGTTGAATTCGTGTTTTGGGCTTATTAACTCAGATCACGAGGGTGAGATCCTGCTTACCCTTCTAACTCGTATACCTGGCTTCACTCCTTGGCTGCAACCCATGCACACAAACCTGGACCTGGGTACACGCTTGACCCGAATACCAGATTACCTAGTTTCAGTGAAAGAGAAGAGGAGGAAGAGAGAAAGAGAGAGAGAGTAGGGGAGGGTGGGTTTTGCTCCTCTGTAAATTGGCTGAACACTTAGCCATGGGGAAGGAAGGAAAGAAACCTAAGGAAGAAAGGAAGAGAAAGCCAAGAAAGGAAAGAAGAGAAGGCCAAGGGAAAAAGAGAAAAGAACAAAAGAAGGGCTTGTATAGAGAAGAAGAGGAGGCAAGGAAGAAGAAGATGCTGAAGAGAAGAAGCCACTTTGAGGCACTGTAGCAGAGTGCAATTATTTGATACATTCAATAATTAGTATATACTTGTATCTAAGCTAATAATTGGTGATTCAAATAACCATTATTTTGCCTTAGATGTCTTTTTGCCTCATTAGACTCTTGATATACTCATGTGCTACATTGAATATTAGTTTTGAGTAATTGTTATTATTAATTGTGCTCATTTATATTATTTATTAGATTAGCACATGAATTCTATATTTGCTCTCTACGTTCGACCTCATACTTAAATTCGAGTAATAAATTGTATTTGTTGGCGAGCGATTTTGGTTTGCACTACAACGTATCAATCTTAAACACCAATTTTGCACATAAACACCTGCCTCACCGATGTCGACCTAACCTATAAACCACTACCAAGGTCAAACACGACTCCTAAAACTGTCTAATAGTACCATGCACATAAATGTCCCGTACCACTCCCTCTCTCCTTACCGGAGAGAGGAGACTTAACACCAAACCAAGATGATTTCTTGGGTGGTTGAAGGGCTATCCTCAAATTTCATTAGGGGTCTAAACACCTACTATTTACGTCTATTTTCATACCTAATATCACTACCAGAGCAATCCTATAATTCCCTCCCTTTTCCTCCCACCTTCCTCCCTTACACATGGAAAAATGAATGCGAGAAGAAAGAACACATGGGACCATGGTGGGTAGACAAGGGGGAAATCCTGTTGAAAATAGTTGGTCCCAATTATATTTCATTTTCAGACCTTAACATGGTCTCCATGCAGCCCACACATCAACCCAACCTTGTCCCATTCTTTTCCTACGTCCCTTCCCCACACATGGAAGAAAAAGCACAAAAAGGAAAAATAATGGGCGACCTTAAGGATCATCCAAAGCTGCCTGAAGGAAAACTTTAGACACCGTTTTAGGCCTTAAGTAAGGTCTAAAACTAGACCCTAAAGAGTTACAATCAGATCTGAATTAGCCATCTTCCTTCCCACATTTTCACCCCTTCAACAATGGAGAAACATGGAAGCGGGGGAAGATGGGTAGTCGGCCACCTCCATGGGTTGCCCCCACTCCCCATTCCACCACCATTCATCCTTCACCCTCCCCCCCTGCCCCTTGGTCGGCCCAAGGAGGAAGAAGAAAAAGGAGGTCTTGAAAGGGGATGAGAGAAAGGAAGGGTGTGTGACTTCCCTCCTCACTAATTTGATCTCCTCCTTTGATGGCCTTGTCGTCAGCGATGAAAGGGACTCTCTTCCACTTCTAGTAGAACAAACATGCACAAACCACTCTCCCCCAAAGTACAAATGACTAAAAAGTACAAAAAAATCAAATTTCGAGTCATATACCTCCAACCGCACATGATACTATTCATGTTCAGGATCAATCAAAGCCTCGATGAAGCTCCAGAATGGAGGTAAAGCTTGTTGCTAAAAAATGGTGGTAGTTGATGCTAAAAAATTATTGTAGTTTAGAAAAACACATCGTAGTATAGCAACAAAAATCATATTGACATTTAAAATTTATAAGTGCTCGAAAAATCATGAGTTCCAAGGTCATTCGCAAGGAACAAATACAGCAATTCAATCCACCAATCACAATAATAAAAAAAAATGACACAATAAATATTCAATGATAAATATGGGAATAATCAATTAGTTCTTAGAATTGTCTCTCAGAGTAAAAATAAAGAGAATAAAAATGGTGGTTGAAACCCCTAATTATCTCCAACAATTAGGCACATACTCTAATCAAATCAATAGTAACCTCAAACCAAATTAGAGTCAATTTCTTAGCAGCAGTCAAAACTAAAATCCTACATAAATCAGATGTCTTGAGAGAACCTCAGATGACTTAACTATCAAGCCCAATACACTCTAAATTTTCCTAAGTGTTGGTGCAAATCTCGAGGTAGCACAGTGCAAAACCATTCCTTCCCTCAGAATTTCCTTCTCTCTCTCTCTTCAGAACTAGGTTAAAGGGTATATAAGTAATCAGATCCAGACCGGGGACAAGGCCTACGTGCATGTGGGCATGGGCGAGGAGTGAATGTGTAGGAGGGAGCTCACCCTATGAGTACTGAGGCGAATAGCTAACACACCAAAAGCCTTATTAATCAATTTTATTTTTAGCCGCTTCCAATGTGCAACTAAAACTCCCTCTTCTTTCGTGTGCGTGTTGCTAAGGATGCTTTTATTGAATTGCTATTGAGGATGCTCTTCCTTCGTCTAATTGAAGGCTTGGAAGCCTTTGTGGATGTATTCCGCAACAATTGGGAGTGGTGGCGAGGCTGGAGGTGGATGGGCCACAACAGACAATGGTGGAGTTGACCTCGATGGTGGCAAACACTTGCTACAGGAATAGGGACTCTAAGCCTTGATCAGAAGGTTCATGATGATAGCCGTGCTGTGAGGAGTGTAGCGGTGATGGTGATTTGGCATTTCGTGGCATGTTTCTGTCGGCTGAGGTTGGAGATGACGGCTGTGGATGGGTGCATTTAATGAGGTGAAGGAGAGATCAAAGCCCCAAATTTCTTTGGGGCTTTTGATCAGTGGGGCGCAGTAGAGGTTATGGAGGTATTGTGGATTGCTTTGGTGATGTGTGGCCTTGATGCAAGCTCGCTGGAGCTTACGCCAAAGGCATAGAAGATGAGGTGGAAGAGTGGTGGTATTGGTTGAAACCAGACTCTAAGGACCCAAGAAGATGCTAGCGAGGGAGAGGGAGGAAATAAGGAGCTTATTGGAGGGAGAGGGAGTGAAACTACTTCTGACGTTGATTGGCCAGATGTGGGGAAGATGATGTTGATGATGAAGGAATTGGCGAGGAAGAAGAGGTCGACGATGCCCTTGCTTTGGATGGTAAAGTATGCGAGGAAGAAGGGAAGCTAAGCCTTCCAAGTTGGAAATTGGTTGGCTAGAAGAAGGAGCCATAGGGAGTCACCAAAGCTGGAGAAGGTGATGGCTGGAGGAGGAGGAAGGAGATTTCCGGTCAATTCTTGGCTACAGAGCATGCTGGAGGATCCTAGGACTTATATAGCTGCTAAATTGGACCTTAATTGCAAGGAAATAACAAGATTTCTTAAAATTTATTCAATCAAAACCCATTGAAATCATGGAGGTCACCGAAGGTCTTGGGTCTATCGCAAATCTCATGGTATCGTTCAATCGGTAGAAGATCTTCTTGGGAGTAATTTCTCCAAGTTTGTAGAGATACCACTTAGATTGTAGGAGAAATCTTTAATCAAAGGTCAGCTGTTTGGGTTGAAGATGTTGCTAATAAAGTAATGGTGGAAGGGACCTATCTACAAAAGTGATGAGAAGTTAGGGGCACGGATGTAAGGAAAATTGAAAGCTAGCGGTCTGAGTGTGAAAAATAGAGTTTTTAGGGCCCAAAATGCAAACTAGGCAAGATGGACTCTGATTGGGTCCATATTTTGGTGTTAACCTAATTTAAACCTAAGAAATCTGATAGTAATCTTGGATTTGAGTTGTGACTACGTTTGACTAGGTAAATTGCATAGAAGCCCAAATTTAGGCAAATTCCTATCTGAATCTCTATTTTCGATCAAAATGGGTTCAGATGGTCAAAGTAAAGGTACCAAACCTCTTATAATATTTCAAAATGATTTTTAGGAGGTTTATATTGAATTTATCTCGATCAAAACCCTTTCAATTTAAGTGAGGCTGATAATTAGGGTTTTCAATGATATTTTAATCCCTAAAAGGTGAGAAACCCTAATTCAATTGATGTGAGCCTACATTTTAGTCTTTTGAGTTCATTTGACCTTAAATTCACCCCTTGATTAATCTTCATTAATGTTGGAATGGTAAAACAACATAATTAACCCCATTTTCTTTCTCAAAATAGTTCGGTGTGAAATTATGACCTTCAGATGATCATTTAGGAGCATTTATCACTTGAATCTAATTAATTTTGGCTAGCTAGGACTCCTGATGGTGTTACCATCAGTGGTTGGGAGGTGGGTTTGTGGATTCATAAATGAAAAGATGGGGGTTTTAGAAGAAGAGGGTGAATTTGTTGGACCATGTGAAGTTCGGATGATTGCGCCACCCTAAGTTATATGTAGTAGAATATGGGTTGTTGTTCCCCAAGGCGCACATGTCTTTGAATTTTAAAGACAGGTCCACTTAAGATACTGCTTCCGAGCACATGGAGGCTTGCTCCATGTCGAAGTAATAACTAGTAAAAGCAAGGTCCACATTGCTTACTGAGTCGCACGGCATGATACTCAGCAACGATGGTGCTAGTTGTGTGAGATTCTTAGTAAGAAGCCTGACTTGGGAAGGGTTAGGTTTGTGACATGAGGAAGGAGTCGAAGTCTTGGCCACAAAATAGGTAGGGTTGGCCGAAAGTTCGTCAAGCTTTCTATGAACGAGGGAGACCTCATCCAATTTTTCTGTAATTAAGTTCATATCAATGGATGAATGGGAGGGTCCCGTGTCAACCTCGTGTGCTCCACTGCGAGGTGCACTGGTCTGATTAAAGGTGACAATGGAAGCGTGGTTTATGGAATTTTCAATCAAATTTTCAAACGGTTCAAACGCTTCATCCTCGTCTTTGTTCATAAAATTACCTCCATAGGAAGAGTCCGTAATCTGTCGCATGGTCTGATTAAGTTCATAGTAGAAAATCTAGGCTACATGCCGCCGTTGTAGACCATGATGCAGGCATTTCCTGAGGAGATCATTATACTTTTCCTATGCCTCAAGAAATTGTTCGCCGTTTTGTTGCATGAAAGAAGTGATGGCACGATGAAGTGCATTGGTACACCTGATCAAAAAGAATTTCTTGAGAAAAGTTGTGCGCACCACTTCCAAGAAGTGATGGGTCTTCCAATCATGTGCAACCATTGCATGTCTTTCTCCTTTAACAAAAATGGGAACAATTTCATGAGGATCATCTAATCCAACATTTACAGGTGTAATTATTTCAACAAGTCTGGTATGATCCCCTAAGCTAAGAAAAGGGTCATCACTAGTTTGGCCATTATAGTGGAAGATGATTAAACTAATGACATTTTTATTTTTAACTCGAAAGCATCCTTGCCCTCGAGGACACGAACTCACCTATGGGTCTCTGTTGTAGAAGAATTGAGATAAGAGCATAGAGACCTAGGAACCTCTGGATGGGGGGGGATTTTGCCTCTCCTCCAAGGTATCCATCATGACTTCCATTTGTTCATTATACAAGGCAATTTGGGCTTGGTGGTGGGCTATGGGGTCACCAGGTGGAGGGGCAGGGAGAGGATTCCCTCCTCAGGATTTTAGCGTAGGCGAGCAGCCATGTTTATGGAGGAGGATGAAGATTCACCCATTTCTACCCTCCTCAAATTATCAGACAATTCAACAAGTTCAGGGTTTTGTGACCTACTTCCAAACTTGCAATACCGAAAGAAGAATTAGGGAGATGAGAATAGAGAAGGGGATGAGAGAAAGGATGCCGAATAGGTGCAGTTGCTGAAAAATCAAACAATCAAGATCCTAACCACTAAAGGTGACCTTAGACCTAAAGATCCAATTTAACTACTATCACCACCTACGGAACTGTATACGAGCACCACAGAACTACCAGGCTAGATTGAAAGGCTGCTTGCCCCAATCTTAGACACTAAATAGCACGCGGGAACTCGTATCAGCATGAAGGCACAACACATAGGTAGTTAGACCTCCAAACCTTAATAGGGTCAAGTTACTATAAGTTTTAATTAAGAGGCTTAGGATATAGGTGCTCTGGAATGTGAAGGGCATTGTTTAGGAGGTAATGCCTAATTGCATTGATTGAAGAATGTGTAAATCAAGCATGCAATGGTGAAATCTTTGCGAGTTGAAGTTTAGATTGGTGAATGGCTTTTAGAATTCTGCTCTTAGGAGTATGGCTTTGATGATTCAAGTGACTTACCACTTCAACCAATCTTCAGGTTTCTGGAAAATATGTCTTGATGGCTAAGCAATGCTCCTTCAAATTGTTTAGTTAATGCATTCTACAATGCAATGGGCCCCTAAATGGATATTTCTAAGTGTGCAAGCAGGAATCACTTTTAATAAAATGTGAATGGGAGCCAAACAATGCAACCAAGTACTCCCAATCACCAAATGTAAAATCCACACAAGGTTTAACCACTAAAATAAGAAATTAATTTTTTTTTTGGGTGGAAATCCAAGATCAAATTAGAGGCAAAATATGAGGGCATGGTGGGGTTGGAGTGAACTTGATTCCAAGGCTTCGCAACCAAAATAATGTGATCCCAAATATGAATAATAAGGCAAAAAGATGTACAACAAGCACTTGATTTTAATTCGCCTCAATGAAATTGCATGTTGTCAAAAATCAAAGAATCGAGATTCCTAGATTTTACACTCGTGAGTGTGAGGGAAATCAAGGGCGGTGAATGTGATGAAAATAATCAATTAGTGGATTTTAATCCACTCACCCTGAGAAATCCCAAGAAGATGTCTGTTTTTTTTAAGGTTTTTTATTTTTGTACTTTTTTATCTTTTTATTAAAATTTATGGTGACAAGAGAACCTAAGTTTCTAAGAGTTATCGACACCTACCTCCTTAGCAATATGTACAAAGCTCTAAATGGCATCAAGCAATGTATATGATGAGTCCATTTTAGTGGACTAATATTAAGACTAAGTATCTTTAATCATACCGTTTAGGTGTGTTAATAATTACAATTAAGTTGTAGAATATTTGTACGCATCATGATTTAAGTTTATAACATTCTATAACTTAATATGTAATGATTTTGTTGTTTTTATGTGCAGGTAATAATATTCAGAAAGAACAAGGGTGGGGGGATAAATTTCCCCAACACATATCTGATAACAGCCGCAACTCTTCCCTCCCCCCCCCCGCCGCACATGGGGTTAATCTTCCGCCGCCCTCCCTCAACAAACGAGGCCAGAAATAGTTAAGGGATTTGAAAATCCCTTAATTCAAGCATGCGCAAAGAAGAGGAGTTAAAAAGAGAGGAGGCGAAGAAAGGAGAGGAGGATCTTCATCTTCCTCCTTGCAGGGAACTACCCAGCGGACACTGTGGATCCAGAGTGCACCTTGGCTTGAACGAGCATCACCAGACCGTCCACCTTGCGCACCCGCAGGTGTGTGCCCATCTCCAGCAGCTTCTCCAATCACCACACCTGCCTTCACTACGCACACAGAACCCATGCCACAGCAGGTGCATCCTTCCTTCCAGTGCCCCCTACTGTAGGTGCTCACGCCACCTCTGCCGCACCCGCCATCACCAGATCTCCATCTGCCTTCTCAACCACCTGCTCACCCATCTCCAGCCAGCCTTGCAGGTGCTAGCCTAGCATCACCTGGTCCCCTACAAGCGCTCGCAGGCGCACACCGCTCCACCTTGCACGCCCACAGGCGTGTGAACATCTCCAGCCTCTTCACCGTAGGCGCACGCTCCTCACCAAGTAGCCGCCTCATCCACCTTCGCCACCCGCACTGCTGGTGTGCACCCTTCTGCAAGCGCCTGCAGACGCTCTGCCAGACCAACTGCCCCTGCCAAGCCGCACAACACCATCATCGCGTAACTCCCTTTAGCTCCTCCATCGCCCCCGTGGCACCACGCAGGCATCCAGCGCTCCATCTAGAACCACTCTACCATAGGCGCTACACGCCACTCCACCTTATGCGCTCACTGGCCACCACTCCAAGTGCACGGGCGTGCACCAGCGCACGGCACCCACCACAGGCTGCCCTGTAGCAGCCGCTCCAGCCACCTTCGGCCACGCCGCTGCCACCATCGAAGAGCCCTCGTCCTCGCCATCCTCCTACGCCTCTTCAAAGCCCCGCCGGTTCTCTTTTTCTCGCAAGGAGGAGAGAGCAAAAAAGCTCTGTTTTCCCACCAATTAGTATTTACATTCAGTGCCATTGCCACATAAATTGATTTTATTTATTATTATTATATTGTGGCAGAATTGCACTTGAACACTCATAGTTCCTTATAATTACATGATATTGATATTCACTAGTTTGAAGATTGATTTTTGGGCTTAACCTAAGTACTAATTTTCTCTAGTACACGTCATGTGAAAATTGCATAAATTTATCATAAATTCATTGAGGATTTCTGTGAGGGAAAACTGCACATATACCCTTATCTTTTTAAGTTATTGTAATCTACTTTCCTTCACATTTTAAGTCAGATTTGAATAGGGATTTCGCACTATCTGAAATAATATTAAATAATTAAGTATTTATTGCATAATTGCCTCCCTGTGGACATGACCCGCTCTTCTGCGAGTGGTTATTTTCATTATTTTTGATTAGTCGATTTTTCCACCACTTAAATACTATAACGCAAAGTGAAAAATCGTCTTTCAAATTGCCGCCATTGCTGGGGAAGCAACAGATGCAATAGATTTACTTTATGTTTTTAAATCTTTTGAGTTGTGAAATTAGCTAATCATTTTGATTATTGTGCGAGGAATCTGAAGAGGCAACGAGGCACAACAGAGCGGCTACAGCAACCACGAGTTAAGCCACACGAGGAAAAGATGAAGGAGACCAAGATCCTATTTCGTAAAGGATTCTCCATCGTCACAATTTAATTCTGTCTTTTCGCCCTTGTACTAATTGGGGCTGAATTTTTGGGGGTTTGTCCCCGCATTCTTTAGCTACTAGGGCTTACAATATTTTTGGTGCATGCGTGATTATATTTTCTGCTTGCTTGCTTTTAAAAACCAATAAAGAAAATATCGAGCTGCCTGTTTAGAAGTTGCATGCCCTTAGGTGCACGCATTTAGGGGTGATTAAGCAACACATTTGATCTTATTATTGCATTGCAAGCATATTAGCACGAAGATTGCTGGAGACAGATATATCTTTCTAACTTTTGCATCCAGCTCCTGTTCACGCATTAACATTCAAATTTAAATTCAAGACCACCAAGTTGTTTGAATTTACTAATTCAGTGGTCACATAACTAAAAGCGGAAATAATAATCAGATTCAACCCTAAAAGCAATTCACATTTGATCTGATTCTATTGGACTTGTTTGTGATTTCAAAAGAAATTACAATGATTTGAGGTGTGTTGCACACTTTTGACACTGAGCACGCACATTAGGCACCGCACTAAGGCTCGATCCCTTAAGGCTATAGGCACCGATCTCTTTATCGGTGCGGACCCTCCTACTATACTTTGTGGTGGTGGTGATACTATCTTTCGATCAAGTGTTTTGATACTCCATGGAGGGGGACACCCCTTAAAGGAACAAAAGGGTAGTTAAAGGGCACCGCATACGCATCGCCTCAAAGGAAGTGTTCGCTCTACTTGCATCCCTTTGTTCGTTCTTGGAGTAACTTCTCACATGATCACTTAGGAGTATCATCCAAGCAAAGTATAGGTCCTAGGCACTCAAAGGTTGAATTAAGGCACGTAATTGCAATGAAAAACTTGTTTGGCCATTTATATTAACTAATTCAACATCCACAATAAAGAACGTTAAGATTTCAAGTCCACACCCCTCTTATACCACTTACGTGGGAACGGAGGGATAAGTCTTGATCTTTTGACTTATTTTTGGAGTGGAGGTTTGACTTACTCAATAAAAAAAAAAAATCTAAATTGTGTTTTGTATGCTTGGTAGACACTCTTTTGAGGGTAGTCTAGTGTTTGATCTTGAGCCTGAGAGAATTCTTAGGAGAGCTCACCTAGGAGAAGTAAAAGAAGGAATGGTTGAGCAAGGTGCAAATCAACAAAGGACCCTAAGGGACTATTTTCCTACCAACCAACCTGCACAAGCACTAAGACGACCGGCAGGGGATAATCCGTATGAGATCAAGAGTAGTACCATATCTTTATTGGCCTCTTTTTATGGTACTACTAGGGAGGACCCCTACCGACATTTAGAGGAATTCACTGAGGTCTGTTCCATGGTGAAGCTCCAGGGCTTTACTGATGAAGCCCTGATGAGGACTCTATTTCCTTTCTCCCTAAAGGATAAGGCCAAGCACTAGTATCATACCCTCGATGCAAGGGAAATGATTGGGTTACCCTTAAGGGAGAATTTTTAAAAAAGTATTTTCCTATGAGTAAAACCAACCATTACATAAGAGAGATTATGGGTTTTACTCAACAAGAAGGGGAGCAATTTCATGAGACTTGGGAGCTCTTTAATGACCTTCTTAGGTTATGACCCCACCATCAAGTGCCAAGATGGCAGTTGGTTGAAAGGTTCTATAACGGATTATCTGAAAGGCATAGGCAAACCATTGATGCAACCTATGCAGGAACCTTCATGACCAGAACTGAGGATGAAGCCTGGGCATTATTTGAAACTTTAAGCGACAACTCCATACATCTGTCCTCTTCCTATCAAGAAAGAAAACCATCAATCTTGCAAAGGAAGATAGAGGCCCATGAAGCTGGGGCTTCTCAGGATTTGGCTTATCAGATTCAACTATTGAATAAAAACTTTGATAGGCTTTTAGCAAACCCCAGCATGAACCCGCAAGCTGCCTCTTTTTTTCAGGCTTCAAGAGAATGCTCCATTTGCCAAAGCACAATGCACGCCACTGCAGAGTGCCATCAGGCAACCCAATTCCCTAAAATGATTCAGGCCGACTTGAATGTAGCTCAAGGTTTCCACCCCCCTCGCAAAAACCCTTACTCCAACACTTATAATCCAGGGTGGCGGAGCCATCCAAACTTCTCTTGGAAGCAAGCTGATGCTTCTAACTCAGGGAATACAAGACCCTTACCTCCCCAGCCCACATACCAACCTTCTTATGAAAACCCTCCTTCGAATAAGCCCTTTGAGATGGATGAACTGAAGGCCATGATGAAAGCAATGCAAGAGCATCAGAATATGGTTATCCAATCTCAGAATAAGATGATTACTGATATGCAATCCCAAATTGGTCATCTTACTAAGGTAGTTAGGCAACGTGATCCGGGGAAGCTGCCTAGCTCTTCTGAGAACCCTAAGGGCAAGGGGGTTATATTCAGGGAGCACGCCCAAGCAGTAATCGTGTTGAGGAGTGGGAAAAAGATTGACAAGCTTGATAACACTCCTACAGTTACATCTCATAATTCCCCTTCCACACCTGACCCGACTTCCATCTCACCCGAGGAAGAACGACACCACCCTCCCTCACAAAAATTCACCCACAATGAGGATGTCGTCCTTCCAGCACCCCTTTCCTGCCATGATGACCCCTCTAGCTAGAAGCCGAGGGTGGCCTATCCAGAGAGCCTATCTGCTCCTGGGGAATCTTCTGTTGGCTCGTCTGGAGCCAAAGATAGGACGGAAGAGATTATGGATACTTTTAGGCAAGTCCAGATTAACTTGCCTCTGTTGGAAGCGATTAAACAAATTCCATCCAATGCCGAGTTTCTGAAGGACCTGTGCACCCAAAAGCGTCGATCTAGGAAACAGGTCCAAACTAAGGTCATCCTGCCTGACCATGTTAGCTCAGTTCTTCAGCATGGAACACCCCCCAAAATGAAAGACCCAGGGGCCCCGTATATTTCAGTGGTTATAGGTAACCAACACATTGACGAGGCTCTGCTCGATCTGGGTGCGGGGGTAAACATTCTACCGAGCTCTGTCTACGACTTTTTGGGAGGAGGAAAGCTGAAGCCTAGTCCAGTAATCCTCCAGGTTGCAGACAGATCACTGAAGACACTGCAGGGATTGTTGGAAGATGTCCTTGTAAGAGTGGAGGATTTCTTCTTCCCTGTTGACTTTCTGGTACTTGATATTGACCCATATAATAAGCCCATAAAGCCGTCCATTATTCTGGAATGACCCTTTTTGGCCACAGCCAATGCCTCTATAAATTGTAGATCCGAGGCACTTAAAATGGGCTTTAGGAATAAGAAGATCCGGTTGAATGTTTTTGATACTTACAAGCAACCCGGATTTGAAGATTGTTCTCAGATTGAGGTCGTTGATGAAATAAATGAAGAGGC
This sequence comes from Thalassia testudinum, assembly GCA_037157565.1. Classification (NCBI taxonomy): domain Eukaryota; kingdom Viridiplantae; phylum Streptophyta; class Magnoliopsida; order Alismatales; family Hydrocharitaceae; genus Thalassia; species Thalassia testudinum. The sequence continues at coordinate 215,258,823 of JAZHRO010000024.1, forward strand.
TACTCTAGCACTCTTATGTCGAGATCCCCTTTAGAAGGTCATATCTCAGGACCATCCCTCGATTATTAAGGAAACTGAAAGGAAAATGCTTGAACTAGAAGAGCTGCTGGGGATACACACTGAGTCTCTGTCCCCACGCTGGACTGTGAAGGTAGATCCGCTGCTTGAGGTGGGGACATCTCAACAAAAACCCTCAATCCAAAAGCTCCTGAATTGGAGTTGAAAACCCTCCCGAGCACATTGAAATATGCTTTCCTTGGTCCTAATAACACTCTCCCCGTTATTATCTCATCTGCATTATCTGAATTGCAGGAGGGAGCTCTGCTTGAGTGTTTACAAAGGCACAAGGAAGCAATTGCCTGGATAATTGCTGATATTAAGGGTGTTGATCCCTCTCTTTGCATGAATCATATGTACACGAACGAGTCCGTGAAGCCCTTCCGAGATATTCAGAGAAGGCTCAATCCTAATATGCGAGAGGTCGTTAAAAAGGAGATTCTGAAATGGCTTGATGCAGGGATTATCTATCCCATTTCAGATAGTAAATGGGTCAGTCCTATTCACGTAGTTCCGAAAAAGGCAAGAATCACTGTGGAGGAGAATGACCAAGGAGAACTGGTGACCACTAGACCCACAACTGGTTGGAGGGTCTGCATTGATTACCGCCGTTAAAGCACGGCTACCCAGAAAGACCATTTCCCCTTACCGTTTATCGATCAAATTTTGGAACGATTGGCAGGGAACAAGTACTTTTGTTTTCTTGATGGGTACTCTGGGTACAATCAGATAGCCATTTTTCCTTATGATCAGGAGTGTACCACCTTCACGAGTCCTTATGGCACTTTTGCATTCCGCCGAATGCCATTCGGGTTATGTAACTCTCCTGCCACTTTCCAACGTTGTATGATGGCTATCTTTTCTGATATGATCGACGAGTTCATTGAAATTTTCATGGATGGCTTCTCCATTTATGGCTCGTCATTTGACCTATGCCTTTCGCACCTTGATAAAGTCTTAACCCATTGCGAAAAGGCAAAACTGGTGCTTAGCTGGGAGAAAAACCACTTTATGGTCCAGCAGGGCATTGTGTTAGGGCATATAGTTTTCGAGAGAGGATTAGAGGTGGACACCGCAAAAATTGATTCCATCTCTAAGCTTCCATTGCTCGGCAATGTTCGTCAGGTTAGATCTTTCCTTGGCCATGCTGGATTTTATAGGCGCTTCATTAGAGACTTCAGTAAAATCTCTAAGCCACTCTGCGACCTGTTAGCGAAGGATGTTTCCTTCGATTTTGATGATAGATGTGGTGAGGCTTTCCAAGCTTTGAAGAAAGCCCTCATAACCGTGCCGATTCTCCAAGCACCAGATTGGACCCTCCTATTTTAGCTTATGTGCGATGCTTCTGATTATACAGTGGGAGAGGTCATAGGTCAAAGCGTTGATGGCAAACCTCATGTGCTGCATTATGCCAGCAAGACCCTTACGGATCCTCAGCAAAACTACACGGTCACTGAAAAGGAATTACTTGCTGTAGTATTTGCTTTAGAAAAGTTTCAGTCTTATCTTTTGGGATCCAAGGTTGTGGTGTTCATTGATCATTCAGCCCTTAAGCATCTTCTGGCTAAAAAGGACACCAAACATCGCCTAATTCATTGGATTCTGCTACTCCAAGAATTTGACGTGGAAATTAAAGACAAGAAAGGAGTTGAGAATGTGGTAGCAGACCATTTGTCTAGGATCCCTATTGAGGCATCAAACCCCGCTTGAGGCATTCAAGAGACTTTCCCTGATGAGTCTCTAATGGCCGTGGAAGCTAAAACTCCTTGGTTCGCTAACATAGTGAACTATCTGGTCATGGGTGTCACCCTCAGTACTTGGGACAAGCAGAAGCGAGACAGATTTCTCACCAACACTAAATTTTATCACTGGGAGGAACCCGAGCTTTTTAGAATAGGCCTTGACCAGCTGTTTCGCCGTTGCGTCCTTGATGAGGAACAAAGAAGTGTTCTGAGTTTTTGCCATGACCTCCACTGTGGGGGACATTTTAGTGGGAAGAAGACTGCTCATAAGGTTCTTCAGTCTGGTTTTTGGTGGCCCACATTATTCCGAGATGCACATACGTATGTGGGCTCATGTCTTCGTTGCCAGCAGACGGGAACCATTGGAAAAAGGGATGAGATGCCCCAACAACCTATCCTCCCTGTTGAAATCTTTGATATTTGGGGCATTGACTTCATGGGTCCCTTTCTTGTGTCCTTCGGATATGAATACATCCTTGTGGCTGTTGACTATGTATCAAAATGGATAGAAGCCATCCCCACATGAACCAATGACCATTCCGTGGTCTTGGGCTTTGTTAAGGGTAATATCATTTCTCGGTATGGGTGCCCAAGGACAATCATAAGTGATGGAGGACCTCACTTTAAGAATGTATACTTCACAAGACTACTCCAAAATTTGGGAGTCAACCACATGATAGCCACACCTTATCATTCCCAAACGAGTGGAAAAGTCAAAGTGTCTAATGGGGAGATTAAGCGAATTTTAGAAAAAACTGTTAGGCCTGATCGGAAGGATTGGTCTAAAAAACTAAATGACGCTCTTTAGGCCTACAGAACTGCATATAAGACTCCCTTGGGCATGTCTCCTTTTCGTCTTGTCTATGGAAAAGCATGCCTCCTTCCCGTTGAAATCCAACATAAAGCTTATTGGGCTATTAAAAACGTTAACTTAAATCTGGATAAAGCGAGAAAAGCACGTATGTTAGAATTAAGAGAGCTTGAGGAGCTTCGTAATGAAGCTTATGAAACTTCTCAAGCTTACAAGCAACGTACAAAAGTCTTCCATGACAAGCACATCATTAGAAAGACTTTTGAGCCCAACCAGTGGGTCTGGCTTTTCAATTCTAGACTTAAATTACTTTCTAGAAAGCTCAAGTCCCGTTGGGATGGGCCATACGTTGTTATCAATACCTTCCCTCATGGAGCTGTAGAGATTAGGAACCCTATTTCAGGTGTGAACTTTAAAGTAAATGGCCAACGACTTAAACCATATATTACTCTTTCATATGGCCAAGTTTTGGATGCACTACGGCTTGAGGAGCCTTAGCTCCTCCCACTCTCCTCCTCAGGTGATATTCTTCTATGTCTATATTTTTCCAATGAGGACATTGTCAGTCTTAGGCATGGGGGGATATAACCTGAGAATGTTTATAGTGTTTATAGCATTTATAAATATTTGCATACATATTTATATATATTAAAAAAAAAATTCCTTTTCTTGAGCTGATTGGGCTAGTCCCTAGCAAAATACCTTTGTTATTGGAGGTTTTTCTTCCAGAATTATTTCTTAAGTTTAGAATCCAGTACATTTATTTCACTTGCACGTAGACTTGGTAATGGATCCTTGGGGAAAACCAATAAGCATTTGTAGTCCACTGAACCCTTGGACAGTTCATAGAGAGTCAGGCATACTATCTTCTAATAAATCCACCTCGTATTTGTGAGAAGAAGTAGAGAGATTAATGATGCGCTAAGTCTAGTGCAAGGACTCTTAAGTTCTGGATAATTAGATGATGATACTTCAGATTTAGGCATAGTTTTCACTCTCTATTCTTGTGTGCGTACTTTGAGTGAATTCCTAAGAGTCACTAAATAAGGCAGATACACAGAGATTGAGTCTTAATAAAGCTATAACTATGGTGGATGGTTACGACCATCCTTCATAGAGTCCTCAGCTGAAGGAGGGTAATAATGTCAAAGGTCAGAAATATGCTTGTCCTATCCATTCCTTGCCGGTGTCGAGAATAAGCACTTCCACCAAATAAGCCACGCAACTTTTTCTTGACCATCATCATCCCTAATAATGCCTCGTAAATAAAAATCCGTATCGTGTTGTGTTGATTAAAAAGAAACAAAAACAAGAAGAAAAGAAAAATATATTGAAAAAGAAGTAGAGAAAGAAGAAATAGAAAGAAGAAAAGGAAAGAAGAAAAAAAGAAATAGTTATATTACAAAAAAAAAAAGTCCAAGTTTCTAATGTAATATTATTTCTGAGGCAACAAAACACCTTTCACGTTCTACCAAATACGACCCATACCTACCTTTTAGTATTTCTGATTGCCCGAATACTGGTTGAGGACTCTAACTTAGTTGTAGAGTTATTAGGACTTTAATTGAAGTGTGGATGTCAAGTGAGGCCACCAAATAGTGAGTACAATTTCTAAATCTGGCGAGATTCGTGATCTCAGAAAGAAAGAAAAGAGAGAGTGCCCAGGAACATCAAGAGAGCACAATTGTATAGCCTCTCTCAGAGTTGACTTGTCTAATAGTCTAGAGATCTAGAGTCTGTGGTACTAGACTATATGTAGCACCAGATGAGTGTGTGCCACCAATACAAATCCATTCAATTCAATATCTCCTACCTAAGCCAAACGCCGGGGTCAAATTACATATTATCGTCTGCTTTATCCCTGAGGGAAGTAGTTTCCTCTCTCGACATAAATTTTTGCCAAGGGTGATGTATGAACTCCCAATGCGAGTCAACTCTTTCACTTGGATCTGTTACCTAGGCTATCAGCACGTCACATTTGTCTGAATTTCTAAAGTTTTAAAATAGGAAAAGAAGAAATCTTCTGATTATTTCTATTCTTTTTCATTTTTGCTAGGGACTGGCAAATCTTAGGCATGGGGGTATTTGATGAGTCCATTTTAATGGACTAACATTAAGCCTAAGTATCTTTAATCGTACCATTTAGGTGTGTTAATAATTGCAATTAAGTTGTAGAATATTTGTACGCATCATGATTTAAGTTTATAACATTCTATAACTTAATATGTAATGATTTTGTTGTTTTTATGTGCAGGTAATAATATTCAGAAAGAACAAGGGTGGGGGGATAAATTTCCCCAACACATATCTGATAACAACCGCAACACTTTCTCCCCCCCGCCACACATGGGGTTAATCTTCCGCCGCCCTCCCTCAACAAACGAGGCTAGAAATAGTTAAGGGATTTGAAAATCCCTTAACTCACGCATGCGCAAAGGGGAGGAGTTAAAAAGAGAGGAGAAGAAAGGAGAGGAGGATCTTCATCTTCCTCCTTGTGGGGAACTACCTAGTGGACACTGTGATCCAGAGCGCACCTTGGCTTGAGCGAGCATCACCAGACCGTCCACCTTGCGTGCCCGCAGGCATGTGCCCATCTCCAGTAGCCTCTCCAATCACCGCACCTGCCTTCACCCCACGCACAGAACCCACACCACAGCAGGTGCATCCTTCCTTCCAGCGCCCCCTGCTGCAGGCGCTCACGCCACCTCTGCCCACACCCGCCATCACCAAATCTCCATCCGCCTTCGCAACCACCCGCTCACCCATCTATAGCCGGCCCTGCAGGTGCTAGCCTCGCCTCACCTACGCCCCTGTAGGTGCCCGCAGGTGCACACCGCTCCACCTTGCGCGCCCGTAGGCATGTGCCCATCTCCAGCCCCTTCACCGTAGGCGCACTTTCCTCACCAAGCAGCCGCCTCATCCACCTTCGCCACCCGCACTGCAGGTGCACACCCTTCTGTAAGCGCCTGCAGATGCTCTGCAAGACCCACTGCCCCTGCCAGGACGCACAGCGCCATCTCTGCGTGCCTCCCTTCAGCCCCTCCATTGCCCCCGCAGGCACCGCACAGGCGTCCAGCGCTCGATCCAGAACCGCTATACCGCAGGCACTGTGCGCCGCTCCACCTTGCACGCTCACCGGCCACCACTTCGAGTGCACGGGTGCGCACCAGCGTGCACCACCAGCCACAGGCTGCCCTATAGCAGCCGCTCCGGCCACCTCCGCCGATCACCTCCGGCCACACCGCTACCACCTTCGGAGAGCCCTCGTCCTCGCCGTCCTCTTGAGCCTCTCCAAAGCCCCGCCGGTTCTCTCTTTTTCTCGCGAGGAGGAGAGAGCAAAATAGCTTTGTTTTCCCACCAATTAGTATTTACATTCAGTTCCATTGCCACATAATTTGATTTTATTTATTATTATTATATTGTGGAAGAATTGCACTTGAACACTCATAGTTCCTTATAATTGCATGATGTTGATATTCACTAGTTTGAAGATTGATTTTTGGGCTTAACTTAAGTACTAATTTTCTCTAGTACACATCACGTGAAAATTGCATAAATTCATCATAAATTTATTGAGGATTTCTGTGAGGGAAAACTACACATATACCCTTATCTGTTTAAGTTATTGCAAATCTACTTTCCTTCACATTTTAAGTCAAATTTGAATAGGGATTTCACACTATCGGAAATAATATGAAATAATTAAGTATTTATTACATAATTGCCTCCCTATGGATACGACCCGCTCTTCTGCGAGTGGTTATTTTCATTATTTTTGACTAGTCGATTTTTCCACCACTTAAATACTATAACGCAAAGCGAAAAATCGTCTTTCAGTATAGACATCCATTTAGGTTAAAATGACTATTTATGCATGTTTCTAGGCTTAGATATGCATTCCATATTATAAATATTGCATAGCATACATCATTTTGCATTTAGAATAGTTTGTACAAAAATTTAGGTTTTTTCCTATCCTTTTGTGGCCAAGAGAGAAGGAGATTTATTTCGAGGCCTCGGATTGACAATCTAACTATATGGATCTTATCAGGACGACAGTTGGAGTCCAACGACTTCGAAATTGTCTTGACTGGAGTCCCGTAGCACATTTTGCAATCCGAGAAAGAGCAAAGGCCAAGGGGCAAGGTGGTTCCAATTTGAACCTTAGGTGCTAAACCCGATCGCACGGATTGATCTGGATCGACGATCGTAGCCCAACATCGTGGAAATCGACCCAATCCAACATCCGTGGTGCCACCTACAAAGCAAAGAAGATGGATGACCATGATGGCACCATGTGGCACAATCAAAGCTGCCCAAATCCACCAAGCCCCTTCGCCAACTTCATCAAGCATTCCCATCTGTTTGATCTCAATCCAACGGCTGAGATTCATGCATGGTCGGCATTCAAATTCAAAGAAGAAGATAGAGATGAGATCAAAATCTAATCGCGTGACAATCCACGGTATTGGCACAGTAATCGCAGGCGTTGTTCTCAAACCACAAGCACGAGTTCAAGTCGTGGTAAGGGAATGAATCTAGCAGCCACAATGTGTGATTGGAATTCGATCGTGCGATGGAGATCCTACAGTGGAGAGAGTGGTGACGTGGCACGACGAGAGCCGAGCAATGCAGACGTGGGACCCGACGCACGATAATATGCAAGGCTAGTGTGCAAACTGAAGCACAATCAGCATGCGATTGTGGCCATTTGATGGAAATTTGATGGTTGAGATTCATCCGCGCGCGATAGCTGTGATTAGGCGCATTCATGATTGTGAGCTAGAGGCTACAGCAACGCTTAAGCTAGAGCTTTAGCAGCATCTTTGCTATCACTAATTGTCCCATACTTGTTTTAGCCCCCTCTCCTCCACAATAAAAAGGCCTACACCCTTCCATTCATAACCATCTCTTCCTTTCTCTCCCCAGCACCTCAGAGGCTTTAGAGACAGCTTATCCCAATCCTGGGATGCTCCTCTACAGTAGAAAATAAAAATATTTTCCTACATCTCACATGCATTAGTTGAGCATCCCGTGGCCATCCTCTCACCACTTCGGGAAGTAGATCCTCGTCATGACATCGCCTCATCCCGCCCTCCGTCCTCTGACACTGTTCTCCTTTATCCAACCTCTCACGACCTTCGTCTGGGTGCATTGGAGCGAGTCATCCTCCAAGCAACCATCGAGGGGGACTCTTCTTACCTCTCTCTATCTTTACCGCTTTCTAGTATAGTTGTTTATCTGTAGCAAACTCTGATTAGAAATATATTGTTGTTTCTCTCTCTCTCTCTTGCTCTCTTATTCTACTAGAGTAGCTTAGAATAGATAACAAATATTTTGCTTGATATTCTATCTTATGAACTACCAAAAAAAAAACAAAGGATAAAAACAACAAAAACAAATAAAATTGAAACATAACAAACTAAATGTTCTCCTCCCTATGTTCGACACGAGACTCACTTTGAGTTTCGGTATAAATTTTATCTGGTAGCGATTTTTGCGACTACGACAACAAGTTCTCCAAAACTTTGATTTTCACTCACAGAAACACGCCCACTAATCAACAATTTCACTCTCGCTCTCCCACCCTAGACTCGTCCATCTCTAACCTTCTCTATGTGTCTTCACCTACACTGAAACAAACAACGAATACCCGTAAAGAGATGGGTGGAAAGAAGAGCAAGCTAAAGGAAAAGAGTAGAAATCAAACCTAAATGGCACCTCCCTAGCAACGGCGCCAGAAAGCTTATGTTGAATTGCAAGTAGCATTATTTAATTAGGTGAAATTTGTGTTGAAATAAGTATAGTGGAAGTGGTTAACTACAAGCGATCCTTCATTGATTTTTCAAATATATTAACCTGGACTAATGTATATTTTAAGATCGTGAATTTTAGGCCAAGGGTCAAACTTAGGGAGGGTGGCTTAAGGTTCTCGATTTCTGTATGAATCCTAAAGGAGCATCATTTTCATTTGCTTATTATGTTTTTGGAATTTTCTTTGGTTTTAGATTTTTTGTGACAACTTTGTCCTTGAGGCACTTCCTCAAAAATAATTCCTTGGTGACATTCCAACTTGAGTCCAAATAATTTCACTACCCATGAGAGTGGAGGCCTGCAATTCAAAAGTTATCTTTTCTCTTTTACAACTTTTTTTTGGTATTTTCTTAATTATAAAAAAAAACTAATATGAGAAAAAAGGGAAAATTGTGGGAATTGAAATAAATTGAAATAGTTAGCTTATTTATACATGTTCATATGTATGTATAAGATATTTATATCTATGTATATAAATATAGATATACAAAGAGAGAGAGAAGAAAAGGAGGATGGGATTGGAAAATCAGATGTGGCATCGTGCTAGGTTAACCGATGTTGAGAGAGACATAATTAACTATAGTTATGTGCCACGTGAATGTGTGGATCAGACGTGTGTGTGGGTATGCTTAATGTACGTGAAAATCACATATGTGCTCGCAACTAGTGCATACATTCTTGCGATGTAATGCGTGGTAAATGGGGCAATATGCATATGATGTGTGAATGTGTAAGTGTGAGAATGGGGGGTATTATGGTTGTGTGTGTGAGTCTGTGTGGGTGTGTTAATGTGAGTGAGGGTGTTTGTGAGTGAGTGTATGTGCATAGGTGCATTATGCGTGTACGTGCAGGCAAGTGTTGAGAGGTGAATGTGTGAGGCACATGTGGGTGCTATGTGTGGTGTGAGTGAGGCATGCACGCACGGGTAAGGTGTAGCATGCAACCGATGGAGGGGGAAGAGAGAGAAGGCGCTAAGGGGGCTGTGATCGGCTAAGTGAGAAACTTAGCCAGTCAATAAGTGTGCCAATAGGTTGCTATAGAGGGATGCACAGAGAGGGGTGCAATCGGCCAAGGTGATAGTGCTTGACTAAGCTTCTGAATTAGTCAGTCATGCGAAGAGAGGGAAGGTAGGTATGGGCTAGAGTGTGAGTGTGATGGGCCTTGTGACCGAATAACTAAGAACCAAATTCGGTGATGAGGGGAAAAATGAATCATGATTGGGGCACTGTAGCAGAACAGAGCAAAGAAAATAGGAGCCTCTAAGCTACTTTAATGACGATCAAAACCACGATACAAAATAGTGAAACATAGAGAGAGCCACCATGTCTACCTACTCATGAAGGAGCTAGATGGTGGTGGAGCTCATTGTGTTTGTTGCAATCACAGGGAGTTTCTCCCAATTAATAGCAGGAGCTCTCAACAAGTGAGCGACCACTGAGGATTGGCGAGGAAGAGAGGGAGAGAGGCGACTGGTCGATAGTGTGCTACATAGTGTGCGAGTGATGGGTGTGCATGATGGATGGTAGGTGCTAACCCTGGGAATAGAGGTGGGGGTGGTAGTTTTATAAGTGAGGTGTGAGGTGAGCGATGCATGCAAGGTGGCTGTAAGGATTGGATTTGGGTGATTTATAGGGTGTGCACTTGCTGTTTTGGATAATGAATGTATGTAATAGGTGGATAAAAATGGATGGTGAGACACATGGGAAATGAAGTATGAAGAATCTACCTCTCTCTATTTCTTCCTCTAAGTTATTCATGAATGGAAGCATTTACAAAATGCTTGAATTGTTAATTAATGCTAACTGTATAATCCTAGAAAATAACATAAGATTGGCAAATTGTTGGCATGACTTGCTGTGAAATCACCCACCATACGAGATATCAGATCATGGCTGTGTGCCTTATCACTGTCAACTCCCCTAGATATCCTGTCACCTGTGATGAACTCCACTGGGCTGCCTCAATCATATCGTTCCATCTCTATGCCAGAAGAGCTGCCAATCGAGTTGGTGGCTTCCTACTGAGAGAGTCTGTCATGACATTTCCCTTTCCTGGATGATAAACAATCAAACAATCATAATCTTTCAAAAGTTCCATCCAGTGTCTCTATCTCCAGTTCAACTCCTAATTAAACAGGTACTTCAAACTCTTGTGATCTGTGTAAATCTCAAAGGTCTTGCCATATAAGTAGTGGAGCCAAATCTTCAGGGGGAAGACTATGGCTACCAACTCTAGGTCATGCACCGAATAGTTCTTCTCATGCATCCTTAGTTACTTTGAGGCATAGGCGACCACATCCCCATGCTGCATCAGAACACAACCCAATTCCTGGAGTGAAGCATCTGTGTATACAATGAATCTGCCACTACTGTGGGGGATGGTAAGTACAGGGGTTGATGTCAACTTCTCCTTGAGTGTTAGGAAACTGGCCAAACAAAAGGGCTATCCTTCCTTGTTAACTGGGTTAATAGAATAGCATTATGAGAAATGCCTTGGATGAATCATCTATAATATTCTGCTAAACCCAGGAAATTGCGGATGATTCTCATAGTCTTGGGATGCTCCCACTTCAGCACTACCTCAACCTTGGAAGGGTCCACTTAAATCCCTACAATTGACACCACGTGTCCTAGAAACTCGACCTAGCATAGCTAAAACTCACACTTACTGAACTTGGCATACAACCTGTGCCTCCTCAAAGTATCCAGAACCAACCGAAGATGCTACTAATGCTATACCTCTTTGCGGGAATAGATGAGGACATTATCAATGAATACCATGACAAAGTGGTCCTGGTATGGTCTGAAAATCCAGTTCATCAAGTCCATGAATGCGGCAGGGGTGTTTGTTAGTCCTAATGGCATCGCTAAGAACTCATATTGGGCATAGCATGTCCTGAAGGCAGTCTTTGGTACATCCTCTTCTTTAATCTTGAGATTGTGGTAGCCTGATTGTAGGTCAATCTTGGAAAGATACCATGGCCCTACGAAGCTGATCAAATAAATCATTGATCTATGGAAGAGGATGTCTATTCTTGATGGTCACCTTATTCAACTGTTGGTAGTCAATGCCAAAGCGTAAGGTGCCATCCATCTTCACAAATAACACTAGAGTCCCCCAGGGTGAGGCACTAGGCTGAATGAACCCCTTCTTAAGGAGTTTCTAAAGCTACATCTTTAGCTCTTCAACTTTGTTGGTGTTATGAACGCGTGCCCCAGACGTCTTTTAAGACGTCTGGGAGGTGGCCCAGACGTCGGACCAGACGTCTGGGATCACATCCAGACGTCTGACCAGACGTCTGGGATCATTTCCAGACGTCTGGAAAATAGTTATTTTTCGCATGAGAGATTCGTCTGCGTGCCTGTGCGCGCAGACCGACGATTCCTCTCTCTCTCTCTTTTTCCCTCTCTCTCTGCGGCGCACTCTCTCCCTCCTCCTCGCGTGGCCTTAAAAGGCCATGCCTCCCCTCCCGTCATCTCCACCGTCCCCTTCCTCTTCTCCTTCTTGTGCGCGAGAGCGAGCGAGCGCGAGGGCGGCAGCGGCGGCCGCAGTGAGCACGGAGGAGGTGAGGCGTGCGAGGGCGGAGCTCTGCCGTGAGGGCGAGCTCGCCGGAGCGGCTTGGCCGGCCGGCGGAGGGTGCAGGGGGCGCGGAACGACGCGGAGAGGGACCTGCTGCGGTCTGAGCAGCAAACGCACGAGGTGCGACGCGGGCGGCATCGCGAGCGGAGGCCGAGTGGCGCCCTGATTCTGGAAAAAATTTCCAGAATCAGACATCTGGGTTGATAGCCAGACGGCGAGGGAGATGTCTGGAAGCTCATACAGACGTCTGAAAGGTGAGTATTCCGCTTTCTTCTTCCTTCCTGTCAACTGACCGTACTGAGGGAGGGAGTTGGCTGTGCGCAGGCTCGCTGATTCGCCATCCTTTGCGAATCAGACATCTGGAAGTTGTACCAGACGGCGGGAGTGACCTCCAGACGTCCGGGGTGACCATCGGACGTCTGGGAACTAGGCCAGACGTCCCCGCAGACTTCTGGACGTCTGGGAAACCACGCTGAACAGGTAATTCTCTGATCCACTTTTTAAGACGTCTAAAAGAAGTTCCAAACGTCTGATTTTGCACAGTATCGTCTTTTTCGACCCGTTTAGGGCCCGTTCGGGCTCCGTTTTCCGCGATTCGAGTTGAGTTCTTTTCAGATTTAATTCCTCTACCCGTCTACAGTAGCTATACACTATTTTGAGACACTCCTTGTGTTTGATCCTTGTGATAGGACCTCGTTCAATTGCAGTCTTGGGAGTCGCGGAGGCACGCGGGATTCCCGATCACGCCCCCATTACTCCCGTTGTACCTAGTAGAGTGGCTTAAGTTTATTATTAAAATCTATTAAAGTATGGAACCATAACTAGAATCTAGGACATTGCATGAATCCTAGGAATGAGAAATGTATGGAATGATAGCTCCTAGGTGTTGCATGAATCCTAGGGCTGGAAAACTAGTTGTATGCTAGATCCTAGGATGTGGCATGAATCCTAGGATGGAAAAACTAGTGGAATGTATAATACTGCAGTCTTGGAAAAAAAGGAAAGGAATATAAAGCTGCCTGTAAATTGAATTAACAACTGCCTGTTACGAATAAAGAAACATGAATGAGATCATGGGTCGTAAGAACGTGAAACTGGAAAGTGACACCTGGATGTTTGAGTTAAAAGGATGGAACCCTACGGGGAATTAGGAGTGGAACTCCTGGAAAGGGAAAGGAATGGAACTAAGATGTAGTTTGTACTGTCTCTTGGGTACGCAGTACCAAGGGAAGTACCTGTACCTGTTTAGTGCAGAGTGGGGCCAGCCACCCCAGGGACCCGGGGTTAGGATTGGCCGCTCTGTACCGACTTGCTAACCCTCGTGTACGTAGTACCGAGGAGAGCTACTAGTGTTAGGAGAGTACTAGCTACCCCACGGGCCCCGGGGTTCTGCTAGCCTCCTTCACCGACTTGTTAGGCCCACTAGGGCAAACCAGGGTAGTTAGGCGAGGGTGCGCAGACTGTGGAGGGGCAAGGCCCCGGTTTGGTTACTGTGGAGGGGTTGGACCCCTATTACTGAGAGGGCTCTACCCTGTACTGGTTCCGTGCTGTGCTTTGGGTGCACCCGTTAACGGAAATGACTGACCGCGTGCCAGTACGGGTTAGCTACCTGTGCGTTTATCACGCGTGCCGTAGTCACCGTTACGTCTGTCAGTGACCTTGGGGTGGTTGACTGAGGGTAGGATCACCACGGGGGACTCTCCCGTCCAGGAGAGCACCACGTGCTACTTCTACTTTTTGGAAAAGACTGCAATCAAGATCGTTCCCACAAGGAACATTCGAGATCAAGTAAAAGATCTGAGAAATAAATGAAATAGTGAGACAATTGAAAGATGTAAATAAAGAAAGTAATAGAACATAACAGCTACTGTACACTCTACTGTTGTCTTTAGTTTTAGTTGCCACTCTACTCAGCGTTTTGCTGACGTGTTGCACTCGTTACCTTTTTCAGGACCAGGTGTTGAGCAGCCAGGGTCAGCGGTTGTAGAGGACGCTGGGCCGAGTAGGGTCCAGTAGAGTTTACCACAGTCTTTTGTACCTCTTTTGTTTCTGTTATAGTGAGTAGTTCTTGTTTCTGCTGTACTTTCTTTACCTGCAGTTCATGTTATATGATAAATGTTGTTCTACTGTAGTAGTTTCTTTCCTTACTGCTGTACTTTCTTACTGTTAGTTATATTCATGCTGAATGTGGTTTATTTTACTGCTCTTTTGGTTACTTCCTCGTTGGACGACTAGGTCTTGGGATTAGTCGAGTCGGTCCGGTTCTCGTGTCTCGTAGGGACTCGGGAGTCTACGAAGCTGATCAAACAAATCATTGATCTATGGAAGAGGATGTCTATTCTTGATGGTCACCTTATTCAACTGTTGGTAGTCAATGCCAAAGCGTAAGGTGCCATCCATCTTCACAAATAACACTAGAGTCCCCCAGGGTGAGGCACTAGGCTGAATGAACCCCTTCTTAAGGAGTTTCTAAAGCTACATCTTTAGCTCTTCAACTTTGTTGGTGCCATCCGATACGGGGAAATCGATATAAGGTTAGTTCCAGTAATTAGAGAGATCTCAACTTGATCTCTCAATCAAGTGGAAGTCACGAAAGGTCCTTTGGGAACACATCAGCAAATTTCTGCACAAGAGCCATGCCCCTCAACTCTGGCTTCTCTCCTAGAGCCACAGATACATAGGTGAGGTATTCGTTGCGTCCCCCTCACTAATGTAAATGCTTGTAAGACTGAGATACATCGGACTAGTCTACTCTCAGATTTTCCGTGAAACTCAAAGTGTGGTGCTCCTGGAATCGAGAAGGTAGCCTTCTTCTCGAAACAATCAACTGATGCATGGTTCACCGACAGCTAGTCCGTACTGAAGATGGAGTTGAAATCCTCCAACTCAATTTCCATCAGGTCGACTAGTAGAGTGTAGCCCCTGATGTCCACCTCACAGTCTCTAAATACTGTCTCAACTACCCATAGCTACCCTGATGACCAATGGCTCATCTACTAGCACAAGTTGTTTCTTTAGTTTCATAGAAAATTTAGGTGATATAAAAGAATTGGATGTTCTAGAATCGAACAGAGTAAAAACCAACCGCTAGTCAATTATCACCATACCTACCAACACTCGTCCTGCCGATAAAGGTGCAGAAGAACCGGCCACCCTCTGAGTAGGCCTCTGTCCTAGGGCAGCCACACCTCCTCGAAATCACTAGAAGTCACTACCACGAGTCTAATAAGTCTGAGCCACTCCTCCACACTAGCTAACGGACATCCCACCTTGGGTCCCTATCTTGGCTAGGTAGTCCTTCCTAATGTGTCCTTGTTGGCCACACTTGTATCAAGATTGCTGCTCTATTCCTGACTGTGCCAGTCCTGCGGTCCCCTGTGTTCGTGTCAGCATAGCAAGACAAGGCTGAGTGTATCCTTGGCTAAGGTCAATGCTTCCTACTGAGGGACCTGAGGTACAAGTGGTGGCACTATGTATGACTGGTACCTCTAGTCCCTCCTCTTCTGGGAATGGTTTTGGAAATCCGACCTCTACCCTAATCATCCATCGAAGCTCCTGCAATCTCAGTGTCACCTTGTTCATATTTCTGGTCATGTCAACCACCTAGGCAGAAGTGGGTTCACGTACTTCCATATCTCCAGCCGAAGTCCCTGGATGAACCTCCAGTGCTTGTCAACTTCAGAGGATACTACTGTTGATTTGAAATGTGAGAGTTCAATGAAATGAGTCCAATACTCGCTAACAGTCATCAAGTCCTGCCTTGAACTATGGAACTCGATCACCTGATCCTGCTAGGTCCTGGGGTAGCATTGGTCGCTAAAGAGCTCAAGGAAGCAACCCCAAGACAACAGTTGAGTGCCCTCCTGCTCTTGTACAGACACCCACCAGCGATGTGCTGCACTAGTCAGCTAAAAAGTCACAAAGGGCACCCTGCATCCTCTAGTCGACATATCTTGTCTAAGGCC
Organism: Thalassia testudinum; assembly: GCA_037157565.1. Classification (NCBI taxonomy): domain Eukaryota; kingdom Viridiplantae; phylum Streptophyta; class Magnoliopsida; order Alismatales; family Hydrocharitaceae; genus Thalassia; species Thalassia testudinum. Next base: position 215,274,791 of record JAZHRO010000024.1, read on the forward strand.
TTCTTGATTTGCTATATCCAATCCTCCACCCTTGTAGGATCCTCATACCCCTTGAAGGTTGGGGGCTTTAGCTTTCAGAACTCATTGAAAATCTATCGAAGTAGAGGGTCCACTGGTTCTTCTTTCGGTATGGGAAGCTCATGGTTCTCCTTGCTTTCCTCGTAAGGAGGTATGCATACACTCAGAACCAAGTGTTGCTCCTGATCACCATCGTCCCCTTCCCTCGCTTGCAAAGAAGGAGGTAGCCTTTACTCCAGCATCTTGAAGAAGTCTCTATAAAGGCCTAGAATTGAGCGACTAGGTCCAGAGCCAGCTGAGGGGGATCATCCTATCGATTGCCAATAGTCTGGCTAATAGCAATAGCCTACCTAGTCCTAAGCGAAGCCATTTCCCTCGGCATGGTGGAAATTTCAATGTCAGCAATCATAAGTCAGCAACAAAAGCAGAATATGTGAAAATTCATGTGAATCAAGTTTCCTGTCAATTAATGGATTGGTACACGTCATTTAACATAGTTTGAACATTTGCATGGCTTTTCTGGATTATTCTATGACTTAGTGGGGTGACCTTTCTCTGATATCATCTGTGATGCCCCGAGTCCTGCCAATCGATGATGCTTGAGTCGCCATGTGCTAACAACCAGCATATTCCAAGCACAAGATCCCAGTCATCCAACACATAGTAATAGAACATCAATAGCCAAACATTCATTCATAATGCATTAAAGGGAAATAAATATAGTGCTGACAAACATAATAAAATCAACCATAGGAAGCAGAAAGGTAAAGAGTGCTCAAGTGCTAGTATAAACACTAAAAAGATAGGAATTAAAAGTATAACAGTGGGAAAAAGAACAAAGCTAAAGACCTATTGCCTTTGGTTAGGATTAATGGGGTGAAATACCAAAAGTACCCCTTAGCTTAGTTTCACCTTACATTTAGGTCCCTTTTAACTTGTTTTGGTCATAACTTGGGTTATACACCTTAGATTCACGAGAAACAAGAGTTGTTAGAAAGCTTGCGATGAGAATAGTCCAACAATACCATACATGGCACCCTTTTGATGAGATTTGGCTGGAAGTTAACTCGAAATATGTGTTTTTGCCTTTTTTTTAAGAGGTTCTTGTACTTGCATCGAATCGTGATCGTGTCTATTGGTTTAATGTGACCCGAAGTACTCTAAAATGAATTGGTGCTTGGATTTTGGGATGTCATGCAAACAAAAATCTCAATGCAATTGTACACATCCTAAGATCAGACATAGTAGAGTGCCGAACTCTATAAACTACCCAGAACTTGGATAAGACCAACTTGCAAAACCAAGTCCCTATTGTTACTCAAGAGGATGATATAGAATTAGTGTGTTTTGTATACCTTGATCATGTAGTGTGTACATGATAAGCAATCAATAGATGTAGCGATAAAAACCACACACAAGGTATCAATCAACTTATTAAATCACTCTTTTGGATTTAGATTTGCCTTCTTAAGAGTGTTTTGCAAGAAGAAGGTCTCACCTTTTAATCTTTTCCAATCATGAAATGTTCTTGTTTACTCTTGTCAAATGTAAAGATGGTAGGAGCTAAGGAAGATAGAAATGCATACCTGCCTCCAGCACTCAACAATTATGCAGAAAGAGAGAAAGATAAATATTCCAGTAGGAATAAGGCAAACCTAAATATGGAATGCCTAAGGATATGCTGCTACTAGACAAGTAGTGGTGAGATCTTTTTAGCATTTTGATTTTGCAAATTTTTAAGTTTTTTAATGTAAGAAACCAAAACAAAGCGAATCGACAAAACCAAAGTGAAAAGGAAAAGAGAGTAGAGAGTTCACAAGTCCACAGTCCTAATTATTACAGATGGTGTGTGAGAATAGGCTCTCACAACTTATGCCTATAGAAATAATCCTAAGAATGGAAGCCTAAGCCTAAACCTTAATTCTATACTAAACTAAGAAAGATTGACAAATAGCTCCAAGTCAAGGAAGATCTCTACAAGGAAGTGGAGTCGATGCCGCAATGACTATGCTAGGAAGTAGAGTCACCAGACACTTCTCCAACTCCTCCTCAAGTGCTGGAAAAATAACAAATGATTAGTAAGATAATTATATACAAATAAATCAAAGAATATATACACAAAAAGAAAATGAATAAAAAAATGAATATATACAAAGAAATAAAAAATATGTACAAAGAAAGAATGAAAGAAAACTTTTTGCTTGTGGAGAGTTGCCTCCCAGGCAACGGCACCAAAAGATGATATTCTATCTAGGTTGCTTCTTAATGAGGGTTATTAATTGCTGTAGTAGAATAGTGTCGTAATCTAGATGGATATCATTTTATTTACATATAATTTTTACTGGCTTTGTTCTAGGTTGTTCACTGGGAGGCGGTTATTGATATACATCACTCTTTATTATCCAAAATCTATCTTTTACTCCAAAAATGCTAAGTTTATCTACAAAGGAATGAATTAGCAATTAAATAATCAAAGAATCAATTAATCTAAGTTACTTATTAACAAGTAGAACAAAGGAATGAATGTTAGCACATTAATGCCTCAAGGATATTTACACAAGAAAGGCATCAAAAACATTAATTTAGGTTAGTTCACAAACAACAAACAAATCAAGATATATAAATATCTACCTATATACACTTTCCTAACTATATACATTATTATATCATGCCTTAAAAGCTATATACAAACAAGGCACAGAAAGAAATAAAAGCAATAAAGATATATATATATACTTACCTAAAATATTTAATCTAAATATACATAACACATACACAGAACATCAGACACTCAGACATTTAAGTTAATCACCAAATATGCATACTTATATGTATATATATTAATAATCACCAAATATGCATATTTATATCTCATGCAAAACTTATGTATTATAATTACTTAGTTTACTTAATACAAATATAATATTTAATACCTATATATATACACACACGAAACTTAAACTCTTACATATATTCTAAACACTAGATCTATTATATATATAGCACACATATGCATATATACACACCACACACACACGTAGAACACTTAGTTTTATTTCAGTTTCAACTCTTAACTCACACAAACCTTAACTTAGTGTACACTTTGTTAATTTCGAGTTGAAAAAGAATGGTTTAGGGCTATCCATTCATAAGATCAATTCCCAAGGGCCAGATTGGTACCATTACAAAGGTAGCCCCTATGGGGGAGGGCATAGAACCATAGTAATGCACCACCTAGCACCTAGAGGCCACCCTACAAGGCCATGCCCCTATGGTCTTCAACCTATGAGCTCTATACTTTATGACCTACATGCACGCACACATGTCAGCAGCACTCGAGTGCATGGATGGCACATGTTGCACACGCACCACTGAAGGCGTTGGGTCAACCGGGTTTTATTGTTATAACGTTGTAGTATAGCCAGTTATTACCAACATTTCAAATATATAAATTTTTTACTCGGAACATAAAAGAGTTCCCGAGGTCGAACTCAGGGAGCAAGTTGTATTCTAGAGATATACATGTTTCTTTTACAAAAAATAAAGAAAGAGAGAGGGAAAGAATTTGTTGTTCTCTTTGTTTTCTCCTCGTGATGTTCTTCTTTCTTTCTTTCTTCAGATCTCCTTCTTCTTCTTTGTTCTGCAGAGGTGATGCTCTTCTTTCTTTCTTCAGATCTTCTTCTTCTTCTTTGTTTTTCTTCTTTCAGTTCTTCCCTTGTTCTTTTGTGTTCTCCTCTGCCTCGCCTTCTTCTGTTGTTCTTCAGATCTTCTTCCGTCTTTCTTCTTTTCCCTTCAGGACGTCGTCTGATTTCCAAATCAGACGACTTAAACTACCTGTTGCTACAGTCAGCTTCCTTCTTCTTCCGCGGTTCTTCTTCTTCACCTGTGCCTGCACACTTCAGAGTTTTTCGTCAGAGGCAAAACCTACTCTACCCTCCCCCCCCGCGTCTCTCTCTCTCTCTGAAACCACTCTTGGGAAAGCTCTCCCAGAGCTGCCGGGTAACCGGGTTTGGGTCAGGCCCGGGTCCAGGCCCACCGGCGTGCGTGGTGGGCGAGGAGTGCAGGTCAGTCTTGAGTCGGGTCGGGTCGGGTCAGGTCCGCGGGGCGTGAGCGCGGACGAGACCGGGTAACCGGGCGGGTGAAGGGGACCTCACCCCGTGTGCTGAGGCAGTAAGCCTCCAGCACTTTTGCATCTTATATCGCTGCGCCTCTTCAGGCTTTTCCGAGGTGGGACTAAATGTCCCACCTCAATTGCGCGCCCGCAGCGGGGAAAGCAGCGGGAGATCGCGGCGTCACGCGAAGCCTTCTGCCTTAGCTGCGAGCCTGGTGTTTTGTCGAAACGCCTCGCTAGGCCTGGGAGTTGAATCTGGGCGTGGCGCTGAGCGTGGCGCACCTGTAGCTGCGGGCGGAAGCAGCTCCTTCTGCACGGCAATGGCGGCGGAGGTCGGGTGGCCTGTTCACAAGAAAATGGCCTCTTGGCCTAATCAGAAAGTGCCAGGAGCTTCGCCAGGGTGCGGCGAAGCTCGTGTGGGTGGTGGCGAGGCGAGGGGCGGCGTGCAAGGGCTGCCCTAGGTCGGACTGTGGGTCGGAGGATGGGTTTGTTCGGTGGGGTTGCAGAGGGTGATGTGGGGGAAGTGGCAGGGCGGGGGTTGATCAGGGTGAGGAGGCGGAGGTCCTGCGGTGGTCGGCGAGCCGTGTGGGTTGCTGAGGTGATGGGAGCGGCTCGCCGGAGGATGGCCGGAGGCGGAGAAGGTGAGGGTGAACAGGAGCGGTCGAGGGTTTAATCAAATAAAAGACAGTGAGGAAAAGAAAGAGGGGGAGATGGGGAGGAGTTCTGACCTAGCTACGGAGACGAAAGGGGCCGGGGCAGGGCGACAGTCGTATCGACTGTCGCCGGAGAAGAAGATGCCCAGGGGAAGGGGCGGCGGCGAGCAGAGGGCTGGAGAGGCGCCAGCTGGGTACGGCGTGGCGCAGGAAGAGCAGGGGAGGAGGTCTCTGCTGCTGGTATTGCGGCAGAGCGAAGAGGAGGAGGAGGAGGAACCGCCGGAGCTGGTGGGCGTCTGCCGGAGGGAGAGGAGAAGAAAGTTGGGGGTTTTCTCCGTCAGACCCGAGCTGCCCCGGTCGGTGGAGCAACGGGGGGTATTTATAGGGATCAAACAGGGAGGAAGGCAGAGGGAGACGACGTGTCTCCCTCGCCGGAGGATGGCCGGAAACAAGAACCCATACCGTCCGTGCGTTCGCACGGCCGGTATGGTGGGTTACAACGACCAGGGGGGTGTCCCTGCGACGGCTGACGACGCAGGGCACCCCCGGTTTACTTGCCAGGTCCCCCACCTCACCCTGCGCGGCGCCATGCTCCGCGCAAGGTCGCCGGAGCATGGTGCTGGCAGGTTTTGCAGGGGGGGCCAGATCGCAAAGAACGAAGGAGAGTTAGGGGCCAAAATGCGAGGGTTCAAAAGTTGAGGGCCAAAGAGTAAATATATGAGGACCAAAGTGTAAAGTTGGTCAAGGAGGTTTCTTCTTAGGCTCAAGTTTTTATACATGACTAATTAGGACCTAAGGAATCTGATGGTGAATTTCATTTCTATATTAAACCTTGTTTGACCGGTCAATTTACGCAAAAACCCAAATTAAGTTTATTAATTGGGTATGGTTCTCAATGTAGGTCAAAATGGGTTCTGAAGGCCAAATTGAAGGTTCTAAACCCTAGAGATTATTTTTCTATGAATTTTAGAGGGTTTATTCTATTTTTACTTTGCCTCGAACCTTGTGAATTGAAGTGGGTTGTTTTAGGGTTACAGATTATCATTTAGTTTCTTGGAATTACTGTAGCCCTTGCTAGATCATTTCATCCCACTTTTATTCTTATTAAGCTGCTTTGACCTATGTTTGGGCCCTGAATTACCCTGTATGCAGATTATACTGGTAAAATTGCATTTTTACCCCTTATGACTTATTTTCTTCTTAAACTCAGAATTCTCTGAGTTAAGCCTTTCCTTGAGATATGTAGGAGCTTTTATCCTTTGTATTGGGTCAAAATGAGCTAGTTATGGCTCATGATGAGGTTCTCATCATACCCCCATGCCTAGCTTTTGCTAGTCCCTTAGCAAAAACTTAAGGTTTCAACCCTTGTTCTAGACCATGAAGTTTTTAATAGTTTTAGATAAGTGCCTTTTTTATTTGAGCATAGATTAGGTTAGAATGCTGACCATAGGCCTAAAAGGTACTCTAGTACCAATCAAGATCCAAATCTGTCTAGCCTTAGCCTCAGTCTTTTAGCAAAGGTTTTTAAGGCCCACAAGAACTAACCTAAGGTTTATTGGACTTTGTGGTTAAAGCACCCGTGCTTGAAATGATTTTAGCCCTGGCTCAGTTCGCAGTGCGTTTTGTAAGAGAGAGATAGAAAGTTTTTCTGTTTGGAGAGTTTTCTCTCTCTTTTTCTTTTTAGTTCTAGCCTAGGATTGGCTTTTCAACACGGTCTGTATCAGATTCCTTGCTCCCATCATCAATCCTCAAGGGTTCCTGGCGATCGATGCTTCGAGATAGCACCGCCCATGGCAACCCCCGGAACCCTGGCTATTGAGATTTCGAGATAATCCCATCCATGGTATTCCGTGGCCGAATCCAGACCCTGGCAATTGACACTTCGAGATAATGCCATCCATGGAATCTGAACCAGTAGAGTGCTTACATGCCCCCAGTAGGATATGTAAATATCCTAAGAGACAAGCACCGAGGAGATGATATTTTGTTACGCATCTTCGAGGGGATTTCCCGCCTCTCCGCGCTGGGAGCTCGTCCAAATCAACTTGTGTTGATCAGCCGCTCCTATTCTAGGTGTTCTTTTCAGATTTTTGCGACGCTTCTGCGTGATTCTGATTTTTACGCTTACTGAACCAGGCTGTGTGTGAGATTAGGGTGCTTAGGTTACTGAGTCCCGTAAACCAAAAATTAGTTAACGAGGCCGAATACTCCCTAAGCCTTAGACCTAATACTTCAGCTTTTCATTTTCCTCAACCTCTTAAGGAGTGTCCAGATCTTAATGGGTACAAAGAGTCTATTCAAGAATGCCTAAGGTTTGCATTCTTACTAATCTCATTGCGCACTTTTCAGTTATTTTCTTGAATGAGGTCTAGAACTTAGGTTAATTCCTTAGTTCCTTACTAATGACTATCACCTTTTCTTATAATTTTGTGCTCCTTTTTCATTTTGTTTTTCTTCTCCTTCACAAAATTTCCTTCTCCTCTTTTCCTCTTATTCTTTTTCGAAAATTTTTTAATTTTTATGGTGTTTTTGGCATATGTGAATTTTTTTGTTTGAAACCTTTTCTTACAAGTTTTTGTACTTTCCTACCCCCCCATGCCTAAGATTTGCAATGTCCTCATTGCAACCTAGGGGTTTTTATTCAACTAAGTTCATACATTAGGATAGCTGCTTTGATGAATCTCAGATGCAAGCACCTGAGGTGGAGTTGGCTGCCCTAAAGTGTGAACTTCAAGTGCAAAAAGCTGTCAGAACAAGTTTCAGGTTTTCAAAGAGAATGACGGGCTGCCTCCCGTTGAGCGCTAAATTTGATGCCTTCAGCCAAGCGGGAAATGCGATGGAGAGGGGATGGTCAAATCAGCAGAGTTTTGTAAGACAAGCACCTTGATTAAGAGCCTGGTTGGTCCAACCAGGTGCTTGTTCAGATCAACAGGCTGATGATGCAGCCCAAACCCAATCAATCTGGTGGGTTGATAGATGTGGATAAAAAGGTGTGGAACCCACCATAAACTATGAAGCTCAGATAGATGTGGAAGTGTAAATGCAGGGTTTGGCTGAGTCGAATCAGCCTGGTCAGAGTAGGGACTTGTAGAATAGTCAATGAATGACGCGGAAACCCTACAGGGGTGATCAGAGAATGATAGAGCATGGTATGTAGTTTGATCAATGTTCGAAACCCGATGTGGAAATGCAATCGGCTTGGTGAGAGGTGAATCTGAATAGAAATTGAGTCCGGTTGCAGGTTGAGGTTGGGAAGAGGTTTTGATCCGTTCTGTGTGTGCGGATGAGGTGGCCATTGTGTACGAGGGCTCTTCTAGAGACGGATGATAGGTGGTTTCCTGTAGAGAGTCCTCTGGGTAACTATCAAATGCCGGAAGAGTGTCTGTAGGATGAAAGAAATCGGATTCGAGAAAAAATTTGGATTCTGGGTTACAATCACTCTTGGCATTTTCTGTTTTTGGTTCCTGAGGATCGAAAAGGAATGATTCTGTGTTATCAGTGATCTCGGGAATCAGGACCTCAGAGTCGGAGTCAGAGTCGTGAGAACTGTGGTCGTAGATAGGCCTGGCGTGTTCAGGAAGGAGAATCTCTCCGCAATTATAGTCAGATCTGAAATTGTCGGAGAGTTGGCGAAAATGATCATGAATTCCACCACAGCACAAATCATCAGATGTGGAATCAGTAGCCTGACTGGGTTCTAGCCTATATGTCACTTCTGGGCTCAAAAAGATGTTCTGTTCAAGCTCTAAGCTGGTAGGATAGACCCCATTAAAACCTTGCTCATCCAACTCCTCAGTTTCTGTATCATAAATTGTCATGTTTTCTGAAAAATCGATCAGATTTCCTGAGGATGTTGGAGAGGGATATTCATCAAATAGAGGCCCGGAATCATATTCTGTAAAAATTTGATCTTTCTCATAAGGGGCCTCATAATCTTCCCAATAAGTTTCAGATCTAGGTTCTAGGCTTAGGATGTGGGTAGAATTATTAGAACCTAAGTCCGAATAACCTTCGAGGGTCACCTTATCAAAACAAGGGGTGGAATTTATACCCTCCATAGGTTCAATTCTAATCTTGTTATTGCAGGAGTCTTGGAGTTCTAAGCTTGGTGATTTATGGCCTAGGGTTGGCTCAGCATTGTTTTCTCCTGCAACTTCCCAACCTATTTTAATGTTATCTTCTATTTGGGTTGGGAGTCGACAACCACCTTGTGCCTCAATCCCGAGGTCTGGGAAACTGGATTGATTCTTAGTACTGTTCCAAGATGACTCATCCTTTGTTTCTGGTGTATACGGGTATTTTTGGTTGATAGTTTTTTCTAAAAATCTCATCATCTCTACCCGTTTTTCAAGAGCATCTTGGTTTTGTTCCCAAAGTACAGGATTTGTCAAGCATTGAAGGTATTCAGATTTGTGTAATTTGTCTATCTCAATGTATCCTGTTAGGAGAACTTCTCGGGTTGATCCTTTTATGGCTCCTGTCAATAGAGTTTGGGCACAGTTTATGATGAAGGCTGTGGTTGTTGGGACATCAACCTGAATATCTCCTATTGGTGTTGAGGTTTTTTCTTCTTTTTCATAGAATTTTATGGCATCCTCGATCATTTTATCTTTCATAGATCTCCGATATTCAGGTTTCTTGAATGGTAGTCTTAGGTGGTTTGGCTGCATATTTGGATTAGGTGGTGGAATCAAGATGTGGAATTAAAGGCTTCGATGTAGACTCATGTTGTGCCAAGATGGAAGAAGGGAGTATCAGAGGAAAGATTAATGTGGTGGTGCTGCATAAACAAGGGAACTGAGGCCTAACCTCAGGGCAAGTGAATTCCTAAAGGAGGATTCAAGGACCTCCTTCCAAGCATATACTGAAGGATGTGATGAGATTAAAAGGTGCTGGACCCAATCAAGACACCCAAAAAATGTGTTGGGTGACTATAGAGGTGCGGGGCAGATGGACCCCTTGATCAGAAAGATCGTCCACCTGAGAATTACCTGGGCAGCCAGAGAGGGAGAGTCCTGCGAAGACCCCTACACGGTAGAGCGTCCCCACAGGTTACAGGGTTTCCCCCACCCGACCTCTCTTGTCACTGCGGTTCCAGGTAGACCAGAATGGGGATCTTGACCTCTTAAGTCTACCAATTTTAAGATCAGGGTGCTTAAGGTTTCACTTGAACTTTAGTCTTTTTAAGTGCAAAGAGTGACCTAATTTAAGGTTGGTTGACCCAAAGGGGTCAACTTTACCTTTTGTTTTCTTTGAGAGCTTTCAGGTCTTGTCTTTTAGGGTTCAAGTGTTTAGAGAGAGCCAATTGTTTAGGATTTTTCTTGTTAATTATTTTCAATCAATTGCTTGGGACACCTCTTTTGGATTTCCTCAATTCTTGATTAAGGGGTGTGTCTCTACTGAAATCCTAATGTTTAACCTTATGTTGGCTCTACTTGGTCCATTTAACTCTTTGTTGGGCAATTAGGGCTCAAGCAAGAATGTGTTAGCCCTAAAATACCCTTGATAGTGTGCAGGAGTGATGAGTTGAAAACATGCAACTTCTTTATGGTTACTAAGTATGGAAGACAGGTTAGCTCTATATTGCTTGTTCTTTTCTTTTCTTCCTCTTTAGAGTTTAGGGGTTAATAGTGAGAGGAAAAATTTACCTGTCTTCGGAGTGGTTGTCGTGTGGTTGCTTGTCCTCTTGAGTTCCTGTAGCTGCACAAAAGAGAGGAGATTATCAGAAATTTAAAAAAAAAAAAGAAACAGGAATGTTTACCTCTAGAATAGCCGTTGCTCCCCGGCAGCGGCGCCAAAATGAAGGCGTTGGGTCAACCGGGTTTTATTGTTATAACGTTGTAGTATAGCCAGTTATTACCAACATTTCAAATATATAAATTTTTTACTCGGAACATAAAAGAGTTCCCGAGGTCGAACTCAGGGAGCAAGTTGTATTCTAGAGATATACATGTTTCTTTTACAAAAAATAAAGAAAGAGAGAGGGAAAGAATTTGTTGTTCTCTTTGTTTTCTCCTCGTGATGTTCTTCTTTCTTTCTTTCTTCAGATCTCCTTCTTCTTTGTTCTGCAGAGGTGATGCTCTTCTTTCTTTCTTCAGATCTCCTTCTTCTTCTTTGTTTTTCTTCTTTCAGTTCTTCCCTTGTTCTTTTGTGTTCTCCTCTGCCTCGCCTTCTTCTGTTGTTCTTCAGATCTTCTTCCGTCTTTCTTCTTTTCCCTTCAGGACGTCGTCTGATTTCCAAAACAGACGACTTAAACTACCTGTTGCTACAGTCAGCTTCCTTCTTCTTCCGCGGTTCTTCTTCTTCACCTGTGCCTGCACACTTCAGAGTTTTTCGTCAGAGGCAAAACCTACTCTACCCTCCCCCCCCGCGTCTCTCTCTCTCTGAAACCACTCTTGGGAAAGCTCTCCCAGAGCTGCCGGGTAACCGGGTTCGGGTCAGGCCCGGGTCCAGGCCCACCAGCGTGTGTGGTGGGCGAGGAGTGCAGGTCAGTCTTGAGTCGGGTCGGGTCGGGTCAGGTCCGCGGGGCGTGAGCGCGGACGAGACCGGGTAACCGGGCGGGTGAAGGGGACCTCACCCCGTGTGCTGAGGCAGTAAGCCTCCAGCACTTTTGCATCTTATATCGTTGCGCCTCTTCAGGCTTTTCCGAGGTGGGACTAAATGTCCCACCTCAATTGCGCGCCCGCAGCGGGGAAAGCAGCGGGAGATCGCGGCGTCACGCGAAGCCTTCTGCCTTAGCTGCGAGCCTGGTGTTTTGTCGAAACGCCTCGCTAGGCCTGGGAGTTGAATCTGGGCGTGGCGCTGAGCGTGGCGCACCTGTAGCTGCGGGCGGAAGCAGCTCCTTCTGCACGGCAATGGCGGCGGAGGTCGGGTGGCCTGTTCACAAGAAAACGGCCTCTCAGCCTAATCAGAAAGTGCCAGGAGCTTCGCCAGGGTGCGGCGAAGCTCGTGTGGGTGGTGGCGAGGCGAGGGGCGGCGTGCAAGGGCTGCCCTAGGTCGGACTGTGGGTCGGAGGATGGGTTTGTTCGGTGGGGTTGCAGAGGGTGATGTGGGGGAAGTGGCAGGGCGGGGGTTGATCAGGGTGAGGAGGCGGAGGTCCTGCGGTGGTCGGCGAGCCGTGTGGGTTGCTGAGGTGATGGGAGCGGCTCGCCGGAGGATGGCCGGAGGCGGAGAAGGTGAGGGTGAACAGGAGCGGTCGAGGGTTTAATCAAATAAAAGACAGTGAGGAAAAGAAAGAGGGGGAGGTGGGGAGGAGTTCTGACCTAGCTACGGAGACGAAAGGGGCCGGGGCAGGGCGACAGTCGTATCGACTGTCGCCGGAGAAGAAGATGCCCAGGGGAAGGGGCGGCGGCGAGCAGAGGGCTGGAGAGGCGCCAGCTGGGTACGGCGTGGCGCAGGAAGAGCAGGGGAGGAGGTCTCTGCTGCTGGTATTGCGGCAGAGCGAAGAGGAGGAGGAGGAGGAACCGCCGGAGCTGGTGGGCGTCTGCCGGAGGGAGAGGAGAAGAAAGTTGGGGGTTTTCTCCGTCAGACCCGAGCTGCCCCGGTCGGTGGAGCAACGGGGGGTATTTATAGGGATCAAACAGGGAGGAAGGCGGAGGGAGACGACGTGTCTCCCTCGCCGGAGGATGGCCGGAAACAAGAACCCATACCGTCCGTGCGTTCGCACGGCCGGTATGGTGGGTTACAACGACCAGGGGGGTGTCCCTGCGACGGCTGACGACGCAGGGCACCCCCGGTTTACTTGCCAGGTCCCCCACCTCACCCTGTGCGGCGCCATGCTCCGCGCAAGGTCGCCGGAGCATGGTGCTGGCAGGTTTTGCAGGGGGGACCTGATCGCAAAGAACGAAGGAGAGTTAGGGGCCAAAATGCGAGGGTTCAAAAGTTGAGGGCCAAAGAGTAAATATATGAGGACCAAAGTGTAAAGTCGGTCAAGGAGGTTTCTTCTTAGGCTCAAGTTTTTATACATGACTAATTAGGACCTAAGGAATCTGATGGTGAATTTCATTTCTATATTAAACCTTGTTTGACCGGTCAATTTACGCAAAAACCCAAATTAAGTTTATTAATTGGGCATGGTTCTCAATGTAGGTCAAAATTGGTTCTGAAGGCCAAATTGAAGGTTCTAAACCCTAGAGATTATTTTTCTATGAATTTTAGAGGGTTTATTCTATTTTTACTTTGCCTCGAACCTTGTGAATTGAAGTGGGTTGTTTTAGGGTTACAGATTATCATTTAGTTTCTTGGAATTGCTGTAGCCCTTGCTAGATCATTTCATCCCACTTTTATTCTTATTAAGCTGCTTTGACCTATGTTTGGGCCCTGAATTACCCTGTATGCAGATTATACTGGTAAAATTGCATTTTTACCCCTTATGACTTGTTTTCTTCTTAAACTCAGAATTCTCTGAGTTAAGCCTTTCCTTGAGATATGTAGGAGCTTTTATCCTTTGTATTGGGTCAAAATGAGCTAGTTATGGCTCATGATGAGGTTCTCATCAACCACCAAGGAAACCACCCTACTGGTCAAGTTCCTTAAGTATAGCGACTCTTCTTCAGTGCTTGATGTGGCACTAACGAAGAGTGCTAAATAAGCAACGCTGCTGCTACGTTACTTCTGTGACTTAATTAGAGGTTGAGGGGGTTAATTAAGGGTTGATTAGGAGTGTTAATTAACAATTAAGGTTATAAATATCTAATTAATATATAGAGATACCAGTTTAATAATTTTATTTATTTTAGTTATATATTCTACACATACTTACACACGGTGTTAAATAAGCATAATATAGCTTATATATTTAATATATAACGTATACAACTATGTACATTAATTATTTAAGATATAATTTGGCTATTGTATATACTGATTATTATAATTAAGAATTTTAACCTAATTAGATTTATTGATAAATATACTATACACATATCCGCTATTTATATATATATAGATTGTATACATGATTTACATTTATATAATTTATTATAATCTTACTATAATACATTATATGTAACAGTATAATTAGGCTTAAAATATGTTTAAATTATAATTTTTGAGAGTACAATATAACTTAGCTTAGTATCAAATAAATTACTAATTTAGATTATTATAACTTAATAATGTAAATTATTAGCTTATAGTAATATACATATATATATATACACATATAGGTAGTTTACTTTACATAATAAGTACTTAGGAATCTATCTTAGTCAGTAATAATTACTAATATACACACATAATCTATATAATATATAAGTTACATATATACATATATAGTCTAGTTTATATTATATATAAGTTTATACATTACAAATTAGGCTTGACTTAGGTTAGACTTATGTTACTTAGTATACAATATAATTTTATATAAATGTCATATATAAAATATTTACATAGGATATATATATGTTCATATAAATAATATACAATATTACATTATATACAATATTTACACTCTATACATAGGTAATTTTTAGGCTTTTTGAAGTTTTCCAAGTTTTGTGATTTTGTAGAGAAAAGTAAACAAAAGGAAACTAAGAGAAGGAAGGATAAGGCTCTTTTTATTGTTTTTAATTTTGAATTTTTATTTCTAAACAAAGTAGAGTGCTAAACTTCTACTGGCATTTTCTACTAATTAAACACATTACAAACTAAACTAAACACACACACAAGTTCTAAATATATATGTTATTTCACTCACTACACCCTCTAATTATTTATTCACATCATTTTTGTATTTTTAATGCATTTTGTTGTGGAGATGCTGGAAATGATCAAATAAAGATAAAATATTGATAACAGCCCATAAAAATTCTGCGAAAATGTTAGAAATAAGATCTAACCGTGAAGAACTTCGAGACATTGATTAAAATTAGAATCAAACATCATATTGGAATTTAAACAATGAATTTACATTTGGACCACTATTGCGCAGATTTTTTAGTTACAAAATGACTGACAAAGGATTCTCAAATGATTCTAATGTTGTTTAATTCAACTCAAAACAAATTCAAAAATACATGAATGCTTTTAATGTGAAATTCTTACATGAGACTCTCTTAAGAATTCATCTAGAATTTCAAATAATGTCAAAACTCTAGTAAAATTCAAATCCAATTCTCACCAAAGTCTAATAGTTAGACTACTACTACTATAAAGGATTACCAGTCTGATCTACAATTGACTCATTCCAATCAAAAGTCTTTTAGGTGACTATTGATAAGTTTACACAATTTCCATCCAAAAAATTCAACATTAACTCGTGATCAGTGAGAACCAATTAACTTTCGTGGTAATAAACCATTCTGAATGTCTTTCTAGAAAGAATAACATTCACTATTAAATTGATTCATTGTATTTGAAATCCAAAGCACTGCACTGAAATAACTTGAAATCATTCCAAAGTTTCACTTAAACATTAAGAATCATTTGAGAATCTTCTCAAAATATCAGTAATTGAATAAAGCTCTCATGTAGCCCAAATTGTCCTAGGCACTAAGATGTTAGAACAAATAAAATAACATATCAGACTTGAATCCATTTCATAACCTATTGATGCATCATAATTGGTCATGAAGAAATCTGGGATCTCACAAAAATCAAATTGAAGTATAATAACCCTAGAAACCCTAGTTGAATTCCTTCTCTTCGCCATAGACAGTAAAAGAAGGAAGAGATCAAAACATGCATTGAAACCCTTGGGAAACCATTTGAAAAGCTTCATTTGATCTTTCAAAACCTCGTACAACCCTCAAATAGCAGATTAAAAGCCATTTTGATGAATACAGCCTGCTGCCCACCTAGGCATTTAATCTAAGATCGCCATAGTGACTTGATAGCATAGATCCTTGCACACCATTGATTGGTGTTTAGGGTCCTATTACAATCCTCTAGATGCCATCAGGTCATTGTAAGTTCCTCAAATCCATGCATTGGATTTTCCCTATTCTTTGCTTTCTCAAAGGGGAAGAAAATAGTGTTAAATGTTGAAATTAGGTGCAGATAAATCCTTCGATAAAAATCCAATTGAAATAACTCTGAATCATTACAATCGACCCAATTAAACAATTACAAACTCGATTTATGCAATCAAATCCAATTGAAGCCACATTACTTCAGAAATCTCATGATTAAGCACAAAGAGAAAATTCAATGTAATCTATCAACTTAAACCCAATTTCAATCAACGGGAGGGCTCCTGTGATCTGGTGAAGTGAATGGATGAGCCATAATGTGATTGGGCGCACCATGGGACCTAAGAGTTGAGAAGCTTTAGACGTCATGGTGGCTTTGATGGATGAAGTGGATTGGCGATTAAATTCTCAAGGAAAATAGTGGAATGTGAACGTGAAGTGTAGGGGAAGATCAAATGGACAACATGAATAAGTGAATCTTCCTCTCTGATTGGAATTGATCAGAGAGGGAGGATTGTGGAAGATGAAGAATTACACTAATAAAAGCTAATCTACTCTAATATAAGACAATCAAACGATTAAATCTAATCTAAACTAGCTAATGTAATCTAATCTATACTTAGAAACCATTAAATAATAATCTAAATGGATGAATTGGACCTATAAGGAGAACCACAACTGGTGGCTATGGCGACGAAAGAGGAAGAGGACTCTAGGGAAGAAAGCTCTAGAATTAGGGAGCCCTGGGCTTGCTCTCAGGTGTTTTGAGATCCTCAGTAGCAATGGATGACTGAGGAGGATGGTAGCTACTCTCACCAGCTATTGATTAAGGGGAAGAATTGCTAGATGTATAGAAGAATGACCAACTCAAGGGGAGGGAATTGGTAAAGGATCGTAGCTTGAGTGGGAGGTGTATATATAGGCAATGGAGCTAAGAGTAACCTATAGTGATGAGTAAAGGCTATTAGGCATCTACAGCTAAGGAGAGGTTTTGACAAGTGATGGGAACACCATCATAAGCCCTAACTAGCCACTTTTAGTTAGGTTTGATGGATAAATTCTCCTACATAATCATCTCACGGTCATAATTCCATAATATTCTAATTTGAGAAGAAAAAAGGGAATCAAGGTTAATTTTGCAACTTTAACAGCATTTCATGAACACAGAATAACCATAGGGTTTGTTAGGGGTAAATTGAAGGTCAAATGACTATTAAAGTCTAATAAGTGGGTCCATACAGACAGAGACAGGGTTTCACACATTTTAAGAACCAAATTATAACACAAAACCCTAATTTTAGACTCGCTTAAATTGATAAGGTTCTGATTAGGATAAAATTTATCTAAGCCTCTTAAAATTCATTGAAAAATATTTTATGAGTTTTGGTACCCTTTTGTTGATCATCTGAACCTATTTTGACCTTGAAGAGTGTCTCAGACGGAAGTTTGCCCTAATTTGGGTTTTTATGCAAATTACCTAATCAAACTTGGTAAAATTGAAATCTAACTTCACTATTAGATATCTCTGGTCCAAATTAGGTTTGTACCAAAAATTTTGACCCAATCCAAACCCATCTTTACCTACTTTGCAATTTATCCCTTAGGTTTCAATATCTTCGCATTGAGCCCCCTAACTTCTTATCATTCTCTTAGTAACGGTCCCTACCACCGTTAACAGTGTGAACCCAAGCTTGTGACCTTCAATCTAGGATTTTTCCCTGATTTCTTGATCAAATCTCCCCAAAGTTGGAGGGATTGATCCTAAGGACTTTCCCAATCAATTAAACCACATCTTAGGCCCTAATTTGGATCGTAGAGCTCATGTGAACTCTACAATTTCAAGTATCTTCATCCCCACAAATCCAAGCTTCTCGAGCTTCTTCCCAAGCTTAGAAGCCACCCTTAGACCTTTACATGGAGCCCCATCAAAAGGCCTTGCTCCTTAGCAAGTTTTTGGCCTAGAAATCTTCTTCTTCTACCTCTGGCCTACTCCAAGCTCGCTCCAGTGACCTCCTCCCTCTAGCTTCCTTGCCCGCTACCACATACCATAGGTAATGGGAAAAGCTTCATCTCTTCATTCCGCACCTCGCCATACTTGCGAGGAACTCTCCGGCACCTTACTTGTCGCTGCCCTCATCTCCGGAGCTTCTTCATCTCTGACGCCGGCCAATCATAGTGGGTGCCATCTCCGCACTCACTTTGTTTGCAACTACGCCCTTTCGACTCCACTTCTTCCCCTAACTCTATTCACACCCTTAGACTTTATGTTCTCAAGCACATACACCTGCCCCACCATCACCTTCCCTAGCTCCGGCTGCACTTTGGCGAGCATGCACGCCCTCTATAGACCACCAATCGCTCCACCAACACTCTTAAAACCTTCGCCACTCCACGCTCACTGAAACCCCTTAGGAAATTGAGGGATTCAGACCATCAAAACCTCCATCGAACTCAACCTCCTCCTCACACCATCTCTGACAACGTCAACCCTCCACGCGCCTCCTCACCGCATGCCACACCCACCATCACATTCGCCACACTCAAGTGAACCAGCTAAGCTCTTCTAGTAGGGTTGAGAGGCCATATTCTCCCACTCAGGTACATCACCTATTGTCTATCGCTACGACCTTCTTCTCTGACGTCCACTGTAGTTCTCTGGCCAAGTTCATCTTGGCTGCTATCTCCAGGTGCCACGGAACGTTCCCAGGATGATGTCTATGCCATCAATTGCTACTACCAGGACTTCCACCACCTAAAACTTACGTGAAGAGAAAAATGGGACATTAGTCCCACATGGTGGACTGAAGGGTTCAAAGCTACGCATAAGTCGATTTCGTGTTCTTTGATGTTTGGCAAAGCCACTGGGGGGTCGGGTCCCCTGTGCGCTCATCCTCGCACCCTCACTCACCTGCACACCCAGTGAGCCTAAACCCTGTTATCCGCATTCTGACCTAATTATGCCCAGTTCTGAGAAAGGAAGAGAAAGAGAATAAGAGAGAGGAGGTAGGTTTTACTCTATCTTTTGATCCGTGCCTTCTCCCTCTCTCGACACTTAGCCCCTGTGGGCTTTGTGCGAGGCCTTTGTGCCTTTGTTAGGAGCTACTGTTGTGCCTCTTCTATGAGGCTTTCTAAAAGGCCCTTGTACCATGTGAGGTACTTTTGGTTAAGGCATCTGAGGCCTTCTACTGTCATCCAATCTGGGATTTACTATAATAAGTGGTTGAGAGTACTGTTCAATTATTTGAATTAATTGTGAGCTTAAACCTAAGGGTTATTTTAATGATTCAAATCACCATTTTAACCTAATCTTTTTACACTCTCATACTTGATTTCATTGACATATTATTCTAAGCAAAGTTTTGATTATATTTCCATATCTTTCTGAAATAAATTGTGATTAATAAATTGAATTGCAATCTTTGCTCCATGCGAATGACCTTGAACTCCAACTAGATTCTGAGCTTTACAAATTTAAATGTTTTGTGCAATTTTGTCAACTATACTACAATGCATTTTCTAAATGACAATTTCATCCAAAACATTTTGTCATCGTTGCTGGGGAGCAATGCGTAGTTTCATTTCACTTATTACAATTCTGATCTGATTCTAACTTATTCTATCTGATTTACTGTGGTTGTGCGAGGTACATTGGAAAAGATCAGCTGCACAACAGCCACTCCACGGATAGGTAATCTTGTTTCCTTCTTCTTAAGCCCCTCATTTCTAGATGGAATTAAAAAAAAAGAATCAATTAGGATCAACTCGCATTCTTTCTTATACTTAATCACTTGAGTTGCCTGATTTGATTTATTTAGACATCCCCATCCAAATATCTACACCTACTAGGGACTTAAGGTGCCTAGGGCTATTCACCTTGTTGATTGAGCCCTAGGTGCGAAATTTGGAAAGAACTAGACTTGGAAAAGAGCCAAATTAGGGTTTTTATTTTAGGGTTTGAGAAAAACACACTTACCTGAAATTAAAAGAGAATTGATTTCCTATATTGTGTACCACCTAAGCCTTGATTGAATTGAACTAATCAAGAAGACCCTAAAAGGAAGGCTCTAACATTCACTTGAATTCTTAAAACTTGGGATTTAATAACTTTCTTGCAAACCACTCAAGTTGATTTTGGGTTCATTACCCAACTCATCCTAAACTTTAGGACAGGTTAGGTAAGGTTGACCCACCTTATTGGTTAACCAACCTTCAAATTAGGTCATAAATCACAATCAATTTCAAAGTTCAAGTAAAATTCAAACCACCAAAATTCATGACTAAAATTGGTAGACTTAAGTGGTCAAGGGGGTCATTCTGGTCTACTTAGATTTTCAATGAGAAGGAAGGTCAGAAGGGGGAAACCCTATAAGCTGTGGGGCTGCTGTATTGTGTAGGGGTCTTTGCAAGGCTCTCCCATCCTGGCTGGCCAAGTATTTCTCGAGTGGGTGATAAACTCTAGTTTATCATCATTCTTATGCCCTAAAACAAACCTAGCTCTTAGGATTTTAACTACATAAATAGGTTTTTGTGTTGCATTTAGGAATCAATTAGGTTAGGCATGCATTACATATTTTTTTTTGTATTTTTAATATGTTTATTTGAGTGCTAGGGACAAACAGATAGACGGATCCCTAAAACCCTAGCACTCAAGAAGGCAACTGGTGAAGAGAATGCTCATTCTAGCTATGACCCAGCCAGATCCAGCTCATCATAGCTAGATTCCAACTCATTTGAGTTAGGGTTAGCTCCATTCAGCTCATCTTAGTTGAATGGTAGCTCAGGGAAGCTCATCTTAGCTGACCCTAGGTCAAGTTAGCTCAGACCCTACTCAACTTAGTTGAGTCTAGCTCACCTTAGCTCCATTCAGTTCACTAGGACCTCTAGCTAGCTCAGCTAAGTTGACTGGAGTGCACCTCAGCTCAAGTCCAGCTACTTCTAGCTCCACTCAACTCATGTCAGCTAAAGGTGACTTCATACAGTTTAGGCCAGCTCAAGTCCAGCTCCCATGGACTCCACTTAGCTCAACCTAATTTAGCTAAGCTACCTTAACTACTCCATCTAGCTAGGTCCTCGCAGGGAAGATCAGACCGAGGTCACCTCAGCTCATTTCAGCATAAGCCAGCTCATTTTGGCTTGCCTTAGTAGCTAGCAAAGAACTAGCAAGCTAAGCCAGCTAAACTAGCTCCCTTCAGTAGCCACCAACTCTACTTCATCTCTAGACATTCCTTCTTCAATTCCTCTTCCCTAAACCCTAGCTCCATCCCACCTCCTTTACTCAACTACTAGCCAAGCTAGCTTAGTTAAATCTTAGCTCCCACTGGCCATCCACCACCTACAACCTAACTCCACCTCACCACCTAACTAGTCCACCAAATAAGCTAACCACCAACAACTACTCCTACTCCAACTTGGTGCCAACACCATCACAACCCTTCACCCCATCACCACCTCTGAAAGCCACCAAAAAGGTTCACACCAAAACCCCCATAACCGCCCTTTTTTTTTGTGCCACTTTTTCCCTCCAAAAAATCATCCATGACCACAATACAGCTATCCCTACAAGCCATCCTAACCATCAACCTAGAACCCTTCTAGAATCCCATTTAGTTGGTGCCAAACCACGGCACCCTTCCATGGTTGGAAACAACTTTAAACACCCTTTGTCCAACTATAACCACCCCCATAGCATCCCCTTAAGTGGCACCAACTAACCCCCTCCATTGGATCCCTTTAACCTCCCATAACTACCCTTTGAACCCATCCTAGCCCTACATGTGTCCATGCCAACCTCTCCCTTCATAAGCCCTATATATACCCACCTTAACCACCACCATAATTTCATCCCTTGGTTACATATTCTCTACCTTCATTCCACCATACCCATGTCCAAGAGAAGAAGAAGAAGAAGATTAAGGGGACACTCTGTCCCCTTGGTGCCTTCCCCTCTTCCCTTCTCTCTTGTGCCCCACTATCCAGAGGAGCAGCTAGGCAAGGAAGACCTTAGAAGGTCTTGAGGGTGGTGCATGCCACCCTACGAAGAGTTTTGTGGGTGGAAATCATTAATGCTTTGTTTATCGCGCTCGATCGGGTTTTAAAAGATAACAAGTTGTAATATAGTCGACAAAGCATTCAAACAAATAGAGAATTTTATTACTTGAAAATCGGAGTATCTGAGGTCGAACATAGCGAGCAATCTCAGTACTTTTAAAACTAAGGAATACAACTTTTAAATGAAAGATAATTGATTCATAGAGAGATTTAAAAAAAATAGTTGCTAAGAGAGAGAACAGAATTGGACGTCTGATTTCTTTATCAGATGTCTTAAATGTAGTCTTCTTGTTTGGCCTTCCTTCTTGGTCTTTGCTTTCTCTGCAGTCTTACTTCTCTCTTCTGCCTTCTTCTTCTTCTTCTTTTCTTCTGATCTACAAGGCTTCTTCTTCCTTGGTCTTCTTCCTGTCTTTGCTTCTTTTCTCTTCTGTCTTCTTCTTCTTTTTGTCTGCAGTCCTTCTTTCTTCCTTCTCTTCTCTTCTTCGCTCAGCCTCTTCTTCTGCTTCTTCTCTTCTTCTTCCTTGCGGCTAAGTCTCTTTTCTTCAACGCCCGGCCTACCTGCACAGCGAGGAAGCAAAATCTACCCTGTCCCTCTACCCGCACATCTCTCTCTCTCTGAAATTCACTCAAGGATGCTCTCCCAGAGCCACGGGTAATCGGGTCGGATTTCGCACCTGGGACTAGGCACACCGGCGTGTGGGTGATGCGCGAGGTGTGCTTAGAATGGGTCGGGTCGGAGCCCACCAGATCCGCAAGATGAAACCGCAGACGAGGCGAGCGTGCATAAGGTGAGGGACCTCACCCCTGTACGGTCGGAGGCGAAGAGAAGATAACACAAATCCAATTTATATCATACCTATGCTTTGTATTTCGTCGATGTGGGACTATTAGTCCTGCCCCGCTCTCGCGTGCGCTGCAGAAGAATCTTCGTGCAACTGCCAAGGCTGCGGGCTTCGCTGCGCTCCTTGCTGGACCAGATGTCTTTGCACTGCTTGCCCGAGTCCGCTGCACCTGAAGGCTGGAGGTCCTGAGCCCTGGAGCTGCTTCAACCGTCAATGGCGACAGGGGATAGAATACTGCCAAACACAAAACAAGCCTCTCGACTTAATCAGACCAGCTGGGGACCTTCGCCGTGGCACGGCGAAGGTGGTGCATGGTGCCGCAGGTCATGGGATAGCCTAGGCATGCGTGCCTAGGTCATCCTATGATCGGAAGTGTGGGGGTGTTCGGGGGGCTGTGGTGGAGGCGTAGAGGGATGGTGGATGGGCGGAGGTTGTTCCTTGTGGTGAGGCGGAGCTTATGAGACGGTTGGCGAGGCGTGTGGAGGGGTGGAATGATGGGGGTGACTCGTCGAAAGTTGGCCGGAGGGATGGAAGATGGCGGTGGTCAGGCAGTGTCGAGGGGCAATTAAATGAAATGTAAAGGGGAAAAGAGAGAGGGGAAGATGGAGAATGTATCTGGAGTGTTCTGGAAGGGAGGGAGGCAGCGGAGTGGACGGCTCGTAGCTACCGTCGTCGGAGAAGAACCCTGAGGGAGGGAGCGGCGACGAGGACGAGGTCAGGGGAACGCGCGCTTGGTATGGCACGACGCGGGAGGAAGAGGCGAAGTGGACTCTGCTGCTGGTATGGCAGCAGAGTGACGAGAAGGAGGGGAGGAGGTCACCGGAGCTTGCGGGTTCCTTGGCCGGAGACGGAAGAGAGGAAAATTTGGGGGAATCTCCGCTAAGACAAGTTTGAATTTGAGTGGCCGGACTTGGGGATTCTTTTATAGGTGCTGGCAGAACTTTCTAGTGCGTGGAGGGCGCGCAATCATCTCCGACGGCTCGCCGGAGAAGGAAAGTGGGTGGATACCCAAATCTCTCATGCATTCGCACGAGAGATTGGGATCAAATCAGAGATCGTGATAGGCCTCAGATGGAAGGGAATTCCTCAGAGAATCTCCCTTCCATTTCTGGGAGGGGATCTCTGAGGAATCAGAGAGTATTCCCTCTCTAATCCTCGCCAAAGCAGGATTCTGCCCCAACAATGGTGAAAGGACTTGATTGCAAAGGTGGTGAGGAAATTAGGGGGCTCTCTGTAATGATTTTCAAAAGATAGGGACCAAATTATGATTTGGGTGTATTAAATTGCAAAGTAGGTCAAGATGACCTCCCCTTAGGTCCAAATTTTGGTACAAACCTAATTTGGACCTAAGGAATCTAATGGTAAAGTTTGATTTTAGGTTTGACCACGTTTGACTGGACATTTTGCGTAAAAACCTAAATTAGGTCAATTGATGAGCTAGGACCCTAATCTAGGTCAAACTGGGTTCCAAAGGCCAAATTAAGTGTTCTAAACCAAAGAGGATATTTTTCCATGATTTTTATAGGGTTTAATTGATTTTTATTCTGATCAGAACCTTGTTAGTTTAAGCAGGTCTATTTTAGGGTTACCAAATGTCATTTAATTCCTAAATTGCACATGAACCCATTTCTGATTGACTCAACCCACTTTTTATCTTATTTAGACCTTTTGACCAATGTTTTTCCTCTGAGAAATCCCGTTTATCTACTGCAATGGTAAAATTGCAGTTTTAACGTTTATTTCATATTTTCTTCTCAAAGCACTTATTCCTTCATTTAGGCCTTCTTTTAGGTTATGTAGGAGCTTTTATCTTCTTTATTGGGTCAAAATGAGCTATTTATGGCTCATGATGAGGCTCTCATCACCCTTGGAGGAGCAAAGGCACAGCCCCCTAGGGCTTGCAAAGGAAGACACCACCTTGGAGGAGCTTTTCAAGGAAGGAGTTGGGGAGACCCTTTCCAAGCCTAAGAGCAACTGAGCTTGGACCAAGGACTCTCTCCTCTTCACCACCATAATTAAGAGGATTTGTGTTTTACTTCTTTTGAATTTTTATTTTAGAGTAGAAGCATCCTCTAGTTGCCTTTTGTAAAACATTTTTTTTCTACCAAATTAAAGTTGCCTTCTCTCCATTTGTGATTGCATCCTTTTTTATTATTTCTAGCACTTTTCACTCTCTCTCTAATTACCCTAGGCCTCCACGTGTCTAGGGTGAGTTTAGAGAGAATACTAGCTTGTCACTTTAGTGTTAGTATTAGCAAGTTAGGTGTAGTCTCTTTCTTTGCTTAAAATTTCATAGTTTCCCGTTATTTCAAAACCCAAAAAAAAAATATTATATCCAAAAACATAAAAAGAAAGTTGATTTCCCTACTTTCAAGCAAGAGTGTTGAATTTTACAAACTTGTCTCCTTGGACGACCCTAGTTACCCCACTATCTAGGAATATAAATATAAAAGTTGATTGGTTTTTTGCGTCTCAACGACAAAAACCCACTTTTAACAAACCGCATATTTTCTCCATCACTTTTTGGCGCCATTGCTGGGGAGGCATGACTTTGCATTTACTTAATTCCCTTACTTGATGAGTGGATCTCATCCCCTTTTCTTTCTTTCATTACATGTGTGCAGGAGAATTACAGGAAGGAAGCGGGAATTTGGAAGCGAGTGCTTAAAGTCTCTTTTTCTTCCGAGGATTTCAGGTTATTTCCTTGCTACTTATCAGATAATTTCTCTTAAAAAGTACCAAAAAAATACTAAATTAGGCTTTCAGAATCATAAACATAAAAATTAGGCAGAGTGGTGACCTTTAAAAGTAATTGTTTAGTTGTTTGATTGATTTAACACCAGTCTACCTTAAGTGTTGGTGTTCTGATTTTCGAGTCCAGACCTTTGTCTGGAATTCTAAAACCAATTCCCAACAACACAAGCCACTTAAAATCTTGAAATTTCACCTAAACATTCCTAATCAAATCGTGAACATCTGTTGAAACCCCAATCAACACCCTCCACATTTCCATGCACAATTAGACACCTAAGCTTAAATTAAAACAAGTAGTCATTTGACCACTTAAGGACTTCACAAAAAGTTAGGCTTGATATCCAATATCTAAGAATTACTAAGATCTCCTAATTCCTTTTGAAATATGTGGCAGTAGACTCAAAGGAAGTCAAACGACGAGTGAGGGTTTACACAAGCCCCTAGTGATTTTCCAAGGAAATGATGGGCCCAATCCACATCTTTTAGTCTAGCAGGGTAATCTTAAGGAACTAGGTCCTCTTATTAATTTCTTCCTTGTTGGGTTCCCAAGTCTTAGGTTACATTAAGAAGTCAACCTTAGGACAGATTATGCCTGGTTGAGGATGACGGCGGAGTTGACCTAGATGGTGGCAAACACTTGCGACAAGGCATATGGGCTCTAAGTCTTGATCAGAAGGTTCATGATGATCATTTTGCTATGAGGAGTGTAGCAGTGGTGATGACTTGGTGTTTCGTGGCATGTTTCGGTCGACTGAGGTTGAAGACGACGGTTGTGGATGGGTGCATTTAGTGAAGGGAAGGAGAGATCAAAGCCCCAAATTTCTTTGAGGCTTTTGATCAATGGGGCACAGTAGAGGTTATGGAGGTAATGTGGAGTGGTTTGGTGACATGTGGCCTTGGTGCAAGCTCGACGGAGCTTACGTCGAAGGCATAGAAGACGAGAGGGGAAGAGTAGTGGTACTGGTTGAAACCTGACTCTAAGGACCCAAGAAGATACTAGAGAGGGAGAGGGAGTGAAACTATGTCTAGCGTTGACCGACTGGCCGTGGGGAAGACGATGTCAATGTCGAAGAAATTGGCGAGGAAGAAGAGGTCGACGGTGCCCTTGCTTTGGTTGGAAAAGTGCACGATGAAGAGGGGAAGAAGCTGAGCCTTCCATGTTGGCGATTGGTTGGCCAGAAGAAGGAGCTAGAGGGAGTCACCGGAGCTGAAGAAGGTGATGGCCAGAGGAGGAGGAGGAAGGAGATTTTCGATCAATTCTTGGCTAAGGAGCACGTTGCAGGATCCTAGGACTTATATAGGTGCTAAATCGGACCTTAATTGCAAGGAAGTCATGAAATTTCCTCGAGGTTTCTTCAATCAAAACCCACTAAAATCATGGAGGTTGTCGAAGGTCTTGGGTCTACCATAGATCTCATGGCATGGTTCAATCGGTAGAGGATCTTCTTGGGAGTAATTTCTCCAAGTTTGGAGAGATTCCTCCTTAGATTGAAGGAGAAATCATTAATCAAAGGTCAACAGTTTTGGTTGAAGATGTTGTTCATACATGATAGCAATTTCACGCGGTTTGTTAAATACGTCGTTGTAACGCGCAAAACCGATCAACTCTTAAATTTATATTCCTAGATAGGAGAGTATCTAGGGTCGTCCAAGGAGGCCAAATGTTTGCAAAAGTGATTCTCTTGCTTGGAATACAAATCTCAACTTTCTTTTTGGTATTTTTCAATATATCATTTTTTTTTGTTTTTGAATTAAGACAACATGCGAAATGGTGGCGGGAAGGTGATTTACACTTCAAATTTAATAAACTACTTCTAAAGTGGAAAGTAGAACCTCTCCCTAAGCTTACTCTAGGCAAGTGGAGGCCTAGAATAATTAGGGAGAGGGAGTGAAGAATGCTAAAAACAAAGCAAGTAGAAATGCAAATAAGAAATTGCAAAGAAGGCAACTAGATTAATGAAATGTGTTTTACAAAAAGGACTAGTAGAGGAATGCTTCTACTACTAGAAAAATTGAAATAAAGAAAAGCAAACACAAATCCTCTAGATATATGGTGAAGAAGAGGGCTTCTTGCTCCAAGGTTGGTAGCTCCCAATCTTGAAAAGAATCCTCCAACTCCTTCCTTGCTGTGCTACACCAAGGTGATGTCCTCCAAGGCAAGCCCTAAGGGGGCATGCCCTAAGCTTCTCTCCAAGGGTGGACGTCCACCATAGG
Organism: Thalassia testudinum; assembly: GCA_037157565.1. Taxonomy (NCBI): domain Eukaryota; kingdom Viridiplantae; phylum Streptophyta; class Magnoliopsida; order Alismatales; family Hydrocharitaceae; genus Thalassia; species Thalassia testudinum. The sequence goes on from JAZHRO010000024.1 coordinate 215,302,344, forward strand.
TCCTTCTCCCTTGCTTGGCCATCCTCCTTGAAGTGGAAGAGTCCTCCTCCTTGCCGTGGCCCAAGTTGAAGAGAGTGGGGAGAAGAAGGCACCAAAAGGGCTGGTGATGTGCCCCTTTAATCTCCTTCTCTACTCCTTCTTTTTGGCCGTAGGTATAGGTGGTATAGGTAGCAAATTACACTAATGGAGGATGCCCCAAAATGGTGGTAGGTGGTGGGTTTTTATAGAATAGGAAGGGGGCTAAGGTGACTCTTGGAATGGAGGGCTAAGATGAAGAGATGGAGGTGGTTAAGGATCCAATGGCCAAGGTGAATTGGAGGCACCTTAAGGGACACCTAGGGGGTGGTTATGGGTGTTGACATCCCTTGATATTGGTGCCAAAATGGCTTCTAGAAGGGGGTCTAAGTTGGCACCAAGAAGGGTTCTAGAAGGAGGGGTAGGTGGATGGCTAGGATGGATTATGTGGGTAGGTGTAGGGTGGATTAAGGGCTGAAAGTTGGCACCAATATAGAGGTGGTTAGGGGTAGTTTTTCGTGCCAAATTTTGGTTTCTTTTGGTGGTGATAATGGGGTGAAGGGATGGCTAGAAGTTGGCGCCAACTTGAGTAGGGTAGCTAGCTTAGGTAGGCTTAAGTTGGTGGAGCTAGCTAGGGTTGAATTTGAAGGTGGTGGATGGCCAAGGAGCTGGTTGCTAGCTAATCTTAGCTAAAGGGGGAGTAGAGGAGAAGGTGTTGGAGCTAGGGTTTGGAGGGAGGAGCTGAGGAGGAGAAGTCTGGAGCTGGAGCTGGCTGTTGCTGAAGAGGCTGGCATGGGGCTACTCTAGCTGGCTTAGCTTGCTAGTTCTTTGCTAGCTGCTAAGCCAAGCTAAAGTAAGCTAGCTTCTACCATAATGAGCTGAGGTGAGCTAGGTCTGGTGCTCCCGAGGAGAATCAAGCTGGTTGAGGCAGCTAAGGTAGCTTAGCTCAACTGAGTTGAGCTAAGCTAAGTCCCTGGGAGCTGGACTTGAGCTTCCTGAGCTGGGATGAGTTCTTCTTCAGCTGGCTAGAGTTGAGTGGAGCTGGATGTAGCTGGATCTGAGCTGGGGTGAACTCCTGTCAACTCAGCTGAGCTAGCTAGAGATCCCTGTGGAATAGTGGGAGCAGAGATGAGCTAGACTCAGCTAAGTTGAGCTAGATCTGAGCTGACTTGAGCTAGGGTGAGCTAAGATGAAATCTCTTGAGCTGCCATTTAGCTGAGATTAGCTGAATGGAGCTGGGATGAACTAACCCTAGTTCAAGTGAGCTAGGTTCCAGCTGTGGTGAGCTGGATCAAGCTGAGTTCCAGCTAGTCTGGGCTTCTCCTTCACCATTTGCCTTCTTGAGTGCTAGGGTTTTAGGGATCTCTATGTTTGTACATCCCTAACACTCACAAAAACATATTGAAAAGACAATAAAAAATGCAATGCATGCCTAACCTATTTTATGCCTAAATGCAGCCCAAAAACCCATTTGCGGAGTAAAATCCTAAGAGCTAGGTTTATTTTAATGCATAAGAATGATGATAAACTGGCATTTATCAATACAGTAATGGCGGTAATGACCTATCTGCAAAAGTGACGAGAAGTTAGGGGCATGGATGTAAGGAAAATTGAAAGTTAGGGGTTTGAGTGTAAAAAATAGAGTTTTTAGGGCCCAAAATTCAAACTAGGTCAAGATGGACTCTGATTGGATCCAAATTTTGATGTTTACCTAATTTGAATCCAAGGAATCTGATGGTAAACTTAGATTTGGGTTTTTATTACGTTTGTCTAGGTAAATTGTACAGAAGCCCAAATCTAGGCAAATTCTTATCTGAATCTCTACTTTCAGTTAAAATGGGTTCAGATGATCAATGTGAAGGTACTGAATCTCTTATAATATTTTTAAATGATTTTTATGAGGTTTAAATTGAATTTATATTGATCATAACCCTTTCAATTTATGTAGGGATTATAATTAGTGTTTTCAATGATATTTTAATCCCCAAAATGCGTGAAACCCTAATTCAGTTGATGTGAGCCCACTTTTTATCCTTTTTCATTCATTTAACTTTAAATTCACCCATTGATTAATCTACATTAATGATGGAATGGTAAAATAGCAGAATTAACCCCATTTTCTGACTTCTCAGAATAGTTCAGTGTGGAATTGATCTTCAGACGATCATTTAGGAGCATTTGTCATTTGAATCTGACTAATTTTGGCTAGTTAGGACTCCTGATGGTGCTACCATTAGTGGCTGGGATGTGGGTTCGGGGATTCATAAATAAAATGATGGGGGTTTTAGAAGAAGCTAGCGAATTTCCTTGACCATGTGAAGTTTGGATGATTGCACCACCTTAGGTTATATGTAGCAGAATATGGGTTGTTGTTCCCCAAGGCGCAGACGTCTTTGAATTTTGAAGAGAAGTCCACATAAGATACTACTTCTAAGCGCATCGAGCTTGCTCCATGTCGAAGTACTAGCTAGCAAAAACCAGGTCCACATTGCTTAGTAAGTCGCTCGACATGATACTTAGCAAAGACGGTGCTAGTCGTGCGAGATTCTTAGTAAGAGGCCTGACTTGGGAAGGGTTAGGTTTGTGATGTGATGGAGGAGTGAAAGCCTTGGCCACAGAATAGGTAGGGTTGGCCAAAAGTTCGTCTAGCTTTTCGTGAACGAGGGAGACTTCATCCAGTTTTTGTGCAATTAAGTTCATATCAATGGATGAATGGGAGGGTCCTATGTCAACCACGTGTGCTCCACTGCGATGTGCACTGGTCCAATTAATGGTGATGATGGAAGCATTGTTTATGGAATTTTCACTCAAATTTTCATATGGTTCAAATGCTCCATCTTCGTCTTTGTTCATAAAATTACATCCATAGGAAGCATCTGCAATCTGTCGCATGGTCTCATTTAGTCCATAGTAGAAAATCTGGGTACATGCCATCATTGTAGACCATGTTGTAGGCATTTCCTGAGGAGATCGTTATACTTTTCCTATGCCTCATGAAATTGTTCGCCATTTGGTTTCATGAAAGAAGTGATGGCACGGTGAAGCGCATTGGTACGTCTGATCGAAAAGTATTTCTTGAGAAAAGTTGTACACACCACTTCCCAAGAAGTGATGGGTCTTCTAATCATGTGCAACAATTACACATCTTTCTCCCCTAATGAAAATGGGAACATTTTCATGAGGATCACATCTAACCTAACATTTATAGGTTAAATTGTTTCAACAAGTTAGGTGACGGGTTGATATTCCCTTTCTAAAATGTTGATTAAGATGATTTGTTGTTGTATTTGCAAGTGGTGGAAAATCGACTAATCAAAACAATTAGAATTAAAATTAAACCACTTAAAAGGAAGCAGGTCATGTCCGTAGGGAGGTAATGGCCTATTTAAACATGCATAGGTTAAAAACAGATTTTCACGATTAATTTTGTTAAGAAATCAAGCCAAATCCACCTTCAGATTAGGAAAACAACAAGAGATCATGCTGAAATGGCATTTATGAGAAGGAGGGAGGTCACTTGCATAAATTAGCCATAATATTTAATTAGTAAATTTGAAACAAAAAGAGTGGCAATGGCATGTGAATGTAAAAATTAATATAACATGAAATAGAGTATTTTCTTCCTTTGTGCGTGCGTGATGAGGAGGCTACGGTCTGGTGTGCAGAGCTTGAAGGAGGTTGGCAACAATGAGGGCTATGCGTGGGCAGTGATGGTGCATCGAACGGCCGGTGGTCTTGCCAGTGATGAAGAAGGCCGACAATGGTGGCGGCGGCTCGTTGGTGTAGGCGGGCTACTGTCGACCTTCAAAGGATGTGGCTGAGCTCCTTAGGTGTCACTCCAAATCTTGAATTTAGGTTCCTCATATAATTCATCCCTCTCATCATCATACAATTCATCATTCACCCAAGGTCTAGAATCATCTAAAATCTCAGCAGATCCCCTAGGGCACTCTATCCGGTGTAAATTGTTTACACTAGTAACATCGGGCTCCTCAGATAGGTGAATTTCTTTAGGGTTAGGTTCCCTAAGGGTGGGTTTGAGTTCCATCTCGTGATCAGAAGGGAGGGTGGGATTAACAACTTGACTTCGACCCACTCCATCAAATGTCACGAAAATATTGTCATCTGGGTCAAGGTCTTCTAATGGTACCATCATTCCCATCTTTTGACTCCAATATAATTCAGGTGGATACTCAACCTGATCATCATCTTCCTCGGGATGCCACCTTTCTTCATCCAATGTACAGCTACTTTCACATATGCTCCTCGCACTTAAGGCGTGGACCTCTCAAGTAAGTGTCATCTAGCTGGGAGGTTTCAAAGTCAATCCTCGAAAAGTAGTGATTCTCCCTTACATAATCACCAAAATTTCCCTTCAACTTAGGGTGTGGCTCTCCCATAGGAGATGCATCAAGCATAGAGGGGTGCATGTATCCTCAATCGGGTAGATTGGGTGGCTAATTTTGTCTTTTTCTTGTTGGTCTGCTCTCGAAGATTCTCCTAATAATTCAATCATTTCATCTTGTATTTTTTGTATTTCAATCTTCAATGGGGAGAGGTCATCATTTCTATCAGGGGAGAAGTCAGGCTCAGGCTTATAGTTCCTTGGAGTTTATGTCCAACCATTACAATTATTCAGGGAGGGTGGGTTGGGTATTTCTATAGTGTGTGAGATATTAGGCAAGGCAAATCCCGCTCCAAGGTTCTGCTCACTGATTTGGGGCTTAACCAGGCCAATACTCCTATAATAGAAGTAAAACAGATCCCCATGACTATCATTATGTCCATCAAAGGATGGACCATCTCAGTTCATGGGATTGAAGATCGTAGAGTGGGGTAAGGGTGTCGACATGATGTGAAAGGATGAAAGTCAACGTGGTCCGTTCTAACTCACACCACAATCAGATTCCCCAAGCAAAAACAAATTAGAGGTCTTTCTAGGTCTTTAATAAGTTAGGCATTTGAGATTTCAGTTCACTTGTAGGTGACAAATCAAATTATCTAAACAGTTACGTGCCTACTTGTTGACCAACGATATGCTTAAGAAGACCTAACTGGGACTTAGGTGATCCACTCTAAATCCCAAAAAGTTTTGTCACCACCAAACACGGCAAAGAGGTTTGCAAGTAGGGTCAAACCCTTCCTTTGAAGACTTGCTTTCGTGGTGCTTCTTAACTACCCTCAATCCGCAAGGTTTGGAGGCAACTTTACCTCTGAACTAAAGTTCGGGTCACTTTAGACCCTAGTAATAGGAGGCTCTAGTCCTAGCGATTCGAAACCTAAGGAGTGTCTAAACGTGTGCCATGGTGCAAGAGATATAAGTGTGCATACACCGTATTGAATTTTGAATCACTCGCCAAGTTTGAAATTCAAGTCCTTGGTTTTTAAATGTCCTTCCTTTAGTTAGTCCTTTTTTAAAAAAAATTAAATATGACCACTTGTTAGATCTATTCAAATCAAACTTGGTAGTCTTTGAAATTGAGGTCCAGATGCATATGTGTGAACAATATAGAATGCAAAGAAAGAGGACGTACCTTTCCTCCAGCCATCAACAATGCAAGATAAATGCAAATTCAAGCAAAATAAATCTAGAGGCTACTCATTCACACCTAAATGGCCATCCTAAGGCAGGTAGCTTCTAGCAGACAGCTTGTGTTTTTTTTTTTTTCTTTACTTATGCACAATAAAGAAAAAATAAAATCAATCCACAAAAGAAAGTAAAAACCTAAATCTAAAGAAAGAGGGAACAAACTCCTAAAAATTACCCAACGTGGGCCTAAAATAAAATCGGGGAACAAACCCTCAAAACTGGCCTCAAAGTACAAGGGCGAGAAAACAAACAACTAAACTAAACCTAAAGAGTCTATCCTAAAATGCGAAATCAAAATTCTAAGAGGAAGACTCCTCCTAGATGGTCCTCCGTGCATCTCTATGCGTGTGGGGTCAAGTCCCACAAGCTCCCGTAATTATCTTGGAGGTGACAGCAAGGTCCACCAAGATGCGAAGCTCAGTCCGTCCTCCAAGTGGTGGAAACAAGGTCTACCATGACATTGTTGAGGTCGAAGCTACAACTCGTAAGTAATATACGTACCTCACACCAAATCAGATAAAACAAGTTAAATATGCCTTTATTTAACTCAACACGAACAAATGAATAATTGCAAGTTAATTAAGCCTGTTGCCTCCTCGGCAACGATGTCATTTGGCCAGTCAATTTTCGCTTTCGAAAATGACGATTAAGATGATTTGTCATTGTATTTCTAAGTGGTGGAAAATCGACTGATCAAAATAATTAGAATTAAAATTAAACCACTCAAAAGAGAGCGGGTCATGTCCACAGGGAGGTAATGGCCTATTTAAACTTGCACAGGTTAAAAATAGATGTTCACAATTAATTTCCTCAAGAAATTGAGCCAACTCCACCTTCAGATTAAGAAAACAACAAGAGATCATGCTGAAATGGCATTTATGAGAAAAAGGGAGGTCACTTACATAAATTTGCCATAATATTTAATTAATAAATTTGAAATAAAAAGAGTGGCATTGGCATGTGAATGTAAATATTAATATAACATGAAATAGAGCATTTGCTTCCTTTGTGCATGCACGATGAGGTGGCCGCGGTCGGGTGTGTGGATCTCGGAGGTGGTTGGGCACGATGTGGGCTATGTGTGGGCGATGAGGGCACGTCGAACGGCCACTGGTGGTCTCGCTAGTGACGAGGAAGGCTGGAAATGGTGGTGGAGGCATGCCGGTGCGGGCGAGATGCTATCGGTCTTCAGAGGGGTGGTTGATCTCCTAAGGTTGAGGCAATTTCGTTGACGTTGATGGTGCGAAAATTCGAGGCTAGATGAGGCGGCTGCGTGGTGAAGGACCACGATGACTTTGGGTTTCCTTTGGTCTATTGGAGGAGAAGACGAAGAAGAAGATGGAGGCTGGTTATGTGCGAGTGGCGCGCTGGTGCTAGACGGTGTGCACGGCAGAAGAAGGCGCGGACGTGTAGGGGTGCTGCTGGAGGACGTGTAGCCATGCACGTGTTGCTACATGGGTGGCGGAGGCATGGCAAGGGGGATGCATGCACTGGAGGCTAGGGGGAGCATAGGGGCATGCGCACGTGGCTGCCACATGCTGGGTCGCATGCGGCCTTTGCTGAAGGTGGTGCACTACTGTGGGCTGGGTTGCACGTGGGCGAGAAGGACGATAGTGGTGCACTATTGGTTAATATTACTCTAATGTCTAGGCATTTAAGTAACTAATTTGTCCACAAATATGGGCTCATGAAATACCCTCATGCCTAGTTTTTGCTAGTCCCTAGCAAATTCAAGCATGAACCCAGCTCTTCAAGTGGACTAGCCAACCAAATTGGTCTTCTTTTAGAAAGTTGTTAAGTTACAGATTTTAGATCTATGGTTCCCAAGCAGTTGTTAAGTTACAAACTAGGTCGGCTAAAGACCAGTTGCAAGCACAGGCTTCCCTGATTTCTAACTCTACCCTAAGGTTTGTTGGTCCCAGAGATTAAAGCATCCATGCTTGTGCAGTGGTCTGACTTATTTGTGGTTGGTATTATTGCCAACCTAGAAAGTGAGTAAGAGGATTTCTTATATATATATATATTTTGTTTGTTTCCACTAAGTCTAACCTTGGTTCAGCTATCAACACTTTCTGTGTCGGATTCGTTGTCCCCATCACCGAACCTCGAAGGGTGCCTGGCTTTCGATGCTTCGAGATAGCACTGCCCATAGCGACCCCAAGAACTCTTGGCAGTCGACATGTCGAGATACTATCACCAAAGGATTTCTTAACCAAATTCAGGCCTGTGGTAATCAACACTTCGAGATAGGGCCACCCATGGTACCTGAACCGCACAATGTGCTTACATGCCCCCAGTATGATGGATATCCTAAGAGACAAGCATCGAGGTGGTGACATGTTATCATCGCATCCACAAGGTGAGTATGTACTGCACCTCTTCTGCGGTAGGAATTCTTCCAATTAAATTGTGCTTTCAAGCTTCTCCTAAGTCAAAACTAGGAGAACCGGAGTTTCTTCAAGAAATGGATTAGGGTGATCACTATTTACACAAGACAAAGTGTGTGTGAAATGTGGATGCTTAGGTTACGAGGACCCATAAACCAAAAGGTAGAAAAAGACAATAGGTACTATCCAGCCTTTAACTCAATCATAGCTTTCCTTCCTCAACCTCTTGAGGAATGGTCTACAACTTAACTCCTACTTAAGCTTTCAAGTCCACAAAGGACCCTAAAGGTCTAAAGTTAGTAGCTCAACTTAGCTTCTAAATTCAGACACCTAAAGTCAACTTAGTCTAATCTAAAGCTCTAGTCTGCCTAAGAATGCAGGGCTCAGCTAGTTAAGCTCAATGCAAAATGTTTTTTTTTCTCAATGCAAATGTATGCAATGCAAAATGCTTTAACTAATTGTATGAATGCACTATATATAAATGCTATGTATCTCCCCAAGTACACCCCTACATGCCTAAAATCTGCAATGTCCTCATTGCATTGAAGGATATTACCTGGTTTAGAGTTGGGCTACCATTATTTTGTTGGCAGTCGAGTAGCCAAAGAACCTGCAAGTCAGGTTCCAAAACCAAAGAAATAGGCCCTAATAATGAGCAAAGTAATGCTAGCCTAGAAAATAGGTGACCTAGGATGTTGGCGAGCTGATGATGAATCCCGATAGCAAACGCTCACCCAACCAAGATGGGAATGAAATCTTCCCAGGTCACCAGAGGAGGTTCTGAAGGATAAACTTGCATAACAACCTCCAAACGGGTGGGGGGAGGATGACAAGGATCCTCTAAAAGAAATGGGGAAGGAATGGTGCAAAGATAAACCCCTAGGGTAATGGACTAACCATAGAAATCATCAACCCATACCCGATACCCCACTACAAGAGATATTGGTCTGTTAAGCACCCTAGTCAAAATAGAAGTGAGCAGATCTCTAAGCTAGGGATTGTCTTGGGTTTCCAAATTTTGAGGTTGCGGGATGGCCATAAGATCAACGTTGAGTCTAACCGACTTGGTTTCCATTCCTAACGGCCTTCCTAATTCCTCAATTGCATCCCTAGCATCCCTTGTACTATCATAAGTATCTTCTTACACTTCATCAGGAGTCAAAATTTCACCTTCAGACATAGGCAAATCAGAGGATGACTTTGAATCAAAAGAAGACAGGTTGGAAGCAATAGATCTAGGGATTATCCTATCAATGTCATTCCCAGGTTCTTGTTCTTTACTCAAATCCTCCCCAGAGTCTATATGTGAATCCACATTAATCTCAGAGGTTGCTACCAAATTTTCCATTATTTCAACATGAGGAGGGATATCATAAATAGATGTGCTAAGGAAGCCTAATTTCATCAAATTTGTGACATCCTCAGGGACTAATTCTTTAAAAAAGACATAATCACCCTTAGTGTCACTCCAAATCTTGAATGAAGGTTCCTCATATAATTCATCCCTCTCCTCATCATACAATTCATCATTCACCCGAGGTCCAGAATCATCTAAAATCTCAGCAGATCCCCTAGGGCACTCTATCTGGGGTAAATGGTTTACACTAGTAACATTGGACTACTCAGATAGGCGAATTTCTTTAGAGTTATGTTCCCTAAGGGTGGGTTTGAGTTCCATCTCGTGATCAGAAGGGGGGGTAGGATTAACAACTTGACTTCTAACCACTCCATCAAATGTCACGAAAATTCTGTCATCTGGGTCAAGGTCTTCCAATGGTACCATCATTCCCTTCTTTTGACTCTAATATAATTTAGGTGGATACTCAACCTGATCATCATCTTCCTCAGGTTGCCACCTTTCTTCATCCAATGTATAGCTACTTTCACACATATGCTCCTCCCACTTAAGGCGTGGACCTCTCAAGTAAGTGTCATCTAGCAGGGAGGTTTCAAAATCAATCCTCGAAAAGTAGCTATTCTCCATTACATAATCCCTAAAATTTCCCTCCAACTTAAGGTGGAGCTCTCCCACGGGAGATGCATCAAGCATAAAGGGGTGCACGTCATCCTCAATGGGGTAGATTGGGTGGCTAATTTCATTTTTTTCTTCTTGGCTTGCTCTCGAAGATTCTCCTAATAATTCAATCATTTCGTCTTATATTTTCTATATTTCCATCTTCAAGGTGGAGAGGTCAACATTTCTATCAGGAGAGAAGTCATGCTCAGGCTTATAGTTCCTTGGAGTTTCTGTCCAACCATTACAATTATTCAGGGAGGGTGGGTTGGGTATTTCTGTAGTGTGTGGGATATTGGGCAAGGCAAATCCTACTCCTAGGTTCTGCTCACTGATTTGGTTCTTAACTAGGCCAATACTCCTATAATAAGAGTAAAACGGATCCCCATGGCTGTCATTATGTCCATCAAAGGATGGACCATCTCAGGGTATGGGATCGAAGATCGTAGAGTGGGGGTAAGGGTGTGGGCAAGATGTGAAAGGATGAAAGTCAACATGGTCCATTCTAACTCACACCATAATCAGATTCCCCAAGCAAACTCAAATCAGAGGACTTTTTAGGTCTTTAATAAGTTAGGCATTTTAGATTTAAGTCCACTTGTAGGTGACAAATCAAGTTATCTAAATAGTTACGTGGCAACTTGTCGACCTATGATACACCTAAGAAGATCTAACTGGGACTTAGGTGATCCACCTTAAAGCCCAAAATGTTTTGTCACCACCAAACACGGCAAAGAGGGATGCAAGTAGGGTCAAACCCTTCCTTTGAAGCATTTCTTTCACGGTGCTTCTTAACTACCCTCAATCTACAAGGTTTGGAGGCAACTTCACCTCTGAACTCAAGTTTGGGCCACTTTATACCCTAGTAATAGGAGCCTCTAGTGCTAGCGGTTCGAAACATAACAGGTGTCAAAACACGTGCTGTGGTGCAAGAGATATAAGTGTGCATACATCGTAAAAGATTTTGAATTTTGAATCGCACTCCAAGTTTGAAATTCAGGTCCTTGGATTTTAAATGGCCTTCCTTTAATTAGTCCTTTTTCAAAAAAAATTAAATATGACCACTTGTTAGATCTATTCAAATAAAACTTGGTAGTCTTTGAAATAAAGGTCCAGATGCACATGCGTGAACAATATAGAATGCAAAGAAAGAGGGTACACCTTTCCTCCAGCATTCAGCAATGCAAGATGCACGCAAATGCAAGCAAAATAAATCTAGAGGCTACTCATTCACGCCAAAATGGCCATCCTAAGGTAGTGATGAGTGGCTACTCATCATGGCTAAAAGGCCGAAATTAAGCTAGACACTAAGCAAAACAATATCAAATTAACATATAAAAAGGGTTAAGTGTGGGAATTAAAGAAAAGACCTAAAACTTTTAATGTGTGTTAAAACCTCCTAATTAGGTCACAAAAATGAGATATTCTGAAAACTAAAGAACAAATGATGATCCATGCATCAATTGAACACATAAAAAAGTTTGAAAAGACAAATCAGAAGTAAAATCAATGTCTTAAATGTTCAATTAAGCACATGTAAAAATTTGAAAGCAATTGGACATCATTTAGGCTTAGAAATAAATAGATTACAATTAGGTCCTTCATGCATGACATTTCTACCCTTCAAAACTCCTTCTTGGACCTTTTTGCAAGCCGCAGGGACCCTTCTGTATGACTGCAAGGCCCTTCCAATTATAGTTCTTTTCACTTTTGGACCTGCACGCTATTCTTCTACCCCTTCTTTCAAGGGTCTTCCTGCAAGTTTTCCCTCATTTCAGAGAGAAGCCGGTGTTCTTCACACGCACTGTAGCACGCGAAGAACACAGCCATTCTCGACTGTCCATCGCACTTTTGATCTCGATCTGCGGCTGGAATCAAATGGAACCTTCGCGTGATTCGGTGCATGCATTCACCTCTCTTCCCAGATCTCATCTGACGGTCAGATCTATCTCTTGACTCGCCGCACGCTCTACCCATCTCATCCTCACCGCCAGCTTAATTTTGATTAACCTCACCCTTGCGGTGATTCCAATCACTGAGCTGCTACTTAAGCACCTCAGTGGTGTCGTGCGCAAGGGATCGCTCCCTCCTACATCTCTTAGCGATCAATTTGTCCACTCCAGTCTCTCCTCCTCATCTAGACCCTGATTTCACAGCCACCGGCTGTGGAATCATCGCCTGCTCTCGACCCTCCTCGTCGCTAAGGACCTCGTAGCACCTAAGGACAACCTTGGAGTCTCACTAGCAGACTCTTCCCTCCACTGGAGTCACCCTCCTCCTTTCTTCCTCCTTAGCCACCGGCTAAGGACCCATAGGTCCCATTCTTCCTTTTAGTTTAAGTTTTTAATTCTGCACAAGTAGTGTTAGATTTAGTTTGCAGTAGTTTAGAATAGATTTAGTTTTAATTGTTAGTGTTTAATGTTAGCTGTAGTTAGATTAGTCTTAGGAGTAGAATTAGTATTAGATCCCCTCCCTCACCTCCTCTGATCAATCCAGATCAGAGGAGAAGAATCATCTGTTCATTGTTCAATTTATCTCCCTCTTCATGTTTTGTTTTTCCATCATCCAAATTTTGATTCTTGTTTTCCTTTTAACGATGAAATTTTCATTAATCACCCACTCACCCAGACCCAATTTCAGATCTGATGGTGTACTGCCTCAGATCTGAAAGTGGCATCACAAGCACCATTTGGGGCTTCTCACTCACTCCATTTGTTTCACAAAAGCCCCTCTATTTTAAATGGATTGCCTCAGTTTGTCAGAGCACTTTTGATTTGGATTTTAAAGGATTTTTACGCTCTGAAATGTTTTGACAGATCTGACAAATTGAAGGGATTTTTTGTTTTCATTGTGGGAAAGGACTCTGAGAAGCTCTCTGGTGACAGAGAGCCAATCGAAAGACCCTCTCATGATTCTGTGTATGCTTTGTTTTGAATGCATTCGCCAGCTTCCATGAATTTTCCTTAATGCATTCTTAAGTTTTGTCTGCTATTTCAGAACTACCATACACTATTTGTGTTGATGATCATTTCTGTATGGTGATTCTCTAACCTAAGGAGTTTTCCATACTCCTTAAGGTTGCAAGAAACTGGGATTGTATGTTGTTGGTTTTAATTGATTGAGTTAAGTCTTCCTTCATGCTGTCTATGGCATTAGGAAGACTAACTCAATGCCATTTGCTGTTTTGATCTAAAATGATGCTTCTAATAAGGTTTTTCCTTGTGGGTATTTGAACTGAATTCTTATGAGATTTTCGTGGGATTTAAACCCCTATCAGATTTGGATTTCAACTCTTTAATGTTTAGTTTGTTTTGAATTTTATCTTACTCCCAGTTACACAGCAACATGCTGCATCTAGCAGCTACATTTCCCTCCATCTCTAAATTCTCCTCTTCTCTACAATTCCCCTCTCATCTGTGAATACATCCCTCTCTTCAAGTGGACTAACTGCAGCAGTAGTTAGCCCATTTGACAGTGGCTTAAGCCACTGCTGCTGCTAAACAAAACACCCTGAACAGCACATTCTCTTCCCTTCCCATCTTCTCTGACAGTAGCTTAGCTGCTGTTTAAAATGAAATAAAAACTTAATTAAACCTTCTTCCTAACTTCCTACTAAAGCCTACTTATATATACTTAATTCTCACACTGTAAATATACATATCCATACTATTATAACTATAATATACAGCCTGATTATGTAAGTATACATACATAGATATATTGTAAATACTGCATGAACTTGTATATAAATCTATATACATATGTAATCTATGTAAATATATGTATAAGTACTGAATTATTATGTATATATTTACTTAATTATGTTTATATATGTACAGATTTACATTTACTTAGTTAGTAGCTATACTATAGAATAAATTAGCTAAATTAATAATTTAGAGCTATAATTAAATTAAATAAATCTATAAACTTAGGATAATATTTATAGTAAGTAATTTAAGCTAATTAAAGTGTATTTATACCTAGTATAGCTTACTAATTAGCTTAGTTTTAATTTAACAACCCAGAATAGCTATTTTAACCTAAATAAAACATAAATAAATTCATAAAAATATAATAAAAATATGTATTAAATACTTAAGTATGTAAATTAAAACTGTTTAAGGTCAATTAGACCATTTACTAGTTATTTTATAAATAATTAACTATTTAATCACCTAAATCAACCTGTATAATCAGCCTAGTTTAGCAAATTTATTTGTATAGTAAACATATTTAAAATTCAAAATTAATTAATCAATTATGTAGTATTATGTAAATATTTTATTTACCATATTTTATTTTATTTTTTTTAATAATTTATGGCCCCCAAATCGAGGGCCAAAAACGTGCCCAGACGAAGCTGCGCCTGATTTCTAGTGCACGATGTGGCGCTGGAATAGCACCACATCGTGTGCTGCAAGTCAAGCGCAGCCACATATAAGTTAATTATGCTATAGGTTCACCAGTCGTCACGGCGCCGGGCGCCCGAAACAGCATCCTATTCCATTCGATCCGATTACGCGTTAACCATGTATTGCCTGATTTGCGATGATTGTGTGATGTGTGTGGGGGCCGGGGGCCCAAGCGTGCGAGCATGTGGCGTTGGGCTGAGGCCTTGCGCTGATATGAAAATGTAATTAAGCCACCTAATCTGAGATTAGGGCGCGCTTAGTAGAGGTCTGATCCCACTGTAAGGGTGCTGTGTATCCCTCGGAAAGCGCGCCCGCAAACTAAGCACGTTTTGAACTAATGACATTAGCTTAACCCCCTCACCACCGCATCCTCTGAAGTATCTTAAGACAGAAGAAAAGAACAGACGAGTTAAGTTAACACAAAGAGAAGAAAAAGAGAGAACGTAAGAGATAACAAGAACAGAAAGACTTACTGTACATACAGTAGTAGAATAAGTAATATACATACGTATAAGTAAATCTATATAATTACTAACAGAATAAAGTGACACTATAAATGTCGCTAAAGACCTCAGTTTTGCCTTTTAGGTTGTATATAGTGTTTTCTGAGATTTAGCGACACTTATATCTGTCACTGAAACTGCTCTATATGTTACGATACATAATAGACTAATAAGTTAAGTCTCTACACCATTGCATCCTAAGGTATTATATACTATTATGTTAGTACTAATAGGATAACTTGTAAATACATAGTTTAGAGTATAATAATAGATTGTTTGATGCTTGTTCATAGTTAGTATTTTTGCAAGCATTTCTTAGTAATTAGGTAAATAAAACACACATTCATTCATTCTTTAATAAGATGTAAAGTTTCTTTTTGGAATTAGAGGATAATTTGAGATCAAAGAGTGACCGAATTAAATTCAATAAATTGCCTCCCAGTGAACGACCTGGAACAAAACCAGTAAAAATTAGATAAATAAGCAAATGATAATAATGGTTGTAATGACTGGTACTCACCCATACTCACCACTATACGACATTCTTAATGTTATATTATACACCCTATACTACAACGACATGGTCATAACAATAATCATTCATTGTCATACAACCATTGTGTTATATACACATTGTACACAACATCAGGTAGGCAACTCATGTTTTTATTTTTTTGTTTTTTTACTTATGCGCAATCACGAAAAAATAAAATCAATCAACAAAAGAAAGTAGAAACCTAAATCTAAAGAAAGAGGGAACAGACTCCCAAAAATGACCCAACACGGGACTAAAACAAAATTGGGGAACAAACCCTAAAACTGGCCCCAGAGTACAAGGGCGAGAAAGCAAACAACTAAACTAAACCTAAAGAGCCTATTGTAAAATGTGGAATCAAAAGTCTAAGAGGAAGACTCCTCCTAGATGGTCCTCCGTGCATCTCTATGCTTGTGCGGTGAAGGCCCATAAGCTCCCGTGATTATCTCAGAGGTGGCCGCAAGGTCCACCAAGATGCGAAGCTCAGTCCCTCCTCCAAGTGGTGGAAACAAGATCCACCACGATGTTGCTGAGGCCGATGCGACAACTCGTATGTAATATACGTACCTCGCACCAAATCAGATAAAACAAGTTAAATATGCCCCAATTTAAATCAACATGAACAAATGAATAATTGTGAGTTAATTAAGACTGTTGCCTCCCCGGCAACGGCGCCATTTGACGAGTCGATTTTCACTTTCGAAAAAGATGACTGAGATTATTTGTCATTGTATTTCTAAGTGATGGAAAATCGACTGATCAAAACAACTAGAATTAAAATTAAACAACTCAAAAGAGAGTAGATCGTGTCTACATGGAGGCAATGGCCTATTTAAACTTGTACAGGTTAAAAACAGATGTTCACGATTAATTTCGTCAAGAAATTGAGCCAAATCAACCTTCAGATTAAGAAAACAGCAATAGATCATGCTAAAATGGCATTTATGGGAAAGTGGGAGGTCACTTGCATAAATTAGCCAAAATATTTAATTAATAAATTTAAAATAAAAAGTGTGGCAATGGCATGTGAATGTAAATATTAATATAACATGAAACAGAGCATTTGCTTCCTTTATGCGTGCACAATGAGGAGGCCGCGGTCAGGTGTGCGGAGCTCGGAGGTGGTTGGCCACGATGAGGGCTACACGTTGGCAGTGACGGCGCGTCAAACAGCTGCCGATGGTCTCACCGACGACAAGGAAGGCCAGTAATGGTGCTAGCAGCTCGCCGGCACAGGTAGGCTGCTGTCGGCCTTCAGAGGGTGTGGCCGAGCTAATGAGGTCGTGGCGAGTTCATTGATGTTGATGGCACGAAGCTTCGAGGCTAGATGAGGCAACTGTGTGGAGGAGGACCATGATGACTTTGGGTTTCCTTCGGTTGTTGGAGGAGAAGATGAAGAAGAAGAAGTCGGAGGTTGGCTACACGTGAGTGGCATGCTGGTGCTAGACGGTGTGCACGGTAGAAGAGGGTGCGAGCGTGTGGGTGCACTGCTGGAGGATGCGTGTCCGCGCGCATGTTGCTGTGGGCGTGGTAGAGGTGTGGCTTGGGGGATGCACGCACTGGAGGCGACGGGGAGCGCAGGGGCTTGCGCACGTGGTTGCTACATGCTGGGTTGCTTGCAGCCTTTGCTGAAGGTGGCACACTACTGCAGGCTGGGTTGCACGTGGGCGAGAAGGACGATAGTGGTGCACTATTGGTGATGATGGTGGTGGGTTTCGTTGAAGTGGAGGAGAAACAGAGGAAGAAGAAGAAGATATGGGTCGAGCTTCAAACGTCCAGGAAACTTCCCGGACATCTTAAGTGACGAGGGAGATGAAGATGTAGGGCGTGGAGTTGTGGTGGCTACGGTGGTGGTTGCTGGTGATGGCGATGAGGGTATTGCACGCTGAGGTGCTCATGGTAATGCAAACAAGCTCCAGATGGCGGTGTGGCTTGTCACGCCACACACCAATGGTGGTGGAGGCTTGTCACCACAGTTGAGGCCAGTGGTGGTAGAGCGAACGAGAGTGGTGCACTCTCTGCACAGTGATGAATCAAGGTGGAGGCCTACCCGAGCATGGCAACCACTTCCCCTCTCTTGTAACCATCTGGAATTCAAATGGATTGATGGAGATCCACTTCTTCCAGTCCTCTTCACTGTCATGTTCATTTCCTAATCTAGCCATAAATGGCCTGTTGGGGTGGAGCGATTGTTGCTGCACGAAGAAAGATATAAAAATATATGTGGATTATTTCTTTGCAAAACCCTTATATTTCTAACAATTTATTGCATGTAATGTATGCATGTAAACTAAATGATGCTACATAATTTATATATGAATATAATGCATACAAGCAAATATGTATGAACTATATTATTTACATCTTAATACATGCTATGTATAAGTTAATATTACTCTAATGTCTAGGCATTTAAGTAACTAATTAGCCCACAAATATGGGCTCATCATTAGATATGATCCTCTATGCTAAGAAAAGGTTCTTCACGAGTGTGGCCATTATAGTGGAAGTTGATTAAAATAAATGACATTCGTTTTTAACTCAAAAGCATCCTCACCCTCGGGGACACGAACTTGCTTATGGGTCTCTGTTGTAGAGGAATTGAGATAAGAGCATAGGGACCTAGGCACATCTGGACGGGGAGGATTTTGCCTCTCCTCCAAGGTATCCATCATGGCTTTCATTTGTTCATTATACAAGGCCATTTGGGCTTGGAGGTGGGCTATGGTGTCACTAGGTGGAGGGGGACCGAGAGGATTCCCCCCTTAGGATTTTGGGGTGGGCGAGCAGCCATGTTTACAGAGGAGGATGAAGATTCACCCATTTCTACCCTCCTCAAATTATCAGACAATACAACAAGTTTAGGGTTTTGTAGCCTGCATCCAAGCATGCACCACCAAAAGAAGAATTAGGGAGATGAGAATAGAGAAGGGGATGACAGAAAGGATGTTGAATAGGGGCACTTGATGAAAAATCAAACAATCAAGATCCTAAACCACTAAAGGTGGCCCTAGACCTAAAGATCCAAGTTACCTACTATCACCACATACGGAATCGTATATGAGCATCGCAGAACCACTAGGCCAGATTAAGAGGATGTTTGCCCTAGTCATAGACACCGAATAGCATGCGGGAACTCATATTAGCATGTAGGCACTACGCGTAGGTAGTTTGACCTCCAAACCATAATAAAGTCAAGTTACTACAAGTTTTAAATAAGAGGCTTAGGATACAAGTGCTTTGGAATGTGAAGGGCACTGTTTAGGGGGTAATGCCTAAGTGCATTGATTGAAAAATGTGTAAATCAAGTATGCAACGGTGAAATCTCCCTGAGTTGAAGTTTAGATTGGTGAATGGCTATTCAAATTCTACTCTTAGGAGTATGGCTTTTAGGATTCAAGTGAGTTACCGCTTCAACCAATCTCTGGGTTTCTGCAAAATAAGTTTTGATACCTAAGCAATGCTCCTTTAAATTGATTAGTTAATGCATGCTACAATGTAATGGTCCCCTAAATGAATAGTTCTAAGTGTGGATGCATGAATCACTTTTAATAAAATGTGAATCGGAGCCAAACAATGCAACCAATTACTCCCAATCACCAAAATGTAGAATCCGCACAAGGCCTAACCACTAAAATAAGAGAAATTAATTTTCTTTTTGGGTGGAAATCCAAGATCAAATCAGAGGCAAAATATGACGGCGTGTTGGGGTTGGAGTGAACTTGATTCCAAGGCTCCCCAAGCAAAAATAATGAGATCCTGAATATGAGTAATAAGGCAAAAAGATGTACAACAAGCACTTGATTTTAATTTGCCTCAATGAAATTGCATGTCGTGAAAAATCAAAGAATCGAGATTCTTGGATTTTACACGCGTGAGTGTGTGGGAAATCAAGGGCAGTGGATGTGATGAAAATAATCAATCAGTTGATTTTAATCTGCTCACCTTGTGAAATGACAGGAGGATGCTTTCTTTTTTTACCATTTTTTATTTTTGAACTTTTTTTATCTTTTTTATTAAAATTTATGGTGACAAGAGAACCTAAGTTGCTAAGAGTTATCGACACCTACCTCCTTAGCAATGTGTATGAAGCTCCAAGTGGCGTCAGTGATGTATACACATCCATTGTGGTTAAAATGCCTATTTATGCATGTTCCTAAGCTTAGATATGAATTCCATATTATAAATATTACATAGCATACATCATTCTGCAATTAGAATAGTTTGTATAAAGTTTAGGTTAATTCGTGTCCTTTTGTGGCCAGGAAAGGAGATTTATTTTGGAGCCTCGAATTGATGATCTGACCGTACGGATCTGATCAGGATGACGATCGGAGTCCAACACCTCCGAAATCATCTTGATCGGAGTCCTGTAGCACATTATGCAGTCTGGGGAAGAGTAAAGGCCAAGGGGCAAGGTGTCACCAATCCGAGCATCAGATGCTAAATCTGACTACTCGGATGGATTCGAATCGACATTCGCAACCTAACAGCGGAAAAATCAACCTAATCTGATGCCTGTGGTGCCATCAACAAAGCAAAGAAGATGGTTGACCATGATGGTGCCACGTGGCACCATCACAGTCGCCCAAATCCACCAAGCCCCTCCGCTCAACTTCATCAAGCAATCCTAGCCATTGGATCTAAATCCAACGATTGAGATTCACGCACGCTTGGCATTCAGATTTAAAGGAGAAGATGGAGATGAGATCTTGCCCTTGGATCGAGATCCAATGGTTGAAAGTGTGTGCGCACAAAATCTAATCGTGCAACAATCTGTGGTCTTGGTGTACTGTTCACGGTGTTGTTCTCAAACTACGAGTGAGAGTTTAAGCCATGGCGAGGAAAGGAATCCAGCAACCACAGTGCGCGATTGGAATTAGACCATGCGATGGAGATCCGGTGATGGAGAGAGTGATGACGTGGTGCGATGAGCGCCATGCGATGCAAACATGACATCCAATGGATGGGTTAACGGGCAATCATGCGTGGGGCCAGTGTGCAAACTTAAGTACAATCAGTGCGTGATCGTGGCCATTTGATGGAAATTTGATGGAGGAGATTCATCTGTGACGAGTCGATTCTTCACTTTTAAAGTCGTTTGTAGTTCTATGTGGTGGAAAAATCGACTAATCAATTATTAAAATAACCACTCACAGAAGAGCGGGTCATGTCCACAGGGAGGCAATGACGTATTTAAACTCGCACCGGTTAAAAACGTATGTTCACAGTTAGTTTCAACGAGAATCGAGCCAAATCTACCTTCAGATTAAGAAAGCATCAAGAGAACATGCTGAAATGGCAATTTTGAACAACTAAAGGATATTTTTTGCAATGCAGCTTAATAAAATATTATTAAAAGTTGACAATGGCATAGAATGTAAATATTAATAGGGCTTTTACTATAGCAAAACAGGGAAACTTCTTCCCCTTGTCTGTGCATGAGGAGGAAGGAGTGGTCGGAGGTGTGAAGCTCGGAGTAGGATCTCTATATCGAAGGCTCCATGATGGCGGTCGCGGCGAAGTGTTAGATGCCTTCAGGTGGCTGGACGGAGGTACGGTGATGGTGGGTTCCGGTGGCTGCTGAAGTGCCGCAGGCCGTGCGGGCGTGGACGGGCGCGACTAAGTTCCTGGCGAGGAGGCGCACGCACTGCTGCTGTTGTGTACTGCTGGCCACGCACTGCAAGCGTCGACGATGTGCTGCAAGGTGTGTGGCGGAAGTGCAGTGCACTCTATGCGTGCGGCTGGAGGGCGGTTGCTGCTGCAGGCGTGCGGTAGGGGTGCGTGTGGGTTGGGGATGGCGCTGCTGTAGAAGGTGCGAACGTGCACAGGTGAGGAGCTGATGGCTGGTGCTGCACGCTGGTGGGCACGCTGGTTGCATGCGTGGCTGGAGGCACTGCAGAGTGCGTGCGGAGGTGGTGCAAGGTATGCAAGGAAGGCACGGGGTGCTGGCGGGCTTGTGCAACTGGAGGGGCGCAGGCGTAAAGGAGGTGAGGCGCAGCAAGGGCATGCGTGGTAGATGCTGTAGGAGGTGTGGCAGAAGTGTGCAGCTGGAGGGGCATGGGCGTGAAGGAGAGGCCTATTGCTGTTGTGTGTGGGGACGAAGCTTCAGACTTTCGGGAAACTTCCCGGACGTCTTAACTGATTGGGACGTGAAGTTGTAGTGGCTGCAATGTGGTTGTTGGTGATGACGGCGAGGGTGGTGCACGCTGAGGTGCTCACAATAATGAAGACGAGCTCCAGATGGCGGTGTGGGCTATCACACCACACGCCCACGGTGTTGGAGGCTCGTCGCCACAGTTGAGGCCGGTAGTGGTGGAATGGATGAGAGATCAACTATCTGCACAGTTGTGGGTCAATGGGATGGTGGCCTCCCGTACATGGCAGCCTCCCTCCTCCTTTTGTAGCCACCTGCATGGATTTGAATGGAGAGGCGGGAGTAGATCCACATTCTCTGCTTGTCCCTGAATGCAGGTTTTAGTGCGGCTGCTAGTGGCGTTGGAGCGGCGAATTCTGCTCAGAGAAGAGAAAATGATAATAACAAAAAAGATTGGTCAATTATGCTCAAACCCTCCATAAATATGTTAATGCATATAATGCATGCAATGCACCTAATTGGTTAACTAAGTTAATGAATGTAATTCTAAGTCAATTCTAATTGCATTTAAATATGAATGCAATGCATGAATTATGTAATTAAATCAGAAATATGAATTAATCTATTTACATCCTAATGCATGCTAAATAAATGTTAGAATTAACTTAATATCTAGGCACTTAAATACTTAAATAGCCCACAAATATGGGCTAATCAAATGCCCCCATGCCTAGTTTTTGCTAGTCCCTAGCAAATCCAAGCAAAACCTAGCACTCCAAGTAGACTAGTCAACCCAATCTGTCTTCCTTTAGAAACATATTAAGTTCAAACTCTAGACCTAAGGTTCCCAAGTAGTAGCTAAATTACAGACTAGGTCAGCAAAAGACGAGTTGCAGGCATGAGTTTCCCTGATTTCTAGCTCTACCCTAAGGGTTATTATTCCCTAAGATTAAAGCATCCGTGCATGTGCGTTGGTCTGAGTTATTTGAGTTAAAGGAAAAAGGACTTTTTTTTTTATTCCTCTAAGTCTAACCTCAGATCAACTATCAACACGGTCTGTGTTGGTGATGAGAGCCTCATCATGAGCCATAACTAGCTCATTTTGACCCAATAAAGAAGATAAAAGCTCCTACATAACCTAGAAGATGGCCTAACTGAAGGAACAAGTGCTCTGAGAAGAAAACATGAAATAAAGGTTAAAACTGCAATTTTGCCATTGCAGTAGATAAACAGGATTTCTTAGAGGCAAAACATGGGTCAAATGGTCTAAATGAGATAAAAAGTGGGTTGAGTCAAGCAGAAATGGGTTCATGTGCAATCTAAGAACTAAAAGACACTTGGTAACCCTAAAACAGACCCGCTTAAATTAACAAGGTTTCGGTCAGAACAAAAAGCAAGTAAACCCTCTACAAATCATGAAAAAACATACTCTAGGGTTTAGAACACTTAATTTGACCTTTGGAACCTAGTTTGACCTAGATTAGGGTCATAGCTCTTCAATTAACCTAATTTGGGTTTTTACGCAAAATATCCTGTCAAACAAGGTCAAACCTGAAATCTAACTTCTCCATTGGATTCCTTAGGTCCAAATTAGGTTTGTACCAAAATTTGGACCTAAGGAGGGGTCATCTTGACCTACTTTGCAATTTAGTACACCCAAATCACAACTTGGTCCCTATCTTTTGAATACCGTTGCAGAGAACCCCCTAGGTTTTTCGCCTCCTTTGCAAACCGGTCCTGCCGCCATTGCTAGGGCAGAACCGAGCTCCGGCGAGATTCGGAGAGGGATTGCTCTCTAATCCCTCAGAGATCCCCTTCCAGAAATGGAAGGAGGATTCTCTGAGGAATTCCCTTCCTTATAAAGTCAATTACAATCGTTGGTGTGAACCCAATCTCTCGTGCGAACGCACGAGAGATTTGGGTATCCTAACTCCTTTCCATCTCCAGCGACCAACCTCAGGCAATTACGTGCCCTTCACGCCCTGCACACCAAGTCCAGCGCCTATATAAGAACCCACAACTCCGGCCGAAGAGGCTGAGCTTGATTTGGCCGAGTTTCCCCCTTCAATTCCTCTCCTCCTGCTCGGCCAAATACCCCAGCTAGCTCCGGCGAGCCCCCCTCCCCTCCCTCTTCGCTCTGCCACAAAACCAGTGGCAGAGTTAGCTTCCTGATCTCCCTCCGCGTCGCGCAGTACCAGCGCACGCCGCCTCAGCCCCGTCGTCGCCGCCGTTCTCCCCCACTGGGCGTCATCTTCTCCGGCGACAGCAAGTACTGCTGTCCGCCTTCTGTCCCCTTTCGTCCTTACAATTAGGGTAGAACTCCTCTCCATCCTATCCTCTCTCTTTTCCCCCTGTTATCTCATTTGATTACCCCTCGACCGACGCTGACCATCCTCATCTTCCACATCACCGACCGAACTCCGGCGAGCCGCCCACACCACTCCGCCACTCCACACGGCTCGCCAACCACCTCGTGAGCTCTGCCTCACCACCAGGAACTCGCTCCACCCCACAACTGCCACTCCAGACCTCCATAACCACCCCCCGAACAACCCATCATCTCCGGCCACAGGTTAACCTAGGCGGGCACGCCTAGGCCAACCGGCAACCTGCAGCATCACCCACCACCTTCGCCGTGCTACGGCGAAGGTTTCCAGCTATTCTAATTGGGCCAATAGGCCGTTCTGTGGAAGCTCAGGTGAACGCCCCGGCCGCCATTAACAGTCGAAGCAGCAGGAAGCTTGGAGCAGCAGCAGGCGTCAGGCTTCCCAGGCGGCAGGTGCAGCAGACTCTCGCAAGTGTTGCGAGGTGACTGAGTTCAGCAAGGAGCACCAGCAGGGCCTTCAGCGTGGGAAATTGCACACGAGAGTCTGCGGGCGCACGCAAAGGAAGGGCGGAACGTTTAGTCCCACATCGTGGAATCTCAAGGCACAGGTATGGTATAAAGAGTTTTTGTGATATACGTTTACTGCCTCGAAAGCACAGGGGTGAGGTCCCTCACTGACCCCACCCGCCTCGTCCGCGGCCTGACCACGCGGACCTGGCGGATCCGACCCGACCTAGACCTACGCACTCCTCGCGCATCACACACCTGCAGGTGCGCCTGGTCCCGGGTACGATCCGACCCGATTGAGACTGTGGCTCTGGTAGAGCGGTTAGAGTGAATTGCTTGAGAGAGAGACACGCGCGGGTAGAGGGAGAAGGGTTAGGTTTTGTTCCCCTGTGCAGGCAGGCTGATTGCAGGAGAAGGACGTGGCCGCTGCAGAAGAAAGGAGAAGCAAGACAAAGAAGAAAAGGAGAAGCAAGACAAAGAAGAAAGAAAGAAGTCTTCGCAGGAGAAGAAGAAGAAGGACAAGGGAAGATCGCAGGAGAAGAAGAAGAAGGACAAGGGAAGATTGCAAAGAGATCCGAAAGGCAAAGCAGAAGAAGAAAAAGAGAAAGAAAGATCACATTTAAGACGTCTGATACATAAATCAGACGTCTAATTCTATTTTTTTTTACATCTTTCTTAAAAACTCTTTGAATCAATTATATTTGCATTAAACAGTTGTATTCTTGGGTTTTACAAAGTACTGAGTTTGCTCCCTGTGTTCGACCTCGGATACTCTAGTTGTTCGAGTAATAAAATTATTTGTTTAAACGTTTTGTCGGTTCTACTGCAACGTAACATGCCTTTAAATCCGCACGAAACGGCCTTGAACAGTTGGTTTCATTGTCCTCATTACCATACCTCGAAGGGTGCCTGGCTTTCGATGCCTCGAGATAGCACCGCCCATAACGGCCCCAAGAACTCCTGGCAATCGACACTTTGAGATAGTATCGCCCATGGATTTCTTAAGAGAATTTAGGCCTATGGCAATCAGCACTTCGAGATAGGGCCGCCCATGGTACCTGAACCGCACAATGCGCTTACATGCCCCCAGTAGGATGGATATCCTAAGAGACAAGCGCCGAGGAGGTAATATGTTATCGTTGCATCCTCAAGGTGAGTATATACTCCACCTCTCCTACGGCGGGAACTCTTCCAATCAAATTGTGTTTTCAAGCCTCTCCTAAGTCAAAACTAAGAGAACCAAATCTCTTTTAAGAAAGGGATTAAGTTGATTACTTACTTACACCAGACCAAGTGTGTGAAATTTGGATGCTTGGGTTACAGGGACCCGTAAACCCAAAGGTAGAATAAGAATCCAAGTACCACCCTACCTTTTAACAAAAACCCTAGCTTTCCTTCCTCAACCTCTTGAGGAATGGTCCACAACTTAACTCCTACTTAAGTTTTTAAGTCCACAAAGGACCCTAAAGGTCTAAAGCTAGTAGCTCATTTAGCTTCTAAAGTTTGACCCTAGAATTAACTTAGTCTACCGTAGAGTTCTGATTTGCTTATGAATGCAGGACTTAGCCAGTTAAGCTCAAAACTTTTTTTTTTAATTATTTATTTTTATTTATTTAGATTTTTTTTTTAATGCAAATGTATGCAATGAATGTACTATGCTATGTATATCCCCAAGTACATCCCCCCATGCCTAAAATCTACAATGTCCTCATTGCATAGAAGGATATTACCTGAGTCAGAGCTGGGCTGTTCTTTTGTTAGCAGCCGAATAGCCAAAGAACCTACAAATCAGGTTCAAGGATTGCAGAAATAGGACCTAAAAATGAGCAAAGTAATGCTGGCATAGAAAATAGGTAACCTATGATGTTGGCAAGCTGATGATGAATCCCGATAGCAAATGCTCGCCCAACCAGGATGGGAATAAAATCTTCCCAGGTCACCAGAAGAGGTTCTAAAGGATAAACTGGTATAACAACCTCCAAAGGGGTAGGGGGAGGATGACAAGGATCCTCCAAAAGGAATAGGGAAGGAATGGTGCAGAGATAAACCCCCAGAGCAATGGACTGACTAAAGAAATCATCAATCCTTACTCAATACTCCATTACGAGAAATATTGATTTTTTAAGCACCCCGATCAAAACAAAAGTGAGCAATTCTCTAAGGCAAGGATCGTCTAGGGTGTCCAAGTTTCGAGGTTGCGGGATGTCCATAAGATCTAGGTTGGGTTTAATCAGCTTGGTGTCCATCCCTAACACTCTTTCCAAATCCTCAATTTCATCCCTAGCATTCCTTGCACCATCATATGTATCTTCCTGCCCTTCAACAGGAGTCACAATTTTGCCTTCAGACATAAGCGAATCAGAGGGTGACTTCGAAATAAATGAAGGCAGGTTGGAAGCAACAGATCTAGGGATTATCCTATCAATGTCATCCCCGGGTTTTTATTCTTTACTCAAATCTTCCCTGGAGTCTATATGTGAATCCACATAAATCTTAAAAGTTCTTCCAAATTTTCCATCATTTTATCATGAAGAGAAATATCATCAATGGGTGTGCTAAGGAAACCTAATTTCATCAAATTTGTGAC
Organism: Thalassia testudinum; assembly: GCA_037157565.1. Taxonomy (NCBI): domain Eukaryota; kingdom Viridiplantae; phylum Streptophyta; class Magnoliopsida; order Alismatales; family Hydrocharitaceae; genus Thalassia; species Thalassia testudinum. Next base: position 215,329,320 of record JAZHRO010000024.1, read on the forward strand.
ATCCTCAGGGGCTAACTCTTCAAATAAGACATAATCACCCTTAGTGTCACTCCAAATTATATAATTCGTCTTTCTCCTCATCATATACCCGAGGTCTAGAATCATTTAATATCTGAGCAGATCCCCTAGGGTACTCTATCCGAGGTAAATGGTTTACACTGGTAACATCGAACTCCTCAGATAGGTCAATTTCTTCAAGGTTAGGTTCCCTAAGGGTGGGCTTGAGTTCCATCTTGTGATCAGAAGGGAGTGTAGGATTAACAACTTGACTTCGACCCACTTCATAAAATGTCATGAAAATACTATCATCTGGGTCGAGGTCTTCCAATGGTACCATCATTCCCTTCTTTTGACTCCAATATAATTCAGGTGGATACTCAACCTTATCATCATCTTCCTCGGGTTGCCACCTTTCCTCATCCAATGCATAGCTACTTTCATATGTATCTTCCTCCCATTTAAGGCATGGATCTCTCAAGGAACTGTCATCTAATGGGGAGGTTTCAAATTTGAACCTCTAAAAGTAGCTATTCTCCCTTACATAATTCCCAAAATTTCCCTCCAACTTAAAATGTAGCTCTCCCACGGAAGATGCACCTATTGTAGAGGGCTGTACGTTATCCTAAATGGGGTAGATTGGGTGTCTAATTTCATCTCTTTCTTGTTGGCTTTCTCTCGAAGATTCTCCTAACAATTCAATCATTTCGTTTTGCATTTTCTATATTTCCATCTTCAAGGAGGAGAGGTCATTTCTATGAGAAGTCAGGCTCAAGCTTATAGTACCCAGGAGTGTCTGTCCAACCATTATAATTTTTCAGGGAGGGTGGGTTAGGTATTTCTATGGTGTGTGGGATATTGGGCAAAGCAAATCTCACTCCTAGGTTCTGCTCACTGATTTTGGGCTTAACCAAGCCAATACTCCTATAATAGGAGTAAAATGGATCCCAATGATTGTCCTTATTTCCATCAACGGATGGACCATCTCGGCGTATGGGATCGAAGAGTGTAGAGTGGGGGTGAGGGTGTGGGCAAGATGTGAAAGGATAAAAATCCATGTGGTCCATTCTAACTCACACCTCAATCAGAATTCCCCAAGCAAAACACAATTCAAAAAGGACTTTTTAGGTCTTTCCCAATTTAGGCATTTGATTTTAAGTCAGATTGTAGGTGACAATACAATTTGTTCAATCAATTTACGCGCCTATTGTCGACCTACGGCTCACCCAAGAAGACCTAGTTGGAGCTTAAGTGTTCTTCCCTAAATCTCAAATGGTAGAGCGACTCCAAAGACAGAAGATCGTGGGATGCAAGTAGGCCTAAGCCTTCCTTTGAAGATGTGCTTTCGCAGTGCTTCTCAACTACCCCCAAAATTTTGTGACAGGGTATACCCCTCTTTGGATTTACAAAACCTTTGATCTCAAGTTCCGAACACTTCAGAATCCAACGATAGGAGGGCTCTTGTCCTAGTATATCCAAACCTGAGTGTCTAAAAGTGTCCCATGGTGCAAGTGAAATAAGTGTGCATACGCTGCAAAAGATTTTGAATTTTGAATCACACGCCAAGTTTGAAAATCAAATCCTTGGTTTTTAAAATGCCCCTCCTTTAATTAGTTCTTTTTCTAGAAAATATGTCACCACTTGTTAGATTTATTCAATACAGATTAGGTGATCTTCGAATTAAGTCCAAATGCAATGCATGATCAAGAATAGGATGCAAAGTAAGAGAATGTGTACCTTGCTTCCAGCAATCAACGATGCGAGAATGCATGCAATGCAGATAAATAAATCTAGAGGCTGCTCGTACAGACCTAGATGGTTCATCCTAGGGGCAGGCAGCTCATTTTTTTTATTATTATTATTTTAACTACTTAGGAACAAGCAATTAAAAACCTAAATCAAAAGAAAAGGGAATAGGCTCCCAAAAATTATCCAACATGGGCCTAAAACAAAATCGGGGAAGAAACCCCTCAAAATATACCCCAGAACAAGGGTTTCAAACCAAATGTGCAATGAAAAATTAAATCTAAAGTCTTAATCCTACTCTAATTAAATCAGCGACTAGATGTACAGAGACGATCGTCGCGTCCTCGTCCTTCCCCTCCATTGCAAGGTAGCTCGATCAATTTCTCCTTTGGCGATGTCAAGGGTCGCCTCACACGATGGTTGATTCCTCGCATAAATTTCTCGCACAGAAAAAATAATAAATGGTCAGATCACTGTGCAATGAGAAATAATAAAAAATAAAATCAGGTGAAATTATTGCGTCTGTTGCGTCCCCGGCAACGGTGCCATTTGACGAGTCGATTTTTCACTTTTAAAGTCGTTCATTGTTTTATGTGGTGGAAAAATTGATTAATCAATTGTTAAAATAACCACTCACAGAAGAGCAGGTCGTGTCCACAGGGAGGCAATGATGTACTTAAACTCACACCGGTTAAAAACGTATGTTCGCAGTTAGTTCCGATGAGAATCGAGCCAAATCTGCCTTCAGATTAAGAAAGCATCAAGAGAACATGCTGAAATGGCAATTTTGAACAACTAAAGGATATTTTTTGCAATGCAGCTTAATAAAATATTATTAAAAGTTGTTAATGGGATAGAATGTAAATATTAATAGGGCTTTTACTATAGCAAAATAGGGGAACTTCTTCCCCTTGTCCGTGCGCGAGGAGGAAGGAGTGGCTGGAGGTGTGAAGCTCGGAGGAGGATCTCTAGACCAAAGGCTCCATGATGGCTGTCGTGGCGAAGTGCGAGATACCCTATGGTGGCCGGACGGAGGTACGGTGATGGTGGGTTCCGGTGGCTGCTGAAGTGCAGCAGGCCGTACGGGTGTGCATGGGCGTGGCTGAGTACCTAGCGAGGAGGTGCACGCACTGCTGCTGTTGCATACTACTGGCCGCACACTGCAAGTGTCGACGGCGTGCTGCAGGGTGTGTGGCGAAAGTGCAACGCACTCTATGCGAGTGGCTGGAGGGCGGTTGATGCTACAGGCATGCAGCAGGGGCACTTGTGGGCTGGGGATGGTGCTACTGTAGAAGGTGCGTAAGCGTGCGGGTGAGGAGCTGATGGCTGGTGCTGCATGCTGGCGGGCGCGCCGGCTACGTGCGTGGCTGGAGGCACTGCAGAGTACACATGGAAGTGGTGCAAGGTACGCAGGGAAGGCGTGGGGTGCTGGCAGGCTTGTGCAGCTGGAGTGGCGCGGGCGTAAAGGAGGTGAGGCCCAGTAAGGGCATGCACGGTGGATGCTGCAGGAGGTGCGGCAGAAGTGTGCAGCTGGAGGGGCACGGGCGTGAAGGAGAGGCTGGTTGCTATTGTGTGCGGGGACGAAGCTTCAGACATCCGGGAAACTTCCCGGACGTCTTAACTGACGAGGACGTGAAGTTGTAGTGGCTGCAGTTGTGGTTGTTGGTGATGACGGCGAGGGTGGTGCATGCTGAGGTGCCCAAAGTAATGCAGACGAGCTCCAGATGGCGGTGCGGGTTGTCACACCACATGCCCACAGTGGTGGAGGCTCGTCGCCACGGTTGAGGTCAGTGGTGGTGGAACGGACGAGAGATCAACTCTCTGCACGGTGGTGGGTCGTTGGGATGGTGGCCTCCCGTACAAAGTAGCCTCCCTCCTCCTTTTGTAGCCACCTACATGGATTTGAATGGAGAGGCGGGAGCAGATCCACGTTCTCCGGTCGTCCTTGAATGCAGGTTTTAGTGCGACAGCTGGTGGCGTTGGAGCGACGAATTCTACAGAGAGAAGAGAAAATGATAATAATAAAAAAGATTGGTCAATTATGTTCAAACCCTCGATAAAAATGTTAATGCATATAATGCATGCAATGCACCTAGTTGGTTAACTAATTTAATGAATGTAATTCTAAGTCAATTCTAAATGCATTTAAATATGAATGCAATGCATGAATTATATAATTAAATCAGAAATATGAATTAATCTATTTACATCCTAATGCATGCTAAATAAATGTTAGAATTAACTTAATGTCTAGGCACTTAAATAGTTAAATAGCCCACAAATATGGGCTAATCAATCTACGCATGACAACTATGACTGGGTGCGTGCACGAGCATGAGCTGGAGGCTACAGCGACACTTGAGTTGTTGCTTGATAAAGATGCATAAATTCTTTGTAAAATGCTTAATTATGGCAGTTCCTAAGCCTAGCATTGCATATTATGATAAAAATACTGCACAAATATCCATTGCATTGCATTTAAGATAGTTGTATATTATGTACATTAATTTCGCCATTTTACATGGCCAGGAGGTAGTGTGACATCTTTACAAGCTTCGGATGAAGAATCCGACCAAACGAATGAATTCAGAGCGACGATCGTAGTCCATCAACACAGAGAATCACCCCTATCAGATCTCTGTAGCACCCTCCGTAAGAGGAAGAAGATGGAGGGCCTAAATGGTGCCGCGTGGCATCATCTAGGCAGCCCCATCGGAGCCAAGGTGTCCCCAAGCCCGCCGCAAGATCAAATCCCAGCTGTTGGGCCTCAATCCAACGGCTGAGATGGGCTCTCCATGGATGAAGAAGCATCACATCTCACCCAGCCCTAGGAAGATCAAGTGAGGAGTCTTCTTGACCGTTGGATCTTCATCCAACGGTCGTGGGCATGGAAGCTTAATTCGTAAACAAGGCATATAATGATCCTCAGCTCAGTGGTTTACGCCTCAACTCACATTTTGCGGCCACGCATTCGAAGCCCGCGTGCTGATTTTATCCTCTGAAGCGCATGCGAGAGGGAGATTAAGCCGTTGATGGAAGATCTAGCGGCGAAGGAAGCAGCTACATGGATGCACAGTTTAGTGCAGATGCTACACGTGGCCACTAACGCACCTCGAGAACGTACCATCTGACGTGCACAGATAAGACGTCTAAGAGGTGCATCCGATGGCTGAGCATACGAGGAGCACGATTAAAATTTTAGAGAGGTGTGCTCTGCCTACTCACCGCACGATCGAAGATGAATGGATGGAGATCTCGTTGAGTAAAGATAGCTGCAGGCGTGAGCGGTGGGTGCGAGATCTGCAGCGATAGAAAGGTACCCTTTAGTGACACTTGCAGCTGTCACAATTGTCCTGCGCAGTTCATGCAGTAGCCAAGGCAATGAATAGGTGCGGATCTTCAGCGACAGCTAGAGTGGTCTTTAGTGATGCTTGTAGCTATCGCTGAATGCCTGTGCGTGGGATTCTCTTCTTCCCATCCACTATATAAAGGCTTACACACCCCCTTACCAAACCATCTCTACCTACTCTACTCCCACCTACTCCTAAGCTCTTGCAAGCCTACCAACGCTCCATTAGAGCTTACTCTCGAGCTCCCAAGGCTCCTATTAGTGTAGCGAACCTCTACCTCACCAAATATTCCTCCATCTTCCCATCCCCATTCATAGGTCACATTGGAGCCATCCTCCCACCTCCATTCGGGTAGTAGATTATCTCTGCCTTCTCACCTCCATTCCGAAGCCACGTTGAAGCTTTCCTCTACTTGACGTCCTCCTACATCTCACCTTCGTCGTCTCGCTCCTCACCTCCTTTGTCCAAGCTTTCGATAGGCACCATCGTCTTGCCAAACATCCGATTCGGGAGATTTCTTATCACCTCCCTCTCTTTTAATGCTTTCATAGATAATTGTAATAGACATTCATGCAATATATCACATTTGATTCCAACTATCTCCTGTGATTGCTTGTCTTTTTTATTCGAAGACAAAAAAAAATATAAAACCCTAATACACCAAAAAGAAACAAATTGAAGCACGATTTTCATACAAAGTAACCGTTGCCTCCTTGTGTTCGAAGCAGGACTCCCTCGAAGTTTCGGTATAAATTATATCTGATCATGAGTTTTGCAACTACAACTACAGGTTACTCGTAACCCCAATTTCAAACACGTGAAACACGTGTGATCATTTTGGCGCTGTTGCCGGGGAGGCAATGGAATTTACTTTATTGTTTTCTATGCTTCTTTGCATTTACATAGCACTAACCTCGCTTACCTCTGATCTATTGTCTTGCAGGTACCCTAGCATGGAGATCCAAGTGTGGTAGACCAGAGTAAAGTGTGGGTAGAGTGTTTTGTAAGTGTCCCCCATATTCCCCCTCCACTAGGTCATTTCGCCACAATCATAACCAAGACCTAATCTAATTAGGTGTTTGCAAAAACCCTAGGATAGACTTTGTTTGTCTTGTTAGCCACCTTCACCCATCTCACCCACATTTTATAAAAATAAAACAAAAAGATACTTTCTGTGGGATAAATCAATTGATTTTCATCTACTCAACTGGGATTCTGACCTGTGGACCTAGTACACTAATTCAACACATAAAAGAGTAGAAATCATATTAGGTTAATCACCTTTTTGTGTGCCTTAATCGGTGGTGCATTTGAGCCGATTGATTGAATTGTTTGGGCCACACCACCTGATCTAAAAGAGGTTCATTTTGTAGTTGCCCCATAGTATTCAATAACTAGGTCAAGCCAGGCACTCCATATTATTGTTGATTTCTAAAGGAAAATATTTGAACACGTGCTTTTAAAAACAAACTTGGATTGCCTCACAAAACTTTATTGAAAGCACCTAATATTTGATCCTAAAAGCAATTAAGCAAGATTCGAATCCTAAAACTCACCTCATCATTAATAATCTTGCTTGAAAACCTCTTGGTTGTGCACATTCACACATTCTCAAACAAATCATTAAGGGCACAACACATTAAGGGCCCATCACATTCCAGAAGCACCAATTTCCCAAGCCTAATTAAAATCAATTAGACGTTGGCCCTAAGGATTCATTAGCTCATTGGGATCCAGATTGAGATTGTTCATGATTAACCAGCTTATAATGTCAATCTGACGTCTAGCTAGGGGAGTAGCATCAAACGACCGCAGCTGAGGGGTACACTAGGAACCGAAGTCATAAGCCAAAGGAAGAACCTTCTCCCCAGTCCCTCCTCCTAACTGGTTGGAATGCCTGGATATAAGTATAGTAAATCATCCATAATCTTAGGATAAATTTTGAGAATCTATAGACCTTTAGGCTACCCCATCTAAGGATAGGCTTGTGTTCTTGTGCTGTAGGGTTCCCTCTCTTCCCCGTCCTTCCGACTTCCTTCCAGTGTATGCTTGGAAAGAGGTCATTGAATCCTAGATTTGAAGGACCTTTAGACCATTCTAGGTGGCGGAGGTTAAGCTATAGCCAAGCAGATTCCTTGGCCGATCAACAACCACCTCCCCCTCCCTTGAATCAGCAGGAGTTGATTCAGAGGCAGTTGGAAGAATTGCAGCAGATGCAGCAATGGCTCCAACGTATGCATGGCCATGGCGCTCGGCCCTTGAAGGATTTTTACGATCCTTCAAACTATGGGGAACGTTCTGGCATCATGATTCCACCAAGAAAATAGAAATCAAGCACCAAGTCTTAAGTTTGATTAAGCACTTCCATAGGCTTGTCTCGGAGGACCCATTCTAGCACCTGGATGATCTGACCACTTTGGTTCAGACCACCAGAGCAACGAATGTGAACGAAGAGGAAATTATCATGAGGCTTTTCCCCCACTCTCTTAGGGAAAAGTTTGCACATCGGTACCGGACCATAGAAAGACTGATTGAAATGATCATGAGGCTACTCTTAGGTCGGCTTTCTTGAAGAAATTCTTCCCTATCAGAAGGACTAATGCCTTGCGACAGGCGATTACCACTTTTTCCTAGTGGCCGGGAGAACCATTTCGTGGTGCCTGGGAGCAATTCCAGGAACTTTTGAGGAAGTGTCCACAACACGAGGTGCCGAAATAGCAACTCATGCAGATTTTCTATCACAGGTTGTTTGAGCAAGTCCATAATCATGTAGATGCCTCTTGCAGAGGCAATTTCTTCAACAGGGATGCAAATAGCTTATACGACCTACTTGAGGAAATGAGCGTGAACTTAATTAATCATGCCTCCATAAATGCATTCAACTTGTCCCAACAACCCAGGTCAAGTGCTAATGAGATCCAGGATTCTCATTCATTTGACATGGAATTGATTTTTAATAAATTGGATAAAATGGACTTGGTTGCTAAGAGAATGGAAGAATGGATGTATGGGAATTCAGGAAACACTTTTACACCTGCAATCCCAGAATTCAAGATTCCATTCCTCACAAGCTTCTAAGGGGTGGGAGCTCATGAACCAACTTGAATCGGCTCAACCTGTGAGCCAGGATTTCTCAGAACCTTATGGGTTCCAAACTGGGGTTGTTGATCCCAATTTTTCTAATCCTTCCTTCTCTCCATCCTTGTCCTATGAGGATCCGTATGCAATGTAGGAGAATGTTAGGCCCAACCTGTATTCCAACACTTATAACTCGGGTTGGAGGAACCACCCTAACTTCTCCTGGAAAAGTCAAGGGCAACTGACCCAAACTCGACCCAGCAACTATGCATCTCAAAGACCTATGGTTTAGGGTCAAGTATACACCTAGTTTCCCCCAAGACTAGTTATTCAGCCATCTTGGAATGCCCAACAATCTGCATGGAAGGCTAATTTAAACTGGCAGATGGTGGAAATGCAAGGGTCCATGCTTAAGCATATGGAGCAAAATGAAGACATCATTGGATAACTTGTAATCCAGGTTAATTGCTAACACTAGACAACCCGGATCTCTACCATCCCAACCCATACCCAATTCGGCAATGTGCAAAATCATGGCAATAGAGCCCAAGGGTATGAGAATTAAAGGGACCCACATGCACATGCTCAGGTGGTTGAGTAGGGTCCCTCATCTTCTTCTTCTGGTTACATGACTAACCAAGGCCCTCCAATCTTCACTAACCAACCTCAAGACCCAAACCATTAGGCCTTAGCAAACTGTCACCTTGAGAAGTGGAAAGCAAACCCAAGACCCTAAATTACCTTCTAGATGCCAAAACCTTGGGGAGCTTGAGAGAGAAGAGGAGATTGAAGAAGACAATAAGGCCCAGGGATCGAAAATTGAAAATACCACCCATATCCCGTTCCTTGAAGCCCTATTGAAAACTAAGAAGAAGAAAACCCTAGATAGCAATGAGGAGCTCCTGGATTTATTCAAGAGCATAGAGATCAATATTTCGCTCCTCGATGCTATTAAGCAAATCCTGGCTTACGCTAAATTTTCGAAAGAACTATGTACCCAAAAGCATAAGCCGAGAGAACCCACTCCAAGGAAGGTGATTCTCTCTGAGCAGGCAGGTTCTGTGATCCTGCATCACCTTCCTCAAAAGAAGAAAGATCCAGGTACCCCGTTGATCTCATGCATTATTGGGGAATACACTTTTGATAGGGCACTGTTGGATCTAGGTGCATCCATCAACCTAATCCTGACTTCTCCTTATGAGAGGTTTGGTTTAGGTGAACTCAGGCCAACCTCAGTAACGCTACAATTAGCAGACCGATCGATCACCACACAGAGAGGCGTTATTGAGGATGTAATTGTCAAGGTCAAGGATTTCTATTTTCCTATAGATTTTGTCATCCTTGACATGGATGTACCAAATGATTTGAGGAACATGCCCATCATTCTGGGGCGTCCGTTCTTAGCTACCGCCAAGGCCAACATAAACTGTGAAAGTGATAGTATGGAGATTGCCTTTAGGGATAAGAAGCTAACTCTGGATATTTTTAAGGCGATAAGAGGATTTGAGGATTGTGGATTCATTGAGGAGCTCGAGGATCAGGATTTTGAGTCTTGTATGACGATCAGGGCACTCGAGGTCTCCATCAGCTTTAGCGAACCCAACTCATAGCCCTCCGTGGTAGACCTGCCACATCTTGAAGAGGCTCTTGATTTTGTTCATTTCCAGCCTCTTCCACTAGAGCGTCCTGATGAATCTTCATCAGCATCCTCCCTACCTTCTATATTGAACCCACCTCAGCTTGAATTGAAGCCATTGCCTAAAAATATAAAATATGAGTTCTTAGGACCTAAAAATACCCTCCCTGTGATTATTTGTGCTGATTTGACTAAGGAGCAAGAATCGAGGTTAATTAAGGTCCTTAAGAACAATAAGGAGGCAATTGGTTGGACCATCCATGACCTTTGGGGGATCGAGCCATCTCATTGTAATCATCATATTTTCATGGAAGATGGATCCTGCCCTTCTCGTGAAATGCAAAGTTGACTAAACCCAGATATGCGAGAAGTGGTCAAGAAGGAGATAATCAAGTGGCTCGATGCTAGGATTATATACCCAATCTCAGATAGTTTTTGGGTTAGCCTCGTTCAGATTGTACCCAAGAAGGTGAGAATAACTATTATGACTAACAAGAAAGGCGAAACCTTCACCACTCATTCAGCTTCTGCTTGGAGAGTCTGTATTGACTATAGGAAACTGAACACAGCCACTAAAAAGAATCACTTTCCCTTGCCATTCATCGATCAAATCCTTAAAAGGTTAGCTGGGCAAAAATATTTTTGCTTCTTGGAGGGTTGTTCGGGATATAACCAAGTCCCTATCCATCCCGAAGAACAGAAAAAGACAACCTTCACATGTCCCTACGAAACCTTTCCAAAGGTGCATGTTGGCCATCTTTTCTGACATGGTGGGAGATTTTCTTGAGGTATTCATGGATGATTTCTCCATTTTTGGAGATTCTTTTGAGTCTTGCCTAGCTAACTTGGAATTGATCCTCCAGAGATGCATCAAAACACGGCTGGTCCTTAGCTGGGAAAAGAGCCACTTTATGACTCTGGAAGGCATTGTCTCAGGTCATGTGGTCTCTAATCAGGGTATTGAAGTTGATAAAGCTAAGGTGGATGCTATCTCTAGGCTTCCTTCACCCACATTCGTAAAAAAAATCCCCTCTTTCATTGGGCATGTGGGTTTCTATAGAAGATTCATTAAGGACTTCTCGAAGGATGCTTGGCCCTTGAGTAAACTTCTGGACAAAGACATGCCGCTCGAGTTTGATGAATTATGCTGTAAGGCATTTGATTTATTAAAAATGACAGTCACCTTTGCCCCGGTGTTGCAACCACTGGTCTGGGCAGCCCCATTTGAGATTATGGCTGACGCATCTAATTATGCCGTCGGGGCTATCTTGATTAGAAGATTGACAAAATGCCCTCTGTGATTTACTACGCTCGCAAGACTCTGGACAAGGCCCAAAGGAACTACACCATTACTTAAAAAGAATTGCTAGCCGTAGTTTTCACTTTAGAAAAATTTAGGACTTATCTTTTATGTTCTCGTGTCATCATCTATATCGACCACTCGGCCTTGAAACATCTCTTGGCCAAAAAGGATGCCAAACCCCAGCTTATTCACTGGATTCTATTGCTTCAAGAATTCGATCTTGAAATAAAGGATAAAGTCGGGGCACAAAATGTAGTGGCGGATCACCTCTCGAGAATCCTAATTGATTCTCCTCATTTGGATGTCCCAATCTCTGATACTTTTTCCTTTGAAACTATCCTTACAGTCTCGGGTATCCGAAACCCCTGGTTTGCGGATATTTTCAATTATTTGGCCATTGGTCAAATCCCCCCGGATTTGACCAAACAACAACGGGATAGACTTGTGTCTGAGGCCAAATATTATTTTTGGGATGATCCCGAGCTGTACCGCATTGACGTAGACCAGATTATTCGTCCTTACATCTCAGAAATTGAGTTCCATAGCATACTTGAGTTCTGCCACACATCTTCATGTGGTGGACACTTCTTCGAGGAAAAGATAGTAGCAGAAATCGTGCAATCTTGATTCTATTGGCCATCATTATTTATGGATGTCCAGGAATTCTCAAAGTCATGCACTCGATGTCAGACACTCGGGAACATGGCTAAGAGTGATATGATGCCCCGGAACCCAATTCCTTTCATTGAAATCCTTGACATTTGGGGCATCGACTTTATGAGACCCTTCCCTCATTCATTTGGACACCAATATATTATGGTCGCTATTGATTGCGTGTCCAAATGGATTGAGGCAATTCCCACCCAGACCAATGACCACAAGGTGGTCATTGATTTTGTGAAGAAAAATATCTTCAGTCGGTTGGGGGTTCCTCGGGTAATTATCAGTGATGGTGGCACACATTTCACTCATGCCTAGTTTCAGAATTTACTGGGTAAATACGGGGTGAATCATCAGATTTCCACACCTTGCCACCCTCAGACGAACGGACAGGTCAAGGTCTCCAATGGGGAGATCAAAAACATTTTGCAGAAAATCGTTAGGCCTGATAGGAAGGATTGGACCCAAAAGCTAGATGATGCTCTTTGGGACTACCATATGGTGTACAAAATGCCTATCGGTATGCCTCCATTCCGTTTGGTGTTTGGTAAGGCGTGTCACTTACCCATAGAACTTCAACACCGGGCATTTTGGGCCATCAGGAAATGTAATTTTGACCTTGAGTTGGCCAGGAAAACTAGGAAACTCCAACTATCTGAGTTGGAGGAGCTTCAAAAATGATGCTTATGAAAATGCCAGAATCTATAAGCAAGGACCAAAGCTCTCCATGACCAGATGATTTCACACTTTGAGCCAAACCAGAATGTCTGGCTTTTCGATTCTCGATTGAATCTTTTCTTCAGAAAGCTCAGGTCTAAGTGGGACAACCCATTCCTTATTGAGCGGATTTTCCCTAACGGGGCCATCGAAATCTCTGACCCAAATACGGGTAATATCTTCAAGGTCAATGGACAGCGTCTCAAGCCCTTTGATGACCATATGCTCCATGAACCCATCTCGGACAAGGTTGCTCTTACCTTGCCTTAATCACTGCAGGCTAATCATCACCTAGCTGAAGGCACTAAACTCATCACATGTAAAGGTTGTTCAAAGCTGACCAGAGTCTCATAGAAACCAAGTGCTATTCTTCCACTTTTACTCTCCTTCATGCTTTCATTTTTCACAATGAGGACATTGCAATAGCTAAACTTGGGGGGTTGGTTATATATTATAATCCTTTTGTCAGCTGTAACAATAATTTCCTGTTATTTGATTCTATAAGATAAAAAATTTAGAATTAGGAGACGAGAACTTAGGCATTAGGAGTTGCAAACTTTAGGAATTGATACTTTGAGATCTTAATACTTAGACACTTCAGGTCTTCGGGCATAATTAGCCCGGGTGTCCACTCGAATGTGGACTTAGTCTCGAGTCCTTGCCAAATAAAATTCATTTTAATTTGGTAAATAAATTGGGATGATAAGTATGCAACTTATCAACCCGCCTTCCGATTTGGGGGGACTTTAAACCTAAGCATCTACACACCTTTTTTTGCACTGACTCACTTTTTGGCAGTTTCTTTGAAAATTGGGTAGCCCATGAACTATCTAGGGTACTATGGCTGGCAAGTTGTAGGTGATAAAAGCTCATCGGCCAGTTGTCCAGAGCCTAGTTACAAGACCATTTTCATTGTACTACATTTAGGTAAATCTTAGATCATGAAAGCCACCAACTTAAAAGAAAAGAAGAAAAAAGAGAAAAAAATTAAAAAGAGGAAAAAAAATAAAAACCACACTTTACCGCACGAGTATGGCTAGCAAGTTGTCATGGGTAACGACCCATTGGCTGATTGTCCAAAACCCAGCTCACAAACAAAAAATGCACAATAATTCTCAAAACTCTTATGGAAGAAGTGGAGAGGTAGAATAAACCAAGGAGATATACATTGGGTTCGTCCTTGTGTTGACCCCATAAATAAAAGAATTAGGAAGAATGCTACTGTTCGAAAAGATAAACCTCTAGGCAAGGTCACCTGGGGTCGTAGAAACCCGAGGTCTGTTTTTCACTCCTTTCACTAGATGCTTAGCACTTAGAGTCCTTTTCGAGTCTTGGGCAGGTTGGGTAGCTATAAAAAGTTATCCCAACACTCTCAAACTCCAAAAAGTCCAAAAAAAAATAAGAAAAGAGGAAAGAAAATAAAAAAATTATATCTTTTCTTTTCAAATAAGGTGAGGGCTTAGACGGTTTGCATTCTGACAGACACCCGGGCATTGTTGAGTTTTTGTAATTAGGTCTTAGGATTGAGATTTTCTAAAGTAGTCGATGAATTTTGCCTAAATACTCAAATCTTGATTTTACTTTTATACATAGCATTTAGGTTAATTTTGCTAGGGACTAATAAAAAGTAATCATGGGGGTATGATAAACACGTATAAATTCATCGTAAAATGCTTATTTATGGTAGTTCCTAGGCCTAGTATTGCAAATCTTGATATAGATATTGCACAAATATCCATTGCATTGCATTTAGGATAGTTGTATATTATGTACATTAATTCCATCAATTTACATGGCCAGGAGGAACTGTGACATCTTTACGGGCTTTGGATGAAGAATCCGATCATATAGATGAATTCAAAGCGACAATCACAGTCCATCAACGCGAGAATCGCCCCTATCAGAGCTCTGTAGCACCCTCCACAAGAAGAAGATGGACGGCCCAGATGGTGCCATGTGGTGCCATCCAGGCCACCCCACTTGAGCCAAGGTGTCCCCAAGCCCGCCGCAAGATCAGATCCCAACCGTTGGATCTCAATCCAATGGCTGAGATGTGCGCTCCAATGCTGAAGAAGCATCTCATCTCACCCAGCCTCAGGCAGATCAAGCGAGTCATCTCGACCGTTGGATCTTCATCCAACGATCCTGGTTATGGAAGCTTAATTCTTAAGCAGAGCACATAATGATCCTTAGCACAGTGGTTTACGCCTCAGCTCACAATGCGCAACAATGCGTTCAAAGCCCTGCGTGTGGATTTTATCTGTTGAAGCGCATGCAAGAGGGAAATTAAGCCGTCAATGGAAGATCGAGCGATGAAGGAAGCAACTACGTGGATGCACAGTTGAGCGTGGATGCTGCACGTGACCTGATGAGAACCTCATCATGAGCCATAACTAGCTCATTTTGACCTAATACAGAGAATAAAAGCTCCTACATAACCTTAGAAAGGCTTGGCTCAGAGAGATTCTGAGTTTGCAAAGAAAACATAAACTGAGGGGTAAAAATGCAATTTCACCAATCCGATCTGAAAATAGGGTAACTCAGGGCCCAAACATAGGTCAAAACAACCTAATAAGAAGAAAAGTGGGATGAGATGACTCAATAAGGGCTACAGCAACTCCAAAGAATTAAATGACAGCCTGTAACCCTAAAAACAAACCCACTTCAATTCACGTGGTTCGAGGCAAGGTAAAAATCAACTAAACCCTCTAAAATTCATATAAAAATAATCTCTAGGGTTTAGGACTTTCAATTTGGCCTTAGGAACCCATTTTGACCTACATTGAGAACCATGCCCAATTAACAACTTAATTTGGGTTTTTTGCATAAATTGACAGGTCAAACAAGGTTTAAGCTAGAAATAAAATTCACCATCAGAATCCTTAGGTCCTAATTAGTCATGTATAAAAACTTGGGCCTAAGAAGAAACCTTCTTGACCAGCTTTACACTTTGGTCCTCATATATTTACTTTTTCACCCTCAACTTTTGAACCCTCGCATTTTGGCCCCTAACTTTCCTTCATTCTTTTCATTTAGGTCCCTCCTGCAAAACCTGCGCAGCACCATGCTCCGGCGACCTTGCGCGGAGCATGGCGCCGCGCAGGGTGAGGGAGGGGCCCTGGCAAGTCAATGGGGGGTACCCTGCGTCGTCAGCCACCGCAGGGACACCCCCCTGAGTACTGCGACCGCCCATACCGCTCGTGCGAACGCACGGACGGTATGGGTCTCCTTCCTCCGGCATCCTCCGGCGAGGGAGACACGTCGTCTCCCTCCGCCCTCCTCTCTAATTCCGCCCCTATAAATACCCCCGTCGCTCCGCCGTTCTTCGCAGCTCGGATCTGACGGAGACACCCCCCTAAATTCCTCCCTTCCCACTCCGACAGACGCCCCCTTGCTCCGGTGGCCATCTCCTCCTCCTCCTCGTCGCCCTGCCGCACTACCATCAGCAGGGTTACCTTCCCTCGATCCTTCCGCGTCACGCCGCACCCAGCTGGCGCCTCTCCGATCCCTTCCTCGCAGCTGCCCCTTCCTCTGGGAAATTTCTTCTCCGGCGATAGTCGATACGACTATCGCCTGCGCCAACCCCTCCTCATCCAGCTTAGCAGGTAGAACTTCTCCTCTTCCTCCCCACTTTCTTTTCCATACTGAAACCCTTACTGTCGGCCCCGATTTCCCACCGATCACCCTCACCTTCTCCACCTCCGGCCAAACTCCGGAGAACCGCTTCCATCGCTCCAGCACCCCACACGGCTCACCGACCTGTGCATAACCTCCACCTTGTCACCCTGATCCTCTTCCACCCCTACTTCCCACCAAACGCCCTCTGCAGATCTACCAAACACACCCACTTCTCCACCCGCAGTTTGACCTAGGGCGATCCTTTGGCTCCTCCACGCCCACTGCAAACCATCCGACCGCCTTCGCCGTGCCACGGCGAAGGTCCCCCGCCTGTCTGATTAGGTCGAGAGGCCGTTCTTCTGTGACCAGGTGACTCGCCCGCCGTCGCCATTAATGAGCAGGCAGAGCTCCTTCACCTGCAGGTGCAGGCACGCCTTCGCCCAGGTTCGACTCCCAGGTTGCGCGGGGTGTCTCCGCAAAGCGTCCCAGGCTCGCAGTTGGGGCGAAGACCTCGCGTGAAGCCACGATCGCCCGCTGCTCCCTCCGCTGCGGGCGCTCAATTGGGGTGGGACATTTAGTCCCACCTCGGAACTTCTCAGAGGCGCGCGGACGCATAAGGGCAAGCTCTTTGAGCAGGTCCACATAAACATCCCCTTGATGGATGCAATCCGCCACGTACCAGCTTACGCACGATTTTTAAAGAATGTGTATACACCCAGCGTAAGCCGCGAACCAAGGATGGGAGCCCAATTGTTCTGTCAGAGCAAGCCAGCTCTGTAATCCTCAGTAAACTCCCATCCAAGGCAAAAGATCCTGGTACTCCCCTGATCTCCTGCAAGATAGGTGATACCCAATTTAATAGAGCTTTGCTAGACTTGGGTGCATCCATAAACCTGATACCCACATCCTTACTTGACCATCTAGAAGAATCTGAGCTAAAATCAACAGAGGTGACATTACAATTAGCAGATCGATCTATAAAGTCACCAAAAGGGATTCTCGAGGATGTTATCGTAAGGGTGCAGGATTTCTATTTCCCAGTGGACTTTATAGTCTTAGATATTGACGCGCCTAAAAACCCTTAGGATACACCAATCATTCTAGGGTAACCTTTCTTGGCTACTGCTAGAGCCAACATTTGCTGTGAGGAGGGCCAAATAGAGCTTAAATTTGGAGATCAAACCTTAAAAATTGATATATTTAAGACCCAACAAGGAATTAATTGAAGTGTCATCGAACAGATTTGTGACGTTAGGATTTTGGTTGATGAGTCACACCTCCAGAATGACTCGATTATGCCTCATCAATCACAGAAGGATCTTGACCCGCAAACAGAGGAGTCGAATCCAGACATACACAACCCACTAACTCCTACCCTTGAACCTCACATCTACACTGAACCACCCACTGCTGCTGATAACCCTATCCTCGAGTTAAAGCCTCTTCCTGCTCACTTGAAATACATCTTTTTGGGTTCCAATCAGACCCTTCCTGTGATTATAAATTCCACCCTCAATTCCGAACAGGAATCCCGTCTGATTACTGTTCTCCAGCAACATCGCAGAGCCATCGGGTGGACTCTCGATGATTTGACTGGAATAAGCCCCTCTTATTGTACTCATCATATCTATTCAGAAGAGGGCACACGACCTTCTCGTGAAATGCAGAGACGTTTAAACCCTAATCTGCAGGAGGTCGTGAAAAAGGAGATCATTAAGTGGTTAGATGCCGGGATCATCTACCCGATCTCCGATAGTCGTTGGGTGAGCCCAATTCAGGTTGTGCCTAAAAAGGTAGGACTCACCACCATAACGACTGAAATCGGAGAAATCATTCCTACCCGATTAGCCAATGCATGGAGAGTCTGTATAGATTACCGCCGACTCAATTCCTCCACAAAGAAGGACCATTTCCCACTACCCTTCATTGATCAAATTCTCGAGAAACTAGCGGGAAATAGGTTCTTCTGCTTTCTTGACGGGTACTCCGGTTACAACCAGGTGGCAATCCATCCTGAGGACCAAGAAAAGACCACATTTACCTGCCCCTTCGGAACGTATGCTTTCCGAAGGATGCCTTTCGGTCTTTGCAATGCACCCGCTACTTTTCAGCGGTGCATGCTTGCCATATTCTCAGATATGGTAGGTGATTTCCTGGAAGTCTTCATGGATGACTTTTCAGTCTTTGGACAATCTTTTAATGATTGCCTCCAACACTTGGTCCAGATACTCAGGCGATGCATTGAGGTGAACTTGGTTCTTTCCTGGGAAAAGAGCCATTTCATGGTGCCTGAGGGAATTGTCCTAGGACACTCAATTTCGGAAAAAGCCATCCAGGTGGATCGAGCTAAGGTTGATCTGATTTCTCACCTTCCCGTACCTATCTCGATCAGGGACATCCGTTCCTTTTTAGGGCACGTTGGTTTTTACCACCGTTTCATTCCAGATTTCTTGAAAATCGCGCACCCCTTGACTTCTCTTCTCTCTAAGGATGTACCTTTTGAAATCTCCAAGGAATGCACACTAGCCTTTGAAAACCTGCGTGACCGAGTCACCCAGGCACCTATCCTACAATCCCCTGACTGGTCTCAACCCTTTGAGATCATGTGCGATGCGTCTGACTTCGCTGTAGGAGCGGTCCTGGGGCAGAAAGCTGACGGGAAACCCGTGGTCATCTACTACGCTAGCAAGACACTTGACGAGGCTCAGCGTAACTATACGGTTATGGAGAAAGAGCTGCTAGCAGTAGTATTTGCCCTTGAAAAATTCCGATCGTATCTTCTGGGTTCCCATGTCATCATTTACTCGGATCACACGGCTGTAAGGCATCTCCTTGCCAAGAAGGATGTGAAACCCCGACTAATCCGTTGGATCTTGCTGTTGCAAGAATTCGATCTTGAGATTCGCGACAAGGCGGGAAGGCAGAATTTGGTAGCCGACCATCTGTCCCGTCTTCCTTCTGAGATCATCAACCCTTCCGGACCCATCATGGAACATTTTCCTGATGAGCACCTGCTTTCTGTTGGTACTAGACTTCCATTGTTTGCTGATATGGTAAACTACTTGGCATCTCATCAGACACCGTCTGATTGGCCGAAGGCCAAGAAAGACAAATTGCATTCTGATTCCATGTATTACATTTGGGAAGACCCGCACCTTTTCCGCATAGGTGCTGATCAAATTATTCGGAGATGCGTCCTGGAAGAGGAAATCAGCAATATCCTATCTTTCTGCCATGACCAGGCATGCGGTGGCCATTTCTCAGGGCATAAAACCGCATCCAAAGTCCTCCAGTGTGGCTTCTACTGGCCTACACTTTTCAAAGACGCATACACTCACTGCAAGGCATGCAGTCGTTGCCAGACTTTGGGCAACATGAACCATCGTGACATGATGCCTTTGCAGCCGATTCTCGTATGCGAAATCTTCGATGTATGGGGGATTGATTTTATGGGCCCCTTTCCTGTTTCGGATGGTTTCGAGTACATTCTGCTTGCGGTGGACTATGTGTCCAAATGGATCGAAGCCATACCGACCCGAACCTACAATCACAAGATTGTTCTTAAGTTCATACATCAAAACATTTTCTCAAGGTTCGGGATTCCCCGTGCTATTATCTCTGATGGGGGGACCCATTTTACAAATCCTCAGTTTAGATCACTGATGGCCAAATTTGGGGTGTCTCATCGAATCTCTACTCCTTACCACCCCCAAACAAATGGTCTAGCCGAGCTATCAAATCGGGAGATCAAGAAAATCTTGCAAGTCACTATTCGGCCTGACAGGAAGGACTGGTCGTCCCGACTTTCGGAAGCATTGTGGGACTATAGGACCGCCCACAAGACCCAATTGGGCATGTCTCCCTTTAGACTGGTGTACGGAAAGGCATGCCACCTTCCCGTAGAACTGGAGCATAAAGCCTATTGGGCAGTACGGAACTGTAATCTAGATCTTTCCAAGGCTGGAACCCACAAAAAACTCCAAATCAGCGAGATCGATGAATTACGCCTAGACGCGTACGAGAACTCGCGAATCTACAAGGAGCGGGTTAAAGCCTTCCACGACAAGCACATCTCGAGAAAGATCTTTCATCCTGGTCAAAAGGTCCTACTCTTTGATGCCTGACTCAAACTTTTCCCGGGGAAACTGAGGTCCAAGTGGGTCGGACCGTATTTAGCCCGACAGGTTTTTGGAAATTGAGCAATTGAAATCAGTCCACTCAGCCATGATTCCAAACCTTTCATCGTGAACGGTCAGAGACTCAAACCATTCATTGATGTGACTTCTATTGATTCGGCTGAATCATCCCTCATCCTCCATTCCCCTTGAACTTGCTGCGCCCGGCCGATGGCGTAAAACTCACGCTTAACGGGAGGCAGCCCGTCATTTCTTGAAAATCTAAAACCTTTTTTTTTTGACACCATTGTGCACTTAAGGTTCACCCTTTAAGATAGCCGACTCCACCTCAGATGCTTGCATCTGAGATTAGAAATCGTCCGCAGAATTCATCTCGACCCATTCACTCACAAAAATATCTATCTTAAGGAATAAATTAAGTAAATAAAAACCCCTAAATCACAATGAGGACATTGCAAGTTTTAGGCATGGGGGGGTATAAGTGCAAAACTTGTAGAAAAAAAAGGTTTTAAACAAAAAATTCACATATGCCAAAAGCACCATAAAAATTAAAAATTTTTCAAAATAAAAAGAATAAGGGGAGAAAGGAAATTTTGAGGAGAAGGAAAAGAAACAAAATGAAAAGGAGCACAAAAAGATGAAAGAAAAGAGTAATAGTCATTAGTAAGAAGCTAAGGAATTAACCTTAGTCTAGACCATTTTTTCAAGAAAAGAAATGAAAAGTGCTTGGTAAGATTAGTAAGAACGCAAACCTTAGGCATTCTTGATAGACTCTTAGTACCCATTAAGATCTAGACAATCCTCAAGAGGTTGAGGAAAATGAAAAGCTTAAGTACTAGGTCCAAGGCTTAGGAAGTATTTGACCTCGCTAACTAACTTCTGGTTTACGGGACTCAGTAACCTAAGCACCCTAACCTCACACACAGCCTGGTTCTGCAAGCGTAAAAATCAAAATCACGTAGAAGCGTCGAAAAAATTTTGAAAAGTACACCTAGAGTAGGAGCGGCCGATCAACACAAGTTGATTTGGATGAGTTCCCAGCACAGAGAGGCGGGAAATCCCCTCAAAGATGCGTAACAAAATATCATCTCCTCGGTGCTTGTCTCTTAGGATATTCACATATCCTACTGGGGGCATGTAAGCACCCTGCTGGTTCAGATTCCATGGATGGCATTATCACGAAGTGTCAACTGCCAGGGTCTGGACGCGGCCACGGAACACCATGGATGGGATTATCTCAAAATCTCAATAGCCAGGGTTCTGAGGGTTGCCATGGGCGGTGCTATCTCGAAGCATCGATCGCCAGGAACCCTTGAGGATTGATGATGGGGACAAGGAATCTGATACAGACCGTGTTGAAAAGCCAATCCTAAGCTAGAATAAAAAGAAAAAGAGAGAGAAAACTCTCCAAAAATAGAAAAATTTTCTACCTCTCTCTTACAAAACGCACTGCGAACTGAACCAGGGCTAAAATCGTTTCAAGCACGGGGTGCTTTAACTACAAAGTCCAATAAACCTTAGGTTAGTTCTTGTGGGTCTTAAAAACCTTTGCTAAGGACTGAGGCTGAGGCTAGACAGATTTGGATCTTGATTGGTACTAGAGTACCGTTTAAGCCTATGGTCAGCATTCTAACCTAATCTAAGCTTAAATGAAAAAGCACTTATCTGAAGCTATTAAAGAACTTCATGGTCTAGAACAAGGGTTGAAACCTTAAGTTTTTGCTAAGGGACTAGCAAAAGCTAGGCATGAGGGTATGATGAGAACCTCATCATGAGCCATAACTAGCTCATTTTGACTTAATACAGAGAATAAAAGCTCCTACATAACCTTAGAAAGGCTTGGCTCAGAGAGATTCTGAGTTTGCAAAGAAAACATAAACTGAGGGGTAAAAATGCAATTTCACCAATCCGATCTGAAAATAGGGTAACTCAGGGACCAAACAAAGGTCAAAACAACCTAATAAGAAGAAAAGTGGGATGAGATGACTCAATAAGGTCTACAGCAACTCCAAAGAATTAAATGACAACTTGTAACCCTAAAAACAAACCCACTTCAATTCACGTGGTTCGAGGCAAGGTAAAAATCAACTAAACCCTCTAAAATTCATATAAAAATAATCTCTAGGGTTTAGGACTTTCAATTTGGCCTTAGGAACCCATTTTGACCTACATTGAGAACCATGCCCAATTAACAACCTAATTTGGGTTTTTTGCGTAAATTGACTGGTCAAACAAGGCTTAAGATAGAAATAAAATTCACCATCAGAATCCTTAGGTCCTAATTAGTCATGTAGAAAAACTTGGGCCTAAGAAGAAACCTTCTTGACCAACTTTACACTTTGGTCCTCATATATTTACTTTTAGGCCCTCAACTTTTGAACCTCGCATTTTGGCCCCTAACTCTCGTTCGTTCTTTGCATTTAGGTCCCTCCTGCAAAACCTGTGCAGCACCATGCTCCGGCGACCTTGCGCGGAGCATGGCGCCACGCAGGGTGAGGGAGGGGCCCTGGCAAGTCAATGGGGGGTACCCTACGTCGTCAGCCACCGCAGGGACACCCCCCTGAGTACTGCGACCGCCCATACCGCCCGTGCGAACGCACGGACGGTATGGGTCTCCTTCCTCCGGTGTCCTCCGGCGAGGGAGACACGTCGTCTCCCTCCGCCCTCCTCTCTGATTCTGCCCCTATAAATACCCCAGTCGCTCTGCCGTTCTTCGCAGCTCGGATCTGACGGAGACACCCCCCTAAATTCCTCCCTTCCGACTCCGACAGACGCCCCCTTGCTCCGGCGGCCATCTCCTCCTCCTCCTCGTCGCCCTGCCGCACTACCAGCAGCAGGGTTACCTTCCCTCGATCCTTCCGCGTCACGCCACACCCAGCTGGCGCCTCTCCGGTCCCTTCCTCGCCGCCGCCCCTTCCTTTGGGCAATTTCTTCTCCGGCGACAATCGATACGACTGTCGCCTGCACCAACCCCTCCTCGTCCAGCTTAGCAGGTAGAACTTCTCCTCTTCCTCCCCTCTTTCTTTTCCATACTGAAACCCTTACTGTCGGCCTAGATTTCCCACCGATCACCCTCACCTTCTCCACCTCCGGCCAAACTCCGGCGAACCGCTCCCATCGCTCCAGCACCCCACATGGCTCGCCGACCTGTGCATAACCTCCACCTCGTCACCCTGATCCTCTTCCACCCCTCCACTTCCCACCAAACGCCCTCTGCAGATCCACCAAACACACCCACTTCTCCGCCCGCAGTTTGACCTAGGGCGATCCTTTGGCTCCACCACGCCCACTGCAAACCATCCAACCACCTTCGCCGTGCCACGGCGAAGGTCCCCCTCCTGTCTGATTAGGCCGAGAGGCCGTTCTTCTGTGACCAGGTGACTCGCCCGCCGTCGCCATTACTAAGCAGGCAGAGCTCCTTCACCTGCAGGTGCAGGCACGCCTTCGCCCAGGTTCGACTCCTAGGTTGCGCGGGGTGTCTCCGCAAAGCGTCCCAGGCTCGCAGTTGGGGCAAAGGCCTCGCGTGAAGCCACGATCGCCCGCTGCTCCCTCCGCTGCGGGCGCTCAATTGGGGTGGGACATTTAGTCCCACCTCGGAACTTCTCAGAGGCGCGCGGACGCATAAAGGCAAAAAGTGCCTTATGCTATTCGCCTCCTGACCACGGGGTGAGGTCCCTCACACCCGACCCAGCCTCGTCCGTGACCACGCTCCGCGGACCTGGCCCGACCCGATTAAACCGACCTGCACTCCTCGCCCACCACCGCACGTCGGTGGGCCTGGACCCGGGCGCGACTCGTACCCGATTACCCGGTTGCTCTAGGAGAGCTGTCCTAAGAGCGAACTCAGAGAGAAAGAGACGTGCGGGGGAGAGGGGTAGAGTAGGTTTTGCCCTGACTCTGAACTCTTGAGCGTGCAGGCACAGGTGAAGAAGAAGGAAGCTCAGGGAGACACTGTAGCAACAAGAGGTTTAAGTCGTCTGATTTTCAAATCAGACGACGTCCTGAAGACAGGTGAAGGCAAAGAAGAAGAAGGAAGGCGAGGCAGAGGAAAGAGAGGAACACAGAGCAGCTAAGTGAAGACTCTGTAGACATCAGAAGACAAAGAAGAAGAAGAAAAGAAGAGAGAAGGAGCAGCCAAGTGAAGAAACAGAAAGCAGAAGAAGAAGATCACGGGAGGCAGATCTGAAGCAAGAAAAGAAGAAACAAAGAAAATAAAAAGAAGAAAAAGACAGGATCGTCCAACCAAGAAATAGAGGAAGCAAGAAAAGAAGAAGAAGAAGAACAGGAAGAACAAAAGCCAAAAGAAGAGAAGACAAAGAGAAAGAAAGAAGAGAAGAAGAAGCCAAACTTTCATCTCTCTCTCTCTCTTTATTTTTGTAATAAAACATGTATATCTCTAGAATATGACTTGCTCCCTGAGTTCGACCTCGGGAGAACTGTATTTTCCGAGTAACAAATATTAGCAAATGATGGCAATAACTATCTGTACTACAACGACTTAAGAAAAGCTAGTTGCTGCCACCGTTTCGCCATGACCGCTGACGCACCTTGAGAATGCACCATCTGATGCGCACAGATAAGATGTCTAGGAGGTGCATCCGACGGTTGAGCATGCGAGGCACCCAATTCAAATTTCAGAGAGGCACGCTCTACCTTCGCATCGCACGATCGAAGATGAACGACTGGAGATCTCGTCGAGCAAAGATAGTTGCAACCATGAACGGTTGGCACGGGATTTGCAACGACAGAAAGGCAGCCTTTAGTGACACTTGCAGCTCTTACTAAATGGCCTACGTAGTGCGTGTGCCAACCAAGGCAATGAATAGGTGCGGATCTTCAACGACAGCTCAAGCGATCTTTAGTGACGCTTGTAGCTATCGCTGAATGCCTATGCGTGGGATTCTCTTCTTCCATTCACTATATAAAGGTCTACACACCCCTCTTACCAAACCATCTCTACCTACTCTACTCCCACCTACTCCTAAGCTCTAGCAAGCATACCAACGCTTCGTTAGAGCTTACTCTCAAGCTCCCAAGGCTCCTATTAGTGTAGCGAACCTTTGCCTCACCAAATTTCACTCCATCCTCCCAGCCTCATTCATAGGTTACCTTGGAGCCATCCTCCCACCTCCATTCTGGTAGCTGATCATCTCTACCTTCTCACCTCCATTCTAGAGCCATCTGAAGCTTTTCTCTACCCGACGTCCTCCTACATCTCACCTCCATCATCCCGCTCCTCAACTCCTTCATCTGAGCTTTTGCCAAGCGCTGTCGTCTCGCCGAACAGCCAATTCGGGAGATTTCTTCTCACCTCCCTCTCTTGTTATGCTTTCGTAGATTATTGTAATAGTCATTCATGCAATATACCACATTTGATACCATCTCTCTCTTGTGATTGCTTGTCTTTTTATTTCAAAAACAAAGAAAAAAATAACAAAACCCTAAAACACCAAAAAGAAACAAATCGAAGCACGATTTTCGTACAAAGTAAACGTCGCCTAGCTGTGTTCGACTCGGGACTCCCTTGAAGTTTCGGTATAAATTATATTTGATCACGAGTTTTGCAACTATGACGACGAGTTACTCGTAATGCCGATTTCAAACACGTGAAACACGTGTGATCAGTGCTTTAGCGACTTCTTTACTATTGCTAATTGTGCCATACTCATTTTAGCCCCCTTTCCACTATAAAAAGGCCTACACCCCTCCATTCATAACCATCTTTTCCTTTCACTCCCTCACCACCTCCAAGGCTCTCGAGAGAGCTTGTCCCAAGCCCGAGATCCTCCTCTAGAGTAGAAAATCAAAATATTTTCCTGCCTCTCACCCCCATTCTTGGAACATTCTGTGGCTGTCCATTCTCCACTTCGGGAAGTAGATCCTCGCTGCGACGCCATCCCGTCCCACACTCCATCCTCCAACGTCGTTCTCCTTCTTCTAGCCTTTCACCACCTTCGTTCGAGTGCCGTCAAAGTGAGTCATCCTCCAAGTGACCATCGAGGCGGACTCTTCTCACCTCTCTCTATCTTACTACTTCCTAGTGTAGTTGTTTATCTGTAGCAAACTCTGATTAGCAATATATTGATGTTTCTCTCTCTCTTATTTTGGTAGAGTAGCTTAGAATAGATAACAAATATTTTGCTTGATATTCTATCTTATAAAATACCAAAAAAAAATACAAAAGACAAAAATAAGAAAAATAAATAAAATCAAAACGCAGATTTCACAAACCAAACATTCGCATCCTTGTGTTCGACCTGGGACTCACATCAAGTTTCGGTATAAATTTTATCTAGAAACGATTTTTGCGATTACGAGGACGGGCTTTCTAAAACCCTGATTTTGACTCACAAAAACACACCCACCATTTTGGCAGCATTGTTGGGGAGGCAACGCTCTTTCATTTTTCCACATTTTCCACCTTAACTTTCTAGCAGAATAGGTCAGAGTAAAGTGCGCTTAGAAGGTTTTGTAAGTGTATCCTCACCACCCCCACCCTAGATTCCATTCCATCACCTAATAACTCAAACTCAAATCAGCTTAGGCGCTTACATGAACCCTAGGTTAGATATAATTGTTTGATTGTCACTTAACTAGGATCTGACCTGTGGACCCAATACACCTTAACTCAACACATATGTGAGTAGAAATTTGATTAGGTTAAGACATTTAGTGTGCCATAATCAAATGCTGGAAAATGCCAATTGCTTGAACTATTTGGGCCACACCACTTAAGATAAAAGTGATTCATTAGTAGCTTTCCCCTTAGGGTTGATTTTTAGGGTTGAACCAGGCACTCCACATTATTTTTGAGTTTCAAAGGAATATATCATCACCAGGGCTTGCAAAAATTTGGAGTGTTCTACTGAACCTTGATTGAATATACCTAAAGATTAAACCCTAAAAGCTACTGATAAACACACATGAATTCACGATAAAATGCTTATTTATGATAGTTCCTAGGCTTAGCATTGCATATCATGCTATAAATACTACATAGCATCCATTGCATGGCATTTAGGATAGTTGTGTATTATGTACATTAATTCTTCCATTTTCTATGGCCAGGAGGTAGTACGACATCTTTACGGGTTTCGAATGAAGAATCCAACTGTACGGATCAATCCAGAGCAATGATGCCAGTCCGTTAATGTGAAAGTCACCTTGATCAGAGCTCTGTAGCACCCTCTACAAGAAGAAGAAGATGGATGGTCCAGATGGTGCCATGTGGCACCATTAAGACTGGCCAACATAAACCACGGCCGCACCATCCTCACGCATGGAGAGATCTCAGCCGTTGGATCTCAATCCAACAACTGAGGGACGCTCTACACCATGCGACCACATCACCCTCCACATGACAATCCATCTCTTTAGAGCGACGGTGAAGCACCTGGCTTGTAAAGAAGGAGCGTGGTTTTGAGACCTATGGACTCCCTAAATCTACAATTGGAGGATTGGCTGCACACACGGCCAACCACACCGCAGCAAGCGTGCACGCGCACAAGGGCGCAGCACACAGCCAGCCGCAGCACAACACCAGCGTGGTGCCAGCGCACGAGCATGTGTATGACAAGGGGCATGTAATGTGTGGGCCAGTAGGAGAGGTGGGGGTGTAGATCTTTAGTGACAGCCTGGGCAGACCTTTAGTGATGCTTACAGCCATCACTAATTGCTTGTATGCATAAGGCCACCTGCAGGCATGAGCAGTGGGGGCACGATCTTCATCGATAGCTACATGGGGTCTTTTGGGATGCTTACGGCTGTCACTACAGCCCTCTACACGAATTTCTTCTTCCCTCCACTATATAAACACCCCTACACCCCCCATTTCTCTACATCTCTACCTACTCTACTCCCACCTACTCCTAAGCTCTAGTAGTCTACCAAAGCACCATTAGAGCTTACTCTCAAGCTCCAAAGGCCTCTTATTAGTGTAATGATCCTTTGCCCCACTAAGTATTCATTCTTCTTGCCACCACCTTCATAAGAAGCCTTGGAGTCATCCTCCCACCTCCATTAGAAGATTGCCTCCATCTCCTCACCTCCATACTAGAGCCTCAGCGAAGCATTCCTCTACCCAATGTCCTCCTACATCTCACCTCCATTGTCTTGGACCTCACCTCCTTCATCCAAGCTTCTGCTAGGCACTGTCATCTAGCGGAACAGCCGATTCGAGAGATTTCCCCTCACCCCTATCTCTTTTATGCTTTCATAGATTATTGTAGCAAACATTTGCTTAATATATCATAGTCGTTTCATCTCTCTCTTGTGATCTGTCTTGCCTGCTTTAGCTATAGAAACAACAAAAAAAAAATAACAAAACCCCAAAACACCAAAAAGAAACAAAATGAAATGCGGATTTCAAACAAAGTAAACGTCGCCTCCCTGTGTTCGACCCAAGGCTCGGAGTTTCGATTATAAATTGTATTTGATAGATGCATTTTGCGAGTTACAATGACGGGTTCTCCAAACCCTAATTTAATTCGTGAAACATGCCTCATCAGCTACTAAACAAGGTTAAACCCTAAAAGACACATCATAATAACCTTGTTGGGAACCCTGGTTGTGCGCATACACACATTTTTAAACTGATCATTAAGGGCACAACCCATCTAAGGCACCCATCACATTCCAATAGCACAATCATCCCAAGCCTAATTGAAACTGAGGAGACATTGGCCTTAAGGATTAACTCGCTCTTCAAGGCCCAGATTGATATTTTTTTTGATTAATTTGCTTCTACTGGTCCATCTGATTTCTAGCTAGGGGAGTAGTGTCAAATGACCACGGTTGGGGGGTATAAAAGGAACCAGAGGTGCAATCCAATGGAAGAATCGTCTCTCCAACCCTAACTTCTAACTATTTGGCTTGACTAGATAGAAGTAGACCAAATCATTTCTGTCATCTCAAGATGGGTTTTGGGAGTCTGTAGGACTTTAGGCTACCCACCTAAGGACAGGTTTGGTTGATTGTTCTGCAGGGCACCTTTCTTTCCTCTATTTTCCCTCCTACTTCACCAAGTATGCTTCCACATCCTACACACATTTTCAATCCTACCCTCCTACAACTACATATCCTCAAGGTGATTATTATCCCGACTCGACTTATGATTACCCATCCATTAATAGGGATAACTTTGATTGGGGATATGATTCCAAACCTCAATGTCCAGGACCTAACCTTGGACATCATGACTATGATTATTATCCTTCTCACGCCTACAATGATTATAGATCTCCACCCTTTGATGATCAACCTAACCAGATCTACAATCAAGAAGGATATGATGGTTATAACTCTTACCCTCCCTAGGATTATGTTGAACATAGGTCACCACCATTCTTTGAACAACTTGAAATGACCTATTATTAGGGAGGACCCCTAGAACCTCAATATCTTGACTCCTCTAGCTTAAACCCAAACCCACCCAACCCCAAGCTGAACCATCCGGTTCAGGTGAACCAGGTCCAAGATAGGGTGTTGGCAAGTTTAAGGAACACAATACGATCTTTAGAAACCCGGCCAACACCCTGCAATGAAGAATTGGAGCCCCTAATTCAAATGATTGACGATCTGAAAAGTTTGTTATTGGATTGGCTCCAAGATATTGAGGATAAAGGCTCAAGTGAGTTTCTACTTAGGAAATTATCAAGATTGAGGATGAGATTCGTGTTTGCATAAGCTTAATCTGGGATTGACTCTTAAGATGAACCCCCTTCAGAAGAGCCAATGTCTGAACCTGCATAGGCACCTGTCGAGGGGGACACATTTTATGAGACCAAGGATGACCAGGTTAGTGTAGAGCAATGCATTAAGGATGAACTGATAATCTCACCTGAGACCCCCAAGGTAGGAAATGAGGAAAAATATGTCTACATGGACTAAGAAATGATTGATAACTTTGAGACATATATAAATGAGGATCATGAATATTTTGATTTTGAGGGTGAGGAATCTCTTAGTGAAGTCTCACTTGGGCTTAAAGAGAATGATTTTAGTGAGACTAATGGGCCTGAGGAGCATGATGAACCATTTGATTGCCTGATAATTGAAGATTGTGATCCTATTGGGGCTAACTTAAAGGATCCAAATCCTGATTTACTAGAAGATTCAATCAATAGTCCCATTCCTCACCCACACCACGAAGGGATTAATTATGATTTTGATTTCGAAATCATTGTACCCAAGTCAATCCTGATTCAACCACAATTATTGGACTTGGATATCTTAGATGGGGTGTACAATGATCTAGATGTCCTGGAAAAGCTGATTTGGGAGGATAGAAATTTGGAAATAAAAATCTATGAGGCTTATTCTGAGGGAAACACAATTTTCAATCTAAGGGTTCCTTTTGACATAAAACAACCAACCTTTTTCCAGGACCCTTATGATATCTTTAACATGCGACCCAATTACAGAATAATTCACTATCTTTCAAAGCCAAACTCTAAGTGGACACCCGAATCTGGTGAATTAGATCTACCTATTGTCTGCCATTTTAGAATTGGGTTGCATTCCACAAAGCCATAGGCTCGACCTCGCAACCATAATGATCTCTAGTTTAGGGTGATTTTCATCAAGAACCGTAGAACCACTCGACCCTAGGGCATGGGTCTACACCACAACCTGTTCCACATCTATGGACATCTTCTGCTAATGGATTTAAGGATCAATCTTTTAATTTTGATCATAACCCCCAGTTGTGAATTCTTAATTTCTTCCTTGTTTGTATATTATGCCTAACTAAAGGCAATAAACGTAGCATGTGTGTATACACCTTTCTCTCTGTGGAGTTGACCGGATTTTCATGAAATTCAGGTGATATTCTATTTACTCTGTCCTTTCATATCTTTATTTTTACAATGAGGACATTGCATCATTTAGGCATGGGGGGTGGATACTTAATTCTGAAATTATTTTGTTACCTCGGCAAATTTATTCTATTTTCTTAAAAAAAATTCAAAATTCAAAAATTCAAAAAATAAATTAGAATTAGGAGAAGAGAACTTAAGCATTAAGAGTTATTAATTTCTGGAGATGAGACTTTAGGACTTGAATACTTAGACTCTTTAGGACTTTAGGCTTAATCAGCCCAGGTGTCCAATAAAATGTGGACTTGTTCTCGAGTCCTTACCACATTAATTCTATTTTAATTTGGTTAATAAATTGGGGTGATAAGTACATGGCTTATCAACCTGCCCTTTGATTTATGGGAACTTTAAATTTAAAGCATCTACACACTATTTGCACTGACTCACTTTTTAACGATTTTTATGAAAATTTGGTAGCTAATGAACTTTCTAGGGTAGTATGGCTGGCGAGTTGTCGTGGGTAACAGCCTGATGTAAACACATTTATTAAGGGTAAAATTCCTATTCATGCATGTTCCTAGGGTTAGATATACATTTCATGTTTTAGATATTGCATAGCATGGATCATTCTACATTTAGAGTAGTTGTATATAATTTAGGTTAATTACATCCTTTTTGTTGTTAGGAGAGAAGGATGTTTATTTTGGAGCTTGGATTGACAATCCGACCGTACGAATCTGATCAAGATGATGATCGGAGTCCAACACCTCTATCAGAGTCCTGTAGCACCATATGCAGTCCGAGGAACATCAATGGCCAAGGTACTAAGAGACATAATTTAGAGATTCAAATGACAAATTTGACCATGCGGATGGATTTGAGTCAACGATCGCAGCTTAACGGCGCAAAAATTGACTCAATCCGACCTCTATCGTAGGCCCTACAACAAAAAGAAGATGGACGGCCCAGATTGTGCATGTGGTGCAGCCCAGGCCGGCCAATGCATGCACGCAGCAACGCAAGTGCATACGTGCGCAGAGGCACACATGAGCACAGCACAGCACCAGTGCAGTGCCAGTGTGTGGGTGCACACGCATGCGACAAAGGCAGGGAGCGCAGCACGAGCTACGCATGAGCTAGACCTACAGCGACACTGATAGCCGTCGCTAATTCTTCACATGCCAGCAAAGCCAGCAGTGGCCATCAGCGAGCATGAGCGGGCATGAGCTGCCTACAACAACGCTTCCAGCGACGGCCTGGATGTCGCTAATGGTCCCATACCTATTTTTGCCTCTTCTCCTAAACTATAAG
The DNA here is from genome assembly GCA_037157565.1 of Thalassia testudinum. Classification (NCBI taxonomy): domain Eukaryota; kingdom Viridiplantae; phylum Streptophyta; class Magnoliopsida; order Alismatales; family Hydrocharitaceae; genus Thalassia; species Thalassia testudinum. The sequence continues at coordinate 215,361,686 of JAZHRO010000024.1, forward strand.
AGGACCTACACCCCCTCCCTTCCAAGCCGTCTCTACCTACTCTGCTCCCACCTACTCCTAAGCTCTAGCAAGCCTACCAATGCTTCATTAGAGCTTGTTCTCAAACTCCCAAGGCTCCTATTAGTGTAGCAAACCTTTGCCTCACCAAATATCCGTCTGTCTTCCCATCCCCATTCATAGGATGCCTTGGAGCTGTCCTCCAACCTCCATTCCGATAGTAGATCATATCCGTCTTCTCACCTCCATTCTAGAGCCACACCGAAGCTTTCCTCTACCTGACGTCCTCCTGCATCTCACCTCCATCGTCCTACTCCTCACCTCCTTCGTCGGAGCTTCCGCCAGGCACTGTTGTCTCGCCAAACAACTGATTCGGGAGATTTCTTCTCACCCCCCTCTCTTTTTATGCTTTCATAGTTGATTGTAATAGACATTGAAGTGATATCTATACCATTTTCGTTCCATCTCTATCTTGTGATTCATTTGCTTGTTTTCTTCTTCCAAAAATACAAAAAAATAACAAAACCCTAAAATACCAAAAAGGAACAAAACGAAGCGCGATTTTCAATTAAAGCAAATGTCACCTACCCGTGTTCGACCAGGGACTCCCTTGGAGTTTCGGTATAAATTTTAACTGATCAATGCATTTTGCAACTACGATGACGAGTTACTTGTAACTCCGATTTCTAAGTCACGAAACACGTGTGACCATTTTGGCGCCATTGCCAGGGTGGCAACAGAATTTACTTTATTATTTTGTACGCTTCTTTGCATTTACGTAGCACTAACCCTAGTAGCCTTTGATCTACTATCTTGCAGGTACCCTAGCATGGAGATCCAAGTGCAGTAGACTGGAGTAAAGTGCGGGTAGAGTGTTTTGTATGTATCCCCCACTCCACCCGCACCTTAGTTTTCATTCCATAACCTTATAACTCAAACCCAAATCAACTTAGGTGCTTTTTATAAACCCTAGGATAAATTTGGTTGCTTGTTTCTCACCTACACACACCTCGCCATCCACATAAATAAAAAATAAAAAAGTGTTATTTGATTGTGGGATTTTCTGAAAGAGACACACCGTATCACCCACAACTTCTCACCCTAAGGCGCACAATCACATCGATTCTACCAGTTAACCAGGATCTGACCTATGGACCCAGTACACTTAATTCAACACACAAATAAGTGAGTAGAAATCTGAATAGGTCCAACATTTCTGTGTGCCTTAACTAAGTGGCGCAATAGGCCAATTGATTAAACTATTTAGGCTGCACCACTTAAGATAAAAGTGATTCATCAAGTAGCTTGCCACTTAAGGTTGACTTTTAGGACTGAACCAGGCACTCCACATTTTATTTGTGATTTTTAAAGGAATATATCTACACTAGTGCTTTCAAAACTTGGAGTGTTCTATTGAACCATGATTGAATATACCTAAAGATTAAACCCTCAAAGCTACTAAACAAGGTTAAACCCTAAAAGACACATCATCAAATAACCTTGTTTGCAAACCCTGGTTGTGCACGCACACACATTTTAACTGATCATTAAGCACACAACACATCTAAAGGGCCCATCAAAATCCTGATGCACCATTGCCCCAAGCCTAACTAAAATTGATTAGACATTGGCCCTAACGACTGGTTTGCTCATTGGGATCCAGATTGAGATTGTTCACGATTAGCCTACTTATACTAGTCAATTTGATGTCTAGCTAGGAGACTAGTGTCAAACGACCGTAGCTATGGGTATACTAGGAACTGGAGGTGCAAGCCAAAGGAAGAACCTTCTCCCCAGTCCCACCTTTTAACTGGTTGGATTGCCTCGGCATAAGTAGAGTAAATTGTCCATAATTTTAGGATGGATTCTGAGAGTCTGTAGACCTTTAGGCTACCAAACTTAAGTACATGCTTGTATTTTTGTTTTGTAGGGCTCCTTCTTTCTCTTCTAATTTCTCTCCTTACTTCACTATGTATCCTTCCACTTCTTACACGCATTTCCCATCCTATCCTCCTACCACCACTTATCCTTAAGATGATTACTACTTCAACTTGACTTTTAATTACCCATCCACTAGTCGAGATGACTTTGATTGGGGATATGAATCCGGACCTCAATGTTCAGGACCTAACCGTGGACAACAAGAATATGATTATTATCCTTCCCAGAGCTACAATGACTATAGATCTTCATCCTTTGATGACCAAACCAACCTGATCTACAATCAGGAAGGATATAATGATTATAACACCTACCCTCCCTAGTATTCCACTGAATATAGGTTGCCACCATCCTTTGAACAACCTAGAATGACCTACTTTTAGGGAGGGACCTGAGAACCTCGACATCTTGACTCCACTAGATTTAACCCAAACCCACCCAAATCTGAATCAAACCAGTCAGCTCAAGTGGACTAGATCCAGGATAGGGTGTTGGCTAATTTGAGGAACACTATACAATCGTTAGAAGCTCAGCCAACACCATGCACTGAAGCATTGGAGCCTATGATCAAAATGATTGATGAACTTAATAGTTCTCTATTGGATTTGCTCCAAAGTGTTAGGGATAGGAACCTGGGTGAGTTTCTTCTTGGGAAATTATCGAGGTTGAGGATGAAATTTGTGGTTGCCCTAGTCAAATCTTGGGATGATTCTCAAGATGAACCCCCTTCAGGAGAGCCAATGTCTGAGCCCGCTCAGGCGCTTGTCGGGGGGGATACATATTCTGAGATTGGAGATGACCAGGTTGGTCTAGAGCAACCCTTTGAGGATGAAACGAGTTTCTCCTTCGAGATCATAAAGCCAAGGAATGACGAAAAATATGCCTCCATAGACCATGAAATGATATATGGTTTTGAGACATATATAAATGACGATCATGTTTTCTTTGATTCTGAGGGTGTGGAATCTCTTAATGAAGTCTCACTTGAGCGTAAGGAAGATGATTTTAGTGAGACAAACGGGCTTGAGGAATCTAACAAATCATTTGATAGCCCAATTATTGAAGATTTGGAATCGGTTGGAGTTAACTTGGAGGATTCGAATCCTCATTTTCTAGAAGATTCAATCAGTAGCCCCATTCCTCAACTACACCCCGAAGGGATCGATTTTGATTTGGAAATCATTGTACCCAAGTCAATTCTGAGTCAGCCATGATTTCTGGACTTGGGTAAATCATATGGGGTGAATGATATGCTAGAGGCCATGGAGCCTGAGCACTTGATGTTGGAGGATAGAAATGTTGAAATAAAGATCTGGGAAGCTACTTCTGAGGGAACTATGATTTTGGATCTAAGGGTACCTATTGATCTGAAACCACCCACTTTCTACCAAGACCCTTATGATATCATTCCCGTGCAACCCAAGCCCAAAATAACTGATTATCTTTCTAAGCTGAATGTTAAGAGGACATCTGAACCTATTGAACCATCTTTACCCGTTGTCCGACATTTTGGTCTTGGGTTGCACACCATTAAACCACTGGCCCAGTCCCACAAACACAGCCTTCGATTCTGGGTGATTTTCATCCAGAACCTGAGAACCACTCGACCTTGGAGCATTGGTCTACATCATAATCTAGTCCACGTCTGTGGAAATTTTCTATTGGCTGGTTTGAGAATCAATATTTTTATTTTGATTTTGACCCACACTTGTGAATTCTCAATTTCTTCTTTGTATGTTGTTATGCCTAGCTGAAAGTATTAAACTTAGCGTGTGTGTATACACTCTTATCTCTGCGGAGCTGATCGGATTTTCACGACACTCAGGTGTTATTTTGTTTACTCCGCCCTTTTCATACCTTTATTTTTACAATGAGGACATTGCATCATTTAGGCATGGGGGGGTGGATACTTAATCCAAAAATCATTTTGTTAACTCTGTAGAATTTCTATTGATTTCTTTAAAAAAAAATGAAAATTTGAAAACGATACAATTAGGAGAAGAGAACTTAAGCATTTGGAAGTTATTAACTTTAGGAAATGATACGAGAGAACCTAAACACTTAGACTCTTCAAGTCTTCGGGCTTAATTAGCCTAGGTGTCCACTCGAATGTGGACTTAGTCTCGAGTCCTCGCCAATTCAAATTCATTTTTAATTTGGCTAATAAATTCGGATGATAAGTATGTGACTTATCAACCCACCCTCTAATTTGAGGGAACTTTAAGCCTAAGCATCTACACACATTTTTTTGCACTTACTTTCCGACGATTTTTACAGAAATTGGGTAACTAATGGACCGACTTAGGTGATATGGTTGGCAAGTTGTCGGTGCTAACAGCTCATCAGATGGTTGTCTAAAGCCCAGCCACAAGACCATTTTTGTTGTACTGCCTTTAGGTAAATCTAAGATCAGGGAAGCCTCCTACATAGAAAAAAAAGAAAAGAAAAGAAACACTCAAAAAGAAAAGAAAAAAAAGAAAAAGAAAAAGGAGAAAATAAAAAAATAAATAAAATCACACTTCACCGCATGAGTATGGCTGGCAAGTTGTCGGTGGTAACAGCTCATCGGTTGGTTGTCCAAAACCCAGCTCACAAAAAATGCATAATAATTCCCAAAACACTTAAGGAAGAAGCGGGGAAGTAGAATAAACCAGGAAGATATACATTGGGTTCGCCCTTGTGTTGACCCCATAAATAAAAGAAGTAGGGAGAAAGATATTGTTCGAAAAGACAAACCTCTAGGCAAGGTCACCTAGGGTCGTAAAAACTTGAAGTCCATTTTAATGGCCGTCTAGTGAGTCTTTCACTATTTTCACAAGATGCTTAGCACTTAGAGTCCTTTTCGAGTCTTGAGCGGGTTGGGTAGCCGTAAAAAGTTATCCCGGAACTCTCAAACTCCAAAAGTACAAAATTTTAGAAAAGAAGAAAAATAATAAAAAAAATATATCTTCCCTTTTCAAATAAGGCGAGGACATGGGCGGTCTGCATTCTGGCAGGCACCTAGGTATTGTTGAGCTTTCGTAGGTTAGGACCTTAGTTGAAATTTTCTATTATTAATAAACAACTTAGACCTAAGCGATCTAATCCTAATTCTATTTTTATACATAGCATATAGTTTAATTTTTCTATGGACTAACAAAAGATAGGCATGGGGGTATGATGTAAACATATTTACTGAGGGTAAAATAAATATTCATGCATGTTCCTAGCATTAGATTTGCATTTCATGTTATAAATATTGTATAGCATGCATCATTCTGCATTTAGAGTAGTTGTATTTAATTTAGGTTAATTGCATCCTTTTTGTGGTTAGGAGAGAAGGATATTTATTTCAGAGCCTCAGATTGATGACCCTACATACGAATCTGATCAAGACAATGATCGGAGTCCAACGCCTCTGAAATCGCCTCAATCGGAGTCCCGTAGCACCATATGCAGTCTGAGGAAGAACAATGGCCAAGAGACTAAGAGACATAATTTGAAGCTTCAAATGACAAATCTGACCGTCCAGATGGATTTAGGTCGACGATCGCAGCCTAACGATGTGAAAATCGACTCAATCCGACCTCTGTAGCATCCCCTACAACAAAAGGAAGATGGACGACCCAGATTGCGCCACGTGGCACAACCCAGACCACCCAGCGCACGCATGCTACACCACACGCACGCAGCAGCGTGGGTGACACGCGCATGTTGAGGCACGCTTGCGCACAATGCAGTGTCAGCACGAACGCGTGCATGCGCACAGTGCAGCGCCAGTGCGTGGGTGTGCTCACACGCGGCAAAGACGGGGAGTGCAGCGCCAGCGACGCATGAGCTGGACCTACAGTGATGCTTATTGCTGTCGCTAATTCTTAGCATGCCAGCAAAACCAGCTATGTGCATGAGCGATCATGAGCTACCTACAGTGACACTTCTAGCAATGGCCTGGATGTCAGTAATGGTCCCACAGCTATTTTTGTCTCTTCTCCTCCAATATAAAAGGACCTACACCCCCTCCCTTCTAAGCCATCTCTTCCTAGTCTACTCCCACCTACTCCCAAGCTCTAGCAAGCCTACCAACGCTCCATTAGAGCTTGTTCTCACACTCCCAAGTCTCCTATTAGTGTAGCAAACCTCTACCTCACAAAATATTCATCCATCAACCCATCCCCATTCGTAGGTCGCCTTGGAGCCATCCTCCCACCTCCATTCCCATAGCAGATCATCTCCACCTTCTCACCTCCATTCCGGAGCCATGCCGAAGCTTTCCCCTACTCGACATCCTCCTGCATCTCACCTCCATCATCTCGCTCCTCACCTCCTTCGTCCGAGCTTCAACCAGGTGCCATCGTCTCGCCGAGCAACCGATTTGGGAGATTTCTTCTCACCCCCTCTTTTTATCCTTTCATAGTTGATTGTAATAGTCATTGAAGCGATATCTATACCATTTTCATTCCATCTCTATCTTGTGATTCATTTGGTTGTTTTCTTCTTACAAAAAAAATAAAAAAATAACAAAACGTTAAAATACCAAGAGAAAACAAAACGAAGTGCAGTTTTCAATTAAAGTAAATGTTGCCTCCCTGTGTTCCTCTTGGGACTCCCTTGGAGTTTCAGTATAAATTTTTATCTGATCGACGCATTTTGCAACTACGACAACGTGTTACCTACAACCCCAATTTCTAACTTGTAAAACACATGATACCACAGCCCATTAGCTGGTTATCTAGAGCCCAGCTACATGACTATACTCATTCAACTACCTTTAGGTTAATCTTAGATCAGGGAAGACACCTACTTAGAAAAAGAAAAAAATGATACTCAAAAATAAAAGGAAAAAAAAGAAGTAAAATAGAAAAAGAAGAAAAATAAAAAAAGAAAAATGAAAAAATAAACCACAGTTCACCACACAAGTATAGCTAGCAAGTTGCTGTAGGTAACAGCCCATTGGTTAGTTGTCTAGAGCCCAACTTACAAAAATGCACAAATAATTTCCAAAACACTTAGGGAAGAAGCAGGAAAGTAGAATAAATCAGGGAGATATAGACTACGTTCGCTGTTGTGTTGACCCCGTAAAAAATAAGAAAAAGTGGGGTGAAAGCTACCGATCAGAAAGATAAATCTTTAGGCAGAAACTCTTAAGGTCACCCAGGGTCAAAGAAACCTAAAGTCCATTTTAATGGCCGCTTAGTGAGTCTATCACTTTCCATAAAATGATTAGAACTTGAAGTTCTTTTTGAGTCTTAGATGGGTTAGATAGCTATTGAAAGCTACCTCAAAACTCTAAACTCAAAAATCCAAAAAGCTTAGAAAAGATGACAAAAATAGAAAAATGTATCTTCCCTTTTCAAAATAAAGCGAGGACTTGGGTGGCCTGCATTTTGGCAGGCACCGAGGCACTGTTGAGTCTTCCTAGTTTAGGACCTTAATTGAAATTTCCTTATGTTAATAAACAACTAATGCCGTAAGCAATCAACTCCTAATTATGTTTTTATACATAGCATTTAATTTGATTTTGCTAGGGACTAGCAAAAGATAAGCATGGGTGTATGATGTATACACATCCATTTAGGTTAAAATACCTATTTATGCATGTTCCTAGGCTTAGATATGCATTCCATATTTTAAATATTATATAACATGCATCATTCTGCATTTAAAATAGTTTGTATAAAATTTAGGTTTATTCCTATCCTTTTGTGGCCAGGAAAGGAGATTTATTTCGAGGCCTGAAATTGAAGATCTGATCATATGGATCCAATCAAGACGACGATCGGAGTCCAATGCCTTCGAAATCGTCTTGATCAGAGTCCCGTAGCACATTATTCAATTCGAGGAAGAGCAAAGGCCAAGGGCCAAGATGGTGCCAATCTAAACCTCAGATGGAAAATCTGACTGCATGGATGGATCTAGATTGACAATCATAGCCCAACAGCTTGAAAATCGAGCTAATCCAATGTTTGTGGTGCCATCTACAAAGCAAAGAAGATGGACGACCAAGATGGTGCCACGTGGCACCATCACAGTTTCCCAAATCCACCAAGCCCCTCCACCCAACTTCTTCAAGCAATCCCAGCTGTTGGGTCTCAATAGAATTGTTGAGATTAACGCATGCTCGACATTCAGATTCAAAGGAGAAATGGAGATGAGATCTCGACTGTTTGATCAAGATCCAACAGTCGAGAGCATGTGTGCACAAAATCTAACCGTGCGACAATCCACAGTCTTCGCACAGTGGTCGTAGGTGTTGTTCTCAAGTCGTGAGTGCGAGTTTGAGCCACAGTGAGGGAATGAATCCAGCAGCCATAGCATGTGACTGGAATTTGATTGTGTGATGGAGACCAGTGGTGGAGAGAGAGGCAATGTGGCATGACGAGTGCCATGCGATGCAGATGCAAGACCTGACAAGCGATCATACGCGAGGCCAATTCGCGAACTCAAGTGCTATCAGCATGCAATTGTGGCAATTCAATGGAAATCTGATGGTGGAGATTCACCTGCGTGCGACAATTGTGACCGGGTCCGTAAGCGAGCATGAGCTGGAGGCTACAATGATGCTTGAGCTAGAGCTTTAGCAACATCTTTGCTATTACTAATTGTCCTATGCTCGTTTTAACCCCTCTCCTCCACTATAAAATGGCTTACACTCCTCCATTCATAACCATTGATGTGTTATGGACGCGTATGTCTAACTTGGCCATTGTAGCTTGTGTTTGCAATGTCAGTTTTAAATGTAGAAATGAATGTGAGTCCGAGTGTTGAACACATGGAGGCGTGAAATTAGCTTTTTCTGTCAATTGTCATGGAAATGGTGGGTTTTGCTTACACACGAGAGAACGTGGGATAGAAAAGAGAATACAAGAGAATGAGAGAGTAGGGTTAGAGTCTTTATAGCATTCTTGCAAATCCAGATAAGAAAAAGTCGATCAAAAGAGAGAGGCAATAGCTATATAAGAAATAGCATAATTTAACATGCAACTTGAGTTTTACAACAATAGCTAAATGCTTAAACAAAAGTAAAGTAAAGCTAGAGTAAAGGGAGAGAGAGAGAGACGAGAAGGCGAGGCAGCTACGGTGGTGGAGGAGGGCTCCGTCAGTGGCTCGTCAACTCCAGCGAGTACAAGATGTGCTAAGGGAAGCTAGGAATGGGGGAGAAGGATTACATGTGTCTTCAATGCCTCTACATGGTTAGTTCGAGGGGGGTTATATAGGAAGAAGGGGTTTCTAAATTAAGTAGGGGCTTTAGCGATGTCCAGGATGTCGCTAAAACCACCCCATAAATGTCGATGAAGGCCCCTACCCGTCGGTCTTCCTCGTGCGCTCGTACTTCCTCCTGCGTGCTATGCCCGTGATCTGTGTGGACTCGCTATGCATCGTCCGATCGAAGATCGGACGGTTGAGACATCGCGAGAGCACGCGCTAAGGATCGCGCTTACACAGCATGTGCCTCATGCGTTATCGTGCGCATGAATGTCCGCATGCATCCGTTGCGCCGCATGGCTTCCATTTGCGCCGTTCGCTGCTGATCGGGTAGCCTGATTTAGCCGCGACACACATAAAGGTCGACAAGTGAGGCGCTAGGCGGATCAAACCCTCGACTCTCTGTGCGAGGGCGAGGTACGGACCGCCATGCTACGTCCCTCAGTTTGTCGTGGCGACGAAATCGGGCACGGCGCGGGTCAACTTTTGGATGATAATCCAACAGTCAGGATCTGATCGAGGGCGCATGTTGATGAGGTGCATCATGGGTGCGGGCGCATCAGATGCTGCCATGTGGCTGCCGGAACTTCTTGGGCTAGTTGTGGGAGCTCCGGATGTCAGATTTGATCGATTTTGAGTCCATTGGACTCCATTTGTCATTCTAAATCCATCTGTGCAGTCTGATCGCTCTTCTAAGGCCTATTTTGGCATGAACTTGTACAAATGGTCATTAACATTGATTTATAAACAATTTCAATGTGAAATGCATGTAATGCCCCCATGCCCATTTATGATGTGTTATTTGTAAATGTTACCCCTAAGACAAACCCCAATTGATAGAATTATCGCCATAAATTGTAGAGTTATCATACCCCCATGCTCATCCCTTGTTAGTCCTTAGCAAGGTTCATCACAACCATCATTCTTAGTTAGAATTCAGGAATTAGTTACTTAGACATTTTGTTACTTGTCAACAGGAGGAAATATACTAAGAGCCTGATCTATAGAGACTAAACAGTGCTCGGGTGTTTGCCAACATATGAATCGCCTGAATCCTTGCTTTAAGGCATACATATATATATTTTTTGCTTTTTCATCTCTTCTCATTTTTTTGAATTTTTGGAGTAGAGTGTGTTGGTAACTTTTTACGGCTACCCAACCCACCCAAAACTTGAAAAGGACTCTTAGTGCAAAGCATCTTGGTGTGAATATTATGATAGACTCACTCAATGGTAATTAGAACAGACTTCGGGTTTCTACGCCCCTAGGTGATCGGAAAAGGAAGTGCATGCATGAAGGTGTATCTATCCGATTGGTAGCTTTCTCCCTACTTTTATTTTATTTGGGGTCAACACAAGGGTGTTTCCAGTGTATACTCCCCAGATTGCTCTACTTCCTCGCTTCTTCGTTAGGTGTTTTGGACTTTTGTGCATTTAGTGAGCTGGGTTTTAGACAACTAGCCAATGGGCTATTACCCACGACCACTTGCCAACCATGCTCGTGCGGCGAAATGTGGCTTATTTATTTTTTTCTTTTTCTTCTTTTTCTTTTTTCTCTATTTCTCCCTTTTTTTCTTTTCTTTTTTCTCTTTTCTATTTCTTTTGTTGTTTAGTAGGTGGCTTCCCTGATCTCAGATTTACCTAGAGGCAAATAAAAAGAAAATGGTCCTGTGGCTAGGTTCTGGACAACCAGCCAATGGGCTGTTACCCACGACAACTTGCCAGCCATACCACCCTAGAATGTTCACTAGCTACCCAATTTCTGTTAGAATCTCTGAGAAGTGAGTCAGTACGAAAATGTGTGCAGATGCTTAGACTAAAAGTCCCTCTGAGTCAGAGTGTGGGTTGATAAGTCGTATACTTATCACCCTACTTTATTGGTGGATTACAATAAATTAAGGTTGCGAGGATTCGAGGCTAAATCAATATTTTAATTGACACTAGGGCTGATTGAGCCTGAAGAACTAAAAAGTCTAAGTGTTCAGGTTCTTTTCGTGTTATCTCCCACTGTTGACAAATTCCTAATGCCTAATCCTTGCTTCCCAAATTTTTCATGAATTTTTTTTTTATTCTATTCAAACTGATAAAATGAACTAAGAATATGCAAATTACACCCCCCACCATGCTTAAGTTGGACAATGTCCTCATTGATAAATAAATGGATGCAAAAGGGGTTTAGAAAGAACTCACCTGAGTGATGCCGTGTACCTAATCAGTCTGAATCTTCTACCTCCCAGGAAGAGCTGAGTTTATTGTCTCCAACTGGGCAATGCTTCATGTCAACCCTCAATGAGGATGACAACCTCCTTTGGGGGAACCTGGGCAAGGTAATGCTTTAATCTCTGACCGTTTACCGTGAAGGTATGCCCAGCGTTCGGATCTACAATTTCAACTACCCCATTGGAAAAAGGTTTGCCCACAAGATATGGTCCTGTCCACTTGGATCTGAGCTTCCCGGGAAAAAGTTTAAGTTGGGCATCAAAAAGCCAGACTTGCTAGTTAGGCTCGAAGGTCTTTCTATGGATGAGTCAGTCGTGGATGGCTTTCATCTTTTCCTTGTAAATTTGACAATTCTCAAATGCGTCACGATGAATTTCCTTGAGCTCGGAGAGTTGGAGCATCGTTTGTGCACCGGCTAACCGAGGGTCCATGTTACACTGCTTAACAGCCTAGTAAGCTCGGTGTTCCAATTCGATCGGAAGGTAGCAAGCTTTGCTAAAGACCAGGCGATACGATGACATGCTTATCAAGGTCTTGAAAGCAGTCCTGTATGCCCACAGGGCATCATCCAGCCGTGTAGACCAATCCTTCCTGTCAAGTGTCATAGGCTTTTGTAGAATGTTCTTAATCTGCCTATTGGAGACCTCAGTCTGCCCATTAGTTTGTGGATGATACGGGGTGGTAATGCGGTGAGTAACCCTATATTTTCTGAGTATGGCACGGAACTGGGTGTGGATAAAGTGACTTCCACCATCACTGATCATGGCCTTCGGTATTCCAAACAAAAAGAAGACATTTCACTGAATAAAATCCGTGACAAACTTATGGTCACATCTACGAGTGGCGACGACTTCAATCCATTTGGAGACATAGTCTACTGAGACTAAGATGTACTCAAAGTCATTGGATGGTGTGAAGGGGCCCATGAAATTGATCCCCCAAACGTCAAAGATCTCAACGATCTAAATGGGTTGGAAGGGCATCATGTCTTTTCTGGTCATGGTCCCTAAAGTCAGGCAGCGAGAGCAAGACTTCGCAAAGCTATGTGCATCCTTGAATAAGGAAGGCTAGTAAAATCCAGACTGCAAAACCTTTGCAGCCGTCTTTTTCCCCATAAAGTGACACCACAAGCTTGGTCATGACAAAAGGATAGCACACTTTTAACTTCTTCCTCCACAATATGCCTCCTGATAATTTGGTCGGTACAGAGGCGAAACAGCATGGGATCATCCTAGAAATAATATTTGGCTTCAGCCAAGAACTTATCTCGTTGCTGTCTGGACCAGCTGTGCAGGGTTTGTCCTACTACCAGATAGTTAACGAAGTCAGCATACCAGGGTAGTTTCCTTTCATGCGCAGCCAAAATTTATTCATCAGGAAAGGTATCAGTCAAGGGCAAGGAGGGCCAATGTGGTCCAGGTGGAGCCTGGATAGGTGATCAGCCACGACATTCTTGGACCCAGCTTTGTCGCAAATTTCCAGGTCAAATTCCTGCAAGAGCAAGATCCATCTTATGAGCCTTGTTTTAGCATTCTTTTTGGCTAACAATTGTCGGATGGCCAAGTGGTCCGTATAAATGGTCACGTGGGATCCTCGAAGGTAAGATCAGAACTTTTCGAGTACAGAAACTATGGCGAGCAACTTTTTCTCTATGACTGTGTAGTTCCATTGGGCCTTATCCAACATCTTGCTCGCGTAGTAGATCACCACGGGTTTCTTTTGTTGTCTCTGTCCTAGAATTGCGCAAATGGCAAAGTCTGATGCATCACACATAATTTCAAAATCCCAAGACTAGTCTGGAGGCTGTAACACAGGTGCGGTGGAGACTGATTCCCTGAGGGTGGTGTAATCCAAAATGCAATCAGGTGTCATGTGAAACAGGGCGTCGTTGGCTAGAAGATTGATCAAGGGTTTAGAAAGTTTGGAGAAGTCTTTAATAAACCTTCTATAGAAACCAACGTGTCCTAGGAAGGATCGGATTTACCAAACTGAGCTAGGTGGTGAAAGTTTGGAAATCAAATCAACCTTAGCTCAATCCACCTCAATGCCCCTATGCGATATGATGTGCCTGAGGACAATCCCTTCTTGAACCATGAAATGGCTCTTTTCCCAACTCAAAACCAAGTTAACCTCGATACATCACTTCAAAATTTTCTCTAAGTTACTCAGATAATGGTCGATTGAGTTCCCAAACACTGAGAAATCATCCATAAAGACCTCCAATTATTCACCCACTATCTTTGAATAGATGGCTAGAATGCAATGCTGAAAGGTGGTGGGTGAGTTGCATAACCTGAATGGCATATGACGGAACGCGAATGTTCCATATGGGCAAGTGAATGTGGTCTTCTCTTGATATTCGAGAGCAATTATGACTTGGTTGCATCCTGAGTATCCATCCAGGTAGCAAAAATATTTCTGCTCTGCCAATCGTTCCAAAATCTGGTCAATCAATGGCAGAGGGAAATGATCTTTCTTAGTCGCCTCATTGAGCTTCCTATAATCAATGCACACCTGCCATGCAATGGTGGTATGGGTGGGGATGTATTCGGCATGCTCATTGGTGACAACGGTGAGCCCGACTTTCTTCGGGACAACTTGAGTGGGGCTCACCCAGGGGCTATCGGAGATTGGGTAGATGATGTCAACGTCAAGCCACTTGATGATTTCCTTTTTAATGACCTCCCGCATATTTGGGTTTAATTGTCTCTGCATCTGGCGGGAAGGTCGAGCCCCATCTTCCAGATAGATCTTTGTGGGTTTAATAGGTGGGGCAAATTCCTCACAACTCCAAGATGGTCCAACCAATGGCTACCTGATGTTCTGATAGGGTCGCAGTTAGCCTGAGTTCCTGATCCTTGGTTAGATGGGCGTTGATAATCATCGAGAAGGTTTGGTCAGGTCCAAGGAAGACGTACTTTAGATTTTCAGGTAGCGATTTCAGCTCAGGTGTTGGTCGAACAACACTCGATGGGTAGGAAAAAGGCGAGAGCGGATTGAAAGTTTTTCAGGGCCCTACCAAGAGGGGGTGACGTAATAATTGCGGAATTGAAATATAATCTTACAAATAAGCAATCACACAAAGTACACAAGAATTTATAGGTGGAAACCCAAACCGGGTGAAAACCACCACCTAACCCTCTCGAGTTAGGATTTTCCGATCAACCAAGTTGATCAAAATCCACTAAACCGAATCACTTTAAATGAGGGTGATTCAACCTCAATACAACCACGCTACATAAACGAGGGTAGCGTACCTCAACCCCTTCTCTCCATGAGAAGGATTTTATCTCACGAAGGAGACGGGAATTCGAAAAGCGAATACCCAACCAAATAACAAAGATAAAAGAAACAAGTAATCCTATAGAGCCAATAAAGTAATTTTAAACCTATCTTCTATAGGAATTAGGAAACTCCCCTTTGCAAGGAGTGCGTCGAGTTGATGACGCGGTGCGTGTGCCACGCGACGGCGCAACTTCGCTCTCGTGAACTACGGCGGGAGAGCGAGTGCGCAACAACTTGATGCTCTCAAGATAATGGAGCATGAGCTTGGAGAGCAAGAGCTAGCTAGGACACAAGAGAGTGGAAAGTGTAATACAAATTGTTTCTTGTGTATCTTGGTGTCTCTAAGTGTATCTAGGTGTGTGTTTGTGTTGCAAAGGTTCCCCTCTATTTATAGAGGTGTTAGGAAGGCTTTGGAAGGCTTAGGAAAGGTTCTATAGCCGTTGGGAACAATTCCCAAGAGAATCAGCCCGAAATCAGGAACAATCATTGTTCTGACAGGCTTATCAGACGTCTAGTTCTAGCATCAGATGTCTGGAAGTTCACTTTAAGACGTCTGATTTCAAGGTCAGACGTCTGATTTTGGGCGGGTCTCTTCCTGACTTGAATCAGATCTAAACAGGGTTCTGGTGCAAGTCCATCAGATGACATATAGGATGTCTGGCATTATGTCTGGACGTCTGGAAACCTACTTTTACTGTGGGAATGGATTTTCCAAACGTTGCAATGGCTAGAAAATCTCTGAGAAGAGATTTTGGGTCAGCCGAGGCAAAACGATCAATTATCAGACATCTGGACAGTCCTATGGATGTCTGATAAGGCTCTAACGATCATATTCTTGAGTGTATGCTAAGCCAGCCAACGGTCCACTAATTGGACGTCTGGCAAAGTCATCAGATGTCTCCTAAGACGTCTGGTCTAAGGTCTAGATGTCTGATTTCATCAGACAGAACTAACTATGTCCAGCCTAACAGTTATCAGACGTCTGAAACAACAGTCAGACGTCTTAAAATACTTTATCAGACGTCTGATTTGGGAATTAGACGTCTGGAAACTCTGTTTGAACCCTATATTGGTTTTCTAAGTGTTCTACAGAAAACCTAAGTATCCTAGGGTTGTGCAGGTGTTCCTAGGACTACTGTTGGGGTACTTTGAGGCTCTTTAACATGAATTATCTAAGGAAATAAAGAGCAACAAAAGAAACGAAAAATACAACAAGTACAAAAGAAGGAAATCTATCCTATTCTTCATTTCCTTCCATCTTTAATATATCGCTCCTCGCGAATCTCTTCTGTTCTCCATCAAGCTCCTCCAATCCGTCCTGGATGCGAGCTCGAACTCCGTCTAATCACGTATCCATTTGCGATTGACCTGAAATCTAGGACTCAAAGCGCAAATATTAAATGACACGTGTTTTGTTATCATCAAAATAAATGATCGTGGTACTCTAGCACAACAATCTCCCCCTTTTTGATGATGACAAAATCATAAATAATAATGCAAAAAAAACCTCCCCCTTTTTGACATTATCAAAAAGGTTTAATTGATTTTACATTTTTTATAACTCCTCCTTAAAACATGCTCTTCTATGAGTTTCTTTTGACAAAGGTAATGCCTCCCCCTTTTTTTTTATAACAAGATAGCTATTATTTTTCTCCCCCTTTCTAAAGGAAATTTAGCTACCTTATATCTCCCCCTTAAAAATTGACAATTAGCTTATAATTTTTTAACTCCCCCTATCTAAATGCTTATGGTAAAAAGATAGGGTAAAGGGTTTTACCTCACCTACCATGGCCAATAAAATGGGCCAAATGGTGGTGGTGGATGACACATCGGATGGGGCTCCCATCCATAGCTTGGAGGTCCGGGCATTGGCGCCGGTCTCCAATCTGGTGGTCGATGTGCGGCGGGTCCGTTGCTTGTTCGCCGTCTCGTCGGTCTTCTTGTTCTCCTCCTTGGTCTACTCCTTGTTTCTCCCAACTCGAGTTGACCAGCCTTGAGCTTGTAGGTCCAGTCCTTCGTGTTGTAGTCATCCCTGAACCCTACAAAACAAGATTCTAATTCTTTTTTCGGTATCCAAGTGGGCTTGGATCCGGATCTGTTAGCGGGTCTCCTTGATGGAGATCCTTCCTCAATCTTAGGGCTATAAAAATTATCAACTTTGTTGATTAATTTGTTAGAATTTTTCCTAAGACATGGAATTTCTTTTTCTATAATACTCATCTTAGTCTTTAAATCAGAAATTTCTATTTTTAGACTAACATTTTCCTCAATCAATTTATTATTTTCATTGATGAGGTTATTATTTTCTAATAATAGGTTATCCTTTTTAGGATTAGCTTCTAGATCCTTAAGTTTTATTTCTAACCTATCATTTTCAGATTTAAGAAAGCTAAGATTCTTTTTCATGCTTTTGTTTTCTATTTTTAGAGATTTACTAAGCTCAAATAGTTCATTAAAAGCTTCTTGTAAATCATAACTTACCTCATTGTCTGAGTCGCTTCAGCTTTCGCTGTCGCTATTGCTTCCTCTGGCCATGAAACCAAAGCAAGCGGTTTCTTCTTTTTCTTCTTCTTCCTCCGAGCTGGAATCATCCCAAGTGTCTTGGAACTCCTTCTTCTTAGATTTCTTTTCCTCTTCCTTCTTCTTCTCCTTTTTGAGAAGAGGGCACCCTGGTCGTAGGTGCCCTTTCTCGTTGCAGTGGTAGCAATGTCTCGGGCTTTCCTTCTCCTTTTTCTCTTTCTTTAATTCCCTACAAAACTTGGAAAATTTTTTAAGTAAAATTCTAAAGTCTTCGTCGTCGGAACTTACCTCGCTATCCGACGCGGCTCTGAAAGCGAGAGTCTTCTTTAGTTTGGGCTCCGATGTATCCTTCTTCTTCTGCTTCAACTTTGTCTCGTAGGCCATTAGATTGCCTAGGAGATCTTCCATGTTGAGCTCCTCTACTTCGTTCGCCTCCTCGATGGCGGTGACTTTCTGTTCCCATTCCGGTCCAAGGGAACGAAGAAGCTTCCCTTGAAGCTCCCCCTTGGTGAAGGTCTTCCCTAATGCTTTCAAATTATTTACAATGAGAGTGAACCTAGTGTTCATCTCACTTAAAGACTCGTTAGGTTTCATAGAAAAAGATTCAAATTCTTGAGAAAGTAAATTAATTTTAGAAGTTTTTACCTTAGAGGTACCTTCGTGAGTTACCTCAAGTGTGTGCCAAATCTCGTATGCGGTGGCGCATTGCGAGATTCTGTTGAACTCCTCCGAGCTAAGCGCGCAATACAACGCGTTCATTGTTTTTGCGTTGAGAGAGAGCTCCCGAATCTGCTACTGCGAGTATCCTCCGGCAGGTTTCTCTGGGATGTCGAAGGGGGTCTCGCACCTGGCCCAGACTGTGAAATCGATGGCTTGAAGCCACGTCTTCATCCGCAGCTTCCAGTAAGGGTAGTTGCTCCCATCGAAGAACGGCGGATGAGTCGTAGACTGGCCCTCGAAAATCCTACCTGCGGAACTGCTTCCCTCCATAGATCTTCTTGCTTGGTTGTTATGCCGATACAGCAAGACCTGCTCTGATACCAAATGAAAGTTTTTCGGGGCCCTACCAGGAGGGGGTGACGTAATAATTGTGGAATTGAAATATAATCTTACAAATAAGCAATCACACAAAGTACACAAGAATTTATAGGTGGAAACCCAAACCGGGTGAAAACCACCACCTAACCCTCTCGAGTTAGGATTTTCTGATCAACCAAGTTGATCAAAATCCACTAAACCGAATCACTTTAAACGAGGGTGATTCAACCTCAATACAACCACACTACTTAAACGAGGGTAGCGTACCTCAACCCCTTCTCTCCACGAGAAGGATTTTGTCTCACGAAGGAGACGGGAATTCGCAAAGCGAATACCCAACCAAATAACAAATATAAAAGAAACAAGTAATCCTATGGAGCCAACAAAGTAATTTTAAACCTAGCTTCTATAGGAATTAGGAAACTCCCCTTTGCAAGGAGTGCGTCGAGTTGATGACGCGGTGCGTGTGCCACGCGACAGCGCAACTTCGCTCTCGTGAACTACGGCGGGAGAGCAGGTGCGCAACAGCTTGATGCTCTCAAGAGAATGGAGCATGAGCTTGGAGAGCAAGAGCTAGCTAGGACACAAGAGAGTGGAAAGTGTAATACAAATTGTTTCTTGTGTATCTTGGTGTCTCTAAGTGTATCTAGGTGTGTGTTTGTGTTGCAAAGGTTCCCCTCTATTTATAGAGGCGTTAGGAAGGCTTTGGAAGGCTTAGGAAAGGTTCTATAGCCGTTGGGAACAATGCCCAAGAGAATCAGCCAGAAATCAGGAACAATCATTGTTCTGACAGGCTTATCAGACGTCTAATTCTAGCATCAGACGTCTGATTTCAAGGTCAGACGTCTGATTTTGGGCGAGTCTCTTCCTGACTTGAATCAGATCTAAACAGGGTTCTGGTGCAAGTCCATCAGACGACATATAGGATGTCTGGCATTATGTCCGGACGTCTGGAAACCTACTTTTACTGTGGGAATGGATTTTCCAAACGTTGCAACGGCTAGAAAATCTCTAAGAAGATATTTTGGGTCAGCCGAGGCAAAACGGTCAATTATCAGACGTCTGGACAGTCCTATGGACGTCTGATAAGGCTCTAGCGATCATATTCTTGAGTGTATGCTTAGCCAGCTAACGGTCCACTAATTGGACGTCTGGCAAAGTCATCAGACGTCTCCTTAGACGTCTGGTCTAAGGTCTGGACATCTGATTTCATCAGACAGAACTAACTATGTCCAGCCTAACAGTTATCAGACATTTGAAACAACAGTCAGACGTCTTAAAATACTTTATCAGACGTCTGATTTGGGAATTAGACGTCTGGAAACTCTGTTTGAACCCTATATTGGTTTTCTAAGTGTTCTACAGAAAACCTAAGTATCCTAGGGTTGTGCAGGTGTTCCTAGGACTACTGTTAGGGTACTTTGAGGCTCTTTAACATGACTTATCTAAGGAAATAAAGAGCAACAAAAGAAACCAAAATACAACAAGTACAAAAGAAGGAAATCTATCCTATTCTTCATTTCCTTCCATCTTTAATATATCGCTCCTCGCGAATCTCTTCTGTTCTCCATCAAGCTCCTCCAATCCATCCTGGATGCGAGCTCGAATTCCGTCTAATCACGTATCCATTTGCGATTGACCTGAAATCTAGGACTCAAAGCGCAAATATTAAATGACACGTGTTTTGTTATCATCAAAACAAATGATCGTGGTGCTCTAGCACCAACACTGATCAGCATCAATCTCCTCGAACGGTGGTTGCTGATGGTAATCAGCTCTACAGAGGTCAGCGTGCATAGACGGGGATGGGCTATAACAGTCGTCACAAGGTTGGGTCTGATGGTCTAATACAACACTAAGGGTGAGGCATTTCTCAACCAAAGGCTTCACGGGATCGTGCTCCTCAATCCATTCATAATCGAAAGACTTGGTCACCCTAAAGATATCCAACTGCATCTTCCTGTCTCCGAAGGAGATTTCCATGCTTCCCGTGTCACAATCGATGTTCGCCTTAGCCATAGGTAAGCATGGTCTACCCAGGATGATGGGTGTGTTTTGTAGCAGTTCAAAGACTTCCATGTCGAGTACTAAGAAGTCGACTGGGAAGTAAAAGTCCTTGACCCGAACAATTACGTCCTTGATAACCCCCTTCGAGGTCTTTACAGATCGATCAGCCAATTGGATGGTCACAGGTGTGGGTGTTAATTCTCTGAATCCGAATTGGTGATATAGGGTTGTTGGGATCTGATTAATTGAAGCACCTAGGTCTAGGAGAGCTCTATCAAATGTCATGTCCTTGATATTACAAGATATCAGGGGTGCTCCTAGGTTTGTTCGTTTGAGTAGAAGGTTGCTCGATATCACGAAACTTGCTTGCTCTGAGAGCACAACCTTCCTAGGTGCTTGGGGTTATGGCTTACGCTTCAGCGTACAGGTGTCCTTTAGGAACTTAGCACAAGCCAGAATGTGCTTAACTGCCTCAAGGAGTAGGATATTAATCTGAACCTGCTTGAAAATTTCCAAAAGATCCTCAGTTTCCACAACCGCTTTCCTTCTCTTCATCTTCTCCAAGGCCTCAAGGTACGATGTTTGGATTTGAACTGGGTCAGTCTCTAGGTCCTTGGGTGTTTCTTGCTCATCTTCAGAGTGGGGTATCTCGGGGAGTAAGATCACGGGAGGAGTCTGCCACTTGGGATCCTGGGTTTCAGTGCCGCTTCTCGAGGTCACTGCATTTGCAGAGGCATTAGGACCATGGGTTGATCCTTGAGAAGAAGAGGAAGAAGAAGCACTAAACCCAGGGGGTGTTTGTGCGGCAGGCTAGACCATGTGGGCCTGCTCGGGATTGCCTTGGAACTCCTGCTAATTGGGGCCTCTATTAATCACGTTTCGCGGGTTCGGCTGTGGTTGAGAAGGAAGGGATCCCTTGTTGTTTTAAATCCAATAGCTTTCTCAACTATCCCTTCACTAATGCCATTTCCTCCTGGTGTTTCTAGTTCATTTCAGCCATCATTTTCATCAAGGTGTCCATTTGGTTTTGTGGGGGAGGGGCCACCCTTTTTGGATTATAGGGGGTCTAACCAGTGGACCTTACTAATAGGAAGTCAGGTTTAGTTGATCGTTTGGCCTGGGCTGGTTTTGAAATTGATTGGGTTTCTAGTTCATCCAAGAGAAGTTTGGGTGGTTATGCAATCCGATGTTGTAGGTGTTGGAGAAGAGGTTAGGTTTGGAATAACCTTTGATGGCCTGGACATCTTCAAAGATAGAAGGTACCAAGGGGGAGGGAAGAGAATAATCAGAGGTTGAGGGAGCAAAGGTCCCTCCCTGGAACATGGTCAGGGGTTATTCCAGGTGCATCTGGCTTAGTGGCTAAATTAGGTCGACATTGTGAGCTCCCTTTGCTAGGGAGAGAGTCTGTAGCGGGTTCCTGGTCTGGTTCAATACTTCATCTATCTTCTTATCCACCAATTCCACTCGATCTAACTTCTTGGCAATGATATCCATGTTGACCATTCCAAAATTTGCTTGTACCTCATAGATCCCACCATGGAGTTGACTGGATCGATTGAACTGGGTCATGGAGGCATTGTTGAGTGAATTTTTGCTCATAGACTAGAAAAGCTCAAACGTTCTTTCCTCATCTTTGTTTAGAAAGTTTCCTCCGCATGAGGCATCGATAAAGTTCTAAAGGTTGCTGTCTAGACCGTGGTAGAAGATCTGCACCAATTGCCACTTTGGAACCTCATGGTGTGTGCATTTCCTCAATAATTCGTTAAATCTCTCCCACGCCTCATGGAATTGTTCCCCATGCTGGAGTGTAAAGGTGGTAATGGCTCTTCTGAAGGCATTGGTCTTTCCAATGGGGAAGAATTTCTTTAAGAATGCATCCCTCAGTTCTTCCTAGGTGGAGATAGGTCTTTCTAAAGTTCAAATGCAGTGAGATGCTTTGTCTCTCAGTGAGAAGGGGAACATCTTTATCAAAATAAAGCTTAAGCTGATGTTCCTAGGCTTGACAGTCTGGGTGATCCGGTCAAGGTCCTCTAGGTGTTGGAAGGGGTCCTCATTTGAGCTTCCATGGAACTGGCTTTGAATCAGGCTCAGGACATTAGGTTTTAGCTCAAAATCATCTCCCCCTTCGGGGACCCTAAGATGTGGTTCGATTCAAATAGCAGACGGATCGTAAAAGTCATGAAGGGGCCTGGGTTGATTCTGGAATTATGGTGGATCAGGTGGTGGGTGCCCCTGTGGGTTTTGCAAAGGTGGTGGTTGCACCTGCAGGTTCTGCAACCAGTGTATGCCTTACATGACAGTGTGGATCTGCTGCTACTGAAGCTGGTGCTTTGCATTAATCTGGGCTTTGATGATGGCCATCATATTTGGTGGGGTGATTGCACCACAAAAATACATCGGCAATTGTGCCATCTTATGCTATTTCCTAGCATTACCAATGCATATTAGGTAGACATAGTCGCATTGTAAAAATACACGCATGCATGCATTTAATTGAGAGGGGAGGAGAGTGAATAAAATGGCCTTGCAATTAACAAATTCCTCAAGTGCTGCCTTGCAAAATCTCCATCTTTATTTTTTATTTCTATTTGACTTTGAATTCTTCCCACGGCTGCAAGACATGGCCTCTTCTATCTCGTGCCTTGCTCTACAACAGCTCTCCCTGCCAGCCGCATGCAAGCTCTCCCTACCAAGCCATGCCAAGCCATGCACAGCCAAGGCATGGCTGTGCATGCCTCTTTGCTCTTTAAAAAAGGCTCAGCCTTCTTCCTTGAAGCTGAGCCTGGTCCATGAAGAAAAACACACAGAAGCTTCTCTTCTTCTCCAGGTCGTCTCCTACCCTCTCCCTCCATACGCAGCCTCTCCTCCTCTGAGGAGCCACCCTACGGGCAGGAGTACCACACTGTGGTGCACAACCACCACCGTGAGTCCACCACCACCCAGCTCATCAAAGAGCTAGTGGGCGTGGTGGTCTTCTCTCTCTGTTTCATCATTTAGCCATTTCTGCCATTGCCACAGAGCTTCAAGCTTTGAAGCTCAAAGCTCCACAGCAGCAGCAGCACGGTGCGGTGGCCTCTCACCCGCGCGCAGGGCACCGTGCGTCCCTGCAGCAGCTGCCCTTGCCCGTTTTGCACATGCCTGCAAGCGACCTCGCCCCTCTTCGCATGCCCTATCGTGAAGTGCCACCCGCAAGCCAGCAGCCGGCGCTTCCTCTTTAGCGTGTGCGCCAGCCGCTCCAAGCCTCCCGCACTCACAGAACCGGGTGCACCCGGTCGCGTGGCTCGGCCATGCACTGTAGCCACTGTTCACGCTAGTCAACAGAACACTGTGGCTACAGTGCGGTGACCGGTAAGTTTCTCACTTAACCACTCACCCGGCATGCCGCAACCGGTCCCAGCCCGCACCCGTGTCCAGCCCCACGTCCGCTCCAGTGCCCGCCCGCACCTACCCACATGTTCACCAGCTTCCAACGCCTACCTTCACCTACTCCCTTCGCCTGTTCACACAGCGCGGTGCACTGCGGTCCTCCTCCCGCGTGCTCACTCCCTCCAGCGCGCGTCTTCGTGAGCCTACACGCCTGCGTGCGTGAGTGAACCACTAGACGTCGGCCCTGAAGCTCCAGACGACTTAACTCGCCTCTTCTTCACAGCAGGCGCTCTCTCTCTCTCTCTTTCTTTCTCTCTCTCACAACACTCTCTCACTCTCTACACACACATACACACACACTCACACTCTCGTACACACACCTATACTCTACTATCTACGTATATATTTTTATATATATATATATATATATATTTTTTATATACATATATATATATACATATATTAGTACTTATATAGCTATGTATTAGTCTATATACATACATATATATATATACATCCATATACTTATATATATATATACATATAACTATATATATATATTATTGCCTATATAACTAAGCATAAGTATATATACATATATATATATATCTATCTACATATATCTATATACATAGATACTTATACATATATATATATCTATACATATATCTATCTATACATATATTTACATATCTATATATATATACACATATATATATATTTATATATACATATATAGCTTCATTTACACTTATATAATTATAACCATATCTACCTATATACATATAGATATATATTTACATATATACATAGATATATATATATTTTCATCCTACACGTTGCATCGCGGGAATATCTGCACCAGTTGCTGATATTCCCTAATACACGCATACAGAACGTGTGTTTCGCACACATTTTCCACCATCCATCCTACACTCCATGCTGCACTTCGTCTGGTTGGTTGCGTCTTTCTAGACGATGACCGACTAGACACTGTGCTACACGCCATCTCCGCCTCCACCCCCACCCCTTCATACATATATATTATATACATATATATACTATATTTGCTTATTTCTGTTTCTCTTTCCTACCATTAAAAAGATTAAAAAATACACAAAAGAGAAAAGATAATCCTTGACTTGTAGGTACTCAGTCTGGCAAATAGCAAGACTAATTTTGGAACCCAAATTTGGCTCAAAGACAAGAACCTAAATTTGAGGGTGTACCTCAAGGAAAAAAATTATCAGAAAAAAATCTTAAATAGAAAAACACCAAAAATACAATAAACGAACGGAAGAGATTCAGTGTAGGAAAGGCATAGAAACTTCCTCTAATCCCACTTCCTTGAGTTCGACCTTGGGCCTAAAAGCGACCAAGATAAAATCAAGTAGGCCAGGTTAAAAATTTTGTAAAGAGATGGTTAGGCTCGATTTAGGTTAACCACTATACACATTTCAACGATAAAATCACCATATTAACACAGCCTATCCGGGTCTACGCCACATCCCTTTTCATGGCGCCGTTGCCGGGGAAGTGCGTATTCAAGTAAGTTTCTATTCCATTCCTTTCATTTTTTCTCTTCTCTTTTCATGGGTGTTTTTGTTTATTGCTGTGCTGGTGAACCTGTTGCACGGAGAAGGCAGGTAGGTGAAGTCGGAAACGTGGGCTGATCCAAGGCGGGAATGAGAGCGTAAAGATGTCGACACCGCACTGGAGCTTCGCACACATTGCTGAACAAGTAGGTCTTCCTTTCTTAGCAACTTAGGTTAACTTGTCACCTTAATAAAATTTAAAAAAAAAACTAAAAAAAAAACTAGAAAAACTTCTTGGGATCTCTTGGGGCAAGTGGATTAAAAATCACTTGTTTGCTTGTTTGTCTTCACTCCCACCACCCCGGGATTTCCTGCCTTACTTCGCATAGCGAAAATCCAAGAATCTTGATTCTTGAATTTGTCGTCATGTGAAGTATTCTTTGACGCAAATAAAAAGATTGATTGCCACCCCTCTTTGCCTCACTTATCTGCAAATTCAGGATCACATTTTTGGTGGGGAGACTTGGAATTGAGTTGATTCCAACCCCACCACGACTTTTCACGTGCCTAAGATTCGATCCCGAATACTTCAACCCCAACAATCTGATTTTCTTTATCTTTTGGTTGAGCCTTGTGTGTGGAAATCATTCTAGTGATTGGAAGCACTTGAATTGAATTGCTTTGACTCCCTTTCACACTAATTTAAAATTGATTCGTGCAACCACACATAGAAATCTCCATTTAGGGAAGCCCATTGCATTTTAGCATGCATTAACCAATTGACATTGAAGAAGGGTTTGTTGGGCTTAGAAGAAAACTTGTATTCTCTCAAAATCTAAAGATTTGTTGAATTGGTAATTCAGCAAAATCCTAAAATCCATACTACTTAAGGCAGAATTCTAAAAATCATTCACTAATTAAAAACATCAATTTGGGGAGATTTCCCCATTGCATGCTTGGTTTACACACTCTCTAAAAATCAGTCACTTGGGCATTACCCGTAAAAAATGCCCTCACATTCCAACAGCACTTGATCCTAAGCCTCTAACTAAAAATGGTAGCAACTTGACATTTATTAAGGATTGGAGTCTAACTACCTGCGTGTAGCGCCTACATGCTGGTAAGGGTTCCTACGTGCTATCGGGTGTCTAAGACTGGGGCAAACGGCCTTTCAATCTGGCCCAGTGGTTCCGTGGTGCTCGCATTCGGTTCCATAGGTCATGATAGTAGGTAACTTAGATCTTTAGGTCTAAGAGCACATTATAGAGGTTAGTAATTTGATTGTAATGATTTGTCATTAAGTGTACCTTTGCGGCATCATTTCTCTCATCTCTTCTCCCTTCATATCCCCCCAATTCTTCCTGCGGTAGTGCATGTTTAGGAGGTCACAAAACCCTGAACTGTGTGAATTGCCTGATAATTTTAGAAAAGAAGCCGAATTGTCCTCCTCCACAAACATGGCTGCATGCCCACCCCCAAATCCCAAGGGAGGAAACCGCCCTCAAAACCCACCAGGTGGTGGAGCCTTAGATCCCATAACCTGCCTCCAAGCCCAAATGGAAATGTATAATGAGCAAATTGAAGCCATTAGGGAAACATTGGAGGAAATGCAAAACCCTCCCGAACCGGAGGAGCCTAGGTCTCTTAGCTCCTATCAGAATCCCATTCCTACAGAGACCATAGGACAAATTCGGGTCCACATGGGCAGGGACGACTTTGAATTAAAACCTAACATAATTGGCCTGATAAATTTTCACTTGCATGGTCTTGCAAGTGAAGATCCTTTTCTCCGCTTGCAAGAGCTAACCCGATTGGCTAAAACTGTTAAACAAAGAAATATTGGTTACCTATAGTCCTCATGAAAATGTTCCCATTTTCATTGCGGGATAAAGCATCGCAGTGGTTACTCACCCCTGGGAGAACCATCCACTCTTGGGAAGAGATGCGAATAGCGTTTCTCAAGAAGTTCTTCCCAATCGGGCGAACCAATGTGCTTCGCCAGGCAATCACTTCATTTACACAACAAAACAGCAAATAGTTTCATGAGGCATGGGAGAGATATAACGACCTCCTCAGGAAGTGTCCGCACCATGGTCTGCCTAAGTGGCATATAGCCCAGATCTTCTCCTATGGGCTAAATGAGACTTTGAAGCAGATTGCAGAAGCTTCCTGCGAAGGGAATTTCATGAATAAAGACGAGAATGGAGCATTCAAATTATTTGAAAATATGAGTGAAAACTCAATGAACAATGCCTCCATTATCGCCTTTAATCGTACTAGCCTGCCCCGTAATGTCCACAAAGTTGACACGGGACCCTCCCATTCATCCACTGATCTCAGCCTCATTGCACATAAATTGGATGAAGTCTCCGTCGTGCACAAGAAGCTGGACGAGCTTCTGGCCAACCCTACCCGTTCTATGGCAAACACCCCCACCTCACCACTTCATCACAATTCCAATTCTTCCAATACTAGGCTTATCCTGGGAAACCCCGTAAGACCTTCCTTATCGAGTGTCGCGCTGAGTGACTCAGTAAGTCATGTGGATCTGGCTTCTGCAAGCCAGTATTTTGACACGGAGGACCAAGCCTCCTTGTGCTCGGATGCATATTTACATGCAGACACGTCTTCTGGCATAGAAGATGCTTGCACCCTAGGGAACATCCCATTCTCTGCCACTTATAACCCAGGGTGGCGAAATCATCTGAACTTTGCTTTGTCCAAAAACCTGCAGCACCAAAACCCCGTGGGTGGACCAATGCGACCGTCCGCACCCGTCATCCCAAGGGCCCAGTCTAATCCTATGGCGAATCCGCCATCGGGTCCTTGCGTACCACAAATAGAAAATGCATCAAGTCCTCTTGACAAATTGATGAGAATGATGATGAAAATGTCAAAGCGCCATGAAGAGAACATGACCTCTCTTCAGCACCAATTGGCGCAGCAGAATGCTGAGATCAGTCAACTACGCATGGAGACTCGATCTCAGGGCACTCTTCCCTCCCAACCTGTTCCCAACCCGTGAAATTTCATACCGCGTGGTCCGCAACCACAGGTACAACCTTCTCAGGGACAGGTACATCAAATTCTGCAAGCTCCGAGCATTCCACTGGGATTTCAGGCTATTCCCGCTGCAGCACCTCACTCTTATGTCCCTATTGCGAACCCTCCTCCGCCTTATGATCCCACTAGACTCGCATCATCCAATGCGATCACTACGAGGAGCGGCAAGCTGACCGTCGATCCACCTCGACCTGATCCTGGCCCGTCTTCTTCATTGCCCTCTCATTCGGGATGCGCACTGCATTCGTGAGAGGATGATACACCTCAATTGGTGCCAGAATCAGTCCAATTCCCTAAGGCTCTACTGAGGGAGCCAAAAGGGAAAAAGAAAGATATGCAGGCCTTTGATAACCTGCGTAATTTGTTCAGGGATGTTGAAATCAAGGTACTCCTGCTCGAGGCTATCGACCACATACCTACTCTCGTCCGATTTTTCAAAGACTACACAATGCCCAGGCAACAGTCAAAGAAAACTAAGAATCCGGTGGTTCTCTCGCCTCATGCGAGTTATGCTATACTGTCAAATCTGCCATCGAAGCCGAAAGATCTGGGAACACTGCTTATTTCCTGTAGCATCCAAGGCTATAATTTTAACCGTGCCCTGCTTGATCTAGGATCTTGCATAAATCTTATACCAACCATCATGCTCGAAAAATTTTCCTTGGGAAATCTGAAACCACCCCTGTCATGTTACAGTTGGCAGATCGTTCTGTCAAAATTCCAAAGGGTGTGGTGGAAGACATGGTGGTTAGGGTCAACAGTCTCTGTTTTCCTGTTGACTTTCTTGTTTTAGATATGGAAGTTCCTAGCTCACTTTCTAATTGTCCGATCATCCTTGGTTGACCTTTCTTGGCCACAGCCCGTGCCCATATCGATTGCGAGTCGGGCTGTAATGAGATTGCCATTGGATCTGAAAAGCTCAAGCTTAACATCTTCAAGGCAGCCAAGAACTTTGCGATTGTATTGAGGATGACAAGCCTGATGAGGACATGGCCATTAGCGCGTGTATCGAACTAATTGGGACCTATTCCGACTGCTGCGGATTACCTGTAAACACTGAAGATTGCTTGACCGACACAAATTGTGACGTTCCCCCATCCCTCCCTATTCCCGTACCTTCTCCTGACCAGACTTCTGATGAGGTTTTCTCCACTTCCGAAACCTCGTGGTCTGAGTCATATCCGGGCTACTCATCGCCGGTCCAAACTCTTGAAAATCGAATTGCCCTTTCTTTCATGCCAAATCAACCGAAATTGCAACTCCACACTGGGACCTTGAGCCGACATACTTCTCACTAGGGCTATTCCTTTTTGGATCCATCTATCCAAGAAGCCCCTCTTCTTGGCCAATCTAAGGGCCAACTTCTTCCTCCTGACTTGTTTTCTGATCCGCCTGGGACACTCTCATCCCAAGAAATTCCAGATACTTCACCACCCACCATCCACCCACCCTACCACCCTGCTGTATACCCTGCACCTCATCTCTCATTACTCGATCTTTCGTCCTTCCTCTACCCTACCCTGCATGCATATGAGGACATAGCATCATTTGGCATGGGGGGGTGGATAGGCATCCTTAGGTTCTGGGTATTTTATGGTATCATGCAGTTTCTATCTACATATATATATATATATATATAAATGAAAAATGAAAATGGTGTTTAGTAATGATCTAAAGGCTGAAACAAAAATACAATAAGTGCTTATGGATATTCAACCACTGTTTTGAAGACTTTCCAGGCCACAGAAGCCTGATTCGCTCAGGCTCGGCTTAATTCACTTGAGCATTGACAAGATAGATCGGAATCTCTCCTAACTAAGGACATATTCTTATACCTGAGACACCAGTACAGGATCCGTTGGTTTGCTTCTACTTGAGAGCCTAAGTAATCTTGGTTCACACTACACATATCAAGAAAGACAAGGTGAACATAAGATCCAACCCTAGTGTTCATTAGGGAAGGTGGAGTCCTTACCTGTGCACGCAAGTAGACTTTTTATCCCAAGCTTTAGTCTTGTGTTTAGGAGAGACTCTTTCCACCAAAAAGGAACTCTCACACCAAAAAGAAAAGTGTGCTCCTCCAAATAATGTTGTGAGAGATATACTGACACGTGTTTCAAAAAAAAAAAGATGCAAATAAGTATATCTCACAAATGTCTGTAAAATATTCCTACAAAAAAGTTCTTTAGGGCAAATACCCTATTTTCTTTGAGCCATAAATGTCAGAAAATGGGAGTTGAGTTTTCCGTCATCTTTTTAAGGGTCAATCCGAAGACATGAGCTGAAACTGGGACCAACCTATACTGAAAAATTCGTGAAACCCTGGGCTTGAGTCTTAATGTTCATCTGGTCAGTCTTGATTCTTCACTAAGCACAAGCCATAATCTCTTGAGCTCTCGAGTACGGCAAAAACCTCCTAGGTCTTGGAAATCGTACTTAAGGTTTAAATATCAAGAGTCCTGGCTAGTTGAGAGATGATCTATGTCATGTGAGACTTGAAGTACTAGTAGTCTTCTCTACAATTGGTTCTCACAATAACCAAAAATAAACACACCTATGTCGCCTCAGGAGAAAATCTTCAGCTTAAGATCATTTCTAAATACAATACAAAAAAATGTTTTGCTTGGGACTAGCAAAAGATAGGCATGCGGGTATGATTGCACCGCAAAAATACACCTGCAATTGTGTCGTCTTGTGCTATTTCCTAGCATTACCAGTGCATAGTAGGTGGACATAGTCGCATTGTAAAAATACACCCATGCATGCATTTAATTGAGAGGGGAGGAGAGTGAATAAAATGGCCTTGCAATTAACAAATTCCTCAAGTGCTGCCTTGCAAAATCTCCATCTTTATTTTTTACTTCTATTTGACTTTGAATTCTTCCTGCGGCTACCAGACATGGCCTCTTCTTCCTCGTGCCATGCTCTGCAACAGCTCTCCCTGCCAGCCGCATGCAAGCTCTCCCTGCCAAGCCATGGCAAGCCATGCACAGCCAGGGCAAGGCTATGCATGCCTCTTTGCTCTTTAAAAAAGGCTCAGCCTTCTTCCTTGAAGCCGAGCCTGGTCCACGAAGAAAAACATACAGTAGCTTCTCTTCTTCTCCAGGCCGTCTCCTCCCATCTCCCTCCATACGCAGCCTCTCATCCTCTGAGGAGCCACTCTGCGGGCAAGAGTACCTCACTGTGGTGCAAAACCACCACCGTGAGTCCACCACCGCCTAGCTCATCAAAGAGCCGGTGGGCGTGGTGGTCTTCTCTCTTTGTTTCATCGTTTAGCCATTTCTGCCATTGCCACAGGGCTTCAAGCTTTGAAGCTCAAAGCTCCGCAGCAGCAGCATCACGGTGCAGCGGCCTCTCGCCCACGCACAGGCCACCACACGTACCTGCAACAGCCGCCCCAGCCCTTTCCGCGCATGCCTGCAGGTGACCTCGCCCCTCTCTGCATGCCCTATCGCGAAGCGCCACCCACAAGCCAACAGCCGGCGCAGCCTCTTCAACGCGCACGCCAGCCGCTCCAGACCTCCTACACTCACGGAACCGAGCATACCCGGTTGCGCGTCTCGGCCATGCACTGTTGCCACTGTTCACGCTAGTCAGCAGAACACTATGGCTACAGCGTGGTGACCGGTAAGTTTCTCACTTAACTGGTCACCCGACGCGCCGCAACCGGTCCCAGCCCATGCCCACGTCTAGCCCCACGCCCGGTCCAGCGCCCGCCTGCGCGTCTGTGTGCGCCCGCATCTGCCAGTGCCCGCACCTGCCCGCGTGTTCACCAACTCCTAGAGCCTGCCTTCGCCCGCTCCCTTCACCTGTTCACGTAGCGCGGTGCACTGCGGTCCTTCTCCCGCATGCTCATTCCCTCCAGCACGCGTCTTCGCGCGCCTACGTGCCTGTGCGCACACGTGAACCACCAGATGTCGTCCCTAAAGCTCCAGACGGCTTAACTCACCTCTTCTTCACAGCAGGCGCTCTCTCTCTCTCTCTCTCTCTTTCTCTCACAGCACTCTCTCACACTCTCTGCACACACATACACACACACACTCACACTCTCGTACACACACCTATACTCTACTATATACATATATATATATACATACATATATATATTTATATATATATATTTGTATACATATATATATATAAATATATATATACATATATTAATACTTATATAACTATGTATTAGTCTATATACATACATATATATATATATGTACATCTGTATACTTTTATATATATATACATATATATATATATACACATATATATTTACATATATACATATATTTATATAAGTATAAATATATATATAAATACATATAGCTATATATATATTATTACCTATATAACTAAGTATAAGTATATATATATATATTTATATTTGTATATATAGATATATATACATACATATACATCTATATAAATACATATACATATATATATATATCTATACATATATCTATCAATACATATATTTACATATCTGTATATATATATATATTTATATATACATATATAGCTACATTTACACTTATATAATTATAAGCATATCTACCTATGTACCTATAGATATATATTTACATATATACATAGATATATATATATTTTCATCCTACAGTTTGTATCGCAGGAATATCTGCACCAATTGCTGATATTCCCCGATACACGTGTACAAAAAGCATGTTTCACACACATTTTCCACCATCCATCGTACACTCCACGCGGCACTTCATCCTGTTGGTTGCATCTTTCTAGACGACGACCGACTCGACACCGTGCTACACGCCATCTTTGCCTCCACCCCCACCCCTTTATACCTATATATTATATACATATATATACTATATTTGCTTTATTTCTATTTCTCTTTCTTGCCATTAAAAGGATAAAAAAAATACACAAAAGAGAAAAGATAATCCTTGACTTGCAAGTACTCAGTCTTGCAAATAGCAAGACTAGTTTTGGAACCCTAATTTACCTCAAAGCGAAGAACCTGATTTTGAGGGTGTACCTCAAGGACAAAAATTATCAGAAAAAAATCTTAAACAGAAAAACACCGAAAACATAATAAACGAACGGAAGAGATTCGTTGTAGGAAAGGTGTAGAAACTTCCTCTAATCCCACTTCCCTGAGTTCAACCCTGGGCCTAAAAGCGACCAAGATAAAATCAAGTAGTCCAAGTTAAAAATTTTGTAAAGAGATGGTTAGGCTCGATTTAGGTTAACCACTATACACATTTCAACGATAAAATCACCATATTAACACAGCCTATCTGGGTCTACGCCACATCCCTTTTAATGGTGGTTGGTCTTCAACATTATCTACTCTAGGTTCGACCATATTTCTAGCAAGATCAAGTCTCTCCTGGGTTTCCCGTCCCAAAACAAACAACTGAGGATGAAGTGATCATCTCCTGTGCAAGCACTAGAGAAGAACGGAGAGGGATGCAAGGAGAAACAGATGCGAGAAGCATGTGTGCTCAAACAAGCAGACAAGACTAGTCCTTATAGTGTATTCCTTAGGGGACCTAGAAATCTCAAGAGGAACAATCACGACTGCAGGCACGTAACCACCCTTCCCAAGGCTAATCTGGCCAGGTTGATTACGAGGGGATTGTGGGGAAGGTTCTTCCTTTGCTTACGCTGCCAGTTTCGTGGACCCCAAAACCATAATCGTTTGACACTTTCCCACAGCTTGGTCACTAGATTTTACGAAGGGAATGAAGGCTGAGTGCCTAGCAACCGAAATCACACCTTTTGAGACTTAAACCAGCCCTGCCTAGGGCACATCTACTCTATTTTAATGAGGGCTTAGGTCAGTGCTTATGCTCCAATCATGTGATGAGGTGTTGATTGTGGTGGTGCCTCTTAGTTATCCGATTCAAATGTGTGTGCACCTAACAAGGCATGGTTTTCAAGCAAGGATTTAGGATGTAGTGTCTTTTAATGTTTGTCCTTACTTTAATGTCTTTTAGGGTTGAAGTGCCTTAGTGTTTTCAAACAAGTTTCAAGTGGTCACGCCAAGTTTTACACATAATGGTGAGAGTGGATTTCCTTTAGACTGAGGAGGCCCTAGCAAGCAACCCTAATGTTCTCATCCTACTGTTCATGTAATCTACCAGGTGAGTCGATTTTAAGGTGAGTGATGCGGCATAAGTCGAGTCATGGTGGCTTCGCAAACATCACTCAAAAAGAAAAAGAACACTGCAAGGAGATTATGTCTTTAAGAATGTTAGAGTGTATATTTTTTTTTGTTAGGTGATGGGTTTAGGATGTGGATCAAGCAATCATTCACCATGCCAATTTTTCTCTGATTTTAATTTTTTTTAGATTTTTTTTAGCAAGCAAACAACCATGGGTAGAGCGATACTCATAACCAGTCTTTACTACTTTTACTCCATCTCCACCATCATGAGTCACGCTCCTTCGCTGCCCAGGCATCGAGTTCCTACAACCAATCAGGTAGAGGGAGAAAATGAGTTAGACAGTGAGTATGGATGCAAAATGAAAGTGACAAAATAAATCCGTTGCCTCCCTGGCAATGATGCCAAAAATTGACGTGTTACAGACACATATGTCTAATTGGGTCCATGTAGCTCATGCTTGCAACGTCGATTCTCAATGTAGAAACGGATGTGAGTCCGAGTGTCAAACACAGGGAGGTGTGAAATCGGCTTTTTTTGTCACTTAGTTGTCACGGAAATAGCAGATTTTGATTGCGCAAGAGAAAATGCGGGAGAGAAATGAGAATACAAGAGAAAAAGAGAAAAAGAGAGAGAGTAGGGTTAGAGTCTTTATAGCATTCATGCAAATCCTGACAAGAAAAACTCGATCAAAAGAGAGAGGCAATAGCTATATAAGAAACAACATCGTTTAACATGCAACTTGAGTTTTACAATAATAGCTAAATGCTTAAACAAAAGTAAAGTAAAGCAAGAGTAAAGAGTGAGAGAGAGAGAGTAGAAGGCGAGGCGACCATGGCGGTGGAGGAGGGCTCCGTCGGCAGCTTGTCAACTCCGGTGAGTACAAGATGTGCTAAGGGAAGCTAGGAATGGGGGAGAAGGATTACAAGTGTCTTCAATGCCTCTACATGGGTAGTTGGAGGGGGGTTATGAAGGAAGAAGGGGTTTCGAAATTAAGTAGGGGCTTTAGTGACATTCAGGACGTTGCTAAAATCGCCCTAGAAATGTCGGTGAAGGCCCCTACCCATCAGTCTTCCTCGTGCACTTGTGCTTCCTCCCGTGCTCTTCACCCGCAATCCGCATGCGCTCGTTGTGCATCGTCTGATCAAAGAACGGATGGTTGAGGCTTCGCAAGAGCATGTGCTAAGGATCACGCTTACACAGCATGTGCCTCGCGCATTATCGCGCACGTGAACATCCGCGCGCATCCATTGTGCTGCATCACTTCCATCTGCGTTGACTGCTGTTGATCAGGTAGCTTGACTTAGTCGCAGCGCGTGCAGAGGTCAACGAGTGAGGCACTGGGTGGGTCGAACCCTTGCCTCTCTGTGTGAGGTCGAGGAATGGACCGCTGTGTTGCACGCCTCGCTTTGTCACGATGTCGAAATCGGGCGTGTCGTGGGTTGATTGTTGGATGAGAATCCAATGGTCTGGATCTGATCGAGGGCGCGTGTTGAAGAGGTGTGCCACAGGTGCAGGCGCATCAGATGCCTCCATGTGACTGCCTGTGGGTCGTTGATCATTAGATCAACGGCCAGAACTTCTTGGGCTAGTTGCGGGAGCTCTAGATGTCAGATTTGATCGATTTTGAGTCTGTTCGACTTCCTTCGTCATTCTGAATCCATCCGTGCATTCCGATCGCTCATCTGAGGACTGTTTTGACATGAACTTGTAAAATGGCCATTAACATTGATTTATAAGCAATCTAAATGTGCAATGCATGTAATGCTCCCATGCCCTTTTATGATGTGTTATTTGTGAATGTTACCCTTAAGATAAACCTCAATTGATAGAATTATCACCATAAAATATAGAGTTATCAACCATCTTCCTTTCTCTCCTTACCACCTCCAAGGCTCTAGAGATAGCTTATCCCAAGCTCAGGATGCTCCTCTAGAGCAGAAAATCAAAATATTTTCTTGCCTCTCACCCCCATTCTTGGAGCATCCTGTGGCCATCCTCTCAACACATCGGGAAGTAGATCCTCACCACGATGTTGTCCCATCCCACCCTCCATCCTCCAATGCTATTCTCCTTCATCCAGCCTCTCACCACCTTCATCTAGGCACTGTCAAATCGAGTCATCCTCCAAGCAATTGTTGAGGGGCACTCTTCTCACCTTGCTCTATCTACCTCTTTCTAGTGTAGTTGTTTATCTGTAGCAAACTCTGATTAGCAATATTTTGATGTTTCTCTCTCTCTCTTATTCTACTAGAGTAGCTTAGAACAGATAACAAATATTTTGGTTGATATTCTATCTTATAAAATACAAAAATAAATACAAAAGATAAAAACAACAAAAATAAATAAAATCAAAATGCAGATTTCACAAACCAAATGTTCTCCTCCCTGTGTAATACCCAAGACTCACTTTGAGTTTCGGTATAAATTTTATCTGGTAGTGATTTTTGCGACTACGACAACAAGTTCTCCTAAACTTTGATTTTCACTTGCAGAAACATGCCCACTGATCAGCGATTTCATGCTCACTCTCCCACCCTAGACTCGTCCGTCTCTGACCTTCTCTGTGTGTCTTCTTTCTCACAATAGGTTCACCTACACAGAAAGAAACAACGAATACCTGTAAAGAGATGGGTGGAAAGAAGAGCAAGCTAAAGGAAAAGAGTAGAAATCAAACCTAAATGGTGCCTCCGCTGCAACGGTGCCAGAAAGCTTATGTTGAATCGTAAGTAGCGTTATTTAATTAGGTGAAATTTTCATTGAAATAAGTAAAGTGGAAGTGGTTAACTACAAGCAATCCTACATAGATTTCTCAAATATATTAATTTGGACTAAAGTATATTTTAAGATCGTCAATTTTTGCCACAGGGTCAAACTCAGGGAGGGTGGCTTGAGGTTCTCGAATTCTATATGAATACTAAAGGAGCGTCATTTTCATTAGCTTATTATGTTTTTGGATATTTCTTTGGTTTTATATTTTTTTGTCACAACTTTGTCCTTGGGGCACTCCCTCAAAAATAAGTCCTTGGTGACATTCCAACTTGAGTCCAAATAATCTCACTACCAGTGGGAGTGGAGGTATACAATTTAAAAGTTATCTTTTCTCTTTTACAACCTTGTTTTGGTATTTTCTTAATTAAAAAAAAAAGCTACTATGAGAACAAAGGAAAATTTGTGGGAATTGAAATAAATTGAAATACTTAGCTTATTAATATATGTACATATGTATGTATAAGATATATATATCTATGTATATATATTTATATATAGAGAGAAAGAGAGAGAAGAAAAGGAGGATGGGATTGAAGAATTAGATGTAGCATTGTGCTAGGTTAACTGATGTCTAGAGAGACATGATTAATCGTAGCTATGTACCACGTGAATGTGTGGATTGGACGTGTGTGTGGGTATGCTTAATGTATGTGAAAATCACATATGTGTTGCAACTAGTGCAAACAAGCTTGCGATGTAATGCGTGGTAAAAGGGGCGTTATGCACGTGATGTGTGAATGTGTAAGTGTGCGAATGGGGGGGATTATGGCTGTGAGTGTGCATCTGTGTGTGTGTGTGTTAATGTGAGTGTGGGTGCTGGTGAGTGAGTGTATGCACATAGGTGCACTGTGTGTGTGCATGTAGGCATGTGTTGAGGGGTGAATGTGTGAGGCACACGAGGGTGTTGTGAGTGGTGTGAGTGATTGTTCGAGTGATAAATCGATGTTTTAAGATTGTTGCATTGTAGTATAGCCAATATAGTGCTCAAACAAATAAATTTATTACTCGGAAAAGGATCTGAGGTTGAACGCAGGGAGCAATATGGAATTCAGTTCTCATGAATCGCAATTTAAGACAAGAAAGCTATGAAAATGTAAATAAAACTTGTTCAGAATACTAAGATCAAGTGTCAAAATGCAAAAATAATGGAGTGAAATGGTGATTTAGATCACCAAATACTCCTTACATTGATAGCTAATGAACTCAATGTATATATGAAATGAAATGCAATCAAACCAATCGTCTGATTAGTAAATCAGATGGCTTAAACTATTTAATCCTCTCTCTTCTTCTTTTCTCTTTCCCTTCTCTATCTTTCTTCTTCTGCCCTTGTTCTTCTCTTCTTTTCTTCTCTGTCTTTGCAACCCTGCTTCTTCTTTCCTCTTCTTTTGTAGGCTTTCCTCACAGAATAGAAGGGGAAAGGCTACTTGAATTAGACTAAGTGTTAGCCAGGTCTCACCAAGAGCAAAACCCTCCCCCTACCCACGCAGACTCTCCTTCTCTCTTTCTCTCTTTAGGATCCGCTCTCCCAGAGACATAGGGTAATTGAGTTATCGGACCTTGCGTACCTGGGTCCAGGCTCACCGGTAGTGGTTCATGAGTGAGGAGTGAGAATTAGGTGGGTTAATGGGTTAGGCCAGGTCCGTGGGCAGAGGTCACAGATGAGGCGGTGCGTGGGTGAGAGGGACCTCACCTCGTGTTTGGAGGCAGTAAGCCCTATTGACAAATTCAATTTATGTGTATGCTCCACTTCAATGGCTTCTGATGTGGGACTATCTACCCCCACATTGCTCATGCATGCTGCTACTGCTTCCTTCGCCCAATTCGCACGTAAGGAGCGGTCAATGCTCCTAATTGACCATGCAAAGATGTTCCTAGAGGTAGTCCGCATGTCTTGAGGGTGTCACCTAGGTGCTTCATGGTTAGAACACCACGAACACTGCCGAAGAAGACAACACGGTGACAGAGCAACGGCTTGAACCTGAAATAGAGAATAAGGCCTTTCAATTGCGTCAAAACACCTCAGAAGGTTCGTCGTAGTACAACGAACGTAATGGCAGTGGTTTCATGGTGGATAGGTGTGGATGGTGGACGGACAATCACAAGTCAGGTCATTGGTGATGGGTTTGTTCGAGGGGTCGTGTGAGTGGATAGAATGGGAAATTGAAAGAGGGGAAATGAGCAAAGAGGTGTGGCAGAGGTTTTGAGGTAGTTGGCTAGGAGTTTGGTGGCGTGTGGAGCGAGATGTTCGTCGCTGGAGGTGTGGCCAGAGCGGTGGAAGATGGAGTTGCGGAGGCATGGTCGAGGTCGAAACGGCTTGTCGATAATGCTGGTGTGATGAGGAAGAGGTTAGGGAGTAGTTGAAGATACTAATGGATAAAGTGAGAAGGAGAATGCGCCAGTTGGTGTTGCCTGTGCTAGAGAAGAGAGCATCTCTGGAGAGTGGGGACAGCGAGGAATAAGGCGAATAGGGTGCCAGCTGGTACGGCTCGACGTGGGAAGAAGCGAGGAAGATGTCTCCACTGCCAGTATTATGAACAGAGGATGAAGATGGATGGAGGGGATCACCAGACATCGAGGTGCTTTTGACTGAGAGAGAGAGAGAGAGAGTGGAATTAGTGGGGAATTTTGGCTGATTTCAAGCGTGAGGGGGACGGTTAGAGTAGGAGATTCTTTTATAGACCTCAGGAGGAGGATTTGGACTTGGGAAGCAAGCTTCCTAAGCTTGGAAAGCTCACCGAAGTGAGATTTGGTTCGAAAGGAAGAGGATTTCTTGACGAACTTCCCTTTCAAATTTGAAAGGGATTCGTCAAGAAATCAAGGAGTTCTTCCCAAATTAAGGTCGTTGGAGCAAGTAGGAATAGGTTTAATGGTGACAAGAACCTTTCTGTAAGAACGATGACAAAGTTAGGGATCTATTTGAAAATATTTTGAAAGTTAAGGGTAGAAATGTAATCAGATAGGACCAAGTTGTAAACTAGGTCAAGACAAGCTTATCTTGGGTCCAAATTTTGGCATAAACCAAATTTGGACCTAAGGAATCTAATGGTAAAGTTGGATTTTGGTTTTGACAACGTTTGGCTAGGTAATTTATGCAAAAACCCAAATTACAGCAAATATCTGTCTAAGACTCTATTCTGGGTCAAAACAGGTTCTGATGGTCAAATTGAAGGTTCCAATCCTTAAGGAATATTTTCCTATGAAGTTTAGAAGGTTTAGGTGAATTTTATCTTGACCAGAACCTTAGTTAATTAATTGGGTTTGTTTCTAGGGTTTCAAAAGTCATTTAATTCTCAAAACATATGAAAATCCTTTTCTCATTGTTCTAACCCACTTGTTAGTCTTTTAGGACAATTTGACCCTTAATTAACCCCTAGCAAAACCCATGGTGGTACTGCATTCATGATATGCTTGGTAAAATTGTAGTTTAACCATAGTTTCTTATTTTTCCCTCAGAATAATTATGCAGTGACTTATGACTCTCTGGCAGTTAGGAAGGAGCATTTACTGACTTAATTGGATCAAAATGACCTAGTTATGGCTCATGATGGTGTTCCCATCAGTGAGGCATGCGCATGCGGGTAAGGTGTAACACACAACCGATGGAGGGGGAAGAGAGAAAAGGCGCTAAGGGGGCTGTGACCAACTAAGTAAGAAACTTAGCCAGTCAATAGGTGCGCCAATAGGTTGCTACAGAGGGATGTAAGGAGAGGGGTGCAATCGACCAAGGCAATAGTGATCAACTAAGCTTCTTACTTAGTCGATCACGTGAAGAGAGAGAAGGTAGATATGGGCTGAAGCGTGAGTGTGATGGGACTTGTGACTGAATAACTAAGAACCAAACCAGTGATGAGGGGAAAAATGAATTGTGATTAGGACACTGTAGCAGAATAGAGCAAAGAAAATAGGAGCTTCTAAGCTATGCTATTGGCGATCAAAACCATGATGCAAAATAGTAAAACACAGAGAGAGCCACCACGTCTAACTACTCACGAAGGAGCTAGGCGGTGGTGGAGCTCACCGTGTTGGTTATGATCACAGGGAGTTTCTCCCAATTACCAACAAGAGGTCTCAACAAGTGAGAAACTATTGACGATAGGAGAGGTAGAGAAGGAGAGAGGAGAGTGGTCAATAGTGTGCTACGTGTTATGCGAGTGATGGGTGTGCATGCGGGATGGTAGGTACTGACATTGGGAGTGGAGGTAGGAGTGGTAGTTTTATAAGTGAGGACTGAGGTGAGCAATGCATGCAGGGTGCCCGTAAGGATAGGATTTGGGTAGTTTATAGGGTGTGCACTTGCAGCTTTGGGTAATGAATGTAGGTAATAGGTGGGTAAAAATGGATGGTGAGACACATGGGAAACGAAGTATGAAGAATCTACCTCTCTCTATTTCTTCCTTTAAATTATTCAAGAATGGAGGTATTTACAAAATGCTTGAATTGTTAATTAATCCTAACTGTATAATCCTATAAAATAACATAGGATTGGCAAATTATTGGTGTGACTTGTTGTGAAATCACCTACTATACGAGATATCAGATCATGGCATGTGCACCTTATCACTGTCAACTCTCCAGGATATCCTATCACCTGTGATGGCTTCCACTAGGCTGCCTTAATCATATCGTTCCATCTCTATGCCTGAAGAGCTGCCAATCAGGTTGGTGGCTTTCTACTGAGAGAGTCTACCATGACATTTCCCTTTCCTGGTTGATAAACAATCAAACAATCATAATCTTTCAGAAGTTCCATCCAGCATCTCTATC
The DNA here is from genome assembly GCA_037157565.1 of Thalassia testudinum. Taxonomy (NCBI): domain Eukaryota; kingdom Viridiplantae; phylum Streptophyta; class Magnoliopsida; order Alismatales; family Hydrocharitaceae; genus Thalassia; species Thalassia testudinum. The sequence goes on from JAZHRO010000024.1 coordinate 215,403,521, forward strand.
TCAAGTTCAACTCTTTCTAATTAAACAGGTACTTCAAACTCTTGTGATCTGTGTAAATCTCAAAGGTCTTGCCATATAAGTAGTGGATCCAAATCTTCAGGGGGAAGACTATGGCTACACTACTAGGGAAGGGAGAATTGGTGACGGTTTTGGGAATTGTCAACAAAAGTAACCTATGGTGACAGTTCCACTCAAAATCGTGACCATAGAGGGAGAGTGAGACTTGCTTTCTACTTTGGTGATGGTTCCAAGTGGGACCATGACCATAGTTTACCTTTGGTGATGGTTCCACGTGGAACCGTGACTATATCCATTCCTTTGGTGACGGTTCCACTTGAAACCATCACCATAGCCTTCCCTTGTGAGCATGCCCTCTCTGCATATCCCTTTGCTGACAGTTTCAAGTGAAACCATCACCATAGCCTTCCCTCGCCTACCCACCCCCTCCCACATTTCCCTTTGGCGATGGTTTCAAAATTTTCACATCCCTCCCACGCACCCTCTTTCGAAATTCCTTGCCGTTGCCTATCCTACCCCCATTACCTTCTCCCTCCCTCGACTCCCCGACCCCCTCCTCGATGAAATTAGCCCCCCTGACCATCGCCTGCCCCCTTCCCTCTCCCAACGATGGTGCTCGTCCTGACTCCCCCTCATGGTTGCCCACAGCACCTTGCCTACCCCTCAAGATCGATCACCACCGAAAACCAACTCCCGCTGTCATTATCTTCCCCCTCCTTCAACTGTCTGACTTAATCCCCAACAATGTCACCTTCCTGGACCATCCCCAACCCCCATCCCTCTCTTAACAGAGGTCCTCCCCTGACCATCCCCTCCCCAGCAGCACGTCTCCTCCCCCTCAAGATCGCTACCTCTCTCCCTCCATCATCTTCCCCAACAACACCTCCATTACCACTACTGTTGCTACGTACAAGTAGGGTTAATCCGCCACTCTTCCTTCATTTTATTTATTTGCTTATTTCATACCTCCTCCAACTCCACTTATCTTGATCTCCTGTTATTATTGTTGTTGTAATACTTGGTGGATTTATTGGCTACAGGGTGGCTCAACGAGATCTATTGATCATGGATTGGCTCAAGGGTATACACGCACGACAGGTGTTTGATGGTATGCGAACAAGTTTTCAAACTAGGAAGCATTTTTTGGTCATAAAAAACATGCATCTAGGAAGCTTCTTAGATAACCATATGTACATCATGGTAGTTTTGGCATAGACCAGACCATTATTAGATGGATAATCCCTCTACCCATGATGTGTTTTGTTAGTGTGGAGATGAAGAAGAAGAGGGTGTTTGTTGCTCATGACCACAAGGAAATCCTCTTGTTGCCTTCTTTTTTTTTTTCTCTTCTAGTTTTCTTGAGGTCACATGTTGAGTTTCCAATCTTAGGTCTTTACAAGGGTTTGTGTGTTTGATTCTTTTATTATTGCTATTTGGTGGCATGTGTGTGTGCTTCGAAATATCTCCAAGGGGGGTTGTTGATTTATGGATGTGGTGGATGGATGTATCATGTAATTAATGAGGTGTAAAGTATAAAGGAATAAAGTTCGAGATCAACTACAATGCGCGGGTGGTGAAGGGTCGGGGGGGGCCGAAAGGGTAAGGGAGATTGTGATGGGGGGAGGGGAGATCTCCATTGGTTGGAGCTGATCCCAGAGGGGAGGAATCTGGATGGTACCTCCAAAGCTGTTAATGGAAGAGTCAAACATGCTATCTACTTAAAATGTTATGCCATTGATCCGTGGAGAGGCCGGAATTGAAGCTAGCTTATAGCCTACAAAAAAAAAGTGTTAGTCATGAGAAATGGAACATTCTGCAAAGAAGTAATTAAATTTGTCAGTGAACTTTTTGACCATCTCTCGTGAGTTGATAATCATATGCATGGTTACTGTGTGCTAAGAGGTGGGTGTCAAGGTGTGATGTCTCTATGAATGGTTGTTAAGTTGGGTGGCAGCAAGGAGGTGTATGTAAGGAATATTATTTCAAGCTTGGAAAGTGTGGCCCTTCATGTACTTAGAAGCTTTGATCTAGGCAATGTCCCTTGGCCACATCGATAAGCCTATGGAAGAGCATCTGGGTAGCAGAAGAAAAAAGACAAATTGACTTGGATCTTTTGATATGCATTAGGGTGGACCACGCATCTAATATTCTGTGGGTAAAGGATATCTGTCTTGCAATCGTGTATTGGATGCAAATGAGAAATTGGTCTTGCTTATAAGGTCCGAATACAATTTGCCCTGAAGTTCACATAATATGATCCAAGTGTCCACTATTCTAAAAAACTTATCCTATCATTTGATACAATTCAAATACTTCTTAATTTGGTTGGGTTTTTTTAGTCAATTAAAACAAAAGAACTTGTTTCCTTTGTTTTCTTTCCTTATTGTACATCACAAGCTTTTGAAAGTTTATGAATGTTATTGCAACATTTATATTATCCCGATAGAATCGTAAATGTTGGGCAGAGAGGGTGGAAGAGAGGAGCATCATTATCCAGGTTGAGTAGGAAAAGTTTAGTTAGGTAAACTAGTAGCTCAACTTGGATAGGCAAACTGGCATGGGAGGTGTTACGCTTGAGAGGGTTAAACAATCTTAGATGTTTTAATTTAGGTCCAGTTGCCATATTATTCTAAATAAGAATCCATATAATCATCCTTTTAACAAGTAGATCTGGACCGAATCTACTTCAAATTGACATAAGAAGATATTCCATTCTTTGTGGTAGTATGTTTATGATGCTGACTTATGTTATTACTGTTCTTTTCTTTGTTAGTATTTATTTATGCAATTTGTAGATATCCAAACTTGCACAACCTTAGATGCACTTTATGACAAATAATAAGAAATATAACCCTTAGGGTACAAGTTGAAAGAGTAGGCAAAATTGTATTAATATACCTGGTCATTCAAGACTTATAATCATGTCATACAGACAATACGTTAATGTATGGGTATCTCACATACATGCATGATGTGTTGCCTTTATAATATGTCATAAGTTTTGATCATCCTTAGTGTGGCGAAGTTCTGAACTAAGGAGGGTTCTTGAAGATTTGATCACAACTTAGGTGTTACTTGTTACATGTACTTTGTGTTTGGAGAAATCTCGGTGACATCTTGATGCTCTTCTCTAGTATACTAACTAAACTTACCTAGGTTTCTTAAGCACCTTAAATTGGGTGTTAAAGGAATCTAGTTGAGGTTAGTCTTCGGGATATACTGGAGAAGCACCTTAAATTTTATCACAACTTAGCTGTTAAATATCTAATATTTCTTTATGTAACTTACTTTCATTGTTTGTGGGTTTATTTGATTATAGATTTCCATGGATAAGTCTTGGATTTGTTTGAGGATTTCTGATTATTTTCGATATAAGAGCGGAGTGATTTCATTCTTAGACTGGGCATTCCATGGAGATAGGAAGCAATATAGAAGCGGAGACTTCCACGAGAGAATTTGTTGTCCATGCAAAAGTTGTTTGAATGGATTCATGTATGATCATAACACAGTACTTGAGCATCTAATTTGTACCGGTTGGTGGCCTCACTACACAGTTTGGAACTCACATGGAGAAGAAATCACTTATCCTTCTATTGATAATGATGTTGAGAGTCGCATTGAAGATATTGGAGGTGATAATGTTGCAGAGATGTTAAAAGACATGAGAGCTGCAAATGCTGATAATCATGAAAATGATAATATGTTTGGAGATTGTAATAATTTTTATGATGCACTGAAGGCAGCAGAGGAACCCATTGCTTCTGGAATTAATTCATGTCAAGGTTGTCATTTATTTCGAGAATGTTTCAAATTAAAGTGATGAATAAGGCAACATCTAAGTTAATGTCTGATGTCCTTAAGTTCAAAGAAGAGTTGTTAAATAATCCTAAAGATTTTCCTCAGTTGTGGAATGATGCAAAGAAATAGTTTCGCGTACTTGGCTTGAAGTGTGAAAAGATTGATGCTTGTAAGAATGACTGTATGTTGTACACTAAAGAAAATGCATGCTTGAATAGTTGCTTGCAATGTGGAGAAGGAAGATATGAAGAAAATACCAGTTCAAATGCACGAGGGAAGAAACAATCAAGGAAGGTACTGTGTTACTTTCCATTGATTCCTAGGCTACAACGTCAATTTATGTCGAGTAAGACTGCAAAGTGGATGACATGGCATCATAATAACAAATCACGAGATGGACTTATGTGTCATCCGACAGATTTTGACGAGTGGGATGCATTTGATAACAAACATGCTCTATTTGCAGAGGAAACACGTAATGTTAGGCTTGGTCTTGCAAGTGATGGATTCAATCCTTTCAAAACTATGCATCCATCATATTCAATATGGCCAGTGGTGTTATTTACATATAATTTTCTGCCATGGATGTGTATGAGATCTTCGTTTATGATGCTGACGCTTCTCATCCCTTGGAAGAAGGCACCAGGAAATGCAATCAATGTTTACATGCAACCACTTATCGATGAGTTGAAATTGCTATGGTATAACGAGGTTGAAACATATGATGCAGCTAGAGAACAATTTTTTAAGATGCATGCAGCACTGATGTGGACTATTAATGATTTTCCAGCTTATGGAAATTTATCTAGTTGGAGTACTAAAGGCAAATTGGCATGTCCTATATCTATGGATGATACTTAATACTTACATTTACCTGAAAGCAAAAAATTGTGTTATTTAGGGCATCGTAGATTCCTACCAATTGAACATAGATGGTGATAATCTAGGTTTAAAGACAAATTTGATGGTAAACCATGCCGCTATTCATCCAAAAATCAAAAAAAATTTCAAAGAACAGATACAATCAGGTTGTCAAGATACAAGATAATGGAGAAGTTATAATAGATTGGTAATATCCGATTGGGTCGTCTATTTCAGAAAGATCTTAAAGACTTATGTAATTCTGGATTTAAAAAGAAAAGCATATTCTTCATGGAGCTCCCTTATTGGCAACATCTCATGGTTCGTCACAATCTTGACGTGATACATACCGAGAAGAATGTTATGGTTGATATTTTAGATTTGCTCAACCTAACAGATAGTTCAAAAGATACATTAAAGACCCATGCTGATTTGAAAATGTTGGGCATTTGTCCAGAGTTGCATGTAAATCATAAAGATGATGGCAGTTATGACTTTCCTCATGTATTATATACTTTGAAGGATGAGCAACGACTAAAGATATTATCATTTCTTAAAAATATCAAGGTTCCAGATGGATTCTCATCACTACTTTCTACATGTGTAAATGAAGCATTGAAGAAGGTAAGTGGGTTAAAGAGTCATGATTGCCACGTTTACATGCAGATATTATTTCCATTAGCAATCCGTGGAGTGTTTCCTCAACCAGTGGTTGACTCTATGACGAAAATAAGCCGATTCTTCAAGGTTATATGTTCAAATACATTGGATTCTCAACTATTAGACTATTGGGACAAGCAAATTATGATCACACTATGCGAGATGGAGCAACTTTTCCCTCCTGCATTTTTTGATGTCATGACACATCTTATACTCCACCTAGCGAATGAGGCAAGGATTGCTGGACCAGTTCAGTATAGGTGGATGTATCTAGTTGAGCGCTTCTTGAAAAAATTGAAAGACTACATCTTCAATAAGGCTAAGCCAGAAGGTGCAATTATCGAAGGGTATCTTATACAAGAATGCATCAACCTTTGTACGATGTATATAGATGGTCCAGATTATCGATTCAATCGATTGGAAATGAATGATGATAGACACAACGGTGAAAATGTGGAAGATTGTTTTTCTGTATTTGATATCCGAGGAAAGTCAATCATACGAATAGAATTTAAACCAATGTCTGAACATGATCAATGATTAGCTTATATATATATTAAAGCAGATTCTGGATTTTTACGATGAATTTCAACAATCTTTACACATTTCTAGATGTGAAGAAGACTTCATTGACTGGTTGAAAACTCGTGTGCAAAAAATGAAACAAAACAATGATCTGCAATGGATAGAAGATTTTGATGTAATGATGAACATACCTTTAAGTCATGCACATTATCACACTAAATATATAATAAATGGGTTCAGATTTAGAGTGCAATCAGTTGATGATGTGAAGGCTACACAACATTCAGGCATTATTGTGAAATGTGATGGCATACAAACTGGTTGTGATGATTACTATGGGAAAATCAAAGAGATTGTGGAAGTCAGCTATAGTAATGATTGCCAAGTCGTGTTATTTAAATGTGACTGGTTTCATATTTTTAACAGCAGGTATGGTGTTAAAGTTGACAAAGATACTGGTTTCATAAGTTTGAACAAGGATCGTACAATTCTTCAAGCATCTTAACCTTTTACATTAGCTTGTCAAATTGAACAAGTTTTTTACGTGCCTGATAATAGTAGAAATGGCTGGATAGTACAAATAAGAACAACGCCACGTGATTATTATGATATAGAACATGATAAAGATTCTGATTTTGATTCTGAAGCATACCAAGATGTGCTACAAGATGGAGGAATAGGTCATGGTGTAATGGATATTGATATTTGAGGTAAATGTTTTCAATTAAGCCATTTTGTAGAGTTTAATTATTTCTTTCTTAAAATTCTTTTCATATATTTTCTCCCTTGCAGGTTTTCTTATTATATTGGGTTGATCTTTTACTTACTTTGGCATACTTCTTTCGTTATAGTTGATTATATAAAAAGTATGACATCATCCTTTTATAGTCTGTAGCTCCTCTTTTATTTCATGTAACCAAAGTTATGATTTTTTTTTGAATGAATCATTTAAGAGCAAGCTTTCTATTTTCAATTTTATGCTTTCTATACATAGTGGCATGAAGCATAATCAAATTGAAATTATTCTATTGGAATAATCAAAGTGAAATTTAATACAAAGTGGCATCAAGTTGGAGTAAATAAGTTGGTCAAATTCAGTAGTAAATTTTCTATTGTATTTTCTTTAATTAATAATTTCTTTTTCATCTGTAGAAGGCACCTAAGAAGTTGATGGCATACAAAAAGCTTCATCTTGATTCTAGATGTGATGACTCTTCATTTGAACCAGATGACCAGGTCCAAGGACATGAGGGTGGCATCAACACCCAGCCTGAGCCCCAACATGAACCTCAATGCCACTCACAGCATGACAATCAACTCCATTTGCCTTCTCCCTGGCCACTACCTCATACTTGACATCGATCTCATACTCGACATGCTATGATCCCACCTCATACTCTTCCAAAATCTAGGCCTCAGTATAAACCTCAACAAAATACATAGCCACACTCTCTACTTCCACCTAGGCACACACACCCTCAGCCCTTAGACCCTCCCCTGAGCCAGTCCCAACAACCGACACCAGCTCAGCCCCTACACCCCCCCAGAGCCAGTCCCAGCAGCAGACACCAGCTCAGCCCCTACAACCTCCCTGGAGTCAACCCCAGCTGCGTACACCAGCTCAGCCCCTACACCCTCCCCTGAGCCAGTCCCAGCAGCGGACACCAACACAGCCCCTACACCCTCCCCGAAGCTAGTCCCAGCTACGGACACCAGCTCAGCCCCTACACCCTCCCTAGAGCCAATCCCAGCAGCCAACACCAGCTCAGCCCCTACACCATCCCTGGAGCCAATCCCAGCGACGGACACCAACTCAGCCCCTACACCCTCCACAGAGCCAGTCCCAGCAGCCGACGCCAGCTCAGCCCTTGCACCCTCCCTGGAGCCAGTCCCAGCTATGGACACCAGCTCAGCCCCTACACCCTCCCTAGAGCCAGTCTCAGCAGCTGACACTAGCTCAGCCCCTACACCCTCCCCGGAGCCAGTCCCAACTACGAACACCAGCTCAGCCGCTACACCCTCCACAGACCCAGTCCTAGTAGCCGACACTAGCTCAGCCCCTACACCCTCCCTAGAGCCAATTCTAGCTGTAGACACCAGCTCAGCACCTATACCCTCCCTACAGGCAGTCCCAGCAATGGACACCAGCTCAACCCATACACCCTCCCCAAAGTCCATCCCAGTAGCATGCACTATCTCAGCCCCTACACCCTCTCCAGAGTTGATCCCAGCAGCAGGCACCATCTCAGTCTGTAGACCCTCCTCAGATCCAGTTATATGGCCAATCTCAGCAGAATAGGCAGCCATAGAGTCAGTCTCGGAGCCAATCTTAGGAGCAGAGTCAAGCAGGGTCTAATGGTATATAAATTCTCACATTAATTTTTTATGATATTAATTCTTTATAACAATTTTATTTTGACTATTTGTTTGCTAAAGGTATAAAATCAAAGCTAAGGGGAAAGACAAGAAATTTGGAATTGAGAAAATTAACTGAAGGGACTTGAATAACGGTTGATGTAAATTGTAGCGGAAGATGTTCACGTTATGCACCCTCTAATAGCAGGATCCCTACACTTGTGAGACTGTTGATACCCCCATGTTCTTTTGATTGGAGGCAGGTCCCTCAGCAACATAAGGATGAGTTCATTCGTGAGATAGGGGTATTAATAAGATATTGTTCTTATGTCATTTATTTGTTTTACTTAAAATCCTTGATCTATTTATTCATTATAATATAAAATGCAGTTGACGTATGATTGGGGAACAAATCCGATGATGATTGCATATATTCTCCAAGCAGTAGGGAGGGCACTTCGTAGCTGGAGAGAAGAGCTTAAAAGCCAAGTAAGACATAAGCATAGATTTAGAATTCACAATAACACAATTTACTTTTAGGTGTTGCTGACTTTTCTATATATATAAATAGTTCTTTATTGGTAAGAATTATAAGGATGCACTGACAGATGTGCCATCAATAGTACAAGCTGCTCATTGGGTAGAGTGCTGCGAATGTTGGGTTCAGGAAAACATGAAGGTAATTAATATTTTATATTAATAACTTCTATTTTGACAGCAAAATGATTAAGTACCAATTTCCATAATTTGCTATTATAGGACCAAGCTAAGAAAACTAAAGTTAGTAGGGCGAAAGCTCCGACTGCAACCCACTGCTTGGGACAGATGAGCATAGATACCTTGAGGGATACTTATGTAAGTACATTTTGATCGGCTTAATTGATGATAGAAAGCTTATTGATTATAATATCTATTATAAAACTTACAAGTTACGAGATTTAAATAAGAGAAGCTTAAATTTAGGATAACTTAATTCATAACCACATCTCAAATATGCATTCAGATACCCATAACAGTGTACAACTTGATCATGTTTTGATCTTTGACAGGAGTCATAGCAAGTCTAATGCTGATGGCCCCTGTGCTTGGATTGATAAATTATATCAAGAGAGACATGTAAGCTCGTTCAAACAAGTAATGAATAACTTAGTGATAAACATTTAGGAGAACTTACCATAAGCTCGACTATGTGTAGGGTCGCATGATGGAGTTATTGCATCCTTCTAATGATGATATGGATGAGCAATCAAAGACTGGCCAATTACAGCTTATGACAGCAAAGCAAGCATTTAGGATAGTTATGCCCCCCGAGCATGGTGGTTTTGTTCGTAGTGCTGGTGTGAGTGAGACTATTACTAGTTGGTATGGAAGAAAGGGATGGGGGTGTTCAAAGAGGTTGCAATAGTTACAAACACAGGTGGAGACATTTCAAGAGAAAGTAAATGATGCTACGTCGAAATTGGAGAAGACAGATGATATATTAGAACGACAGAAACATGAAGCACAACAAGAATGGGAGAAGATGCAGGCACAGATGCAAGCATAGTTTCAGGCAATCTTAAGTGCATTGGGACGAGGTGGTGCAGATCATGCTTCTTTTCACTTCCCACCTCATCCACTTGATGATGACTGTGGAAGTTCTGGAACTGGCGGCATAGAAGCCACTACATAGTTGCTTGGATTTTTTTTTTAATTTTCACGTCTACTTTTATGTTTACATTTCAAAACATGTGATATATACATGTGTTTTATTTATGAAAGAGTATCATGTATGTGGTGAATGATGGAATATATATATGAATGGTACAATATATATTTGCACTTGTGGTATATGAATGTGGAAAATAATGATATGAGTATGTTTGCATTTGTAGTATATGAATCTGGGAGATAATGATATCAGTATGTTTGCATTTGTGGTGAATGTATGAGACAGGTACCATAATAATGATATAAAGAGCTCAGGTATCAGATCTACCAACCATTTGTTCCTTTGTTCACCCTTTTTTGCATAATAACTCTGATTTGTGGTGTTGTTCTTTTTGTAGTGGTTACGTAATAGGTGAACAACATGGATCCCTAACTAGAAACAAAGATTCAACATAATTCTTGGGATGGGTCGAGGGCTTGCTTATCTACATGACGAGGGAGCCAACTCCCTAGGCTCGGTACTTCCATTGCCTTTATGATCATGTTTTCCAGTAGTTGTGTATGGTGATTAGTCATATTGTGCATTAGTTCACTCTTAAGTAGTGCTAAAGTAATATTCATGCTCAATTTGTTTGATAAAGAAATGCTTAACTATAAACCTGCTCATGTGGTTATTTGACATTTTTCTTTATGCATTTAGGTACCTGCTCGGGTTGCCTTTGTTGGAGATCTGACATGTCACCAGGAATGAAAAGGTCACGACTTGCATTGCGTTGATTATATACCCTATCCTTTGTTAAAAAAATTTAAAAATTATGCATCTCGTTCCAATACCACTAAAATGTATAGCTTCTCTGACATAGTGCAAATGCATGTTGGGTCTCTGACACAGTGCAAATCATTTGTGCACTAACTAGCTTTTTTCATTTTACCATAAAGGTCTATGATTCAAATCAGTATAGATTCTAGTTATATCACCATTGTTTTCATTTCTCCTTTATTGCTTGTTTGTATGATCCAATATTTGGAGACATTGATGGGCAACATAAACTTTAATCTTGACCTTAGATTGTTGTGGCCCCCATTGAAGGTTCCTTTCTAGGAGGGGGTGACGTAATAATTGCGGAAATAAATATAAACAATATCACAAAATAGGCAATCACAAAATGTGCACAAAGATTTTTAGGTGGAAACCCAAACCGGGTAAAAACCACCACCTAACCCTCTCGAGTTAGGATTTTCCGATCAACCAAGTTGATCAAATCCACTAACCGAATCACTTTGAACGAGGGTGATTCAACCTCAATACAACCACGCTACAAGTACGAGGGTAGCGTTCCTCAACCCCTTCTCTCCACGAGAAGGATTTTTGTCCCACGAAGGAGACGGGAATTCGCAAAGCGAATACCCAACCAAAATACAAAGATAAAATAAAACAACGTCCTATAGAGCCAACAAAATTAAACCTAGCTTCTATAGGAAATAGGAAACTCCCCTTTGCAAGGAGTGCGTCGACGATGACACGGTGCGTGTGCCACGCGATGGCGCTACGTCGCTCTCAGTGTCAACAGCGGGAGAGCGGGCGCGCAAACTGTTTGATGCTCTCAAGATGTAGAACTTGAGCTTGGAGAGCAAGAACTTCTTGGACACAAGAGTGTGAAAATGTGTAGCTAAGTGTATCCAAGTGTATTTCTAAGTGTCTCTTATGTTGTGTCTTAGTGTTACAAAGGTTCCCCTCTATTTATAGAGGCCTTAGGAAGGCTTTGGAAGGCTTGGAAAAGCTTCCATAGCCGTTGGGTGCAAAGCCCAAGAGAATCAGGCCGAAATCAGGACAATGATTACACTTCACAGGGTTATCAGACGTCTAACTCTGGCATCAGACGTCTGGAAGGCCACTTTAAGACGTCTGATTCCAAGGTCAGACGTCTGATTCTATGCGGGTTTCTCCCTGACTTGAATCAGATCTAAACAGGGTTTTTGTGCAAGTCCATCAGACGACATACAGGACGTCTGGCACTATTTCTGGACGTCTGGAAACCTACTTTTACTGTGGGAATTGATTTCCAAACGTTGCAACGGCTAGAAAATCTCTGAGAAGAGATTTTGGGTCAGCCGAGGCAAAACGGTCATTTATCAGACGTCTGTAAGGTCCTATGGATGTCTGATAAGGCTCTAACGGTCATAATCTTGAGTGTTTTCTAAGCCAGCCAACGGTCCACTAACTGGACGTCTGGCAAAGTCATCAGACGTCTCCTAAGACGTCTGGTATAAGGTCTGGACGTCTGAATTCATCAGACAGAACTAACTATGTCCAGCCTAACAGTTATCAGACGTCTGAAACAACAGTCAGACGTCTTAAAATCCTTTATCAGACGTCTGATTCGTGAATTAGACGTCTGGAAAGTCAGTTTTAACCCTATATTGGTTTTCTAAGTGTTTCTACAGAAAACCTACGTATCCTAGGGTTGTGCAGGTGTTCCTAGGACTACTGTTAGGGTTCTTTGAGGCTCTTTAACATAATGTCTAAGGAAAATAAAGAGCAAGAAAATAAATACAAGAGATACATGAAAGGATAAGAAAGAATCTATCCTATTCTTCTTGTCTTCCATCTCCAATCTTTCACTCCACGCGAACCTCCTCTGTTTTCCGTCAAGCTCCTCCAATCCGTCCTGGATGCGAGCTCGAGTTCCGTCTAAACACGTCTTCATTTGCAATTGACCTGAAATCTAGGACTCAAATTGCAAATGTTAAATAACACGTGTTTTGTTATCATCAAAACAAATGATCGTGGTGCTTTAGCACCAACAATCTCCCCCTTTTTGATGATGACAAAACCGTAAATAATAATACAAAAAATCCTCCCCCTTTTTGACATTATCAAAAAGGTTTGATTTTAAATTTCCTATAACTCCCCCTTAAAACATGCTCTTCTATGAATTTATCTTAACAAAGGTAATATTCTCCCCTTTTTGTAACAACAAGATAGCTATTATTTTTCTTCCCCTTACTAAAGGAAATTTAGCTACCTTATTTCTCCCCCTTAAAAATTGACAATTAGCTCGGAAGATTTTTAACTCCCCCTATCTAAATGCTACTGATAAAAAGATAGGGTAAAGGGTTTTACCTCACCTACCATGGCCAATAAAATGGCCCGAATGGTGGTGGTGGATGCCACATCGGATGGGGCTCCCATCCGTAGCTTGGAGGCCCGGGCATCGGCGCCGGTCTCCAATCTGGTGGTCGACGTGCGGCGGGTCCGTCGTTTGTTCGCCGTCTCGTCGGTCTTCTTCTTCTCCTCCTTGGTCTACTCATTGGTTCTCCCAACTTAAGTTGACCAGCCTTGAGCTTGTAGGTCCAGTCCTTTATGTTGTAGTCATCCCTGAACCCTACAAAACAAGATTCTAATTCTTTTTTCGGTATCCAAGTGGGCTTGGATCCGGATTTGTTAGAGGGTCTCCTTGACGGAGATCCTTTCTCAACCTTAGGGCTGTAAGACTTGTCTACTTTGTTGATTAATTTGTTAGAATTTTCCCTAAGACATGCAATTTCTTTTCCTATAATGTTCATTTTAGTCTTTAAATCTGAAATTTCTAATTTTAGACTATTATTTTCCTCAATCAATTTAATATTTTCATTTATGAGGTCTTGATTTTCTAATAACAGGTTATTATCCTTAGGACTAGTCTCTATATCCTTGAGTTGTTTTTCTAACCTATCATTTTCATTTCTAAGAAAACTAAGGTTCTTTTTAATGCTTTATTTTCTACCCTAAGTGATTTACTAATCTCAAAAAGTTCATTAAAAGCTTCTTGAAGATCATAACTTACCTCATTGTCGCTGTCGCTTCCGCTTTCGCTGTCGCTATTGCTTCCTCTGGCCATGAAACCAAAGCAAGCGGTTTCTTCTTCTTCTTCTTCTTCCTCCGAGCTGGAATCGTCCCAAGTGGCTTGGAATGCCTTCTTCTTAGATTTTTCCTTTTCCTTTTTCTTCTCCTTTTTGAGAAGAGGGCACTCTGGTCGTAGGTGCCCTTTCTCGTTGCAATGGTAGCAACGTCTCGGGCTTTCCTTCTCCTTTTTCTCTTTATTTAATTCCCTACAAAACTTGGAAAAATTTTTAAGTAAAATTCTAAAGTCTTCGTCGTCGGAACTTACCTCGCTATCCGACGCGGCTCTGAAGGCGAGAGTCTTCTTTAGTTTAGGCTCCGGTGTATCCTTCTTCTTCTGCTTCAACTTAGTCTCGTAGGCCATCAGATTACCTAGGAGATCTTCCATGTTGAGCTCCTCCATTTCGTTCACTTCCTCGATGGCGGTGACTTTCTGTTCCCACTCCGGTCCAAGGGAACGAAGAAGCTTCCCTTGAAGCTCCCCCTTGATGAAAGTCTTTCCTAAAGCTTTCAAGTTATTTACAATGAGAGTGAACCTAGTGTTCATCTCACTTAAAGACTCGTTAGATTTCATTGAAAAAGATTCAAATTCTTGAGAAAGTAAATTAATTTTTGAGGTTTTTACCTTAGAGGTACCTTCATGAGTTACCTCGAGTGTGTGCCAAATCTCGTATGCGGTGGCGCACTGCGAGATTCTGTTGAATTCTTCGGAGCTGAGCGCGCAGTAAAGGGCGTTCATGGTCTTTGCGTTTAAAGAGAGCTCACGGATTTGTTGCTGCGAGTAGCCTCCCACGGGTTTTTCTGGGATCTCAAATGGCGTCTCGCATCTGGCCCAGACTGTGAAGTCGGTGGCTTGAAGCCATGTCTTCATCCGCAGCTTCCAGTAGCTGTAGTTGTTCCCGTCAAAGTAGGGCGGACGGGTTGTGGACTGCCCCTCGGAAATCCTACTTGTGGAACAGCTTCCCTCCATGTTTAGATCCTCGCCGGTTTGTAACGCCGAAAATGCGAGACCTGCTCTGATACCAATTGAAAGTTCCCTTCTAGGAGGGGGTGACGTAATAATTGCGGAAATAAATATAAACAATATCACAAAATAGGCAATCACAAAATGTGCACAAAGATTTTTAGGTGGAAACCCAAACCAGGTAAAAAACCACCACCTAACCCTCTCGAGTTAGGATTTTCCGATCAACCAAGTTGATCAAATCCACTAACCGAATCACTTTGAACGAGGGTGATTCAACCTCAATACAACCACGCTACAAGTACGAGGGTAGCGTTCCTCAACCCCTTCTCTCCACGAGAAGGATTTTGTCCCACGAAGGAGACGGGAATTCGCAAAGCGAATACCCAACCAAAATACAAAGATAAAATAAAACAACTGTCCTACAGAGCCAACAAAATTAAACCTAGCTTCTATAGGAAATAGGAAACTCCCCTTTGCAAGGAGTGCGTCGACGATGACGCGGTGCGTGTGCCACGCGATGGCGCTACGTCGCTCTCAGTGTCAACAGCGGGAGAGCGGGTGCGCAAACTGTTTGATGCTCTCAAGATGTAGAACTTGAGCTTGGAGAGCAAGAACTTCTTGGACACAAGAGTGTGAAAATGTGTAGCTAAGTGTATCCAAGTGTATTTCTAAGTGTCTCTTATGTTGTGTCTTAGTGTTACAAAGGTTCCCCTCTATTTATAGAGGCCTTAGGAAGGCTTTGGAAGGCTTGGAAAAGCTTCCATAGTCGTTGGGTGCAAAGCCCAAGAGAATCAGGCCGAAATCAGGACAATGATTACACTTCACAGGGTTATCAGACGTCTAACTCTGGCATCAGACGTCTGGAAGGCCACTTTAAGACGTCTGATTCCAGGGTCAGACGTCTGATTCTATGCAGGTTTCTCCCTGACTTGAATCAGATCTAAACAGGGTTTTTGTGCAAGTCCATCAGACGACATACAGGACGTCTGGCACTATTTCTGGACGTCTGGAAACCTACTTTTACTGTGGGAATTGATTTCCAAACGTTGCAACGGCTAGAAAATCTCTGAGAAGAGATTTTGGGTCAGCCGAGGCAAAACGGTCATTTATCAGACGTCTGTAAGGTCCTATGGACGTCTGATAAGGCTCTAACGGTCATAATCTTGAGTGTTTTCTAAGCCAGCCAACGGTCCACTAACTGGACGTCTGGCAAAGTCATCAGACGTCTCCTAAGACGTCTGGTATAAGGTCTGGACGTCTGAATTCATCAGACAGAACTAACTATGTCCAGCCTAACAGTTATCAGACGTCTGAAACAACAGTCAGACGTCTTAAAATCCTTTATCAGACGTCTGATTCGTGAATTAGACGTCTGGAAAGTCAGTTTTAACCCTATATTGGTTTTCTAAGTGTTCTACAGAAAACCTACGTATCCTAGGGTTGTGCAGGTGTTCCTAGGACTACTGTTAGGGTTCTTTGAGGCTCTTTAACATAATGTCTAAGGAAAATAAAGAGCAAGAAAATAAATACAAGAGATACATGAAAGGATAAGAAAGAATCTATCCTATTCTTCTTGTCTTCCATCTCCAATCTTTCGCTCCACGCGAACCTCCTCTGTTTTCCGTCAAGCTCCTCCAATCCGTCCTGGATGCGAGCTCGAGTTCCGTCTAAACACGTCTTCATTTGCAATTGACCTGAAATCTAGGACTCAAATTGCAAATGTTAAATAACACGTGTTTTGTTATCATCAAAACAAATGATCGTGGTGCTTTAGCACCAACACCCATGCCATGCAAGAGCATCCAACTAGTACCAATTGGCTTTATTGGAGAAACCCTATCTATTAATATTAACCACATCTTAATGTCTATGATTCTACATGTAACACTATCTTGTCTCTACATGAACTCTAACTAGTTGGCATGTTCTTGAATTTACATGAGCACACAGGCTTGTCCATCACTCCAAGAAGAGCAGGATTTATGATGCAAGGTTTAATTTGATCAGAGTTCTCTCTGTTGGTCTCAAATAATTCATGTATCACTGCAACCTATAAAACTTAGGTTAGTTTTACAGTTAACCAAGAACCATAACATTATTCTTTTTATTACTTTGAAAAAGGATAGCTTAATAATCTTGAACAGAAGTTAAATATGGATGTTGTTTTAATTTTTCATGACAAAAAGTTGGATGAGTCTTTCAACTAGTGTGGGGGATCTTTCTATGAATTTCAAGGGGGTAAGTCTAGGAATGCTTTGATATGGTTAAAGACTTTAAAGTTGGGTGGATCATTTCTAAGAAAACTTTGCAATAAATTCTCTGACATTTCCTCCCCTGCACCCCAAACATGCAAACACACACAACAGAGAGGGACAGAAGAAGAAACTGTGACATTGATGACACAAAGCAAATCTGAATGGAGGGAAAAAATTCAATGTAGTTGCTTGTTACCTCTCTTTGCTTTATAACTTCACTAGAAAATGCACCCTCCTGTATGTGGTCCTTCTAAACATATATTTCTTTGAGAAGTCCACCCTCCTGTATGTTGACTTTTCCTTTGAATTTATGTAATTCCAAATTTTAAACTAATAGTTCTATTTATTTCACGGGTAATGGCAAAACAAGTTCTGTCTATATACCATCTTCCAACTGTTCTACTCCTTCCACCTGTTGCTGGGGAAAAAGTTGCATGGAAGAGTGTGTTGAAGGCTGATCATCTTAACAGGCAATATTCCTCCTTTCCAGATTTTTAAGGGAGATTTTTCAAAAGTTCATCGAACTTGTTTTCCTAAAGCATATAATTTTCAATGCAGTATCAGCAGGGGGCATGAGACTTGAACCTGCAGCTTTTAGTGGGGATTTTCCAGCATAGGTGTTATTATATAGAACTCTTATTAGTTTGTTAACTGCAACTGCACATTACAAAGCAAGCAATATTCTTCCTTAGAAAGTATGCATACATGAGAATTGTAATGCACCTTCAAACTTGTGTTTTGTCCAATTTTGGATTTGGAGTTTTCAGTTCATCCCAATTTCTCTTGTCACGGGCACTGAACACTATCAAACTACTTGTTAATCTATCCAACTTATATTTTATATCTTCTTGAATTTTCTATTCGAAAACATCTGAAATCACTATAGGGCCATAGCTTGGTATATCAACTTTTTATCTTGGTATTTACTGATTCCCACATTTGGCCAAGAGTGTGTAGCTCTGCCAATCAGTACCTTGTGTGGTTTATTATAGAATTCAACTCAATAGTGCATTCAATTATCTCTTTACCAAAGCTTATATCTCATTACCGTAGCTTATAAGTTGACCAAGAGGTACTGCATGCCAATTAGTACCTCTTCCCAATTATGTTTACCCTTAAAATTCCTTATATCTATGTCTGCTATCTTATGATATCACCTTTAAGTGAACCTACTGGGCAAACTGGTATTTCTCTGCTGTTTATCTATGTCTGCTTATATCAATGTCTGTTGTTTATTTCTCTACTTTGAGCTTTCACAGTAGAAGATGCATTTTCACAGTAAAGTCTCTCTTTGAAAGCTTTAAAATTTGTTTAAGTAAAGGTGAAAAGATCAAAACAAAGCCCAAGACTTAGTTAAATGTATAAAATTTTGAAGATTGCCATCAAACTGAGTATTTCATCTCTAACCTATTTTATTGATCCTTGTCCTTTGTATGGATTTGTTATATACTTCCACATGCCATCTACGTTCCATTTTCTTCTACAGTCAATAACCTTGCTTCCAAGTTGATGTGATAGACTAATTTTGGATTTAGTTTTCCTCCTGTTATGGTATACTTCCATATACCATCTACATTCCCTTTCTTTTATTCCTAATTTCTGAGTTTTTTGCTATTTCAAGAACTAATCTAAAGTATCATACATCTGTATTCTTTTCCAGGTTCTGCAAAGCATAATTAAAATCTGTTAAGCATATATAGGGAACTTAATATATTTTTTATTGGTAAAATCATAGATTAGGTGCAACACCCTTAATGGGGTTGATGATTGTTGTTCAGGAGGCAGCTGCACAGCTTCAACTAGAACATAGAGTTGCAGTTGACAAGAGTGTACACAAGATCTTCTATGACTACTCTTGATATGGCAGGTTGGTACCAGGTTAAATTACTGATTTAATATTTCAATTATTGATCAGTCTTTGGGAAAAGAAGTTTGATTCAGCTGTCGGCATGTTGTCCAAGATGCAGCAGGATGACAGAAAGTATGTACATGACGTAACTAATTATGTAGTGGAAATTAGAAACATCTACCATGTAGTGTTGGTACTTTGAGAGAAGGGTCTAGAATGAAAATGTTCCTCTCGCTTGTTTGTGTTATGTATTTGCTTATCAGGTTGAAAGATTCTTTAGCACCTCCTTCTGGGGGGCAGGCCATCAAGGATGATGCTTACAGATTCACCAACATTGAATTATCTGATTTGGTATGTTTTCAGTGCTTTCAATCATGTATCTTCTTGTGTTTAGAATTGCTGGCACATTAATCTACTTATTATTCTACCAAGGAATGGAAAATGATTTTGTATTCAACCAACTATTCAGAGATAGGCATCGTGCTGCCCAAAGGATCAGGTAGATATCCACCTTCTACTTTCAGAAACAGATTATAATTGACTTTATATTTTCTTCCAAAATGACTACCACCTATATGGAATATGATCACCATTTCCTTTTTCAAAAAATATATGGAATATCATCCAATGAATGGTATTGACATGTTCGTGGCTTCTCCCTGATCGCTAAGCAGAAAAGTTGCGTACCCTGAAAAGATATTCCAAGAGGAAAGTCAAGCAGCTTGGAAAAGAAGCACAGGTTTTGAAAGGGAGAGATCTGTTTAAGAGCTTGAGCCCATCTACTTGTGTGCCACAAGTATTGCACACATGTTCTGATAAGTTTCATGCTGGCATTTTGCTAAGCACTTGTCTGGCTTGCCCACTTGCTTCAATACTCACTTCGCCTCTTGATGAATCATCTGCATGGTTTTGTGTAGCATCAATTGTAATTGCATTGAAAGAATTACACAAGGTTATTGACATTTTCCGACTTCCATGTGCTTTAGACATTTGGTTCACTGGTTTGATGGAGTTGCAGTGTTATGGTACAATACAGTTATGGCTGCATTTTTTTCAATTCAGAATTCAGTTCTTTACAGAGGTGTTTCTCTTGATGTCTTAATGCTTGACCAATGTGGACATCTACAGGTCTATATTTCAATTATATTTAACAAACTTACTTTGGTATTGCAACAGGAAATAGTTTTTCTCCTCTAATCATGTTTTTGTCCTAAAATGTAGCTTATAGACTTTAGATTTGCAAAGAAATTGGCCAAGGATAGGACTTTTACTGTATGCGGGGTAGCTGATTTTTTACCTCCTAAGATAATTCAAGGAAAAGGACATGGCTTTGTAGCTGACTAGTAAATGCTTTGCTAGTTCTTGATAAAATTTGTGTTTCCAAAACATAGTTCTATGTGCAATACCTGCCTATCTGTAACAGGTTGTCAACCTTAGATATGTTTACTCCTTTAAGAAAATAGCAAGCTAAATTTTAATGAGATGATTGAGTAGTTTGTGCATGGATTCCTCACTGTCATTTTCTGGTTCCTGAAGTCTGATTGACCTATCAGTGCTATTGAGGTTGTCGCCCGAGGCAACCAAGCAACTGCGTGAGGCAAGGAACAGACCCATTACCTCAAAGGTGAGGCTCTTTACCTAGGGGATCGCATCATCACCTTAAGCAAGCCTTGCCTACCTCTTTCTCCCTTTCCTGAGTTACACTACAAGTTTCAAAGTCGAAGCTACACTCATGGGATCCCAACTCAACTTACATCCACAATCCCCCATATTTTAAAAATATGACAATATCTCCTCCTTGTTACGAACGCGTGCCCCAGACGTCTTTTAAGACGTCGGGGAGGTGGCCCAGACGTCGGACCAGACGTCTAGGATCACATCCAGACGTCTGACCAGACGTCTGGAAATCAGTTATTTTCGACACGCGCGGGTCGTCTGCGCGCCTGAGCGCGCAGACCGCATATTCGCCTATTCTTCTCTCTGCGGCTGCAGACACCGCTGCCGTGCTCCCTCTCTCTCCTCCTTGTGCGGCCTTAAAAAGACCACGCCTCCCCTCGCTTCCATCGCCTCCACCCCTTTCCTCTTCATCTTCCAGTGAGCGAGCACGAGAGCGAGCGTTGGGTTGCCGTGGCGGCGACGGCCGCAATGAGCGCGGAGGGGGTGCTGCGTGCGAGAGCGGCGCTCAGCCGTGAGGGCGAGCTCGCCGGGGCTGCTAGGGCCGGCCGGCGGGGAGCGCAGCGGGCGCGGAACGATGCGGGAGGCCTGCTGCGGCTCGAGCAGTAGGCGCATGAGGTGCGACGTGGGCGACGTCGCGAGCGGAGGGCGAGTCGTGCCCTGGTTCTGGAAAAATTTCCAGAATCAGACGTCTGTGCTGATAGCCAGACGGCGAGGTCGACGTCTGAAAGACTGTCCAGACATCTGAAAGGTGAGTTTTCCGTCTTCCTCTTCCTTCTTGTCGACTGACCGTACTGAGGGAGAGAGATGGGTGTGCGCAGGCTCGGTGATTCGCCATCCAACATGAACCAGATGTCTGGCTGTAGTACCAGACGGCGGGAGTGACCTCCAGACGTCCGGGGTGACCATCGGACGACTGGAAACTAGGCCAGATGTCCCCGCAGGCTTTTGGACGTCTGAGAAACCATGCAGAACAAGGTAATTCTCTGATCCACTTTTTAAGACGTCTGGAAGAAGTTCCAAACGTCTGATTTTGCACAGTTTCGTCGTTTTCGACCCGTTTAGGGCCCGTTCGGGTTCCATTTTCCACGATTCGAGTTGCGTTCTTTTCGGAATTAATTCCTCTACCCGTCTACAGTAGCTATACACTATTTTGAGACACTCCTTGTGTTTGATCCTTGTGATAGGACCCCGTTCTGTTGCAGTCTCGGGGGTCGTGGAGGCACGCGGGATTCCCGATCACGCCCCCATTACTCCCGTTGTACCTGGTAGAGTGGCTTTAAGTTATTAATAAAATCTGTTAAATTATGGAACCATAAATAGAACCTGGACATTGCATGAATCCTAGGAATGAGAAATAGATGGAATGATAGCTCCTAGGTGTCGCATGAATCCTAGGGCTGGAAAACTAGATTGTATGATAGATCCTAGGATATGGCATGAATCCTAGGATGGGAGAACTAGTGGAATGTATAATACTGCAGTCTTGGAAAATGGAAAGAGATATAAAGCTGCCTGTAATTTGAATTAACAGCTGCCTGTTGTGAATAAATAACGTGGTTGAGAACATGGATTGTAAGAATGTGAAACTGGATAGTGAAACCTAGATGTTTGAGTAAAAAGGACGGAACCCTACGGGGGAATTAGGAGTGGAACTCCTGGAAAGAGAAAGGAATGGATCGGAGATGTAGTTGTGTACTGTCTCTTGGGAACGTAGTACCAAGGGAAGTACCTGTACCTGTTTAGTGCAGAGCGGAGCCAGCCGCCCTAGGGACCCGGGGTTAGGACTGGCCACTCTGTACCGACTTGCTGGCCCTCGCGTACGTAGTACCGAGGAGAGCTACTAGTGTTAGGAGGGCACTAGCTACCCCACGGGCCCCGAGGTTCTACTAGCCTCCTACACCAACTTGTTTAGGCCCACTGGGGCAAACCAGGGTAGTCAGGCAAGGGTGCGCCGACTGTGGAGGGGCAAGGCCCTGGTTTGGTTACTGTGGAGGGGTTGGACCCCTGTTACTGAGAGGGCTCTGCCCTGGACTGGTTCCGTGCTGTGCTTTGTGCGCACCCGTTAACGGAAACGACTGACCGCGTGCCAGTACGGGTTAGCCACCTGTGCGTTTATCGCGCGTGCCGTAGTCACCGTTACGTCTGTCCAGTGACCTTGGGGTGGTTGACTAAGGGTAGGATCACCACGGGGGACTCTCCCGGCCAGGAGAGCACCACGTGCTACTTCTACTTTTTGGAAAAGACTGCAATCAAGATCGTTCCCACGAGGAACATTCGAGATCAAGATAAAGATCTGAGGAATAAATGAAATACTGAGACAATTGAAAGATGTGAATAAAGAAAGTAATGGAACATAACAGCTACTGTACACTCTACTGTTGTCTTTAGTTTTAGTTGCCACTCTACTCAGCGTTTTGCTGACGTGTTACACTCGTTACCTTTTTCAGGACTAGGTGTTGAGCAGCCAGGGTCAGCGGCTGCAGAGGACGCTGGGCCAAGTAGGGTCCAGTAGAGTAACCACTGTCTCTTGTACCTCTTTTGTTACGTTATAGTGAGTAGTTCTTGTTTCCGCTGTACTTTTCTTTACCTGCAGTTCAAATTATATTATGAATGTTGTTCTACTGTTGTGGTGGTACATACTGTGGTAGTTTCTTTCCTTACTGCTGTACTTTCTTACTGTTAGTTATATTCATGCTGAATGTGGTTTATTTTACTGCTCTTTTGGTTACTTCCTCGTTGGACGACTAGGTCTTGGGATTAGTTGAGTCGGTCCGGTTCTCGTGTCTCGTAGTGACTCGGTAACCGGGTCGTTACAAGATGGTATCAGAGGAAGGTCGTCCCGAGAAGTGAATCAACTGACTGGAAAATAACCAATTCACATGTCTATAACTAGAGTATCCACCACAACATATCTCTTGACATGAGCTCTTAGACATTTTCGTTAGGTACTGTTCCGTACTGACGTATTTCATTGTTTCGCGTCTCCTTGTAGGAGATGCCTCGTCGTGGAACTAGGAGGGTGGGCCGCGGGCGCGGCCGAGGTCAGGGCCCGAGGGACAGATGTGTCAGGCTTGGAGTACATACTCCCCCTCCTCTTCTCTTGAGCATATCGTCTCCGGACCTCATCCAACTAATTCGAGAGGTGGTTCGTGAAGAATTTCAGCTTCCTTCCACATCGCCACCCCCTCCTCCCCCTTCCGAGCGTACGACAGGGGAGTTGGTGGTGGAACGAGATTTCCGCCGTCACACTAGGTGTGTTAGGAGAACTCAAAGGAGACACGTGGCGTCCGCAGGAGAGCCGTCACATTTTGCAGGGCCATCAGTGGCCTTTGGGGGCCCTCGACAGGGGCCAGTCGCCAGCACCGGACCCCCGCCTAGCCGACAGCAGGGACCCACTGAGGGTGGGAGTCTGGTTCCCCTCTGCTACCAGTGTGGCCAGCCGGGCCACATCAGGAGGGACTACCCATCTAGGGCAGGAGGTCAGCAGATACTCCCCGCACAGAGCACTGGAGGGCGCGTAGGAGGCTACGGTTCCCAGGCGCGAGGAGGAGGACAGCAGTCGCGAGGAGGGTACCGGCCAGCACCTACCCGTCCGACGTAGAGTGTGGCTGCTTCGTCCGCACCTAGAGCTGAGCGGCGTAGCAACGCCCTAACACACAGGGACGCCAGAGCTTCGGGATCGGTGGTAGCAGGTATGGTTTCAGTTTCTGGCAGACTCGTTTACACACTTTTCGATTCCGGTGCTACGCACTTGTTTGTCGCAGCCAGTTTCATAGTTAGTTTGGACCAGGATTATACAATGTTAGAGAATCCGTTCGTAATCAGAGGTCCGAGTGGTCAGCTGTTTGTAGCTGAGGAGGTGTACACGGATTACAAGGTCAGCGTCGGGGGACATAGCCTGCCAGCTGACTTGATTATGATACAGATGGAGGACTTTGGAGTGATTCTGGGGATGGATTGGTTGTCCGCTTACCACGCCTTGGTGGATTGTTTTGAGAGGAAGATCGTCTTCTCCATTCCGGAGTTGCCTTCTTTCGAGTTTCACGGACAGCCAGTGGACGGAGGTTTCAGGTGCATTTCGGCACTTCGGGCAGCGAGACTTTTGAGCCAGGGGTGTGAGGGCTTCCTAGCTTGTGTGGTGGCAGAGCCCAGCCCTGTGGCAGACTTCTAGAGCATCCCGGTGGTCAGAGAGTACCCTGACGTGTTTCCAGACGAGTTACCAGGTCTATCGCCCGAGCGTGAGATCGAGTTTGAGATCTCACTAGTACCAAGGACCAGCCCCATCTCCACTACGCCATAGAGGATGGCACCGCTTGAGCTACGAGAGCTCAAGTCTCAGTTACAGGACCTTTTGAAGAAAGGTTTCGTGAGGCCCAGTGCGTCTCCCTGGGGAGCCCCGATACTGTTTGTGAAGAAGGATGGGACCTTACGCCTTTGTGTGGACTACCGACAGCTGAATAGGGTCACCATCAAAAATAGATATCCGCTGCCGAGGATCGATGACTTGTTTGACCCGTTGCGGGGTGCCACGGTGTTTTCCAAGATCGACTTGAGGTTGGGATACCACCAGTTGAGGATCAGGGAGACCGACGTCTCCAAGACAGCTTTCCACACCCAGTACGGACACTACGAGTTTTTGGTCATGCCGTTTGGGTTGACCAATGCCCCCGCTGCTTTCATGGACCTGATGAACCGGGTGTTTAGACCGTACTTGGACCAGTTCGTGGTGGTTTTCATAGATGATGTACTCATCTATTCTAGAGATCGGGCGCAGCACGGACAGCACTTGCGGATGGTTCTGGACACTCTGAGACGACGTAGGCTGTACGCCAAATACAGCAAGTGCGAGTTCTGGTAGAGGGAGGTGACCTTCTTGGGTCATGTGATCTCTGGAGACGGCTTGGCGGTGGACCCAGCCAAGGTCGAGGCAGTGCTCAAGTAGGAGAGACCGCATTCAGTCACTGGGATTCGCAGTTTCATCAGAGGATTTTCACAGATTGCGCGTCCTATGACATAGTTGACCCAGAAGGACGTACCTTTCGCTTGGACAGACGCCTGTGAGTCATGTTTTCTGGAGCTGAAGGAGAGGTTGACCTCGGCTCCCGTGCTCACCATCCCTGACAGTAGTGGCGGGTTGGTTGTGTACACGGACGCCTCCTTGCAGGGGTTAGGAGGTGTGCTCATGCAGAGGGGTCACGTTGTCGCTTACGCTTCTCGGCAACTGAAGCCCCATGAGCATACCTACCCTACCCACGACCTAGAGTTGGTAGTTGTTGTCTTCGCACTGAAGACTTTGAGGCACTACTTGTACGGTGTGACCTTCGAGATTTTCACAAATCACAAGAGCCTCAGATATCTTTTTGACCAGAAGGAGCTCAACATGAGACAGAGACGTTGGTTGGAGCTCCTGAAGGACTACGACTGTAGCATCTCCTACCACCCGGGAAAGGCCAATGTGGTGGCTGACGCCTTGAGCCGTAAGGCGCCCTCACGCTTGGCCAGTCTACAGTTACAGAGTTGGAGCCTTTTGGAGGAGGTGGGCAGTTGGCGACCTCTAGAGTTACAAGGGTACTGTGGGGCAATGACGGTGACACGGCAGACTAGGCCAGAGCTGATAGACCACATCATCACAGGACAGATGGCCGATCCGTACTTGCAGTCTTTGCGCGACAGAGTACTGTCAGGAGACCCAGGGGATTTCTCTTTCACAGACCAGGTGCTATGCTTGAGGGGACAGTTGTGCGTTCCCAGAGACGAGGAGCTGTTTAGAGAGCTCCTGACTGAGGCACACGGTTCCAGATTCACCATACATCCCGGAAACATGAAAATGTACCACGACTTGAGACGTGAGTTTTGGTGGAGAGGGATGAAGTGGGATGTGGGTGAGTTCGTGCAGCAGTGCTTAGTGTGCCAGGAGGTGAAAGCCGAGCATCAGAGGCCTGCAGGGCCGCTTCAGCCGCTTCCAGTGCCAGAGTGGAAGTG